>JAUIMM010000264.1:7427500-9827500 GCA_031769625.1 Taudactylus pleione
AATGATCCCATTTGAATGTATATATCTCTGGTTTATTTTAATATAACAGCTTATTACCCCATAATGGGGGTAAGGTGCAATCAGGGAGATTGCTGGACTCTTCAGGGAGACAGGGAGATTGCTGTTATTTCAGGGAGTCTCCCTGACAATGAGGGAGAGTTGGCAAGTATGCCTCCATGACAACTTGAAGTATGGCAGCGGTAGTTTCATGTTCACTATATGTTTTTCAGCTATAGTGAAGTGATTGACAATATTATCCGGATTGATGGGAAGGTGAATGGGGCACATTACAGACAAACCCTGAACAAAACCTTCTAGCCTTTGCCAAAAAGCTTGAACTGGGGAGGAAGTTTGGCTTTTAACAGGGCAGTGATTTAAAGCACACTGCAAAAGCCACAATGGATTGGCTTGAGAGAAATACAATGTATATCCTAGTGAGTACCAGTCTAAAGACCCCTACACACTAGGCGATATCTTGAATGATTTGGCCGAATCCGATAGATCAGAACGTCAAATCGTTCATATCGTCTTGTGTGTATGCACTATGCACGATGCCGATGTGCGGTCCTACGGGTCGTCCGTCACATCACCAGATCTTTGTACATGCAGAAAGATCTGAGGATGTCTTTAGCGATGCCGTGCTGCCGAATGCAGCATGGTCCATGCTACCCCCCGTCGTCGCTCCGTCACTGCCGGCATCGGCAAGTGTGTATGCACTTGCCGATGCCGGCACACCACCGCTCACAAGATCGTGCTGGGTACACATCATTTAATGTGTACCCAGCTTTAGGCCCCTAGTTACTACAATCCGCATTCTAAAAGCAAGAACAGAACTTGCGCCCCCTCCTCTCCCTGAACAGACACTTACCTCTCTGATCGGTGAGCTCTCTCCGCCGTTCAGCTTGTCGCCGGTGCTCCTGGTCTGTGACCCAGGGCAGCTGTGCTGTAAACTGAGTGCGGTTTACAGCACAGCTGCCCATGCTCACTGTGCAGGAGCCCTGGCGACCAGCTGAACGGAGGAGAGAGCTCACCAATCAGCGGATGAGTTTCTGAGGTTTTCTTTTTAAACTATTTTTGTTTTGCAGTGATTAGCTCGTGGTCTATTTAGATCACAAAGCTGAACACAGGGGGCCGCCTCCTGACTCTTCTAGGTCTGTCAGAGTGGAGGAGGAACCAGGGGGAACCTTGCTTAACGCCATCTCCAGATGGCGTTGTTATGGCAGGGCTCCCACACTGTATTTTTTCAATTTCCGGCAGACTGCATTTCCAATTACAAGTATGGTAAAGGCAATCTGCTTGCTAAAGAAATGTGAATTAAAGGACTTGGAGTAATTTTTCACGAAAACTACTACAATTGCCCTTTAATACATTTCAGTGAAATTAATATAATGTGAAAAGGGAGTGAAAACACCCTTTTCCACATTATTTTAGTAAAAAAAAAAGATTGATAAATAGGGCTGTAAGTGCTGACCTCAATTAACATATGGCAATCTATTAAACCTACAGTATCCATTTTTGCTTTGTCGCAGTTGTGCAAGAAGATATGGGCAAATACTGTATTGCTCTATCCCAAAGTTTAAAGTATATTGTAATAATAGCTGCCAGTGTTTGTTCAAACTAATTTCTTCAATCTGTCTGTGAAAACGTCTCCAAAAATGCAGCTTTGCTCCATAAAACCTTGAAAATAGCCTTCTAAATATGTTCTTACATGTTATACATAGATATATTGCTAATACAATGCATAAAACAATCCATTCAGAATACTTTTGACTATTACTTTTCATGTAATTGCTGTTGTCCTTTCTAATGAATTATGAATGTGATGTGTTATCATCAACAGTCAACATACTGGTAGCTGCATAGTATTGAGCAGATGTGTCCACATAAACCTATCCTCTAATCGCGCCAAATAGCCCCATTTAGCATGCCAGACTTTGTGATTTAGCTGCGCCATTAGGCTTTTTTGATAAGATACTGTATGCATCTTAATGTGCTATACTAATCCTAGGTATTTAGGGTCTGATTCAGAGATGATCATGTACCTAAACCTGATGGGTCACATACATCTCCTTTGGTGAAGAGGATTTGTAGGACGAGTTCTGCGTGAATGCACGCAATGCTCCCAAGCTGCAGGGGCGGGGAGGGGGGGTATGGCCTGTGTTCCCAGAGCCAGGGTCAAGTCACTCACGTTTGCTGGGAGCGCTGAGGCAAGAATGCAAGAGATGGCCAGTCTGAAGCTTACTCAGCTCAGGTGGCCGATGCTGGAAACCTCATGACCGATGTTCGGATGCAGCACTCAGATCGCCTACAGCATAAGCGCATTTACACATAGCTGCTGTGTCCAAAGATGCAGCAGCTATGTGTTCTGCACTGATCTCTGGTGTACATCTAGGGGTATATTTACTAAAGTGGGAGTTTTTAGAAATGGAGATGTTGCCCATAGCAACCATTCAGATTCTATTTAACATTTAACTAGCACCTTCTACAATATAATAGCTAGAATCTCATTGGTTACTATGGGCAACATCTCCACTTCTAAAAACTCTCACTTTAGTAAATATACCCCTCTGAATCAGACCCTTACTACACTATTAGCGAATAAAGATGCAAAATTTAGAAAAGTATGTAATCTGGGTAAAAGGTAAAAGACAGTATGGGTCCTCTGTTTTTTGCCCTTTTTCCTGGGGCACCCGACAGAGCAATTCAATTATTGCTCCATTCAGGCGCAAGAGCCGCCTGTGCCGGCATTTCTGCTGGCAGCCTCCTGAAGTGACGAGCAGAAATGTGCGAGAAGTATGTAGTTTGAGCACCCAAACTACCAGGATTGTAGACGGGTTTAGCTGCTTAACGCAGTAGTTTTGGGCGTGACAAGCGCAATAATAGGCACACAAAACAATTGAATTGCTCCAATGTGCATTACTTAGCAGCGCCCAAAACACAATTGAATTCTTCCCTTAGTGTACTAAGTAGCAATTAATGTGCTAAGTACTGTGCTTGGGGTTAGTATTTTTTGTCATTAAGAAATTGGTACAGTATGCAGTAGCAGATTAAGTATAATGATGTGAATTGTTTAGGATTAGTATACATTACAGTATTTAGAGCCTGATTCAGCAAGGATCGTCCTTGCAGAAATGGTAAAGCAGCCAGCCACCGCAGTTGAGAGGAAGAGGCCAGAAAATCTCTGCCAGCTGACGGAGATCCTGTTTCCTCCTCCTCCCCTCCCCCGACAGCGGCGACACGCCTCTGTTTCAGGAAACGGAGGCCATCGCCGCCCCCTCCTCGCCCACAAACTGGAGCAGACTGTCAATCACTGTCTGCTGCCAGTTTCCGAGTAGGATCGCAAGCCCGTTCTGCACATGCGCAGAATGGGTCATGAGCATGTGCAGATTCCAGAACATCGGGAATCTGCGTTCATGCTGCATCAGGCCATTAGTACATTATTAGTGAATGAAGACACAAAATTCGTGAAAAAGTACTCAAGCATGGGAATAGCTAACCATGGCAGAGCATCTAAGTCCATACTTGCCTACTCTCCCTAATTTTTAAGGTAGCCCCCCCGCAGAGACGGTAGAGTAGGCACTTCTCCCGCATCCTGCCCACTTCCTAGTGAAGTGGGCAGAATGGGGAGAATCTTACCGTGGTTCCGCGATCTGCCAGGAGGGGACGGGTCTTAATGAAGTGAATCTATGCTAATTGCGTCATTAGGCTATGCCCTCGATTTCCGGCATTTCATTGTGAGTCTGCTATGCGATAGCCTGGCCCTGCCCCCATCACTGCCCACTTCTCCCAGGGAGCAAACTTCAGATGTCAGTAGGTATGTCTAAGTCACGCCAGGCGTCTTGCGCCATACGGCACAAAAAGTATAGGTGTATGAGGACACAACTGTCCTTTTCCATGTACACTGTTAGGAGATAATTACACATCTGTAATATCTGTAACATTATATATTTTTCTTTACATCAGAGGTTCCCAAACATACTGTACAGTCCAAGTTTTAAGGATATCCATGCTTGAGTCCAGATGGTTAAATCTAATTCACTGAGGTACTAATTAAGTCACATGTGCTCAATCATGGATATCCTTAAAACCTGGACTGCAATGGTGGAGCTTGGGAAACTCTGCCTTAAATAACAAGGTGGAGGGAGGGAAGCTGCAGCATTAGTATATAGACTCTAGCTCTACATCCACTGTACATACATCTATCTAAAGCCCCGTACACACTGGACGATCTATTTAAATGGTATGAACGATAACGATATCTTTGAGCGATACATCGTTCAAATAGTCTAGTGTGTATGGACTTACTGAGGAACGATGCGTGCTCCTGCGGGTCGTTAACGATATTCCCAGTCGTCTGTACTTGCAGTCCAATCTGAGGATATCGTTAGAGATGCCATGCTGTCGAATGCAGCATGGCCCCGCCCCCAACTTCGTTTGTCGATTCCCGCATCGGCAAGTGTGTATGCACTTACCGATGCCGACACCCCTGCCGGGTCCGCTGCATCCGACATCGCTGGGTACACACATGGGCTAGTGTGTACCCGGCTTTACTGTTCGGATCAGGCAGCTTGATATTTTCAAACTAATTTGTTACACATGCTACATAGAAACATATAAAAGTGCAAATAAACACACATGCTAAGAAATATTTAGAAAATGAAAGTATCATTACTGTAAATGCTTCACTCCATAGTTCTCTGTGATCTTTTTTGTTAATGCTGAGATGACAAGTGTGATGTATCTGTGCTAATTATAGAAAGTGCAGAGCCCTGTATACTTTCCAAAATGTCACTAAGGCGTAGATGCTGCCCTCCTCTCTTTGTTTATACATGCATGCTTAAACTTGCCAAGTTCACATATCTCTAACCAGAAGTAAAGAAAATGTTTTTTCTATTATTAACTCATTGATTAAGAGCATACCATGTCATGTAATGATTTAAGAGTAATGCCGCGTATCCACTACGCGACATTAGTGAGCGATTGCACAATTACGACATCTTAATCATGCAATCGCTCAGTAATCTGGCACAAATCGTGCAAATTAATGTTGGAAAGACCAGCGATGCATGCTCCCGCTGGACGTTTCCGACATCAATCATCACCCGAACATGCTGGTCAATCTGCCCATAACGACAGATTGCCCATGTTCGGCGATGATTGATGTGCCTACACTGAACGAATGATCATTCAGTGTAGGCACAGCACAGACTGTGAAACGACTGCACCATTACAATGTCGTAATCGCGCAGTCGTTTCACAGTCTGCTAGTGGATATGCACCTTGAGTGTAATATAAGGACAGATACCAGAAATGATTGGTGCTTTGTATTGGAGCACTTGTAATTAGCTGGTGCCTTCTTTACAGTAAGGGGTATCCCAACCTCCATAAACGGCTTCAAGACATGCTTGCCGCCCTTGCCTACTTTGGAAAAAGCTTTTCAGGGAGTTTGTGAAAGCAACATCTATGTCTGTGGTGATAAAGTGGACGTGTACATCTACATCTGAGAGATGTGTCATAGAATTGACTTACATCCACATGTAACTGCTAGGATATGTAGCTTGCTTTTTGGAAGCTTCTGCTGTCCAGCCCTTTTATTTAAATTCAGCTAGCAATTATCTGCTGAGTTTTGGGGGAAAGCAATTTGTGATAAAAAAAAGTTTTGGAGACCTAATATCGAGCAAGTCTGATGAAGAAGATAGTGTATATAGGGCCTGATTCAGAGTTAAATGCTATTGTGATGTTCACACAGTTGAGCGATTATTGGTAGTTTGTGCATGTGCTGCAAATGAATTGCGATTATGCTCGCTGTGAGGAATCATTCGAAAGTGAATGAAAGGAAGAGACCATTTTGTGGGTGGTTACATAGCATGTTTAGGCCAAAAGCAGGAGTGTCAGAGCAGTTTCCTGGGCATGTACTAGCCAGCGTCTGCAATCACGCATGCAGAGAACAAAGTTCCAGCGCAAGGCCTTAACTAGGGGTGTGCGAGCGGTGTGACCGCACAGAGCGCAGCGCTCTGTGGGCGGCATCACAGCTCATCCACAGCTCCTGCAACTGGCTAGCAGGGTGCCTGTAACGGCACCTTGTTGCCACAATCTCTGCAGCAGTGCCGCCAGGAGTATTCTTAGGATGCTCCAGATGGTCCGGGCATTGCTGTAATCACCCACTCCCGGCACCGGGTGCAGGTCATGCCCCCTCCGTGTGATGTCATATGAAGAGGGCGTGGCCTGCACCGGGAGTACTAACTACACCACTGCTCCAGCGTCTCAATTACCGCTGCCATTCTGAGTGACCATAGACTCACTGGAGGAGACAATGGGCCTGATTCAGACCCACTCGCAAGCGGCTGTCCGCTCGCAAGTGGGTCAATGTTGTGCACTGCGCATGCGCACGACGACGGGAGCTCCGTCGTGCGCATGCGCCAGATGCGACGAGCGAAGGACTTTCCTTCGCTCGTTGTGTCTGATCAAAGGGGGCGTGCTGTCGATGTTGATTGACAGCACGCCCCCTTTGGTGGGCGTGCCGGGGGCGTGCCTCCCTGACGGGGGCGTTCCCAAGGGAACGCCTACCATCAGAAGCCGGCCCACTGGTGATGTCAGTGGGAGTGATTTTGGCTCTGATAGAGCCAAAATCACTCCGGGCCTTGCGGTTGAAAAACTCAACCACAGGCTCCGGCTCGCAGTGGCGATGGTCGCGATGGTCAAGACCATCGCGGCCATCAAACTGCACGCTCGTATAGGCTGTGGGTGGTGACCCACAGCTATACGAGCGTCCAGGAGGACGCTCCATAATTATGGAGGGCGGCCCTCATTCAGAGCGTGCGCTCTGCTCAGAGCGTACGGCTCTGAATGAGGGCCAATGTTTTTAGGATCTGCGTCGAATGCTGTGTTTGTGTACACAGTTGTGGGCAGCTACGAGGGCTCCAGTGCGGGTCGCAATACAAATTCCACCGGCTGGTGCATTAGCATATTATTGCAATTGCTAATCGGCACAATTTGCAAATGTATTTCCATTAGTGTACAACTCTGAATCAGGCCCATAGCCAACTTCAGGATCTTTTAGTTGGTCAGATACTCATTCAGTTGGCTATTGGATGAAATGTTGCTCAGTGTATGATCAGTTTAAGAGCAAAAAAGGTAAAAACATGGGCCTGATTCAGACCCACTCGCGAGCGGCTGTCCGCTCGCAAATGGGTCGATGTTATGGACTGAGCATGCGCACGACGGAGGGAGCTCCGTCGTGCGCATGCGCCAGACGCGACGAGCGAAGGAAAGTCCTTCGCTCTTTGTGTCCGATCAAAGGGGGCGTGCTGTCAATGTTGATTGACAGCACGCCCCCTTTGGTGGGCGTGCCTCCCTGACGGGGGCGTTCCCACGGGAATGCCTCCCGTCAGAAGCCGGCCCACTGACATCACTAGTGATGTCAGTGGGAGTGATTTTGGCTCTGATAGAGCCAAAATCACTCCGGAGCTTGCGGTTGAAAACCTCAACCGCAGGCTCCGGCTCGCAAATTCGATGGTCGCAATGGTCTCGACCATCGCGACCATCACAATGCACGCTCGTATAGCCTGTGGGTGGTGACCCACAGCTATACGAGCGTCCAGGAGGACGCTCCATGAAAATGGAGCCCGGCCCTCATTCAGAGCGTGCGCTCTGCTCAGAGCGTACGGCTCTGAATGAGGGCCCATGTTCCACTGCAGGTGGGGCAGATATAAAATGTGCAGAAAGAAGGTAGGGTCTGATTCCGATTTGTATGTGCTTGCAGTGAGGATTTATTTTCATAGTGATTGACAGGCAAGAGCCATTTGTGGACGGCAATGAGGAGGTGGCGATTAAAATGCAGGAGTGTCTCAACAGTTTTCAGGGCATCTCAGCCGTGATTGCGATTCTGCACACACTAAAAAATGGCTCTGACATCTCAGTTCCTGTGGCCATTCTGCGCGACTACTGTATATGGTTACTCAGAAGCCTGATAATCGGCTGATCTGGGGCTGATACTGTGTCTTTGTATGCAGTTGCTTGGATATGCAAAGCCACCATCTCAATACAAATCGAGTTGGCTGTGACATTTGCATATTTTCCCACTGCCGCTGCGTACGCACCTCTGGTGGCATTAGTTTACATCTCTGAATCCGGTTCAACTTATCTGGTGTGTCTGCGACCAGGATTCTGCTGATGCTTGCCGTCTCCTGTACTTTGCTATTGTTTCACATTTAGACTAGCTTTGGTCCAAACAGGTTCCTTGTTAATGGAGACAAAGTAGACAGCACAGCTTATAAAAATGGTGGAGCAGTATGTGAAGGCCAAGGAACTGTTGAGTATACCCAAATGGCCCCTAGTCCCAGTAACTTTTTTTTGACTGTTACAGAAGAAAAAAGTGCTGGGCGGTTGAATGAACATCCAGAGACTCTAGGCTTGGAACCTGAAGATTGGCCAGCTGTGTCTCGTATAAGACTTGATAAATATATGATAAGATGTATTAAGGCCCCCATACATCAGAGATTGATTGCAGCAAACGTGCATTTTGCAATCGATTGTGTATAAAAATCTTTCCCTTTTTCATCGATTGCAGATTGCAGAATTGCCACAATCGATTGAAAAAGGGAAAGATTTTTATACACAATCGATTGCAAATTGCACGATTGCTGCAATCAATCTCTGATGTATGGGGGCCTTTAGATGTGGTGGCTTGGCCATGTTGCTGCTAATTGTCCATTTACCGCTGAACCTATTCAATGTGATACTGCATATATAAATCACAGATTTGCTTACCTAGCCTGCACTGCAGACCAACAAATGTGTATGATTACTGTATAAGGCAAATAGGTAGAAACTCTGTTAGATTCTGGTAGTCTGGTTACTTTTGAAAAAGCTGGGTTGGTGAGCCCCTTAAAATATCAGGGGAAAACTGTTAGTGTAACCTGTTTAGATGGGGATAATTGGCATTATGATACTGCTGAAGTGAACATAGAAACACTGGGCCTAATTCAGACCCGCTCGCAAGCTCTATGCGCTTGCAAGCAGGTCGATTGTGGCCCAGTGCGCACACGCGAGCCCCGGAGCGAGCGCAAAAAGCAACCGCTCCGGGACTCAATACAAAAGGGGCGGCTGTCGATGTTGATCAACAGCTCGCCCCATTTTGTAGGCGTGGCGGGGGGGTGGCTTCACAAATGGAGGCGTTCGCATGCAAACACCTGCCGTTTGTGGGCGGCCCTACTGACATCACTAGTGATGTCAGTAGGTGGACTTCCTGCTCTAATAGTGCAGGAAGTCCACTGGGGCTTGCGGCAACGAGACCCAACCGCAATGGTCTCGTCGCAAGCCCGATGGTCGCGATGGTCTTGACCATCGCGACCATCATCATGGCCGCTCCATAAGCTGTGCGAGCAGCCAAGAGGCCGCAACAAAAAAAAAACACACGCCCTGATTCAGAGCGAGCGCTCGCTTTTTGCGAGTGGCTCTGAATCAGGCCCACAGTTTGATCCCCAGTAGTCACTGTGGGGGTATGCAATTATGAGACCGGCGGGCATGCCGACAGCATAATCCCGGCAAGGGATCTAACATAGACGTTGAAATACCGACGCCTATGTTAATCCCGACGGCGGGACCCCAACAGGACGCCGGACCGATCGTCCAACGCCAGGGGTAAGTATGTATGTAGTCGGAAATGGGAGGGGTTAGGTTTAGGGCACCCTGTGTGGACTTAGGGTTAGGCACCCCCCCGGGGAGGGTTAGGCTAGGGGAGGTTAAGTTTATGCACTTGGGGGGGGTTAGGGTTAGGCACCCCCCCCCAGGAGGGTTAGGTATAGGGTGCGGGGAGGGGGGTTAGGTTTAGGCACTTACGCGGGAGGGTTAGGGTTAGGCACTAAGGGGGGAGGTTAGGGTTAGGCACCCCTAAAAGAGGGTTAGGGAAAGGGGGGGAGGGTTAAGAATACTTAACTTACCTCCGCTGTCAGGATCTTGTGCATCGGGCTGCTGGAGTCAGGATTTGAACTGCCTGCTGACATCCGGCGGTCAAACATACCCATTCCACTGTGGGATTAGTTCCATATATGATGTTTGATGGTATATTGGGGAGACTTCTAGAAGCTGTGGGAAACCCAATTTGTTACAGAAGTAAATGACCAAGACCCATTTGATAATGTTACTGATACAGTGGCAGTGGGAGTGGTCCCCGAGTCAGAAGTATTCTACTTTTCAAGCATGGAGAGTCAGAGAATGATGAGAGCAGCAGGGATGTGAAGAATGATGTACGTCCTACTGAAGTAGGAAATGTTGTTGAACTAGTTGACTGTATGCCTGATGTAAGAAAATAGATATTTGCCTCAGAACAGTTAAAAGACCCTACTCTGGTAAAGGCTAGAGAAAGTTTAAAAATGGCTGATGGAAACCCAGTAGAGCCTGATAGTGAATTATCATGGCAGTATGTCAAGATATGTTATACCAAGTTTCCAAGAAAGGAGAAGATATTGTGGAACTATTGATAGTTTATTGATAAAGCATATAGAAGGATGGTGTTGGACCTGGCTGATGGTTACATAAGTGTAAGACTTTTAGAGGTAGATAAAACTTCAGAGAGTATTTTGCAGTGGTTTTTCTAGCCTGGGGTCCAAAAAGATGTATCTGAATACTGCCCTGAATACTGCCCTGAGTATCAATACCATGCTCCATTAGAGAAATCCACTTGTCTCATTACCCATTATTAGCGTTCCTGCTAGGCTGTTTTAATGGGGCGTGGTGCCCTGCTCTCCTTCTGGAGGGCAAAAAGCACCCTGTCGTCCAGAAGGAGGGCAAAAAGCGCCCTGCCCTCACAGGCTGCGGGTGCCGTCTTCACCCGCAGGATGCAGTGTTCCGCAGGTGGAGAAATGTGCGGTGACCCGGTCACCGCCGGAGAATAGACACCGGGCGCATGCGCCCGGCATCTATTCTCACTGTCTGCAGCTCTTGGGGCTGCCTGGCGTGTCTGTAAGTGCCGGGCATGCCCCCAAGTGTGGCGAAAAGGGGACACATCTTATAGACACGCCCCCTTTTCATGGCCACGCCCCCTTTTCGGAGGCGCACACGTGCCCTCTCTAGCTCCGGTGCCCTGCCTGCAGCCGGAGCTAGAGTGAACACTACATTATTGAGGACTTGTTTGAGAGGACCGCTATGGATTTGGTTGGACCTCTAATAAAGTCTGCCCATGGTCCTCAATATATATTAGTGGTAATAGATTACATTATCATAAAACCCGGAAGCGATACCATTCTGCAATACGCCAACCAAAGACAATTGCAAGGGAGCTAGTACATGAATTTAGCAGAGTGGGAATACCTAAGGAAATCCTAACTGATCAGAGAACCCCATTTATTTAAAATATCATGACAGATTTGTGCCACCTGTTTAAGGTTACTCATCTAAGGACCTCTGTGTATCACACTCAGACTAATAGTTTAGAGGAGAGGTTTAACAAAACTTTAAAGAATATGCTAAAGAAAGTTGCGGATAAAGATGGGAAAGATTTGGATATGTTTTTATCCTATTTATTGCTGGCGATTGGAGAGACATCCAAGGGTATTTGTGGATATTGCAAATTAGACATGGGAGGCACAGCCGAATCCTTATAAGATGGTTATTGAACATGTTTCTCAGATGCAGGAAAGAATAGCTGCAGTACAAAGGATGTACAATCATAATGCCCAATTGTGCACCTTTTCTCCTGGGACAGAGGACCTCATTCAGAGTCGGTCGTTGCGGCCGCACGGTCGTAAGGGAAAAGGGGCCAGATATGCAAATGATGCACTCGCAAGTTGCGTCCTTAAGATCGGTTCGTTAGCTGGCTGACCAAGGGGAGGATGCGGCCGTAAGACCAAAAATATGCCCCCTTCTCGTACGCATTACACGTCATCTCCGGCCACATAAGGATTAATCGAGACCATCGGAACTGGTCGTAGAGCTTAAGGTTGACCATACCCTCCCTTAAGCACTACGATCAGGTCAGTGTACAAACCACCCATGTCCCGTGTGCCATGACACTACTTTGTTAATTATGCACTCCCATAAAACGCCGTTCGCATAATTAGGCACGCATGCGTTCGGATCTCCACTCCCCCGTTTTCAAGCACCTTCCCCTGTTACCACCCACAAATGCCTCATTCCGTCACTCAAACTACCGACCTGGCTGTGTTCAAGGAGAGAGAAATTTCTGATCGTAGCAGCTAGTTTGCGCATGCGCATTGCAAACTTTATGCATGCGCAGTTTAGCGAACATCGGTGGCGTGTGGCCGCAACGACCGACTCTGAATGAGGTCCAGAGTGCTTATTTTGGTTCCCATGGTAGAAAGTAAATTATTGGCCAAGGGACAAGGATCATTTGAAATCATACAAAAAGTGGATGAGATTAATTATAAAGTGTACCAGCCTGGAAAAAGAAAGCGAGAACAAATCTAGCACATAGATCTTATAACACCCTGGAAGGATAGAGTAGCTCTGTCAGTCACCATGGTCCCTTCGGTAACCATAGTACCTTTGGTTCCCAAAGTAACACTATCCCAACTAGTCTACAGCATAAGGCTAAATAATTTATTATAAGAAATAGAATTATTTTTTTTTGACCTGGTAAAATAAATCATTAAACAAGACATAATCACTGAACCAGGGGTTAAGGTTAACCTAAAGCCCTATAGAATTCCAGAAGTTCAGTTGGAATCGGTCTCTAAAGAAATTGTAAAAAATGGTGGCGTTAGATATAATGGAAGAGTCACATAATGAGTGATCAAATCTCATTGTACTCATTCCAAAACCCAATGGGAGCTTATGCTTCTGCAATGATTTCCATTTGGGTTACATGGGGCACCTGTCGCCTCCAATTTATGGGTGAGCCAAAGCCATAGCCTGTATCCTCAGTCACAGCTTTACTGACCTCAGCAGTTTAGTTGTGTTTGTTGCTCAGATGCCTGATGGTTTCTGCGATGCTGCCGATGTTTCCCCGACACTGCATCTTTGATCGCAGGCAGTGGATCTGAGAAGCTGACAGTGGGGCATTTTTTAACAATAGACAGCTCCTGCAGCATTGCATAATTTCTCCGATCCACTGTTATCAAAGATGCAGCAGTGACACGGACTGTGTCCTCTTATGAATCAGGCCCAAAGAGCAAATGTGCAAAGACTTAAGGAAAAATGTACATTTAAAAAAAAAGTCATGTTTACTAGAATGTACTTTTCTGTCCGTAATTGAATAGATTATGTCATGGACTTCCACGTACTTTCCCAGTCATCTTCCTATGAAAACCTGTCAACAATGTTAAAAAAGCAATGATATCACATTTACAGTATTTGTAGCCCAATTGAGAGTAAATTAATTGCGTAATCCATAAGGCAAAGAGCCACTTATTTAGTATTGAAGTAGTGCCAAAGTGTGTGCTCTAAATTAGTGTGTGCCAATTTCACAACTTTAAAATGTTTTGAATTATAGAAAGCAGGAGAAAACATGTAAGTAGCAGATGACAAAGGTTTGCTAAGGACAAGGGAATTTGCCTGTGTATAAAAACAAAACAAAAAAAACCTTGATTGTTTTCTAATGCAGACATTGCTACCTGAAAATAGATAGTGAAATCCTAGGCAGCTAACACATGAATACTTAACTTTGAGGATTTTCAGTCGGCTGAATGAAGTGTATGCAATAGTGGAAGATCATAATGCATTAATTGGCTGATAACAATTTTACGTCTCTGTGTATAATTTATTGCCCTGACATATGTAGATCCGTCTCTTAACTACTGTAGGTTTAAAATAGAAATCCCATAAATTACATTTAGTAGGCTTAGTAGTGTAAATTTTGCCTGGGTAACTTATTTTGAAAGTTCTATATGTTCTCTAGCAGAGTATATACAACAGTAACAGTCTGACAGAGGGCTGCCTTCAGGTGGGTACAGCTCAAGGGGCTTCAGATCCCCTTCTTGCAGTTTTCTGAAAGATAGTGTAGATATGCTATAATTGTCTGTGTGTGAGTGTGTACATATATATATATATATATGTGTGTGTGTGTGTGTGTGCGCGTGTGTGTGTCGCAAGATCAGGGTAAGGGTAAATGGTTAAGGGTAAGCAGCCAAGTAGTAGTATACCAGTCCAGGGACTTGGTGCAAGTGCCCACAGCTAGTTTTAATAGCAGCACAAAACAATAAAACAAAAAATATAACAGTAAATCCATGCCTCTCCGGCGCTAATTAAACAAAAAATTCCCTCTCTCAGAGTGGAAGGACCTAACATCCCTCTCACAAAACAGAAGTATTTGCACATTCAGTAATCACAATGTCTCTCAACAGGCCTGCCAGCCTGTTCCCCTGGTAGTGAGAGACCTACTAGCCAAACTGACACACACCTTTATTCCTCTCTGGAGGTTCTAGTAGCAGGCAAGCAGTGTAGTCGCCCAGGTTCGCTGCAGCCTGGGGCACAGCCACAGTCACCCCATCGGCACCATCTAATCTGACAGCGCCCACTCACTCTCGCTTGCCTCCTACGCCATACTTACAAACTGTGCTGCAGCAGCATAACAGGACTTAGGTAGCAGCTCCACTCTCCCTCAAGTCCCATGCATCTCTGCCTGATCTTCCTCTTTCTGTCAGCTGCAGCCTGCACAGGAGAGAGGAAGTGCTGGAGAGGCTGGAGTCTGGACTGAGCATGCGGAGCAGTGGCAGCAGCTGTCACGATCCAGTACAAGTGTTCCCCTGTGGAGGATGGTGAGCAGCACATCTACAAAGACACACAGGAAAAATACATAAAACACTGAAGTTCTATGAGAGAACTAAAGTCTCAGACTGAGGATTAGCATGGAAGGTAATACAAGAAATACTGGAACACTGTGAATAAGCTGAGCAACACACTGAAGGGAAATACCACAGAGCAACACTGGTGAGAATCACAGTCACTGGAACAGCAAAGTTGAACAGCAGTTTCCAGTTCCTGGAGTCAGACTTAAATACCCCTGAGTAGCTGATCATTGGATCAGAGGATCAGCTGAGTGACCACAGGTCTACCATTGGGAGAGACTAGTCAGGTGATATGAACCAACATGGCTGCGCCCATGCCCGGAAACCAGGGCGCACGCACGGAAGCCCTAGTGAACCCCAGGGAGAAAACTCAATCACCACTCACCTCCACTCCCAGTGCCTGGACGCCTAAGCCCAAGGACGCCAGCGCAGAGGTGAGTAGCGGCCGATCCCAGCCCGCATCCTGACAGCAACTACACAGCAGAAGGTAAGAGCTGCTGCTGCTGGGGACAGCAAAATATGTAGGGACTCTGCCAGCCTCACATCAGCTGGAGGGATACAGTTAGTCTAAGGCTAAAATAGTGTAATGAGATAACCAGTACCTGCTACCCTCTGCCTTCCCGTCATCCTTTGCCTATTGCGGTCCACCTCTGCCTTCTGCTATCACCCTCTGCCTCTCCCTGTCTGGCTCTCCCGTCACTCATTGCTTCTCCCTGCCATCTTCACCCTGTCACCATCTGCCTCTCGCCTGTCTCCCTCAACTTCCCGCTGTCACCCTCTATCTTCCTCTGTCACCCACTGCATCTTCCTATCATCCACTGACTACCCAGTCACCCACAGCCTGTCCCTGTCACCCATTGTCTTTCCCCTGTCACCCTCTGCCTTCAGCTGACTCCCTCTACCTTCCTCTGTCACCCACTGCCTGTCCCTGTCACCCTTTGTACTGTATCTTCCTGCCACCCACTGCCTCTGCCTGTCTGCCTCTCCCATGTCACCTATCGCCTCTCCCTGCCACCTTCTCCCTGTCACTCTCTACCTCTCCATAGGGCATGCCCCTAGAGTGATGAAAAGGGGGTGTTTCATGAAACCACGATGCGTGCAGAAGAGGGTCCTCTTTTGTGGGAAGGGGGCGCTGAAGGAAACTTTTGCCCTGAGCTCAACAATGTCTAGAACTAGCCCTGCACAGATGGTCTGATAATCAAGGTTGCTAATTACCTTTTGTCTACCAGACAGAAGCTAGGAACCAGAAACATAAATACCTCCCATCAACTACTTCTCCTGTGATTTTATCATACACTACCGTTCAAAAGTTTGGGGTCACTTAGAAATTTCCTTATTTTTGAAAGAAAAGATCTGTTTTTTTTTAATGAAGATAACATTAAATTAATCAGAAATACACTCTATACATTGTTAATGTGGTAAATGACTATACTAGCTGCAAACGTCTGTTTTTTAAAGGAATATCTACATAGGTGTATAGAGGCCAATTTTCAGCAACCATCACTCCAGTGTTCTAATTGTACATTGTGTTTGCTAAGTGCGTTAGAAGACTAATGGATGATTAGAAAACCCTTGAAAATCTTTGTGCAATTATATTAGCACAGCTGAAAATGGGTTTGCTAGTTAGAGAAGCTATAAAACTGGCCTTTCTTTGAGCTAGTTGAGTATCTGGAGATCACATTTGTGGGTTCGATTATACTCTCCAAATGGCCAGAAAAAGAGAACTTTCATGTGAAAGTCGACAGTCTATTGTTGTTCTTAGAAATTAAGGCTATTTCATGTGAGACATTGCCAAGAAACTGAACATTTCCTACAACAGTGTGTACTACTCCCTTCAGAGAACAGCACAAACAGGCTCTAACCAGAGTAGAATGAGAAGTGGGAGGCCCCGGTGCACAACTGTGTAAGAAGACAAGTACAAAGGGCCTGATTCAGACCCACTCGCGAGCGGCTGTCCGCTCGCAAGTGGGTCGATGTTATGGACTGAGCATGCGCACGACGGAGGGAGCTCCGTCGTGCGCATGCGCCAGACGCGACGAGCGAAGGAAAGTCCTTCGCTCGTTGTGTCCGATCAAAGGGGGCGTGCTGTCAGTGTTGACTGACAGCACGCCCCCTTTGGTGGGCGTGCCGGGGGCGTGCCTCCCTGACGGGGGCGTTCCCACGGGAACGCCTCCCGTCAAAAGCCGGCCCACTGACATCACTAGTGATGTCAGTGGGAGTGATTTTGGCTCTGATAGAGCCAAAATCACTCCGGAGCTTGCGGTTGAAAACCTCAACCGCAGGCTCCGGCTCGCAATTTCGATGGTCGCGATGGTCTCGACCATCGCGGCCATCACAATGCACGCTCGTATAGCCTGTGGGTGGTGACCCACAGCTATACGAGCGTCCAGGAGGACGCTCCATGAAAATGGAGCCCGGCCCTCATTCAGAGCGTGCGCTCTGCTCAGAGCGTACGGCTCTGAATGAGGGCCAAAGTCTCTAGTTTGAGAAATAGACACCTCACAAGTCCTCAACTGGCAGCTTCATTAATTGGTACCCGCAAAACACCAGTGTCAACGTCTACAGTGAAGAGGCGACTCCAGGATGCTGGCCTTTTAGGCAGAGTGGCAAAGAAAAAGCCATATCTGAGACTGGCCAATAAAAGGAAAAGATTAATATGGACAAAAGAACACAGACATTGGACAGAGGAAGATTGGAAAAAAGTGTTATGGACAGACTAATCGAAGTTTGAGATGTTTGGATCACACAGAAGAACATTTGTGAGACGCAGAACAAGTGAAAAGATGCTGGAAGAGTGCCTGACGCCATCTGTCAAGCATGGTGGAGGTAATGTGATGGTCTGGGGCTGCTTTGGTGCTGGTAAAGTGGGAAATTTGTACAAGGTAAAAGGGATTTTGAATAAGGAAGGCTATCACTCCATTTTCCAACGCCATGCCATACTCTGTGGACAGCGCTTCATTGGAGCCAATTTCCACCTACAACAGGACAATGACCCAAAACACACCTCCAAATTATGCAAGAACTATTTAGGGAAGAAGCAGGCAGATGGTATTCTGTCTGTAGTGGAGTGGCCAGCGCAGTCACCAGATCTAAACCCCATTGAGCTGTTGTGGGAGCAGCTTGACCGCAAGAAGTGCCCATGAAGCCAATCCAACTTGTGGGAGGTGCTTCAGGAAGTGTGGGGTGAAATTTCTTCAGATTACCTCAACAAATTAACAGCTAGAATGCCAAAGGTCTGCAATGCTATAATTGCTGCAAAAGGAGCATTCTTTGAGGAAAGCAAAGTTTGAAGGACAAAATTATTATTTCAAATAATAATCATTATTTCTAACCTTGCCAATGTCTTGACTATATGTTCTATTCATTTTGCAACTCATTGATAAATAAAAGTCAATGTAAAACACGAAATTGTCTGGGTGAACCAAAACTTTTGAACTGTAGTGTACATATATACAGTATATATATTAGGTAAAGTACACACTTACGTCATGAGTGCAATATCAACTGGGATAGCTACCCAAATAGAACCATATCACATTCCAAATGCAGAATCAGAAGAAAGGGGTGCACTCTCCAGACTTTAAACAACATAGGAGTTTTATTTCATAGGTCTCATCATGCAGAGTACAGACAGAACAATCAACGTTTTGGTCCCAATAAGGACCCATTGGGACCGAAAGTTTCATAAAAATCAATACCTGACCATCTGGGGAGTGATCATTTGTTGACTTGCGTCCCCATGACAGTTGTTCTGAAGGGCTTTTCCTATAGGATATATCCTCTTACCAAGAATTCGCCCAACAAACAATGCCATATGGCTATATTAATAAGAATCATTTTTTTAATCTAATATAAATGCAATAGATAATTATTAAAATTTTTGGTTTTGCATACAATGGTAAAAGATCACATAGTATCCCCAAATAACAGAAAAGGAGATGGTAATTCTCTGCCACCACCCTCATGGGTGTGAGCTCAAAATGGTGGGTCCTTTCTGCTGAACGTGAGAACACTGCGCCAAAAGACCCTATGCGTTTCGTCCACATGGACTTCTTCAGGGGTAAACACTTTGTAGCATTAAATAAGAGTGCATTCACAATAAAGATACTCTAAAACCTCTAAAATCCATTGCAGGAGAAATATTATATTAGTGGGCAGACAATTAAAAGAAACCAATTGCAGCCAGGTGGTAATTACTCAGAAAATGGTTTTCAGAAAGCCAATAGACAATAAAAGATCTATTCTCCAGGGAAACCTGATTCTCCAAAAGTGAGTGCTCCTGATCTGATGAGACTTCTCCCGACTGTGGGAGGGAATTGCAACCATATTCCCCCATTTGTCCAAGATTATGGGGCTTATTTATCAAATAATATTTGCGGGATATTCCCTGAAAACACCTGTTTTAGAGGGCTACCTGCAAATATTAAGTATCCCCTGGACATACCATGGAGGGACCGCAGCAGATATCTCTAGCATCTACTGAGGTCCCTCCATTTCCGAGAGCAGCCGCAGCCCCCATAGATTTCTGTGGGCGTTGTGAAGCTGTCATATTTACCAAGCTCTGGAATGTGAAGTTAGCCTACATTTAGCAAAAATTACCAGGAGAGGGCCCCAGATCCCTTCATGGCAATGGCCACCACACATGAGTGCTAAGTAGACCGCGCATGTGCAGGAGTCCTGATAATGCGGTTACTTCACTCCAAAAACATTGCAGGGAAAACATTGCAGGCACGGGTTAATTTTGCATGTGAATTATGATACATTTGGGCTGAATACAAGTTCTCCATAGTTCAACTCCTGGAGGGTCCCAAATTACAGAGGTTTTCTCCCAGCTTCCTTAGAGAGTAGCTAGACTCTCACATACTACCCACTTCCTGATTTAAGTGGGCGGCCCTAGGATTGATGTCGCAATGTAGTGTGAATTGTGTCATCATGGTTGTGAACCGCAAGGGGATGGGCCATGATGACATGATCATGGCACCCAGGGTCGTAACTAGCTATGGGTGAGCGGTGCGGACGCACAGAGTGTAGCGCTCTGTGGGAGGCACTGCCGACCACACATGGGCCCTGTATCTAGCTAGCAGGGTGCCTGGAACGGCACCCTGCAGCCAGAATCACAGATGCAGTGCTGCCCAGAGCGTCCTCTACAAGTGGTTGACTGCACCCATAAGAGCCCGCCAGAGAAAATAAGAAAGAGAATGCTCCTGGCAGAGCTGTTGCATTTAGCCACGTTAATCCCTATAAATAGGTAAACGCAGCTAATTAAATCTGCTTCTTTATCTGCTTGTTTTCTCTACATTATCTGCAACAATTTTACACTCTGTACACACATAATTAAGCTTCTCATTCCATTTACTCTTTAAAGAAAATATCACCTGCATGCAGAGGTGTATTTATAATGGGTGCAAGGTGTGTCATGCACACGGGCCCCTGGGTACAGGGGGGGCCCGCACCACACATCCTGCACCCAATTTCATATATTTACGTTACCAGCTGCCCGGCGCTGGCTGCTGTGCTGCAGAAATCCCTGGGAAAATGGCCACCACGGCCACGTTCCCCAGTGATTCGCGCATGTGCAGTAGAGATGTCCCGGGAACACAGCGCGGGCGCATGCACAGTAGACTCTGGCACAATGCCAGAGTCTACTGCGGCCCTGGAGAGGAGGGGGCCCGATCGGAGCCTGTACACGGGCCCCCTCCTCTCTTAAAGCACCTCTGCCTATGTGTCCTATGCATCACACATTACTGTCCGTCCAGAATCCTCTAAACCTTGCTAGGTCTACCATTGTGCTTCTTGATAAATGCACTGTTGGAAGATGACTCCTACATCACTCCAGCACCATTGTATGTACACATAAACTAAATATTTATATATTGATATTGTTACTATGCTGCAAGGCTCACTACTTTGAATTATTTTTCAAAACTGCCATCTCTATTGGAAACACGTACCTGCCTGTAGTGTTCCAGCTCTGAGTACTACGTCTTATAAATCTTTAGAAAAGGCACATTGTAAGAAAACATTACACAAAAACTTAGTCATTCTCCCCATCATTCAGTGTGTAAATGAATAATATTTACAAAAAAAAGCTAATGTTTTAGTTCCACATTTCATTTAATGGAAATATGAATATTTTATGTCGGCTACTGAAGTCAGTGCAGAGTACATACATTTGTATAATGCAATATAACATGTATTTGTGCCCATTATTATCACATTTGTACATCCTGACTACATTTGCCTAGAGACTGATGTCACTGACATAGCTCTTGTGATGTCACAAAGCTTGGTTGTAACCGTTGGTTATTGATACAGAACAGTCAGTTGTCTCCTGTTCGAGTGTGTGCTGTGTTTGTTCACTGTTTATTCATTAACTATCTATCTGGATTTCACATTACATAGTCTGAGGTAAGATTAATTTATAATTGGGGAAAAATTAATATTCAAGAACAATAAAATTTAGTTTTACAAACTATATGAAAACAATGTTAGAATTAAAAATAACACAAGTAATATTTTTGGGATACATATGAAGTGAAAATTCAATAATCCTAGATGTAAAAACTCCCCACATTAGGTTAAATTTTTTTTTTTAAATATATTTTATTTAATATTCTGTCTATTTTTGTAGCTATTTGACTGAAATCTGTTTATAGTGGCAGCATCTGGTAGTATATAATACATTATTTTTCATGATAAAATTAGGATTCAGGTCAAATGGAGTTTCCTAACCCCATTAATATCTGGTAAAAAAAATACTGGGACTATATTACAATTAGTGAAAGCAAGTCATTAGGACTTAAAACTGAGACTAGAATACATTTAAAGTACAGTAAAAAATCTCAGTTACTCATTACACTTTCACTGACCTGCTCCTTGTCATTTGTGGAACCCTGGAAACAGCACAATTTATTTTATTGTTTTTTTTTTTTTTTTTTTTTTTTTTTTTGGGGGGGGGGGGTCCTTTAGAGGTTCTTCTCTTTATCTACTATGGGGACCACAAAATAAAAAAAATGGCCCATTAAAATAGCTTTGAGCGATAGGGACAAGAGCTAGCTGCAAGTTCAATGCTTGCTATTTCTTTTGTCTGCACAGTATATCCAACCACCAAAGGTTGTAGCACAGCACTGGCTTTTGTTGCGGGGGGCTGGTCCTGGGAACAGTGGATTCAGGGTGCAGTTCCCAGGGCTCCATAAAAGGTAAACAACAGCTCAGCGATGATGTAAAAAAATCCAAGCTAAATTTCCGTATAGTCCGAAAAGCAGTGCACTCGCATAATGTGTAGGTTTAACAAAAAAATGCAACAATGGATTATATGACTCCAACTTTCCAAAACTATTATGTACCTTTATCAAGACAAAGAATTGTTTAGACCAGTGGTTCCCAAACTGTGTACCGTGGCACGGGGTGCCTCAGGGAAGTTGCAGGAGTGCCTCAGGTTGGTGGTCCAGTACCAAATAAAATGATTTTTAGTGAGTGTGATAGGCAAAACAAGTGCTAATGACTGCCAAACAAAAAATATGCGGACAAAAAGAAACGCAGCCCTGTCAACCACCACATAACTGAACCTAAGGGTGACATATACAGTAAGCACAATTTACTTAATTTACATTTTTGCTGAATTTATCAATAAGAAAACTTTTGGCCCAGGGGTGCCATGGGAAAAATGCTGATACTCTAGGGCACCGTGATTCGGAAAAGTTTGGGAACCACTGGTTAGACAATACATGTGTGGGTATAAAAAGCTGAGCAGCATATATGTACACTACCATTGGCAGTCATGGAGCCAAACTTTGACTCACTTTTATGTTTTTGGTTTTTTTCTTGTTCACAGAAAATTATTGCTGTCTTATTGTCACATATGTCTAATGACTTTTAAGTTGATTTAATACTAAGGGGTCTATTTGTGAAGCAGTGATATCCCCTTCAACTTTTTAGTAGTCCTTTGTTTTTGTTCATTTTCATCTCGCCATAGCCTGCTATGGGGACTGTGTTGTATGCCCTATTTATCAAGCAGCTGAAAGCTAGATAACACCAAGGTTTAGGGTTACAGGTGATGTTGCTCTATACCCTTTTATGGGGAATCTGCAATGTTGGAAAGTTGAATGGATCCCCTTGGGTTAAGGGTCAATGTGTGGCCACATATATGGGGTAATGGTGTATTTGTGGTGGCTAAATACCCTTTTTTCTTTGTTATCCTATTTTTTCAACACTTAGATCACTAAGTAGCAATGAATTCTGGCTTGGCTTTGTGACTTAGTTGCTCATTGGTCTGTATGGGGATAGATGGATTGATATTTCAATAGTTCTTTCACCAAATTAGTTGATCATGAACAGCTAAAGATCTTTGTATATGTGGGCAAACATCTACTATTGCCAATGCCCCATGGTGTCCTGGAGACTCTGGAGTTTCAAGGAACCATCCCGGGCTCCCCAGAAAGTAGACCACCCTCTCAGGTACTGCTTCTCTCCCATGAAGTTGAAAGGCTATCATGGACCCCGTACTTGCCCTTTGGATTCTCTTTCAGGTCCAAAAAGTAGGCAAATATGCCCCAAATGCTCCCACACCCTTACTCATGATATATGCCTCTTCTCCTTTTAATGTGGGGGCAGAAGCGGTTTTCCTGGCTTCAGCTCCTGTGTCAGGCAGGGAGTTTGGCATTCTGCTGTGACTTCATGACATAATCTCGAGTCTATTCATTGACATGGACTTCCAGTTGTACCCTACAAGGTAAAGAGGTACAGGGGAGAGGAGGGGAACGCCACCCCCCTCTTCCTCAATGCCAGCCAGTGAAGAAGCGGGAAGTTTTTAAATCCCTAATAATGGGGGCACCTCAGGGAAAATAATAATAATATTAATCCCTATCTACTAAAGAGTTATGGTTGGCTATTGCTAAAAGTACTCTCTGCCAGAGAAACTGCAGTTGTCAACAGATCTCCACTACAAAGGGAAACGTGGAACAGGAATCCCAAGCTAGGCTTCTAATCCACTCGCATACAGTATGTGAACCAGATAAATACATTTCAAGAACTAGCTGGCCAAATGGTAGGAGGACTCTTACTGCTGCCAGTTAGCATTTCTGGGGCTCTGACTATCACTAAGCTTCCCAAGCAACATTTTCAAAGCCGTTTAGTACATAGATCAGTTATAAGTGGGATGTTGTTATAATCCCAACAGTCAGGATGCCGGTGCATACAATGCTGACGCCGGATCCTAAACCTGTCGGGATGCTGGCATTGGCATTCTGACCGCCTGGATCCCAAGTGCCGGCATCCCGTACCCAACCCAGACCTATTCTTTCCTCAAACGTTTTGACTGATTTAGTTTCTAGTGGTAGCGTCAGCCCTGATACCAAAATACAATCCAAATTCTGCTCTGTGCATTCATGATAGAATCAGCCTACTGAGTACTGTATTTCTATTTTTATATAACAGACACTTACACAGATAGTACTAAAACTAGGAGCTAAATTATATGTGGCAGAATGATTGTTGTATTTAAAAATGTTCCTTTTCATGACAAACAGAAGTCAGTAGAACATTGTCACACAACATGTACAGTAGTTCCCTCCACTGACACATTTTAGAAGTATGAAGTACAAGAACACTGTGTTGACTGTCCTTTCATGTTAGATATACACAATCAACTGATTTACTGACACAACTGTGATCCTTAACATTTTAAATTGGCAAAGAAAGTGTCTCCATATTTTCCAATTCCTCAGCTATTCCCACAGTATAGTATTTTGTTCGTATTGACAAATGTCTTACGATATTTCAATTGTGTTAATCTGAGAAGCAGGGCTAAGGCCTTAAATTCCAAACAAATGTCGCTTCTACATTTTTTATAAAAAACGTAATGAAATGCTTATAACAAATTAAATTGAATTCCTCAATCTAATCCAGTGCATAAGTGGGTTTCCTATGGGTATGCCGGGTTTACTGCCACAGTCCAAAAACAAGTCCATGTGGTCGGAAATATAGATTGTAAGCTTCACTGGGGCAGGTACTCGTGTGCAAACTGAGGGGCAATTTAGTACTAGTTAAGTGCTAAACTACTCCTTAGCCACCTCCCTTGCCAGCACCCATTAATTGCTACATGTGCCAATAGCAAGTGTGTGGAGCACCTGTTCTACCTCTACCCTGCTATGCAGAGCAGCAATGAGTGGGATTTAATTTTCCAACTTTCCCATGGCGGGACAGAGGCCCTGATTCAGAGCCGGAAGCTCTTTCAGACCGCTTGCTCTGAATCAGGAGGGCATTTTTTTTTTGAGCCGGCCTTCTGGCTGCTCGCTAAGCTGTGGGTGACCACCCACAGCTTTAGCGAGTGGCCAGGTGATGGTCGCTATGGTCCCGACCATCGGGGCTTGCAACGAGACCCTTGTGGTAGGGTCTCGTCTGCCGCAAGCCCCAGTGAGCTTCCGGCTCTAACAGAGCCGAAAGCTCACCACTGACATCACTCGTGATGTCAGTGGGGCTGCCCCCAAACAGCAGGCGTTCCTTCGGGAATGCCTTCGTTTGGCAAGCCACCCCCCCGACCCGCCTACTAAACAGGGCGAGCTGTCGATCAACATCAACAGCCGCCCCGTTTTGGTGCGAGCCCTGGAGCGAGTGATTTCTCGCTCGCTCCGGGGCTCGCGCGTGCGCACTGCCCTGCCATCGACCCACTTGCGAGCGGGTCTGAATCAGGCCCAGGGTCCTCTAATGGAAGGTGTGAAACTTGCAAGATTAAAATAATGACATCAATGGGTATATTTACTAAAGTGACAGTTTGTCAAAGTGGAGATGTTGCTCATAGTAACCAATCAGATTCTACTTAACATTTAACTAGCACCTTCTAGAAGATAATAGCTACAATCCGATTGGTTGCTATGGGCAACATCTCCACTTCTAAAAACTCTCACATTAGTAAATTTACCCCCTACTGTACCAACTTCAAAGCCATACCCCACTATGGTACTTAATTATACAACATTATCCTTTTGCTGCGTGTACAAAATATTTTTTGCTTACATTGAAAATTAGAGTGTATATTGTTATGTGCTTTTTGGTATGAAACCATAGGAGGTTAACAATAGGCACCAGAAGAATGTGCATTTGGAGTGTATGCCACAACAGTGTTCCTTAACCAGACTGGCAGGATTATTGTAAGAATACAGCAGTACAGACATTAATGGCGGTAACAGCTGTATAAGTGGTGACAGTGGAGATAAGTGGCAGACCATCCAGTCATGTAATTGTTAGAAATAAGTGCGCTCCTGCACTATCACCCCACTGTGCATACATGCTGGGCACTAGGACTTAGGGGTACATTTACTAAAGTGAGAGTTTTTAGAAGTGGATATATTGCCCATAGCAACCAATCAGATTCTACTTAACATTTAACTTGCACCTTCTAGAAGCTAATAGCTAGAATCTGATTGGTTGCTATGGGCAACATCTCCATTTCTAAAAACACACACCTTAGTAAATTTACCCCACAGAGTCTGCTAAGAAGGTTTGACCTTCAACCTGACATGCTACTGCACATGTTACTATAGCCATCTTAGTACTGTGCAGAAAGACACAGTGGAAGACAGAGGTCTTCCTCTTACTGTAGCTCCAAAGAGACCCCAGCATATAAAGCTGTTCCAGCATCCCTTAACCTCTACTCGTTAGCAGCATACAGTCACTGGCTGGTGAGCTGTATAGAACTCTGCTTTACTCCATCTACCAGTCTGTACAACAGTGAGTATGGCTGTACCTGTTATCTATCAATAAACTAACACCACTGGTTATGTAACTGGGCTGTTCATAGCTTGAGTCATCCGTTGGTGTGTGCCTATATAACTCTGCAGTATAAACACCTGCACATACATAATTTCCAACAAGTAATACAGCAGTCTAACATGTACTCATGCCCGGAGCTCAGCACACTGCAACACTCAGCACAGCAGCCGCGCATGCGCAGAAACACCCTTGGCGGTCATCTTGGTAATAGACGCTGGGCTGCTTCAATGAATGAGCAGACAGGAGATAGCGCTGGAACGCACTCCTTACCAACAAAAATAAGGGAATGAAGCTTAATAAAATGCCTGCATTTAGAAAATTGCATTAAAATGATTATTTAAAACATTGAAAAACATTTTATATTGCTCTTACAACCTCTTACTGTAGTTCACCATAACAAGCCATTTTTCAGCATTAATTATGCAAAGGTAAATTGGCCACTTGAGTCTATTTTATCAATGCACAAAGAAAACATTTTATATTGCAGCGATAGAGAATCTATTATTGCCGCAATCTAAAATTGAATCATCGCTGTATACTCAGTTGAAAATACTGACTAGCAGCAGTTGGAAGAGTCAGTAGGTGCGTACACACACTGGACAATTTTTTGAACGATTTGCCTGATTTCGACACATCGGAACAACAAATTGTTCATATCATCAAGTGTGTACGCACTATGGGTCTGATTCATCATGGATCGCTAATGTGATCGCAGCTCCGTAATTGCACGCAGGTCTGCTGCGAAAATATGCTAATGATTGCAATCGCAATGCTGTCGCACGACCTGCATAGAGACGCTCACTGCCTCCCACTACCGCATGTCTATAATACTTTGCAAACCTTCATAAACATCAGTAACATCGTGTAACATCGTGTAACATCGGTCCCTCGGAAGTACAGCAGCCCTGACCTCTCTTAGAAATTGCCAACTTTGTTGCATGCAGTGAGTACTAAAACCCATGCAACGGCGTTCAAGCAATCAGGCACGTCTGCGTTTCTCTGACCACCCCCGTCACCATCCCCAAACGCTCACTGCCTGTCAATCACTCTGCGTGGTCTCCCTGATCGCAGTGCAATCGCAGTGGTGGCTTTTCGCACGTGCACTATGATGCATACAAATGCACAGTACGAAACTATCGGCTGTCTACATACGCTTTCGCAATAGCAATCCATGACGAATCAGGCACTATGTTGTGCAGTTCGCGCTCCCGTGGGGTCGTCAACCACATCGTCACGTCGACCCTAAATGCAGCTCAACCTGACGATGTGACTGATGACCCCATACAGCGGGCTGTGGTAGGGCCCGACATATTAGGCACCGGATCGTCTATTGACCACCAGATATGTCAGCCCGTCGGCGGGGGGAAGGTCGCAGTACACACATCATTTAGAGTGTACCCAGCTTTACACTTTTATCGCTCCATTGGGCAGTGATGATGCATTACATGTTTTTTTTAATCCATGTGCTGCCATTCCATTTAGAAAAATGCTTTATTTAAATAAATATAGAATTATGTCTGTTAATATCACCCCTTATTATAGGGAGCTTACCCACAAACCTGGCAAAACTTTCCACCGGAATTATCCACCACTGATAGACGGTGAGAAGACTGATCTCTGGCGAACGGGTTGGGTATGGTTTGCCGGCAGTCGGGATCCCGACGGTCAGAATCCGATGCCGGGATCGCGTCAGAGTTAACATACCGACACTTGTTGGTTGGTATACTAACCCTCCCCCTCTCCCTACCCTAACCCTCTGTTCCTGATGCCTAAACCTAACCTCCCCCTCTAATGCCTAAACCTAACCCCCCCTCCCCACACCCTAAACCTTAGTATCTAACCCTAACCCTCCCCCTAGTGCCTAACCCTAACCCTGCACCCTAACCCTCACCCCCTACACTTACCTCCGGGATGCCAACGTATTTAGACCATCGGCATCCCATCAGCCGGGATGCTGACTACATCCCCTGGCGAACAAATCCATTTTTCCCACATAAAGGGTTTTCCTCCCTTTACTAAATAAACTCATTAGTCTTCATTGAGTAAATCTTTCAAATATGACATTTGAGACATCTGAAGAAGAGGGTGGAGTAACTGTAATTTTATATTGTAAATTACAGTATTTAGTCTGAGTTTGGATCAAGTTATTGTTTTTATACCTAGTAAATGCCAACCATTACATCTGAAATCTAGGCACGCCTAATCAGCCTTGGATGATTAAATGCTCAATTAAATTACATAAATGCAGATCATTACATCTGTTTTCCCTTTGCATGGAAAAGAGAAAAACATGTACAGAAAGGAAGTGAAAGGCCATTTGTTAACAGGAACAGGAAGCTGCACCTAGCAACTGCAGTACCTGTAAATATACAAGAATAACATTCAATCCAATTCTCCATAATGAATGAAGTTGCAGATGTGTCCTCAACATAGGCATGCCCCATATCATTTAAATCAGCAGAAGCTGCTTGTGCTAGCTATTCGCATCACTGTGTGAATAAGATGCATTTGAAGGTAAAAAGACGCACAAAAGACGCTCTGCGCTACCGAGGCACACAAAGCTCCCACGTTATGTGTGGTGCGACTTGTAGTGCATGGAGGAAAGATCTATGTGGATACATCTGTATTTCTGAAAGTGCAAAGTGTGCCAGGTACATAGCTTTCCATTTTGGGTAGACCGTAAAGGCACATATATTTTCCTGCCTGATACCTTCACCGTTTTGGGAATTGCCCCAGGAAAATCTGCACCTGCTATACTACCGCTTCATTTATTGAAAGAAAATGAGCATAGTGAAAAAAAATTATAACATCACTTGCAATTCCATCATACTAGTTTATCCTACTTACATTATACTTCCCTTCACTGATTTCAACCCTTTTGTTTTTTTTCTAAAATACTGGTAAATTGTTTAAATGAAGCATGAGAGTGAGGCAGGGATTGGGAATTTAAAGTGGCCCTGGAAAAAACTGTGAAAGTGCGGCATGGTCTCGTGGCAAGGGGTGTAGCCTAATGTGAAATGACATGTTCGCAAGCCACTCTCCCCGTTTTATTCATACTGGGGGTATGCCCACCGCTCCAGGAGCTGATGGGCATGCCCACAGTCTCTCTCTTCAGTGAATAAGCACAGCAAACATCTGAATGAGTATTTTCTTACCTATATAATTTCTCTGCAACGGAAACCTCTGAAGAAATTGATCCTCCCTGGGCAGGCAGTGTCTTGAGTTGATATTCACTATTCATGCAGGAGATCCCATGGTCTGGAAGCTGCATGTTTGTGTCACAATAAAGCCAATGTCATCATCATGCAAAAGAGCTTCAACCACCAGATAGTAACAGAAGTTTTGGGGCAGGACAAAATGTGAGTTTCTCATATCAAACAATTTTATATTAATAAAATATACTTGCTCATATGGTACCATTTGCATCAGTAATATGATTTCATTAGAACTGTTGTCTGATAATTACTATCCACCAGTCTTTTCCTCTAATAATACCAGCAGTCCTACCATCCTCTATCTGTGTCTCCAGCACCATCTCCTTAGTGTGTCTCCAGACCACCCCCCTATGTGTCTCTCCAGCGCCATCCTTCTGTGTCTACCCAATACCATCATCCTGCGTCTCCCCAGCACCATCATCCTGTGGCTCCCCAGCACCATCATCCTGCCCTAGCACAGAATAGCCTCTTCCCCCACAGACAGTTTATATGCCCTTAGCACAGAATAGCCCTCCTCCCCGGAGATCATCATCTCCCCTTTGCACAGAATAGCCGCCCTCCCTCACACACAAATCATCTTCCCTTAGTACAGAATAGCCCCCCTCCCCACAGATCATCTTCCCTTAGCACAGAATAGCCCCCCAAACACAAAATATCCCCCCTCCCCACAGACAGATCATCATATCCCCCTATTATAGCAGACCTCCCCTCCCCAACAGACAGATCATTTTCTCCCCCACCCCTAGTATAGCAGACTTCCCCTCTCCCACAGACAGATCATCTCCCCCACCCCACGTATAGCATACCCCCTCCCCCACAGACAGATCATCATCTCCCCCGCCCCCAGTATAGCAGACCCCCCCTCCCACACAGACAGATCATCAACTCTCCAGCCCCTAGTATAGCAGACCCCTCTCCCCTTTGCACAAAATGACCCCATCTCACCTCACAAACCGATCATCTCCCCCTGGACTGTGGCCAGCCCGATTGTCTCCTCTCCACTCTGCCCCCTCCCCAGGCTGTGAAATGAAAATTAAACTTGACACTTCACTGCCTGGGGAGAGGAGAATTGAGAGGAGACTATCAGGCTGACAGACTGCCCCGAGAGGCCCCCCAGCCCCGTCACAACTTATCCCCACCATGGCCACGCCAACTGCCACTGTTACCCGCGGCCCCGCACCACTCCACTTCCTCACTCCTCGATGGCGCCGCTGCATGTGACGCCAACTGTACGCTGGGTGGGGCTTTAATAGGCTGCTGGCCTCTCTTCTCGCGAGAGCTCAGAAGAAGCCAGGCAGTAGTAACAGGCAGCCAGACTGCCTGTGATAAACATACAGGAGCCGACCGGGTGACATGGATCGGGGGGCGGGGCCTTAATTGACAAGCGGCCCCACCGGGATTTTTCCAGCAGAATATAATGCCCAATCCGCCCCTGGAGTGAGGGATACTCATTCCCTGTAAATTCGCCTTCTCTGCCCATTGAATCTCATTTAAATATTTATGTCACCTACAGAAGGGCCAGGTATACCACAGGGGTAGTGCCACACCCCACTGTCACACTGCACACCACATTTTCATAGTACTGATATGTTCTTGGTCCCAAGGGCCTAAATAAGGTACCCGGATGCCTTAGGCTAATGCACTCATAGCACACCTCGTCCCCATAAAATCCCACATTATAGTGTCTCCCATGCTCTGTGTCAGAGCGTGGCCATTAGAGTTCCACCATCCTACCCGTGGGCCACAATGTCCCGTGGAGGTGAAAGATTGTGATGTCACTTTCTCTAACCTGCCGCTCTGCATAGCAGACCAGCGATGAAGGGATGCCATGGTTCGGGCAACATTTAAACAATGGAGAGAGAGAGACTAGGGTCTGCTAAAAAAAAGCGCTGTGCAGACCCCCATCTGTCCATAAGCCCAGCTGCCCCCTCCCCCCCCTTGAATTTTTTAAAGCAAATGCAGAACTTTTAGTAAGTCAATTAACTTACAATAGGTGTTCTTCAGCTCCTACTCTGTCAGCTTAACAATGTAATCTTGGTTGCTTGTGTTCACTCTCTCCAGATCCCCTGCACTGTGTGGCGGTATTGCAGTGTCATTAGAAGATGTCTGTGACCTAAGCTGCAGTCTAATTAGCCAAAAGGACTGCTGTAAAAGATGTACAGTAGCTTATAGGCTGAAAGATTTTATCTTATATACATATATATATATATATATATATATATATTATATATATAGTGGGTCAAATAAGTATTAAACACATCAACATTTTTCTCAGTAAATATACTTGAACTGGGGCTATTGTAATGAAATATTCACCAAATGTCAGCAACAACCCATGCAATCCACACATGCAAAGAAATCAAACCATAGATGTCCATAAATTAAGTTGTGTGTAATAATGTGAAATGACACAGGGGAAAGTATTGAACACGCTTACTGAAATTTATTTAATACTTTGTACAAAAGCCTTTGTTGGTAATGACAGCTTCAAGATGCCCCCTGTATGGAAAAACTAGTTGCATGCATTGCTCAGGTGTGATTTTGGCCCATTCTTACACACAAAAAGTCTTCAAATCTTGAAAGTACCGTGGGCCTCTTCTATGAACTCTGGCCCTCATTCAGAGCCGTACGCTCTGAGCAGAGCGCACGCTCTGAATGAGGGCCGTCCTCCATAACTATGGAGTGTCCTCCTGGACGCTCGTATAGCTGTGGGTCACCACCCACAGCCTATACGAGCGTGCAGTTTGATGGCCGCGATGGTCGAGTCCATCGCGACCATCGAAACTGCGTACAAAAGCCTGTGGTTGAGTTTTTCAACCACAAGGCTCGGAGTGATTTTGGCTCTATCAGAGCCAAAATCACTCCCACTGACATCACTAGTGATGTCAGTGGGCCGGCTTCTGACGGGAGGCGTTCCCGTGGGAACGCCCCCGTCAGGGAGGCACGCCCCCGGCACGCCCACCAAAGGGGGCGTGCTGTCAGTCAACATCGACAGCACGCCCCCTTTGAAGAGACACTACGAGCGAAGGAAAATCCTTCGCTCGTCGCGTCTGGCGCATGCGCACGATGGAGCTCCCTCCGTCGTGCGCATGCTCAGTGCAGAACATCGACCCACTTGCGAGCGGACAGCCGCTCGCGAGTGGGTCTGAATCAGGCCCTCTGATCTTTAGTTCTTTCCATAGATTTTAAATTCAATTCAAGTCAGGTGACTGGCTGGACCATTCTAGCAGCTTTATTTTCTTTCTCTGAAAACCAATTGAGAGTGTCCTTGGCTGTGTGTTTGGGATCATTGTCCTGTTGAAATGTCCACTCTCGTTTCATCTTCAGCATCCTGGTAGATGGCAGCAGATTTTTATCAAGAATATCTCTGTACCTTTTTACATTCATCCTTCCTTCAATTATATAAAGGGTGCTAAAAAACAGCCCCACACCATGATGTTCCCACCTCCAAACTTCGCTGTTGGTATGGTGTTTTGGGGGTGATGTGCAGTGCCATTTCTCCTACAAACATGGTGTATATTATGGCATCCAAAGAGTTCAATTTTGGTCTCATCTGACCAGACAATATACTCACAGTATTTCACAGGCTTGTCCAAGTGTTGTGCAGCAAACTTTAAAAAAGCTTCAACATGCTTTTTCTTCAGCAATGGAGTCTTGTGTGGTGAGCGTGCATACAAGCCATGCCAGTTGAGTGCATTACTTATTGTTTTCTTTGAAACAATTGTACCTGCTAATTCCAGGTCTTTCTGAAGCTCTCCACAAATGGTCCTTGGTTCTTGGACAACTCTTCTGATAATTCTTTTCACTCCTCTGTCAGAAATCTTGCGAGGAGCACCTGGTCGTGGCCGGTTTATGGTGAAATTATGTTCTTTCCACTTCCAAGTAATGGCCCCAACAGTGCTCACTGGAAAATTCAGAGGTTTAGAAATCTTCCTGTAACCAATACCATCAGTATGTTTTGCAACAATAAGGTTGCAAAGGTCTTGAGAAAGCTCTTTGCTTTTATCCATCATGAGATGTTTCTTGGGTGACACCTTGGTAATGAGACACCTTTTTTTTTTCAAAAAGTTTTATTGGTAAACTGCACATAATAGCAACTATACATGTAATATATCACACTTATTTGCAAAAATAGATACATCCATCTTATTGATATTAGAAAATTTACATAAAACATAATGTATAAAGTATAGAGATTGAGAGAACCGCCCGTAACTCGCTAAACATTTTGGGTAATTTGGACAGTTATTCTAAAAAGGTGGATTTCCTGTTGAAATAACTTCTAGATTATACCAGGTAGTTAACATCACTGCTCGGCGTAGATTGTCTTTGTTGGGGAAGGTAATGTGCAAATGTATGGTAATCATTTCTCAAAAAAATTATTAGCCCTTTTTTCTTTATTATTTGAAATTTCTAGCCAATCCATATGAAACAGGTAAGAAATACGGGGCATTAGTAAAGCTAATGTTAAAGAGTCTGAGGAAATCCACTGAGACAAGATAGTTTTCTTCCCAGCTGCAGCGATTTTGGCTAATAAGATACGTTGTCGCAGCGGAGGCTTAGTTTGGTTCTGGGTTAAATATATATATCCCAAAGGGCCCATTCAGGAGAGATAATAATAGGTATACCCAAAACATCTCTAATGTATATTTGGATTATAGACCAACATTTTCTAACCTCTGGACAATTCTACATGCAATGATAAAGATCTGCTTCAGGTGCATGGGATTTAAAGCAATTAGAATCAGTGGAAACCCCCATCAAGAGGCGTAGTTTGGGGGCGTAGTTTGGGTGTGTAATAAGCACGATGTAAAAGCTTATAGTGCATCTCTGTGTAAGAAGCGGAATTAAGAATTTTATTAAGATGAGTAAAAGCAGTGATAATGGTTTTAAGTGAAATATTGGGAAAATCAACCTACAACTTAGCGATGCCAGAATGTACCTTTTCTAAATCTATAGAGCGTTTAATTTGAGAATATAATTGTGAGGTAGAACAGCTTCCCCTACAACAGCAGCGCAGCACACCATCCAGCATATTTGTTTTATCAGATCCTGTTAACTTGGAGAGTATGTTATTCACATAACTCCGAATTTGATAATATACAAACAAAGGAATGGTTATCTGAGGAAACACCTCTCTTAATCGTTCATATGGAAGAATTTTAAGTGTCTGTTCATTCAAAACTTGATAAACCAACCTGGGACCCCTCAAGCCCCAAGAACGTTCTAAGGTTGAGTAGAAAATAAGGGGATATTCTAGGCTTTTTATCCGCACAGATGAATTTGCTAATGGCTTAACTAATAGCTTTAAATCTGAATCTTTCAATAATAAGGGCAGCAATTGTATTGGATATAACAACCTGGAAAAGGAAATCATATTTTACGAGACACCTATTTATAGGCCATCAGTTGGGACTGAACCATCTTATATTAATTTGCACTGACAAGGGGCAGGAGTGCTTTCAAATTTCTGATAGATTTCAGCTGGTGTCTTGGCTTTCCATGCCTTTTTGCACCTCCCTTTCTGCATGTGTTCAATACTTTTTCTGTGTCATTTCACAATATTACACATAACTTAATTTATGGGCATCTATGGTTTGATTTCTTTGCATGTGTGGATTGCATGGGTTGTTGCTGACATTTGGTGAAAATGTCATTACAATAGCCCCAGTACAAATATATTTACTGAGAAAAATGTTGATGTGTTTTGATACTTATTTTACCCATTGTGTGTGTGTGTGTATATATATATATATATATATATATATATATATAGCAAATCATCAATGGTTTTCTGCCGTTGATGGAAAGTTGGAAAGTACCAATGGTACCATCGATAGAGACCCATTTGATGGCTATTCCTGAGCCCTGCTGCTGGATGTAAACTTCTGGGACATTGATTTACTGATTATGCTCTACCCCTTCACTGTGGGGTGAGGCGTGGGACTCCTCATCCCACTTGATGTCTCCCCCACCCCAGTCTTAACAACCAGTGGGGAAGGTAGGGAGCTAGAGAGGAAGATCAAGAAATGGTTGTCACACACATGCAGGATGCAAAAAAAATATAAATATTTTTTACCCATTTTGGTTAAATATTTTATGTGAAGTGTTAGAAGAAGTAACAAGCCTAATGGTAAAAAACAAACAAAAAAACCCTAATATTGTGTTGGAATTTGATGAGTGAAAAAAATGGGCTCAGCAGGGGATGGAAAAACCTTAGTTGATAAGGGATTATGGGGGTCATTCAGAGGCGGTCGCAAGCGCTGAGCGCTCGCATAAGACTCGATGTTGCCCCACTGGGCATACGCACGACGGAGCCGGCTCCATCATGCGCATGAACGAGACCCGGCTAGCGACGGAGGCTCCGTCGCTAGGGGTCTCGCAGCAGACGGGGCGAGCTGTCAATGGTGAGTGACAGCTCGCCCCGTTTGGGAGGCAGGCAGGGGGCGTGCCTGCCCAAACGGAGGCATTCCCACCGGAACGCTTGCTGTTTGGGGGCGACCCCACTGACATCATTGCTGATGTCAGTGGGGAGCTTCTTGCTCGATCAGAGCAGGAAGCTCCCTGGGACTTACGAGTGCCCAGACCCAACCTTAGGGTCTGGTCGTAAGCCCCGATGGTCTTGACCATCACCCATGTCGGTCGCTAGAGCTGTGGGTGTTAACCCACAGCTTAGCGATCGACGAGGCGGCCGTTCAGGATGCAAGCGGCCGCCCTGATTCAGCGCGACCGCTTGCAACTAACGACCGCCTCTGAATGAGGTCCTAAGAGTGAGGGGAAATATCAATGCTAACGTAGGAAAAGAACTAAGCATTTGTTAATCAATGTCCATATACTTTACGTATACTACTCTAATTATGAAAACCCCCTTATCCAGAAAATAAAAAGTCCCAATCATTTCAACTTATACATTACAGATCTGTAATTAATTAAGTAGACTAATATTTATGGTGTGTGTGTAATATTTGGAAATCTCCCCCTGATAGCTAGTGCTTAAAATATACCAAAACTTTGAAAATGAAAGCGTCTAATTTTGAAAATGATTTTTTTTTTATATACTGATATGACTACCATAATAATGTAACCCAAAGTGAGTGACATTTATGTACATAGAGTAAAGATATTTTTAGAGTGAAAATTATCGGTTAAGCTCTTCCTAGAGTGCTGTTTAATAAGTAAATAGCATGTAAAAATATTGGGGTAGATTTACTAAGCTTTGTAGAGAGTTAAAGTGGAGAGAGAAAAAGTAGCAACCAATCAGTTCCTAGCTGTCATTTTTCTAACATAGGGCCTGATTCAGCAAGGAACGCAGTTGCTTATACACACGCAATCGGCTGATTGTTGCATTCTGCGCATGCGTAAACATCGCAGTGCGCATGCGCGAACTAGCCGCTCCGATTGCAGAGGCTACGAAGACCCATGGCAGAGTTGACAGGAAATGCTGTTTGTGGGTGGTGACGGGGGGGAAGGGAACGCAGGCATACCAGGGCGTTTCAACACCGTTGCATGGGAGTGCATAAATTAGCCACTGTGATACCAGACGCCGCCTGAGGCCTCAGCGTGAGCTGAAGTAAGCAATTCCTGAGTGAGGTCTGACCTGCCTTAACTGTGCGTATGGGTCCGATGCTACGTGATGTTACCGATTGCTTAGCTATGTTGTCAAAGTATACGGATGTGAGTAAGGGAAAGTGGGCATCCTTATGTTAGGCTGCGATCGCGATGCGAATGCAAACATTTACATATCACCGCTGATATTAGCAACTGCGTTGCGTGCGTATAAGCAGAATAACGATCAATGCTGAATCAGGCCCACAGCCTGTAACATGAAGGTTAGGAGTTGATTGGCTGCTACTATATCTCTCTAGAAGGGCCAAATGTAATAGGGTGAGAGTTTAGCAGTAAACTCTCACACTTTTTAAACTCGACCAGTTTAATAGAGTCCGAGAACATGCAAACTCGCATTTTTTTAGACTCAAAAAACTCTCACGATTTAAACTCTCATCCAGATGTTTTCACATTTTGAAGATAAAACTCAACCAGTGTGAGAGTTTGAGAGTTTACTGCTAACTCTCACCCTATTACATTTGGCCCCAAGGCTTAATACAGCTACCTCATTATTTATTGTTGCATACACTATTGTTAATAGAGCAGTTTACATGTTGATTCATTGATTCAAGTCAGTTACTTGGAATGCAGACCTGCCAAGTGTAGGCAGGATAGTCCCAACAGTCAGGGCTTTTGCACTAATCGGCACATTAATTGGGTAGTGCGCCTCACACATTCATATGTGGGGTTGCTTCTCAGCAAAGGGAGAGGGCTCTCTCACAATTTTGCCTAAGAACACAGCCATGAATAAAGAATGGTACAAAAACATCCTCCAAGAACAACTTCTCCCAAACATCCAAGAACATTTTGGTGATGAACAATGCCTTTTCCAGTGTGATGGAGCACCTTGCCATAAGGCAAAAGTGATAGCTAAGTGGCTCGGGGAACAAAACATCAAAATTTTGGGTTCATGGCCAGGAAATTCCCCAGACCTTAATCCCATTGAGAACTTGTGGCCGATCCTCAAGAGTCGGGTGGACAAACAAAAACCCACAAATTCTGACAAACTCCAAACATTGATTGGGCAAGAATGGGCGGCCATCAGTCAGTATGTGGCCCAGAAGTTGATTGACAGCATGCCAGGGCGAATTGTAGAGGTCTTGAAAAAGAAGGGTCAACACTGCAACTATTGACTCTGCATAAACGTAATGTAATTGTCAATAAAAGCCTTTGACACTTATGAAATGCTTGTAATTTTACTTCAGTATACCATAGTAACATCTGACAAAAAGGTCTAAAAACACTGAAGCAGCAAACTTTGTGAAAACCAATACTTGTGTCATTCTCAAAACTTTTGGCCATGGCTGTACATATCAACTGTATTAGGACTGGGGAAAAGTCAAGAGTATAAAGTAAAAAGGAATTGCGCTGGTGAAATTATATTCCACTGGACCGCAGTATGAACACCATACTGTAGATGTAAATTTAGAAATTTTTATTTTACATGAATACATAAATAAAAGAAAACATACCGTTATTGTATGTATATTTATATCTATCTATCTATCTATCTATATATATATATATATATAAATATAAAAGAAATGGCTAACAATTTATTTGGACCCTAGTAAGCTGCAACAAAGTTTTCAAGCTTCTTGCTCAATCGCAAATTTGTTTTAATTAGTGATCAAATCTAAATTCAAAGTTTTGAAGTACTGCCAATCGCAACATATGCATATAATGTATCACTTATAGCTTAACTGTCAAAATGACAATCAGTATATATGTTCTTTCAAAGTCAGCTAGTCAAGTTCCACAGTAAAGCTGATGTATACCTGGCTTAATATTTATATAATGATTCTAATTTGCCTTGCGCTGATATGCTTGTCTCTATTCTGGTTAGTGCTGAGTCCTGCAGTGCAACCAGCCGTCGGAAGGTGTACTCAGCCTGGTGCGAGATCCAAAGTCAGTGGAGCTGTTACTTAGCTGGTCATACAATAGATCACAGGTTCTCAAACTCGGTCCTCAGGACCCCCAAACAGTGCATGTTTTCCATGTCTCTACACTGAATCAAGTGAAATAATTAGCTCCACCTGTGGACCTTTTAAAATGTGTCATTGAGTAATGATTACACCTGTGCACCTGCTGGGTGACCTGCAAAACGTGAACTGTGTGGGGTCCTGAGGACCGAGTTTGAGGACCACTGCAATAGATGATAGTGCAAAGTCCCAGTACAGGTAAACATATGCTTCTCATGGTAAATTGCCCAGTGGAGTCCGTTGGTGCAGCTTGACATCGGAAGGTGTGTTCAACCCGGTAATAGATCTGAGGTCAGCAATGTTATTACTTAGCTGGTAGTATAATAGATGGCAGTACAAAATCCCAGTGCCGGTAAATTGTTCCTTCTCCTGGCTGGTAGTTTAGCTGGATGAGACAGCTCACTCACTGATTACCACCCAAGTCTTTAGTCCAGCACAAGTATGGGTTCAGGAAATATGGTATGCAAAGTTAAATTCCATCTGATGTTAATATTGGTGGCTGAATTGTCAGTCAATCCGTCTCTTTTGTATATAAGATGTTACAGCAGTGTGTTTTATCCACTTATGTGGACTTTCGCAAGCTGGTTATGTTTCTTTTAGTGGTTCCAGTTTATATAGGGCAAGTTTTTACTTTATTGGTAGAAAGTATTAACCTTTAAAAGTCTAAACTATAATTACTTAATTTACACTTAGGGAGGAATTCATTTGCCCACAAAAAAAATTTTTGCAGTAAAAACGGGACTTTACCACAATTTATTTTTTTCAGGCAATTCAATTAACCACCGTTTTTACTGCACGAAAAGTTCCTGGATCCATGTGTTTTCGCGACTGTGGTCGCGAAAAAACACACTGATAGGGGGTTTTGTATCACCTGCCTTCGGGCAGGTGAAAAAAAATCCCCGATGGTGCCGACCTTCTTGTCAGCAGCCCAACACGCTGCCGTGTGCTGGACTTCAGTGGGACGAGGTAGACTGCTTCCGCTGAGCAGCAGTCTCCTCTACTCATGGGGAGTGCGATCACACTGATCACGGCCCCCCAGGAACTGCCCCTGGCTGAGGGGCTCATAAACCCCTCTCCATAGCGTGGACATTTATTATTTTTTTTAAATATATGGGGGGCGTGGCCACACCTACTAAGATTAGGCCACACCCCCGATAAGTCTACGGGACTAATTAAATTAGCCCGGGGAACCAATTAGCCGGCGGCAGGCAGAGGAGCAGCAGCAATCTCCTCGTGCCCCTCCTGGATTTGCACTGGGCTGTGGGGCTCACAGCACCCCCCCTCCCCAATGCTCAGAAGTAATGCTGCAGCTATATTTTCCTTTTTTTTTTTCTTACGTGGCATTACCATGCCTCCCGCAATTAGGTCATGCTGCTTCACTCAGGCCGGCAGGATAGTCCCAACAGTCAGAGCTTTTGTACCAACAGTTGGGTGGTGCTCTTCACTCACTGCAATGGGTGACATACATCTCAACTGTACTTGGGGCAAAGTCCTCATAATCACGGTATCGAGACCGTCCACTTAAATTGGTAGATTTTCTCAGGCCCTCATTTCATTGGAACGCCACATGCTCTGTGGCAGCAAGTACATATGTCCTGATTTCCCCAAAGGCAATGTTGGTAGATGTGGGGATGTAGAGAGCACTGTCTCTGAGCTATGGCAAAGGGCAATTTTAGTTTAATATTATATATCTATTTTTTGAATCGATTTTACAATATATTTTGCCTTTAGTAAATCTCCAAAGGCAAAATCAAATGCAAATCAAATGTAAAATCACACAAAACTCAAAATCGAATTTTGATAAATATACGCCCAGAGCTTTTTTTTTTCAGCTTTTTTAATATATATATTTTTTTTTTTTACAGAAAATTTGTTTATTAATCATTTATTAAGATGGTAAATAAAAACACCTAAATTGGGGTTTTATGTGTCTCAGCAGCCATCTGTCACATTCCATTCTTTAATTACACATTTGATGCAATTGAAGTAAGAAGTCAAATGACTGTATTACTTATGGCTCATTATGCAACAAAAAATTTCTTAATCTCTCTGCTATTTTGCACTAAAATGTTATATATATATTTCTAGTTTGTCATTATAATACATCTTTAAAAAGTGAAAGATTTTTTTTAATTATTAGTTTAAATAGGCTACACTAGGAATACAGACATAGGGCCTGATTCAGAGCCGGACGCAATTAGCGCTCGCTCGTCCAGAAAATAGGGGTGGATATTCAAATGAACCGTTCGCTGTTTGCGGTCTGTTCACGCCTCTAGGTCTGAACGAGCGAACAAAACTTGCGGTCGTTTTTTGGGAAACTACGCCCCCTGGCCGCTCGCATCCTACGTCATGTCCGCTATTTATTAGATTAATCGAGTACATCGACCAGGGTATGAGCTGCTCGCTATTCTTGTGGTTCGTTTTTGCTACCACAATTTTGCGAGCAGTTCTGGCTATAAAATAACCAAGTGACGTGCTCAATGACGCTGCTGTTTTAATTATGCACACCCATAAAACGCCCGTTTTGACCTTTAAGCACGCCTGCTATCGGATCTCCACTCCCCGTTTTCAAGCACCTTCCCCTGTTACCACCCACATACGCCTCTTTCTGTCACTCAAATTATCAGGCATTCGCTATTTTGCGAGCACATGAATTTCGACCGCACTGACTGGTTCGCGCATGCGTATAACGATCCGTACGCATGCGCAGTTGGGCAAACATCGCTCGGAGCGAATGATCGGCCGCTTACGAGTGGCTCTGAATCAGGCCCATAGGCTTTCATTGTATTATTTGTGTGGGTTATGCTGTTTAAGGGTTGTATCTCAAATTAAAAGTTGTGTATATGTACCAGAGGGGTACCATTGGTCATCCCAGTAATGGATCCAGGCTACAACAAAATGCAGCATTCTAAAATGCCTGTGTGACAACAACCTATTACTATCATCAAGAGTCTGTGTCTCCTCACTATTCGTCTAGTCGATTGTTATGGAAACCAAAGGAAATATATTTGTGCAAACAAGTCTCCAGGCTACTACTAGATACTGCATTGTTGTAAAGTGTAGGGCCATAAGTAGCATGTGGTGTTCTAAACAATATTCCTTTTAAACCAAAATCAGATAAGGGCTGCCTGAGGCAAATTACATAATTTGTTACATAATGTGATTACTGTCAGTTTGTAAGAATAACGTTTCAGGACCATGCTGCAAGCTGTGGCACTGTAGCAGGTCATGTCTGTAATATTTTTGTTGTCTAACCTATTTTAATAGATTAAACAAAAATCTTCAGAAGTTTTCTGTGACATTTCCCATATTTTTGCTAGTGGAATGTGACGATAAGTATATTCCTACTGCACAGCAGAACTCGGCTCTGTTCACAATCTATAGTATAACTTCAGAAACATCCCTAGTTTAAATATAGGGAATAGCGACGCAAAAGCGGAACACAAAGGTTGCATCACTGTAACTTTGTGTCTATGTGAGTTTTGTGCTACAATATAAAGCTTGAGTTGTGTGAAATTTCACTGCAACTTTCCTCATCTCTAATAAAAATGTTACTATGTCAGGCATATACTTGTGCTTATGTAGAGAGAAGCATACACCAACTGGCAGAATGTATGGTATATTGTACCTTTCGCACAGCTCATGTTTCAGAGCAGAGCATATTTAAGTACGGGCAATGCAGAGACTGTCATACACAATTCGCTTGCATCTACACATTCTATTAAAGAGGCATAACTGGGTGTTCTCACATAAGCGAAGTTCAGTGAGGGTGTATCAACACACCTATGGGTGTAAATATGCAATATGTGATAAACACAGATTTTGCCACGGCTAACTTATACCTCTTTTCCACCAAAAACCCGGGTCCGAAGTGGTTTTTCAGACATGGTTCCAACCCAGGTCAGACACCGTTTACACAGCACCATCAATCTGGGTTATTCTCAAGTCAACCCCGTTCACTGAACCTGGGTCTGCCCTGCTAAACTTATGAGGTCATAAAACGTGGGAGGTGACTGCTCCACAACCGCCAATCAGCTCATTTTAGGCATGACCCAGGTAGGATAGCCCAGGTTGTACCGTTTACACTGCACCATTACCCAGGTCCATCCTGGGTCCGACCCTGGTAGCTACCTGGGTTAGATTGCCGGGACACTTGACCCGGGTTATTTCTCAGGGACCCTTTTACACTGAGCTGCGACCTGGGTAGACCCAGCAATAACCTGGGTTATCACAGCAGTGTAAAAGGGGTATTAATCTGATCCCAAATTTATGGGTAGGGGGTGGGCAGATGACAAGATGCCTTCAACTCTGCATACTGGCAAACATACTGTATGTATTTATGTAGATGCAATGTGGGAATCTGTGCCCATTTCTGCCCAAGTGTGCATAAATGCCCTATCTGCACATAATCAAATTGGTATAAATGCATTTCACTTAAACTATAACCCTTATCTAAAATAAAGACACTGACAGCCATATGAAATTTAAAAAAACTGGTCAATCTTTTATTTAAAATTTAATGGAAGTTAGTCAGTGACCATATGCTAGATATATCAAGTCTTGGAGATAACAGTTATGGCCCGTACACACGGGACAATCAGAGAACGATCAGATATCGTCTGATCATCCTGCATGTGCTGGATGTTCGATATCACACATCCAGCATCATGCACCAACCCCCTAACGACTTAACGGGTCCCTAGAACAAACAGGCTAACCTGGTCGATATCGACCAGGTTGGCCTGCATGCACGGGCGATGGTTGATATCGACCATCCGTACCATGCATTGACCTTCGTTTGGTCATTGGAGGGGTTGAAAAAAAACCTATATAAATGATCAAATAACGATATCGTTAATATCATTCTTTTAAGTTGGACCGTGTGTATGCACCATGAGGATCTGATTGGTTGGTATTTTATCTCTCTCCAAGGGATAAATTTACTGAAGTGACAGTTTTTAGAAGTGGAGATGTTGCTCACAGCAACCAATCAGATTCTAGCTATTATCTTCTAGAAGAGGCTAGATAAATGTTCAGAAGAAGATGGGCAACATCTCTACTTCTAAAAACTCTCACTTTAGTAAATATACCCACAAGACTTGATACATACAGTACAGTATATCCCAATATATCTTACGCCAACAAGATGACAACTTGCAGGGCCTATTGCCCTCCACAATGGTAAATGATAGGTTTCCATCTCCCCAGTCAATACAGCAACAAAAGGCCCTGCTATACAGCTGCCGCTGACCCCAGTATGGTAAAATCAGCCTAATTAATGTACTGAGGGGAGCGCACCTATATAATTGAAGCGCAATAGCCACTAAACTGCCTTTCCTGCAAAAAAAAAGGGGTTGATAATCACCAAAGTGTAGAAAAGGTGAGGGAGGGAAATTGCAGAAAAAGAGGCAGAGCCCTGCCTAGATTCAGATTACCTACTGAACCCCCAAACCTCCCCCCCCAACAACGCACTGATTGGCTAACCAAACTACACAAAATGAACCCTATAATTCCCTGCATTCATACCCAATCTACACTGATAGTGTACTTGCTCCTCATTATCTGCAATTTTTTTTTAACAAATCCTGTTGACCTCCAGGATGATGCTGACACTATGATCCCGTACTCTTTTCTTCCCATGCTCGTCTGGGTGCCACTTAGTGATTGAGGTTTACTATTTAGTAACTTGTAAGTGTAGGCTACTATGGTCATTGCAGCAGCATATTATATTTTAAGATAATGAATATAATTTATCTATTATGGACATTTTACACTAATCATTACTAAACATCACTAACTTAGGTGTGGGCTTTGGGATCATCATGTATACCCCTTTTACAACCAGAGCTAAAACCTGTGTTATTGCAGGGTTAACCCGGTTAGCTCCTTGGTGTAAAAGGGGACTGAATTGGATTCCCGGGTGGAGTGACCCGGCAATCCAACCTAGGTACACATGCAGGTTTTAACACGGGAATGACCCGTGAAACCCTGCAGTGTGAATGGAGCGATCCGGGTCAGGATGACCTGGATTGTGCCGCATGCCTGCCGATTAGCCAGCTTCAGTGGCGCTTGGAGATGGCGTCATCTCCAAGCGTCCACTTCAACGCCGGAAAAGCCTAGACTCTGGAATATTCTGGGTCAGTTTGGAATCCTGTTCCAACCTCTGGGTCAGACTCGGAATTTAGGTATAAAAAGAGTATTAATGTAGTGTGGAATCACTTGTTAATTATAGGTACACCAGGATTGCAGGTGATAAATTGAACACTGGGGTGTAAAATATTTAATTTCTGCAGTCTAAATTCTTATCAAACTTATTAAAACTCATTTTTTTCCAGGTCTCTTTCTTAGAGGACCACTGAACAAAAAATTATATCATGTGTTTATAAGTTACATAACAAAATCTAAAAGTACAGCCAACCTATAGCTCAGTTTTAATGGAAAGTTAATAAAACACATTCCATAGTTGGGAGAGAAAAAAAACAGCTACTGTATGCAACTTTTGTAATTTCAAAATAAAAATTCAATAACAAAAACTTTATAAAGTGTTCAACTCAAAGGCTGTGGCTTTTGAGTTGAAGCCGATAATAAAAAATAATCTCCAAGCTAATTGGCCAGAACACACATTTTCTGGCAAATGTTTGCTTTGTGTACTGTACTTCTGAAGCATTCAGAAGCGTTTAAGTTGGGTAAAATACATTTGCATTACATTTCAGTCAGGGCCGTAACTATGGGAGTGCGAGCATTGCTGTCACATAGAGCGAGACTGCAGGGCTTTGTGGGCAGCACCGTTGTTGCCCCACGGCCCTTGCTTCCGGCATCCTGCAGCCAGGATCATTGCTTCTGGCACTCTGCAGCTAGGATCGTTGCTGCAATGCCACCCAGAGTGTCCTTTGGATGCTCCAGACATGCACACTGCAGCTTGTACAGTCTAATATCCTGAGAACTATCCGGGCAGTGCTGTTGATGAGGGGTGTTTTTCCTTCTTCCTTTTTGTACACACAGGCCATTGCCAGCTTGTTTAATCCCAATATATCTGAAGCAAATATTCTATTTTTCATATACCTAACATCAGGTTATACGTCACATAAATATATAAACTCGCAACGTGTTTCACCAGAATTATATACCTTTTAAATCATTTGAATAATTTAGATAATAACGGTCCACACAAGATGTGTTTGAGTAAAGTGTATTTATATTCATCATATCAATCCTCAAAAAATAGCATTTAAACTTAACAATACTAGACAAAATACAATGAGAGAGAATGAGAGAGAGAGAGAGAGAGAGAGAGAGAGAGAGAGAGAGCTGTGAAGGGGGATGTTGAGGCCACATATTCAAGGTGGCTACTGAGAAGGCATGGCGAGAGTGTGTGTGGGGTTTGTTAGGGCCCATGTCCTATTGTTCAAACCGCATGGTCTCTGAACACAAACTCCATCTTGAATGTCAGAAAACTCACATAATGTTGTAACTCTGTAAATCATATATCCATTAATGATCATACTTATAATAGCTATAATAAACCTATCTGAACTATAAAACACCAAAACTGGGTAGAATTATAACTATGATCACAAGACTAGTAATTCACAACTTCCATTGAATCAAGCACATGATTCAATGGGGAAACGTGGAGCACATGGAATTTACTTTGTTCACACCACATGGAGGTAACCATCTTTAACAAAGTGCAGACTACCTTCCACACGGTAATTACTTATTACCATTCATAGCTGTTATTAATTCAACTTCCATGATATAACACTGATACCAGCCTATGATTACATTCATGATACTATACAAACTTATTCAGATAGTAAGCACCATATAGTAGCTAAAATACTAGTATACAACACATACTAAGCCTTCTCTCCCAAGCAGTTCTATTGTTCAAGCGGGAAGCAATCGGGAAGCCGACTGCCTAAATACCGGCAGCCGGCTTCCCGACTGTCTTATTCAGGCATGGGTGAAATGCCGGGCGTCTAGATGTAGCCGCGGGGGGGGGGGGGGGGGGAGGGTTAGGTTTAGGGCTCCCGGGGGGGGGCTTAGGGTTAGGCACCCCCCCGGGGGACTTAGGTTTAGGCAGCAGGGAAGGGGGTGGTTAGGGTTAGGCACTTGGGGGGGAAGTTAGGGTTAGGCACCCCTAAGGAGGGTTAGGTTAGGTTAGTCTATACTTACCTATCCACGATCGGAATTTCCAGCGCTGTCGGCCTTCCGCTGCTTCGAACTCTGCTCCTGTCGGGCTGCCGCTGACAGGAATCATACCCATTCTGTTCAAGCACATGGGAAGGCCCTAACAGCTCACCAGCTGATCTCAAACAATTATATCAACCAGCACCAATCATTACAAATACCATAGTTCTGTTTCACATATTACAAAAACTCCATAATCAATCCCTTTCCTGCATGCTGATAATACAACCAGTATGAACAGACTATTGTACACTACAGTGTAGATGATAACATTACAGACTAGATCACATTATATCATCCACTGTATGCTAACACAGACTTATGAATTCCCTTGCCAAACTGCAAACTTATTACATACAATCTATATAAGCTAAGAACAGATTAACACAAAACTAGCTACAGATACCCATATTGAATACTACTGTTACAAATTCACTTCATTATTACATGTTAACACAGCCTTTACCAGACTACAATACAAACTTGTTACACATATTGGGTCTCATTCAGACCCGGTCGCAAGCGCCGATGCGCTCGCAACCGGGTCGATGGTCCCCACAGAGCATGCGCACGACGGAGCTGGCTGAGGCTCACATAAGCACGCCCAGAAAACGGTCCTGAGATGCCTGCATTTTTTTGACCACCCCCTTTCACCTTTTCCCAAATACTGACTACCTGTCACTCACGTTGCGAGTAAATCCTCTCTGCAACCACGTCGTTAATACATTGCCACACATGCAGTACTGCTTTGATGCACCGGAATTTAAAGTTAGCATGTGATCATGACAAACGTTATATCTGCAGTGAGCTAAGCTGCACGTGGTACAATGGCAAAGTAAAATAGCTGACTATCGTAGTTTAGTAAAACACATGTATTAGTATTAAAGTAAGCTAATTATCATTTACAGCTATACTCCTAAATTAGAAATGAGAATTCCTCCTCTAATTTCATATGTTGCACAGAGATATTTCCACAGCTAGCTATAAATACACTGTAATTACCATTCATACATTACAAGAGGGGCATCTATTGCACAGAGATCACCCCCAAATGCAAAGGCCCTGATATATAAATAGCTCCCAAAGCAGAACGCATTTTTACTTTGTGTCTGGATGATCTGTTCAACACATATTAGAGCTTCACACTCACACTGGTCTCAGGAACCTCCTCTGCAAATTAGTGAACGTCACTGTGCAAAGGAGCTGGGAAAATCTGACACACTGTGCAAAATGGTATACTTTTCCAGTCCAACCTTGTGCCCTTTTATATCAGTCTCCAGTGTGTGTAGAATTAGAAGAAAAAACCTTGGTGCGCTGTCACTTTAGCTGCTGGTAAGAGGTTATCAGCCCCTATATAACAACAAAATGAGAAATATGTATAGGAACCAGCGCTTATAAAATTGAGTATATATACAGTCAGGTCCATAAATATTCGGACATTGACATAATTTTCAGATTTTGGCCTCTATTCACCACCACAATGGTTTTGAAATGAAACAAACAAGATGTGCTTTAACTTCAGAGTTTCAGATTTAATTTGAGGGTAATTACATCCAAATCGGGTGAACGGTGTAGGAATTACAACAGTTTCAATATGTGCCTCCCACCTTTTAAGGGGCCAAAAGTAATGGGACTATCAACTCAAAAGCTATTTCATGGACAGGTGTGGGCTATTCCCTCGTTATTTCATTATCAATTAAGCAGGTAAAAGGTCTGGAGTTGATTCTAGGTGTGACATTTGCATTTGGAATCAGTTGCTGTCAACTCTCAATATGAGATCCAAAGAGATGTCACTATCAGTGAAGCAAGCCATCATTAGGCTGAAAAATGAAAACAAACCCATCAGAGAGTTTGCAAAAACATTAGGTGTGGCCAAATCAACTGTTTGGAACATTCTTAAAAAGAAAGAACGCACCGGAGAGCTCAGCAACACCAAAAGACCCGGAAGACCACGGAAAACAACTGTGGTGGATGACAGAAGAATTATTTCCCTGGTGAAGAAAAACCCCTTCACAACAGTTGGCCAAATCAAGAACACTCTCCAGGAGGTAGATGTATATGTGTCAAAGACAACAATCAAGAGAAGACTTCACAAGAGTGAATATAGAGGGTTCACCACAAGATGTAAACCATTGGTGAGCCACAAAGACAGGAAGACCAGATTAGAGTTTGCCAAACAACATCTAAAAAAGCCGATACAGTTCTGGAACAACATCCTATTGACAGATGAGACAAAGATCAACTTGTACCAGAGTGATGGGAAGAGAAGAGAAGGAAAGAAACTGTTCATGATCCAAAACATACCACCTCATCAGTGAGCATGGTGGTGGTAGTGTAGTGGTATTTATTGATGATGTGACTGCTGACAAAAGCAGCAGAATGAATTCTGAAGTGTTTCGGGCAATATTATATGCTCATATTCAGTCAAATGCTTCAGAACTCATTGGACGGCGCTTCACAGTGCAGATGGACAATGACCCGAAGCATACTGCAAAAGCAACCAAAGAGTTTTTTAAGGCTAAAAAGTTTAATGTTATGCAATGGCCAAGTCAATCCCCTGACCTGAATCCGATTGAGCATGCATTTCACTTGATGAAGACAAAACTGAAGGGAAAATGCCCCAAGAACAAGCAGGAACTGAAGACATTTGCAGTAGAGGCCTGGCAGAGCATCACCAGGGATGAAACCCAGCGTCTGGTGATGTCTATGCGTTCCAGACTTCAGGCTGTAATTGCCTGCAAAGGATTTGCAACAAAGTATTAAAAAGTGAAAGTTAGATTTAGGATTGTTTAGTTTGTCCCATTACTTTTGGCCCCTTAAAAAGTGGGAGGCACATATAGAAACCGTTGTAATTCCTACGCCGTTCACCTGATTTGGATGTAATTACCCTCAAATTAAATCTGAAAGTCTGCAGTTAAAGCACATCTTGTTTGTTTCATTTCAAAGCCATTGTGGTGGTGAATAGAGGACAAAATATGAAAATTCTGTCAATGTCCCAATATTTATGGACCTGACTGTATATATATATTACCTAAAAAGAAATATGATAATCAGATGTATAGACAATCAATCAACACATTTATTATGATAATAAAACAATAAAATTAATTTGTAATAACAGCATGAGGGAATCACAATGTGCACTCTGAGTATTTGTGAAACAACTGCTAGGAGGACTCCTTAATTAAGTTGAGATGGGGGTGGCAGGTTTCAAGCCAGTGCAGTGCGGTCCACACTACACAGTAACAAACACCAGCCGGCGGCGCCGGGTAGTACACTCGGGCGTTTCTTATGGCAACCAACGAGAGTCAGTTTACACCCACGGCCGGAGCCAGGCTGGAGCTCACTCTTGAGCTCCACCTTCCGGCTCCCGCAGTGGATGATGGGAGAGATGTCATGACGTCTCTCCCATAGTGCAGAGTGGGCCGATACGAAGGAGGAGCGGCCGGCAGTGGGCGCAGGAGCGGGTATTCAGATAAGTGGTGGTGTTTTTTTTCTTTGCCCTATATATGTAAGGGGCACTGGCACTGCATAGGGGGGGGACACTACTGGGGGCACTGCATAGGGGGGACTACTACTGGGGGCACTATATAAGTGGCACTACATGGGGGGGCACTACTGGGAGTACTACTACTGGGGGCACAGCGTAGGGGGGGCACTACTGGGAGACCTGCATAGGGGGGACCACTACTGGAGGCACTGTATAAGGGGGACCACAACTAGGGGCCAGAGATGCAGCATGTGGCCAGGGTGCCCGGAGCACGAACATGCTGCAGTGCCCCTCTGCGCCCCCCCCCCCAAAAAAAAAGAGTGTGTGGTATATAATATAACCGCTACATATATACACATACATACATACAAGGTCACACATTCATACAAACATATACACATACAGGAATGGCCACACATACATACAGGCAGGGTCACACATTCATACATACATACACACAGACATACATACATACACACACACACATGCAGGCAGGGTCACACATTCATACATACATACACAGACATACATACATACACACACATGAAGGCAGGGTCACACATTCATACATACATAGACACACACAGACAGGCATGGTCACATACACATACAGGAAGGAAGGGTCACACATACACATACAGGCAGGAAGGGTCAAACATGCCCATATACAGTACATACAGGCAGGAAGGGTCACACATACATACACACATACAGTACATACAGGCAGGAAGGGTCACATATACACACAGAGTACATACAGACAGTTAGGGTCACATACGCATACACAATACAGTACATACAGGCAGGAAGGGTCACATATACACACAGAGTACATACAGACAGTTAGGGTCACATACGCATACACACATACAGTACATACAGGCAGGAAGGGTCACACATACATATACACATACAGTACATACAGGCAGGGAGGGTGATAGACATAACTACTGGGGTATAACCTCTCTCTTACCTTAATGCGAACCCTGCAGCTTCTTCCTCGACATGCTGCTGTAGCCCCCACCCCCTGCTGGGGCCAGATGAACATGTGCTGAGCTCCACCAATCAGGGCTCAGCACAAGCTCCTCTAGTGACCAGGAGTCTCTCACTAGAGCAGGAAGGTAGGACAGGAGCTGCTGTTGCTGCTGCAGACCCAGCAGGCTGTCAGCTACTTGACAGCTGCTCCGAAGTCCAACTGCAGGGCGCCCTCTGGTAAGTAAGGCGCCTGGAGCTCACGCTCCAGTGAAACTGCCCTCCCTACGCCCCTGCTAGGAGCACTGTATAAGGGGCACTAATTAGGGCACTGCATATGGGCACCACTACTAGCGGCATTGTATGAGGGGCACTACTGGGGGCACTGTATAAGGGGCACTGCTACTGGGGACATTACATAAGGGACACTACTACAGTAGGCATTGCAACAGGGGCACTACTACTGGGTGCATTAAGGTGCATATGGAATGGAAAGGTATGTTCCCAGAGGGACGAGAAACGGTGGTGTGTCATGTTCACATGCCCCCATTTTCCAGTGGCCACGCACCTTGTGGCATGTGACCACGCCCACTTTTTCAGCACGCCCCTTCGACGCATGCACATACTTGGGGGGGCTCCGTTTTTTAACGTACCCGGGCTCCAAATACCCTAGTTACACCACTGATACCTAAACATGCGTTTCTCTGACAAAGTGCAGTATGGAGGCATAGGCTGACCCGATTTCCACTAGGTCTGTACTGGTGCAAAATAAAAGTCTGAGAATTAGTGGCTGTGCTCGCTCTGCAGAATTAAATCTCATTTCTGCTTTGCTCTGCAAAACAAAGCTCCTGCGCTATACTTTGTTAGTAAAACCATCATCATCTTGCTGTGTAAATGTGTGCACCCTCCGAAATACTATGCAACTTTGTGCGTTTTGAAGCACATGGCAGGTAATGCTGTTTGTCACTGTACGGCATAGACAATATTTTGTCACTGCGTGAAATTTGTATTTTCAGTTTTTGATGTAGACACCCAGATCGTTTTTGTAGCACTGCTCAGAAACATTTTATCAGTTCATGCAGTTTTGTGTTTGAAAAACAGTCTGGCACTACTACTATCTTTCTAATAAGAAACATGTGTTTTCCCAGCCCTTGTAGAATCGTTCTGCAGTATACAGTAGATGAAAGTAAAGTCAGGTTGCATAGTGTACTTGTTTGTTTTCTGTAAGGTACCAAGACAACCCCTCAACAATTCCATAGAGCTGTAATCTTCACAAGCCAGAGTAGTTCTCACCCGTTAAGCCATATTCCAAATACTAATATACAGTTTGTATTAATTGTTGATAAATAAGACACAATCAAAACAATGTATTGAGCAAATATGCTGAAAAATCTGTTACTGTATATTCAAGTGACTAATATGTTAGCGTTTCTATTGTCCCATGTCATCTGTAGAAGGCATCTGGTATTAGATTTACTACTTTGAACATTCAACTTTACCAGTTGTTTTCTAAAATTGTGTATATCTGTTAGCTGATACCAAAGTTCACCCTGGTGGCACAAAAACGATCCCATTAAAAGTGTATACTGTATCAAGACCCAAAGATTCTGATCAGATACAAAAATGCAAGTTTTAATTTTTAGGGAAAATGGCCACACAGCAAGGAACACCAATAAAATCAGCAGGGCCAGCGCTAGGCTTCCCTGCGCCATCCCGATCTGAACTACCGAGCCCCCTCCCTTCCCATGAACGTTTTCCCAATAATGCCAGTGGGAAGATGGAGGACGGGGATTTCCACCATAGCCGGCCACACGATGGTGGTAAGTTCAGGCAGGGCTGCGCTCCAGACGACGGCCCTGCTACCCTGTGTCTAGAAGTGCCACTGAAAACCAGAAATCATGCTTCATAAATTCAAACTTTGCTCTCGACTTCATACACCTACTCCACTGTTTACTAAACTAATTCCTCAGGGAGCTCTAACAGTGCATGTTTTCCAGGTCTCCTCACAGAATAACAAGTGAAATAATTAGCTCCACCTGTGGATCTTTTAAAATGTGTACACCTGTGCACCAAAAAGTAAAAATGGAAACCATGTACTGTTAGAGGTCCCTGAGGAATGATTTTGGGAAACATTGACCTAGGGCCTGATTCATCATGGATCGCTATTCTGCTTATATGCACGCAACTGCGTTGCTAATATCAGCGGTGATATTTAAATGTTTGTAATCGCATTGTGATTGCAGCCTAACATAAAGACGCCCACTTCCTCTTACACACAGCCGTATACTAGGGCAACATAGTGAAACAATCGGTAACATCGGACCCATACGCACAGTTAAGGCAGGTCAGACCTCACTCAGGAATTGCTAACTTCTGCACACGTTATGAGACCTCAGCAGGCACTGGTATCGCAGTGGCTAATTTATGCACGACCATGCAACGGCGTTGAAGCGCACTGGCACGCCTGCGTTCGCCCGACCCCCCCCCCACTTTACCGCCCACAAACGGCACCTCCTGTCAATCACTCTGCCATGAGTCTGCGTAGCCCCTGCGTACGCAGTTCTGAAAGCAGCATCTGGCTCGCACACGCGAGCTGCAATGCATGCGCAGTGCAAATTAATTGACCAATTGCGTGGTATTAGCAACTGCGTTCCTTCCTGAATCAGGGCCCTGGTCCAGTGTTGGCTAACCTTGACACTCCAGCTGTTATGGAACTACATAACCCAGCATGCACTGCTACAGTTTTGCTATTAGGGCATGCTAAAACTGTGGCAGGGCATGCTGGGATATATAGTTCCACAACATCTGGAGTGTCAAGGTTAGCCAACACTGCCCTAGTCCATACTTTCGATGAAGTGCCATCCCTGCAACTCCTCCCCACCATCTGTGCTCTTTCACAAATGCTACCTTCTTGCTCTGTAAACTTTGTACAGTAGTTGCCTGTGTGCACTTGTGAAAATCATGGCCTGTGGTGAATTCAAAGCTGATTTTAGCACTGTGTAGTAAATCTTTTGATTTTGTAGACAGAACAATTTCACTAAGGTTCAAGTGTTTGTGCGTGTTCCAGTTAAGTGTGACATATTATGTTATTATAATTATTATGCACCTCAAATGGCAACAGTAAAGTTTGTGGCTCAATTAAAGAAAAAAAATATATTTTTAAGATCTATGACTATTATCTTTGAAAAACAAAATTAAAATCACTAATTAGACGCAAACCCAGAGCTCAAACTACAAAACTCTAGATGCAAATTTCAAACCCACAGTTTGAATGATCTATTGATGATTGTACCACAAATCTATTAGAATTGGTAAAATTTGTTCATATTTCTAATGGTTTAAAATGTTTCTAGCATACAGTATGTAGCTACATTTGAGATTGTAGATAATTTACAACCAGACAGTTGTAGTAATACACCACCATTGTCTGTTTTTCATCTCATCCATTTTAATCGTAGACCCTATCTCTACAACATCATCAACCTTATGCTTATTTTCACTCCCCATGAAATGATAATATCTGCAGCATATTAATTTAGTAAGTTATACACTGAGGACCTGAGGTGAACGCTAATGCAGCCGCTGGTGCGTATGTTTAGAGGCGATAATATGCAAATGCTAGTTTCAGCCTTCTCCTTTTGTACTAGTGTGCAGCTAAATGTCCAAGCACTGATATAGCGTTCCCGCTAGGCTGTTTTAGCGGGGCGTGGCGCCCTGCCCTCCTTCTGGAGGGCAAAAAGCACCCTGCCCTCCGGGAGGAGGGTAAATAGCGCCCTGCCCTCACAGCCTGCGGGTGCCGTCTTCACGACACTGCGTCCCGCGGGTGGAGAAATGTGCAGTGACCCGGTCGCCACCGGAGAATAGAAGCCGGGCGCATGCATCCGGCATCTATTCTCCCTTTCTGCAGCGCTTGGGGGCTGCCCGGCGTGTCCGTGAGTGCCGGGCACGCCCCCAAGTATGACGAAAAGGGGATGCGTCTTATAGACATGCCCCCTTTTCACGACCACGCCCCCTTTTCGGCGCACGCATAAGGTTGCCCTCTCTAGCTCCGGCGCCCTGCCTGCCACCGGAGCTAGAGCGAACACTACTGATACACCCAATTTCAGCGGTGCTGCACTGTGTTACAAGGACAGTGATTCAAGACACTCCACCATTGGCACACCATCGCGTGTACCATTGTCACTAGCACTTGCCTATGGTGTCAGGATCCTGACTAGTTCTTTCATTTGTTTTGTCTTGTGACTTACCCCTGCCATCTGGTCTGTGGATCTTCATGTTCTTGTTTGCCTGGTGGATGGATCTGCTCAGACATGCAGGCTGCAACACTTCCAGTATATGCACTTAAGCTGGCCACACACTAGACCAACTTACATCCAACCATCCAACTAGTTGATTGGTTGGAATGAAAATCTGGTAAGGTATGGAAGTAAATGACAATCAGCAATTTGCTCCCAAACGCCAGAAAATGGACAAAAACTGTTGTTTGAACAAATTGTTTAGATTAAACATTTAACAAACTTGTCTGAACGTCCATTTTCATCTGTTTTCTGGCATTTAGGAGCCATTTGCTGATCATCATATACTCCCATAAGTTACCAGATTTTCATTCCAACCAATCAACTAGTTGGATGGTTGGATGAAAGTTGGTCTAGTGTGTGGCCAGCTTTAGACTGTGCTATTACTTCCAAGTTGATTATCCACCTGAGCCTCCTTCTGTCTGTGAACTCTGCGGGGTCCTGATTGGAATAGCAGGTGAAGATAAAACAGTGGTGCTGGCTTTGAACTGCGGAGATTGTAGATGCGGTTGCTCTCTGTGCATGCTGTTCCCTCTGCGCGTCCACAGCATGCTACACGCCAGAGTTCCCTCCTAGACTGTGTATGGGTGCTGTCACGGGCCTCTGGCCGATCTCTCCAGATACACCAATCTGAAAATCGCCGCCCGTGACTTTTACAAGTTAACTCAGCACACGTGGTTAAATACCTGAAGGCTGCCACCAGCGAAAGTAACTTTAATGCTTCAGCATAAGGTGAGCTTTTGCTCTCACCTGCATACGCACTTAGAGAAATAGGTAACGTGGGCAAAGTTTAGGCCTTGGGTCATAACAACACAGTTCCAGAACTAGAATTAATGTTTTAATTCAAGAATACCTTCAAAGCTCAGTTACAAAAAGTTACAAGGTTATAATAATATTAAATAAACGGTTGCACACAAGTTACAATTTCAGAAAAAAAATAAAAGGGAAGAAACAAACCACACTTTTTAATTAATCATTGCTCACTCAGAGATTAGCTCTGTGCCCACATAAATGGACACAGATGGCTAGGGGAAAGATTTGACACCTGGCTGGTCGGTCTGTCTCTCCTTGGCCTGTAAGCCTGATCCCCTGTGGGGTTATAGCCAGACTCCACTCTTTGATCCCTGCTTCAAGTGAAGAAACCACAGACATTAACAACTTGTACCCTGAGCCTAGGGCAATAAGTAAACACTAGCCAGTCCATTAACTCTCAGGTATACAATTTGAAAAGCATTTCTTCTAGAGAATAGATAGATTGTGCATACAATGTAAACAGTGTCATTAGTCATTTATGGCTGGACAGGAACACAACTTCCTATAACCTCTTTCAACCTTTGTTAAAAGGGCTTTTCATTTTCTATACACAGAACATTCCATACCAATTTAAAAAAACAAAAAGAAACAACAAGTTAGATGTTTACACCATTTGCATCCGGCACAGTTATGCCCATGCGGACGCAAAATCCGTCTTTTCGCGACACCTCCCTCTTTAGCTCAGCCATGGGGGCAGAGGCACTGCATGCCTCAGCCTCCCGTGCTGTAACCTGGCTGTCAGTACCCTGCATGGATGGGCTGCTGTCATCTCCCTGTCAAGACAGACCATCGCAGTTGCCATGCTGGGACCCCTTTCGGTGCTGGATGGTGAAATTGTACTGCTTCAGCAGACACACTCCACCGGAGCAGCTTTCCGTTGTCACCGGAGACGCGATGTAACCAGCTTAACGGATTGTGGTCCATTATCACCGTGAAATCGCATCCGTACAGGTAGGACTGCAGTTTCAGGAGGGCCCAGACGATGGCGAGGCACTCTTTTTCGATGGTTGCGTATGCCACCTCGCGAGGAAGCAGCTTCCGGCTCAGGAACATAACGGGATGTTCCCCGCCTTGGTCATCAACCTGACTGAGTACAGCCCCTAGCCCAAAGTTAGAGGCGTCCGTTTGCACTATGAACCTGCGTCTGAAGTCTGGTGCCTGTAGCAGGGCTATTTTCAAGGTGCAACAGGCCTGTTCACAAGCCTCCGACCAGTGTACCAATTGGGGAAGCTTCTTTTTTTGTGAGATCTGTCAGGGGCTTCGCAATAGCGCTGTACTGGGGCACAAACTTGCGATAGTACCCTGCAGTTCCCAAAAAAGACATGACCTGTTTCTTGGTTTTTGGGGTAGGATAGTAGCAATTGCTTCCACCTTCCCTGGCTCTGGGCAGAGGTTGCCGCCCCCTACTCTGCCCTAGGTACTGCACCTCTCGCATGCCCAGCTGGCACTTCTCTGGCTTAATGGTCAGGCCAGCCCCAGTGATCTGTTTTAATACGTCATCCAAATGGATCAAATGTCCCTCCCAGGTCTGACTGAACACCGCAATGTCATCCAGGTATGCAACAGCGTGCCCTTCCCGGCCTTCCAACAGGTAATTAACCAGTCGCTGGAACAAGGCTGGAGCATTTTTCATCCCAAAGGGCATGACTAAGAATTCATACAGGGTGGGGTGATAAAGGCAGACCGCTCACGGGCCTCGGGTGACAAAGGGATCTGCCAGTACCCTTGGCTAAGATCCATAATGGTGATATATAGTGCCGAGGATAGCTGACTTAACAGGTCATCCATCCTGGGCATGGGATATGCATCAAATACCATGGACTTGTTTAGCCTGCGGTAGTCCATGCAGAACAAAGTGCCCCCACACTTCTTTGGGACCAGCACTACGGGTGTAGCCCATGAACTACAGGATTTCTGTATTATCCCTAAACTCAGCATCTCATCCACCTCCCGCCTCATTGCCTGCAAAACTTCCAAGGTGCTTCTTTATACTGGCTGTCTAAGGGGAGTCTGGTTGTCTGTTTCTACGTGATGCGTGACTAGGTGTGTTCTTCCTGGCTTCCTTGTGAAGTGGGCCTTGTAGGGGTGCATGGTGTCAGATAACTGACTCCGCTGTACCTCTGTTAATTCTTCCCCATACTGGGCATCTGCCAGGGTGCCACTTGACGCAGCTGCTGCAGTGAGGTCCAGCAGTGGGTCCGGTTCCTGTTCCTCTTCCGGGAGGCTGCAAACTGCTAGCACTTGTGGGTCCCTATCCTGGTAGGCCTTGAGCATATTTACGTGATATACTCTATGAACCTCATTCAGACCCGCTCGCAAGTGCTGAGCGCTCGCAAGTGGGTCGATGTTTAGGCCTTGCGCATGCGCAGCGGCCGCACTAAGCATGTCAAGCCCCGAAGCGAGAGTGAAATTCTCTCGCTCCAGAGCTCACTACAAAAGGGGCGGCTGTCGATTTTGATCGATAGCTCGCCCGTTTTGTAGGCGTGGCGGGGGGTGGTTTCACAAACGGAGGCGTTCCTTAAGGAACGCCGGCCGTTTTGCGGGCTGCCACACTGACATCTGCAGTGATGTCAGTGGAGAGCTTCCTGCTCGATCAGAGCAGGAAGCTCCCTGGGGCTTGCGGTAGCCGAGACCCAACCTTAGGGTCTCGTCGCAAGCCCCGCTGGTCTTGACCATCGCGACCATCAACCTGGTCAGTCGCTAAAGCTGTGTTACCACCCACAGCTTAGCAAGCAACCAGGAGGCTGTACTTCAAAATACAAGCGGCCGCCCACATTCAGAACAAGCGCTCGCATTTTGCGAGCGCCTCTGAATGAGGGCCAATGTCTCTTTCTGTCCTCCTCTCTGGCAACTACATAGTTCACGTCTTTTATGCGCTGGACTACAGTGCACGGGCCTTCCCACGCAGCCTGCAGTTTGTTCTACCTCATTGGAATCAGTACCAGGACCTTTTGTCCCACTTTAAAGGAGCGCTCCCTGGCGTTGCGGTCATACCAGAGTTTCTATCTGGTTTGTGCAGCCTTAAGGTTGCTCTGGGCCAACCCTGTCCAGGTCTGTATCTTCTCCCTAAACTGCATGACATAATGCACGACAGATGTCTTGGGGGGGCCAGTTTCCCTTCCCAGCCCTCTCGGATCAAATCCTAGGGACCGCGCACCCTGCGTCCATACAAGAGTTCGAAGGGTGAGAAGGCAGTGGATTCCTGTGGTACCTCACGGTATGCAAAGAGGAGGTGTGGCAGGAATCGCTCCCAGTCTCTTCCTTGGGACTCCACAAATGTACAGAGCATTTGCTTCAAGGTACTGTTAAATCTCTGCACAAGTCCATTCCCAGCCGGGTGATAAGGAGAGATGATCAGGTGATCCACCTGCATCCTATTGCAGAGGCTCTGCATGAGACTGGACATGAACTGCGGGCCCTAGTCGGTCAGCATCTCCTTCGGGAACCCTACCCGGGAGAAGATGGTGATGAGGGCGTCTGCTACTTTGTCTGTTCTAATTGAGGAGAGGGCCACAGCTTTTGGGTATTGGGTGGCGTAATCCACCACGGTCAGGATGTATTCCTTCCCTGAACTACTGGGTATCGCAAGGGGCCCTACAAGGTCTATGGCCACTCACTCAAATGGCTCTGAAATAATGGGGAGGGGAATAAGGGGAGCCTTGCCTACATCCCCGGATATCCCCACTAACTGGCAGGTATGACATGACCGACAGTACTGTGATATGTCCTTCTTCATACCAGGCCAGTAAAACTTCCATGTCAGGAGCGCCTTGGTCCATTTAATGCCAAGATGTCCTTCCAGGGGTATTTCATGGGCTATCCTGAGCAGACTCTCCCGATAAGTTTGGGGTACTACAAGCTGCCGCTCAGTGACTTGCCCTGGTGTGGTATCAGGGTTAGGGGATTCTCTGTATAAGTATACCCTATGTCGTTTGCAGTGTCAGATTTATCAGCTGCTGCTCTGAGGAGTAGGGAGGGGTCAGTCCTCTGCTCTGCTTGAAAGGCTAAACTCTCCAGTGTACCCACAGTGGGGGGTATTGTTCTGGTGTGTGTGAATTACTGTCACAGGGAGGGGTGAGATGCTGCAGCATGTCTCTCCTCATCCTCAGCCTGGGCTTTCTGCACGTGGGGGGTGACTGCACACACACGTATGGCACCATCCTCAGCAGACATATCAGTAACCCCTACAGCCTTTCCCTGGTCACTCCCACATATAGACACAATTTTCATACCAGTGTTGTATGCATTGGTAAAGTTACTGGCTACAGTGGCGCAAGGCATTACAGTATCAGCATTAACCACATTAACCTGACTTAATGCATTCTCCTTGGGTGCCTGCAAATCAACACAAGCATTTTCATCATTACATTACATCATTGCCCCACTCTTACACCTAGGCATTAGTATGTCATCCAGCTCACTTGCCACCTGAGGAGGAATGAAGTTAGTGGGAGAAACTGGCATTGTATTTGATACATCAGATTCAGTTACATAGATAGCTCTTAAACAACCTAGGTCAGTCCCCAATAACACATTTGTGGGTAAATGGGGCAACACATCCACCTCCTGGAAACCCCTGCCCACCCCCAGTCCAGGTATACCCAGGCCATGGCTACTTCAGAGTGGATTCCCCCAACACCGCGTACGGCAATTGTCTTTCCGGGAATAAAGTTCTCCAGGTCTGCTAATGTGGGATGCACTAAACTCAAATCTGCCCCGGTGTCACATAGCCTCACAGTTACCTGCTTTCCTACGACCACGGCTTGCAGATTCTCGCTGGCACCCTCCTGGGACCCTCGTGCGTACAAAACGGCGTGCACGGGTTTCGTTGGTGAAGCCCCTGCAGGAGAGGGTGTCAACTTCTTCCTTACCAGACAACTGGCACAGAGGTGCCCGGGATCATCACATACATAACACCGGTGGCCCGTGGCCTAATCCAGTTTTCCCCCCACGCCCCAAAAGATGAACGATAACGACGACGCGCGTTCCCGCGGGTCGTTCGTCATCATCGTTCATCGGGCTGACATGCAGGCCAACCTGACGATCTCGTCAGGTTGCTGCATGTCAGGGAATGGGGGAGAGAGCCCGGCGCTGAACGATATCGTTAATGATATCGTTCAGCGGCTGTGCTCAATGTCATAAACGACATTGAGCACAGCCTGCCGGGGACACACTAGACGATATCGCTCAGGGAGCATATCGTCTAGTGTGTATGCACCTTTAGACTTAAGGATGAGATCATTTAGGAAAACACTATCACTGTCCACAGTATATTTTTGTTAAACATGCGGTTTAAAGTAACAATAAGTGTGTAATACTTTGCGCCAAAGTGATTGATTTCCAAACATCAGTGTGTCTTGAGTTCTCAGCTGAGAAAACACTTTAAATGTTTGTGGGAGAACTCTGGCAGTGCTAAATACATTTTCACTTAATTATTTTTAGAATAAAACTCTGTATGATACCCAGAGTTATTACTTTTTTTGTGACTGCAAGGTAAAAGGAGTGTTAAGCGCTATTTGCCAAAATCTATAAAAATGATGGGACATGCACAAAGGTCTCTGCTATAGTTGACTCAGTTGAGCCATATTTAGATCACCAAAGCAGAGTATCACATTTTATTACAGTAAAACATGCCTCATTTGTCTGGCATATCCTAAACTCCTTATCATACAATTTAAGAAAGCAAGCCAAAAAATAAAATTTAGATTACTCCATTTATTTTCCTCTTGAGCTTTCTCTGAGTTTTATCAGTGAATGTAAGAGTCAGAGGGCCTGATTCAGACCCACTCGCGAGCGGCTGTCCGCTCACAAGTGGGTCGATGGTGTGCACTGCGCATGCGCACGACGGAGGGAACTCCGTCGTGCGCATGCGTGAGACGCGACGAGCGAAGGACTTTCCTTAGCTCGTTGTGTCTGATCAAAGGGGGCTTGCTGTCGATGTTGATTGACAGCACGCCCCCTTTGGTGGGCGTGCCGGGGGCGTGCCTGCCAGACGGAGGCGTTCCCAAGGGAACGCCTACCGTCAGAAGCCGGCCCCACTGACATCACTAGTGATGTCAGTGGGAGTGATTTTGGCTCTGATAGAGCCAAAATCACTCCTGGCCTTGCGGTTGAGAAACTCAACCGCAGGCTTCTGCTCGCACTGGAGATGGTCGCGATGGTCAAGACCATCGCGACCATCATCCTGCACGCTCGTATAGGCTGTGGGTGGTGACCCACAGCTATACGAGCGTCCATGAGGACGCTCCATATTTATGGAGGTGGGCCCTGATTCAGAGCGAGCGCTCTGGTCAGAGCGTCCGGCTCTGAATCAGGGCCAGAATCTTTATAGTCCACACAACATGGACATTTAGTAACTGCAATCTAAGCCAGCCAGCCACACCAGGTGAGAGCTGTGTTATAACAACTTATGGGGGATCATACTAGATATAGGAAGGTGTAAGATAAAGTGATACTGTAATTGCGATGAGTGATCGATCATTAATCTCAGCATTGCGGAGTGATTTAACACACTCTGGTAAAAGTCACTTCAACTCTCTCTGAGTGCTGCAACTGATATCATTTGTCACTAACATGAGTTACTGAGATTCATTTTAAACATTTTGGCCTAATCTGCACTGAACAGTTTTTTTTTTTTGTTGGTCCACTTTACTTTATATTACCATACTGCAAAAATCCTAATTTACTTGCTGTGTGTAATTCCACTCAGTACAGGTTGAGTCTCCCATATTCAAATATTCTGAAATATGGAATATTCCGAATTACGGAATATTTTTAGCGTGACTGAGATAGTGAAACCTTTGATTTTTGATGTTTCAATGTACACAAACTTTGTTTAAGGCTCAAAATTATTAAAAATAAAGTATAAAATGACCTATAGGCTGTGTGTATAAGGTGTATATGAAACATAAATGAAATTCAGGTATGTACACAAACTTTATTTGAGCCACAAAATTATTGAAAATATTGTATAAAATGACCAGCAGGCTGTGTGTATAACGTGTATATAACACAAAAATGCATTCTGTGTTAAGATTTGGGCCCTATTCCTAAAACATTTCAATATGGTTTGCAAATATTCCAAAATACGGAATATTCTGATATCCAAAACACCCCTGGTCCCAAGCATTTTGAATATGGGAGACTAAACCTGTACATACTAATCAGGGTCACTACGGAGAATGTACAGCTAGGTGGAATTTACCGTAGGTGTTTTGTCTGTCGTATACATAATTACTGCTTCTGCATTGTTAAGCTTCCCATAAAGTGTATGAAAGCATTAGTGTCCCTGGCTGTCAGCACTAGGTCTGTCAGGTCAGACGTCTTCTCCTCCAAGCAATTTAATATCTTTCAACAGTCTCTGTACAGCTGCACACACTAATCTAAGTAATGTTATAGTAAAAGCAACTACAAGTTATACACCAACAGCGGCTGTTGGAGGAGAGATCCACTGATTGAAGTTTGAGGGACCAGGGGGCCTATGTATCAAGCATTATTATCAATGGGGAATACAATCTGACCCCTATGTACTAAACTCCAAAAAGCAAAGCTTTATGGAGTTTAGCACTGGTAATTTACACGATGGTGTAAACTACTGTTTGCCTATGGGCGCTCCAGGGGCAGGAGAGAGATATTGCAATCTCTCCTCCTGCAGCCCCAGAAGCTGACACTGTGCGCAGTGCCGGGATATAACTCATGGGGACAGCGGTTACCGCAACCGCTGTCCCTGCAAGTTCCCGTTGTACATAGCCGGGATATGTTCATTAAAAATGAAAATATTCACGGCTAGTTGGATTGTTAATAATCGCGGCAGTACCGCGATTATTAATGCATAATCCCCCAGATCACTACGGCACATGAAGTTGTGTGGGGGATTCCGGAACCCCGATTTTATTACACGCCTTGGTGAAGATAATTTCTGGTATAGTCCCCATTACCAGGCCCGCCAAGAGCCGCGGTGGGCCCGGGTAACAGGGGGCGTGGCCTAATCGTGGGAAAACAACAGATTTGCAGCGTACGCTGGGGGGCGCTCTAAGCCCCCTCAGCCCTGCTCAAAGCCAGGGGGGGCACGATCAGTGTGATCGCTCCACCCACAGGCATAGGAGACTGCTGTGGCTGCTGCTCAGCAACCACGAGCAGTCTCCCACTGCAGCTCAGCACACGCTGTGTGCTAGGCTGCTGTGAGTGGGGGGAGAGGCGGCGCCGGAAGCCCGGGCAATCTGTACCTGCCCCCCCACCTCTCTGCGCCCCTGCCCATTACTTAGCAGTGCCAGGAGATGTGAATTTTCTATGAGTTTATTTTTTGATGCATATATGTTATTAAACTTATTTTATGTGGTAATGCACTATTGTGGAAACTTCTTTGTATTTTATATGTAGAGATAACCACAGGCGCACACATATTCTGTGCAGAGAGAGCATCAACTCAGATACATGATTGATGAGATAATCCCCGCTATTTTACACAGGGAAGTAAATTATGTATTAGTTGTTTCATCCCTTTTTTTCTTATTTTTCTTACTTTTGCCGTGATTATTTACGGTCCAACTCGACGAGGAATATTGTCATTTTTAATGAAAATATCCCGGCTATGAACTCGCAGGGACAGCAATTGCGGTTATATCCCCGGCATTTCAGGGAAGTCTTTCATAGAAGTGAAAGACTTCCCCGGGCGTAGCTGACACTGTGCAAGCGCACAGCGGCAGCTTCCGGGACTGGCCAGGGGCTGCGGGGGGGAGATAGAAAGATCTCTCTCCTGCAACGAGAGACCCCATAGGCAAACAGTAGTTTACACCATCTAAAGATGGTGTAAACTAACAGGCTATACTCCAAAAAGCATAATTTAGTACATAGGGTCAGATTGGAGTTCCCATTGATATTAATGGGGACTGTGATCTGAAGTGCTAATTAGCACTTTGCAGGAGTTTTCTGTGAAATCTCCTGCAATGTGCCATTAGTACATAGGATCGATACGTAAAATTATGCAGAAACTGCAGTTTCTGCATAGTTTTATGTAAAAAATGGCTTGATAGGCCCTTTTGAATCAAACCATTAGGTCGGTTATATTCAATGGTTTACATACTTGTGCCAGGATTGTCTCTAATCACTTTATTTAATTTATTATCGTAGGGTGGAGCTGAGACTATACCAACAGCGTGCTATTTGAAGCGCCACATAGTGTACATCTGTCGCTATAATATTGTAGTGCCCGTAGTTTACATTATACCACTCGTAGTGCCCACAGGTCACATTATACCACATTGTAGTGCCCTTAGTACACATAATGTCACAAAGTACACCCACAATGTGTAAAATGTGGCTACAGTTAAAGAGAATCTGTCATTTGTGTGGCAGAGGTTATTTAATTATCTAGGCAGTAATAGAAGCTTACTTAGAAAAAATAATAAACAACCATAGAGTCAGCACTAAAATGCAGCAAACTGGAAATCAACTACCTTTCTTAATTCCTGACACATACAGTGCATCCGGAAAGTATTCACAGCGCTTCACTTTTTCCACATTTTGTTATGTTACAGCCTTATTCCAAAATAGAATAAATTCATTTTTGTCCTCAAAATTCTACACACAATACCCCATAATGACAACGTGTAAAATGTTTTTTTGAGATTTTTGCAAATTTAATAAAAAAACAAAACTAAGAAATCACATGTACATAAGTATTCACAACATTTGCTCAATACTTTGTTGATGCACTTTTGGCAGCAATTACGCCTCAAGTCTATTTGAATATGATGTCACAAGCTTGGCACACCTATGTTTGGGCAGTTTTGCCCATTCCTCTTTGCAGCACCTCTCAAGCTCCATCAGGTTGGATGGGAAGCGTTGGTGCACCGCTATTTTCAGATCTCTCCAGAGATGTTCAATCGGATTCAAGTTTGGGCTCACTCAGGGCTCTATTTACTACAATCCGCATATTGAATGCAGATTGTAGTGTGATATTACCGAGTGAATTCGCATTGCGAATTCAGGCAATATCACAGGGATTTACTATAAATCCCTTGCAGGGACAGAGCTTGCGATAAAGCTCTGTCCCTGCGGATCCCATCCGCACTCTAGTCGCGGTATTTTTTGAAAAAATACCGCGACTAAGAGCCCGCGCATGCGCCGACCGACCACCGCTACTACCCCCCACCGACGCTAAGCCCCGCCCCCCACGATCGTGGACCCTCACGACCCCCCCTCCCCCCTTGCGACCCCCCCTCCCTTCATTACACTTACCTGCATCCTCCTGGCCTCCGTGATCTTCTCCCGGCTTCCCGATCAGGTGATCTCCCATACTGCACTGGGACCCGATCACCTGATGACCGAGTCCCAGTGCACTGTGGGAGACCAGCTGACCGGAGAGGAGCCATCACCGGAGGCCCGATCACCGGTCCCTGGATTCAGGTAAGTAAAAAAAAAAATTGTTTAATTTTTTTTTTCTTTTTTTTACAGCAATCAGCTTGCGGTCTGCTTAGACCACATAGCTGATTACTGGTACCGGCTCCCGCCTCTGCTCTCCCCGTTAGAGCAGAGTGGGAGCCCGGTAACCGGGGGAGACCCTGGATAACGCCACCTCCAGGTGGCATTATTATCACAGGGCTTCCCCCGGTATTTTTTTACAATTTATTTTTAGTAACTCTGGTCGGATCACATTTCCCATTACAGTTATGGGAAATGCGATCTGCTTTACTAAAAATAAGTGATACTTAGGTGTTGGAGTAGAATTTTACTAATTCTACTCCAATTGCCCTGTAATAACTACAGGTGATACTAAAATAATGTGAAAAGGGTGTGAAAACACCCTTTTTCACTTTATTTTAGTAAAAATAATGTTAATAAATAGAGCCCTCAAGGACTTTCACAGAGTTGTCCTGAAGTCACTCCTTTGATATTTTGGCTGTGTGCTTAGGGTCGTTGTCCTGCTGAAAGATGAACCGTCGTTCCAGTCAGACGTCAAGAGCGTTCTGGAGCAGGTTTTCATTCAGGATGTCTCTGTACATTGATGCATTCATCTTTTCCTCTATCCTGACTAGTCTCCCAGTTCCTGCCGCTGAAAAACATCCCCACAGCATGATGCTGCACCACCATGCTTCACTGTAGGGATGGTATTGGCCTGGTGATGAGCGGTTCCTGGTTTCCTCCAAACATAACGCCTGGCATTCACGCCAAAAAGTTCAATCTTTGTCTCATCAGACCAGAGAATTTTGTGTCTCATGGTCTGAGAGTCCTTCAGGTGCATTTTGGCAAACTCCAGGCGGGCTGCCATGTGCTTTTTACTAAGGAGTGGCTTCCGTCTGGCCATTCTACCATACAGGCCTGATTGGTGGATTGCTGCAGAGATGATTGTCCTTCTGGAAGGTTCTTGTCTCTCCACAGAGGAATGCTGTAGCTCTGACAGAGTGACCATCCGGTTCTTGGTCACCTCCATGACTAGGGCCTTTCTCCCCCGATTGCTCAGTGTAGACGGCCGGCCAACTCTAGGAAGAGTCCTGGTGGTTCCGAACTTCTTCCATTTACAGATGATGGAGGCCACTGTGCTCATTGGGACCTTCAAAGCAGCAGATATTTTTCTGTACCCTTCCCCAGATTTGTGCCTCGACACAATCGTGTCTCGGAGGTCTACAGATTATTACTTGTCCTTGTACTTCAAGCTTGGTTTGTGCTCTGACATGCACTGTCAAGTGTGGGACCTTACATAGACAAGTGTATGCCTTTCAAAATCATGTCCAATCAACTGATTTTACCACAGATGGACTCCAATTAAGCTGTAGGAACATCTCAAGAATGATCAGTGGAAACAGGATGCACCTGAGCTCAATTTTTAGCTTCATGGCAAAGGCTGTGAATACTCATGTACATGTGATTTCTTAGTTTTTGTTTTTTTTTTATTAAATTTGCAAAAATCTCACATACTTTTTACACATTGTCATAAGGGGGTATTGTGTGTAGAATTTTAAGGACAAAAATGAATTTATTCCATTTTGGAATAAGGCTGTAACATAACAAAATGTGGAAAAAGTGAAGCACTGTGAATACTTTCCGGATGCACCGTATGTCTGACAGATATGCGTTCGGCATCCCGGTGGTCTGGATGCCGATGCTTACATTACCGGTGACAAAATACTTACGCCGGTCAGAATCCCGGCGCCAGCATCCCGACCGCCGGGATGCCGAAGGTAAGTAACGGGGTTGGGCTGAGGTTTAGGGGTTAGTGTTAGGCACTAGAGGGAGGGTTAGGCACTAAGGGCGGAGGGTTAGGTTTAGGGTGCGGGGAGAGGGAGGTTAGGTTCAAGCACTAGGGGGGGGAGTTTAGGGTTAGGCACCAAAGAGGGAGGGTTAGGGTAGGGAGAGGGTGAGGGTTAGCATACCGACCAACAAATGTCGGTATGTTAACCCTGTCGGGATCCCGGCGTTGGGATTCTGGCCACCAGGATCCCGACTATCGGCATTTCATACTGATTCCACCTGACATGAGGTTCAGTAATTAATATGACAGATCTGTCTTTGTGAGAATACATGTACTTTACTTGCTGTCCGATATACCACAGGAAATGCACATTTAATTTTCTTTAATTGTTTCTATATTTATTGAAACAATTCATCAATAAACCTTTTAAAAAAAATCATCAATAAACCTTTTGATCCATTCAAATAGTTTTGCTAAACATACTACTTATAATAAGTTACTATATAGCACAAAGGGGGGAATTAATTTAGCAAGGAAATTTAGTGCAGCACTTATTGGGTATTTTTTTTCATCATTGCATAGGCAGCAAAAAAACAATAACTAGGTGGATAACGGGTGTTGCGACCCTGTTAACGAATACATTTGTGAACTTTTCACGGATACTGTGTGTTTATCGCTCGTTAACCCGTGTTAACTCCTGTTAACATGTCAATTTAATGGGTGTTAACAAAGGTATCAGGTGAAAAAGGGAGCATAATTGAATAGCTTTGGGCGATAAAGCCCAAGGCTACCTCTCTTTTTCACCCGTGACAACTTATCGTGTGTAATTGAATTCCCACCATAGAAGTGAAGCGGATTTGGAAAGCAATATGTACATGGATTCTCATTTACTTTCTTATATCAAATATAACTACACTACTTAAGGAGCAGTAATTTATGATATACAGTACACTGGTTGAGACACTCGTTTACAATATAGTTTAATTAGAACTAGAATAGGGTTGGAAATCTGTGGTTTTAGCAGAGTTTAATGTACACACCACAGGATTGCAAGATAACCCAAGAACCATTCCAGTGTAGCTTTACCAGGCAGTGTGGTTTAATATCCAAGCAATAGCATAGCTGTGCTTACTGTTACATTGGTAGATGAGGAGCATGAAGCAGAGCTTGTAGCGGCGCAGTTTGTAGCGGTGCAGTGTTTAGGCATATCACCAGCCGGTGACTGCGGCTGTCTCAGATTTGCAGAAGTGTTGCAGGTGCTGGGACAGCGGTTAATGCAGGTGAAAGATCCCAGGTCTGGAGCTAAGGGGGGAGACGTTGGTCTCCCTCTATGTCACTCATACACAGTAAGCAACTGGCACGGCGCATGCGCAGTAATAGCAGTGGTGGTCATCTTAGCAAGGGAATGAAGCAACATTCCTGGAGGAGCCATATTGGAGGCTGAGCAGTAGGACTCTCCACTTTTAACAAATAAGATAAAAATAGAACACAAAGCAGATACACTTCCTAGAAACTTTATACTGTATTTACTAATCAGTCTAGTGAAAATGTTATCTGCATAGAAGAGTACTGTACTATGCGCTTATTCCGCAACAGCAGATTATTGTCATTAAATGTGCAGTAAGACAGCAGACTGTTTATAAGTGTAATATGTCTACGGAGGAAAATCATACTAATACAGCTCTGGTGGCAGAAGTAAATTTGTCTGTGGGCAAAAAGATAAAACATAATAAAATTACTATAACTGATATATTATAAATGTAATTGGGTACTGGCATACTGCAAAACTTAAGGAATTGCACAACACGTTTATAAGAAACTACCAGACAATGAATGTCTGGTGAGGGCCATATTCACAGTTATTGCAAGTCATCAGAGGTGAACTTCACCTCTGCTCAGCTTACCATGAAACTCTTGTTGGCATAAAAGGGGTGCTCTTTGCATATACTTGAAGTATGGCTGGGATGGAGATATTGGGGTATATCTATCAAGCCCATTTTCCCTAAAATTATGCAGAAACTACCGTTCCTGCATAATTTTATGTATCCTGTTCTGTACCAATAGCCACTTGCAGAAGATATCACAGAAATCTCCTGCAAAAGTTTAAGTAATGCTGCAGACTGCACTCCCCAGTATTCTCAATGGGGACTGAGCGCCTGATTCAGAGGCGCTCGCAAAAAGCGAGCATTCGCTCTGAATCAGGACGGCTGCTTTTTTTTTTTTTACCCGGCCTCCTGGCCGCTCGCTAAGCTATGGGTGACCACCCACAGCTTTTGCGAGTGGCCAGGTGATGGTCGCTATGGTCGCGACCATTGTGCTTGCGACGAGACCCTTGTGGTAGGGTCTCGTTCCCGCAAGCCCCAGTGAGGAAGCTCACTACTGACATCACGAGTGATGTCATCACGAGTGATGTCAGTAGGGCCGCCCACAAACGGCAGGCGTTCCTTCTGGAACGCCTCCGTTTGACCAGCCACCCCCCCCTCCCCGCCTACAAAATGGGGTGAGCTGTTGATCGACAGCCGCCCCGTTTGTAGAGAGCCCCGGAGCGAGTGAATTTCTTACTCACTCCGGGGCTCATGCGTGCGCAGTGCCCCACCATCGACCCGCTTGCGAGCGGTTCTGAACCAGGCCCTGAGTTTTGACCCCTATGTACTAAGCTCCAAAAACTGTAGCTTTTCAAATCTTGTTCAGCTCCCCAATTCCTCCCTGCAAAATGCCGGTGCAGATGTCTTCATCCCTGAAGAGTTATCAATTTTCCTCAGAACAGGCAGCCAGCACCAGCCACAAAAAATACTAGTACACAAAAGTGCCAATAAGTGTCAAACCAAATGAGTGCTATCAAATAATGTACTATCAAGTCAATATTTTGTATACATAACACAATTCATAGATAATCAATGAATATATATATATATATATATATATATATATATACATACAGAAAACTAGCTGCCGTTTAATGAAGGGTAATCACCCCAGAAAGTAGCTAATGAAAAAGACTGTGAGTGTCCTTTTGAAAATAAAAAATAACTGATTTATTAAAACAATATATCACATACTAAAAGACTGGTGCATAATGGCATACATAAACCGCATAAAATGATGAATTATTTGCATATAGTAGCATATCATCCTGTAATATACATGAGTAATGTGAATAGTACTCTATCCACCAAAGGAAAAAAACACGATCCCCAAATAAAAAGTGCTTTATGTAGAAGTCAGAGACTGTATACAGTTACCGATGCCACTTGGTTCATAGGGTTAACAAGCCCAAAGAGTCCAGCAGGGTTACTAATAACTTGCAGCCTGTGCAATCCCTTAGCTGTGGTCAAGCTAAGGGATCCCTTAGCTGTGGTCTGAAAAGTTTCCCTGTCACAGACAGCTTTCTCAAAGGAAGTATAGGGTTTATTCACCATTACCATATATAAATACCCATTCTCATTAGGGATAATGCCATGCACCTGTGCGAATTATATATAACAGTAATTCTACTAAAAACATGAAAAGGGATCTCACACAGTCTACAACTTATCAATATAATCACAAAACAGAGACAAATCTACATAAATTAAATACCTTTTATAGTATTCAGGTCAAACTTTTGTTAAGTCACGTGAGTGGAGGACCAGAATCCTGAAGCGTCATATGCCCATGTGTTTTTCACTAAGGAGGCGGTACAAGTATGTGCCGCCAATCCAATAGTTATGTCTAATCCGGTCACGTGAGCGGGCGTCCAAGACTCTAGAATGTCTCGCACTCATGTGATCTGTTGTCTTACATCACTCACCCATGTGACCGGATGTCCACCAATCACCGCATACCAAAACAGAAATGGTAGAGATAAAACTGTCTATTGAAGTTTATATATATTTATGTCATCATTCCACGAGCTGGTAAATCCTCTAGTTTATATAGTAGTTGTCACAGCAACACAGCCACAGACATCCAAATTGTATAATAGTTGTCATGGCAACCAAACCGCAAACATTTATTATAAATACAGTCTCTTGAAATAATGGAATTTCATTAGTCGTAAATTAGATTTTATATTTTAATCACACATTTTTCATTACTGATATGAAGAAATTATAAAAATACAGAAATTATTATTATCCTAATACATTCTCATATCTCCCAGAAACCTCTCTCTAAGTTAAATTCTATATATACATATATAACAGATTACTAGTGCACACATATATGTATATGGGGGTAATATCCTAATTTGTTTTCCTTTTTTATCAACATCTAACAATACATTCCATACACATGATAATTAGATTATATCACAAACTTAGTTATCGCAGATGTAGTAGCTTTTTTATTTCATATGACTAAAGTGAAAACTAGAAGATATAGATATGGAGTACTGTGCGGGGAAGGTGTGATCGGACGGTCACTAAGATCTCCGCAGAGGTCAGCAAGTCATATTATAAAACAGAGTTCAATTCTATTGCCTCATTTAGACCATCTGGGACAATTGTATTGCACTTGTAGATCCAAAAGAGTTCTTGTTGGCATAAATTCTGATACCTCTCTCCCCCCCCTAAAAGTGCAAGGTATATGCTCTATCCCCATATTCACAGTTAGTTATTGCAAGTCATCAGAGGTGAACTTGACCTCGGCTCAGCTTAGCATGAAACGCTTGTTGGCATAAAAGGGGTGCTCTTTGCATTTACTTCAAGTATGGCTGGGATGGAGATATTGGGGTATATTTATCAAGCCCGTTTTACATAAAATTATGCAGAAACTACCGTTCCTGCATTATTTTATGTATCCCGTTATGTACCAATAGCCAAATGCAGAAGATATCACAGAAATCTCCTGCAAAAGTCTAATTAGTGCTGCAGACTGCACTCCCCAGTATTCTCAATGGGGACTGAGGTTTGACTCCTATGTACCAAGCTCCAAAAAAAGTTTAGCTTATCAAATCTTGTTCAGCTCCCCAATTCCTCCCAGCAAAATGCCGAAGCAGATGTCTTCATCCCTGATGAGAGTTATCAATTTTCCTCAGAACAGGCAGCCAGCACCAGCCATGTTCACTTAGTCCAGGAGTGGGGAACCTTTTTTCTGCCGAGGGCCATGTTGATATATATAACATTATTTGCGGGCCTGGCGCAGGCCACACCCCCTCCATGATGTCACACTGGGCGGGGCCACAATCGCAGGTGATTACCGCAATGCCTGGAGCATCCTCAGGATGCTCGAGCTCTAATGGCAGCGGTGTGACTATCTGAAGCGCCTTAAGGTCTCAATAGGCGGCACTGCTGCATAGATTCTGGCTGCAGGGTGCCAATCTAGGCACCTTGCTAGGCAGATGAGGCTAGCAGAAAAAAGCTCAGAGGACCAGACCAAATGATTCTGCGGGCCTTATACGGCCCCCGGACCTGAGGTTCCCCATCCCTGACTTAGTCTATCTCCCAACACCAGGCCTCTGATCAGAGCTTCTGGCTGTAATGTGACACTCTGCTGGTCTATCCCATTTTCACTTCTTTCACCAGCAAATCATCACTGGGTCTTTGGGCCCCATGGGAAACCAGCTTTGTGGTCTCTACCAGCAGCATTCATCTAGCAATGTGGGCTCTCAGCACCCACTAATAGTAGTTACGCCCCTGCAGCATGTCCTCAAGGTTTAGCATGCCCTATTAGCAAAAATGGCAGGACATACTGGGATTTGTAGTTCCACAGTAGCTGGAGTGCCACTCCTAGCCTACCTCGGACTTATAGAATACAGGATATTTCCCTGTAAGATACAAGGGATTCGGTTAAAATGCTGGTGGACGGGATGCCGGACGTCGATATACCGACGCCGAAATCCTGATGCCCGTCAGTAAACCGATGCTGCAATCCCACATTGTAATTCCATTCCAGGTAACCATCAATCCATCCGAACATTCCCTAGAACGCCTCTGCCCAGTAATCTCCAAGCCACTATTCCAAGCATAACGTGTCTAATATTAGCAAGTTTAAAGTACCGTAACAGGTTTTAGGAGAGATGTAAAAACAATATCTTAAGGAGAAAGTAAACTTTGTATCGGTCATGTTACGCTCTTTTACCCCAGTCTGCTGAAAACTGAGAATCGTACACCAGGCCCATGCACAAGTGTCAGAGAATCAATAGAGTGTATTGCTCTCTTTAAATTATTAAATATATAGTTTTTATTAAAATGTACTTATTTCTACTAACATACAACAGATCCCCTTAATTCAGAGAGTAATATCTGAAAAGTTTTTGGCTTATTGCGCTACAAGCGCAGTACATTGGAAATGGCGTGTTTATTTGTACAATCCCCCTCCAGAGAACTAATCTATGAGACAATATCCCATGCACTTGTTGTGTGGAATTCCGAAGACAGAAGGTCATATTCTTTTCCCACTGTAGAACAGAGAATAAACTATGACAGTGAAGTTCACGGGTTAGCAGCATTGCTGATTTTGATGTTCTGCTTTACTACAATTGTCAAGGACAATCAATCAGCTGTTCCGACAGCTGCATTCCTGCCCTGACTCCCCCCTCTCTGACAATGGGTGGAATGAGGCCAATAAATAACTGAGATGGGTTAAAGTCATTTCTGTTCTCTGTAAGAAGAGCTTCTAAAATGTAAAAGCCTTTATTTTGTCATTTTTAAGTAGGTGGTATCATTTTATTTATTTATTTACAGTTATTTATATAGCGCACACATATTTTCCGTAGCGCTTTTACAGACAAAATTTGGCCATTCACATCAGTCCCTGCCCCAGTGGAGCTTACACTCTATATTAATTTGTGTTGGGAGCCAATTAACCTACCAGTATATTTTTGGAGTATCATCACACAGAACACGCCTACTATTCTTATTCAAAAACTCTCATCCATGATCATATAATATTCTGTAATTACTTTTGTAGGATATACTATTATGTCCTTTCACATATAATAGGCATCATATTGATATGCGTCAGTTGTCTGTTTGTTTACATTCTTGCGATCTTAAAATAGGTAAAAGACAGAGGTCCTGATTCAGAGGCGCTCGCTATTTGCGAGCACTTGCTCTGAATCAGGGCGGATTTAAAAAAAAAAAAAAAAAAAAATCTGCCTCCAGGCTGCTCGCATAGCTGTGGGTGCCACCCCCCGACCCGCCTACAAAACGGGGCGAATTGTCGATCAACATCGACAGCTGCCCCGTTTTGCTGCGAGCCCCGTGCGAGTGAAGTTCTCACTCTCTCCGGGGCTCGCGCACGCTATGCGTGCGCACTGCCCGACCATCGACCTGCTTGCGAGCGCTATGCGCTCGCGAGCGGGTCTGAATCAGGCCCAGAATCTGTGGGATCCATACTAAAGTCACACAAAAAGCCAGTTCTATACTAAATTCACATAAAAAGTCGAATGCAAAATGCATTCTAAAGTCACACAAATAGGCACATCCATACCAATCTCATGAAAAGTCAGATCTCCATAATAAGCTGGAAGCCCGATCCACATTAATTTTGCATAAAAAGCCAGATTCACGCAAAATAATAAATCTCTACTAAAGTTAATCAAAAAGCCAGATCCATAACAAATTTAAAAGAAAAACCTGGTTCCACTTTAAATTTACAGAAAAAGCTGAATCCACACTACAGTCAAAGAAAAAAACAGATCCACGATCATTTTACACAAACTTTTTGGATCCACATAAAAATTCTAATCCAAATAACACACCTTATCCACAAAATTCACACAAACATATCTAGATCCTGTCAGATCCAAAATATGGATTTAGCTGTCTATTTATCAAAAAAAATTTCAGGATATGCCATGAAGCACCTGTTTTCATGTTATATACACAAATTCAAAGTATTTAGAGGCTCAGCACAAAGTTCCATCGCACTCTCCATCAGGTTCCCTGTTGCCACTACCAGTGCCTGATTGTCCTTGGACTCACATTTCCATGGATTTTGTGATGGATCTACCTTCATTACAAGAGGTCAACACTATCCTGGTGGTGGACAGGTTCTCCAAGGCCATTCACTTTCTTCCATTAAAGGGTCTATCTTCAGCACTAAAGTTGGTAAGAGGTATTCATAAGAGAAATCTTTAGTTTGCATGGGTTTCCTAAGGACAGTTAACCTCCAGATTCTGGAGAGCATTATGCAAGTGCTTTGGCATCAACCTGAGCTTCTCTTCGGCCTGCCATCCCCAGAGCAATGGCCAGACACGGCGAATAAACCAATTTGGATGTATGTTTCAGCCAATCAGGATGACTTGGTCTCTCTGTTGCCATGGGCAGAATTTGGCCACAATAATCTGTATCATGAGGCATTTGGGCATTCTGAATTTTCTACTCAGTACGGTCTGCATCCGGTGTTACCTGAGTTACCAGGTATTCGATCAGTGTGAACTGGTTCTTTGAGATGTGGAAGGAGGTAAAGAAGAATTTGTGCAAAGCGGACAGGAAGAGGAGGAGGGGTCCGGTACTGAGCCCCAGGGATAAAGTCTGGCTGTCAACATGTGTCCCTTCTAAAACCCTTGGTGCTTAATCGATTCTCAGCACCCTGCAATCCTCCCTCTGCAATTTCAGTAGACCATTAGGAAGAATATGAAGTGAAGCAGATCTTGGATTCCAGAATTTCTGTTCAGTTCTTGGTAGACTGGAAGGGTTATGGTCCTGAGGAACGTTGTTGGGTCAAGGCTTCGGACATTCACGCACCTCAACATATTCGGAAATACCATCAGGAGTTACCTGGCAAGGCATTTGTGGGGTGTTCGGTGCCCACCCCTAGAGGAGGGGTAATGTCACAGCGCGCCGAACAACGGCAGACACTTACTGGGTCCGGCGGTGCTGGTCTGCGGCAGGGCAGCGAGCGTGGAATCCCCAGCACCCGCTGCTGTGTGATCCTCCCTCCCAGCGGCAACATGCAGGCAACCGCTGCTCCCCTGATGGTGCGCGCGCCGACCTGTAAAGAATTAAAGAGCCAAGAACACCAGTTAGGTGACATCACAGGAGGCGCCAAATTCAAGCCCTGCCTATTTAAGGAAGTCCCTGGGAACACTCTTGTGCCAGAGTATAAGCTTCCAAACCTACTCCAGCGTTCCTGTATATTACTCATTGCTCGTTCCTGACCTTTAGCTTTGTCTGTGACCCAATTTCATCTGCTCCCTGGTACTGCACTTGGTATTCTGGTTTTGACCTTGGCTATCCTACGTCTGCTCCCTGGTACCGTCTTGTCCGTTTGGTTCTGACTCATCCTGTCGACTATGCTGCAAGTCTCCTTCCTTCTCCACTTCATCCAGAGCTCACCAGCACCTGTATAGGCGTGTTGGACGCAACCAAGTCCATAGCTCCTTGCGGGGGGTCCCCGGTGTACACTGCCGACACATTAGACTCCGCGCCTATGTAACAGTTTTCGCCAATCCCAAATACGGGTTGCATCCATTATCCACCTGAGAATTGCGACACCCTCTCCTCATCTGTATGTCCTGTAGTGTACATTCCCCCCATTTCTGTTTTAGTTTTGTGCCCTCAGATCCCCCTCTGTATGTTCTGTACTGTTCTGGCCTCCCTATTTGTATGTTTTGTATTTTTCTCTCTCCCTACGCATAGGAGAGGTGAGTATGGATTTTTTTTTTCAGGTACACCCCTATGGATTACTTCGGATACTAGGTGAGTATGTGTGAGTGTGCATGTATGTTTTATTAAAATTATACTTTCATGGTGTATGTTTGTTTATTCTGAACTTTATTTACGTATTTCTTTAGTTGTGGAACTAAAAGTGCCAGCGGGCCCGTAATGCCCCGCATGCTGGTATTTTGGTTCTCCATATACCAGCATGCAGGGGAGGCTTGCTTGTACTTGTGGTTCTACAACTAAAGACAATATGGAAACTTTATTTTTACACTTTACACTAACACTATCAACTCGGCACCCACGGGCATAGGGTGCCGGGGATAGCCCCGGGCTATCAGTCTAGGCCTGGGGTGCCCTGGAGAGGGGGACCCCTTTATTACGGGGGTCCTGAACTCCCCAGGGATCCCCGGCCTGGACTGACTAGCGGTCAGGGATAATGCTTTGGCCGGGGAAACCGGTGAAAGGTTTTCCCTGGCTGTGGCATAATCCCCCCGCTAGAAAGAGTTCGGTGCTGGATCTGGAATTTTCAGGGGACCCCTACTCGTTTTGTCCCCTGATTTTCCAGAACCAGGACCAGCTCAACAAAGCCCTGTGCTGGTTCTTAATATACAGGGGCCCCCTACGCATTTTGGCCCCTGTATTTTTAGAACCATAACAGGCTTTATAAAGCCCGGGGCTGGTTATGCTTTTGGGGAGGGGGTGCACGTCATTTTTTTTTAATTTAAAAACATTTTACATAAGTACACACAGAAACATGTACATATCTCATGGATATGTGCATGTTTCTGTGTTAATCTGACCTGCTCAGGATGTACTCGCTAGCCTGAAGCAAGTCTATTATTTGGGGACTTTTGGTAAACTTTTTTTTGCGAGTCTGAAACAGACACTCTATTACATTGGGCGAGTTGATTGTTTTCAATGTGAAAACATCTGAATGCGAGTTTGAGAATGGGGAGTTTTAGTAACTCTGAAAAATGCGAGTTTTAGTGAACAGACACCCTATTACACTGGAGAGCTGTGAAAAATTGCGAGTTTAGCACCAAACTCGCAATTTACCAAAACAGACTACCTATTACATTTGGCCCATTGATTCCGCTTCCTCCCACTGACCCACGAATCATGGTATTTTACCGTGAGGGGGCAGGGCTTAATAAACATGTTGCCTGCTCTCATCTGTCAGGGAGGGTTTCTGGATACTCAGAACCCCCCCCTGTGTGGGCTACTGGAGCTTAGGTATTTTCAGCTAGGAGATGTGTCGCTGTACCTATGCCACTTGGCTAGTCAACCAGAGAATAAAGAATTTTTGTAACAAACAGTTGTACCTATAAATGCATGCCTTATTTTGAAGTATAAATTAAAATAACATGTTCTTGTAAAATTAACAGTTTTGATCAGTTTTGCTATTAGCCACATTAGTATTTATAATCAGGGTACTGGGCTCTACATTATGCAACTAATAGAACGGTCTGTCATTGTTAGAAACCATGTGAGTGTGATGTCATATATATTTAACGGTTTCTTGATGGCCTGAGGTTAATATGTGATGGTAAGTTTAAGAATTATGTTTAAAAGGTAACTGGTATCCAAGGCCTATACAAAGTTGTCTGAAGTAAAGCCAGCCACTCAGAGTTATATGCTTGACCATATTCAGAGGCATTAACAAGTCTTTAAATGGAATTGTGACAGTTTGAAAACTGTCAGACTCTCGGGATGAATTGAACTAAGAGACTGTATAAATTTCTCGCTGTTTCCCCAGCATCAGAGATTCTATCCTAAGAGGTCTATGTTCTGTAAGGTTTCTCCTTTTTATTTTAAACTGTATTTTTCCAAAGTATTGTGTCACATCCCATACCTTCTTACTGGATTTCTAGCACTCAAACAGGTTACTTACAATTCTGCCATTAAGGAGGGGCAAGTTACAGAGACATTTCCTCTTCCACAACATGACAGAGAGGCAAGGACTCCCAGAGTTTGCGCCCCAGACACCGTAATTACCACATATATTTATAGTATTAGGTTTCTTCAACTCTGAAATTAGAGATTACATCTGAAAATATCTTTCACACTAGCAATACTTATTCACCTCTAAGTACAACAATAGTTCCATTTTTTTTACAGCAAATATATAGATAACGAGTAGAATCTTATAGGTATTATTTCTAAAATGTACAACAATATAAATCAGAATAAATTTTAAATATAATTACACAAACTGTTCCACATTCACTTAACAACGGAACTAAACCTTACAGAGTCCTTCTCCAATGTTCAGAATACTAATAATATATTGCATGTGATATATGGCCAAAATTTCTGCTTTATGTTCTGCAATTCAAAATACAGTAGATTTGGGTCATGAATTATATAGTGGGAATTAATGCACCCTGATATTCTGTGGAGATCTGTATAGTCGGAAGCAAGATGATGGTATACTCCTATATAATGTCACAGACTCTAAAATTAACGGGGTCATTACAAAGGCAAATATAGTTTGCAAAGAAACATTTGTTTTCTATTGATAGCTTCAATCAAACAGAGGGGCTTATGTAATAGGTTGCGAGCTGCAGCCTCTGTGGGAACTCCTGCGAGTCTTCCCAGCGACTGCAGCTTGCAAACTGTTACATAAGCCCCATGGTTTTTTCCTGTCAGGTACCCCAGTAGCAATCGATGAGTGTTGTCGGTGGAACAAGATAACAAATATCTCAGTTAAAAAGACATTTATTACAAAGAAAAACTAAATATATTATAAACACTTTACTTGCTCGCCAGCTCACCTACTTAGGACATAAATGGTTCATTTCCAGGAGACCCCTCCAACATCTTGGAGCTGGAATCTCGCACATCGAGAGAAAGGCAAAGGCTGCGGCTGATGAATCTCCTTTGTCTTGAACTTTTTTTTTTTTATTGAGTGAATCACAATAAAATAATACAGACAAAATTCCAAAATACGAACAGCACATAATATAGTTATGTTATAAGAACTGTAATCATTCAAACAACAATATAGTGATTAATTTTCTTTGTAAAAAAAAAAATATAAAAACCAGAAAAATAGCTCGCAGCAACGGTGTGGCAAGTCGTCAGGAAATAAAGGATAAAGGAGAAAAAAGGAAAAAAAAAACAATAGAAAAGGGTGAAGGTAAGTAAACATGGGGTGGTTGGACTCTAGTTAAAAAGAACCCCGCAAACAAAATTGCACAAAGAAAAATTAAGTGTTGAATGGGGTGGAAACGTTTTGGTATGTCAACCAAGGGGACCATATTTTATCAAAAAACTTTGAGGTATTACGTAATTTAGCGGTCATGTATTCCAATATATAGACATACTAAATACGTAATAATTGATTCCAATCAGTTGCTATTTGGCAGGTCATAGCAGATACAATGAGTCGGGACAACTTATTTTGATGCCGGGATATGGTGGGCAGGTTTAATGGAAGAAGGAGATGTTGTGGGTCAGAAGAGATAGTTGTGAGAGGAGACTGACGACCTCCTGCCATATACCAGCTAGTTTTGGACAGGACCACCAGATGTGCAAAAAGGTACACTCATCCCGACAACCCTTCCAGCACCTATCCAAAACATCAGGAAACATTACTTTTAGTCGGGAGGGTACATAATACCATCGATATAATAATTTATAAACATTTTCCTTGATTTTTAACAAATAGAACTGGAGGCGGCATTGTCCCAAATTTCCGTCCAATCCTTTGCATATATGGAGTGCCCCAAATCCCATTCCCATGCTGATTCATGAGAGTCCCGGTTAGGACTTACTTCCTCACTCAATAAAGAATATACAGTAGAGATTAGACCCCTGGTAGAGGGTCGTTTCCGACATATAGACTCAAAAGAAGTTAAGGGTCTGCCAGTCAGTCGGGCTGATTTTGGAATGGAAGTGCCTAATTTGTAGAAAGCGAAAGAAATCTTAAAATGGAATTGCTGCCTTTTCTTGAATTCCAGAAAATTGTGGACAATTAGTATCTATGGTGATATAATTTAAATAATAAATATTACCTGATAACCAAGCAGTAATGGAGGGTTTACATAAACCTGGAGGGAAAACAGGGTTATGAAATAGTGGTATCAAAGGGGACGGACTTGGGGCAAATTTAAAACGTCTATTGATTAAATCCCAAACTGACAATGAACGGGAAATTACAGGATGAGAAGAAACTATCCGGGGGCGATGAATCCTAGGAAGCCATAACAGGGAAGATACAGTGGCTAGTCCCCGCTCCTCGGCTTCAATGTCCACCCAGACCTTCCTTGCACCAAAGTTACACCACTGAGCACAATGAGAAAGCTGCGCAGCATAATATTTTTTAAAGTCATTAATACCTAGACACCCCCCCCATACTAGAGGGACACTGAAGCAATTTTAGTCTAACCCGTTGGCTTTTTTGGTTCCATATGAAATTTGATGCTGAAGAATTTAAAAACTTAAGTATGAATATAAATCGGAGGGGTTTGAAATAAATATAAGAGCTGAGGAAGAACGCTCATCTTAACAGACTGCATTCTACCTATCCATGAGACGAAGTAGTCGTATGTCTTGAACTTTTATACCAGCCTGCCAGTGAGCTCCAAACACAACTTACAAATATGGGTATAAATCCGCTTTAAGCTACTCTACTGGTCAATTATTGATAAGAAAGGTATAACAAACTAACGTATGCGTGGATACTACAAGACAACGCCTTGGAGATTTATGAGGTGTCTAATGGTCACATTCCTTTGTATCACCTAATGTTTGACCACTATCTAATGCCTGATACATTCATAAAAGCACTGAACACAACATGGCTTTCACCAGTTATCTTCTGTTCTCCCATAACAATGAGTTTGCACTCTGACTATGGTCAGAGGAAGTAATTTAAATCACCTTGACTGTATCACACTAGTGTCAGGACTGCGATCGCGCAGATCCCCATGTCTTGATATAGTGAGTGTAGAGCCAAATATAATACACTGAATATTCACTCTCTCTGCCCGTTATACCATACACATCTGTACTCCCACAAATCCCAGGTCCCCTAATACTCTTTCATAATTGCACAGACTCGGCGACACAAAGTACCATGCAGTTAGATCCCCTGCTTCTAGCAATAATTAACTGTTATAGCATAGCCTTAGCAATCTGATAGCTTCCTCAAAGACTGGGTTCCGGAGCATATATGAAACAGACTAATAAAGGAATAGCGTTCCCGCTAGGCTGTTTTAGCGGGGCGCGGCGCCCTGCCCTCCTTCTGGAGGGCAAAAAGCACCCTGCCCTCCAGGAGGAGGGCAAAAAGCGCCCTGCCCTCACAGCCTGCGGGTGCCGTTCTCACCCGCGGGACGCAGTGTCCCACGGGTGGAGAAACATGCGGTGACCCGGTCACCACCGGAGAATAGACGCCGGGCGCATGCGCCCGGCATCTATTCTCCCTTTCTGCAGCGCTTGGGGGCTGCCCGGCATGTCCGTAAGTGCCGGGCACGCCCCCAAGTATGACGAAAAGGGGACACGTCTTATAGACACGCCCCCTTTTCATGACCACGCCCCCTTTTCGGGCGTGCGCGCACAAGGTTGCCCTCTCTAGCTCCGGCGCCCTGCCTGCCGCCGGAGCTAGAGTGAACACTAAAGGAATGCTTTATTTACAAAAAAAGTAAAATTTTTAGTTACAGAAAGGGTTACAGATTACATATACAAACATGTTGCAATTTCAAAAAGAAAGAAAAAATACTTACAGAATATAAACACACAGCCTATTCTATGCCGGAGCACAGCTGGAAAAATAAAGGTGCATTCTCTCAGTTAGAGTGATCCCAAAGTCTGAAACAGAACAAATTCATGAAGCAGAGAAAAGAGTGGAGAAATGTGTCAGTGGAAAAGTTGCCCATGACAATCAATCAGCTTTGAGGTTTCATTTATCAAGTACATTCTGTAAAATAGGTAGGAGCTGATTGGTTGCCATGGGCAACTTCTCCACTGGCACACTTCTCCACTCTTTTCAGTGTTCATGAATAGACCCCCCTAATTTCTCCTACACCATTTAACATAGTAATTCCCAAATCACACCTAAACAGCACGCTAGCGTCAGGTATATTTCTATGATATATGAAGTGCCTAGCTATTATAGAAATATAAATTTTTACGTAAAAATAGGTAACGTTGACTTTGATCCTGTTTGAACCTTTTTAGGCAGATAGCTTAGGGGCATATGTATCAAAGCTTGATGTGAGATAAAATTGTGAGAAATATTTCACCAACCAATCAGCTTCTAACTTACATTTTGCAGGCTGTGTTTAAGAAATGATAGTTTGGAGCTTACTGGTTGGTGATATACGAGGTATGTCTATAAAATAACGAGACTGTGATTCCACCTAGTAAATAAAGCAGTCAGAACCGGTTCTAACTGCATACGTTGTAACCTTGAACTTGTCTGAACCCGCATGACAAGCAGCAACACTCACACAATGATGTTCAGTTGATTGTGAGTTGCCATTTAATTTGGTTGTGTTTTCTGTAGAGTGACGAAAAAATGCTAAGTTTAAAAGTTGAACAAAGTGTCAATTTGACAATTTTAGTAAAAAAATTACGATATCAAGGGTGTAATTTTGCAAGAATGGGTTCCAGAAGGCACAACAGTTAACCAGCATTGTTATAAGGAAGTTTTGAAAAAGCTGAAAGCCAGAAAGAAACGGCCGCAACTGTGGAAAATGGTTTCATTCTTCACCAGGACAATGCGCCTGCTCACACAGCACTTTCTGTGAAGCAGTTTTTGACCAACAATCACATTACTACACTTGAACATCCTCCATATTCGCCCGATTTAGCACCTTGAAACTTTTATCTTTTTCCAAAAGTTAAATCAGTGCTTAAAGAAACACATTTTGAATCAGTTGATGCTGTAAAGAAGAAAACAGCAGATATGTTGAAACAACTAACAGAAATTGATTTGTTCCATGCCTTCGACCAGTGGAAAAGAAGACTACAGCGATGTATTGAAGGGGACAAACATTAAATTTGTAATACCAATAAATAAAGATGAGTTATTTAATCAGTCTCGTTATTTAATAGACATAAAGTGCCTTGTATATTTCACAATTTTATCTCACATCAAGCTTTGAATACATAGGCCCCTTAGTGTTTATCCCCTCCTGTGTTAAGGGGCCTATCCATTAGAAGATAAATCGAACGATAGAACGATATAACGTTCAATTTATCTGCTATGGATTGGCCCTGAACAATAACAGAAGCGCACTTCCGCGGCTGATAAATTGAATCTTTCATCTCTCCAACATGTTGGTCAATTATCACATACCGTTGCCAGATATTAGAAATATCTGGCAGTTTATATGCGGTAAACGACAAACGGTGAAAGAAATTAGCAGCAGCTACAGAGCGCTGCAGAGGAAAAAATCAACTCCCTGAATGATGTCTTGTGATATCGTTCATCGTTTGCCAAAATCTGTACATGACAGATATCGTTCAGCACAGCCACCAGAAGTTTCAAGGGATATCTTTTGTCTTTCATCGCTCAGAAAAACATCTGCTAATGGATAGGCCACTTTGGAGTCAAGCAGACTTCCTTACAACATTTATATGCAGCCCTAGATAAAAGTCTTTTTTACCCATGTCCTGTCAGGTAATTGCAGTTTCCTACAAACAGGATTCCACATGGGATATATATTTTAATTGAAACGATACCAGACCCCCTTCAGGTTTCCTAAATGAGATTAACCTTCTATTCAGTGGCGTTAAGTTCATCCCTGACGCCGGGAAGCAAGTTATAATTTTGGTGCCCCCCCCCCTTCACAGCCGCTGACACTGTAATGTAGCAATTCGCATGCAGACAGACTATAAATAGACGAAAGCAGCAGCTGATGGTCTGACATGGAGCTCTCCACTAGTGTATGGCGGCTTCTCAGGTGCTGGGAAGAGGTGCCATGTATTGGGCGGCCGTGACGGTACTCTCCGGGTACATAGTTACAGCCCTAAGTGGGGTGAATATGTTGTGGACAATGGAGGAGGTGTCCCTTCAGTGCTGGAGCTCGGCGGCAGGTGCCTCCATTGTCTCCCATAGTTCTGCCCATGCTTCTATTAATCTGTGTGGAGCAGACTTATAACCTTACATCAAATAAAAAACATAAAATTGCAATATTATGTTGTAATATACCTATAATCTTTACTAGTTCTAACATCAATTTATTTCAATGTAACATATTAATCTCGCCTTTACTGAGGGGTTTGCAAGAGCGCTGCACCTAGTATGTCCGGATGTGTTGGTAGACTGAGTGCTTAATGAAGTACACTAATGAATCAGTGCAGTTGGAGATATACTTGTGGAACAGTGTGGGTGGAAATATATAATGGATCAGGCAGTGTGTGGGTACAAAGGTTTTTTTATTGGTATTTTACAAGTGTCACGGTGCTTTCTCCAGTGGAATACAGTACAGAGCAAAAATGCTTTAGGTAGATATTTCTGGATAATAGTAATAGTACTGTGAGTTGTGTTTTGGGGTGTAGGTAACTCCTGTAGGGAGTACCTTCTCTACATACCTGATCCTGACGGCCTTCGTTGTACGTTCCCTCAGAGATGGCAACATGTAGCCACGGACCTACCTCTTTGGGGAGGGATCCTCCTACTGGTTAGTTGCAACTGGCATCTCGCAATGGGTTGGAGCCATTACCTCACTCCTGAGGTGTGCTGGTGTTCTTCCAGTGCTGGTGAGGCAGATGGTGTGATAATATGTGGCAGCTGGCCCAAGTGATGGGGGCTCAGCGACTGGCTGCAGACTTGCAACTCTCCTTGGTCCTGATGAAAAATCTATTGGGCAGCCTATGGATGGATGCAGTGGTGGATCGGGTCGCTCCTAGCCACAATCTCCTCTGCTGTTGATAGGGTAGTGACTACTGGTGCAGAGTCGGATTGCGTCTGGTCCTCCCTGTGATCTGGTATGGATCTCCACCAGCGCTGACCACGGTTCAGCTGGCAGTTGGTTCGTGACTGTGGGGGGATGTAAATAATGTTAGCTTGACATTCAGCAGACAGGTTATCCCAATTAAGGCTGAGGAGGATTATTATCCTTATCTCTTGTGGACTGGTTAGACAGCTGGTAATCCACATCTCTCCTTATTATAAGTTTACTTTTATATTTTTATGACTTACTGCCCCTGTGGTGCGGACCTCTTCTTTTTACATGCAGCAGATGTCTCCAAATCAGCCCTAGATAGACAGCTCCCCTCAGACAGCCGGATCTCTCCTCCCTAGACACTGTCCTGATGGGAGGAAGGGAATGAGAAGGCTTCATGTCCTGCCTCCCAGCACTGCCTTTCTGTTCCAGGCTCTTCACCAGTGGTCCAATCCAATCCCTGCCGCGACTCTGTGAGGAGCCTGGCTGCCGGCCACATTCCTCCCTTCCTCCTCCTCACTGCTCCAGTCTCTCCTCCCTGACCAGTTCCCGCTTTTTAAATCCGCGGCTCGCGCCACACCTCACTCCCGCCGTCAGCGCGAGGGCTGCTCTTGTGCCCAACTGTAGGGCCGGACGGTCTCCAGGTTGATGTGGCGAGTGGCGACCGCTGACTTTCCCGAGAGCGACTCTGCCAGTGATACGCTGTGTGTGTGTGATACCTGTCCTGCGTTGGACACTGCAGAGCTGGGTGTCACAATTGTATGTCATATTTTCACATCATTTTTGTGACAAAGCACCGTACCAGTTTTGTATATTATATATTAAAACGAATGTCCTAATGCAGTAAGGAATGGATAATCCTTCATAACGAGAAGTTGGTGTAACCGTGTTCACTGTTGAATGTTAGACTGCTAAACAGATATGACTGAGTGCTAGCATGCACATTGTTTCACTTATACTTCCAGATATCATAGGGGGTACGGAGTGTCTGCATTTGTGTGTAAGCTTGGGTTCCACTTCCTACTGATCTTGATAATGGTGTGGAGAGTAAATCGAGTGCAATTACTTTAGGAACCCTTTATAGCAACACAACATCAGGTGCGCACAGGCAATTTGTGTCCCTGAAAGCTGGGTTTCAGGGACACAAATCATTAATAAATGCGGGCCCAGATCACAGAAGTTAAAAGGAAGACCTTTTAACTTCTGTGATCTGGGCTCGCATTTATTAATGATTGCAATTAGATCTGGCCATGACATTACCGCCCATGATCGCATTGCAAGATGCGTTTCTATCACCGGAATGTATCATACGGCACATGCAGGGACGGGCTCCGAAAGCAGTCAGTCCCTGCGATGTGCCCGGAGAGCTGCCGGGGCTACTGCACATGCAGAGTCATGCTGACTGCAATGCATGGCCGCCATTTCTGGGGCGGGTTACTGTTTTCAGTTTTGTGAGTTTGCAGAAAAGTGGCCAAATGCCCTAAATAATTCTTCTAGCTGTCCACATACTAATTGTCATGCCTACTGTATTGAAAAAAGGATGTTTGCTTGTAATGATGGTAGTAAAAACATTTAAATATTTTGCTTCAATGGAAATCATAAACCCATCTTTCTTTTAAAAGGTTATTAATTAAAATATACAGTATGTTGTGTTGCCAACTCAATTTGTTTCTGTTTCTTCCCCAGTAAAAAAACTAAACATGATGGTCCACTTCAACATCACCGGGGACACATTGGTCATGAAATTTCACCGTCCTAATGAAAATATCAAGCTGGAAGGTTTTATTCTGGGATATGGCAGCAACTACTTCACAAACCAGTATATCCAATGGCCAGAATATGGGAAGTCATTCATTACAAATGTTGGTAAGTGCTTTGCTTTGATGACTGAGAAATTAGTTTGAAGCTTCCAAATACATACAGTAAATGTTACATACAGTACAAAAAAATTGAACAAAATACAAATTGATCAAAATTGACTAATTTCTAAGCAGTTGGGAACTAGGCCCATCCTGTCAGGTTCTTGATTGATCCCTGCTGTTATAAACCATGTTAATGCCTTGTGTTTGGCTCCACTAATACCCCTTTTACACTGGAGCTAAAACCCAGGTTATTGCAGGGTTAACCTGGGCAGCTCCCTGGTGTAAAAGGGGAGAGGGTTGGATCACCGGGTCGAGTGACCTGGCAATCCAACCCAGGTAAACAGCAGGGTTTAACACGGACGTAGCCCGTGAAACCCTGCTGTGAGAACAGCGCACTCCGGGTCACGATGACCTGGAGTGCGCTGCAAGCCGGCCGATTGGTCCGGCTTCAGTGGCACTTGGAGATGACGTCATCTCCAAGTGTCCACTTTCACGCTGGGAAAGCCGGGTCTATGCAGACCCGACTCCGGTGTGAGCGGCGCCGACTCGGGAATATCCCGAGTCGGCGCCGACTAAATTCCGGGTCAGATCCGGATAGGAACTCTGGGCCTGATTCAGAGCCGGACGCTATTTGCGCTCGCTCGTTCAGAAAAAGGGCCTGGATATTTAAATAGAGCGCTCGCTCTTTGCGGTCTGTTAACACCTCTATGTCTGAACGAGTGAACGAAACATGCGCTCGCTATTTTTTAATAAACGCCCCCTGGCCGCTCGCATCCTACGTCATCTCCGCTATTTATTAGATTAATCGAGTACATCGAAAGGCGTATGAACTGCTCGCAGTGCTTGTGGTAGGATTTTCCTACCGCAATCATGCGAGCAGTTCAGGCTAAAAGACAACCAAGTGACGTGGTCGATGACGCTGCTTTGTTAATTATGCACACCCTTAAAACGCCCGTTTTGACCGTTTGGCACGCCTGCGTTCGGATCTCCACTCCCCGTTTTCAAGCACCTTCCCCTGTTACCACCCACAAACGCCTCATTCTGTCACTCAAATTAGCAGGCATTCGCTATTTTGCGAGCACACAATTTCCGACCGCAATGACTGTTTCGCGCATGCGTATTACAACCCATACGCATGCGCAGTTTTGCGAACATCGCTCGGAGCGAACGAGCGGCAACTTACGAGCGGCTCTGAATCAGGCCCTCTGTTCCAACTCTGGGTCAGACCCGGAATTTTGGTGGAAAAGGGGTATAATATGTCCTAGACCAGAGGTTCCCAAACGCGGTCCTGAAGGCACCCTAAAAGTTCAGGTTCTATATACTATACTTTTAATATATGAGCAAGTTCTGAAACCTTATGATACACCTGTTCCCGGGTGTCTTTGGTAATCAGGGCTATTTGTTCCACCATTAATTTCCGAATTAGTGCCGATTATGTATTTACTTATATATTAGATTTGTTCCTTTTTTCCTCTTATTTATTATTATATTTAAAGAATAAATATTTATGTGCTATTTCTTATTTGTATTGATTTTTCCTGATATATACTGTTTCTATGTCTCAATTAGATCTTAGGTCCATTAGCCTATTAATTTGCTCATTAATTTACTTATTGCACCAATTTAGGCTATTTAAACTTACCTAGATACCAGACGCTTCACTGGATGTGAACAAGCCCAGGTGCAGGTGAAACGTATGTCATCTATCTGATCTGACTCCGGTCACGTGATCCGGAAGACTGGGCACTTTCCCATCTAATGCGCAAACGGGATCTCCCCTGCACATCAACTCTGCCGGACCAGTGATCGGTAGCTCGGACTACCATCTCACTCCGGTCACATAATCCGGGAGACTGGGTACCTCCCCTCCTGATGTGCACACGGGATCTCCCCTGCACACCAACTCTGCCGGATTGCTGATCGGCAGCACGGACTACCCGCTCTCCATGGCCGTATCCCTGCATCACCGCTGTGACTCTCACATGCAGCGCTGAGAGCAGGGAGTGGGAATTCCTCCCAGAATGCAAGTATTACATAGCGCTATCACTCTCACCCGCTCAGGACTCACCAATTATTAGTCGCTGAGCAGGGATTACTAGGCATCTCCTAAATATAGTAGAATTAATATAGGTACTGCATGTACTAAGGTTAACAGGGATATCCTTTTCCTATATCAGGTGTACTAAACATTAGTCCCCCTTTTTTGTTTATATTTTGTATTTTTGCTTTGGGATCATTACATGGACAACCTGTAGTCCAGTTAACATTTCAGTTATACGTTTTCATTTCTTATCAAGCCAATCACATTTTATGTGCTATTTTTATTTCTTCTTTTTCTCACTCTCTCATCAGCTGACCGGCTCTGTCTGTCCTACAATGTCCTTGCATATCAGGGTAGCCAGGGTTTGCGCACACTGACAGCAGAAGTGCACATACCCCTTCCTTCCTACCAGCTGCCAACCGCACTCTCTCATCCCATGTCCGCTGTCTTTACAAGACGTGGCGACAGCAGAAGTGAGGGAGACAGATACTGGGCCTCTTTTTTATCTTTATTTTCTGTCACTTGGATGATTTACATTGTTACTAACTTACTATGCTGCACATTAATCACTGAATTTTTGTTTTGCTATTTCCTATCATTTTCAATGTATATGCAATAATCAATTTGGAAAATATCTCTCTAGGTGACAAATGCTGGTGTATGCCTCATATAAGAGGGGCATACATATATAATAAATATTTTTCTTGTTTATACACTTTTCTGAATTTCCAATTGTCTCACATGGTGGCTTGGTAGTCCAGGTTGTTTAAATACATTGCTTGCCATTCCATCTGGACAGGTTATATTATCAATGGTTTATTAATTTGCCACTCATTATTGATTTCTGATTAGGTGATTTGATTTTTGCTATTGAGTATTACTATCTCGCTACAATTAACCTGTAAAGGATTGTTATAAGGTGACAACTCCATTCACACGCCTCCTAATCTGTATATACTATTTTGATTGTTCTGTTATTCCTTGGAAGACTAGGTACTTTTTTCTATGTTGAAAAATATCATCCACCTTATATCAACAACTTAAACCTAGTGGCAATACTCTGAAGATATTTTTTTGGATTTACTTGTCAACTTTGTTTGGACAGGTTATTATGTGACCCATTGATCATACTGTAATCAATCACTGAGATCCATCTGTTGCAATCTCCATGTTTGATTATCCCACCTGTGAATTATTGCAGGGGTCTATCCTCATAACCTTGTATGCATAGGATTATCTAAATGTGATAGTAATATATAAACAATAAGTGTACGCTGTTGCCATAGGAGGGCTATGGTGTACAGTTCAATTGTTTACTGTATTCCATATTTATACCATTTGGTATTTTTTTGACCATATTTGTGTTTTTTTTTCACACATCTATGGCTACTCAGATCTATCTATTCACTACTGAGTTTAAATTCTTTTTCAGAATATATTGACTATATTGAATTTTTTCTCTAATATTCGCCTTCATTCAGTTAAGTTACTATCAATACATTTTCTCATATCTTTATGAGCATATGTTTTGCGAGGTTCTCTTTATTGACAACCTTTGTCTTAATCATGTGTGTTTTTCTTGTGTGTTATACTTATTTTAGTACTATACTTATTAAAAGTAAAATTTTATACTTTCATATATTTACTGAGTGCCCCCAGAAAAGAGTCTTCTTTTTTCTCCTAATCTATAATATGTCCTAGACCAGAGGTTCCCAAACGCGGTCCTGAAGGCACCCTAAAAGTTCAGGTTTTAGAGATAGCCATGGTTGAGCACAGATGGTTAAATCAAATTGACTGAGGTACTAATTAAGTCACCTGTGAAGCATGGATATCCTTAAAACTTGGACTGTTACGGTGCCTTGAGGACTGAGGACCTCATTCAGAGTCGGTCGTTGTGGCTGCACGGTCGTACGCCACCGATGTTTGCTAAACTGCGCATGCGTAAAGTTCGCAATGCGCGTGCGCAAACTAGCTGCTACGATCAGAAATTTCTCTCTCCTTGAACACAGCCAGGTCGGTAGTTTGAGTGACAGAATGAGGTGTTTGTGGGTGGTAACAGGGGAAGGTGCTTGAAAACGGGGGAGTGGAGATCCGAACGCAGGCGTGCCTAATTATGCGAACGGCGTTTTATGGGAGTGCATACGGATTATGGGAGTGCATGATTAACAAAGTAGTGTCATGGCACACGTGACATGGGTGGTTTGTACACTGACCTGATCGTAGTGCTTAAGAGAGGGTATGGGCAACCTTAAGTTCTACGACCAGTTCCGATGGTCTCGATTAATCCTTATATGGCCGGAGATGACGTGTAATGCGTACGAGAAGGGGGCGTATTTTTTGTCTTACGGCCGCATCCTCCCCTTGGTCGGCCAGCTAACGATCCGATCTTAAGGACGCAACTTGCGAGTGCATCATTCGCATATCCGGCCCCTTTTAACTTACGACCGTGCGGCCGCAACGACCGACTCTGAATGAGGTCCTGAGTTTGGGGACATTGTACTAGACCACAGACTGTCTATTGTCCACAGCATAGAGCTTTTACAGCTAATACATCTTTTACATTAAAAATTGTAAAATAAAAATGTGTCATAATAGAAATAATAATTAAATCTAGCTTATTATGACTTATGCAGGAGTGGGTTGGCAAGGAATCAAATGTCCTCTCAGCTGATCCCCAACCATTACTGAAAGGGCCTCTGATGAGCAAGCTATAGTCAGTGATCTACTGTACAGTAGTATTGGGGACAGTAGTGTATAGAAGTATATGTAGCACAGCTCTAAGCAATGCCTGTCCATTGGAAGAAACCACATTTGTGGCTAGAGTGATAGGATAATGTTAAACTCTAATAATTTTACTCTCACTGCAGCTCCTTGCATTAGTCAGGCATCGGTGCCAACATGGATGAATTACATCCAATAAGGGCTCTCCATTTTCTGCCCAGACCTATAACTGTCCCTTACTGAGTGCTATAAATACTACTGCAGAGTTTTAGACAGCAAGGAGCATTCTGTGATCTGCCTAGATATGTATGCAATCATGGTTCTCAATTAGAGTAAATTGTAAAAATGTGTCTTTTGCGTATATGTATTAATGTGTCTTCACACGTTTTTACACCAGGATTTTGCTTTGCATGTAAATTAATATACATCCAACTAAAAATTAATCTAATTTATTTCTAGGATGCAAAGCTAAGGAGGTCTTCTTAGACATGTAAGCTTGCTTATGGATGCGCAAAAGTTAAACTTCCTTAAACGCGCATATAAAGATACTTGGACGCATATCTAAGAGCCGTGGCTAACTTGTATGTGTACAACCTTACTGTACTGTACTTCCCCAGTCTGCCTTTTCAGCCACCATTGCACAATGCAGTTATATTTAATTATGGATGCAAGTTTTAGGCCCTGCAAACAGATGATTTCTGTTGTATCAAGGGTTTTCCAAATATTTCTTCCCTGCATTAGCACTGCTACTTAACGACAGTAATCAATGGTCGCAGGTTGGCTTTGCGTTTAAACCTATTGCCGCTTTAAATCTAGTGGCTATCTTGTAGTGATTGTGACAGCTTCCACAAATCACAGGCTATTACAATTGAAACACAGCCTGCAAAATGACAGTTAGGAGCTGATTGGTTGGTACTTTCAACGATTGATATTATTATTATCACTCGATACTAATCTTATATCTTAGATGGTGTTCCAACCAATCAGCTCCTGTCATTTTTCAAACACATGATGGAATGTAGTGTGGGTGGGGCAGGGTTAGCGGGGAGGGAAGGTTAGGTTTAGGGGGAGGGTTAGGAAACTTACCGACAGGTGTCGGTATCCTAACCCTGTTGGGATGTCAGGGTCAGAACTCTGACCGCCAGGATCCAGAGCGCCGTCATCCCGTACCCAACCCCATGTGTCGAAAGTCTGGGTCTTTATCTCTCTTCACTTTATCTCTCTCTATGCTTTGATAAATCTGGGCCTAATTAGCCACCTTTGATGTACCCAATCTGCCTACCTGCTTTGCCAATCTCAAAGCTGATCTGGCTCCTTTTTCCCTACATAATTCAATTCATACTCCTCATTTACACTTGTAAGTTCCGTGTTCACTCCTCCTCCAGCCCTACATCTATGTCTTCCTCACTCCACACTCCCTCCTGCCGTCTCCACCAGTGAATGACGCATCAACTCCCTACTGATGACAAAATCCCACTACCACATATAACATTTCTCCCTTGCATTTACCCATTTATAGAACACTAGTGTGTACATTTACTAAAGTACAGGTTTTTATAAGTGGAGATATTGCCCAGATATCAGAGACTATTTAACATTTTTCTAGCACCTACTATAAGATAATAGCTAGAATCTGATTGGTTGCTATTGGCAACATCTCTAATTCTAAAAAAAAGGCACTATAGTAAATATACCCCTAGTAATCTGGATCCATCATTTGTCAGGAGGCGAATAGAGCAGAGTGTTTTCTTTGCTGGCCGCTTCCCAGTCCATTTCTAGCAGTGCATGTTGTTGAGGTCTGGGTCCTCCCCCAATCCTATAGCTTGGTGGGGGAGGTGGCTGATTGGCTGTGGGGAAGGGGCAAGGTGCATTTTTCTGTCCCTGAGGAGGATGTTACTCTTTCAGTAATATTAGGTGCCCACTAGAAGTGCTCAATAATACTCTAGTGCATCAACTGAAAATACAAAATTATTGCTCAGTCATCATAAAATAGTCTTATGTTTAGGTTGGTTACATTTCCCTTATATATACGAGTATATATGCTCAGGCTAAACCATGCTTGCTACTGTATTTGTTAACAATTGTGAAATGACCGGTATTTTCAAAGATAAACATGACAAATTCTAAAAGACAAGTCATTGCAGACCTAAAATGCAGGTTAGATACTCATTTACATTTTACCCTGTAGTCCCTGTTGACCTCTGCCCTGGTCAGCCATGCAAGCTCCTGGCTCTCTGTTCTTCTTATATATTTTTTTTTTTTACCCTCCTTTCTTTAGTTTCTACTTGCTGTGGTGTTTTTTTTTTTTTTTAAAGACCTGTGGAAGACACTTTCAGCCATTTTAAAAATGTACATTTTACAGTTTAAGTATTGTCAAGGCTGTACATAAGTGTCTAGGCATGATAGAGACTAAGGAGCATGAGGTCAGAAAATTGGAGTAAGCAGTCTTATCAGAACTTGCCTACAGGTATATCCATTGACCTCATGTCCATTGATGTTTACAAGCATTCTGCCTAGATAATGATTGACCTACTGAGCTCAATACAATTTCCTGAAGCTGCATTCTTCATAATCAAATTGCTTTGCAGCAACAGTTAAGGTGCATACACACACAATGATTTTTTGAACGATTATTGATAACGATATCATTTATCGTTCAATCATTGAAAAAAACGTTCACTTTCTGATTTAAAACGATGAACGATTATCGTTCATGCACGTTCACGTTTGTAGTTCAGTCAGACTGACCAACTCAACGATTTTCAGTAAGGGAATATGCAAAAATAGTTTGTAGTTCAAAAATATCGTTCATTACATTTAGTAAATGAACGATTATAGTAAAAGATTTTCGTTCATTTTTCCCTTGAAAAAATGAACGAAAATCGTTTACTAAATTCGTTCATTTACTATATCGTTGTGTGTGAATGCAGCTTTAAACATTGGTTTAGGGAAGATACAGATCATCTGGCTTTATTTTATAAACACATCTAATAATGCATGATGTATTTAAAGCAGATATTAACAATTGCATATTTATCTTAAAAGAAAAAATAAAGTTTGTGTAACTGCTTTCGTTTTGTAAAGGATTTATAAAGCATTATATTTATTATTATTATTTAATTATTATGTTGTAACAGCATAAAAGGTAGGAGTGTATACTGTACTTAAATCTGTAGAAGAAATTGTGTGGTCAGTGTCCAGAGCCACATAAAATACTAGCACCTGGAATATAGTAACACAACTGGATAATGGATGTAGATACATTGGAAAAGAATGTCAATTATTTCCATTCAGAACCATGTACACTACGTTGATTTATGAATTCGTTGGATGGGAACTCCAGCTGGTTCATTCTCTGCAGTCACCTGCAAGCTATTAAATGACTGATGATGAACTTAGCAAATGGCAAGAAAGTCGTACTGCATGAGCATATCATGGAAATAAACTAGTTTTGTTATATAAATACTGTTAAATGAAAATCAATGTTAAAAAGAGGATTATTTTTCAATCTTGACTTTTTCAAGACTGTAAAATGATATGCTGCACTAGTCTCTATGCCAGGGATGGGGAACCTTAGGCTCAGGGGCCGTATAAGGCCCGCGGAACCATTTGGTCTGGCCCTCTGAGCATTTTCTGCTAGCCTCATCTGGCTAGCAGGGAGCCTAGAATGGCACCCTGTGGCCAGAATCTATGCAGCAGTGCCGTCTGGTGTGTCCTTAGGACACTTCAGACGGTCACACCGCTGCCCTTACATCCTCAGGATGCTCCAGGCATTGCTGTAATCACCAGCGATTGTGACTCCGCCCCAATGTGATGTCTAACGGAGAGAGGGCATGGCCTGCACCGAGCCCGCGAATACTGTTATATACAGTCAGGTGCATAAATATTGGGACATTGACAGAATTTTCATATTTTGGCCTCTTATTCACCACCACAATGGCTTTGAAATGAAACAAACAAGATGTGCTTTAACTGCAGACTTTCAGATTTAATGTGAGGGTAATTACATCCAAATCAGGTGAACGGTGTAGGAATTACAACGGTTTCTATATGTGCCTCCCACTTTTTAAGGGGCCAAAAGTAATGGGACAAACTAAACAATCCTAAATCTAACTTTCACTTTTTAATACATTGTTGCAAATCCTTGGCAGGCAATTACAGCCTGAAGTCTGGAACGCATAGACATCACCAGACGCTGGGTTTCATCCCTGGTGATGCTCTGCCAGGCCTCTACTGCAAATATCTTCAGTTCCTGCTTGTGCTTGGGGCATTTCCCTTCAGTTTTGTCTTCATCAAGTGAAATGCATGCTCAATCGGATTCAGGTCAGGGGATTGACTTGGCCATTGCATAACATTCCACTTTTTAGCCTTAAAAAACTCTTTGGTTGCATTTGCAGTATGCTTCGGGTCATTGTCCATCTGCACTGTGAAGCGCTGTCCAATGAGTTCTGAAGCATTTGACTGAATATGAGCATATAATATTGCCCGAAACACTTCAGAATGCATTCTGCTGCTTTTGTCAGCAGTCACATCATCAATAAATACAAGGGAACCAGTTCCATTGGCAGCCATACATGCCTATGCCATGACACTGCCACCACTATGCTTCACTGATGAGGTGGTATGTTTTGGATCATGAGCAGTTCCTTTCCTTCTCCATACTCTTCTCTTCCCATCACTCTGGTACAAGTTGATCTTTGTCTCATCTGTCCATAGGATGTTGTTCCAGAACTGTAATGGCTTTTATAGATGTTGTTTGACAACTCTAATCTGGTCTTCCTGTATTTGTGGCTCACCAATGGTTTACATCTTGTGGTGAACCCTCTATATTCACTCTTGTGAAGTCTTCTCTTGATTGTTGACTTTGACACATATACACCTACCTCCTGGAGAGTGTTCTTGATTTGGCCAAGTGTTGTGAAGGGGTTTTTCTTCACCAGGGAAATAATTCTTCTGTCATCCACCACAGTTGTTTTCCGTGGTCTTCCGGGTCTTTTGGTGTTGCTGAGCTCTCCAGTGCATTCTTTCTTTTTAAGAATGTTCCAAACAGTTGATTTGGCCACACCTAATGTTTTTGCTATCTCTCTGATGGGTTTGTTTTAACTTTTCAGCCTAATGATGGCTTGCTTCACTGATAGTGACAGCTCTTTGGATCACATATTGAGAATCGACAGCAACTGATTCCAAATGCAAATGTCACACCTAGAATCAACTCCAGACCTTTTACCTGCTTAATTGATAATGAAATAACGAGGGAATAGCCCACACCTGTCCATGAAATAGCTTTTGAGTTGATAGTCCCATTACTTTTGGCCCCTTAAAAAGTGGGAGGCACATATAGAAACCATTGTAATTCCTACACCGTTCACCTGATTTGGATGTAATTACCCTCAAATTAAATCTGAAAGTCTGTAGTTGAAGCACATCTTCTTTGTTTCATTTCAAAGCCATTGTGGTGGTGAATAGAGGCCAAAATATGAAAATTCTGCACCTTACTGTATATCAAAATGACCCTCGGCAGAAAAAAGGTTCCCCACCCCTGCTCTTTGCCAACCAGCATCATATTTAAAGTCTCAGGACATCATTCACAACCGCTCGCAAGCGCTATGCGCTTGCAAGCGGGTCGATGGTGAGGCCCTACGCACGCGCAGCGGCCGCAGTGCGCGTGCGCAAGCCCCGGAGCGAGTGACAAATTCACTCGCTCCGGGGCTCGCTACAAAAGGGGCGGCTGTCGATGTTGATTTCAAATGCAGTCCGAGTCCTCTGGTCTCTGGGGACAGACCGGAGGTGCCGGCAGTGGTGGCGGGCCCCCCATACCCCGTGTGTCCACTAGACCACCAGGGACTTGGCGATCGGCGCTGGGAGCCGGCGTCCCGGGGGTTAATAGCCGGCCAGGGGAGGAAGCCTTCCCTGTTGTAGCGGCTCCTCCCCTCAGCTCAGCGCGCCTTTCAGTGTCTAAAGTCTGGTGTCGCTGAGCTGCATTCCTCAGTGGGCCACGCTGCTTCTGAGGTCTCCGGCGGCCATTTTCTCTGATGGTGCAGCAGCAGATCTCCGGAGATGGCGCTTGGTCCAGTCCCCCTGCGTATTTCACCATCAGGTCAGTGTACACAGCGCTATAGCCTTCCCAGACACTGAATCTGGGTAAATTGAATGTAGCGACATTTGCAGTATTTTATATGTCATGCTTATGTATGTATATATATATATTGTGATAGGATCATTGGTAAAGTGGTCTGTGGCAGGTACATTTGTCCCAGATTCCTGTCTTATGTGTTTTAAACCTCCAGGAGAAAGTCTGCAGTGTAGCAGGCTTGAGTCTCGGCTTTTTGAAAAGCCGGTTTGGGACCTGGGGGTTGTGGGTGAGAGGAGAGGGAGGGCTCCACCCACGGCCACTCCAGGTTTTGGTTCTCTTAGCCTGGTAACAGGCTTGTTAGGGTTTCCACCTGAGAGTGGCCAATATAAGCCTAGTATGTTGAGGGCTGATTGTCTCACCTGGGAGAGCAGACAGGGAGTTTGCTCAGAGACACTTGAAAACCTAACTGTAAGTGTTGTGCTGTGCTTTTGTTGCTGGTGAGGGCATTAGGCCCTGCCAGGTTCTGGTAGTGAGGGAACTACCTGTGAAGTTAGTGCCCCGACAGGGCTAGGATTTATGTTTATGTTTTCTTTATGTTATTTCTGACATTGTACAATAAAGACTGGCGCCGACCAGCTTGTACTTGCATCCAGACTGGTGTGCTGCTTCCCTGCTGCTGTGTGTGTGTGTAAGGAAGGAGTCCTCTACCCAGGAGAGGGACCCCCTAACCTAACTGTGTTACAATATGGTGGAGAATGCGGGCAACCACACACACTAAAGTTGCAGCAAGAGGAAAACTTTCCATTTAAAAATTAAAGGGAGAGACACCCAATTAGTGAGTGTGGAAATAACACTGTGTCCTTGGAGTCCCATAGAGGAGGCGTCAGCCAATGCTCAGAGAGACAAGGTTCAGCTTCCAACCTACACCCCATGACAAAATGGAGGACATTATTAAGGCCTTGCTCCAAGCTACAGCAGCTCAGCAGGAATCTACCAGGGCTCAGCAGGAAGCTACAGCAGCTCAGCAGGAGACTAACAGACTTCAACAGGTCTCCATTGAGGAAACCCGCCAGGCCTTAGCGGAAAACAGCCAGGCCATAAGAGAGTTGGTACAGCACCTGGTCGCCCGGCCAAGAGATGTTGCTACTGGTCCTCCCACCCCCACTCACTCCGTACGAGCCAGTCACTTCCTTCAAAAGATGACTTCGGGCGATGATGTGGAGGCCTATCTCGCCGCATTTGAAAGAACGACCGAAAGGGAGAGTTGGCCCAAGGAGCAGTGGGCAAGTCTGGTGGCACCTTTTTTGTCTGGGGAGCCACAAAAAGCATATTTCGACTTATGCCTGGCTGATGCCAAGGACTATAAAAAACTAAAACAGGAGATCCTAACTCGCTTTGGAGTCACCACCTTTGTTCGTGCCCAACGGGTCCACCGCTGGGAGTTCCATAGGGACAAGCCTCCACGTTCTCCACGTTCACAGATGCATGACCTCTTCCATCTGTCCTCAAAATGGCTACAGCCCGAGACGCTGATGGGACCACAGATCGTGGAAAGGGTCGTGATGGACCGGTACCTGCGATCATTACCTGTGACTCTGCACAAGTGGGTGAGCCATGCAGACCCTAAGTCCACGGACCAGTTGGTGGAGCTGGTGGAGAGGTACGTGGCGGCTGAGGAGCTGATGAGTATGCCCCACCGAGCCCCGATGGCGCACCGGCGAACTCCCGCAGACACTGGTAAGACTGTTCCAGGGGAGAAGGGTGCTGGGCGGTGGAATGTACCTAAGACTGAGGGTGTAGAACCTGGAGACAGGCCTGCCAGGCCAGGAAGGTTCTTGCCCCGTAAACGACTAGACATTAATATGACTCAGTGTTTCCGATGTGGTGGCTTCGGCCATATTGCCGCTAATTGTTCACTTACAACTGAACCTATGCAATGTGATACTGCTCATGTCTACCGCAGGGGGTCTTTCTTTGCACAGACAGCCTGTACAGCTGACCGGCAGGCTGAGACTGATAAGCACATGTGTGTACTCACTGTAGATGGAAACCGAGTAGAGGCACTGTTAGACTCTGGTAGCTTGGTGACACTTATAAAAGCTGAGCTAGTGAACCCCTTGAGGCATACAGGGAAAACTGTTGGTGTGACCTGCATACATGGGGATACTCGATATTATGTTACGGCCGAGGTGAACATCGAGACACCATGTGGCTCTGCTATAGTTTCTGTGGGTTTGGTGCATGGTCTGGTATACGATGCAATATTGGGGAGAGACTTTGCTCTCTTCTGGAAGTTGTGGGAAAGCCGTTTTGTTCCAGAGGTGAACAACCCCGATACATTTGAGAAGGTTGTCGATGTAGTGGAGGAGGGAGTTTCTTCTGAGTCAGAGCTATTCCCTTTTTCTACTATGGTTGGCGAACTAGAGAATGCGGAACGTGACGGTGGCCCGCCAACTGATGTGCCTCCCATTGAGGTGGGAAGTGTTGTTGGGCCAAGTGATCGTCTGCCTGATTTAGAGGTCAGAAGAGAGGTCTTTGCCGTGGAGCAGTTGAATGACCCTACTTTGGTAAAAGCCAGGGAGAATGTAAAAGTAGTTGATGGTAAACCCGTAGACCCTGATAGTACTTTGTCCTATCCCCACATGGCAATGTGTCAGGATTTGTTATATCAGGTGACTAAGAAGGGGGAAGATATTGTGGAACAACTTATAGTTCCCAAAGCCTACAGAAGAACAGTGTTGGATCTGGCCCATGGTCATATAACGGCAGGCCATCTAGGGGTAGAGAAAACCACTGAGCGAATAATGCAGAGGTTTTTCTGGCCCCGGCTTCATAAAGAGGTGTCTGACTTTTGCGCATCCTGCCCTGAGTGTCAGTATCATGCTCCCAGGCCACATTTTAAGGGTCCACTAGTTCCATTGCCTACTATAGAGGTGCCGTTTGAAAGAATAGCGATGGATTTGGTTGGACCCTTAATGAAGTCTGCCAGGGGACACCAGTATATTCTGGTCATAATGGATTACGCTACCAGGTACCCGGAAGCGATCCCGTTGCGCAATACGTCAACCAAGACCATTGCCAGAGAGCTAGTTCATGTCTTTAGCAGGCTGGGTATACCCAAGGAGATACTAACTGACCAGGGTACACCGTTTATGTCAAAAGTCATGAAAGAGTTATGTCGCATGTTCAAAATTGAACAGTTAAGAACTTCGGTTTATCACCCCCAAACCGATGGGCTGGTCGAGAGGTTTAACAAGACGTTAAAACACATGCTTAGGAAAGTGGTCGACAAGGATGGTAGGGATTGGGATTACTTATTGCCGTATTTATTGTTGGCCATAAGAGAAGTTCCCCAGTCCTCCACCGGGTTTTCACCTTCGACTTGTTGTATGGGAGACACCCAAGGGGGTTACTAGACATTGCCAAAGAGACATGGGAGGGGCAGTCTAGTCCTTACAAAACCGTGATTGAGTATGTTTCTCAAATGCAGGAGAGAATTGCTGCGGTAGTGCCGATAGTGAGAGAGCACCTGGAACAGGCTCAACAGGCACAGCAGAGGGTATACAACCGCAATGCTCAGTTACGCAGCTTTGCTCCTGGGGACAGAGTGTTAGTATTGGTTCCCACTGTGGAAAATAAACTTTTGGCTAAATGGCAAGGGCCCTTTGAAATCTTAGAAAGAGTGGGGCAGGTCAATTACAAAGTTTACCAGCCGGGGAAAAGAAAGCCGGAACAGATATACCATATAAATCTGTTAAAGCCCTGGAAAGATAGAACGGCACTGTCGGCTGTCCGAGCCCCTCCAGTAAATCCAGGGCCCTTAGTTCCCGAAGTGACAGTGGCAAAAACCCTGTCGGCAATTCAACAACAAGAGGTCAAGGAGTTTTTGATCAGAAATATGGTGCTGTTCTCTGACGTACCTGGGAAAACCTCGGTCATTAAACATGACATCATCACTGACCCAGGGGTTAAAGTTAATCTAAAGCCCTATAGGTTGCCAGAAGCACAAAGAGAATCGGTGTCGAAAGAAATTAAAAATATGCTAGAGTTAGGGGTTATTGAAGAATCACATAGTGAATGGTCAAGTCCCATTGTGTTGATTCCAAAGCCCGACGGGAGTGTGCGTTTCTGCAATGACTTCCGAAAGTTGAACAGTGTTTCAAAATTCGATGCCTACCCGATGCCAAGAGTGGATGAATTGATTGAGAGACTAGGGACGGCAAGGTATTTAACCACTCTTGACCTAACCAAAGGGTATTGGCAAGTACCGTTAACCGAGAGCGCCAAACAAAAGACAGCTTTTTCAGCGCCAGAGGGCTTGTTTCAATAGAAGATGTTGCCCTTCGGGCTACATGGGGCACCTGCTACCTTCCAAAGAATGATGGACAGGATTCTAAGGCCCCATAGACGGTATGCGGCTGCTTATCTGGATGACGTGGTCATTCATAGTCCTGAATGGCAGTTTCACTTACCCAGGGTACAAGCAGTTTTGGACTCCATCTATAAGGCAGGTTTGACAGCCAACCCAAAAAAGTGTTGTCTAGGCAAGGAGGAAGTAAAATATCTGGGATACACCATTGGCAGAGGCCTGATAAAGCCTCAGCTCAATAAAGTTGATGCCATACAAAACTGGTCACGGCCTCTGAATAAGAAGTAGGTGAGAGCCTTCTTGGGAATTACGGGGTACTACAGGAGGTTTATACCCAACTTTGCCACCATGGCAGTCCCACTGACTGACCTGACCAAAGGCAAACAAAAAGTCATGGTAGAATGGAGTCCTGAGGCGGAGAAAGCTTTTCAGGAGTTGAAAGTAGCGTGTTCCCAACCAGTCCTGATGACTCCTAATTTTGACAGGGAATTCATAGTACAAACCGATGCATCAGAAGTAGGTATAGGAGCGGTCCTGTCCCAGAACAAGGAAGGTGAGGAACACCCTATTTTCTATCTAAGCAGAAAGTTGAATGTACATGAGAGAAACTATGCCACAGTGGAGGAGGCGTTGGCCATAAAGTGGGCGTTAGAGGCTCTCAGGTACTACTTGGTTGGAAGAAAGTTCAAATTGATCACTGACCATGCCCCTTTGAAGTGGATGTCCGAAAATAAAGACAGTAATGCGAGAATTACGAGATGGTTCTTGGCGTTACAAACTTTTAAATTTTCAGTGGAACACAGGCCAGGAAGCGTTCATTGTTTGGGGGCTTCAGTTGTTCCGCCCCACAGGTCGAAACAAAGGGGGGGGATATGTGATAGGATCATTGGTAAAGTGGTCTGTGGCAGGTACATTTGTCCCAGATTCCTGTCTTATGTGTTTTAAACCTCCAGGAGAAAGTCTGCAGTGTAGCAGGCTTGAGTCTCGGCTTTTTGAAAAGCCGGTTTGGGACCTGGTTGTTGTGGGTGAGAGGAGAGGGAGGGCTCCACCCACGGCCACTCCAGGTTTTGGTTCTCTTAGCCTGGTAACAGGCTTGTTAGGGTTTCCACCTGAGAGTGGCCAATATAAGCCTAGTATGTTGAGGGCTGATTGTCTCACCTGGGAGAGCAGACAGGGAGTTTGCTCAGAGACACTTGAAAACCTAACTGTAAGTGTTGTGCTGTGCTTTTGTTGCTGGTGAGGGCATTAGGCCCTGCCAGGTTCTGGTAGTGAGGGAACTACCTGTGAAGTTAGTGCCCCGACAGGGCTAGGATTTATGTTTATGTTTTCTTTATGTTATTTCTGACATTGTACAATAAAGACTGGCGCCGACCAGCTTGTACTTGCATCCAGACTGGTGTGCTGCTTCCCTGCTGCTGTGTGTGTGTGTGTAAGGAAGGAGTCCTCTACCCAGGAGAGGGACCCCCTAACCTAACTGTGTCACAATATATATATATGTCTGCATGGTATGTGACTTTTGCTAGTGCTGACTGTCTGTGCTTTATTCTCACCTGTCAGTGTATATCTATCCCTTTTCTTTCTATCTGCCCTGATACAGGTGTACCTAGGGTGGTTCTGTGACCTCACATTTATATACTTGTTAATATTTGTGAGGTTTGTCACATACTGTTGCGTGCTGCACGTTGCCATATTTAAGGTGGAACGGTGTGTTGCATACGCTGATAATGGGTCCCTGCAGCTAATCTTAGCATCAGGCAGGACCGGTATGGCGCTGTTTTATATTTCCGCCAAGATGGTTAGTCAGATATGTCTGACCAGGAGATAGAGCGCGATACTGCACTCATTTTCCCTATCCTGCAAGTCATGGACTGCAGGAATTAGTGTGGAGGATTTGACTCAGAAAGGGTTATGTATGCGGCGCCATCTGGTGCCAGGCACCTTACCCGACCCCCTTGGGCGGTTTGTTTCTCAGGATCCTCTCCATTTCGGATCGCCGGGTGGGCCCTGTTGTCGTAATTCACCTGGGGTTACTTCACCATACTGCCTTTTTCATCTCAGGGTATCTCGCAGTTTCTTGCACTTTACCCGTGTCACAGACTATCGCTCCCTGCTGAGGTTTTTCACAGTACATGAATTACCTCCGATACCACAACGGTCTGTCATTCCCCTTGCAGGGATTACCACAACATCTACCCTGGTGGATGTTGTTTTCTACGACATACAAAATGGCGTGATATACGCGCTGTGGTTACTTCCCAGTTGGCTCTGTTGTGAACTGGATGATGTATTGGGCTCTTTTCCTCTTACATGGGGAGAGCTGATTTCAAGTATTATCTCTGCTTTGGGGCTGGTAGCCAGGTCAATTCTGGTCATAGAGAATGTCGATCCTGCACCTGTATCAAACATTCCCCATTTCTGCCCAGCGGGTGCATCTCATGGCGGGAGTCTGGCTGTCGCCAGATACGAGGAGTCACAAAAGCCTCCTGTTTCCCATTCCCTGAGGTCATCACAAGTAATAGAAATCTCCATCTGGGGGGGATTTGTATGTTAATCGCCGGATTACAGGCATTAATACGCCTCCCATTCCGGCCTGGACGGATTTTACGGATCCGTAGGTGGTAACTTTGCCTGAAATCAATATACTCGTTTTCAGGGGCTGTTGTCCGTCCTACCATAGCCATCGCATGGTTGGTTAATACTATTGCATACTGTGCATATTTGTAACATTTTTTCCCCTCCACCACGTCTGGGGTTCAAATGTCTTTTGCCAGTCATATAAAATATGCAGTTGTCATATGTGGGAATACCTACATTGGATGTCAGTCTTCTAACCTTCAGGGTTTCGGCTGTGACTATATCCGCCGCAATACCCTATGGCTGCGCTCTGGGAAAGCAGAGGTGCAGACACCATCTATGGCGAAGTTCTAGTTTGGTCCTGACCTTGACAAAATTGTTGCATCATTGGCAGTATCACTAATGGCAAGATACCGTCTTTAGCTACTCCCACTACAATCGGACTAAATTTGTTAAGTCTTTTGGTCCTCAGGGTCAGCCTAAAGGCCTGTTTTTTCCTAGGCTGTCGGCTTCCACGGGGGCCACCATATTGAGCAGTCCTGGACTTCCAGACGACCCTGCTTCTGAGCCTAAGGATAAAGCTTCAGCCTGACGGGACAGGGCTACATGTGGGGGATTCCAGAGTGAGATGCCGACTTTCACCCAGTGCTGGTGTCAAGTCACCACGGATGCTTGGGTAGGAGTTGTAATCTCTCACGGGTACGGCCTCTCATTGCTCAGACGGCCTCCTCACAGGTGTTGTTACACGGGCCCTTCTTCAGACCCTGTATAGCTTTCTGGATTAAAAAACAAGAAAGCTATAAAGTCTTTGCGGTAAGCAGAGCTATTTCAGCCAGCCTCACTATCTCGGCGAGGGACTGGTTGTTCTACTTTCTTTCTGGGGCAGTGGCTGACTGGTCCTCATTTGCCTATCCTCTGTCTCAAATCCCTGAATCAGATTCCAAGGGTGCCTGGACTCAGGAGGAGTCCACCATGCTCCATCATCCGATGTTTGGAACCTGGGGACTTTATGGTATCTCTGAATTTTCAGGATACGTACCTACGGGTACATATTGAGCCCTCTCATCAGCATGGGCTCAGGTTTGCTGTGCCACTGCAACACTTGCAATTTTCGGGCTCTGCCTTTTGGGACTGTCCTCAGACCCACCGGGGTTTACCAGCTTTTTGGATTTTCTGACTGTTCACCTGTTCAGTGTATCCGACTGCTCCAGTATCTGGGCGGCCTCCTGCTTTTAGCAGGATCCCCGAGGTATTTTACTGCCAGGTCAGGATAACCATGGCTTCTTCTCGGCACAGATGATTAATCAACGGGGAAACAGTCCTCCCTGCATCCCTCACAGGGTATTCTTCCTCTGGGAGCCCTGCTGGATTCTCAGAATCTGCAAATTTTTCTGGCGTCAGGGTTTGCAAAATCCGCGCTATAGCGCGTTTTTACGCGCTACAGGAAGTTGGGGACCCAGTTTTTAAAACTCAGCGGGTCCCACGGGTCGCTGTGTGTGCGGCGTGCAGTGCCACAGTAGCCAATCACCACCGCCGGCGGCGTCTCCTCAGCCAATCGCCGCCGGCAGATTCTCATCAGCCTATTGCTGCTGGAAGCGTCTCCTCCCCCGCTGGTAACAGACAGGCTGCTGGAGATGTGAGAACTACAGCTCCCTGAATTACCGCGTCCGCCGACGCCTTCTCCAGCTGCCACTCCCGCTCCCTCGGACTCTCCTTGTGCCACTTCTCTACTGAACCTCCCACCCCCACTCTGTGGCTCCCCCTCCTCCCCGCGGGCTTCCACCTCCCGCAGACTGTAGGTGCAGGTGAGTAATGATGCCTACACCTTGTACATTAGTAACAACGTGTATGCTGATAGCAAAAGTGCTGCTGCGCATGTGAGGAGAGCTGGGGGACAGTACACGTACATACTGCGCAGGCACTGATCACTAGAGCTGGCAATCTACCTCCCTGTGCCAGCTCTTGTGATCAGTGCCTACGCAGTATGTAAGTGTCCTGTGTATATGTATGCAGGAAGTGGCTCTGTACATTGCGGGGGATCATGCCCTGGTGCCCCCGTTGGTGTGGAAGAGGGGTGATAGGGGCTCCAGACAGGGGGGGTAAGATGGAGGGGGTGCACCCCGTGTTCTACTTCCCCCCACGTGTGTATGTAAGGGACAGCGCACAGTAATTGCTGAGTGTGCACAGTGCTGACCCCTGGGGGTTCTTTCTGGTTACTGCAGTAAGGGGGCATTAGCCCCGTGCTATTGGCACTTATTCTGGGCAGATGATTGAAGATTATATGGGATATATGTATTGCAGGGTAACAATTCCACCATAGGGCATCTGTATTATTCATATAAAGCATTTTTTTCAGAGCAATAAATATGATGCTGTCATTCCTTTTGAGACACCTATACCTGCTGTGAGCTACAGAGCTAGCACTCCATTCTCCAGCTGCCACTGTATTTAGTGTTTTTACTCAGTGCTCGCTACCTAGCTGCCCTGGTCCATAGTGACCATTTAATACTAATCAAAACCCCAGACAATCTTTGAAATCGCCCCACAGGCCATAGGTTACCCCCATACTGTGTTTATTTCCTTAATAAATACACATCACTATAGGCAGGGACACTGGATTTTCCTTACTGTAAACTACCTTAGTGGTAGTGTGCAGCTTTCAGGACTGATACTGAAAATTACTTTACAGTTCCACAGCATAAACACCTTACCCCCACTACCCGTCCCTAACCTCCCCTTTGCCCCCAATTCTATCCCAGCTATCTACCCTTGTCCCCTCTCTACCCTTAGTACAGCCTGCCCATAACGTCTTCTTTGCCCCCAGTACTGCCCAAGCTGCTATCCACCCTTTACCCCTTCCTAGCCCCAGTACTACCTGACCCTAGCCCCCATCACTGTCGCAACTGCTGGTTGTACTTACCCCTCCCTACCCCCAGTTTAGCCTGCCCTAACTCCCCTCTTGCCCCAGCTCTATCCCAACTGCTGCTTGTCCTTAACCCCCTGTACCCCAACTGCTATCTGCCCCAACTGCTTCCTTCCCTCACCCCCCTATAATATGTGATGGGACCCAAAAACAGTGGAGTAGGACCCCAATTTCTTAAAGTGAGGGGTCCCTGGGACCCACAATTTTTTCGATCACTGGGCATAAGACAAGATCTCCACTCTTCAACTAGGAGTGGGCGGATGTCTATGCAGTCGACATATGTCATTACTCTCTGGGATGCGCGGTCAAATATCCAGTGTCTACCTTTTGGAACGGGGGAATGTGCTCAGTTCCATTCCAGGCCTTGCCATAATTGACTCCTCTCCAGATGGATCAAGTTTTTTCCATCGGATTGCTGTTCAAACGATGATGCTCTTTCCGGAGGCGAGTTGGTCTCTGTCCGGGTGGCTATGGCCATCTCGTCCAGGGTATTCTTTGCTACGGACAGTGTCTGGTCCGCATTCGTTCACGACAGTTGGACGTCTGTCGCTTCCGCCCTGCCACTTAACTTGTTGGAACTTTAGGCTGTCTTGGGCCTTCACTCTGGCCTAACACATATGTCACAATAAACCTGAAAAGGTTCAGTCTGACAGTGGCTTCCATCTAGGCAACACTGGTAGTTGGATGGCAATGACATTGGCTAGATGACTTTGTATGACTCTCTCAGGGGCATACACATAAGATAGGCCTTTCTGTTTCTGTTGATGCTTATTCTAATCGAGCTGTGGGTGGCTCGCTGAGTCGCCTCGGCTGTTCTGCCTTGCAAGGTGGCCACGTGGTCTTCTGTCCACACCTTTTTAAGGTTCTAGGCATCGGTTTCCTTTGCCTCTCAGGATGCTTCCTCCGAATTCTCCTCTCAGCAGAGGAGCATCCCCACCCTTATAAGAACGGCTTTGGGACATCCCCAAGGTCAACCCTGTGGACCCCCTATGGACCCTGAAGTAGAAAACAAGAGATATGGTAAGAACTTACCTTTGTTATCTCTGTTTCTACGAAGTCCATAGGGTCCACAGGGCGCCCACCCTGACGCACCTGGCTTCATATGGGTTGTTTTTCTGGTCATCGGTTTCCAGTCCCCTTCTCTGTGAGTATGGTTATTGGGTGTTCCAGTCTTCTCTCTTTTTCTTTCCTCCTCCGGCCTTTGGCTACTTACAAACTGAGGTGCCTCTGGCTTGGGGGTGGGGTTATAGGGAGAGTGGACCCAGTGCATCCTGGGAGCTAAGAGCTTTAACTGCGTGGTGCCCGGATTTGGTTCCCAACCTATACCCCAAGGTCAACCCTGTGGACCCTATGGACTTTGTAGAAACAGAGATAACAAAGGTAAGTCCTTACCATATCTCTTGTTTTCTTCATACAGTATGTAATGTGAATGTTAAACACCAAGGGGCAATGAATTAAGGTTTTTTCATAAAATTATGTACCAAGTAAACTAAACTAATTTTATGTATCTTTGCTATGTACTAAAAAGAGATTTCATAGAAATGCTGGGGCTTATAGTACCACAGCAGCTGGACATGGACATGTTGGTCATTTTGATTATATATATATACATATATAGTATTGTTTATTTGTTATTGTTGTACTAAAATCAGATACGCAGGCTGACAACTGTTATCTGCAGTCATCTTAAAACTGATATCTGCTGCATGTGTGGCCAGCAATAGGCAAATAAGTCATTTTGTAACTACAGGTTTTTGCTCAATTTTTATTGTGCTTCTTATTCGCTGCATATTGGCTCTCATAGGGCTCTATTTACTACAATCCGCATATTGAATGCGGATTGTAGTGTGATATTACCGAGTGAATTCGCATTGCGAATTCAGGCAATATCACAGGGATTTACTATAAATCCCTTGCAGGGACAGAGCTTGCGATAAAGCTCTGTCCCTGCGGATCCCATCCGCACTCTAGTTGCGGTATTTTCGGAAAAAATACCGCGACTAAGAGCCCGCGCATGCGCCGACCCACCGTCGCTACTACCCCCCACCGACGCTAAGCCCCGCCCCCCGGCGCTAAGCTCATTCTAGCAGGGCGTCTGTGTACAAGGTGCGAGTGCTTCGCGATTGCATTGACTGGTTCGCGCAAGCATTCGCAGATTGCAAACATCGGCAGGCTACGTGCGAACGGGTCTGAATCAGGCCCCCTGTTCCAACGTCCGGGTCAGACCCGGAATTTAGGTATAAAATCAGTATTAGTTTTTCAAGATTCGTCCTTGTACCATGTGTCAAATATTATTTTATTATTATTAGTAGTAGAAAATTAAAAAGTAAATAGGTCCATAGGACATATGCCTCATGGGAAGTTACACCCCAATATTAGAGAAAGTAAAAAGTATCCAACCGCCTTTACATTAATACAACATATTTATCACAGTGCCACACCAAGGGGTCAATCCAATTAGGTGCGAATTGCGAGGAGCGAGTTGCTATTTTCTCTTCGAATTTGCATAGCAAATTCATTTTACAATCCAATTATCAATTCGCAGTAAACCAGTCATTCTGAATTTGCATTTTTCCATTCGAGAGATGGAAAGGAAATTTTTTATTTTAAGGTTAAAATGTTGGGACACTGTGCTGAACCCCTTGGACATCCCCCCTAGTGACTAATTAGGCAATTGTAAGTTTCCAATTAGCTTAATTAGTCCAATATTTACATGTCCGTTTTTGGGGGGTGGTAAAAAAAAATTGTCCTCAACTTACCCCAAATTCTACTTTTTCGTTAGTTTAGACACCCCAAATTTAATTAAAATATTTTTTTAATTGAAAAATATTTATTTTTTTATCATTTTTTTTTTAATTTTTCAAGGTGCATTCAAAGTACACCAAAATCACCCTTTTTCCTACTTTATTTGCATTTTTCTTTTAATTCATTTGAGATTAAACGAAAAAAGCAGCTTTTTTTTATCTTTTTTTGCATTTAAAAAAAAAAAAAAAAAGCACAAATCAGCCATTTGACACCATTTAAAAACCTACGGTCAGGGCTGCAATCAGAAATTATGGGGCACGGGACGGACAAAATAGGCAGGGCCCCTCCCCTTAGTTGGGGGGGGCAGTTTTCAGAGGTGGGCGTCGCTGTGGATAATGTGGGTGAACAGCGTGATGGTGAGGGTGTGAGCAGCGTGAGGGTAAAGGTGTGAGCAAAGTGAGTGTGTGAGAGCAGGGTGAGGGTGTGAGAGCAAGGTGTGGGTGTGAGAGCAGGGTGAAGATGTGGGTGTGAGGGCAGGGTGTGAGAGCAGGGTGACAGTGGGAGAGCAGGGTGAGTGTGTGGGTGTGAGAGCAGGGTGAGTGTGTGGGCATGAGAGCAGAGTGACGGTATGAGAGCAGGGTGAGTGTGAGAGTAGGGTGAGGGTGTGAGAGCAGGGCGAGTGTGTTGGTGTGAGAGCAGGGTGAGGGTGTGGGTGTGAGAGCAGGGTGAGGATGTGAAAGCAGGTGAGGGTGTGAGAGCAGACTGAGGGTGTGAGAGCAGAAATAGGGTTTGAGAGCAGACTGAGGGTGTAAAATCAGACTGAGGGCGTGAGAGCAGGGTGAGGGTGTGAACAGGGTGAGGGTGTGAAAGAAGGGCGATGGTGTGAGAGCAGAAATAGGATGTGAGAACAGAAATAGGGTGTTAGAGCAGACTGAGGGTGTGTGTTCAGAAATAGGGTGTGAGAGCAGACTGAGGGTGTGAGAGCAGAAAGAGGGTGTGAGAGAAGAAAGCAGATGTGAGAGCAGACTGAGGGTGTAAAATCAGACTGAGGGTGTAAAATCAGACTGAGGGTGTGAGAGCAGGGCGAGGGTATGAGAGCAGACTGAGGGTGTGAAAGCAGGGTGAGGGTGTGAGAGCAGAAAGAGGGTGTGCGAGCAGAAAGAGGGTGTGAGTTCAGAAATAGGGTGTAAGTACAGACTGAGGGTGTGCGAGCAGACTGAGGGCATGCGAGCAGAAAGAGGGCATGCGAGCAGTAAGAGGGTGTGAGCAGACTGAGGGTGTGAGTTCAGAAATAGGGTGTGCGAGCAGACTGAGGGTGTGCAAGCAGACTGGGTGTGTGCGAGCAGAAAGAGGGTGTGAGTTCAGAAATAGGGTGTGAGAGCAGAAAGAGGGTGTGAGAGCAGAGGGCCTGATTCAGAGCCGGACGCTATTTGCGGATGGTTGTTCCAAAAAAGGGGCCGGCTATTTAAATTGAGTGCTCGCTCATTGCGGTTTGTTGACGCCTCTATGTCTGAGCGAGCGAACGAAAAATCCGCTCGCTATTTTGTAAAGACGCCCCTTTGCCGTTCGCATCACACGTCATCTCCGGTATTTATTAGATTAATCAGATACATCGAAAGGCATCTGAACTGCTCGCAGTGCTTATGGTAGGTTTTTCCTACCACAGTCACTGCGAGCAGTTCAGGCTAAAAGACAACCAAGTAACGTGGTCGATGACGCTCCTTTACTAATTATGCACTCCCATTAAACGCCCTTTTTACCGTTAGGCACGCCTGCGTTCGGATCTCCACTCCTCCCGTTTTCAAGCACCTTCCCCTGTTACCACCCACAAACGGCACATTCTGTCAACCAAATTAGCAGCCCCTCGCTGTTTTGCGAGCGCTCGATTTGCAACTGCAATGACTGGTTTGCGCATGCGCATTTAGACTCATATGCATGCGCAGTTGTGCGAACATCGCTCATAGCGAACGAGCGGACGCTTCCGAGCGGCTCTGAATCAGGCCCAGAAAGCGGATATGAGAGCAGACTGAGGGTGTGAGAGCAGGGTGATGGTGTGAGAGCAGGGCGAGGGTTTGTGAGCAGACTGAGGGTGTGACTTCAGAAATAGGGTATGAGAACAGACTGAGGGTGTGAGAGCAGACTGAGGGTGTGAGAGCAGAAAGAGGGTGTAAAATCAGACTGAGGGTGTGAGAGCAGGGTGAGGGTGTGAGAGTGGGAGTCTCTGTACATGTTCTGTCTCCACCTAAGGAATATCTGGATGGAAAGTGGGATCCCCGGCAGCCTCTCCTGCTCCTGCCCGTCCTTCCTCTGCACCATCAGGCGGCGGCTGTATATAACTTCTCCGCCCATAGCTGCTGCTCCTTCTCTCCCCGGCTGCTCTCTTCCTGGCCCAGCCTCTCCCCACTGGTGGATGGTTCTGGACTGCGGCTCCTTCTCCAGGCATGCCGCTCACATTTATCGGGGGCAGTTAACAGCATTTTGAATTTATCACAGGCCGCAAGCCAATCAGAGCTTGCAGACCGGCAGCCAATCAGGAGCCGCAGCTGCAGTTGCTCCTGATTGGCTGCTGGTCCGCAAGCTCTGATCAGCTTGCGGCCGGCTACAGATTGAATATACCGCTGGCGCTTATCCACTCCGCTGCCACCTGGGCCCCCTTTAAGTCCGGGCCCGGGACTCTAGTTCCGGCAGTCCCCCCCTGATGGCAGCCCTGCCTACAGTACCTTCCTAATGCCCACAAACAGCCCTAACAACTCCCTTATCTAAACTTAGGTGTCATTTTAATTGGTTATATACAAACCCTGAAATGAGAGCTTGTTCCATGGAACAAGATAATGAAAATGTTGGTAGAGGTAGGAGATAGACCGATATTACTAGCTACCACACCTAAAGATCTGTACAATCAGAGAAGCTCTTTTACATACCACTGTTGTTACACATGGTTCTTTGAGTGGCCGTTATCTTCCTGTCAGCTTGAACCAGTCTGACCTTTCTCCCCTGACCTCTCTTATGGACTACAGAACTGTCACCAACTGCATGTCTTTTGATCTGCACATTATCTGTAAACTGTATAAACTATTGTGAATGACAATCCCAGGAGATCAGCAGTTTCTGAGATACTCAAGAAACCCCATCGGGCACCAACAATCATTCCATGGGCAGGGTCACTTAGATCACATTTAATCCCCATTCTGGTGTTTGGTCTGAAGAACAACTGAACCTTTTGACCATGTGTACATGCTTTTATGCTGTGAGCTGTTTCCACATGATTGGCTGATTATGTATTTACATTAACAAGCAGTTGTACCTAATAAAGTGACCAATGATGTATATTATTTTCCTTGGACACTCGGAGAAACACAGTACCATCACTTTTTTTGTGTAATTTTTAAATCTTATAACTGGTTCCAGAAACAGCAGTAAATCTGTGTAATAATTTCAGAAATTAAAAAATAAGCATCTGAAGACTTATCCAGAGTGTGTATGGAAGCTACTTTATATCTTGTAATACTAGCAGTGGTGGATTTTAACTGGGGCTGCAGCCCTGCAGCCCTTCCAATGAAATCCACAACCTGCAGGGACTGTCTTGCAGTGGCAGTGATTTTCTATTGGAAGTGCTCCCTGCTAATCACATGATGGCCAAGTAGTCCCAGGGGGAGGTATTTTTTCCCCTGGGACTGCAATAGTAGAGCGCTTCCTATGGGAAGCCACAGCCCTGCTATCACAGCAGCCATTACTGGCTTCTCGGCTTGTTTATTAGTTCGCATGTACAGACCCCCCACCGGCAAAGGCAGGAGCCACGGCTGGTCACAAGCATCCTTCATGACCCCTTCAATTAATTTACACATACCTGCAATGGTCTAGGCCATATCACAGTCACCAAGTTGGTGTCCTACAGCATCCCTTTGCTCATTACTGCTTTCCACTAACATTACTAATTTCTAATGAAATAAATAAGATACATTTTTAGCAAAAAAATATATAGCTGAAAATTTGCAATATTGGTAACTTTAATAATGTTTTAGAAATTTAATGTATTCAGACTATAAATTGGCGATTATAAAAAGTAGTGATTTTTATCTTTTTAATGGTGTATACACTATTAAATACAATACACCTTTGACATTTAAATGTTTTTTTTTGTGATTGGATACCGACAGTCAGACTTTGTTTTTCGTTTTTGCGATTTGATTCCTCTTGCATTACATAATCTGGTGAAACTCCTGGTTTAAAAAATATTCTAACTGACTTGTAATGTTAATGAGTAGTTGTTTCCATGTCCTCAAGTAAAATTAAACTCTTTAAACTTTCAACAACTTTCAACAGCTTTGGCAACTTGCAGGTATGAAAATGAGGTAACCTAAAGAAAATGAAGGCATTCAGAGACAGATTTCCTGTGTGCTCTCCTTGCATACTCTCATTTTTCTAATGTTAAACATTTTCTATATCAATCCAGTTACAATCCCTTTAAAATTACTTGAAACTAGAAGAAAAAGAACTGAGGGTGCTCAACAAGATAATTCCAACTCTTCAAACTTCCTTTAACTTTGACTGTCACCAGCACTAGCTAAATGGTTATGATTGGCTTATTGTGGACACCCCTCCTCTAGGGATCAGGTTCCAGATTGTGCATTAATAGTGTTCACTCTAGGTCCGGCAGCAGGCAGGGCACTGGACCTAGAGCAAGGCCACTTCTGCACACGCCCGAAAAGGTGGCGTGGCCAGTGAAAAGGGGGCGTGTCTTTATGACGCGTCCCCTTTTCTTCACTCTTGGGAGCGTGCCCGGCACTTACGGACATGCCCTGCAGCCCCCAAGCGCTGCGGCCACTGTGAATGGATGCCTGGCGGTGACCGCTGCTCTGCCGTTTTCCCCACCCGCGGGACACTGTGGCCCGCGGGTGGAGGACAGAACCCGCAGGCTGATTCATATATATATATATATAAAGGGGCCCAGACCATGCACTCTCTAATGGTTAGCCAAGCTTTTGTGGAGGCTTGCCACACCTCCTCTGGAGACTGGACACACCCCTAAGTATGGGGCCCTATCACTGTATTCCGCCTGTGGGCCCTTTATGTCCCAGTCCGACACTGTGTGTCCTCATACACCTAATGTCAGTACAACATGCAGCACGAGATGCCTGGCTCGAGTTAGTCACCAGGTTCCATGTGACTATGCTTGTGCCGAGCGTCTGTTCCCAGGGATTCCTTACTTTAATTTGGGGTCCTAATCCACTGTTTCTGGGTCCCATCACAAATTATGGGGGGGTGAAGACAGAGCAGTTGTGACAGAGCTGGGGGGTAAGGAGGGGGCGAGGGGCAGGCAGTGCTGGGGTTAGAAAGGAGGCAAGGGTAGATAGCAGCTGGCGCAGTACAGGGGGGCAAGTAGGGGGTTAAGGGCAGGCAGAACTGGGGGTAGGAAAGGGGTAAGGGTAGATAGCAGCTAGGGCAGTACTGGGGGGTAAAAAGGGTGTTATGGGCAGTGCTGGGGGTAGAGGGGGTCAGGATAGGAACTGGGGCAGCACCTAGGTTAGGGAGGGGGCAAGTGAAGATAGCTTCTGGGGCAGTATGAGGGGGTAGGGCGGGGGCATGGCTAGAGCAGTACTGGGGCCAAGGAGGGTGTTAAGGGGCAGTGCTGGGGGTAGGTGGGGGTCAGGATAGGAGCTGGGGCAGCACTGGGGTTAGGGAGGAGGCAAGTGTAGATAGCAGCTGGGGCAGTACGGGGGCCAAGAAAGAGGTTAGGGGCAGGCAGTACTGGGGGTAAGGCGGGAGTAGGGTAGATAGCAGCTAGGGCAGTACTGAGGGGGTTAGGGGCAGGCAATACTTGGGGCAGTGCTGGGGGTAGGGGGAGGGGGTTAGGGTAGCTAAAATTTGTGGCAGTGGTTACCGTTTTGCTTCTGTTGTCCGCCTGCAGCTCCCTTCCGCCCCATGCAATGTCCACCTCCTGAGTACAGAGAGCTCAGCTGGCTGAAGGAGTGCTGGCTGCTAGAGTGTCCCGGCACCAACGACAACGCTGCTGCAGCCAAATCGTCCATGGACTTCTGGCAGGGTCGATATGTGCGCGGTGAATGGCTGGGGGCATGGCGCCCTGTGGTGAATGGCTGAGGGGACACCGCTGCACACTGATTGGCTACTGAGGTACACATAGCGCCAGTGCGTCCTCCGGGACCCAATCAGTTTTAAAAACTGGGTACCAAGTTTCCTGTAGCGTGTAAAAACGCGCTATAGCGCATATTTTGCAATCTCTGGACCGTTGTACATCTGTGTGCGTTTGAATCTGTATATGAAACACAACAGAACTTGGCATGGATAAAAGCCATGGCCGCTGCATCGTAGCACTTTGTATACAGATTTAGACTCAGACGTACACAGTTATACAAAGATGCTCATGCAAGCAGAATTACACAGAACCTGGAGCACCGAGAGGGGCTGTTTGGCGCAACTGCAACAATAGTGTATGAGGACACATCTGTACCTCTGATGGCAAATGTGATCAGCCCACATTTAACAAACGTCAATTGTTAAATCTTTTCGAGTAAAGCACTTCTAAAATTATGCCATCTTCAGATGGCGTCATTAGAGACTTTGGTCAGTTTCCCCGTACTCCTGGTATGCCCTTCCTGACATCTGGACATCTCTCGGTTCTGTGATCAGCCTGTGTCTAATAGGACACATGCTGCATGCAGAAAAAAAATAAATGGTTATTAAACTTATTATAGAAAATAAATAAACTAAAACTTTACATACACACAGAGATCTCAGATCTGTGAGCTGCTGTTGTAACCCGATGAGCTGAAGCTGTGTGGTGCAGTGAAAGTCCCAGTCAGCACCTCAGCTGACCACACAATTCAGCTGATCGTTTACAGAGACAGCTCACCGATTAGAGATTCTGGGTGCAGATAAGTATTTTCTATTTATTTTCTATTATAAACATTTATTTTCTTCGGCTTGCAGCTTGTGTGCTACCAGACACAGGCTGCATACTCCATCTCCTCACTCCATACTACCTTACTAGGCATGTGCAGAGTGTGCCCCAGCAAGTGAAGGCTTTCACTATTACGTTAGCCTGATGCGGACACATTGCCAAGACAGGGCTTTCTCGCAAGCTCTGTCCTGGCACCTTCATTATGATACATCCCTGTGATAATATTGAATATCATAGTCTATTATTAGTCAATATTATCACATCACTATCTCATTTAAAATGTGAATTGTGATAAATATGTCCCTAAAGCTTTCTTCATTGCTCGTATTTTAGAATTAGTTTTTTGCTACTGTCATTTGTATGCGAGAAGGAAAATTTTACCTACCGTATTATATAGGGGCTGTTTTATTTTCATTATTATTATTATTTACTAACACCTAGGACCGTAACTAGGGGTGTTCGACCGGTGCAGCTGCACAAAGTGCAGGGCTTTGTTGGCAGCACTGTTGCTCACCCTTGGCCCTTGCTGCTGGGACAACACCCTGCAGCCAGTTTTGCTGCAGCAGTGCCACCTGTAGCGTCCTGCTGCAGTTCCAGGTGCCAGCAGACCCACCCCCTATGCAGTGGTGTAACTATGGAGGGTGCAAGGCTTGCTATGGGGCCCGGCTGCTTAGGGGGCCCGCCGGCCCAGCAAGCAACTCACTGCACCGTGCAGCCTCTCTAGCTGTTTATTAAAACTCCATGGCAGTAGGCAGTGACCACAAATGAGGATCAGGGACTCACGTTTTCAGAATGGGTGTGTTCCCGGGGACGCGCTTCCCTGCTGTCCAATCCCTGGCTCCTGGTTACATGATTGATGTCTCCCTTAGCCTGGCTGCAGGGAAGGGAAGACATCAAAAAGGAGGTGGAGCCAGCCATTATGCGCCCCTTGATACAGCTGCTCACTCAGCACTCAGCATGAGTGGACTGCCTGTTACGATCCACTGCCATGATTTCTGATTGTCTTGCAGTTTCCAGTCGTGGCTGTTGGTAGGCAGCAGGGAAGCTGTCAGTATGTGGAAGTTTTCAGCTGCAGCCAGCCTGTAATCAAGCTTTCACTGTGTGTGCAGCTCAGCTGCAAATTAATCTCTAATCAAGGAAGCTGGTTGCATTGGTTCTTCCTCCTGTTAAATTGCAGTCAGTCCCAGCATTCCCTGCCGGTGATAGCCTATTCCTAGTGTCCAGTCTGTTTTGCTCCTAGTCTCCTGTCTCATCAGAGCCATTACCTGTGCTAATTCATTTGTGTTCCCAGTCTGCTGTGATCGTGTTACCAGCCTGCGGCCTAGCCACGTTATCAGCCTGCCGTCCAGCCGTGTTACCAGCCTGCGGCCTAGCCATCTGTAGTCAGCCGCTGTTCCTTCCTGCGGCCCAGTTGTGTACAAGTCAGTGGTTTCCATTCATACTTGCGACTCTTACCATCAAGTGCAGCGCTACCGCAGCATACAGTATCTCCTTCGCTACCTGCGGTCCACTCACTCCTCTGTGCGATCATATCTGCGGAACTACCATCTCCGCTGGCAACAGGGAACTGCCTTCCCTGTTGTCCACCTGCTGGTGTATCAGTCCTTGCCAAGTCCATCGCTGGGTATTCAGATTCAACCTTAGCCCAGATCGAGATTGCCAGCTCAGGCATGTCCCAACTGTGTACCATCTCTGACCTTCAGGTGTCAGTAAGATAAGCCCATGTCCCAACATGCGTACCATCTCTGACCTTCAGGTGTCAGTAAGATAAGCCCACACTGTGCTGAGAGTAAGTCCTGGCGCCAGCCTAAGTACCGGTGTGCATATCCAGTCACTAAGGGAACATCGGGTTTGTGTTATAGGCGGAAGACCTCACTTAGTGACTGTGGGATTATCTTGTTTCACACTGTAGCATCATAACACTGCCCTGGCGTGAAGACTGCAGCCCGGTCCCTGGCTCAATGACAGCACCAGGCACCCTGTATACAGAAGACTCCGCGAACCAGTCAAGACACTGCGTGTGAGTCTGCACTCCCTGGGGTAGGTAAGTGTAAAGTGGGTAGCACCACATTTGGGGGTTGGTGTGGTGCGGGCTGTGCGTGGAAAAGAGTGATAGATGCCCCGCTGGCTGGTCCACCGCTGTCCGACCAGAAGTACAGTGCAGGCGCGAGGCCCCACTCCCTATCCCCTGTCTGCTTTCTGAGGACAACGAGGCCAAGACCATTCAGTCTCAGTTTCAGAATAGCCAGCCGGGTGCCGATTGTGAATGTGCAAGTAGTGTACTGCAGCGTGCCTGGCCTCTAATCCCCGCCTCCCATCCACCTCTAATACCCGGTAGCACCCAGCCCCTTCTCCTTTCCCTGCCTACCCCTCCACCTCCTCCTGTCTGCAGCTCCTCACCACCTCAAATACCCAGTGGCACCCAGCTCTAACCATCCCCACAATGGTGTAGACCCGAGTCGGGGGCCTTAAAAATGTTGCTAAGTTCTAGTTACGCCACAGCCCCTATGCTGTACATCACGCACAAAGGGGGCGGGCTGACATAGGGCATATGGCTCTGCTTACACCTAATAGTTAATGTGTTTTTTGTTATAAAGAAAACTGATTATGGCCAGCATATGGGCTTAAATAAACTATTTTTTTATGTGCCGTTTTTTAGACCATTTTCTTACAAATATACATCCAACAACACATGTATCTCATCATTTGTATTTTGGAGATAAGCAGACGTACCTGAGCAGCAACTGTATATGTAACATTATTATATAAGCATTATTTGAATTTAAAATGTTTGGCATCTTTAAATATAAACAGTTAGAAAAAATGAAAATTCAGTAGACATGCATGTACAAAATTAGGCTGACAAACCCAAAATTGTCAAAGGCATTTTTTGAGAACCAAGAACCTATCTGCCGTAGTCCAATTTCTGTAATGAAGTCTGGCTCTCTAGCATGTTGTTTCAATACACATTTGATTATCCAGCTCTTTTTTTAAACAACAATGTCCTTAGAAATGCCCATGGTTTAGAATTCAGTAAATACTTTAAAAAATGCACAGCTGAAAATAATTTAAATGTTTTAAAAAATTAGTATAGAATATTACATTAGAATGAAGAGCTACAGTACATAATGTGCCACCCACAGATTAGAAAAAAAAGTTATGTATATATATATAAATATATGTCAATTTGAGCCGGCACTCCACATTATACTGTAAATAGATACTCGGCCTGGTGCCCTCTGAGGTGTGTGAAACCTTACGTGCAGAGAGAAGAGAGACAGTGGCACTCACGGGACCTCAAAATAAGACTCATAACACAGCAGTGTGGTAGATTTGACGTTTCAGTCGGTGAATACTTATCAAGAACACAGAGAGAATAAAGTGAACATACCTTTATAGGACTGCATTCGTATAGTGATGTGCTGTGTCCGCTTCTCCTGCCTGTCGCTGGGTGGATGACGTCATCAGCGTGCGGCCGGAACGTCACTGTGCACGTAATGATGCCCGGTGTGTGACGTTGTCTCAATGACGCGCACTTCCATGTGTGGTGGGTAATCTAGGTATCAGTGCAAAACATCAGGTCGTGCATTCCATATCATAAGTACAAGGGTTGTTCAAAAAGTAATGCCTAAATGCTCACAACTCAAATTTTATTATAGATACAGATTTGAAAATTTGCAGTAAAATACTTTGAAGTCTTAGTAACAGAATGACTCTAATCAAAAAATTCGACATCTGCCCTCAAACATTTTCTCCACCTCTCAACCCAAGCTGTGAATCCACTTTGGAAAAATTCCAGTGTTGGTGTTTGACCCAGGAACATACGGCGTTTTTAACAGTCTTTATGTCTTCAAAATGTTGACCACGGAGACAGTATTTGAGAGGGCCAAACAGATGAAAGTCAGAAGGGGCCAAATCAGTACTGTATGGTGGATGTGGCATTATTGCCCACCCCATTTTGGCAATGGCCACAGATGTTGCCATCGAAGTGTGAGGTCTGACATTGTCGTGGTGTAAGATGACATTTGACAGTCGAATTGTTGACCTTTTTTTGCGGATGGCTTCTTTCAGCTCCTTAAGGGTAATAATGTATCGATCACTGTTGATTGATTGGTTTTGTTCCAAGTAATCGATGAGAATAACAACTCGGCAATCCCAGAAGAATGTGGCCATGACTTTGTTTACGGATCGCTGTGATTTAAACTATTTTGGCTAGGTGAACTTGGGTGTTTCCATTGCTTTGATTGGGCCTTTGTTTCTGGGTCATAAAGGAATACCCAGGTCTCATCTCCTGTAATGACATTTTCCAAAAACATCTCAGGGTTGGCTTCAAAGTTGGTCAAAAGGTAATTGCACACTTCCACTCTCTGGGCCTTGTGATCCCTGGTTGATTGCTTTGGAACCCATTTAGTACACACTTTACGATATCCCAAATAATTGATTAGTGTTTCTACAGTGCCATGGCTACATTCAAGTTCATCACTGACATCTCTGATGGTCACACGACGGTCTTTCTGAATCATGGCATTGACTTTGTGTCGGTTCTCTGCTGTCACTGCAGTTGATGGTCTGCCACCACGAGGTTTGTCGCACACGGACGATTCTCCTGATTTGAAAACGCTTCATCCACCTTCTGACATTGCTGTAGTCAATTGTACGGTCACCATACACTTTTTACAGTCTTCTGTGGATTTCTGTAGCACTGCAGCCTTCTTTTTCCAGAAATTCAATGATGGCTCTTTTGTTTCATCTTGGAATCCATTGTATTTTGTTTAGGTAGTCCAAGAAATACCTATATAGTTAGCAGACATATTAAAGTACAAACTGACAAAGTTTCAAATAAATGTTGCATATTATTTCAGAGTTATGAGCATTTAGGCATTACTGTTGGAACAACCCTCGTAGAATGTTGCTGTGAACAGAGAGTGCAATTTAAAGCATTTACAGTAATAAGAATGCTGATAATAATAATCAATATGGAACAAACGATATGCAGTCGGGAAGCCAGCGGACGTAATCCTGACAGCCGGCTTCCCGACTGCTTTATCCCGGCGAGGGTTAAATGACAGGCATCTAAATCTAGACGCCTGTCATTTTACCGACGCCGGGATACCGGCGCCCCAGCATCCCAATCGAAGTGATTGCGGGCGCTGCTGCCAACAGCCACGGGGGGAGAGGGTTAGGTTTAGGGCTCCCGGGGGGACTTAGGGTTAGGCACCCCCCGGGAGGTTAGGGTTAGGCTAGGGGAAGTGAGGGTTAGGGTTAGGCACCCCCCCGGGGGACTTAGGTTTAGGCAGTGGGGAAGGGGGGGTTAGGTTTAGGCACTTAGAGGGGGGATTAGGATTAGGCACTGGGGTAAGGTTAGGGTTAGGCACCCCTAAGGAGGATTAGGGGGGGAGGTTAGGTTAGTTAATACTTACCTTGGGACGATCGGGATTTTCAACCATGTCGGCCTGCCGCTGTCGGGATTTGAACCGCCAGACTTGCATCCGGCAATAATTCATACCGTTTCCGGAACAAACATGTTAGTGCTGGACAAACAACAATAATAAAGGACAAAGACATATAACATAAATCTAAAATCAAAGTCCTGGATGATAGTGGTGAGACTATATTAGCATGTTGTAGGAATTATCAGTGCCTAATTAGGCATCTGGTAAAGAAAAGAGTATATATATATTATTAATATAAGTAAGTATAGCAAACATGCCAACTAAATGTTGGACAAAACCCAGATAGGGAAAGTTGCGCTGAGGAAGGGAAGGTATACATAATAGGCACAAGCAGTGCCTGATGGAGACAAGATACACTGCAATGAGCAAAGGATCAATTCCACATGCAATGTAGATGAGATCATGGTGGTTTCGTAAGTTCAAGTGTGAAGTTAGATTGTAAACGTCCGAAGAAGAATTGATTTACAATATCTGGTATTCCTAGGGGATCTCCCACCCAAGTACTGACCAGGCCAGACACTGATTAGCTTCCAAGTTCGGACGAGATCGGGTTTATTCAGTGTATGTATGATTGTAAAAACTATTTAGGAAAGGAATTACAGGAATCCCTTCCAACACTCTGAACTTCTCTGGCAAGTACCAAATAACTATCAAGTAGTGGAAGTTAGCCCAAAGGCCAAGTGGTATCGTACAGAATAGTCCCTTAACCCTGTCAGGGAACTATTGTGAAGAGGTGCGATGCATTCTGATGGTAAAACACGAGTAAGAGGACAGACCAAATGGACAACATGTAGTGCAGTCATATAGAATCATGTAGAGAAAGTTCAAACAAGAACATGAATCAAGTAAGCAAAGTGTACTAAGAACATATGCTGTAAGAGAATAAAAGAGCAAGGAGAGAAAACACAGTTAGAGGAAACAGGGGAATGATAATGTCTCGTTAAGTCCATATGGAGCCACAGTATTCATACTGTGTATCCAACGTGCCTCCAGGTGTAACAAACGTTTGTCTCTGTCACCTCCTCTTTTCTCCTTCATCCACTAGGGGACACTGGAGTCTCAGTACAGTGGGGTATAGATGTGGGATTACCCGGGAGCTGGTACTTTAATAAATTTGAATAGTAGCTAGCTCCTCCCCTCTATACCCCCCTACAGGTCAGTCTTAATTTTGTGCCAAGGGAGCTGGTCACATACAAAGCTCCTCCCACGGCTCCATGGGATTTGGATTTGGTCCTCTCCTTTCTCCAATCTTTCCTATTTGAACCTTTACAGACAGTGGAATAAAATTTTTTATCATGGAAAGTGGTTCTCTTGTTGGCACTCGCCTCTGCTAGGCGTGTGTCTGAGCTAACGGCGCTTTCTTGTCATCCGCCTTACCTCATTTTTCATGAAGATAGGGCTGAGCTACGCACGCAGTTATCCTTTTTGCCTAAGGTAGTGTCTGCGTTTCACATTAATCAACCGATCGTGGTTCCGGTGTTTAAAGAGGATTCTTCAGCTTTCAGATCCCTAGATGTTGTCCGGGCTCTTCAGATTTATGTTGATAGGACGGCATCCCTCTGGAAGTTGGATACGCTGTTTGTTCGATATGATATGGCGCGGCCGGGCTGGCCGGCTTCTAAGGCTACTATTTCTAGATGGATTCGTCTTACAATCAGACAAGCCTATCTGGCTGCATCAAAGCAACCACCTACTTCAATCACAGCGCATTCTACACGTTCGGTGGGTCCTTCGTGGGCGGCTGCCCGTGGGGTTTCCCTGACCCAGCTTTGTCGAGCGGCCACTTGGTCGGGCCGGCATACTTTTACAAGGTTTTACCATTTTGACACGTTTGCGGCATCTGCTTCACAGTATGGCCGTGCTGTTTTGCAGGGTTCTCAGCGCTCTCCCGCCCAGGATGTGATCTCTGGGACGTCCCCACTGTACTGAGACTCCAGGGTTCCCTAGTGGATGAAGGAGAAAACAGGATTTTGGTACTTATCCTTTAAATAACTTTCTCAGATTCCACAGGGGACTCTGGACGCCCACCCAGCGCTGTTCCACCTGCATTTGTTATTGTTCTGCCAGGTTTGGACAGTCACAGTTGTTTCTCCAAGGTCTGCTTGATTTGTTTGCATATTTGCTTGTTGTTTATGTATGTTCTAGTTCTCTTCTCCTCTGTTATTCTATTTCCAGCTCTCCTCGGACTCAGTTTATTAAGACTGACCTATAGGGGGGTATAGAGGGGGAGGAGCTAGCTACTATTCAAATTTATTAAAGTTCCAGCTCCCGGTTATCCCACCTCTATACCCCACTGTACTGAGACTCCAGTGTTCCCTGTGGAATCGGAGAAAGGGATTTAACGGTAAGTACCAAAATCCTGTTTTCAATGTTGGCACGTGATCAATAATTATGTGTCTCAAGGTGGCTAAGGGATGTTTAAAATCCTTAAAGTGCCTTGCCACAGGCTGGTCATTGTCTTTGCCATCAAGTGCCTGTCTTATTGCAGTACGATGTTGTGCCATCCTTATTCTCACTGTGCATGATGTTTTGCCTATGTAGGCAAGGTCACATGAACACCAGATGATATAAACAACAAATTTGCTCATACAATTGAGAACATATCGTATAGGGATCCGTCTCCCTAAATGTGGGTGAACAACGTCACCGGTTTCCATATGACGGCATGTAGTGCAGCTGATGCATTTGTAACATTCAGGCTTCCGAACTAAAAAGTTGCCATCTCTCAATTCATGAGTTGTAGAAATGTCGTTATGGACAAGCCATTCTTTTAAATTTTTACCTCTTCGGTATCCCATCATGATTCGGGAAGAGTGTAACGGTTTGAGATTGGTGTCAGTGTTGACAACTGGCCAAGGTCTTTTTGACATTTGAATTAATGAAGTTACTTGAAGTGTTATACTGAATGATGAACATAGTAGGCGCCTTTTTGGAGCTGTTGGTCTGAGGTGCTTCATCCAAGTTGTTCTGATTATTGAGAGCCCTAGTTTTGGCTTTCAAAAGCTCTGTTTCCTTATATCCTTGATTTAGGAACTTAATCATCATGTGGTTCATTTCATCTTCCGCGGTCCTGATGTCACTGGAGATTCACTTGATGCAGAGAAATTGAGAGTATGGTAAACTCTTTTTAAAGGTATGGGATGATGGCTTTCGGCATGCAAAAGGGTGTTGCAATCGGTCGGTTTAGTGTAGAGGTTTGTGATGAAGGGAGTGCCAGGCCAACTAATGTCCACATCCAGGTAGTTTACGCTCTGTGGGCTGCATTCCTATGTAAACTTTATGTGTTGATGCATCTGGTTGATGTTGAACATTGCTGCTGAGAATTGTTGAAGTGTCCCAGACCATAAAACAAAAATGTCATCTATATATCTAATAAAATATACAAGCTGTTCTTTGAATTCAGAATTAAGTAGAAACAGAGTTTTTTTCTACATTGAACATGTAGACATTTGCAAAAGCGGGTGCTACATGGGACCCCATAGCACATCCCTTCCTTTTCTAAAAGTAAAATTAAAAGTTCAATCTCAGGTCTCTTGTATTCCCGTTTGGACTGTAAAAAAGATTTCATGTACTCCAGCCCCTGTGCATGTGGGATGCTGGTGTACAGAGAAACCACGTCAATCGTACATAACAGCAGATCTCTTGGTAGTTGGTTTAGCTGGCGTAGTTTCTCAAGAAAGGTGTTAGTATCCTTAAGGAACATGGATTCACTTATAATCAGGGGTTGTACATAAAAATACAAAAATTTAGATACAGTACTAAATAAAGATCTTCTGGCAGATATGAGTGGTCGTCCCGGTGGTGATTGTAAGAATTTATGGATTTTGGGTTGGGTGTATATAAGAGGCACAATTGGTTTAGCAGTTTTTAGGTTTTTGCCTGTGTCGGTGTCAATCCACATTTTAGTTACTGCATCATCAAGTATACTGTGCAGTTCCTGTTTATAGATATTGGTAGGGTCACTTTCTAATTTTACATAGACGGACTGGTCATTGAGTTGTCTGTAGATTTCATTCTTATAGGAGGTAGTGTCCTGGAGGACCACTGCACCTCCCTTGTCCGCAGGACGAATCACAATATTTTTATCTATACTTAGGGACTATAAAGCATGGTATTCCTCTTTAGTAAGATTATGGTATGTTTTGGGTCGGTCTTTAATTTCTACTGTGACATGGTGGTCTAGTAGTCTAATAAAGCTTTTAATCGAGGCATTGAAAGACTGGGGTTCAAAAGTGGACTTTTTGTCCACAGGACCTTTGGAATACGTGGCAATGTCAGGCTCTTTTTCTGCGTAAAATTCTTTTAGCTTGAGGTTACGGTGAATTTTCCACAGATCTTTTTTCCAAAGGAAGTTATCAAAGTTGCATGTTGGCACAAAAGATAACCTCTTGTTAAGGAGTCTCATTTCAATGTCAGTAATGGGTCTGCTAGATAAATTAATGATTATGTTCTCTTTTTGTAGGGTCTTTTTCCTCTCCTTTTCTCTCTGCCCACCACGTCACGTGTGGGCCCTCCTCCTCTTTGTGCACGCGTGGACACCCCTAAAGGGGGTTTCTGGGAAACAGGTGTGGGAAAGCTGTCTGTATCACTTTGTGAGTAATTAACTGCACTAGATTGGTCTGTATCTACATTAGGTCTATATTTATTGTACCTGGTTATTTGTGACTGGTTGGGTGGGGCTCTAACTGTCGCCCAGGTGTAAACTCGCTGTTCCTGATAATCTGTGTTTACTTTAAATAATTTTTCTTTTTTGACAACTGGTCGAAGTGAACACTGACACCAACCTCAAACCGCTACACTCTTCCCGAACCATGATGGGATACCGAAGGTACCATATGGTTGAAGATAGTACTAAAAGTACTGAAACGTTCTATTGATCCTTTGGTCTCTGCTTGATTTATTGAGAGGGGAGTGCTGCACCTTCATGCTTCTATATATATATATATATATATATATATATATATATATATATATATATATATATATATATATAGAAGCATGAAGGTGCAGCACTTGTATATATATATATATATACAAACAATGGTCATTGCTTTGCTCTGAGTTGCTCCTATAGGACCCAACGCTTTTACAGATTTATAGTCGCAAAGATCTGTGCACAGACAAAATTGCATGCAAGTGCAACTCTAAATCAGGCTCTATGTCTCCTGACAAGGCAATATAAGAATGATTTTACTGTAAAGCTAAAGGAGCACTAGCAGTTTGTGGTAAAAAAAATACATCCTAACATGGGTGTAATTCACCAGAGACTTCGTCCTATAGTTTATCTCGCAGCATCGGCTGAAACTTGAATATTGATAAGAAACATGTTACCTAAAATACATGTCAAAAATTCCTTCAGTCCTCAGGAGCAAATGGATGACACTCTAAATAACATTAGTAAATAACTGTTTAAAAATAAAAAGCTTCCTCATGTATTTAGAAGTATTCGCTGAGCCAAGTTTGAACAGGGGCTTCAGAAAGTGCAATCTGTTTAAAATCATATTTATAATACAATTGTCACAAAAAATAAATACATTCTTTAACTACATACTAATTCCCATTTGAGAAACCGTGGCGTATGCGCTTTCCACCGGCGTTGGCAACATTAGGCTGCCATCAGGTGAGCGGAGGTCCCCGCCGACAAGGAGGACTTTGTGGGACCTCTCCGGAAGAGTATATATTGATAAATACTTATGCCAATTTCATATGTATCATCACAGTGATACTAAAAGAAAACTGCCGCTGGTATTTTCGTTTGTTTATAAATGGGGCCCATTGTCTTTCTCAAGTTCCAGCTGCCACCTATGGGAGACTAGCTTGGTACCAAGATTATTTGTTTACAGGTTTACCATGCACCTTGAGATATGCAAGTATGCATGTCACTTACTTATGAACTAACCTTAAGAAATGTTTTGACATCAAGGGTAGATTCAATTAAGCTTGCCACGCGTAGTAGGTGCGATTAAGTGCGCTCATATGCGGCACTTAGGGTAGCCCCAGTACTCGCTGATTCCGTAAGATGGAGACAGATGGGGGCAAGGTGAGGTGCTGTTGCCAGCGTTTACCTGCATTTTCAACAGCACTTTGCCCCCATTGCACATAATTGAATCAACTTCTTAGGATGGGCACACACCTGGGCGACTTGTCCGCCAACCCAGTGATCTGCAGACCGAGCAGCCGATTGCTAAGCCAATACACACTTACCAAACTGTCGCTCGATATGTCCATGTTGACATCACAACTGGGCGGGCATTTAAATTTGCCTGTCCAGTTGAGATGTAAGTGTTAGCGGTACCTGCAGCCAGTGTACGGGGGGTTGGCGGGTCACCACAGCCAGACTGTGAGATATATCGGCATCTGCTGTGCTGCAGGGCCAACCTGATATGTCTGTAAACAACGTAGTTCACAGACATATCCAGTGTACACACGCACAGATGAACTACGCTATATGTCGTTCATCAGCTGATTGAACGACATATCTCATAGTGTGTACCCAGCATTAGAGTCTCATCTATTAGTTGCTTACTGGAGGAGATTTGATATGGTATGAGCACTTCCTAAATTTTCACTATTTGGAAACTACTGTAGCAGTGAATCCAGTTGTGATAACTCACCGTTGGGCTGATGTATGAAGCAGTGGAAACAGCGGAGAAGTGGACGAGTGGAGCAGTTCCCCATAGCAACCAGTCAGCTTTGAGATAGCATTCTCAAAAATTACAGGTAGAATCTGATTGGCTGCTGTGGACAACTTCTCCACTGGTCCACTTCTCCACTCTTTTCACTGCTTGATACAGTACATCAAACCTTATATTTTAAGAAAAATAATGTTGGACAAAATTATAATTAAAATATGTATGATCAATGGATTTGCTACATGAGAGGGAAGTAAAGTTACCATTCACATGTTTATTTGTATCACACCCCTTATTAGTGCCTGCTTACAGTATGTGTGGGATTTATTTGCTATTGTTAATGGCTGGTCTGAATTTACTGCAACATCTACTGAAATGTCAGGTGGCTGTGCCAGAAACTAAAAAAGTAATCACACTTTTACATGTTTTGTGATTCTTGCCAGAGACGAAACATGAAGTGAAATTGCCACAATTCTATTGATGCGTATACTGTGGTCTCAATGTTAATTTTTCTCATGAAAAACTAAGTAAACCAGTAATATGAGTTAGTGCACTTGAATGCTGAAGTGTCCATGTGTTTCTGAGCCTTTAATGCATGACTGGCATAGGTCCGACAAGTGAGGCACACAGACTGAGCCAAAGCTCACACTGAACTTCCAACCCCGGATATTGCCGGGGGACCTGCGTCCTGGCTTGGTGTGAAAGGGTCCACCCGGGTTGTGTGTCACGACAAGGGTTATTCCCGGGACCGACCCGGATATGCTGCGGATTGAAAGGTGCAACCTGGGTTATTCGACCCGGTTTACGGGAAAAGAATCTGATTGGCGGATCAGGAGCTTGTCATGACTCATCTTTGTGAGCCTGTAAAAAACTTCCACTTACAATGACATACACTGTTTTGCAGGGAATACATGGGTCCAGTGTGAAAGGCGACAATCCGGTAATAACCAAGGTGCAGTGTGAAAGGGGTATGAAAGGAATATGAAGAGCTGTAACACGGGTTGAAACCACGTTCAATGTCCCGGATCGAACCCGGGATTTAGGTGTGAAAAGGGTATTAAGCATATCAACCCCTCATTGGAACGCGGATGTCATTGTGCCTCTTTATAAAGAATGTAAAAAATGTTCCCTATGATATGTTTTATGCCTTTTTATGTTTTATATAGCACCAGCATAATTCCATAACACTTTACAATTGATTGTGTATTACAATTAATTACCTCTTTTGGCTCTGTAATGTTATTGTAATTTATGTATTTTAGTGTTATTATTTTTTTATGTACTGTAGAATCAGTATACTTTTTTGTGTATTACAATTAGAAACAAACAAAGTAATCAAACCAGACTGGGGGTTTATTTACTAAGTGGTAGTTTTTCAGCTTGTCAGGTGAGCTTTAGCTGACACATTCACATCCCATGCAACAAAGTCTGCTGTTGTGTCCCCCGGAGATTTCTTCTTCTGCCCCTGCCGACATCACTGCCAAGATAACACCCCAGAATGCTGTGCGGTTTTTACTGTCATTTAGAGAGGCAAGATGTCTTGCCTTCAAATTTAAGTAGTTCATGAATTTTACAAACTGGCCTGAAGAGAGAAGTTTTTAGGGATTGCTAGATTGTTTAGACTGAGGCTAGAAGAAGTCTTGTTGTCTAAGGGAGGGCATTCATCAGAATGTGTGCAGTCTAAAAATAGTCCTGTAACCATGAATAGGAGCAGATAGTAAATGAGATGCAGGTCTTGCACATAGTGCAAGTTCGGAAATATCTTGAGACGTAATGTCTTTTGGTGTACTCTTGTTGACAGCCTTGAATGCTAAATAAATATTTTATATTGGATTTGAGAAAATTAAGGTAACCAATGTATGGACTGACAAAGCCGTAGAAGAATGTTTTCAGAGGAATATTAGTATACCTGCTGCATTCAAAATAAATTGCACGGGTGAAGTCAGTTTAGGGGAAGACCAGTAAACAGACAATTGCAATAGTCAATGCAGGTGATGATGACACTTTGGGGGCGGGGCCAGGTTCCTCATTAGGCCTCGTCCCTTCATGTTAAACTGCCGCAAATCGCGGAGGAGGGGCGGGGCTAAATGACGCCTTTTTACTTAATTTAGCCCTACCCCCTCCATATGGAGCAGCGATTAACAGCATTTATGCTGCGATTCTCAGCAATTATTTCCCCATCCTGCCAACTTTAGTAGGAAATGGGCAGGAATTCGGGAGATCTGGATACTCCTCTGGGGTTGCGGGGGGCACCCCGTAAATTCGGGAGCCTCCCACAACTTCCGGGAGAGTAGGTAAGTATGTTATGTTTTAATGTTTACAATAAACATCAATTGATACAAATATTGTAAAACTGATTTAGAGACTGTAATAGAGGGGCCTGTTATCAGCACCCAGCCATGATCTGTTGGAATGCACAACATTGTAAATACAAGAAGGCTCACAGGATACTGGCAAATAGCCTACTACATACAAGATGCAGATTGTCTGTTACTCTATTAAAATCACATCTCTTATAGTCCCAGAGGACATGGACACTTTCTTTTGAAAAATTAGAGCTAGTTCCAGCTAGGTCTTAACATACTATATGAAGATTTTCAATTCATATCAAGAGAGCCACCTCTGGACAATCTCGGCATCATAAACATAATGCATCTTGTCTCACCATAGAGATCTTTGAACTTGATGGGTGAATTTTCCATCACTCGTTATATTTCTTCGCCTTCCACCAGAAAGCAGAACTGACCCTGGCAATATGATCATTGAATTATTATGGCCTATTGCAGAGACATAACTAGCAACACAGCATGAAGCCATGGAACCCGGAGCAAGTGCACGCTTTGGTACAACCCCTCCACCAGTAGTGAAGTTAACCAGAGGGGGCCAGCATGTAACTACAAGTGAAAATGGAAAAAATTCCCCCTCTTTTGCTAAATAATACCCGCTGGTATTACTTATTGTTTTAATTAGTTTGTTTTATATTTTGCATGTAGGATTTAAAAAATCCATAGGAATCTGTAGTGCCCCTAGTTCACATTGTGCCACAGAGCCCCCTCCCTCTTTTGTAGAAGAGCACTTCCCAACCTGCACCACTTTTACTAACCTCCAAAGTAGCAGTATTTCACTGTACCTGTGTCATCTTATTGTCACCCCTCTAAGGTGCAGGGAACCGGCCTGCCTTCAAAGCCCTACAAGGTGGCGCAATGGTTGGCTTGCTGTCTCACAGCAATGAGGTCCTTGTTTGATTCCCACCAAGGCCATATATGTGTGGACTTGGGGCCTGATTCAGAGCCGGACGCTATTTGCGGTCGTTCGTCCAGAAAATAGGGGTGGCTATTCAAATGAACCGTTCGCTCTTTGTGGTCTGTTCACGCCTCTATGTCTGAACGAGCGAACAAAACTTGCGGTCGTTTTTTGAAAAAATACGCCCCCTGGCCGCTCGCATCCTTCGTCATGTCCGCTATTTATTAGATTAATCGAGTACATCGACCAGGGTATGAACTGCTCGCTATCCTTGTGGTTGGTTTTTGCTACCACAATCTTGCGAGCAGTTCTGGCTATAAAATAACCCAGTGACGTGGTCAATGACGCTGCTGTATTAATTATGCACACCCTTAAAACGCCCGTTTTGACCTTTAAGCGCGCCTGCGTTCGGATCTCCACTCCCCGTTTTCAAGCACCTTCCCCTGTTACCACCCACATACGCCTCATTCTGTCACTCATAATAGCAGGCATTCGCTATTTAGCGAACAAACGATTTTTGGCTGCACTGACTGGTTCGCGCATGCGTATTACGATCCGTACGCATGCGCAGTTGGGCAAACATCGCTCGGAGCGAACGAGCGGCCGCTTACGAGCGGCTCTGAATCAGGCCCTTTGTTTGTTCTTCCCATATTTGCATGGGTTTCCTCCTGGTACTCTGGTGTACTCGCTCAATACACAAACATACTTGTCAGTTAATTGGCTTCCGTCAAAAACGTAACCCTAGTATATATGTGTGTGTACTTGTGGTAGGGAATATAGATTGTAAACTCCACTGGGACAGGTACTGATGTGAATGACTACATCTGTAAAGCACTGTGTAATATGTGTGCACTATATAAAGAATGGTTAATAAATAATAGTATACTGAGCGCACAACAGGGGCCCCGCACTACTAGTATATAGGATAGGGCTAACAGGCAGTAACAGAAAGGCATGCAGGGAGGAGCAGGATTTTAAGTAAGTAATTGGTATTATAGAGACACCCTTTCCCTGCCTCTCTTACCCACACCCCTTTATTACTAGGGTTCCATCCAAGATCCATCCTGTCGACCCACATTTTTAAGCATTGAGAGCTGCCCACGGTGATAATCCCATTTGATAGTCCACGTTAAGTGGTGCCAGTGACCTTGGATGGTGCCAGAAGCACCTGCTACAGTTGCTCTGTCCATAGTGGAAACAAAACTAGCTTCTTTATTGGATACAGTGCTGGACTACTGTATATTAAACTTTGGGGACAAATCCTATTTCCTAAGTACTTGTATTGCATTGCCAGCCACTAAATCAACAATTAAATATTCAACTTTGCAATACATGTTTGAAACTCAAGCCTAGTAGTATACAATTGTGAAAGGAGTAATCTGTTAATATATGATGATGTTACAGCCCAATTGAACTACAACCTAGTTTTAAGCAATACATTAGCCCTGTGTTTAAAGTAATATTTGAAAATACTTGCAGTTGCGAATTCGGAAGCAGGATATTATAGATAACTAAGCACAAGCTCTTTCCCCATGTTGCGTTGATGCATTAGCTTCAAACACAGAGACCCCATCACAAAGCGTTTTAATTGATCACGGCTTGTTAGACCAGCCCACAAGGTACCACACACTTCAAAGGGAGTTTAGAAATGCATGATACACTCCAACCACCTGTTTCTGGTACCTACATTTGGGATATCTGTTAGTGTTATCCACCACTGCCTTGTGAGACTGCATAGAGCTATGGCCCAAATATTTTTGAAGTCCCCCATTAAACTCCCATCTTTCAACCTTAAATGGTTCAATATCACTGAGAAATGTGCTACCAATTTCAGGTGGTTTAGAAGAGTCAGAGGGGTCTACATAAGTTTTCACTCCTCCTCAAATTTCATATGGAATATGAAACTTGGGGACAAAATGAACCCTCATAAGTTTCACTAACATATATACTGTATGTTCAAATCAAAACCAGGAGGCTAGATCCATTATTTAAGCCTTACAGAAGCTTTCTGAAATTCAAGAGGGACTTTTGCTGCTTGATGGTGACCTGAATGTAGAATGCAAGCTTTTGAGGATGCTCCAGTGGCATCCTCCATATAGTATAATTAGCTAATCTAAAACATTTCCTTCGCTCCTTAAAGTTAATGCATGTATGGTATGTCCTGCACCCACTCTGTTTACCTTCTACCTCACTCTTAATGAGAACCCCAAGAGGTCCTGAGGTATAATAATAGCATGAATGCTTTTGTACAGAAAGATAAAGCAGACAATACAGTATATTATTTTATAGCAAACAATTCTACAAAGGGCACTGCCTCAATAATAAGTAGACAGGCACCAAAATGTTTCTTAATTTAGGAGGAAACATGTTAAAAAGATAGAGAAAAATGCTTAATTAAACAGCTGAAACAATTAGCAGACTTGACTGCAATGTCCTTGCACAGCTCAGCAGAATCAGGTTGGACACCAAAGAGTTAATAGCACATCAGAAAGCCAGACTATTCACACTGTCTAAGCAAATGTACTTCTGGCAAGGGCACACAAGTGGGAAACTGTTGGCCAGGGACTCCATTGGTAAGGCAGACTATAAGGAATATTGAAATTTGGGCCTTGCGTGTTAGATTTCTTGTTGATATATGAATTATAAATCTGCAGCACACTTATCAATAGAGTGATAAGTCCTATGTTTTGTTAATTAACAGAGAATCATAGTATAGGAAGGCCTTTGTTAGCACATTTTAGGTTTGTTTTATAGTAAGTTAATTCCCCTCAGGAGAAGAGATTGGTATTGGTCATTAGAATGTATCTCTGAAGATATCCTTGAACCAGAATATCCAATTAACATGTATATTCATATATTCACTTAGAGTAACTTTGTTAGCAGACAATGTAATTACCTGACAGAAGATTAGGGGACACATAGCCTTTGTCTGTAGGCAGTCAGAGGAAGCCAGCACAGTGTGGGGATAATCAAACCACCAAAGTATATTCAGCCTCACACAAATGTGTCAATACCAAATAAAAGACACAAGATATTAAGGGGCCTATGTATTAATAATCGCGGTACTGCCACGATTATTAACGGTACAACTCGCTGCGAATATTTACATTTTCAATGAAAATGTCCCGGCTATGTACCACTGTCCCCGCGAGTTATATCCCCAGCATTTCCAAGAAGTCATTCACTGAAGTGAAAGACTTCCCCAGGGGAAGCTGACACTGCACACAGCATGAGCTTCCGGGACTGGCTTGGGGAGCTATGGGGGAGAGATCGATCTCTCCCCTGCCCCTGGAGACCCCATAGTCAAACAGTAGTTTACACCATCTGAAGATGGTGTAAACCAGGGTCGTAACTAGGGTGCTGCGACCTGTGCCATGGCACAGGGCACCGCAGGGCAGGGGGCACTGTTTGGGCCTGTCAGTTTTCCTGTTTATTATCATTCTCACTTGTAGCTTCCTCTTATTTTATCCCCAACATCTCCTGGCTTCCCCTATCTCTTCCCTGGCCCTTCGCCGTTTTTCAGGTGCGCTATCTTATGTCTCTAGTTAAAAAATGGAGGGGGCGCCAATGCTCTCTCTGGCACAGGGCACCACAAAGTCTAGATACAGCTCTGGTGGAAACTACCTGTGCTGAACTCCGAAAGGCTTCGCTTTTTGGAGTTTAGTACATAGGGGTCAGATCGTAGTCCCCATTGATAATAATGGGGACTGCGATCTGAAGTGCTAATTAGCACTTTGCAGAAGATTTCTGTGAAATCTCCAGAAATGTGCCATTAGTACATAGGAACGATACATAAAATTATGCAGAAACGGCAGTTTCTGCATAATTTTATGTCAAAAAATGGCTTGATACATAGGCCACTTAATGTGGTTTATGCCATATAATTGATATGTCTGTGATAGCTGGGATAGTTCAAAATCATAGGGATATAGCTGACATATAGAAGCAAATTAGGTGCGATTTAGAAATCTCTCAGACGTATAATTTCCAAAATATGAAGTATCTCGATAATACCACATCCCACAGCTTCATATTTGCAGACATATTGTAGCTAAAATAGCAGAGATTAATATGAACACCACATATCTTAGGTAATCATTTCGCCAGGGAAGTTATGCACATTTATTTGGTGTTAAGTTAAAAGTGACTTGTACAGTTCTGGGAGGGTCCCAGATCTAATTAACTAATCAACCAGTCAGCCAAGACATGGATGACATAATTTTAGGTGTGATGCTCTGCTGACAAAATGCATGAGCAGCTTTTTCTCTCAGAACAAACTCTGGTGTTCTATTTGATTGAGGAACTGTGCAATGAATCTTTCCTGGATTTGCATAAGTTCCCTAGAGTCATTCTATGGAGAGCTTCTGCCTATGACAACCGCCCGTTGTTCCTATAGAGTATGACACACTCACCGGTACTTAGGATGCCACCAGGTCTTAACCTTCGGACAGCGGGAGTTCACAAGGTAAAACTGGAGTAGTAGTATAAAGGTAATATCAACTACGGAGCTGCCTGCAGCCATGGACACAAGCAAGACAGAATGCACACTAATAGGTAGCGTGAATATCAGCAATACTAAGTAACAATATCACGGTAAATTCCACAGAGCAGCGTGCACTGTGGACAATAACAGAATACTATTGCATATAAATACAACTACATAAAATAGTGACAATCACAAACAGCAGATATATTGCAAGATGGTATAGCAATAAACTCAGATACACATGCAGCCCATTTAAAATTTCACCTGGTAAATATAGCCCCATGTCTTTTGTAGAGGTTATCAGACTAATAAAAGCAGTTTGACATATTTATTTTTAATTGGCCTAATATTTCAGCTTCAGCTGCTGGGATAAGTGTCAAAAAAGCATCAAATCTTACGTTTACACTATCAAAATACCTAAGTTTCCCCCACCTCTTCACTTTAAATTTCTATACCAGCAAATGTACTTTCCCACTTAATACACTGAGCTGCTCAAAATAAAAGTATAACTATAGATCATAAACAGACTTTACATTCACAGCGAGCTCATGGGTCACAGTCCCTCGCATAGGGCCTGATTCATTACCGTTTGCTACTGCGATTACGCACGCAATCGGTTGATTGTTGTGTACTGCGCATGTGTATGCATCACAGTGCGTGTGAGCAACTCGGCCACTGCGATCGGGACTTCGATCGTAGTGACTACACAGAACCATCGCAGAGTGAATGACAGGAAGTGCTGTTTGTGGCAGGTGACGGGGTGTCAGCGAAATGCGTTTGAACGCCATTGCAGGGGCGTGCATAAATTATCCACTGCGATGCCATATGCAACCTGAGGACTCATAGCGTGCGATGAAGTTAGCAATTTCTGATGAAGATCAGATCTTCTGCAAGTGTGCATGAGGCTACGATAGTACTCGATTGTACCGATGATTTTGCAGTCTTGCTAAACATTACGGATGTGTGTAAGGTAAAGTGGGCGTCCTTATGTTATGATGCGATGGCATAGCGATCGCAGTGGATTTGCATACTATCACAGGTGAACTGCGTGCGTAATTGCGATCAGTAGTGAATCAGGCCCATAGTTGGTCACACCCTCAGCAACACACGTCCATAATGGTGCCCCCCTGTCATTTCCTGGATCCGCCCTTGCTTGCATATGATCTGCCTTCTTATCTCCTCTAAAGAGATACAAAGATCTGTACAGAAATTGAGGGAATAGAGATAAGGCTAGATAACTCTATTTCCACTTTTCTGTCCTTGCAACATGAACGTACTATGGGAGACCAATGAATTAGGCTCTAAGTATTTGAAATGCTCTCTCTAATTATGCATTTATTATTAAACAACTGCCTCTATCTCTTCTCCCAGTTGTGGAAACTATATGATGTGATCTCACAAGCCTTCCCTTACCCACACTTCCCTTTCTTTCTCTTTGTTTGTGTATTAAACTGTGTAACATTAACCAGGGCCGTAGCTAGGGTAGTGCGGCCGATGCCATCGCACAGGGCAGGGGGCGCTGTTTGGACCTGTCAAATTTCTGTTTATTATCATTCTCACTTGTAGCTTCCTCTTATTTCATCCCCAGCATCTCCATGTCCCTTTGAAAAATGAGGGGGGCGCCAATGCTCTTTCTGGCACAGGGCACCAAAAAGACTAGTTACGGCTCTGACATTAACCAAGATAAATATGTTTTTACAAAAAGACTGTAGAAAAGAGCCTATTGGCTACATCAGTCACTGACATTTGAGAAACACTTTTAAATACAATATGAATTTTGGATTGTCTAATACATGGCAATAAATTAGTTGAATAACTCTGTATATAACACCACTTTGGCACAAAGCCATTCAAAGGATGTTAATAATGCTCAGTCTTAAAGCTTTCATGCAGCATTTCATTTTGTTTGATGAATCCTGCCTAGGGCTTAGCAAGCACTGATTATTACCATGTATCTCCACTGTATTTTTAACATGTATCTAACACTTCTAAATGCTGCAACCATTGTTGAAATTGATGCAAACTGTGTGGGCTTAAAAGTGTCCCTTTGGCTTACAATATCTCTAAGGTTATCAGTGTCTTGAGGGGAGATTTATAAAACCTTCTAAAGAAGACAAGTGTAAGTGTTGTCCATAGAAACCAAGTAGATCCTAGCTGCCATTTCTCCAGTGAATTCTATAAAATGATAGTTACGTATAATCTGTTTTCTATGAGCACCACATCTACTTGTCTTCTTTAGAAGGTTTAATAAATCTCCCTGCTAGTGAGTTAAATATGTTGAAGAGCATTGCTATAAACACTATAAAATGAGTACCTATTGTAAGGATCCGAAAATATAGGCCCTCATTCAGAGTCGGTCGAAGCGGCCGCACGGTCGTACGGAAAAAGGGGCCGGATATTCAAATGATTCCCTCGCAAGTTGCGTCCCTAAGTTCGGATCGGTAGTTGGCCGACCAAGGGGAGGAAGCGGTCGGAAGACAAAAAAATACGCCCCCTTCTCGTACGCATTGCACGTCATCTCCGGGCATATAAGGATTAATCGAGACCATCGGGAACCATCGGCACTGGTCGTAGAGCTTAAGGTTGACCATACCCTCTCTTAAGCTCTACGATCATGTCAGTGTAAAAACCTCCCATGTCACATGTGCCATGACGTTACTTTGTTAATTAAGCACTCCCATAAAACGCCGTTCGCATAATGAGGCACGCCTGCGTTCGGATCTCCACTCCCACGTTTTCAAGCACCTTCCCCTGTTACCACCCACAAACGCCTCCATCTGTCACTCAAACTACCGACCTGGCTGTGTTCAAGGAGAGAAATTTCTGATCGTAGCGGCTAGTTTGCGCACGCGCATTACGAACTTTACGCATGCGCAGTATAGCGAACATCGGTGGCGTACGACCGTGCGGCCGCTTCGACCGACTCTGAATGAGGTCCATAGTCTCTACAGGTTGATGCATGAAATCATAATAAACACCCAAATCAAGGTGATAAACCCAAAATTCCAGCCTATGCCAGGTTGAGATGTCCAGCTTACAAGTTATTGCTAATTATTAGAAACATTCCTTTTATGAAAATGTTCAACCTGTTATGGGGGAGATGCATCAAGCTGTGGAGAGAGATAAAGTACCAACCAATCAGCTTCTGTCATTTTTCAAACACAGCCTGTAAAGTGACAGTTAGGAACTGATTGGTTGGTACTAAGGACCTCATTCAGAGTCAGTCGTTGCGGCCACTCGGTCGAACGCCACCGATGTTCGCTAAACTGCGCATGCATAAAATTCGCAGAAAATGCCCTCTCCTTGAATACAGCCAGGTCGTTAATTTGAGTGACAGGATGAGGCTTTTGTGGGTGGTAACAGGGGAAGGTGCTTGTGAACGGGGCTGTGGAGATCCGAACGCAGGCGTGCCTCACTATGCAAACGGCGTTTTATGGGAGTGCATAATTAACTAAGTAGTGTCATGGCACATGTGACATGGGAGGTTTTTACACTGACTTGATCGTAGAGAGGGTAAGAGAGGGTATGGTCAACCTTAAGCTCTACAACCAGCTCCGATGGTTCCCGATGGTCTTGATTAATTCTTATATACCCAGAGATGACGTGTATTGCGAACGAGAAGGGGGCGTGTTTTTAGTCTTATGGACGCATCCTCCCCTCGCTCGTCCAGCTAACGATCCCATCTTAACAACGCAACTTGCGAGCGCTTCATTTGCATATCCGGACCCTTTTACCTCTCTGAATGAGGTCCTAAGTGGAGATAAGGGGCCAAATGAAGAAGGCAGAGAAAACCCCTGTACATATCACTTCTCAATATGTGCGGTATAAGAGTCTTCTCTGCTTTCTGCCTGCTAGCGGTAACAGCAGGCTACAATAGCGACTGCGGGTATATCTGCATGCAAAATGCTACATTACAGTGTCAGCGTTTCGCATGCAGATAACACCCGCAGGTGCACACAGAACATTGGGCCTGATTCAGACCCTATGCGTTTGCAAGCGGGTCGATGCTCTAACAAAGCCGGAAGCTCTCCACTGACATCACTTGTGACATCAAGTGATGTCAGTGGGGCCGCCCCCAAACGGCAGGCGTTCTCATGGGAACACCTCCGTTTGGGCAGCCACCCCCCTGCCCACCCACCAAACGGGGCGAGCTGTCACTCAACATCGACAACTCGCCCCCTTGGGTGCGATACCCGGAGCGACGGAGTGCTCGACGCTAGCTGGGTCTCGCGCATGTGCACGACGGAGCCGGCACCGTCATGCGCTGTGGGCCACCATCGACCCGGTTGCGAGCGCTCAGCGCTTGCGACCGGGTTTGAATCAGGCCCTGTTTACACTGGCAGGTAGTAGTTGGAGTTAAGGGCAAGCAGCAATTAGGATAGATCTAGGGGAAAAAACAGGGAGAACTTGGGGTAAAGCTGGGGTAGAGGGGAGTAAGGGCCGGCAGTGCTGGGCGTAGGGAGGGGGAAAGTGCAGATAGCAGTTGTGACAGTGCTGGGGAGGAAGGAGGGGGCTACAGGCAGGCAGTGCTGGGGGCATACTTGCTGACATTCATTATCTACTCCCCGGGAGATGCCCGGAGAGCAGACACAGCTGGCCACTTTGAGGGTGGATCAGGTTTCTATGTCATTAGGCCCCGCGTTTTCACATAATTTAGCCCCATCCTTCCAATACGGTTCAAGTCTAGAACCATTCATACAAATTCTTAACCCTAAGGGGTATATTTACTAAAGTGAGAGTTTTTATAAGTGGAGATGTTGCCCATAGCAACCAATCAGATTCTACAGTACTTAACATTTAACTAGTACATTCTGGAAGATAATAGCTAGAATCTGATTGGTTGCTAAGGGCAACATCTCCACTTCTAAAAACTCTCGCTCTAGTAAATATACCCCAAAGTCTGGAAACAGCAGCAGTACTACATACATAAAAAAAAAAAAAGATCACCGGGGCAAAGGCTTGTGTATTCATGTGTTCACTGGTTGGAATAATTTTGAAGGGGTCATAGTGGTTGGTATTATTGTATTGGAGGAGCACAATAACTGGTACATTCATCTGTGGATGGTACAGTGAATGTTATATTCGTGTGTTGACTCACAGTGGCCGGTATAATTGTGTTTTGGGGCACTTTGGTATAATACTATGTATGTCCATGTGTAGATGAATGGGGGAGAGGGGCACTATAGCTGGAATGTGGACCACTGCATAGTTTGCTGAAGAGGGTCTCAACAGTGAAAATTTATTGAACCCCATGTGGTCTTAGGTCCTGATTCATTACAGATCGCAACTGCAACAGCGTACGCAGATCGGCCGATGGTGCGCACTGCACATGCGTATGCACCGCAGTGCACGTTCATGAGTTAGCATTGCGACCGCGCTGTGCTCACTTACAGTACACATATAGGAATCCATCGTAGAGTGACTGACAGGCTGTGAGTGTTTGGGGATGATGACGGGGGAGTGGTTGGAGAAACGCAGTCATGCCTGTCCGTTTCAACGCCATTGCATAGGTGTGCATAAATTAGCCACTGCGATGGCATACGCAGCTTGAGTACTCACTCCATGCAATGAGGTTAGCAATTTCTGAGTAAGGTCAGACCTGTTGTAATTGTGTGTGAGGGGCCAATGTTACTCGATGTTCCCCATGTTTAGTATATGCAAGGTATTACTGTTATGAGATAGCGGCAGTGTGACGGCATTGTGATAGCATTCATTAGCATATTTTCGCAGCGGATCTGTGTGCGTAATCACAGCTGAGATCACAATAGCGATCCGTAATGAATCAGGCTCTTAGACCAGTTCTGCTTTCACTCTGTTTTATTATGCATGTTGTGTCTGTGTTTACTTTCAACATTAGGTCAAAATGACAGAAAAGTACATTTAGAAGCATAGGTAAAGTATTCTGTGTTATGGAAGGAATATTTTTATATGAGGCATAAATCAGTTTAAGATGCGGTATGCTAGACTGTACTCTTTGGGATATTTTCCCAGCGGGTTTAATACTTCAGTAGCAGTGGCGTTCCAAAGTAAGCTCACATGGTTTAGCACACTTGGGTGGTTAACCACTAATGACATGTTCTGAGGGGCTGAGGTTACACAGGATTACCTGTGATGAACAGCAGTCAATGTACATTACGCTGTATCAATGATATAACTTATGTAATGTAGTGTCATTTATGAAATGAAACAGTGGCAGGCATATTTTAGACAATAATAATAATAATAATAATAATAATAATAATAATAATATTCACATGGTCTATCTGTAGAGATGTTTGCATAATTATTGTAGATCCATTCTGTGCCTGAAATATATAGTTGCAAATGTGACTAGGAACCATTACTTACAGTGACATTTGGAATTCTGTCCTGTTTTTACACTTTTCTCCTTTCTACCCATATACTAATAATTTTAGCCTCATTCAGCTTTTATATTCTTCATGCAAATGAAAGAGCATTGCTCCATTGCTGAATTGTTCACTTGCTATTTTGTGTATGTACTGCTGTTAAAATGTGTGTGTAAGTTTTGGATAAACCCATTTCTAAAGTATTGTTAAAATCTGTTGCATTTGATCACTAAAGCTGGGTGCGCACTATTAAATATATCGTACTGACGTGGATCGGAATTATATATTGTACACATCGTATAGTTTGTACGTCCGATCCGTTGTTAACAACAGTCGTTAATTGCATTTATGCCGTGGATCGCTGCTCCGTATAGGGAGGATGGGGCTAAATGATGTGAAAATGCGGGGCCTAATGACATAGAAACCTGACCCCACCCTCAAAGTGGCCAGCTGTGTCTGCTCTCCGGGCATCTCGCGGTGAGTAGATAATGAATGTCAGCAAGTATGCCCCCAGCACTGCCTGCCTGTAGCCCCCTCCTTCCTCCCCAGCACTGTCACAACTGCTATCTGCACTTTCCCCCTCCCTACGCCCAGCACTGCCGGCCCTTACTCCCCTCTACCCCAGCTTTACCCCAAGTTCTCCCTGCTTTTTCCCCTAGATCTATCCTAACTGCTGCTTGCCCTTAACTCCAACTACTACCTGCAGGTGTAAACAGGGCCTGATTCAGACCCGGTCGCAAGCGCTGAGCGTTCGCAACCGGGTCGATGGTGGCCAACAGCGCATGCGCGAGACCCGGCTAGGGACGGGCACTCCGTCTCTCCTGGTCTCACACCAAAGGGGCCGAGCTGTCGATGTTGTGTGACAGCTCGCCCCGTTTGGTGGGCGGGCAGGGGGGTGGCTGCCCAAACGGAGGTGTTCCCATGAGAACGCCTGTAGTTTGGGGGCGGTCCCACTGACATCACAAGTGATGTCAGTGGAGAGCTTCCGGCTCTGTTAGAGCCGAAAGCTCTCTGGGGCTTGCCATGAACGAGACCCTACCACAATGGTCTCGTCGCAAGCCCGATGGTCGCGATGGTCTTGACCAGGGGCGTATCTACCCATTGGCCAGGATGTCACTCGCCTGGGGCGCCAACCAAAGGGGGGGCGCCATCCGGCAGTGCCACCAGCAGCCAAGGGGTGGACAAGTCCCCCAGCCCCACAAGTGTAGGGTAGACCGCAGTGATAGCGGTCTGCCCTACACAGTTTACAAACACGCAGCCGCCAGCGGCTTGCGACGAGACCCTTGTTGTAGGGTCTCGTTGCCGCAAGCCCAAGAGAGATTTCGGCTCAAACAGAGCCGAAATCTCTCCCACTGACATCACTCGTAATGTCAGTGGGGCCGGCCCCAAACGGAGGCGTTCACATGGGAACGCCTCCGTTTGGGCAGCCACTCTCCCGGCCCGCCCACCAAAGGGGGCGTGCTGTCACTCAACATCGACAGCACGCCCCCTTTGATACGAGACCCGGAGTGACGATTTGCCCGTCGTTACCCCGGTCTCGCGCACGCGCACGACGGAGCTGGCTCCGTCGTGCACATGCACACTGGGCCAGCATCAACCCGCTTGCGAGCACTATACAATATATCGTACTGACGTGGATCGGAATGATATATTGTACACATCGTATAGTTTGTATGTCCGATCCGTTGTTAACAACAGTCGTTAATTGCATTTATGCCGTGGATCGCTGCTCCGTATAGGGAGGATGGGGCTAAATTATGTGAAAATGCGGGGCCTAATGACATAGAAACCTGACCCCACCCTCAAAGTGGCCAGCTGTGTCTGCTCTCCGGGCATCTCCCGGTGAGTAGATAATGAATGTCAGCAAGTATGCCCCCAGCACTGCCTGCCTGTAGCCCCCTCCTTCCTCCCCAGCACTGTCACAACTGCTATCTGCACTGTCCCCCTCCCTACGCCCAGCACTGCCGGCCCTTACTCCCCTCTACCCCAGCTTTACCCCAAGTTCTCCCTGCTTTTTCCCCTAGATCTACCCTAACTGCTGCTTACCCATAACTCCCTCTACGCCAACTACTACCTGCCCCATCACTGCCTGCCCTTACTCCCCTCAACCCCTAACTCTACACCAATTTCTCCCTGCCTTTACCCCCAGCTCTACCCCAACTGCTGCCTTCCCCTCACTCCCATAATATGTGACGGGACCCAGAAACAGTGGTATAGGACCCCATTTTTTTAAAGAAAGGGGTCCCTGGGACCCACAATTTTTATCGCTCAGAACAGTCACTGATTACCTGTCCATAGTCAACATTGCCAAAGTAAACCATCTGCACCTGATAATTGCTGATATTTTTCTATAATCCTGCTATATTATGTAATATAAGAAAATGTCCAAACGCTATTTATGAAGCAGTAGTTGTATGTGTTCAGGGGTGCTAACATAAACGGTCTCTAAATATTACACACAGTACATAGAAGACAAAAAAGACTTTAGCAACATAGTGCAATTTTTATATGTATTATTATTATAATTAGTATTATTATTAATAATAATAATAATAATAATAATAATACAACATTTAGCTGTTATTAGTTATGCTTAAAATAGTTGTCTGCAATTAGGTAATTTATCAGCACAATATATTTAAAATAATTTAGATTTGTGCAGTAAAAAAAAAGTGTTTCTAAAGGTGCCCACACACAGATCTGCCCACGATCAGCCGATGTGTACGATTTGTGTATGATTTCCCTTGAAACTCTCCCCGCCAGCTCTGCACACGATCTCCACACTATTTGCACACGATTTGGTGTCCAATCTTCAAACGATCTCTCCTGCATCCAGACTTTTTACAGTGCATCGCGTCCTAGATTGTCAGATCTGCCCTACTGCACGGCAGATCTGACGATGCGATGTGCGACCAGCGGGGACGCGCATCGCATCGTGATCGTGAGTGGGGACTCACGATTTCCTCACGATTTGGCCATATTTTACACGATCTGTCGTTCCTATGTGTCGGAATCGGCCAGATCGTGTAAAATATCGCTATGTGTGTGGGCACCTAAAGTCAAGGTATCCCAATGCCACAGGAAATCTCATGTATGAAACTATCCTTAGTTCAGTACCTACTGTATCCCCCCACAGTACATGGAAATAATAAGTTAGATTTACCTGGATATCGGCTGATAGAGGGCCTGATTCATTACGGATCGCAACTGTGAATGCATTTAGCATGCAGTCTCACTACGATAGTATGCTAATTAATTGCGATCGCTATGCCGTTGCAGCACAACATAAGGACGCCCACTTTACCTTACACACATCCGTAATCCTTAGCAAGACTACAAAACCATCTGTAACAAATCGAGTACCATCGCAGCCTCACGCACACTTGCACAAGCTCTACCTCACTCAGAAATTGCTAACCTCGTCGCACGCAGTGAGTACACAAGCTGCAGATGGCATCGAGTGGCTAATTTATGCACGCTACTCCAACAGCATTCAAACAAACTGGCACGACCACCTCCCCGTCACCACTCCCAAACGGTACTTCATGTCAATCACTCTGCGATGGGTCTGCGTAGCAGTCCCGATCTCAGTGGAGTGTTCGCGCACTGCGATGCTTACGCATGTGCAGAATGCAACAATCGGCCGATTGCATGCGTAATCGCAGTTGCGATTGGTAGTGAATCAGGCCCAGAGTAACAAGTTACAACAGTGTTAGCATAAATCACAAGAGAAATGGAACCCAAAGAAAAAAAGGGTTCTCAAAGGCAACAAATATGAAAAGAGTGATTGAAATTCAATAATGTCAGAATACATGTATACCTAATAAAAATACATAAGATACAACATGATATGACATTCTGGGGCATATTTATTAATAATTGCAGTCTGCCCCTGAAAATGAGGATTCCTTATCGCAGTAAGAAGAATAGTGATCACATTATTGTGCACCACACAAAACAACATCTATTTTTTAGTTGTTAGTGGTTGCACACTCTAATCTCTAAACCATTTACCCTTTTTGGTGAATACGATTATTGTAGGGGGCTTTCGTTTTTGCTAAATCTCTTAGGGGACTATTTACTAACTAAGCAGTGTTAGGAGACAGAGTGAAAAGTGATAAGTGTGTGATAAGGTGCCAGCCAATCAGCTCCCAACTGTCATTTTTCAAACACAGCCTGTGAGATGGCAGTTGGGAGCTGATTGGCTGGCACCTTATCACACACTTATCACTTTTCACTCTGTCTCCTAACACTGCTTAGTTAGTAAATAGACCCCTTAATTCTTTGTAGTCTCCTTCTACTATAAGTGATCGTGCTACTGCGCATGCTAGGAGACACTACTGGGGAGGAGACACTACTGGGGAGTAAAAAATTAGCATTATGTAGCCCATAGGCTACAATGTCTAACACTACCTCAGCTTGGTACACTAGTGTTAGGAGACACTACTGGGGAGGAAAAAATGTGCATTATGTAGCCCATAGGCAACAATGTCTAACACTACCTGAGCTTGGTACATTATATATTTTAGAAACCCCCATAGGCTGCTTTTGCAAGTGAAAACAGAGGTACTGCAACAGATATGCTCCATAGCGGTGAGGGGTTTCCTACTTTTGAATCAATTGTGCAATTGAGTATGAAGGGTTGAACATGATGATGCGTATTTATCATTTAATGTTATTTAACTAGTTTTTTCATGTCAAACTTGAAGGGGGTCATTGAATTCTGTGCAATGGGCATAAAGTGCGTTCTGAAATGGCACACTGCATTTGCAACTTCCAACACCGCTGATTTTGCCTCACAACGCATAGAGACTTTGGAGTCAATCCAATTAGGTGCGAATTGTGAGGTGCCAGTTGCTATTTTCTCTTTGAATTTGCAGAGCAAATTCATTTTGCAATCCAAATAGCAACTCACACTGAATCAGTCAGACTGAATTAGCATTTTTCCATTCCAACCTCCATAAGGGTGAGAGATGGAAAGGAAAATTTTTATTTTAAATTTAAAATGTCGGGACATTGTGCTGAACCCCTTGGACACCCCCTAATGACTAAGTAGGCAATTGGAAGTTTCCAATTAGCTTAATTAGTCCAATAATCACATTTTTTGGGGGGGGGGGGAAAATTGTCCTCAAATTACCCCAAAATCAACTTTTTCGTTATTTTAGGCACCCCAAATTTAAATACAATAATTTTTTTTTACTTGAACATTTTTTTTTCCATTTTCTTTAATTTATCAAAGTGCCTTCAAAGTACCCCAAACACATATTTGTTCCTACTTTTTTTTGCATTTTTTCGTTTAATTTGTTTGAGATTAAACGGTAAAAGTTTGCTTTTTATAATTTTTTTGCATTTTTTTTTTAAATTGGCACAAATCAGCCATTTGACACCATTTAAAAACCTTCAGTACTATCCTAATGGCCACAAACAGCCTTCTATATGGTCCTGCTAACAAAATTATCAATTTTGGGGGGTCCAGGATGGCCCCCAACTTTTTCATGCACTTCTCTCACATCGCATTTGGCAGTCAATTCATAAACCTCTGCTGCGAGTACCGCGAATAAGCACTTTTTAATTGGATTGGAGAATTCTTGGGTGCGCACATTCGTGCAATGTCTGCGAGTTTCATGAAACAAACTCACTACTTGCAATTCACACCTAATTGGATTGACCCCAATGTTGGGCTATCATAAAGTGCACATACAGTCAACACATGGCAATTCAACATCACAATGAATTATAATGTCGCTGATCAATTTTGATTCTGAAGTGTTGTGTTTCAAAAACCTCCCATTTTTTACAATCCATTGAACTGTTTTTTTTGGACATACTATACTGCAAATGTAATCTTGTATTATATCTTTTACTTGTTTATAAATGGTCACATTGATTTTTGTTTCAATGTATTATTTTTGGTGTCGACTTTGTCATCTAGCGAGGGACATTAAACTCCATGCAAATAACTTAGTGTGCAGTAGAATACTGCTGTGGCATGTGGTGTTAATTCCAGTGTACCAGTATTTTTGTGATATTATTATGGGCTGAATGTACAGGAGTTCTAGTTTAATAAAGTGATGTGATTCTGGAAAAATTTAAGTTGCTTTATGTAATAGAAATACACGCAAACTTGCCAGAATCGTGCCAAAATAACTTGCAAATCAATAATGCAGCTATCTTGTTGTGCTCCATCTGTTTAAATTTAGTAAACTATAATTAATGAAAAGAAGAAATAACGTAAGATAACCAGCACTAGAATTTCTGCCTAGGTTTGTACTGGAAAATTTTGGGGGGACAAAGAGCATGGGTCCCCCCCACTGTTTAATTATTAACACTAGACTTGACCAGCAAAGGCTAGTGGAACCATTAAGGGCATCAGGACAGATTTTCACAGGTACTGGGGCTGCAAAAAAAAACATGCAGGTCCCCCTCCTGGGTACAACAAGCCCTAGTGCCAATAGCACTAGGGCTCTGCTCTGTACAACCTGGGCTTTCGGTACGGAGGTTATAGGTAATAGATTTTATATATAATATTGTTTATATAGATGGACTACTCACCCCAGCAAGGCAGCCAGGGCATGAAGACACTTGGAGAACCACAATTTTTGTTCTTTAAATAATTAGCACTATACTTGCCTACTCTCCTGGGACTGCCGGGAGCCTCCCGAAAATCGAGTGCCGCTCTTGGCCCCCCGCAAGAGTAGGCAAGTTTCCCAGAGTGGCCACCGGCCCTCTGTGCCCCCCCCTCCCTCCCCCCCGCACGCCCTCATGCGAAAATGAGCAGTCCAGGGTTGTGATGACGCAATTTGCGCCAAACCACGTCATTGTAGCCCCGCCCCCTGCTTTATAATGTTGGTAATATCGGCATTATAAAGCGGGCCGTGATGACCCGATCACGCCAGCACGCCACCGCACCGCCCACTTCAGCCGCCCCCACATCCCCTGCTGCACCAATCTCCCGGAGGGAGCTGCCAGAATGTCGGTAAGTATGATTTGCATGTTTCCAGCAAATATGCTGGAATGCCGCAAAGTTGGCTTCATAACTTGCCACACATTGCCGAGTCGGCCTTAAACTCTCAACCTTACATTCGGCAAATATACTCTCCAATTTCCCGAAAGCTCACAGTGGGTTCCAGCGTGTTTAATCATGCCGCAAATGTGCAACCAATTACATTTACACCTGTGGCCATGTTTCTTTTTTATTTTTCATTATATTTTATTGCTTTGCTTGCAGTACAGATTTTTAAAATTGAAAACAAACTTTAAACCAGGCTTTGTGTGAACTCTAGTTCTTACAATGTAGAAGTTCAGTTCCTTGATCTTGCTATAGTAGATATCATTGAACAGCTGACTTTTTGTCCATAAAACACTGGCTTGCTAAACAAAATCTGCTGTAACATAGCCCCAAATGGAGGACATATTTTAGTAATTGTAAACAGATTTGCAGTAGTTTTCAGCCCAAATAACTTAGTCATTGAAATATAAATGTATAACAAAAGTATTTGAGAAATGGACACGCAGTAAGATTAACAACCTAAAACATGATCTCTCCATGTTAGGTCTATGATATATTTTAGAAAATAATCTAGTAAACCTGGCTCAAGTTACTACATATAATAAGTCATGTCTTATATTTTCCAAATGTCAAACAGTCCAGTGCCACCCTGGAAAGTATTTCATCCAGATGTATTATAGAGTGACCGTCGCCTTCTGGAAATAAGAGCGTTCCCAGGAAATATCCAAAAACCCACCAAATTTTAAATTAATCCAGAGCATAAAGACTCCCTTGCAGGGGAGTTTTAAGAGAGAAGGGGGCCTGTGTGCAAGCCTCCTCCTCTCTGGTAGCGTAGTAGATTCTGGCTTGGTGCCAGAATCTACAGCGCATGCACGGGCCCCTGGGAAAATGACAACTGCGCCGGACATCTTTACTGCGCATGAGCAAGTCACCGGGAAAATGGCAGCCAACATTTTCCCTGTGACTTTTGCTGCCCTGCAGAGCCTGTCCATCAATTCTGAGCAGCATTCTGGAGACTACAGAGAGGTACGTATAACTCTATATGGGTGCAGTGTGTGGGCCCTCCTGGACCAAGGGGCCCCTGTGCACTGCACACCCTGAACTATTATAGAAATGCCATTTCCTACTACGGTAGCATATGACATTACTGGGGAGTAGCAGAATAGTGGGGGTGCTTGATCACCCACAGAGCTGGCTTCTATGGGTGTGTATGTAACTTATCCATTAACATTGTTTCCCCCAATGTGTCCTCAAACACAGCTTGAGAAAAAAAAAACTATAGTTCCATTCCTGCTGGAATCAATGTAATATTAGTAAAGATATGTAATGTGCTCACCTGAGGCAGATGCGGATGAAGCCTTAAATGATTTGACGTGGGAACTTTTCTTCATTGTGAATATCCTGTCAATAAGAAGTATGCAAATATTATAGATAAATAAAAGAATAAACATGGTGTCTATAGTGATAGTCCATACAATTGTATAAATCTCAACACGTAAGAGTTTGAACTTACCTAAGAATAATTTTGTATATCACCTTTTAGAAAACTAGTATTGATAGGATTCATTTTTTCTAAATGAATAAAAAGCACAAACTGTGCAATATTGTTTTAGGTTGTAAACATGACCTGCATAGTAAAAGGATGCATTCACGTTTGGGTAGATAAAAATTAGGCATTATTTTTTAAAGATCAGAACACTCCCATTTCTTGTACAGAAGCTGCAAAGGGTCAGAAATCCTCTGCAAACACCACTTCAACGCATTTTCCAGGCTGCTGCCTCCATCATCAGGACTTGACAGCGGCCTGGGAAATGCTGTAAAATGATTTTTGAGGAGGATTTCAGACACCCTTCAGCTACAACAATTGAGAATGCTTTGATCTTAAAAAAAGAAAAATATATATATTTTATGTACCCATATGTGAATACATCCTTGTATTATGCAAGTTTATGGTCTAAAACAATATTTTCACTATTTGTTGTTTTTATTTATTTAGATTTTTTTCTGAAAGGTAATATACAAGTCTACCTTGCTAATAATTTTAAACTGTATGGCAGTGGTTCCCAAACTGTGTATGGTGGCTTCCAGGGGTGTCGTGACGGGCAGTAGCCTAAGGCGGCTGCCAAGTGTTTCTTGTTTCAAATGAAAATAATTTATGTTGAACAGGGGGAGAGGGGTTGGGGCAATGAGATGAGTGGAGCGGTCCGGGAGGGGTTATGAGCGGTGGGAGCATGTAGGAGCGGTCCTGCTAGTGGAAAAAAGCAACAGGCAATGAATTGTGAGGCTGCCTGTTGATGAATGAAGTCCCACAATGCAGTGCTTGCCTGATCTCAGTCGCTCACTTCCTGTGTGATCTGAGGAGCGATGCTGCAGAACGGCGATGGTGATTGCAACTAAAGTTAAGTAAGTAAGGCAAAGGGAGAGACATGGAGGGACTACAATGAGAGATATGGGAAGGGGCAAAGAGAGTGACATGGAGGGGCTGGAATGAGAGCCATGGAGAGGAACAAAGGGAGAAACATGGAGGGGGCAAAGGTAGAGACATAGGGCTTTATTCAGAGGCGGCCGTACGGTCTACGACAGCACGGCCGCCTCGATGATTGTCTAGTGCGCATGCGCACGAGGGAGCCGGCTCCTTCGTGCGCATGCGTGAGACCCGCTACGACCGACAGCGCCGGTCGTAGCGGGTCTCTTTCCAAAGGGGGCGAGCTGCCGATGTTGATTGACAGCTCGCCCCGTTTGGAAGGCGGGCCCGGGGGGTGGCTGCCCAAATGGAGGCGTTCCCATGGGAACGCCTGCCGTTTGGGGGAGGCCCCACTGACATCACTAGTGATGTCAGTGGAGAGCTTCCGGCTCTGACAGAGCCAGAAGCTCTCCGGGGCTTACGACATCGCGACCATCACCCTAGCGGTCGTGGGCGAGTCAGCCCACGTGGGAACTGTCAGTTGCCAGAGCCAATCAGTGGCTGCTCTACACTTAGCACGGCCGCTGATTGGCTCACGGGACTGCAAAGCCCCGTTCAGTGCCGGCAGCTGCCATTCGGGAGCTATCTGTATGTGTGGCAATACATATACTGATAGTTAAAGCGTGGATCGGGTAAAGCCGTTTTTTTTTTCACAATGCCATGGATTACTGCGGAGACCAGCGCTGGATGTAGGCGAGTATGAAATCTTTCTTGCAGGGCCACTCATCACGGATTTCTACTTGACAAGGGGCCGGAACATCTGGTATAGGTAAGTATGTGTGAATGGGTAGGTGTGTTTAATAAAGTTATACTGGACACGGTTTGTGTGTGTTGTCTTTTTTTAACTATTTATTTTACAGTGAAGTTACAGGTGCCGCATGTCTGCTGGCACTTGTAGTTCCACTGTAAAGTACAATAGTTTTACATTATTTGGCCCCCCAATTACCACCATACCCACCGCTCCAGGGATATGGGGATGAGCCCTGAGCTTCAGCGTAAGCCTGTGGTGCTCGGGAGAGGGGGGACCCTTCTTTGGGGGGTTCCCGACTCCCCCGAGATCATCGGCTTGCACTGACTTACCGACTTGGGGTGTAATGCTTTGGACCTGGAGCCCCGGTGATTGGGTCTCCGGGCTGTGGCATTACACCCCGGTCGGTTGGCTCTGGTGTTGGTTTTAAATATAGGGGGTACCCCACGTCTTTTTTGCCCCCTATATTTAAAACCAGCACTAGTCCCTGCAGCCTGATGTTGGTTTCTGAAATAACGTGAAAACCTACACATTTTGTTCCCCATGTTTTTAGAAACCTGTACTGGCTGCCAAGCCTGGGGCTGGTTTGGCTTTTGGGGGGGGACCCTATGTCAATTTTTTTTTTTTTACAGGTACAAACAGAAGGGGAATTTTCAGAAAATATTCCTGGGATCCCGCTAAAGATGTATAGACATGGGGGATCACTATGGGTACTCCCATTTTTATCTCCTGAAGGTAGTCGGGGTTTCTAATAGCCGCGGCAGAGAAAAAGACCTGGCAAAGCTATTTAAAAACCCGACTTTCTTTTGCAGGCAAAAACAGGGGTACCCATAGTGATCCCCCATGTCTAGACATCTTTAGGGGGGTCCCAGGCATATTTTCTGAAAATTCCCCTTCTGTTTGTTGAAAATTCCCGTTTTTTTTTCGTAAATGGGGTCAAGGGTCATTTTTAAAAAACAGGGATAATTTTTTAATTAACTATAGCAAGTGAAATAAAGTTTACATTTGGGGTTTAGGGGTGCAGGCTTATAAAAAATAGCCTGTACTTTTGGGAATGCCCCCTTAAAACGAAATGTTGCAAAAAAAAAAAAAAAATGGTATATGGTGTATTTTTGCAGAATTTATAAAATTACCTTAAGGGACTTAAAAATATGCTAGTACCCATTTTCATGTACCCCAAATTTGATGGGACCACTTTTAAAAACGAAAAAAAAAGCTAAAAACTCTGCTGCATCACTTCTTCAATGTCGGGAAAAAAACACCAGCCGCGGCTATTTAAAAACCCTGACCTTCTTCTACAGGCAAAAATGGGGGTACCCATAGTGATCCCCGAAGTCTAGACATCTTTAGGGGGGTCCTACAATTATTTCCCAAAAATTCCTGTTTGTTTTCGCCGATCCAAGTATTGCCGGGTGCAGTTTTCACCTACTTTCAAATTGAATACGGAGATACGCGGGCACGCGCGCGATACTTTAACGCCTACAAAACAGGCGAAGCCGGTGGAAAGTCCGAGCCGCATTAACTTAACGCGGCTTGGCTCGAATTGAATACGGACCTAAGTCTAAAATAGTCCTAGGTTGCACAAGTTCTGATTCAATGATGCAAAGCAGGGAAGGTTACATTGACAGGCCACAAATGTTCCAAAATAGTATAATAACCAGCCTTATATACCCCTGAAGGTTGCTGGGAACTTTTACTCCTGGATCATTAGGACAGAGAAGACTAGCCCAGAATAGGCAGGCAATACAAATAACAAGATGTACAGATGTGTCCACATACATCTTACCTCTATGCGCTACAAGCCACAGTAAACATAACATGTGAGTGTCAAGCGACTCATCTTATTGTGCAACTTTTCACCGTCAAATGCATCTTATTCGCAAAGCAAAATAGGACACACGAGCAGTTTCTGCTGATTAAAATTATATTCGGCATGCCTATATTCTGTGTGCAACTGCGGGTGTAACTGCATACTAAATACTACGTTACAGTGTCAGCGCTGTGACACTGTAACCAGGGGCGGATTGGCCATATACCTCACCGGGTGTTTTTTCTTCATGGTCCATAGACTCCACAGGGAGACCTTGGGGTGTAGGTGATGGATCTGGAATCCGGGCACCACGCAGTTAAAGCTTTCAGCTCCAAAGATGCACTGGGTCCACTCTCCCTATAACCCGCCCCCGAGCCAGAGGCACCTCAGTTTCGTTGGTGCCCGGCCGGAGTCTGTCACCATTAACGCAGGGGGGCTTTTTATTTTATGATTTTATCATTTACTTTTACTCTTAGATAGTGCAGCAGCAGACTGTCCATAAGGACATATGCGCTGCCGCTACGTCACCCCTCCGGTGCCGCAACGCCAGTACAGATCTGTGGATCTCGGCGTGCATCCCGGGGTCAGTGCTTGCAAGGCCCCGTAGGAGGACCCCGACTGCAGCCGGGCGCTAAAGGGACAGGTACGGTGCGGGCAGTCATAACTCCGGTGGGTAAAAAAATCGGCAAGGGGAAGTCAGCTTCCCCATTATAGCGGCCCCTCCCCTCAGCTCACGGCGCCATTCCACAGAGGTCTCGCTTCCCTGGGCTGCTCTCCTCCTCGGAGGTCTCCGGCAGCCATTTTCTTAAGCCACAGCTCTCTCAGGGATATGGAGGGTCCGGTTCCCCTACATACCTCTCTCTGGGGTCTGAGTCTGTGTAGTTGATTGTAGTGCCAGTTTGCAGTTATGTTATCTCTGCATTGTATGTGTAATGCTAGTGATGCCTGTTTGTTTTCTATTCTACTGTCGGCATATATCTTTCCGTTTTTTTTCTGACTTTGCCCTAACATACAGGTGTATTCAGGGGTTTTCCTGTACCTCACATATATAGAACTAAGGGCCTGATTCAGAGCCGCTCGCTCTGACAGAGCGCTCGCTCTGAATCAGGGCCAGGTTTGTTTTTTTTTTGGAGCGGCCTCTTGGCCGCTCGCATAGCTGTGGGTGACCACCCACAGCTATAGCAAACGGCCATGATGATGGTCGCGACCATCGGGCTTGCGACGAGACCCTTGTGGTACGGTCTCGTTCATCGCAAGCCCCAGAGAGCTTTCGGCTCTAACAGAGTGATGTCAGTGGGGCCGCCCCCAAACGGCAGGCGTTCTCATGGGAACGCCTCCGTTTGAGCAGCCACCTCCCCGGCCCGCCCACCAGAGGGGACGAGCTGTCACTCAACAGCGACAACTCGCCCCCTTTGGGGCGAGACCCAGAGCGACGGAGTGCCTGTTGCTAGTCGGGTCTCGCGCATGCGCACGACGGAGCCGGCTCCGTCGTGTGCATGCGCTGTGAGCCACCATCGACCCGGTTGCGAGCGCTCAGCGCTTGCGACCGGGTCTGAATCAGGCCCTAAGTATTTGTGAGGTTTGTCATATACAGTTGGTCGTTACACTGTACCATATTTGTGCTGTGTGCTCCTGCAGCTTACCCAAGCATAAGACAGGACCAGTATATTACATCCCTACTAGTATCCTACATACACGGTGGTTGCATTATACCCAGTGCCATATTGTGTGTCATATTACTCTGCAGCTATGTCTAGCAAAGGCAAGAGTAACAAACAGGCATCTGCACTCATTCTCCTATCATGCAAATTGTGCTGCAGACTTAAGTGAGGAGGATTTGATACAAGATGGGTTATGTAGTAAGTGTTATACTTCACAGGTCCATCAGACAACCCAGCACCTGTACAAAAGAGCCCCACATGGCTTCATTTTCTCAGGTTCTGGCCACTATTACAGACCGCCTGGCGGTTCCGGCTGTCACTCCGCCTATGGGGTTTTCACAGTAGGCCATAATTCCACCTTTGGGGTGGCCACAACAGGTTCAGGCGATACAGGTACCTCCTCTGCCCCCACCATGGGTAGTCGTACTCTCTAACTCTGTGCAGAGTCCTATGGCTACATATAATTCTTTTCATACCATGTTGCAAGGTGAGAAGCCCTTACCCAGTAAGCGTCCTGTGTTATTATCACAGTCCACGCAACTCTCAGATACTGAATATCATCTGAGGAGGCAGTAGATGCTGATCTCTATAACCCTGACCCCCCTCTGGAGTAGGATGAGAGCCGGTCAAAAATTAATATTCCTGCTTTGGTATCAGCTGTCAGATCAATCTTATTAGTATTATTATTATTACCAGTTATTTATATAGCGCAGACATATTCCGCAGCGCTTTACAGAGAGAATATTTGGCCATTCACATCAGTCCCTTCCCCAGTGGAGCTTACAATCTATGGGCCTGATTCAGACCCACTCGCGAGCGGCTGTCCGCTCGCAAGTGGGTCGATGTTATGAACTGAGCATGCGCACGACGGAGGGAGCTCCGTCATGCGCAAGACGCGACGAGCGAAGGAAAGTCCTTCGCTCGTTGTGTCTGATCAAAGGGGGCGTGCTGTCGATGTTGATTGACAGCACGCCCCCTTTGGTAGGCGTGCCGGGGGCGTGCCTCCCTGACGGGGGCGTTCCCACGGGAACGCCTCCCGTCAGAAGCCGGCCCACTGACATCACTAGTGATGTCAGTGGGAGTGATTTTGGCTCTGATAGAGCGTACGGCTCTGAATGAGGGCCCATGTTCCCTATCACATGCTCACACACATACACACTAGGGTTAATTTATGTTTGGAGCCAATTAACCTACCAGTATATTTTTGAAGTGTGGGAGGAAACCGGAGTACCCGGAGGAAACCCACTCAAGCACAGGGAGAATATACAAACTCCACACAGTTAGGGCTGTGGTGGGAATCGAACCCACGACCTCAGTGAGGCAGTAACGCTAACCATTACACCATCTGTGCTGCCCACAGTAGTAGTAGAAGATGAAGAGCCAGCCCCTAAATCCAAGAACCCACTGTTTAAACGACAAAAAGTGGCTTCAGCAGAATTCCCTCTATCGGATCAACAACCTGAACACATGGCTGCACCCTGGCAATCGCCTGGTATGAGGTTTCATCCACAAAAACGTCTGACTTCATGTTACCCTTTTCCTGTGGCTCATTGTGCAAAATGGGAAACACCCCCTGTGGTGGATTCACGTTACGCATTTAATTAAAGGCGCCATGTTGCCTATTCCTACAGTTACTTCCTTGAAGGATCCTACGGATAGGAAAGTGGAAGCTTGCCTGAAATCGATATACTCACTTTCAGGGGATGTTGCCCGTCCAACCATGGCTATTGCATGGGTGGCTGAAGCTATAGAGAGCTGGTTGACGCACTTGAAGACTCTTTTCCCTCAGATGCTTCAAGGGATCAGATGTCTTTTGTTGCTTACATTCGAGATGCAGCTTCCTATATTGGAAAAGCGATTGGATGCCAGTCTCCTAACCGTACCCTGTGGCTACGCTCATGGAAGGCAAATGCGGATTCCAAGATAGGCCTAGAAGGGTTACCCTACAAGGGGAGATCTTGTTTTGCCCAGATCATGACAAGTTTGTAACCACGTTGGCAGCATTAAAAACTGCATTTCTGCCTCCAGCAACTACTTCTACTAGGCCTCAGACTAAATCATTTAAGTCCTTTCCGTCCTCAGGGAAAGTCTAAAGGTTAAGTCCTTTCCTAGGCAGTTGGCTTCCACTAGGGCCGCCAAACCCAGGACCAAGCAAAACCCAAGGATAAACCTTCAGCCTGACAGGATGGGCTTCCCTCTGGGATATCTCAGAGTGGGAGGCCGACTTCTTCAGTTCGCCCAGTACTGGTGTCAAACCACCACGGTTGCTTGGGTAAGAGAAGTGGTCTCTCACGGGTACTCCCTCTCATTTCTCAGATGGCCTCCCCACCAGTTTTTCTGCACAAGGCCTTACAATACAGTCCTGCCTGCAAGCAGGGTGAATTGTGCCAGTCCCACTATCTCAGCAAGGGACTGGGTATTATTCTACTCTCTTTCTAGTTCAAAAGCCGATTGGGTCTCATCGGCCTATCCTCAACCTCAAATCCTTGAACATATTCCTCAGGGTACCCAGGTTCAGGATAGAAACCCTACGCTCCATCATCCTAGCTATGGAGCCTGGGGACATCATGGTATCTCTGGATATTCAGGATGCGTACCTATAGGTACTTATAGCACCCTCACATCAGCAATATCTCTGGTTTGCTATACAACAACTCTTCCAATTTCAGGCTCTGCCCTTTGGACTATGCACAGCTCCACGGGCAATCACGATGGCCCACCTACGTGGTCAGGGTGTCCGACTGTTACCATATTTGGATGACCTCCTAATCATAGCAGGATCCCCAGAACTGCTTCACCGCCATCTGCATTTAACCATGGCTTTCCTGCACAATCACAGGTGGTTAAAAGTCCTCCCTGAATCCCTCACAGAGTATGATTCATCTGGGAGCCCTGCTGGATTCTCAGGATCATAGAATCTTTCTGACATCAGACTAGATCGCCACCCTTCAACTACAAGTGCGCAGATGTCTCCACAGCCACCGAGTGTCAATCCACTCAGCAATGCAGGTTCTGGGATCCATGGTGTCCACCTTCGACATGGTGGAATATGCTCAGTTCCATTCCAGGCCTTTGCAAAGGCTGATCCTCTCCAGGTGGAACGGGTTACCCCATCGGATCAAAAGCTCAGACGATGGTGCTCTCTCCAGAGGTGCGTCTGTCTCTATCTTTGTGGCTACAGACATCTCATCTAATCAAGGGTCGCCCCTTTTGGATCCAAGACTGGGTAATCCTAACAACGGACACCAATCTCCGGGGCTGGAGCGCAGTGACTGGTCCACACTCCTTTTAGGACAGTACGTTGGACATCGGTCGAATCAACCCTGCTAATCAACATTTTAGAACTTCAAGCTGTTTACAGGGCCCTCAACCTGGCCCAGCACATACTTCATGGAAAACCTGTACAGGTTCAGTCTGATGAACACGGTGGCTTACATCAACCATCAAGGAGGCACTCAAAGTCGGGCAGCAATGACAGAAGTGTCATGCATTCTAACATGGGCAGAGTGTCACCTCCCGGCCATTTCAGCAGTGTTCACTCCGGGAGTTCTCAATTGGGAAGCGGACTTCCTCAGCCGTCAGGACGTGCATCCAGGGGAATGGTCTCTTCACCAAGAAGTGTTTCAACTACTAGTGAATAGATGGGGCCTCCCAGAGGTGGACCTCATGGCCTCCCAACACAATCACAAATCACAAGTGTACAGGTCCAGAACAAGAGAGGCCGAGGTGACCTTGGTGGACGCTCTTGTCAGTGAAGTGGACCTTCCAGTTTACGTACCCGTTTCCTCCAGTCTCCCTTCTTCCTCGAGTACTTTGGAAGTTCAAACAAGACGGAGGCACGGTCCTGCTGGTGGCTCCAGCTTGGCCCAGACGTCATTGGTACTCAGATCTTCAGAGTCTCTCCATTGACACTTCGTTCCTGTTGCCTCAACATCCGGACCTGTTGTCTTTATGGATCATCTGTCTTTGATGGTGTGGCTCTTGAGACATCCCTCCTAGGGTCCAAAGGATTCTCTCGCTCTGTCGTCAACACAATGCTTAAAGCACGTAAGCCAGCTTCTGCTAGGATATACCACAGAGTGTGGCATGCATAGTTCCAATGGTGTTGTGCCAGGGATTACGACCCCCCAGTGTTTTGGATCTCCAGAGTCCTGACCTTCCTTCAAGCTGGATTTTACCTCGGTCTCCGCCTGGCCTCGTTGAGAGTGCATGTCTCTGCTCTGTCTTTATGGTTCCAGCGTAGAATTGTTCCGCTACCGGATATCTACACCTTCCTACAGGGTGTCCTCTGGATTCAACTTCCCTATGTCCCCCCAGTGGCTCCTTGGGATTTGGCGCTAGTTCTTTGGGCCCTCCAGGGGCCTCTATTTGAACTTCTAGATTCGGTGGAACTCAAGTGGTTAACAGCTAAGACTCTTTTTCTTCTGGCGATTGCATCCACCAGGAGAGTGTCAGAGTTGGGGGTGCTCTCCTGACGCTCCCCATTTCTGATATTTCACCAGGAGAGGGCTGTGCTTCGGACTCGCCCTGGATTCCCTCCTAACTTGTTGCTAGTTTCCATATTAATGAGGAAATTATAGTCCCGGCCCTTTCAATCACCAGACCTCTCGGCAGGACAGGCCTCTTTGGATGTGGTCCGTGCCCCCAGAATTTATGTGGATGGTACCAGTTCCCTCCAAAAATCAGACTCCTTATTTGTGCTCTACGGATTTCACAAGAAGGGATGGCCAGCCAATAAACAAAGTTTAGCGTTCCCGCTAGGCTGTTTTAGCGCGGCGCCCTGCCCTCCTTCAGGAGGTCAAAAAGCGCCCTGCCCTCACAGCCTGCGGGTGGTCGCAGTGTCCCGCAGGTGGGGAAATGTGCGGTGACCCGGTCACCGCTGGTGAATAGACGCTGGGTGCATGCACCCGGCATCTATTCTCCCTGACAGCAGCGCTCGGAGGCTGCCCGGCATGTCCGTAAGTGCCGGGCACGCCCCCAAGAGTGACGAAAATTGTGACGCGTCTTATAGACATGCCCTCTTTTCAATGGCCATGCCCCCTTCTCGGAAGTGTCTTCTCTAGCTCCGGCGCCCTGCCTGCCGCCGGAGCTAGAGTGAACACTACAAACAATGGTTAGAAGGCTTCATATGACTATCTCAGAGGCCTACACGCAGGCAGGCCTGCCTGTTCCAGCTTCTGTTAATGCTCATTCCACTTGGTCTGTGCGTCCCTCATGGGCAGCTCGCCGTGGCACCTCAGTTGTTCAGCTTTGTAAGGCGGCCATGTGGTTTTCTGTCCAAACATTTCTAAGGTTCTATGCCTTTGATACCTTTGCCTCTCAGGATGCTTCCTTTGGGCACTGGATTCTCCTCTTAGCGCAGAAGCATCCCCACCCTTAAAAGGACTGCTTTGGGACATCCCCAAGGTCTCCCTGTGGAGCCTATGGACCCTGAAGAAAATGAGAGTTATGGTAAGAACTTACCTTTGTTAACTCTCTTTCTTCGAAGTCCATAGGGTCCACAGGGCACCCGTCCTGACGCACCTGGCTTCATATGGGCTATGTTGCTGGTCACCAGTTTTCCATCTCCTTCTGTGTGAGAATGTGTTTCTTGAGTGTACCAGTCTTCCTTCTCTCTTATCCTCCTCCGGCCTTTGGCTTATTACAAACTGAGGTGCCTCTGGCTCGGGGGTGGGTATAGGGAGAGTGGACCCAGTGCATCCTGGGAGCTGAAAGCTTTAACTGCGTGGTGTCCGGATTCCAGATCCATCACCTACACTCAAGGTCTACCTGTGGACCCTATGGACTTCGAAGAAAGAAAGTTAACAAAGGTAAATTCTTACCATAACTCTCATTTTGTCTGTCGGGCCGGATTGTTTTGGAGCCACTGAAAACTATTTATTTTTCTGTTCTGTATGTTTTTTAAATATGTGACCCGACCCACCCAATGGGAGTCGGCCCTGGCATATTAATGGCTGAAGCTGACATGATTTGTTCATGGTGGTTGACCCCTTCCCAGGGACCAGCCACCTATGGCTATTCTTTGCACATCAGCCCACCCTTTCCTAATTCACTACTCACCCTCCCTTGGCTCCCCACTGGTGGCGTCAGGTGCTGGAAAGTAGGTATGTGAGGTGGACGGCAGAGGCAGCATCTCAAAGCTGGGGTCACACACACACACTGTGGATGCTGGGATTGGCAGCTGCTGCTGCCCCTCCTGGTAGCTGCGACAGAGGTCACCTGTCACTCCCCCAACTGCAGACCCCAGAGACCATCTTTTAATTCATCATCGGGCATGAGTTAGCCAGGAGTGGACACCAAGCATTTCCTGCTTCTGGGTGAGTGCCTCTGTGGAATTCTGGGGTGTGCATGCACCTGGGGGCTGCTGTCTGGGGGCTGCAGGGTGTTTACCCACGTGGTTGTCTGTGGGGACTGCAGCATCTTTCATTGCATTGTATTACATGCCCTTGTATGTACTCCAGGGTATATAGGCAGGCAAACTGGAAGTATGGTAGGGGATAGACTGGCGGTGTATGTGTTTCCTTTTCTGCCCTTTAGGACTTGGTCAAACTTTGTGGCACCTCTGGAGTTGGGTGCTCTCTACTCCTGGTAATCCAATTCCTGTAGCGTCTGCAAACACGTTTGCACAAGTTGCAACTCTTAGTGCAGCTGGGGGCAGCCCCATAAGCACCCACTGATAAGGGGGTACCTACACTGCGTTCATCCCCCTTGGCACTCACTGCTAAAGGGGTAGTTACACTGGGGCCAGCCCCTGAGACACTCACTGCTAAAGGGGGTACCTACACTGGGGCCAGTCCTCTAGGCACTCACTGCTGAAGGAGTACCTACACTGGGACCAGCACACTGGACACTAACTGCTGAGGGGGTACCTACACAGCGGCTAGCACCTTGGACACTCATTGCTGAGGGGGCACCTACACTGGGGGCAGCTCCCTGAGCACTCACTGCTGAGGGCGTAACTACATGGGTTAGGCATGGGTAGATTGGCCATAGCGACCCTTAACTCCCAGTGTGCTGCTTTGTGTTTTTATTTTGTATTTACTGTAAATAATAATTTTATACTGCCCAGTGGTGTAACTCGTCTGTGTGCAGCCGTTCAAATAGGCTGCAAAACACAGTCAGCACGTACTGTGTACTGTGTAAATGTCTCCTCCGGGCATCCCAGCTGAAGTTCCACCACTTACCCTGTCCCCTTTAAAGTATAAGGTGCAGAAATAGCCTTGGTTCTCCTAACCATGGCTGACAGACAGGGCTACATTAAGGGCTACATGGGCCTGGGCCTGTAAATGTTCAATGGCCTATATTGAGAAGGGGAGAATCTGTGACCAGTGCTGTGAGGGTGTGACTAGTGCCGTGTGGGTGTGGTCATCCCCTACACCCTCAGCCCCACTGCCTCCTTAAATACATAAAAATAGAAAAATTGCAGAATTTTATAAGGAGAAAATAGAAATAACATTTTAATAGTTAAGATTTTATGTGGAGACCAGCGCTTGAGGTTGACTATACCTGGCCGCAAGCACTGCGATCCCTTCAGTGTGAAATACAACCAGGTGACGTGTACAATGCCGCTGCCTGTTAATTATGCACGCCTATGAATTGGGCAAAAAGGGTCCAAGTCCACAGACACTTAAGCATGGTGATCTCCCATGCTGGTCTCCACACAGTCTGTTGGACACGGGCTATGGCCAGAGTGCTGTTCCATGAGCTTGTCAACTAGAAGTGACCAAGCTTCAAGTCTGGGGTGCTATGTACATTATGATGTAATGTATGGCATCATCTTGAAGCTCAATGTACTGCATGATATTCAATGGAATGCTGTCTATTTCTATATAATGGCAGTCACTGGGACACTGTTAGTGCTGTATGGTGATCATGGGAACCAGTCTTTTGCTATATGGTGGTAACTAGAATGCTGTTTGGGCTGTATTGTTGCTAGGATGCGCAATTTAATGTGTGGCAGTCCCTGGAATGATCTCTGTACTGGTAACCAAGCTGGTATCTATACTTGTGGTGGTGACTAAGATGCTCTTTGTACTGTATGATGATCACTGGGATCAGGGGCTTAGCAAGCATAGCAACTTTTCCAAAGCCCCCCCCCCCTAGTTTATCCATTTGATTGTAAATGACCTAATATTTGCGCTATCTGCCTTCTTAGCTGACATGCAAGATTAAATTAATGGTGATTAGCATATAGTAAGCATTATAAATGAAAAAATATACTGTATATAAAAAAAATAATATTTATATATATATATATTTCTCCCGAATCCTAAATGGTTATTATATAATGGTATATGAGAAGGTTATGATTCACTAATAAGTCCGTTAATGAGGAGAGATGGAGGCAGAGACGACTGGGCCGGTGACAGCAGATGCCCTGCAGCAACTATCAGAGGTGGCCTGGGCCAATAGCAGCTCCATTCTCTGCACCTACTGTCTGAGATCTGCTGCAAAATTGGACAGGTGTGTAGGCATATACTGGGTGTTCAATCTACGTCCAGATCTCCAGTAGGATTGTGTCTACAGTCGGGTCTGGAGTTGGAGGATTGGAGAAGTGTATATGCATCTTAAGTCATGCAGTGTCATATCAGATGAATAATTTGCATTATCCATTGTTTCTAAATTAAAAACTGCAGATAAAATGGAGGGTGGTATCTGAAATGGTAAGGGTGAGTTGTTATATAGTCCATACCTGAAGATGTTATTCAGATTGTTTTTCTGAAGATAGTGCTGTTCAAAACCCTATTGGCTATATAATCCAAAGTTCATATCAGTCAGTCTTTATCCAAAGTCACCTAAATAAAGCAGGAACTACTCAGAGAGTATAAATGTAGGACAAAATGTGACCACAAAATGGCTTCCAGTTGCTGGGCATCCTTTATATAGGGCTGTGACCTGCATTGTGACATCACAATGCATGCAGGCAGCAGCTAGAGATGGCTGTAGCTTAGATCAGCTCTGGGCCCAGATGCCCTGCAGCAGCACTCTGGTGAGCATAGAAAAGCCAGGGCTCAGGAGATGGCAGTGTCACTCAGTACAGGGAGAGGGTCGGGTCCCAGAGGCGGCCTGGGCCCCATAGCAGCCGCACTCTCCGCACCTACTTCAGCTATGCCCTTGCCTTGGATGCTGTTCATAGTGCATGGCAATAACAAAGATGCTTTCTGTATTGTATGGCTGTGAAGTTGGTCTGTTTGCTAGCACCACTTATGTTTGTGTTGGGGTGCCTACAGTTTAAATTTGAATGAGGCCACTCTCAGAATTTTTTCCAGGGCAACTTTAAATTCCCAATCCACCCCTGACTGTAACGTATCATTTCGCATGCAGACACACCCGCAGTTGCACACAGAATATAGGCATGCCACATATCATTTTAATCAGCAGAAGCTGATTAAAAACACAGTGTTTACTATTCATGGTGTTTTAGGAACTACCTTTAATGTCCCTCAATTTCTGAACACTGATCTTGCCAGAATCCTCTGCGTTAGCGAGTGCTGCCCATATCGCTAGGTTCCACGTAGGTTAATTACTGTTTATTATTTTGTTAAGAAGAGAGGAAAAAAATGTGGGAACCGCTTACAAATTAATAACCAACTTTAGGTTTTTAAGCCCAGGCTGTCAGTGTAAAAACTGTGAGGGGGTGCAAGCACTATAGTAGGGGAATACGCTGTGCGGGGTATAGTGCTAACCAACCCTAGGCTCATCAGCACAGAGCTGGACTCCCTAGGGCAGTGAGGCCTGCAAAAAAAAAAAATTGATAGCCCTCTGGGAATGCTGATAGCACTAGGCTGTCCCATACCACTGGTGTGCTGGATGTGGGGCTAATAATTATGGTAAAGAATTACTATTCTTCTTTACTGGCGGACTATAGGTCCCAGACTATTTGTCCTCACTGCTCTAATGCCACCAGCCCTGGCTGGAAAAGCTGGTTAATGGATATTCCGGGAGATCCCACGCTGTTTGTCTTCTCAAATCTGCCACTCATTTCCTAGGGTGTCTTTGGCAGTGGTGATTTTTAAAAATAAATCTTGCAGTTCATATCCTTTTAAGGGGGGATCAGGCTGGTGATTGTTGTTTTAAAGTGTGGTATCACTATGTTTTAGCCGCGATTTTGAGCTTAGTAGATGGCAGGATCATGCTGCAATCACACAAAAATGGCAAAGCAGACGCTTAGTGAATTTTCCCCTGCAGCCAGGACACTTTATGCTGTCTTTTTTTTTTGTCAGTCACTTTCATAGAGACATCCAAGTTGTGGGGAGTTCTCCAGCACTCCTTGAAATGTGAAGTGTGATAGCACATCAAAGCATGGGTGGGGCTGAAATTACTCAATTCACTCTCCCCTCATGTCTTCTCTCCTCTGACACTTCGTGGAGGACTAAACATTAGACGAGTCTGCATTCAGTAGCTCAGTGCATTATTGCTATTATTTGCAGCTGTAGGTTGATTCTTGTAGCTCTGTCATTATATCACATGTCCACTTTCAGGAAACATTGACTGGTCTCTAGATTTACCTCTCATCTAGTTTGGTAAAGGCTCATTCACTGTTCTCCACATTTGAAATCTATTTTATCTGCGAATAAGTGTTTCCCATGACGGTCACAGATTTTCTTTAGATATATAAACCTTTATATAGGAATACTGCTCTACATACTGTACATTGTCCCCATATTTTTTCCATTTAAGTTGGAGGTAATGGTACATATGATGCTTAAGCTACTGATAATCTGTACGAGAATAACCACTGATCATAAAGAAATAAAAAAGGCATCTGTCTGTGTATCAATTTACAGTGGAACGAAATCTTTTCTCTGCCTTTGAATTTTACTGCTCTCTGTAAAGGTGAAGCTAAAGATCATTGGCCATATTTGCCTAGAACTATTGGTGCCATGTATCACCGCATAATGTGTTTTTTACTCAATACATATGTGTACAGGAGAGTGATTTTCTCGAAAGACACACTGTACAGACAAATCACTCGTTGGTATTTTAATTCATTGCCCTTTTTGAGTCTAGTTTGGATATGGAACTTTGCTTGTTAAATTATTTTAATGGACAACAGCTTTTCTGGAAAATTCCCATAAAGTTATGATTGTTACCATAATGGCGCTTTCTGGCATAGGCAGAATGGAGTGAGGGTCGACACAACTGTGGGCTATGCAGTTGGACATAAGCATAAAAACTCCTGTTTCTAAGTGTATGTTCTGCAGCTAGTATAGGTTAGGTGCAGGTGTGCACTGATGATGATGACTCGTAGTAACTAAGCGTACACACAAGGGCAGTTGCATCAAATGATGCATACAGCTTTTTTTAACACACGTGAATTTACTTCCAACTCTGCATCAGGCGAAACCATGTTATTGTTAGGAGAAAAAACGGCGCTGCTATAAGAAATAAATAAAAGTAGTACATGAAAAAACTGCGTTTTTGATGTGACCATCTTTTTAATAGAGATATAAGGGTCTGGATTTCTGAAATCCGCACACACCCGAATTTATGGGTTCTGAGTAGAACTGGGTCATAGTTTGGATTTACTTTTGTGTCCCTGTTCGAACCGAGTCCCTGCCAGTTCGTTTTTGGATTGGGACATTTTAGCTGTTTTTATCATTTTTCATCCAAAACCAAAACACTTGAGGGAGGTTTTGTAAAACCAAAACACGAAGATGAATCCAGATCCAAAACCAAAACACGGTGCACATCTCTACTTAATCATATATTTGTCTACATAGAGCAGCTGCATTCTACTATAAATGATAATGTATGAGATATGTATAATTTGTGAGTGATCACCAAATCTGGTCCTTCTATAACTGTCTGTTTGTTGTTTGAGTCTTAATATGCCTCCACAAGACACTCAAATTCCTGGAAAGGAGGGGTGAAGAAAATGGTTGGTTGTAAACACGCATGCATTTATTATTTTACATCTAAGTTTCCATTATAAATACTTTTCAAAATGCACTCATACAAGTATGCAATTCTGTACAGTTGGAATACAGGAGAAAGGAAAAGTTTGGCCTAAGGTCTAGATTGGTTATGTTTATAAAATGCCTTTCTCTTCCAGACTGTACTGTCTTTTGATATGTCAGTTAGTTTACTAAATATTGCCAAACGCACAAACAACAATTAATCTCTGGTGCTGAAGGGCCTACATTGCATTTTGAGACAATCATTTTCTAAGTATCCAGTGTTGGTAAAGCTTAAAAGTTATCTAAACAGAAATAGAAAATAATTAAATTGAAGAAACATGCATTACATATTACAGGCCTCCATTTATAACTGTTCTGTTTAAAGTCCTGGAAAAAAAATAGTTTTTATACTGTAAATTATCTTTATTGGGTTTGAAAACACAAGAAGACATATAAAACATAAATGAACAGTAATATAAACTGGATAACATACAGTACATAATCTTTGGCAAGAACAGTATACAAAATCTAAGGCAGAAAAGGCAGGCCAACCGCCTGTCTGATGGATAAACATTGAGAGACATTATACATGTGGAAGGAAAGGCAGCCCTGTGCCTGAGTATCAGCCAGTGAGGAGTTACCCAAATTACATGTAGTGAAAAAAAAAATGAAAAGAAAAAAAGTCAAGGAAAAAATGAGAGGTTGGGGGGGTTGTGGCACAAAGACAGAGCTGTTGCTAAGGGATACAGGGTCTCATACAGACCCGCTCGCAACTGGGTCGATGTTGACCCACTGGGCATGCGCACGTCGGAGCCGAATCTGATGTGTGCATGCGCGAGACCCGGCTAGCGTCGTGCGCTCCGTTCCTACGGGTCTCGCACCCAAGGGGGCGAGCTGTCGATGTTAAATGACAGCTCGCCCCATTTGGGAGGCGGGCAGGGGGGGTGACCAGCCAAACGGAGGTGTTCCCGTCAGAACGCTTACCGTTTGGGGGCGGCCCCACTGACATCAGCAATGATGTCAGTGGGGAGCTTCCTGCTCAATTAGAGCAGGGAGCTCCCTGGGGCTTGCGCTTGCCGAGACCCAACCTTAGGGTCTTGTCGCAAGCCCCGATGGTCGCGATGGTCTTGACCATCGCGACCATCACCCTGGTCGGTCGATAAGCTGTGGGTGTTAACCCACAGCTTAGCTAGCGACCAGGAGGCCGCACTTCAAGATGCAAGTGGCCGCCCTCATTCAGAGCGACCGCTTGCATCTTAAGACTGACTCTGAATGAGGGCCACAGTGTCTTACATGAAGATCACACGTCAAGGTACTACGCAATGGAGAACAAAGAAAGGGAAGATAGAGAACACAGAAAGGAAAGGTGCAATACTAGAAGCTACAGGTCAAGAGTCAAGGTCCAGAGGGGTAAGAATTGGGTTGTCTGAGGGCCTGGTAAGGACAGAGGCAGCACTACGAGCCAAAGGAGCCCGGATACGGGATTGATCCTTTAAAAACAAGCGCACTGGGGTCACCACCTTGGCCGCATTATTAAGATGCCTCAAGAGGGTTTTCTTGTAGCATGAAATTGGCAATGGAGATAAATTAAAAAGCCAAAATACGGGATCCAAAGGACATCCTGACCAACAATATCTGTAGCAAGTTTATTGGCAGAATCCCAGAAGGGTGTCAGTTTGCAGCTGTCACACCGGATGTGGTTGGGGCACCCATCAGCTGCAGAACATCTCCAGCAGGTGTCCAGAGCCCCAATTTTGATCAGGGTATCTGTACCAGCAATTGTACTGTTTCGATGACACAGCGAAGAAGCATGTGTCGGCTGGAAAATGTTGTCCCATTTAACCCTAGTTCTATACCACGGTCACGTTCCCATGCCCATAAAAAATGTATTGCATGTAGATATAAATCCCCTATGAGGAGGTTATAAGATCTGGGAGTCGGTGTGCTCAGGACACTGCGGGCTTAAGCATAATGGTTGTATGCAAGAAATAGCAAACCTACTGGTATCTCCACTCCTCAATGGCACGGACACCCCAGATTGCTTTCAAAGATGCATATGAGCATATACGTCCAGAATCTATCAGCTATCAAATCCTGAACACCCCCACACCTGACCAATGCTTGAACAGTCTGGCGTCTAGACCAAGGGGAAAGAGGGAGTTATAAAGAAACAATGTCAAGAGGGGAGAAACGGTATCTGGATGACAGGTTGACAGTAAAAAGGTCGACAATTAATAGGTTTCCACTAAATGGTCGACATGCAATAGGTCGACAGGGGTAAAAGGTCACCAGATACAAACTGTCGACTGACAAAAGGTCAATAGTACAAAAGACACTTTTTTTCCCCAACAATTTTAAGGTTAGGATTAGGCACTTGGGGGAGGGTTAGAGTTGGGATGCCTGAGGGGATTAGGATTAGCCACTTTGGGGATGCTTAGTTTTAGGCACTAGGAGGAGCGTTAGAGATAGGCTATGGTTAGGTTTAGGCACTTGGGCAAGGGTCAGGCACCAGGGGATGGTTAGGGATAGACACTAGGGGGAGGGTTAGGATCAGGCTTAAAATACAAAAACAATGTCGACCATTTTTACATGTCAACCTCTTGTACCTTTTGACCTTTTGAATCTGTCAACCTATTGCCTTCTAACCATTTATGCAGATGGCGTAAACCACTTTATTCCTATGGAGGCAATTTCGCAGGAGAGGGATCTTATGAACCCTCTAAAGCAGCCTCTGTCCTGCTCCAGAAACTGACACTGTGTGCATTTCCAGATTCCCATGAGTAGTCTTTCAAAAATATGAAAGGTTCCTCCGATTTTGCCGGATGTAACTCGCAGAGACAGCGGTTATCACAACTGCTGTCCCTGCGAGTTACATTTAGTACATAGTGGGGATACTTTAATTAAAAATTAAATGAAAAAGTCTGTTGTGATGTGGACTGATAATTGCAGCACTGCAGCGATTATTATTACATAGACTCCTAAGTCCCTGAGTGCAGGGCAGATAGTAGGGATGGTCATAAATGGTATGCCACAGATGCTTGATAATTTTGCCATCAATGGCAGAGGTTAGATGGTTCTGCACGATCAATGGCAGAGATGTGCCAATTTCTTTTGGTATTTATACGCCTCCTGATACTGCCCCACTCATTCATATTAGACAAAACGTCCCCAGCAGCCGCCACTCCAGCATACACTGGCAAATATTAACTGTGAAAAAACCAAGCTGTTCCACATCTGTCTTCTGCAAACAAGGCACTTTCGAGAGTGTCCTGCTTAGGCAGTCTTCCGTTCTCGAAACACACAACTTGTACAGTGAAGACAAAGTATAACCAGATAACAGCAGGTGAGTTCTAACATATTAAAGCATTGAATTTTTTCAGTCTTTTTCAAGTTTGAGAATTTCCTGAATATTTTTGAACTTTCTGCTGTGAGTCAGTTCGAGAACCACTTTAGAACTATTTAAAGCAACTTACCTGCTGATGATTTTCTTTCTTCTAATGTTTTATTGCTTGACCTTTGTGTCATTGTCAAACTCAAGTTTATTGGGAATTACAGAAGATGGCACATAATAGGAAGTATAAACTGACTGTAATATATGGGGCATAAGGTTTACAGGTTAATCCTGATGGAAGTACAGAATTGTGCTTCAGATTGATACTTGCCTACTTGCAAGTGGGCAGGCCTATGGCGGGTTGAGGCGAAACGCAGCGTTGCAGAGGTGGTGGAGTCATGACAACATGATTTGCGGAGAAGTGCTCGGGATGCGAAAGGTGACCTGGGGGCATTCACTGAAATTCAGAAGTCTCCCAGACATTCCAGGCGTGTAGGTATTAAGTATGTTCAGATTGCCAGTAGGATCTTTATATGTCCTCTATTTTGGGCAGGAACATTTAATTTACCATATACTTTCACTTCAAGTTACAATTTATGCAGTGGCTTATTGCGATTCTAATAAATACATAAATCATGATGTTTACAGTGTATATCTCTTTACTGATCCTGTTCTTTTCAGTTTAAATGGCTTTTTTTTATAGCAGTTGTGCTTAATGCTGACAACTTTGATATTCAGTCAATTGCTTACCCTTCAGTGAATATATAAATAGAGTACTTAGACCCAGGCTGCTGGTGTGGAGACAGATGGGTTTATAATTGTAATAGCAAACTCTGGAGACATTAAAGGCAACAAACTTAGCAGTAGATATGCTTATTTACCAGTGTTACATTCCAAAAAGTAATTGACTTATGGCGTATGTTGAATTATGATATAAATATAAAAATAAAACACTGACATCTGAATTAATAGGATTATGTAAAACAAGGCAAACAATCTTTGCATTTTGGTTTGTTCAAAGGGTATGAAGACTTTACAGATGTGTCCTCGTACACCAAGCTTCAATAGACCATACATCACATGACGCCTGATGTGACTGAGCCACACCGAGTGGTGTAATAAAGCGACTTTTTCTTAAAATTTTGCATCTTATTTGCATTGCAGATGCAGCGAAACACTACTGTAAGTGTACTAGAGATGCTGAGCTGTGACTTAAACCACACAGGCATGAGTTGTAAACACGTACAAAGTTGCAGATTAAACACAGTAGAACTTGACTTGGAAAAAAGCCAGGACCACTTCTTCTTAGCACTTCATATACAGATTCAGATACATTCACACACAGATTTACAAATGTGGAAATTGATAAGTCCAATTTAACTAAGTAGTTTTGTCACTTCCAATTGTTTTATTTGTGTGAATTAGACACACATATTAAGCGAAAAAGACACCCAGCACGACCAGGGGCACCGCGTGTGTGGGGGGCGGGTACTAATTACCCAGGCACGGGCTTGTTGGAGGGGCCCGGCAAGGGCCCAGGTCCGCCAACTCCCTTCTTCTCTCTTACCTGTCATCAACCTCTGTCTTTATTGTGCTGAACTGCAGTGGGGCCATAGAGGCTGCTGCCTGTGGGGGGGAGTGATCACTCTGATCGTGCCTCCCTGGATCTGCCCATGGCTGAGGGGCTCACAGCATCCCACCTCCTCAGCGTGTGGCACCACTTTGCGACGCTGCAAATACATTTTTCTTTTTTTTTCTAAGGAGGCATGACCATGCCTCCCACGATTAGGCCATGCCCTCTGAAAGTACCAAGACCTGGACCGACTCTCTAAGCCTGGGCACGGCCGAGTCGCATGGGACCTGGTGCAGAGAGAGGGTCTGTTTTATCGTGACTTCAGCCATGGTGAATGAGGATTGAGGACACATCTGTATTTCGATGTTGTGAAATGTCGATATGGCACATGTTGACATTCTGAATATTTATATTTTGTACCACACTTGTTCAAAGTATATTAGGTTGTTATGTTTCTTACATTTTTGTACTTACTGCAAGTCTTGTATACTTGGCAATAGAAGAGGTTTCTAGAGCATACAGCTTTCCAGAATTCAATGCATGTTCATCAAAGGCTAAATGCACATTATTTTTTTAAAACTATGCAAAATGTTTCTTACTCACATATTGGTTAATCTAATATTACTTAAATTACACTATTTACTTTTTTATTTTTGACATGACACTAATATGTACTGCATGTTGATTTATGTAATGAGTAAGACTGATATCATATAAATTGTCACCTTAAGCAGCAAAGTTCAACTCACACCCATTTTTTGGGGATTAGCCATAACAATCTCGCCGATAGGATCCATATTCAAACTGATTCTTCATGTAGATTAGAAATATGGCTATTTTCAGTTCCCCGAGCATGCTCAGTGTATATTTTGACAACTGTTTTCTACTAAGTCCTTGAGTGTGCTCAGCACTTCCCACCTACCACTCAGTATCCTTGATGTTACTCTGTAAAAAGGAGCCTTTGTATCATTGTTTGGTGCTTATGCTGCAATTGTGCATGATGCTGAATTTCTGGGCTCTTTTCCCAGAAACTTGACTTGTAACTTGACCTTGACTTCTTGAACCTTTAACCTTTTCTTTGGAATCAGTTTTCTCTTTAATCCCCTGGCATTGACTGGCTCCTGTCCTGACTCTGGCTTCTTACCATTAACTAATAATCATTCTGCTCCTGACCCAGTGACTCCATCTATTATTAGTGTGCAAGCCAGCTTCTTCAGTTCTGTACCTGTGCAGACTCATCAGGCTCAGCAGTATTATTAAGGCAGCTCCCTAGGTCGTAGGGACTTGGGGCCCGGTTGAGGCCACCTAGCTCTAAAATTAAAAATTACTTTAAAATAGATATTCTGCGTCATACTGGCAATGGCCGTGGATCTCTTTAGATTCCCTGTACTTTTTACCTTGTCTGGCAGTTCTGAAAATTATAGTGTAATTGAAAAGTCTAATGCAGCAATCCGGGCAGTGTTAAACTTCCCCTTTCAGTCAATAAGAGACCCTCCACCCCCAAAAAGAGAGGATGAGCTGAACAGGAGGCTACAGGCAGTATATCTGTAAGGGGCCGAGACTGGCAAGGGAGCATCAAAGTACAGATCATTGTCCTCATACACCTATCCTTTTTGCACCAAACGGCACGAGACGCCTGGCGTGACTTACACGCTCCACCATTGACATTCCCTTACTTCTGTAGTTTTTCCGGAATTTTACAACTTATTTGCATCATATCCACATATGAATTTGCTTATAGGGCCTGAATCAGAGATGGACGCTATTGGCTGCATCTTTGTATGTAGCTGCTGTGCGAAAATATGCAAAGCCACAGGAGACATTTGTGTAAAAAGATGCCCACTGCAGGCTTCTGTGATCCGCTGCTACGTTCAAAGACGCAGCATCAGATCACCATTGAGACCATCAGGTAGGCATCGGCCATTTGAGTAACCGTTGGGTTACTGTCTTTGACTGTACTGGGAGTTTCTTTGATGGACAATGTGATATATATTGGTTTGTAAAGGTGGCTTCTCAGTGGAAGGAATCGCATATACAGTATACATTGCTTGTAATGTAGTAGATTAGAGAGTAAAACAAGTGATTAATACTTGCTGTTCTGTTTGTGTAGAACTATCATTTTTCGTTATTAGTAGATTATTCATATCTCACAAATATCATTTTTTTTAAATGAGATAGTGTCATTTCCTACATTGATTCCTGTGAAACCAGTTTATGGTTTATTGTATTCCTTCTTCTATTTGCAGCCACGAAGCTAAATAGATAGATAAATGATAACGCCAATAGCCTTTCCCGGACCAAAGGGATACTATTAAAATGAACAGAAACAATTAGTTCTATTTGCGCCCACTCTCATTGTTTCTGGTAATTTTAATAATATGCATTATAGTTCATGCTAAAAGTGTATGTGCGACAATCCTCGCACTGGATATGAGTCTAATTATACCAGTGCCACACAGACCGGTTCCCTGTCTCTCCAATCCTGTTATTTGTGTATCAACACTACAAGTATTGCCTGAATGTCCTGTTGTTTCAAATCTATTACCAACATCAACAATATCTTATAGCAGTTATATGCCAGTCCTGTTTTATTCTCATGCTCTGGGAAGAAAAAACAGTAGTGTTGGGGCACACTTATTATATATATGTACATTAAAATATAACTTTTATTTCTTTTGTTAAAACAGGCCATTCAACCTCCTAACCAACAAAACAAATACAAACACAGATATTGAGTTAAAAAATATATATGTGTGACAGCCAATTTCAATGATAAAGGCAATCAGGGATAGGGAACTATCCTGCAATTCACTGCTTGCTATGGCTGTGTGTATATAATTGATTGTGCATATGAATCTTAAAAATATATAAGATCGTGGTTTGGCGAAAATATATAGGAACAGGGTCCAATAATTAAGTATCAAAGTAAAATATTAGAATAATATCGCGGACCCCTGCTCAGCGCTATAAACCTGGTTGTGCATGTGTTCCTACAATAATGTACCGTTTATATGCTTGTCTTATGTATCCTAAAGATAAGAAGAAACACCCATGGTTTTACTTCCCACCTGTGTGCCGCAGGGCAGTGAAAAAGTGGGTGAGAGCACCTGGGTGTGAGTAGGTGATTGTCGGAAGAAAGTAGAAGTTGGAGCTGCTGTTACACAGGAAGAGTGCCCCATCCCCCCTGTTAGTATATACCCAGCGCTGGGGGTACTGAGATCCCCCGACAATGAGAGTCCAACGATACAGAATAGACGAATGATGGAGTATAGTTGTGGGAAATCTGGATTGCACAAATGTAAATAATCAAATCTCCATAAGCCCCTTCACAATTAGTAGTTAATTTATATAAGGAAAAAATATGAGATATGGTAAGAACTTACCTTTGTTATCTCTATTTCTACGAAATCCATAGGGTTCCACAGGATACCTTGGGGTATAGGTGATGACGTCAGGCATCGGGCACCATAGAGTTACGTTTTCAGCCTCCCTGGATGCACTAGGGTCCCCCTCCTATACCCGCCCCCGAGCCAAGGCATCTCAGTTACGTACCAAGCCGTAGGCCGGAGGAGGAGAAGGAAGAGAGAGAAAAAAAGATCTGGACACACACAAGAATCACATTCTCACCAGAGGGAGACGGAAAAAAAACGGTGACCAGAGTAAAGCCCATCCGCAGCACAGGTGCGACAGGGCGGGAGTCCTGTGGAACCCTATGGACTTCGTAGAAATAGAGATAACAAAGGTAAGTTCTTACCATATCTCATATTTTCTACATCAGGGTCCATAGGGTATCCACAGGATACCTTGGGGATGTCCCAAAGCAGTATCCTTTAAGGCTGGGGATGCTCCTGTGCTGAAAGGAGAATCCGCCGCCCGAAGGAAGCATTCTGAGAGGCAAAGGTGTCAAATGCGTAATACCTCACAAAGGTATGGTTAGAGGACCACGTGGCAGCCTTGCAGATCTGGACTGCAGAGACACCACGTCGAGCTGCCCACGAAGGACCCACAGACCTCGTGGAATGAGCCCTCACCGAGGATGGAACCGGAAGGCCTTCATGAAGATAAGCTTCTGAAATTGCCATAAGAATCCAACTTGCCAAAGTTTGCTTTGAAGCAGGCCAATCCTTTTTATGGAAACCATAGAGAACAAACAAGGCGTCCGACTTCCTAAACGAAGAAGTGCAGTCAGCATAAATCCTTAAGGCCCGCACAACATCCAAAGTGGCCTCACCCACTGAAAGATCAGGTGAGTTAAAAGCCGGCACAACGATTTCCTCGTTGATATGGAAACTTGAAATAACTTTGGGAAGGAATCCAGGACAAATACGCAGCACCGCCCTGTTCCTATGAAAAATCAGAAAAGGGGGTCTACAGGAGAGAGCCCCTAAGTTAGAAACACGTCTGGCCGAAGCAATGGCCAGAAGGAATATTGTTTTAGCTGTCAGCCATTTAAGGTCCACTGAGCCCAGTGGTTCAAACGGCGGTCCTTGGAGAGCCCTCAGGACCACAGCTAAATCCCAAGGCGCCACCGGTGGAACAAAAGGTGGCTGAATTCGAAGAACACCTTGCATAAAGGTGCGCACATCAGGGATCGCAGCAATCCTACGATGGAGCCAGACTGACAGGGCAGACACCTGCACCTTCAGAGAAGCAAGGTGAAGCCCATGGTCTAGCCCCACCTGTAGGAAAGCTAACTCTCTAGACAGACGGACCTCGAGGGGCATAACCTCTCGATCGACACCACTGGAAGAACGTATGCCACACACGATGGTATATCCTTGCAGAAGGTGGTTTCCGAGCTCTTAGCATAGTTTGTACCACAGAGCTGGAAAACCCCCTGGACCTTAACATGGCCGTCTCAACAGCCACGCTGTCAAAGACAGCCGAGCCAGGTCCGGGTGAAGACAAGGACCCTGTGATAGCTGGTCTAGTCATAGCGGCAACCGCAGAGGAATGTCCACGGACAGACTCTGAAGGTCTGAGAACCAGTGCCGCCTGGGCCACGCGGGAGCTATCAACAGGAGCGTACCTCCTTCCTGCTTGAATTTCCGGATTACCCGCGGAAGAAGGGAAAACGGAGGAAAGAGATAAGCAAACCGGAAACGTCCACTGGACGGACAGAGCATCCACCAGAGACGCCTTTTCATCTCTTGTTCGAGACCCGTACACCGGCAACTTGTTGTTGTGCCATGACGTCTATCTCTGGAAGACCCCATCTGTCCACCAGAAGTTGAAAGACATCCTGGTGCGGAGACCATTCCCCCGGATGTATGTCCTGGCGACTGAGAAAATCCGCCTCCCAGTTGAGGACTCCCGGGATGAATACTGCTGATATGGCCGGGAGATTGCGCTCCGCCCAGACCAGGATGCGGGATACCTCTACGAGTGCCGCCCGACTTTGGGTTCCTCCTTGTCGATTTATGTAGGCCACGGTGGTGGCGTTGTCCGACTGGACCTGCACGGGGTGACCTTGGAGAACCCGATGTGCCTGCTGGAGAGCATTGAAAACCGTGCGGAGTTCCAAGATGTTTATTGGAAGCTCCTTTTCTGCCTGAGTCCACCTGTCCTGGAACAAGTGTGGACCCATGACAGATCTCCAGCCCCGAAGGCTGGCGTCCGTTCTTAACAGGACCCAGTTCGCCACCCAAAATGGATGACCCTTGTTGAGGTGGGGCGTCTGCAACCACCAGGCTAGAGACAGGCGAACCTCCGGAGTGAGCATCATCGTCTGGGACTTTAGACTCTGAGGCAGTCCATCCCATTTGGACAGGATCAATTGCTGCAGAGGTCTGGAGTGAAACTGGGCATATTCCACCATGTCGAATACTGACACCATGGAGCCCAGTAACCTCATCGCCGAGTGCAGAGACACTCGGCGACTCTGCAGACAACTGTACCTCTGGAGATCCTGCCACCAACAGAAGGTCGTCTAGGTACGGCAACATGCGGACTCCCTGCAGCCGCAGGTAAGCCACCATGACCGCCATGACCTTGGTGAACACCCGTGGTGCTGTCGCTAGGCCAAAAGGTAATGCCCGCAACTGGAAGTGATCGTTGCGGATTGCAAACCTGAGGACCTGCTGATGGCGCAAAAGAATAGGGACATGCAGGTAAGGGTCCTGTATGTCCAATGACACCATGTAATCCCCAGGTTCCAGCACCAGAATGATGGACCGTAGGGTCTCCATCCGAAACCGTGGCACCCGCAAGGACTTGTTGAGGGCCTTGAGGTTGAGAATCGGATGGTACGACCCATTGGGTTTCTACACCAAAAATAGAATGGAATAGAAACCCTGGCCCCTCTGGGAGAATGGAACAGGCACTATAACTCCAGCCTGGAGTATAGTGTGCAAAACCTGCTGCAGTTCCAAGGCTTTGTTCCGGTCTAATGGAAGGCCTGTGGTGAAGAACCGGGATGGGGGCCTGTGCCGAAAGGACAGGGCATACCCGTGAGAAACCACCTCGTGAACCCAATTGTCTGTCGTGGTTATCGACCAACACTGGACGAACTGCAGCAGGCGGCCTCCCACTTTGGGATCCCCCAAAGGGAGGCCCGGACCGTCAGGCTGCAGGTTTGTCATCTGACTTAGGGGCCGGACGTCTGGTACTCCAGGCCTGTTTCCTGGGCTTGGCCGATTTCTTGGGCCCAGCCTGCCGGGGAAAAGACTGTGCTTTAGGCCTACCCTGGGCCCTGTAAGGCTGAAAGGACGACGTACCCGAACTTGAATGGACCGCAGCAGATGGGAGACATGCAGATTTGGCTGCCTCCAGCGTGGCTACAATTTTGTCCAGATCCGGACCAAATAGGACTTCTCCATTAAAAGGCAAAGCTTCTAAGCCCTTTTTGGAATCAGCGTCCGCCTTCCAAGATTGCAACCATAAGGTGCGACGAGCAGCAACAGCTGCCGAAGAAATCCGAGATGTGAGGATACTGATATCCAAGGCCGCTTCATTGATGTAAGTGGCCGAATCCCGGAGATTGCCTACCAACTCGGCCTGTTCAGCCGAACAGTCGGAATCCAAAGACGCCTCCAAACTATCAGCCCAGCGCTCCATAGCTCTGGCTACCCAACATACGGCCATAGCCGGTCTGGATGCCCCCCCGCGAGGGAATAAATGGACTTTAGGCAGATCTCCACCTTGTGGTCCGTAGCATCCTTCAAGGAGGACATGGAGGGCATGGGCAAGGTGGCACTTCGGACTAGGCGTGTCACATGAGAATCCACTTGTGGAGGGGATTCCCACTTAGAAAAATAATTGTCCGCAAACGGATAAGCCACAGCTAATCGCCTCTGAGGCTGATACAGTTTACCAGGGTGTTTCCACGCCTCCTCTAAATGGTCTACTAACTGACCCGAAAGAGGAAACACTGTGGCGTCACCCTTAATATCCTCAAAAAAGGCATATTTGGACTTGGACACCGGAGGATCGTCATCCTCAATAACAAAAGCCGTGCGGACTGCCCGAATAAGGCCAGGAATATAAACCTTGGACTTAGCGTCCGACTCTTTAGTATGGAGAGGTTCTTGGTCAGATAGATCCAGAATCTCACCATCATCGGACATCACGTCGTCATCCTCTTAAGGAGCAGACAGAGACGCCACAGGCCGCTCATGTGGCCGCAACACAGACTCCCCTTGTAACACGTCCGACAAATGCTGTACCGAATTTGTCAGTGAATTAACCCACGCAGGCTCCTGTGAAACCTGGGGAGCGGAAATAGGAAGACTGTGGGGTACCATCAGTTGTCTCGGGAACCCCTGCATGGGTGACGACACCACTGACTGCTGGGACAATCCCATCTGGGAAAACGCAGGTGGCGGAGCTAACTGGCCCACTAGGGTTGTAAGCGCTTTAGCAAAACAAGCCCAAGGAGGTTCCTGTACCGGAGCCGTGACATTAATTGGCCGTGGACCATGTGCTCAGGAGGGACCCACCGCGGGACCCCCGTTGCTTACCTGCTGCCCCTTGAATCCGGCCATGGTCCGAAACATCTGGGGTCACCGCTAGCCGTGACTCCAGATGCTTACCAGCATCCCCGGATCAGTACCGGCGTTCTGGTACCGGCAGGGTGTAGGGGAGACAGCATGGACATCAGCAGTGACTGTCCATGCTGTACTCCCAGGTGTGCAGCCACAGCTGCCTTGAAGAAAACTTAAGGGGCTATCCTTAGCCCCCCTCTAAACATGTGCTCCGACTCCGAGCCGGGCACCAACGAAACTGAGATGCCTTGGCTCGGGGCGGGGTATAGGAGGGGGACCCTAGTGTATCCTGGGAGGCTGAAAACTTAACTCTATGGTGCCCGATGCCTGATGTCATCACCTATACCCCAAGGTATCCTGTGGATACCCTATGGACCCTGATGTAGAAATAGAATATCGCATGTCATGCATATTGGGTTTGTACCCAATGTCACAAGTCATACAACTCTGGAGCCAGTGCACGGTATCACAGGTCATACGTACATTACTTCACCGGTCATACATAAACATTGTTTATCTCTCCATGTGCATGGCAACATAGTATTGCAAGAAGAGTGCCGCATATTCAATTGCATGTGTATATACAAATGGAACAATTATAGAAGTTTAGTCAGTTAATTACAGACAACATAGAGGTTTAATGGTGCACATCTAATGGTTCCTCATGTCTAACAAGAAGTGTGCAATTTTATCCATAGCATATAGTTATTACCGATACACATGACGTTATGGCAATGTACACTCGTAATCAAAATCCAGTGTGTGAATAAACATACTAGCTCTCAGTCCCACAAATTTGCATTGATACCTATTACTTTCAATAGGGTGGAAAATCTGCAGACAAAAAATACATGAATTAGCCAGTGATCATTCTGGCATTACCTAAGCAAGATTTTCTGTTTATAATGACAGGGGCGATATTTGGTAACCTGCTGTAGTCCTGTTCAATATGTGACTAGTACAGCATGACAAATATCAGGCATTTAATGAATATACACAAGGCATGAGAAGGATACATATAGCACTATCAGGAATTCAAACATGCTGATATATTTTAACAGAACATCGTTGTATCAAAGCCCTATTTGGAGAAACATGCGTCCAGCAGTGTTTAAACACACGGTCGGTGTACAGACCGGAGAACAGCGCAACCCTGTTCTAAGTATTAATTCTATAAATTTGATACAAGGATTATTCTCAGCCTGGTTATCTGTTTTACTACCTTTCCAGTCACTGAGGTCCATCCTCTAAACTTACAGTATATACAATAACCTCTGTTTATTTGCAGGGCAGTGCCAGTTTCAAATATATGCTATAATAAAGTGTTCCAATATCCTCTCTTCTGCTTCTGCTCTCCAGTCTTGTGGCAGTGAGGTTTCATTGTTCTGTTACTTTGGTATAATGCAAAATAAACTTTACTTCTGGTGATTGAGACAAACATGGAAATACAGACTCGGAATGCTATATTTACAAAATCAGAAGATTAGGATTAAAATTGACATTTTATTTCAACATTTGCCTCTTATCCAAACAAAATTTGGCATCTGAAAAAATCTGGGTCATTGGCAAAATACACTGAATCAGACAACATCTATTTCTGTTGAAATTTCTGCTCTCAAGCTTATGAAGTCAATTTATCAATGTATGGCTTTGATGTCTCATGTTTGTGAATACATCTGTTTCTTGATCTGGCACAATCTTACCTAATCAATGTGAAAATTCTGACTCACTGAAGAATTGTATTTATTAAAATAAAGGAAAAGGGGACGTGGCCTGGACACAGAGGAGAGAGGCAGCACCTTCCTTATGCTCCTCACTTGGGGAGCGATTTAAAAACTCTTTATGGCAGCCCTACTCCCTGTACTCTGCCCAGTACCACCTGAGAACAACCCCCGCTGGACGCTGAGCCCTGTGTGCCCACGGAAGATGCGCTTACCATTCCGGAGATGGTTCCCGCGATCAGGCCTGCTCCTTCCTCCCCCGCATGCCTGCTGGCCGGGTCTGCGACGCGGCTGGAAGGTGCTAATCCGCTGCACACTCTGCTGGACTGCTATATGTGAAAGGCGCATCGGCGTCCCAGCTGGCTGACGCCCGATATATATGGAGCACTGAGCGGTTCCTCCTGTGAGTGACATCCCGCCTCAGCTCAGTGAAATATACTGTGTAGCGGCGGACATCTTCGATTTCAAATCCTTCCCTACCAGCGTCTATATATACAAGCCACAAGTTACTTGTGTGACACCTGCTCTGCTGCTTACACAAGCTAGTGTTTCTTTTTTCTTTTCTCCTGTCTATACCAATCTATTTTTTTTTATTATTTAGAGGTATTTGGACAACTGTTTTTTTCACAAGATGATTAATGTTATGTCACCCATGAAGATGTAGAGGGGGATGATGGGAGTCTCCCTGCTCACCATTTAATTACTATACTATTCAAGAGGAAAACATTTTTCACTTTCAATCCTGTCTTCTTTTTTTGATTCATACATTATATATCTATATCTATTTTCACTGCACATAAGGGACAGATTCCAATATTGGTTATCTTATCTGGAGTTTGGAGAAATTCTTAATGGCACCTACCCCTGGTAAAACTCAGCGTCATAGATCCGGTAAGTGGATGGAAGTCTCTACAATAATGGAGCCTCCACAACTACAGGAGATGTCTCCGATATCCACAGACACCTCTACTGATGGACTAACCCCTGCACCCCCGACTACACCTCCGATGCCTCCTTTAATGTATGATGACATGGTCAGAGCTATTAAAGAAACCATGGCACCTCTCATGTCACAACAAGCTGCAAAATAATCGGACGCTCTTAAGGAGGTTAAAGCTCAATTGGACTCTACAGATCTCCAGGTGGTAATTAATGAGCACAAGATTGGTGAACATGAGCAGGATATTTTTGAACTGAAACAACAGGTAGCTCAACTGCAAAAATCTAATTGCCAACTGATCAATGAAGTTGACGATTTGGAAAATCATTCACGCAGGTATAACTTGCGAATTGTTGGACTTCCTAAATCCTTGAGAGGCCCTGAACTCTTGAAATGTCTTCAGTTAGAATTGCCGCAGCTGTTGGGAGTAGCTGACACCATTACTGATTTTAGAATTGAAAGAGCTCATCGTATAGGGCCCTTTACAGAATCTACACGTCAGCGCACAGTGATATTTAAATGTCTCAATTTTCCACATAAGATGACTCTGTGGTCGGCCGCCCGCAAAATGGACCGGATAATGTTGATGAACCAACGCCTGCTTATCTTTCAGGATTATTCGGTAGAAGTTACTAAAGCCCGTAAAGAGATGACCCCTATTTGCTCCAAGTTGTTCCATGCTAAGCAAAAATTTGGCCTTCTTTACCCAGCTAAGCTGAGGGTCTTTCAAGGTAAAGACTTCAAAGAATTTACCAATGCAGCTGATCCACAAGCATTCTTGGATGAGGAAGACGCAGAAGGTGATCATGCTGCAGACTGATATCTTTCGGATTGGTCCATTCAATGTTATATTTAAGCGATTTAATTTGCTCTTATTACATAGTATTATGTGGCATCTATAGTCATACATATATATATAACTGTTTTCTATGATTGTTTATTGTGTCACTTTATATCTGTCTCTGTAATAAGAGGTTCAGGTCTGATAACCTGTTTTGCTAGATTTACAAGATATTCAGTACTGATCACCTATTTTGCTATATTTACCTGATAACCTCAGATTTTATTAATATAGCTGTTAATATCGATTTTAGATATATTTTGTATTTGTTTAGTTTTATTCTTTTCTCTCTATCCTTTAAGGCTAGGGAGGACGGGAATATGCAACTATTATAGTATGATGTTATAGTGTTCTCCTTTTTGGTATATACTGGACTCCTTGATTTTTCCTCCATTTTTGGTAGCATAGTGATGAAAATTTGTTTGCCATGGTATGTCTCTTTTCCCTTTTCTTATTTTTCTTTACTATTAATGTTTTTCTTTTTACTTAGTTTTTATTTATTTTTTTGTAATTGTTTGCGTTTTAGATGCAGGGTGATTATTATATTTGATTTATTATGTTTTTCTATCTCACATTACATATTTTATCTATATGGTCTATTTATGTTAATGTCAATACATTATATCTTCTATGACCACTCTTAAACTATGGGCCTGATTCAGACCCGCTAGCGAGCGCTGAGCAGTCGCAAGCGGGTCGATGGTGCCCTAGTGCGCATGACGGAGGCTGCTCCGTCGTGCGCATGCGCGAGACCTGGCTAGCGACGGGGAAGCCGTCGCTCCGGGTCTCGCACCAACGGGGGCGTGCTGTCGATTGTCTGATAGAGCCAAAATCACTCCAGGGCTTTCGGTCACTGAGACCCTACCGCAGGGTCTCGTCGCAAGCCCAATGGTCGCGATGGTCTTGACCATCGCGACCATCTTTTTGGCCGCTCGCATATGCTGTGGGTGGTCACCCACAGCTATGCGAGCGGCCGGGAGGCCGCTCCAAGTTTAGGTAGGAGGGCCCTGATTCAGAGTGAGCACTCTGGTCAGAGCGTCTGGCTCTGAATCAGTTCCAATGTTCCTGGAATGTTCAGGTATTAATTCCCCAGCTAAACGCTGGAAAATTATTACTTATTTAAATATTAAAAGATCTGATATTTCTTTTCTCCAGGAGACACTTTTAAATGATTTGGAGCAGACCAAACTGTCTATGTTGCGCCAACAGGTGGTAGCATTTTTTTCTTATAACTCAAAATCTCGTGGAGTAGCTATTTTGATACGAAAAGGTCTCCCCTTTAGTATTGAAAAACAATTATCTGATCCGAATGGACATTTTGTTATTATCCAAATTGTGCTTTTTGGTACTCTTTACACTTTATGTAATATTTATGCTCCAACAATTTATGATCGTTCTTTTTTCAGAGCATTGATTAATTTATTATATCAATTTGTAGATGCAAATTTGATACTGGGGGGTGATTTTAATATTGTAGCCTCCTCTTGCATGGATCGCCAGTTCTCCTCCCGTGTTTTAGAAACACAACGTAAAATTAGTATGTCTTTTATAACGGAACAGTTACACCTTACTGACCTTTGGCGGCTCTATCACCCGCTTGATAGGGAATACGCATTCTACACAGCGCCACATAAAATGTACTCTCGAATAGATCATATTTTAATATCCTCACCACTGATTACAACCGTTTCAGCTTCATTTATCGAACCCATCAATTTTACAGACCATGCTTTGAAACGGGTAGAATTTTCTCCTACTGTACCCATCGGTAACACTTTTAATTGGCATTTCCCTTCTCATTTAGCTTCCTCCCATAAATTTAAAGACACACTTCAGTCATCTTGGGATTCTTATACTTTTTCTAATATGCAACATTTAAACTCACCTTTCCTATATTGGCAGGCAGCTAAAGCTGTTCTTCGAGGGCAAATTATATCCTTTTCTGCAAATCATCGCAAACATTACTCCCAAAAACTGCAGGATGCCCAGTCTATATAGACGACTTCCATGAAGATGATCTCAACATATTACTGTCTTTAGATGCCTAGAAAGCCTTTGACATGGTGGTTTGGGATCATCTTTATGAGGTATTAAAGAGGTTTGGATTTCCATCGCAAATTATTTCTTTGATTCAGACACTGAATTCCTCTGCCTCCTCTAAAGAGCTAGTGAATAAATTCATGTCTTCAAAAATCTCCATACAAGGAGGAACACGTCAGGGCTGCCCGCTTTCGCCTCTATTGTTCGTCCTAACATTAGAACCATTGGCGATATCTCTGAGGAATAATTCTCTCTTTACAGGTACTTCTATTGGGGATACTCAATTGAAGTTATCACTATTTGCAGATGACCTGCTTATGTTTGTATCACATTCTTCTACGTCAATACCGACTATTTTGCAGGAGATAGTGTTTCAGTTCGTTTACAGGATACAAAATTAATTTTCAAAAATCTGAGGTTTTACCTCTCACTCGTCCCGACTTGTTGCACAGACATCCTATACTTACTTCTTCATTCCACATTGCTAAAAACAATATCAAATATCTTGGTATTTATATTATACCCTCGGTTCATAATATCTATTCAGCTAACTTTCCAACTGTCATCGCTAAAATTACTAAATTAGTCCAGCAGTGGATGTCACTACCTTTATCTCTTTTAGGACGAATAGCAGTTGTAAAGAGTGTGCTTTTTCCAAAAATAGCATACCCGCTTCAAATGCTCCCCATTTTTCTCTCCCCATTGGACATCAAGAAATGTATAAATCTTTTTCAGACCTTTATTTGGCAGAACAGGAAACCTAGAATTAGACTGATATTGCCAAAGGTTAAGGGAGGTTTAGGATTACCAGATATCAAAGCTTTCAGTCAAGCAGCAGCATTTCATTATATTTCTGATTGGTGTTTAGGGCTCGCTCATTTTACAACTCCATGTGTTGAAACTGCATTATTTTCTCCTTACTCTGTAGTAGCCATTCTACATATGCCCAACAAAAAATAATGACTACTTTTTTACATAATATTTTGTTTAAAGATACTTATAAGGCATGGCTGGCTATCCATGGAAGATTGGACTCCAACCCTACTTTCACTAACCACCTCACATTTTGGGGTAATCCAGCTCTCCAGCCATCTCTGACCATCTCCCATTATAACACTTGGAGACAAAAGGCATTGCAAAAATTAGAGACATATTTGATCCAGGAGGAAAACTTTTCAGCGCTTCAAGACAAATATAATATACCACATTCAAATTTTTTTCTATATTTGCAGATTAGACATTTTATTTTTAGTAGGTTGTCTTCTGGTGTCAAAATATTTCCTGTGTCAGATTGTGCATTTCGCTCTGGTTACTTTATGTTCATCTATTAAATTTAAATTACATTTTCTTTATACTTCCTTATTATTAAATAATGTTGCTAAAGTATGGGACGGAGTGTGGAAGGCTTGGTCAACAGATTTTCCTGACTTTAATTCTTCAAATATTTTGTTATTCACAATGCCACGTACTATGAGCTCTCTTATCTCATCTAAATTACAAGAAGTTCATTTTAAATTTATGAATAGAGCATATATATCGCAGGCACAAAGGCATTCAATATCAAATGACATTTCTTTTAGTTACCCAAAATGTAATTTTTCCTTTGCAACATTTATACACAATGTATGGCATTGTTCCAAGGTTAAAAAGTTTTGGCGTAAACTCCATAATTTTATTGTAGATATAACTAAAATTACCCTCCCTTTTTCTTGGGCCTCATTGTTACTAGTAGATTTCACTTTGTGGATTGATGCATCTTTACCTAAAAAATATATACCGATTATTTCCATTATAATCACAATAGCCAAAAAAAAATATTTTACAGAAGTGGTTATCTCCTAACCCGCCATCAATTACAATGGTAAGAACTGAATTATTAGCTATATTATATTTTGAGAGGAGGAGAGCATTGACTGATATAGAGCAAGGAGTTGCCCGATTCCATAAGAAATGGGAATTATATATAGATTATCTTCCATTACATAAATCTAAATATATAATGGAAATTTTTGAAAACACATCATGGTCTTTGATGCGTAACCTTACTTTAAATATATTGAGTATTATACTGTATGATATATAAGATATTTCACCCTGCTCCGCACCCCCTTTATTTATTTATTTTATTTTAATTTTTTTTCTTTTGGTGTAATTCTATTATTTTGAAATTAGTAAATTGTTTGTTATAATATAATTATATTATAATCTCTCTGTTTGGTATATTGAGATTATTTATATTTTACCATGTGAAATTATATTTCAAGTTGTATTCTCAATATGTTTACTTTTAAAATGCTAATAAAAAATTGTTTAAAAAAAAAAAGTAAACACAAATCTTTTTGTAATTAGGACAGTGATGTCTCCTCTTTTTTGGGGATTGTGGGGATACCGAACAAACAGAATTATGAGATTAAATAACATAAAAATGGAAACCTAACACGGAGCTTGACTACAATACACACATATAAGAACAATGTATGAATATGTTCCTTATTAGTTGTCTCAAATAGGGTCCAAGTCTCGAACCCTGTTTGAGACATCTATGTTGTTGAAGTATTGGTGAAAACTCTTTAGGACTCCTTTTTTGGCTGCTGTTTGTGCACAAGTGATATCCACTCTTGCATATTTCATTGCCCTATTGAGAATGATGAAGTTGGCCATGGCTTCTACTATGAAACATAGATAGTTTCATCTGCAACATTTGAGCAATTTCATTTATGTTACTTTAACGTTTTTGATGTATTTGGGGATTTTGACCCTTAGATAAATAGATCCCTAAATTGTGTCATGGATGGAACTTGTAATTTGTTTATAGAATAAATTTGATGTGTTTTAATCCACATTACTAATCATAGATTCACATATTTTGTTATCTATTTTCAGAGGCAGAGACAAGATATTTGATAGCCGTGAAACCGAATGACAACCCTAAAAAGTCCTGTAAAGGTAAAACATTACTATGTCTACTTTATAGCACAATAATAGGACAGCATCAGATATGTTAGGCTTCTATAATTGAAGTAGTTTAAAACCTTTTTTGAAACATAAATGCTTTTACCAATAAAATATGTAAATTTTAAAAGAAAACCAAAGAAACAAGATGATATATATACATCAGTTCCCAAATGTTTAAGGTAGAGTATATATACATTGAACATTGGGATAGACTGGTATTCACTACTTATTATTATTATCTTTTATTTATATGGCGACACAAGTGTTCCGCATCACCTTACAAAGTACATAAACAAATAATTTGACAAGTGACTAATGCTGCCCATCCACTAGGCGATTATACCTAGTGATGGAGCGATAATGACGGTCGTTATCGCTCCATCGCTTGGTAATCGTCCGCAAATCAGACAGTAAAAGGTTAAAAATGACCAGTGATGCGCGCGCCCGCTGGTCATTTTTAACATCAATCATCGCCCGGACATGACAGTCAACCTGACGACCGCCATCAGGTTGCCATGTTCGGGAATGATTGATCTGCATACACTGAACGTTCAGTGCAAACAGTTCACTCAGCGGGAGACGACGGCGTCGTAATTGTGCCGTCGTCCCCTACATCACATAGTGGATGGGCAGCTTAAAGCTGCATACACACGGTAGGATCTGTACCACCAACGACATGAAAGATATCTTTGAAAGATCTCTTTCAAAGAGATCTTTGAAAGATATCTTTCAAAGATGTCTTTAAGTGAGTCATCCTGCCACATCTCTGAACATGTAAAGTTGACAATATCGTCCAGATTGGCCTGCATGTATGGACGATCATAGATATCGTTATCGTTCATTCGGGAGTGCGCATCGTTGGTCGTTCACTGAATAAAAATGAACGATATATCGTTGAACAATATCGTTATCGTTCATATCGTAACGATATATCTGTCCGTGTGTACGCACCTTTACAGTACAATATAGGACAGGGACATGGATAATATACATTGCTACATTAGTGACCAAAACACCTAGATATGCAACAGAGCATAAGCAACCAAGTGTTAGGTGCCCTGGCGGGGGTTAAGAAGTAGATGAAAGTAAAGTAAGGAGAAGCACAAGAGGGTAGAGGCCCTGCTCGTAAGAGCTTACATTCTAATAAATGGTTATGTTTGTAAAACATCGCAAATCACTTTGAACTTTTATTTTCGCATCTGTGTTCCCTTTTTCGTTAATTGTATGGTCTGATTTTTTTTGTTCTTTTAAGTTATATTCTTACTTAAAACTCAGCTTATCGGGGTTTTTTTCAGCAGAAAAGAATTCTATTCAGAAGCCTCTACAGATTGTGATTGGGTCACTGACACCAACATCGGTCTATCTATCATGGGGCATACTTATAAATCCTCAAGTTGACTGGTCTGCACTCAACAAATGTCCTAATGACAGGTAAATGTGTTTCAATTTGGACATGAATGTGGCTGCTGGGTATGCATGTAGTATCAGAAGCTGCTAGTTAGTTAAATTTTGGCAAGCATACATACAAACCAAAAGCTGTAAAATATCTTGCTTTTGAAATTAAGGTTGGTAGGACCATAGCACTAGTAACCAGAGTTCACTATCCATGGTCTTTATGATATACATTTATCGTGTTTTGTTATTTTATTTAGCAGTAATTTCTTTCTTTCATGCACAACATATGCTAACTTCTTATTGAAAACCACAAAAATAACAATGTACTTTCCCTTCAGGTTACTAGATACTCAGTTACATCTAACAATATTAAGAGTCATCCAACCAAATGTGTATCATGATTTTAGGGCATACTACAGATTACTTTGGCTCTTCCAGCATATACGAGAAATAACAGATTTAAGTTCAGAACATGAGGAACACTGACTTACCAGGTGACAGCGGTGACGCCTGTCCCCTCCATCAATTCAAATCCCTTTCTACTCCTTCACCTCACACACAGCACCCAGCTGATTTTGTGTGTTTTCTCTTTTAATGCCGAATAACAACTGGCTCTGGTAATGGCAGCTGACAGAAGAGACGGCTTCGGTTCCTGAGCTCGTCCGCCTCTCTCTCTCTCTCTCTCTCTTGTTCTGCTAGGCCTCACATGTGTCAGAGCTGACAGCAAAGTGTTAGGAATAGCTATCACTCTACTGCAATGAAACAGGCTCCTATTATTATTATTCTTTATTTATATGGCGCCACAAGTGTTCCGCAGCGCCTTACAAACTACATAAACAAATAAGTGAACAAGAAACCAGTGACTTGCAGCACAATACAATACCAGACAAGGACATGGTTTGTACACATTGCTGCATTAGCTATCATAACACTGAAAATAAGCAGAAGGGAGTTATGTGGCACATCCACTAGCAGACTGTGAAACGACTGCATGATAACGACATTGTAATCGTGCAGTCGTTTTACAGTCTGTGCTGTGCCTACACTGAACGATCAGTCGTTCAGTGTATGCACCTTCCCTGATCCCCGAACATGGCCGATCTGTCGATTTATGCCTGATTAACGGGCGATTGAACGATAACGATATCATTATCGTTCAATTGCTCTGTTTAATCAGGTAGTGAATGTGCGCCTTAGCAAGAAGTGTTAGATGCCCTTGTGGGGAGTAAGGAATAGAAGAAAATATAAGAAGTAGTATATGAGGGAAGATGAGATCTTACATTCTAAAGGGGAGGGGCAGACAAACAGGCGTGACACAGATGAGGTAGACAGGGAGGAAAGAGCATGTAGTAGTGGGTTAAGAGTAGAGCTGATAGGCCTTGATGAAGTAGTGGGTCTTGAGAGCTCGTATGAAGATTTGTACAGAGGTGGATAGTCTGATAGGGAGAGGGAGAGAGTTCCATAGGTAGGGAGCAGCACGGGCAAAATCTTGGAGGCGGGAGTAAGAGGAAGTAATAAGTTGGCAGGAGAGATGGCATGCATTTGTTGAGCGAAGTGGACGGGCGGGAGTGTGCAGGGAGATGAGGTCAGAGATGTAAGTGGGAGAGGATTGGGTGAGGGCTTTGTAGGCAAGTGTAAGAACTTTGAATTGGCATCTAAAGGGGAAGGGGAGCCAGTGTAGGGTTTGAAGGAGAGGAGAAGTAGATCTAGAACGTCTGGAGTGGAACATGAGCCGAGCAGCAGCATTGAGGACCGATTGTAGTGGAGAGGTGGGAGACTGGGAGGCCAGCTAGGAGAAGGTTACAGTAGTCCAATTTGGAAATGACCAGCGAGTGGATGAGGGTTTAGTAGCATCCAAGGTGAGGAAGGGTCTAATCCTAGAAATATTTTGGAGATGGAAATGGCAGGACTGCAAGAGGTGCTGAATGTGTGGCTTAAAGGAGATGGAGGAGTCTAGGATAACTCTAAGACAGAGGACTTTGGGGCTAGAGGAGATAGTTGTGCCATCAATAGATAATTCAATTGTGGGAAGTGAGGTAATGGAAGAGGGTGGGATGATCAGCTCAGACTTAGACATGTTAAGTTTTTTGGGGGAGTGGCCTGGACGAGCATGGTGTAGGAGGCTAACTCCTTAACTCTCTGGCTCATATATCCGTTAGTCAATATCCTGAGACTCCTATCCGCTCCGCACCCTGGCATTGGCACCTGTTGGAATACTCACTCCTCAATGTGTCCTGGGACTATTTTGGAGGGTCTGAGGTTGGATGCTGGGGTTGGATGCTGCTGCGCTCCGTAAGCTGTTTGTTCTCCTTTTCTGTGTCTGCAGCTGCGGCGGCCATCTTGGATTCCGGCTCCGGCTGCTTCTGGCTCCAGCGCTGACTCTGTGGAGTCCTCTGACCTCGGTCCTGCTCATATAGGGTGGGGAAGGTCTCTGCTGTAGGCTGCTAGTATACTGCTGGAACAGATTCACTTGGGACCCACACTGTTCGATCCGGCCGCTATTTTAGATTTTGGCTCTGCACAAGGGAAGGTCTTTGTGTATATGAAGAAACTCCTGCTTGATTTGTATTTTTTCCTTTGGTGGTGGTACTTATAATACTGCTGCTATCTGCATCTATGCTGTGATTTCTAGCCCTCTCTGCCCTGCTTATCATTTATATTGGGCTGTATATTCTCTGTGAGGTCAGGCATATAAACTTCCTAGAGAACTATATTTATACTGCACTGCCTATCCTGGATTCATATTTCCTGAAGTTCTGTACTGCTATCTCTGCAAGATGGACCGACTATTTAAAGCTATTACTGACTCTGGAATGAGGCTGGCGACTCAAGTGATGAAACTGCAAAATGAGTTGTCTATGTTATTTTCTGGCTCACCCCAAAATATGGCTCGGTTTCCTGAAATGGAGACCTGTGTTATCACTTTAGAGGGAGATGATACACCTGCTACTGCCCAGCCGATCTCCTTTAAGTCCCAGGAAGTGGCATATTGGATTCCATCTGTTGATATGGATGGCTATTCCGAAAATATTTTGTCTCTTCCTCACCTTCTGATTCTGAAGGCCTTGTTCCACCTGTTAAAATCTTCTTTTTAAACTTATTCTCTTCGGTGTCTGTGAATGTATTCAAGTTTGAGGATTATTTAGCGGCTGGGTGCTTTGATTCTGCAATGTTTTTCCAAAAATCAGGGTTTTTTCTACTTCAGGGTCCATAGGGTATCCACAGGATACCTTGGGGTATAGGTGTGACGTCAGTCGCCGGGCACCATAGAGTTAAGCTTTTCAGCCTCCCAGGATGCACTAGGGTCCCCCTCCTATACCCCGCCCCCGAGCCAAGGCACCTCAGTTTAGTTTGGTGCCCGGCCGTAGTCGGGTGCACCTGTCGGAGTGGGGGCTAGAAGAGCCCCATAAGCTTTCTCCTATGCAGCTGTGGCTGCACATCTGGATGTACAGCATGGACAGTCAGTCCTGACGTCCATGCTGTCTTCCCTACACCCCCGCCGGTACCAGAACGCCGGTACCGATCCGGGGATGCTGGTGAGCATCTGGGGTCACAGCTAGCGGTGACCCCAGATGTTCCGGACCATGGCCGGATTTAAGGGGGACAAAGGTAAGCAGCGGGGTCCCGCGGTGGGTCCCCGCTGATCACATGGTCCTGAGTCCCCAGGCAGGGGGCTCCCTGGGGACTGGCTGCAGCGTGGAGCCAGGCGACCAACCTGCGCTTCCACTACCCCCTGGGACAGCGGACCGCAGCAGAGCGGTAGCGCTGCGGCGTCCCAGGGGTTAAATGAATGCCAGGGGAGCGCGCCTTCCCTGTCTCACAGCCGGCGCCTCCCCCGCTGCACACAGCCCTCTCTGCACGCTGCCGACTGGTCCTGTGGCAGCGCTCCTCCCCCAGGCCAGCCTCCTCTCTGCTCCTCGGCGGCCATCTTCTTCTGGACGCATGGTGAATGCTGCTGGAAGCGCTGGACGGAAGCATCGTGGTCTGGGTCCCCCCGCATACCTCTCCTCCGCTGTGGTCAGGTCTGTGTATGCAGCGCTGTGTCCTACCAGGCCCTGTGTCTGCGTAGTTGAGTGATCAGCGCTGTTAGTGCAGGAATTGATTTTCTTTGCATTGTATGTGACTGTGCTAGCGCTGCTGCCAGTAACTTTTCATCTAAACTGTCAGCTTTATTCTGTCCCTGTTCTGTCTGCTAAGCCCTTGCGGTGCGGTGCTGCAGGGTGGTCTCTCGCCTATTTACTATATAATTGGTGAGAGGGGTCACATACTTGGTGCCATCATGTCTGAAAGTGATTTTCCTCTCCGGCTACAATGTACTACATGTAAAGTACCGTTAGCGGAGGGGGAGGGTAGCGCGGAGGGCCTTTGCTGGCAGTGTTTGTCCATGGCGCGGCCGCTTACGGTTACAGCACCGGTACAGGAGCCGCCCTGGGCTTGTTTCGCTCAGGCGCTTACAGCCTTAGTGGGCCAGTTAGCTCCGCAGCCCGCGTTTACACCGATGGGTTTGTCCCAGCAGTCAGTGGTGTCGTCACCCATGCAGGGTTTCCCACGACAATTGGTGGTACCCAACAGTCTCCCTATTTCCCCGCTCCCGGTTTCTCAGGAGCCAACGTGGGTTAACTCCCTGACGAGTTCTGTACAGCACTTGTCGGATGTGTTGCAAGGGGAGTCTGTGATGAGGCCGCATAAACGGCCGGTGGCGTCTCTGTGGGCTCCTTATGAGGATGACGAGGGGACGTCTGATGATGGGGAGATTCTGGATCCTTACGATTAGGAACCTCTCCACAGTAAGGACGCTGATGCAAAGTCCAAGGTATATATTCCTGGACTTATTCGGGCGGTCCGCACAGCCTTGGTGATTGAGGACGAAGTTCCCCCAGCGGCTAAATCTAAGTATGCCTTTTTCAAAGATGTGAAGGGCGATGCCACAGTCTTTCCTCTTTCGGGTCAGTTAGTGGACCATTTAGAGGAGGCGTGGACACAGCCTGGCAAAAGATACCAGCCGCAGAGACGCCTGGCGGTGGCTTATCCGTTCGCGGATAATTATTTTGCAAAGTGGGAATCCCCTCCACAGGTGGATTCTCACGTGACCCGTCTTGTCCGTAGTGCCACATTGCCGATGCCATCCATGTCCTCCCTTAAGGATGCTACGGACCGCAAGGTGGAGATCTGCCTGAAGTCCGCTTATTCCCTTGCGGGGGGGGCAGCACGGCCGGCTATGGCCATTTGCTGGTTTCCCGATCGATGGAGCGCTGGGCGGATTCATTAGAGGCTTCTTTTGATTCCGACTGTCCGGCCGAACAGGCAGAGTTGATTGGCAATCTCCGTGATTCGGCTACTTATATCAACGAGGCGGCCCTAGACATTAGTACTCTGGTGTCTAGAATTTCTTCAGCAGCGGTGGCTGCTCGTCGCACCTTGTGGCTGCGATCCTGGAAGGCGGACGCAGATTCCAAAAAGGGTCTGGAGGCGTTGCCGTTTACCGGAGAAGTTCTCTTCGGTCTAGATCTGGATAAGATTGTGGCCACGCTGGCGGCAGCCAAATCGGCATGTCTCCCGTTGGCCGCTGCTCCTTCTGGTTCTGGACCATCGTCCTTTCGGTCATCTGGGGCCCAGGGCAGGCCCAAACTACAGTCGTTTCCTCGACAGGCTGGCCCTAAGAAATCGGCCAAGCCCCGGAAGCAGGAATGGAGTACCAGACGTCCGGCCCCCAAGCCAGATGACAAGCCTGCGGCCTGCCGGTCCGGGCCTCCCTTTGGGGGATCCCAGGGTGGGAGGCCGCCTGCTGCAGTTCGCCCAGTGTTGGTCGGCCACTACGACAGACACTTGGGTTCTCGAGGTGGTCTCTCACGGGTACGCCCTCTCCTTCCGGCACAGACCCCCGGCGCGATTCTTCACCACGGGTCTACCATCAGACCGGAACAAGGCTATGGAGCTGCGGAAGGTATTGCACACTATGCTCCAGGCTGGAGTTATAGTGCCTGTTCCATTCTCCCAGAGGGGCCAGGGTTTCTATTCAAATCTTTTTTTGGTACAGAAACCCAATGGGTCGTATCCTCCGATTCTCAACCTCAAAGCACTCAACAAGTCTTTGCGGGTTCCGAAGTTTCGGATGGAGACCCTACTGTCCATCATTCTGGCGCTGGAACCTGGGGACTACATGGTGTCATTGGACATACAGGATGCTTACCTGCATGTCCCTATTCTTTTGCGCCATCAACAGTTCCTCAGGTTTGCAATCCACAGCGACCACTTCCAGTTTCGGGCGTTACCTTTTGGCCTGGCGACAGCACCACGTGTTTTCACCAAGGTGATGGGGGTCATGGCGGCTTCTCTGCGGCTGCAGGGAGTCCGCATGTTGCCGTACTTGGACGACCTGTTATTGGTGGCAGGATCTCCAGAGCTCCTGTTACGCCACTTGGACCTGACCATTGCACTGCTGCAACGGTACGGCTGGCTAATCAACTGGCAGAAGTCCACTCTAATCCCGTCTCGGAGGATTCTGCATCTGGGAGCCTTATTGGACTCGGGACAGCAGAGGATCTTCGTGACGGAGGACAAGATTGTCTGCACAGCTGCCGGGTGTCCCTACACTCGGCGATGAGGTTACTGGGCTCCATGGTGTCGGTGTTCGACATGGTGGAATTCGCCCAGTTTCACTCCAGACCTCTGCAGCACCTGATCCTGTCCAAGTGGAACGGGCTGCCTCAGTCTCTGAAGTCCCAGACGATTGTGCTCACCCCGGAGGTTCGCCTGTCCCTTGCTTGGTGGTTACAGATGACTCACCTCAACAAGGGACGTCCGTTCTGGGTTCCAAATTGGGTCCTGTTGACAACGGACGCCAGTCTTCGGGGCTGGGGAGCAGTTTCGGGTCCACACTTGTTCCAGGGCAGGTGGACGCCGACAGATGCGGAGCTTCCAATAAATATCTTGGAACTCCGTGCGGTCTTCAATGCTCTCCAGCAGGCACATCGGTTTCTCCGGGGTCACCCGGTGCAGGACCAGACGGACAACGCTACCACCGTGGCCTACATAAACAGGCAAGGAGGAACTCGCAGTCGGGCGGCTCTCGTAGAGGTCTCTCGGATCCTGGTTTGGACGGAGCGCAATCTTCCGGCCATATCAGTGGTCTTCATCCCGGGAGTGCTAAATTGGGAGGCGGACTTTCTAAGTTGCCAGGACGTTCATCCGGGGGAATGGTCCCTGCACCCGGACGTTTTTCAACTGCTGGTGGACAGGTGGGGTCTTCCAGAGATCGACCTCATGGCGTCCCGGCACAACAACAAGTTGCCGGTGTACGGGTCTCGCACAAGAGACGAAGGGGCATCTCTGGTGGATGCTCTGTCCGTCCAGTGGACGTTCCGGTTCGCATACCTGTTCCCTCCGGTCTCCCTTCTTCCACGGGTAATCCGGAAATTCAAACAAGAAGGAGGGACGCTCCTGTTGATAGCTCCCGCGTGGCCCAGACGGCACTGGTTCTCAGACCTTCAGGGTCTGTCCGTGGACAGTCCTCTGCGGTTGCCGCTACGACCGGACCTTCTGTCTCAGGGTCCTTGTCTTCACCCGGACCTGACTCGGCTGTCTTTGACGGCGTGGCTGTTGAGACGGCCATGCTGAGGTCCCGGGGGTTTTCCAGCTCTGTGGTGCGTACCATGTTGCGAGCTCGGAAACCGAGCATATACCATCGCGTGTGGCATACGTTCTTCCAGTGGTGTCGACCGAGAGGTTATGCACCGCGGGAGTTTTGTCTGTCTCGGATTCTCGCCTTCCTGCAAGCGGGACTAGATCATGGGCTTCGCCTTGCTTCTTTGAAGGTACAGGTTTCGGCCCTATCTGTCTGGTTTCACCGTAGGATTGCTACAATTCCGGATGTGCGCACCTTTATGCAAGGTGTTCTCCGCATTCAGCCGCCCTTTGTTCCACCTGTGGCGCCTTGGGATTTGGCTGTGGTCCTGAGGGCTCTCCAAGGACCGCCGTTTGAACCACTGGGCTCAGTGGATCTTAAATGGCTAACAGCTAAGACTGTTTTCCTTCTGGCTATTGCTTCGACCAGACGTGTTTCTGATTTAGGGGCTCTTTCTTGTAAACCCCCTTTCTTGGTTTTTCATGGGAACAGGGCAGTGCTCCGCACTCGGCCCGAGGAAATCGTTGTTCCGGCCTTTAACTCACCGGGTCTTTCCGTGGGTGAGGCCTCTTTGGATGTTGTGCGGGCCTTAAGGACTTATGTTGACTGCACTTCTTCGTTTAGGAAGTCGGACGCTTTGTTTGTCCTCTATGGCTTCCGTAAAAAGGGTTGGCCTGCTTCAAAGCAAACTTTGGCAGCCTGGATCCGTATGGCTATTTCTGAAGCTTATCTTCATGAAGGCCTGCCGGTTCCTCCTTCTGTGAAGGCTCATTCCACTAGGTCTGTTGGTCCTTCGTGGGCAGCTCGACGTGGTGCCTCTGCAGTCCAGATCTGCAAGGCTGCTACGTGGTCTTCTGTCCATACCTTCGTGAGGTATTACAGGTTTGACACCTTCGCCTCTCAGGATGCTTCCTTCGGGCGGCGGATTCTCCTTTCTGCACAGGAGCATCCCCACCCTTAAAGGATACTGCTTTGGGACATCCCCAAGGTATCCTGTGGATACCCTATGGACCCTGAAGTAGAAAATATGAGATATGGTAAGAACTTACCCTTGTTATCTCTATTTCTACGAAGTCCATAGGGTTCCACAGGACTCCCGCCCTGTCGCACCTGTGCTGCAGATGGACTTTGCTCTGGTCACCGGTTTTCCGTCTCCCTCTGGTGAGAATGTGATTCTTGTATGTGTCCAGATCTTTTTTCTCTCTCTTCCTTCTCCTCCTCCGGCCTATGGCTTGATAACTAACTGAGGTGCCTTGGCTCGGGGGCGGGGTATAGGAGGGGGACCCTAGTGCATCCTGGGAGGCTGAAAAGCTTAACTCTATGGTGCCCGGCGACTGACGTCACACCTATACCACAAGGTATCCTGTGGAACCCTATGGACTTCGTAGAAATAGAGATAACAAGGGTAAGTTCTTACCATATCTCATATTTTTCCTATCGGCTATGACAACATTTTCGGACTTTTCACTTCAGTATTGTATGGACTTTTCTAGGTGTTCCCAGGTGTTCCATGCGGAGACTTTTCTATTATATATTTCTTAACAAGAGGCTGAGGCTTGGCCCGATTAATATTTCAGAATATATTGTCTCACTACTGATGCTTTTATGTGTGTTGCCCTGTTAATAATTGTCATTGATATATATTCAATGTTGTTGAATTTGTTGCTTAGGTCTATACCTGTATATCCTGATTTATCTGCTGTGTTGGTTCTGTATCCTGTTATGTATTTATGTATGGGAGTAATTATATATCTGTTTAGGCCGGATAGTTAGACCATGCTTATGGTCATTAGTTTATTGCCTCTGTTAATAATGTGGTTTTAGTATCCTTATTTTAGTAGGGGGTATTATTTTGTCTTTGGTATTGGTTTGGATTAGTGTTAGTTAGTTTAAGGGGATAGTTAGGGTATTTTCTCTTTTAAGGGATCCAAGTATGCCTGGGTTGGGGTTAGGCCATACAGGGTGGGGGATTATGGGAAGGTTTGATTTATATTTATTTACTTTGGGGTATACAGTACCAGTCAAAAGTTTGGACACACCTTCTCATTCAATGGTTTTTGTTTATTTAAATTATTTTCAACATAGTAGATTAATACTGAAGACATCAAAACTATGTAAGAACACATATGGAATTATGTTGTAAACAAAAAAGTGTTAAACAAATCAAAATATGTTTTATATTTTAAATTACTCAAAGTAGCCCCCTTTTGCTTAGATGACAGCTTTGCATACTCTTGGCATTCTCTCAGTCAGCTTCATGAGGTAGTCTCCTGGAACAGTCTTGAAGGAGTTCCCAGAGGTGCTAAGCACTTGTTGGCTGTTTTTCCTTCACTCTGCGGTCCAACTCATCCCAAACCAGCTCAATTCGGTTTAGGTGATTGTGGAGGCCAGGTCATCTGACGCATCACTCCATCTCTTTCCTTCTTGGTCAAGTAGCCCTTACATAGCCTGGAGGTGTGTTTGGGGTCATTGTCTTGTTGAAAAACAAAATGATGGTCCCAGTAACGCAAACCAGATGGGATGGCATGGCGCTGCAGAATGCTGTGGTAGTCATGCTGGTTAAGTGTGCCTTGAATTTTGAATAAATCACCAACAGTGTCACCACCAAAGCACCCCCACACCTCCTCCATGCTTCACAGTGGGAACAAAACATGCAGAAACCATCTGCCCACCTTCTCTGCGTCTCACAAAGACACGGTGGTTGGAACCAAATATCTCAAATTTGGACTCATCAGACCAAAGTACAGATTTCCACTGGTCTAATGTCCATTCCTTGTGTTTCTTGGCCCAAAGAATTCGTTCTTCTTGTTGTTCACCTCAGTAGTGGCTTCTTCACAGCAATACGACCATGAAGGCCTGATTCACGCAGTCTCCTCTGAACAGTTGATGTTGAGATTTGTCTGCTACTTGAACTCTGTGAAGACTTTATGTGGTCTCTAATCTGAGGTGCTGTTAAGTAGCGGTTTCTGAGGCTGGTAACTCTAAACTTATTCTCTGCAGCAGAGGTAACTCTTGGTCTTCCTTTCCTGGGACGGTCCTCATGAGAGCCAGTTTCATCATAGCGTTTTATTGTTTTTTAACTGCACTAGAGGATACATTCAAAGTTCTTGAAGTTTTCCGTATCGACTGACCTTCATGTCTTAAAGTAATGATGGACTGTTGTTTCTCTTTACTGAGTTGAGTGGTTGGTGCCATAATATGGATTACAACAGTAGTCAAATAGTAGTGTCCACTGTGTACTAACCCTACCTCTGCACAACACAACTGATGGTCTCAAACACATTAAGAAGGCAAGTCATTCAACGGGTTGACTCTTGACAAGGCACACCTGTTAATTCAAAACCATTCCAGGAGACTACCTCATGAAGCTGATTGAGAGGATGCCGAGAGTGTGCAAAGCTGTCATCCAAGCAAAAGGGGGCTACTTTGAGGAATCTAAAATATAAAACATATTTTGATTTGTTTAACACTTTTTTGTTTACAACATAATTCCATATGTGTTCTTTCATAGTTTTGATGTCTTCAGTATCAATCTATTATGTTGAAAATAATTTAAATAAACAAAAACCATTGAATGAGAAGGTGTGTCCAAACTTTTGACTGGTACCGTATGTATGTTTTTTTTGATATTTGGATAGATGTGGATGCTTTTTATTATGATATTCCCTGTTCCTTTGGTATGGGATCCTTATATTAAGTTTTGTAGTGCTAGGGTATCTGTATTATTTAAGGGGGAGAATCAAGGATTATATACTGTATTTCTCTTATCTCCGGACTCACTGGATTGAATGGCGCCTTCAAGTAATTTTTGTTTAAAATTTTAGGTTACAGAGTACTCAACATATCCTGATATTTATGTATCATATTCTATTCTTGTGTACATTACTATATGTTTCTCCCCAACGTATGTTTTATGTGTTTTCACATCTGCCTTAAATTCAAATATTCTGCATTTTATATTTGTTGTTGGGTGTTTGTTCAAAAATTCAATAAAGAATACTCAATTTTAAAAAAAAAGACATGTTAAGTGTAAAGCGCTGGGACATCCAGGAAGAGATAACAGAGTGACAGTTGGAGATGCGGGTGAGGAGAGAGGGGGAGAGGTCAGTGGAGGAAAGGTAGATATGAGTATCATCAGCATAGAGATGATATTGGAGGTCAAAAGAGGTGATGAGTTCACCTAAAGAGGATGTATAGAGGTTGAATAGAAGAGGTCCAAAAACTGAACCTTGGGGAACGTGGAAGTGGGGGGAAGAGGAGCCATGAGAGGAGAGGAGACAGAGAAGGAATGGTTAGATAGGTAGGAGGATATCCAGGAGAGGGCATTGTCACATAGACCAAGAGAGTGAAGGATTTGCAGGAGGAGATGGTGGTCCACAGTGTCAAAAGCAGCAGAAAGTTCAAGGAGAATGAGCAGGGAGTAGTGGCCCTTGGATTTGGCAGCAAGGAGGTCATTGCTGACTTTCGTGAGGACAGTTTCAGTGGAGTGGAGAGAGAACGGAAGCCAGATTGAAATTAATCAAGTAGGGAGTGGGAGGAAAGAAAGGCTGTAAGGCGGTTGTAAACAATACGCTCAAGGAGTTTGGAAGCAAAAGGGAGGAGAGAGATGGGTCGATAGTTGTAGAGTGTGTTAGGATCAAGGGTAGATTTTTTAAGAATGGGGGAGACAAGTGCATGCTTGAATGCAGAAGGGACAGTGCCAGATGAGAGGGAGAGATTGAGGAGCTGGGCAAGATGGGAACAGGCAGAAGGAGAGGGTATAGTTTGGTATACAGAATTATGATTACCTGTTGAAGACAGCTATAACTGAAGGGGTTTTTAGTGAAATATTCTTGGAAAATCAAATCTTAGCTCTGCAGCGATAAAAATTTAGCATTTCTAGGCGATACTATCACCAATTATAAATATAGAGCCTGTACATTCTCCATCCTATCCATTTTTATTGCAATGTAATAAGTTAGAGAATTTCCATCCACTTTTAATTGGTTCCAGTCAAAATGTTGACATTCGGAATGTCGACAGGTTTTTATTGCCGGTAGTCAAAATGTCAACATGGACATTAGGTCGGCATGTAAAATGTTGACACGGTCCAAATGTCGACATGTCCATAGTGTCGACATTCACCATGTTGACACCAGATTGTCAACAGTACATTTTCGTGTTAGGGTTAGTCTAAAATAAGCAAAAAACTGCATGTTGACATTCTGGTGTTGACACGTTAAATGTCAACATTATGAACATGTTGCTATTTTGACATTTGTGAGTGTTGACGTTTTACATGTCTATAATGTCCTGGTTGACTTTCTAAATGTCAACTTTTCATACCACAGCAGTTTGTCCCATGAGAATAGAACAGATTTAGCATACACAATAAAGTTATTTCAGTGGTATTATTTTGCTTTATAATATTCAAACTTTTGCATTTATTAATTAATAATAGTATTTTAGATTTATTTTCTTATGTTCTAAATATGCAAATAGAACCTCTTATAGTAAGAGGTAAATGGTGTACAGAAGGAGGAGTACTGTATTCTTCCCGCGTAAGACACGAGCATGGTGCATGTGACAGTGAGGAACAAGCCCATGATTGTGCCTCCTTATCACCACTGACTCCCACACAAGTCCCAAATAGAGCATTGTTACATTGTAGTTAGTCTTTTTGTATATAAATATGACATTATTTTCAGCGTCGAGTAAAATTGTATTTATTACATTAATATCAAACATTAGTTTCATATTGAATATGCAATGCTTTATGCGGAATCGGAATGTAATGTCGGCGGCTGTTTAGATACCGGATCAAATACTGACAGCAGCAGCCCAACGGGTCGAAATTCTGATAGGGAAAGGAACGTAACCGAACCCTCCCCTCTCCCCCCCTAACCCTTCTTTACGGGTGCCTAATCCTAACCTCCCCCCTTAGTGCCTAACCCTAACCTCCCCCCAGGGGTGCCTAAATCTAACCCCCCTCCCCGCACCCTAAACCTCCCGGGGGTTGTCTAACCCTAACCTCCCCCCCTAGTGCCTAACCACCCTTCCCCTAGCCTAACCCTAACCTTCCCTGGGGGGGTGCCTATCCCTAAATCCCCCCGGGGGTCCCTAAACCTAACCCCCCCATCCCCTGGCTAAGTGTTCTACTTACCTGTCAGAGGACGATCGGGATGGCGGGGGTCGGTCTTTCGGTGTCGGGATTAAGATAGGCGTCAGCATTTCGACGCCTATCTTAAGTCCCTTGTCGGGCAGGAGGAGTGGGGATTTAGACCGGCGGCATCGCGTAATTCTAATTTGATGAGTGGTCACAGTTTTCCCATAATTTGTATAGTATGAAACCAAAGCTAAACATTCTGCAAAGGCACATGCAGATGGGTTAAAGAATCTTCTTCTAGACTAGAAAGGCTTTAAAAAAACCATTGCACTGACTCTCCATAGATATATAGTCTTTCGGATTAGATATATATTTTTAAATATATACCTCTTTAAATGGTTGGGGACGGGATGCCAGCACTCTGGATCCTGGTGGTCAGAATCCCGACGCCGGCATCCCGACCAGGTTACAATCCCGACGTGGAAAGGTAAGTATCCTAACCCTCACTCCCCGCTGCCCAACCTTAACCTCCCCCTAGTGCCTAAACCTAACCTCCCCCTCCCTAGTGCCTAAACCTAACCCTCCCCCTAGTGCCTAACCCCTTACCCTAACCCTCCCCCTAAGCTCGCTACTTACCTTCAGGATGCCGGCGCCGGGATTCTGACGTGTCGGGATTCCGCCGCCAGCATTCTAAGTGCCGGCAGCCCACATGTCGGGATACCAAACGCATCCTCTTATATATATATACTGTATAGTATGTATTTACATGAGGTAGTCAAGATCCCGGCGGTAACCATCCCAACGGTCACAATAGTGACACCAGAATCCCGACTGTCAAAATCTCAAAGCACCCTAAAGGTGATTGTTAGCGTTAGGGTAGGCATTAGGGGAAGAGTTACGGCTATGCACTAGAGGAAGAGTTACGGTTAGGCTGCAGGAGGGGATGGTTAGGGTTAGGCTGCGGGAGTTGTGGGTTAGGGTTAGAATACTTACCAAAATCTGTCAGGATTTTGAACATTGGGATTCCGCTGCTGGGCTTGTGACTGTCGGGATTGTCACCGTCGGCATATCAGCCCCAACCTGTTTATATAGTTGCAGATTAATGTAAGTGTGCGGTCCCACTACACACATTTCTGGATATTCTGGTACGGTAAACATTGCTTATGTTTGTTTGATTGGCTGGAAGCAAAAAAAAAGTGATCTTAATGGTTGTACATTCTTTCAGGACTTTCTTCTTTTTTTTTTTCAAAATATTTTATTGGTAAACTGTATACATTAATAAAACATACATAATAGACAATGTATCACAGTCAAATGTATAAACAAATACATTTTATATTTACCATGAAACATATATATATACAAGCTGTCAGAAACAGACGGATTGAGAGAACCGCACGTATCTCCAATAAACACCATAGGTCAACCAAATTACCACTTTAGAAGGGTGAGCATCCTGTTGAAATAACTTCTAGGTTGTACCAAGCAGTTAACTTCACTGCTTGGCGTAAGTTATCTTTTGTCACAGAAGGTAACGCACAAACATATGGTAACCGTATCTCGAAAAACTTTTTAACCTTTTTTTCCTTGTTAATTGACATTTCAAGCCAGTCCATATGGAACAAATAGGAAATACGGGGTATTAACAAAGGTAATGTCAAGGTATCTGTGGATATCCACTGAGACAGGATTGTCTTCTTTCCTGCTGCTGCAATTTTAGCTAACAAAATTCGATGACCCAGTGGTGGTTTAGGTAAATTTTGGTCAAGGTATATGTCCCATAGGGCCCATTCGGGAGAGATATTGATAGTTATACCCAAAACATCTTTAATGTAAGTATGAATTATAAGCCAAAATTTTTTTACTTCAGGACAATTCCACATACAATGATAAAGATCTGCTTCTAAAGCTTGACATTTGAAACATTTAGAATCATTGGAGACCCCCATCAAAAAACGCAACTTGGGTGTGTAGTAAGCGCGATGTAGCAGTTTATAATGCATTTCTGTGTAAGAAGCGGAAATAAGTATTTTATTTAGACGAATAAAAGCTTGAAGAATATCATTAAGTGGAATGTCAGGAAAATCAATCTTCCGTTTAATTTGAGAATACAAATATGAGGTAGAGCAACTTCTTCCTGAACAACTACTCAACACTCTATCTAATGTATGTGTCTTGTCAGAATCTGTTAGTTTGGAGAGAGTGTTAGTCACATAACTTCTAAGTTGGTAATATGTAAATAAAGGAATATTTATCTGATGAAATGTTTCTTGTAATTTTTCATATGTAAGAATTTTAAGTGTCTGTCCATCCAAAACTTGATAAACCAATCTCGGACCCCCTGAACCCCAAAAACGCACTAAAGTATGATGTAAAGCAGAGAATCCTTGAGACCTTGTATTATGATATATGGGTAAAAAAATAGTGTTATATGTTGATATACCCATCTTGCGTCTAGATAGACGCCAGGCTGTGCACGTAGTGGTTAACAACAAATTATTAGTAACCGAGAAAGGAAAATCTGTGGGTCTCATATGTAGTAGGCTAGAGAGTGTAATGTCAGGACATAAGGCTTGTTCCAAGCCAGTATTAGCGAACTCTTCAGAATTCTGTAACCAATCAACTGCATAACGGTAGTTTGCAGCTAGATTATAGCTTTTTATACAGGGAAGGTTAATACCTCCCAATTGTGTGGATTGACTTCATTTGAATAAAGATATTCTTGGTTTCTTATCCGCCCAAATAAACTTGCTCATAGCTTTATTCAATAACTTTAGATCTGAATCTCTTAAAAGTAAGGGTAACATTTGTATTGGGTATAGCAACCTAGGAAAAGAGATCATTTTTATTAAGTGGCATCTACCTATGTAAGACAGTGGCAAGTGTTTCCAGGCCTGAAAGTCAGCAATAATACAGGATATTACAGCAGGAAAATTACACCATCGTGTAGGGCTAAAGCTTCTGTCTTAGACTTATTTATCACAAATCCTGACATAATTTAAAAATCATTTAAGAGTTGCATAAAACCTGGGAAAGCAGCTTGTGGATTAGCAAAATACAATAGCAAGTCATCAGCGTATGCTGACACTTTTAATATTTGATTTCCAATTCGAATCCCTTTCCATTCGGTCTGCAAATAAAAATGTCGGATAAGGGGATCCAACGCTAAATTAAAAAGTAGGGGAGATAAAGGGCACCCTTGTCTTGTACCGCGATATAATTGAAAGTTCTCCGTATTTAAACCATTAATGGTGAGAGATGCTGTGGGGGTATTATATAGTGACTTAAAAAATCGTATAAAACTTGGACCAAAATTTTGAAAATGAAAGACGCGTAACAAATGTGTCCAGGACACACGGTCAAATGCTTTATCAGCATCACAACTGACCAAAAGAGACTTATCCTCTGAGATTTGTAGTGATTGCGTTATGGCTGCTATTACCTGACGAATGTTATGTACTGAAGATTATTCTTTACAAAGCCAGATTGTGATGTATGGAGTAACTTGGGTAAAAACATCTGTAATCTTTGTGCCATAATGGAGGATAATAACTTTAAATCCTGATTTAATAAAGATATGGGACGGTAAGACTGTACTAATGTTGGATCTTTGCCCGGTTTCGGTAACATTATTATACGCGCTTCATTAAAAGAAAATGGAGCCGCTGTGCCACAGAGAATAGAATTAAACAATTTTAACAAATGAGGAGTAAGAGATGGAGATAATAATTTATAATATTCTGCACTAAGCCCATCAGGGCCCGGAGCTTTACCAATTGCTGAATGTCCAATAGCCGCCAAGATTTCTTGCTCAGAAATTAAATCAGTCAGTATCTCCTGTTCCTCCTCAGTTAATATAGGGGAACCTGCCGACTTTAAAAATTCCATACCTAAACTTTGGTTATCTGGTGGTGCAATGTATAAGTTTCTAAAGTATTCCAAAAAGGAATTTGTTATATCAGAAGTGGAGGTAAAAACATGAGATTCCGAGACAATTTTTTAAATGTTAACCTGAGGATGCTGATTTCTAACCACATTGGCCAACAGTTTCCCTGCCCTATTTCCCCACTTAAAATAACGATGTTTCTGGTAATCTAAAGAACATTGGGCTTTTTCTGTACACAGTGTGTCATATAAATTTTTAGTATCAATATAAATCTGACGAGTTTCTGGGGTATTAAACCTTAATAAATTTGTATAAGATGTAGAAAGAGCTGTACTAATAGCTTGAAATTTTTGGGAGAGTTTCTTACGTTTTCCAGCAACATAAGCTATGATCGAGCCACACAAAACCGGCTTAGATGCAGCCCAAAATAAATTGATATCTTCAATATGTTGATTATTATCATTGACATAATTCCCGTATTGTTGTTCCAAATATAGCTTAAAATCAGGGCAATTATATAGATAGGAGGGAAATCTCCAATTAAAGGAGGAAGGTTTTGGTGTAGGAAGGGATAAGGAGAACCATGTTGGAGCGTGGTCAGAGATAGCTATATTTTCTACTTTAGCATCATAAACTTTAGGAAGGAGATTTGTGGGAAGAAGCCAATAATCAATCCTGGAGGATGTGTGATGTGGGTGTGAGTAAAACGTATAATCACGCTCCACGGGGTGTTGATACCTCCAGGGATCAGAGAGTTGAAGAGAAGATATAAGAAAATCTAACGCCTTACATATAGTGCCCCTTCCCCCATCACCTGATCTGTCTAATAGTGGGTTGAGAGTAGTATTGAAATCCCCCCCTAAAATAATGGTCCCTTCGGCCCAATCCTGTATTTGAACATGTAAATCTGTAAAAAAAACACTGTTAGGACCAGTTGGTGCATATATGGTGACAATAGTATACAAAACCCCCTCCAATTGTATTTTAACAAATAGAAATCTACCCTCAGGGTCACACAGTTTATCAAGTATAGTGTAGTTAAGGGACTTGCGTAAAAGAAGAACCACACCTCTTCGTTTAGAGGTATATGAAGCTGCTATGTACTCATTCAACCAATTACTCCTTAACGTATTTGGATCCCCCTCCCTCCAGTGCGTTTCCTGAAGCACAGCCACATCTGGTTTGAGCCTCTGTAGATGTTGTAATACCTTCCGCCGTTTGAGCGGTGTGTTAAGACCCTCTACGTTCCAAGTGAGGAATTTTATACGATCCTTATAATTAACAGGTGTACCCAAGGAATTCAAGTTATCAACAATACCTTGTTTCATGAAAATATTAATTTGTTGAAATTCGTTAAACATAGCATCCCATGTCCCAGCGAGTAGGGACGCCATTGTTACTATAAACGCGCGGTCTCTCAATCCCATTATCACTACATTTAACCAAACACATATACACCAAAATGATATAGTCCTACCATTTTGTGTTTTTCTTTGAACCCAAACATAAGGCCATTGTGGCCAATAATAACCAGTAACTATATTGCAAATATGAGAAAAAAAAAAAAATCAAAACAAATAATAAAAAAAGAACAATTTAGAGGAAACAGAGTTTTCCAGAAAAACAGTAAGAATTACACATAATATGCAAAAACAGATGAGAATCAATTTCTCATTAACAAATATTAATGACATAATGAGGCATATGTGAGTAATATAATACTTGCGATTTAAGCATTAACTCAATGTTCATCGACAGATGAGGGTACGTTAGATTTTGAAAGAGAAGTAACAAATGTCTTTGCCGGGGACACCGAATCAAAGAAATACTGTTTGCCATCATGTTGTACTCTAAGCTTATCTGGGTAGAGTAGGGCAAATCTGATTCCAGCATCAAAAAGCGACTTGCATATCGGTGAAAATTCTCTTCGTTTCATTGCCACTTGATAAGAAAAATCTTGAAAGAGAAGCAACCTGTCCCCTTTATAGGATACATTTTGAGATTTACGATAAGCCTCCATCAGTCTGACTTTATCCATGTAATTAAGGAACCTGAAGATGACAGGTCTAGGTCTGCGGCGATCTGCTTGACGATCCGGACCAATCCTGTGTGCACGTTCGATCAATATAGGACCTGATGTAGAGCCGCAACCCAACTCCTGAGGAAGCCATGTGGAAACTAAGTCCATAAGTTCCCGCTGTTTGACAGATTCCGGTAAGCCAATCAGACGTAGATTATTGCGGCGGTTGCGATTCTCCAAATCTTCCAACTTTTCCTGCATGGTGACAATGGAAGCTTCCTGTGTTTCAATTACCGATTTGGCCGTAGTAAGATCATCTTCAAGATTTGAAATGCGTTGTTCTGCTTCATCAAACCGCACACTATGCTCGCGAAGCTGCGTCACAGCCGAATCTATCGCCTCTTTCAGACCAGCCAACTTTTTATCAAGCAATGGTGAGAGAAGATCCGAGATTTCCTGTGCTTTGGCCACCGACGCGGCACTGAATTTGGAAGGATCAGACACGCCATCCATGATATCATCCCCAGCCGGGGAAGCAGGAGGACTAGAGGTGGTAGATGCTGTGGTTCTGGTCTCTCTGCCTCTAGCACATGGACCTCCCTTACCACCCTTTTGTATTTTGGTCACGTGTTTATCCATATATAAATTTCAGATAATGGACTTTGCTAGGAAAATTGATTATATTCAATATGCCAAAGAACAAAACAAAAACGGAATAATCCTGACCAGCAGGGAGAGCTGATATAGATATAGTGCCTTTGGAGATCCAGAGAAACTCTCAGATGTGTCTCTGTGTAGAATTGTGGTACAGGAACAGCAGCTACAGAGCCCTGCCAATCCCAAGATGGCGGCCGTGGGTTAATACACTGCACTGCCCACACAGCATTTATTTACCACTTGTATCACAGGGGACCAGTGAAGCTAGAGAGGCAGGAAAGTAGGTGACCCCTCCGATAGTACACTTGAGGGGAAGAGGTGACTGGGGAGGTAGCTGCGCGGTCCAGCCAGATCCAAAATGGCGGCCGCGATTAGTGGTGCTATGGACTGCACCTAAACTCCGGGGTTATTGTGATGGTGGGGAGCTGGGAATAGCCTCCGCTCACCCACCGCTATCTCCTGTGTTCGCGCCGATGTCCGCGCGTCACTGCTCCCGGCGCTGTGGGTGGTAGATCTGCGCCTGTATAGAACGGGAGCGAGAGCTCTCTAAAATGCGGCCATCTTCAAGGTCCGCCCACCGGAAGCTCAGGACTTTCTTCTTAAATGAATCTCCCCCATAGACTGGGAATATTTGTAATATATGTAGGACAAGGCTGGAATCCCCCCCCCCCCCTGCCTTGTCAACTTTTGCATTTACCCTGGCTGCTGAAGTTACTTAAAATGGTCATTTTTTTGTATATTTTTTTAGAGTGACTGTATCATATAATGTTTTGTAATCCTGCATTATATTGTATAACTTCATTGTAATAACCAATATGATAGTTTTACTATTTAGTTAGTGGGGGTGGTTTTACAAGCCACTAAATTATTTTTGGGGTTTGCCTGCAAAATGTCATTAATAATGTACCTATATATTGCATTTCTATACAAGTTTTTAAACTTCCTTTTGTGACACCTGTGAACATTAGGGTCCTGGCTGACTGTTGTTTAGTTGCTATGGAAACATGTCTATGTTATTGTTATTGAATACATCTGGATGATATGTGGCAGACATGAAGCATTCCTGACTTCCAAAAGATTTGTTTTCTTGTAATCACAGACTTATTAAATTGATCAGAGAGTCTATGTAATCAGCATGCCTTCATGCATGTTTTAAACCAACATTGAATGTATTGTGTATATTGTCTGAATGATCAGTAGAGATTATTAGTGTTTGAACATGCCATCTTGTCAAGAAATACAAATCACAACTTACATGGCAGGTACCTTCAGGCCAAATCAAAATATCATTATCAGATTCATCTTCATAGATTCTGAAATGCCTTCATACAATAATCATGGATGCTTTCAAACAATTGTTTAGACAATTAAAAATGTAATTTTATTTTGCTAGGTTACTTGTGATGGATTGTTGATTTTGCAATTTTGTAGGGGTATATTTACTTTTCTTAATGAGAGACACAGTGAGACAAATGCCTCCTTACTGCAAAAAAAGATGATTACTGAGAAAAACACTTACACCTTAATAGAGTTTAAAAAGGGGGGATAATTCCAAGATATAAGGCTTTCCTCACATCCAATAGTCCATCAAAAGCACTTTTCTTGTGGGGTATTATATAAATAACATGGACATTTAAATATTCACGTTTCACCGTCTGCTAAAAATAAGTGTACCTACTTTACATTTATTACAAATTTCCAAAAAAATTATTATTTTTTTTGAAGCTTTGTCATTTTTCATGCTTTTTCATAAAAAGTGATTTGTTCATTTCTATCAAAGTATCATTGGATGTGATACACAATTGTACATAGGGCATCAACTCCCAGAGGAGAGACAAATGTGTTGTCAGACTGTTACCGGCAAATTAGTCATAACAAAAGCCAGTAAGTTAAATATTATACAGCAGGCCTAATTAAACTATGACGTAATGCCTCAACTAATTGAGATTAACTTACCCTGCCGTGATGTCCAACCAGGACCACAACCACTCCATTGGGCATCCCAGACTAATTGCCACCCCTTTGTGAAGTTTTCATCCAAATACATCCAGTGAAAGGCCCAGAACAGGCTCCCCGGGTCAGAACTCTGCCCAGTGTCCCCAGATCAAAGTTCTGCCCAGAGTACACCAATAGGAGGTCCAACCAGGACCTCAACCACCTAGTATGTCTTCTGGGATCCAATGTTACCACTCTATGAAGTTTTCGGCCAAATCCATCCAGTGGAAGTCTCAGAACAGGCTTCCCGGGTCAAAGATCTATTCAGCGTACACCAAGGGGAGGTCCAACCGGAACCCTAACCCCCCTAAAACATAGGTGTTAATAGCTAGCCCTTTCCCCTCCCAAGGGAAAAAAAATCTGCACAGCTCTGACCTTGGCTACTGGCACAGACCACTGCAGTAGGCACCGAAGTAGGGAATGCTGTTAAGTCCTGAAAAGGCCCTTCTCCGAGTTTCTTGGCCCTCTGTGATGTCCCAGTGTTGCACGACACCGGAACTTGCAGGGAGCTGGGTGCATGATCTTGTTGTAGTTCAACCTGACTTCCTGTGTATGGGAGGCAGTCAGCCAGATACCCCCTGACATCCTCTATGGGTGCCCCAAGCGAGACTCCATGGTCACGTCCAGCAGCAGGCCCCCTGAGCACCTGGGACTGGCACATGTGCAGAATAAAGTCAGTGAGTGCACAAAAATCAGTTTAGTGCTGACTGTCAAGCAGGGGGATCGCTCCCCCAGCACTCGTCCCTCCGCCACTAGTGAGTTGTTGGAGATAGGGCATCTGTCACTGCATCCCTCTCCCATGCTCCTGGCTGCAGCAGTCAGTAAGTCCCAGCTCGCAGGACTTCAACGAATGCCGGGGGCCATCAGCTGAAACCTTCCCCCTGCAGATCCCACGGTTACTCGCCCCTACTGCCCTCGGCAGCGCAGTCTCTCTCTTCTGCGCAGCTCCCTGGTGGTCACTACTCCCTAGCGCCAGGGGTAATGCAGCCCCTCGTGGCACGGTCACTCTGCTTCCCGATGCCGGCTGTGGTGCAGCTCCCCGCAGCGTAGCTATTCTCTTGTCCAAACCACTGTGCTGCACGCCGCACTTTCCTCCCCACTGCTGACAGTGCTGCAGGGAGGACCGGACATACAGAGAAGGGAGAAGCTTCATTGAATGTGGCGGGTGAGAATTCCTCCCCGCGGTCCGCGACAGACGTGCAGCATCCCGCCCACTCCTGCAACTACCGATAGTTACAGGTTCAACTCCAAGTCCAGCCCTGGAAGCATATTCCCCTCTGCCTCCCATCCCTGCCCGTCCCTGTCAGTCACATCACTGTGGCAAGGGATTGTCTGCTGCGGAGAGCGTCCCCGGGGACCCACCCATTTTTGAAAAGTGAGTCCCCGGTCCTCAAAAGTGGGTAAAATACGCACTATAGCGCGTATTTGCGAACACTGATATATTTATATATATATATAAAAGATCAAATGTCCTGACTCACTGACTGACTGACTGACTCACTCACTGTCTCATCAACGCCAAGCCCAATCCCCTGACCTAGAAATATGAAAACCGTGTAGTACTGTATATTCCTCCCATGACGTAGGTGCCCACTAAGGGCCGTATTCAAGTAGGTGCGAAAAGCCGTGATCGGCGAAAAAGTATCACCAATTGCGTCTTTTCGCCAGGCGGAAACTATTCACCGTGTTCAATTGCAAAGTTTTTTCACGTACGCGGAAAGTCAATGCAATGTAACAAGCAAAAAAGTTTTGCTTATGAATACTCAGCGGAAAAAAGTGCAGAATTGTGGTTTTGGAGTGCAAAGGTGCGGAAACCACTCTGCACCCTTTGGACACCCCCCCCCCCCCCCCAAAGGATAAGTGCATCAAAAAAATGCCAAAAAAAGAGGAACATTACTTTGAGCAAAAAAGTTCAAAGTTGGGGTACAAACTTAAAAAAGCTAACGAAATAGACTTTGGGGGGTCTGCAAGCATGGGGGAGGTGTTTTTTTTATTGTAGGTGCTTGCTGAAGGTGTGCGTTTTTAACGCTTTTTAAGACTTTAGCAATTTTTAGCCATGCTTGCACCCATTTTCAAATACCCCAAATTTGCTGGGAATAGTTATTTCCTCCAAAAAAAAATTGCTAAATGCTGTTCTTCACCACTTAAGCAAAGACGCTATATAGAGGCAATAGAATGCACTCAAGTACACCAAATAGCTCCAGGGGGGCTAATCGGGGACATCTATACTGTTCCCCAATGTTAGTGCATCTTTTGGGGGGATGTCAGGCTGATTTCCCTAAAACTGACAGCACTTTTCGCATGTTTTAGTTTCGCCGGGATGTGTTTTCGCGTCCTTTGGAATTGAATATGGCGAATAGCGGGGGCGCACACGAAAAGTTTTCACGTACAAAACACGCAATGTAGGCGATAAGTGTGGCAGGCAGAAAACTATTATGGGTGCGAAACTAATTGAATACAGCCCTATGAGGGGATTTTTTAAAATTCGACTCATAAGAGGGTGAAAAGGACTAAAATGTTTCCTCCCTCTGTGCAATGTCCTGACGGACTGTCTAATCATGGCTGCAGCACACTTCAGAATTTAAACACCAACTGTCGTCCCAAGTGCTGCCAAACATTACTGGCAGTTGGTGTGCCTCCTCTATTTGAATTTTGAGGGAAGGGAATATGTTACTACACAGGTATGGGAGGGGAATGTCAAATGTGTTACTATGGGGTGAGGGAAGGGAATGTGTTACAACACGAGCAAAGGAGGGGAATGTATTACAACAGGTGTGAGCAAGGGTAATGTGTTACTCCAGAAGTGAGGGAGGGGAATAAGTTACTACAGGTATGAGTGAGGGTAATGTGTTACTACAGGTGTAAGGGAGGGATTGTATTTCTACACAGGTGAGGGAGGGGAATGTCGAATATGTCACAATACGGGCGAGGGAGGGAAATGTGTTATAAGTCGAATTTCGACAAATCCCTGCTTAGTGGGTGTTTAGGTCATGAAAGGAATATACTCACCAAATTTCATGTTTCTTGGTCCAGAGGTTTGGGATGGGCATTGCTGAGTCAGTCAGTCAGTAAATTGCACACGGGAGGGGGGACATTTTTACCCCTTTTCACCCCCTTAGGAGTCGTATTTAGAAAAAAAATCCCTTCTTAGTGGGTGCTTAGGTTATGGAAGAAATGTACTCACCAAATTTCATGTTTCTCGGTGCACAGGTTTGGGATGGGCATTGATGAGTCAGTCAGGAAATTGCACAGAGAGAGGAAACATTTTTACCCCTTTTCACCCCCTTGGAGTAGAATTTCAAGGTGGGGAGTTTGAGTGGAGCGGTACACCTGTCAAACCGTAATGCAGGTGTCCTAAGGAAAGCTCAGTGAGGACCAAAACCTCCCGTGGAGTAGAAGGGCATGGAGGGAATATACAAACCAAATTTCATGTTTCTAGATCCAGGGGTTTGGGCTGGGCGCTGATGAGTCAGTGAGTCAGGGCATTTGTTTTTATATATTAAGATATATATATATATATATATATATATATATATATGTACAGTATGTATGTATGTATGTATATTTATATATTAGTGCTGAGCTAGCAACCCAGATAGATTCAAAGATAGGGTAAAGATCCAAAATTGAAGAAATGGCTGCACTCAACAGACTTAAACAAGGCAATATTTTATTTAGCAAGTCCCATCATGCAAGGTACAGGCATCAATGTTTTCGATCCTACCATGGTGCTTTGTCAACTCTTATATTATATCCCATCATCACCAAGTGCACAGCAGCCGGTGTCCTGGCTCCTCCTAAATTATGAGGTGCCCACTGATGACAGCATCACTGTACCACGTGCATGACCCACCACCACACACAAACACTACAGTTGAATAACATCTCAAAGTTCTTATTATATTAAAAGCATGCATAAAAACATTTCTATATAGCTTAAAGTGCATGAAATAATACAATTAAACTGTCAAAAAAAGTCATATGCAAATGAGCTGTTGCCATGGCAACCAGCACATGAGGAAGGTAAATAAAGCCCAGCAGAAGTATATAAAAAATGGGAGTGAGAAAATGCACAATACCTAATGACAGGCCCATGTCCTGAGCATATGGCCACCAAAAGGTAATATATATCTATAAAATATAAACTATCTATATATAAAATGCAAAGATTATCAGTTTGTAGCATAGCACTGAAGCAATGACCATAGGAGTACTGGGTATCTAATTCTACTACATTTCCACACAGATTTTACACAGTTCGCTACAGGGAGAAGAATAAAGATTGGCTTTTCCAGCTATGTCCTACAACTGAAACTGTAATTGACAACCTTAAGCCAAACACATTGTATGAATTTGGAGTGAAAGATAATTCAGATGATGAAATATGGAGCAAGCCTCAAAATCACAAGACAAATTGTAAGTAGCATCAGTTTTTAGTTCTCTGTATTTTAAATGAGCATCATCTAATGGAAGTGTTTTACTTTAGTCATACTTGTCTACTCTCCGGAATGTAAAACAAGGGAAAAAGGGGGGAAATGGGGTCTATTGCACAGAAACTTGTGATTTTATTTGTTTGTTTCCAAAACTGGAAGAAAACAAACACTCACTTCCAATGCTCAGATATGTCACTATTTGTATAAGAAATGGGGTGCTACCACAGATAATATAGTATAAAATAGAATTGAGAGAGAAAGGATCTGTATATGGTGCACAAACAAAATAAATAAAATTTAACTTTTATTGGTTTCACTTAAAATGTATCCATATTTGTTTAAAAATAATGAAATATAAAAAGATAGCAATAGAGATTAGTGCTTATAGACATGAAATATGTAATAAAATAATTATAACACTATGCCTGTTCAATATAGTGTATATTCTGTATATTTGTGACACGTATTTATATATGAAATTTGCATATACTAGGAGATAATCCTAGTCAGTCACAGAGATTACTGATCAACTATTAGAAGGATAGCATATACTTCAATAATATGGACCTGATATACCTACAAGGGAAAAATATCTCCCATTTAATACGGTTTGTATGTCTATCACTATATTTATTGCAGACACCCAATTGTATAATTATGGACTTCCATATGATAAGTGATATCCCCTTAATCAATGCATCTGATGCTTATAATCTCAATCACAATGTGTATCCACGTCCACATTTATACAATATTCTCCTATAAGTTAATATCTTTCCTCTGTTTAGTAATTATTTTCATGGACCTTATATCCTGTATCAGGGCCAGATTGAGGCTTCTGGGGGCCCCGGGGCAACTAAATTGTGGGGGCCTCCTCCAAGTCACACGGCACCTGTGTCTACCCCCCAGCCACACGGCGCCTGTGCCTAAGTCCCATCCCCCCCTCCAGCCACATACAGAGCTTCTCTCACCTGATGTGTCCCGACCGGCAGAGCTACTCCTGGGTTCCCTCCTCAGCATCATGGACATGTGTCACATGACACTGATGAGGGCACTCGGGAGCAGCTCTGAGTCTGTGCTGCATGCAATAGAACAGCCGTGGCTTCTGAGCCCGGCGCCCATCCGGGAACAGGTGTCTGGTTATCCGGGAACAGGTGCCACCAGACACCTGTTCTCGGCAGGGTCACATCGACCCTGTGTGGGGGCCGCTCTATGTGTGGGGGCCACGGGACAACTGCCTCTGTCGCCCTCCCCTTAATCCGACCCTGTCCTGTATTGTTTCTTCCCAGTGTCTCCTTGTTCCCATCTAATGGGAGATTTTCGATACACTTATATGTTTCAACATACAAATTCCATTGCAACAATTGTAGCAATCACTGTCAGCATTACAAGTAAATTGATAAATGTTAGGCACTACCTAGTGTTGCTGTTCCAATATAAAACTGCTGTTTGATGAATAGATAGTTAGTCTCCTTAATCTAAAATTAACATATAGAAAAGAAACAGCGCTTTGAGGTCAAGATATGTTTTATAACATTTAAAAACAAATTACATAACATCAACAATTGCACACAGTAAAACCATATAGATTAGCAATTTTAGAGCATTGTTGCTTTTTATTCTAATGACCCCAAGGCATCATATCATGTCTATGTATCATGTATGTCTATCTATCATAGTCTATGTACGCTCAGGAATTTGTAAGCAATTTGTACACGTCCTGTGAGAAAACAAAAGTCCAGCTATAGGTGCTTTTTTACCGACTCTGTGGAACAATAAACGGAGTCCTTAATTAGCAATGGTCCGATAAGCAGCAAAGTCCTATGCAGGTGTATAGGATCCTAGTCCACAGTCCTACAAGTCATAAGCTCTTGGTCTCCAATGTGGACAGTGACGTGGTTTGTGTAAGAGAGCTTCACATAGATAAAATCAGATACCTGTTCCAATATAGAGCTTCTGTTTGATGAGGACATAGTCAGTCTCCTTAATAAAAAATTAACATATAGAAAAGAAACAGCGCTTTGAGGTCAAGATGTGTATTAAAACAATTAAAAACAAATTACATAACATCAACAATTGCTCACAGTAAAACCATATAGATCAGAATAAAAAGCAACAATGTCCTAAAATTACTAATGACCCCAAGGCATTATATCATGTATAGTCTATGTACGCTCAGGAATTTGTAAGCAATTTGTACTTGTCCTGTGAGAAAACAAAAGTCCAGCTATAGGTGCTTTGTTACCGGCTCTGTGGAACAATAAACGGAGTCCTTAATTTAGCGATGGTCCAATAAGCAGCAAAGTCCAACGCAGATGTATAGGGTCCTAGTCCTACAAGCTTCTATGTGAAGCTCTCTTACACAAACCACATCACTGTCCAGATTGGAGACCACCAGTTTATGATGTGTAGGACTGTGGACTAGGACCCTATACATCTGCTTTGAACTTTGCAGCTTATTGGACCATCGCTAATAAGGACTCTGTTTATTGTTCCACAGAACCAGTAACAAAGCACATATAGCTGGACTTTTGTTTCCCACAGGACATGTACAAATTGCTTACAAATTCCTGAGCGTACACAGACTACATGATATGATGCATTTTAGAGTATTGTTGCTTTATATTCTGATCTATATGGTGTTACTGTGTGCAATTGTTGATGTTATGATGTTATGTAATTTGTTTTTTATTGTTATAATACATATCTTGACCTCAAAGCGTTGTTTCTTTTCTATATAGTCTCAGCATTACAGTCTCATAATTATTATTTAGCTATATAAATTAACAACAGATATCCACTGTTTTTTACTGGGATATTAATTGCTGTTTTCAAAACACAGTCCAAAATATCACATTTAAGGAGTTTACTTATACTGATTCTGATACTGTAAAAATTTGATGAGAAACTATAAACCCCTAATGGCTTAAAACATTCATTCATCATAAAACTTAAGCACTCTAAGGAGCATAATATTGTCCGCATTCATTTTGCAAAGAAAATGATTACGACCATCGTTACCATTTTTCAATTACCATGTTTATGCACACTACTGATAGCCACAGAATTCCATTTTAAAACATGGTTGCAAAAAATAATGTTGTCTGAAACCTGCGGGAAATTAAAAAAAAAAAAATTGGGAAACAGCCTGTACCCTAAAAAAATTATCAAGAAATATTGGGTAACAGTAATAATGTTTATTACTATCCCAAAGAAAAAAAAATAGCTGATTTGTGCATTTTAAGTAAAAATATTATAAAAAAGCAAACAAATTTTGTTTAATTATAAACTAATTAAATAAAAAATAAAAAAGGTGATTTGGGGTAATTTTTGTCCAATTTTTAAAAAAAATGTTTAGAAAAATTATAAAAAGCAATTATTTTTCTTTTGAATAAAAGCTTTAATTAAATATGGGATGCAACAATTAATTATATTTTATTATTGGGGGTAATACGAGGCCATTTTGTTTTTACAAGCAGTAATAACCCCTAATTATTGGACTAATTAAGCTATTTGGATTCTTCCAATTTCTTAATTAGTCATTATGGGTGTGGGGTGTCCAAGGGGTTCTGAAACCAGTCCCAGCTATTTTTTCTTAAAATATCTATTTTAGGAAAAATTGGATTTGCTCTAAAGCTGAGAGAAAAAAGCTCCGGTAATGTTTTTTTTAGAAATTACTGTGTCTGTTTTTCTTGCAGGCAAATGAATAGGGAAAACTCTGCCACAGGTTTTTTTTAATAAACGCGGCCAATTGAATATACCCCTAAGGTATAAATAGATACTGGGAGAATCTGGTTTGCAGAAATACTGAAAAGACTGAAACAGGTGGCAAACTAAAGCATGATCAATATTTCAGGAGGGTATATCACAGACTGGTGCGGTTGCTTTTCTTATCTACAATTTAAAGCATGATCAAAACAGGTAAAATGATTCAATAACCAACATCGACTAAATAGAGAGTTTATAACGATCATCTCTGCTCAACTTTGTAACCAAGCTGTGCCTCCTCCCCCACACAAAATTTGCTACAAATATCGGAGCCCTTTTTGCGGATGGTATTGCTAAAGCAAATATATTCCAAATACTGTACACTTTACCAAATTTTTCACCAAAATGGCTTCTTTTTGCCAGGCTTTATTGACACAGGCAGATTCCCAACTGGATCGCAGGCCACCACTATAACTAAAACAAAACCTTATACCAACCCTTACACCACTAAAGTCACCAGAGCCTCACCCACTAATCTAAATAGATGCTTAACAAACAAACCCAACCCACATTGATCTAATGCACACCATCAGACCTATAAAGTTGTGTTGACATGTTGATAGTGCAGACATTTGATGCTGCACCACCATACTGTCTAGACTAAAAACAGTGCAAAACGGAAGCATTGACCTTTCTAGCTTCGTCGCTCTTTGACCCATGAACAACTCAATGCCACACATGCCAAGGAACAATCTCTCACCAGATAATATTTGTTTCGACCGAGCATCTGTCAACCAGCATATGTCCTTGTTGACAGCTAAAATTGAATTGATGGATTTACCCTTGCCCAAATCATTGGCACCAAGATGAAGAACTAAGAGCAAGGGCATTTTAAACGGCAGCATTATCCAGCAACCACTTCTACAAACCATCCAAAATAAAACCATTAAACCATAGTCATCAAGGATGAATTGTGCCAAGGGACAATTATGTATCCCTAGCCAAAACATGTTTTACTGCCCAATATACATACAAATTCTCTGCTACCAAAGTAGACTGACAAACCCACCATTTGCAGGAGCAAATAAATAGGGCAGTGAGAATCAGACAATAAAGAAAAGCAAAAAAAAACAAAATACGCAGAGAGAGGCCTACAGTGGCCAAGCAAAGGGGAAAATTAGTAACACCCACAAAGGTTATATAACTGGTAAAAAAAACTGTCAGTTTCCACAAGCCAATCAGGGTCCAGCAGTGAAAAACAAGAATAATAGTCTTAGGCCCCCACATGTATTGCTCTGTGACTAGAGGGGAAAAGCCAGGTTGCTCTATCGCAGGAAACACCAGCGATCAGCCAATCCACACAAATATACTTCTTATATGCATCAGACATCCACTGACACAAGGCCTTGATAGAAGCAACTAGCAAGCACACAGCCACAGCTGATGTTGTAGCACCAATGCAAAAGGATTGGGTAAAAAATTAGAAGAAGACCCCAACTCACTGATCCTAAATGATCCAAAATAGGACATCAAAAGGCAGGACTCTGTAAAATGGCCCTTAAGCGACTGACTTGATGCAAGCTATAAATTGGCCAAAACGGGTGTTTATATATATATATATATATATATCTTACAAAGGTGCGGCACTCACGGTACTTTAAAGAAATTCCAAGACAACGCGTGGCAGCAGTCAACGTTTCAGTTTATATTCCAAACTGTTTTCAAGACAGTCTTGAAAACAGTTTGGAATATAAACTGAAACGTTGACTGCTGCCACGCGTTGTCTTGGAATTTCTTTAAAGTACCGTGAGTGCCACACCTTTGTAAGATATGTGAGTGTTGACTTGTGGGGGCACCTGGCCAAGATATTATTTATACAAGTGAGTGCCGGACCGTGGAGATATATATATATATATATATGGGGTGGCACCTATCCAGCAATTGGGAGTACCACTGTGCCATTGCCCAGCCTTTAAGGGCCTTACAAATCAGGAATCTATTAGTATAGTTGGCTTCTTCATAGAACTGAGCAAAGAAATGTACCTGCCGCTACATTTTAACATCCATTGCCCACAAAGCGAAGTCACCAAATAAAAGCTAATTTTCTCCTTCATCCATTCCCTACTCTTACCTTGATATCTGCTGGAGTCCCAAAAGGACACCCAATCCTGACAGGCACATGGTAGGATCTAAAAGTTGTCAGAGCAATAGTCTTCTCTACATGAGCTTCTAGTCTTTCTCGACAAGTTGCCAAATAAGTGCATGAGGCCCCCAGCAAGGCAGCATCAGAACCCAAAGTACGAAAGCAGGACCACTCAAAACAGCAAAGGGAATTTACAATATTACGCTCTGTGCCAGGCACATGGCATGCAGTAAACTCCACATTCAGGACTAAACAATGCAAAACTATATGCACTAACAGCCTGACCAAAGAGGAAGCCTTCTGCTGGGTAATTACTTGAGCTATTCCCAAATTATTGCACCAGATCATAATCGGGAACAGTTCAAGCCCTAAACATGATCACTGTTACAGGGACCACAGAACTAGGCCAAGATGGAAGTGGGGAACGTAAACATATCTTTTCCCTGTATGCGACTGTGGCTGAAAAATTAGCCCCTGTCACAGCGTTCAGGGACGAAGATTCAGTTGGGTGTTCTCTGTAAAGGGAATCTAGAAGGTGCATGGTAAATATGGACCTTCTATGGTGGCATACTGTATAGCAGCACACCAGACAAAGAATAGTAAAAAGTTAACCTTCAAGGAGATGAGGAAATAGAAAATTGATATGGGAAAGAAAGAGAAGAAAGGGCAACCATGGAAGGAAACCAAGTTAGGTAAGAATTCAGGCAGAAAAAGAGTTCAGACCGAAACCGAGACCGGTAAAAAAATTACACTAAATAAAAAACAAAAACACTGTTCTATGCAATAGAGATAATACTCCCTGTAATAATCTTCAGAAAAGAGAGGTCTTACTTAGCCGAACGCCCTCCTTATATCAATATTGAACCCAGAAACTTCCCCCAGATCTCATTGGTTGACCAAATAGCAACAAAACTCTGGCCAGCAAATTGAACCCCTCTTACCCAGCAACTATTCTGAATTTCGAGGTTCAGACTTGGGGATTTATTCAGCCTTCTGTCATTGGGACAGCAACCCTTACCCCCTCTTCTACCCAATGAAAATCCTGCTGCTCTTGCCTCTGCATCAGCCACTCTTTCTTGAAGTGTATAAATGAGCGTTGTTTTGAGAAGAGGAATAAAGAAATAATATTGACCAATGAATTCAGATACAGTATACTGAAATCTAAAAAGTAATGCTAAGACCTTGACAAAAGTTTTTCAGTTTTATAATAATTTCAAGTTAACAACTGTGGGTGGCCTTGTGCCGATTTAGAGCAATAATACTTGTTCGCCAAAGAGAAAGTTATAAAGTTATAACTAATGTATTTCATTTTATATTGGCTCAGAGAGTACACTGAAAAATTCTGATGGTCAAAGCAGACTAACCTTTCTCACTGTCATGGCAGTAGTTAGGGGTTGTGGTGAACTATAAAATGAACTATTTGGTCTTATTGTTTTTCTTTCTTTTAGTTGTCTTTCATGTACAAAACCCACAAAGTACCTCTTTTAAAAAATATTAAACAATAAGCATTAGTAAGAAATCTTATGTGCTAAAATACACTTGATAAGTGAAGATTTATTTATGTATGGGAACTTTTAAATTGAGGTACAAAATTACCAAAAATTGGCATCTAACTTCTTATGCTGCTGGCTAATACTTACAATGATTGCAGCTTTGCAGTATACTTGCAAACGTTTATCAGATTCATCGTGGATTTTGTAATGCCACATCCAAACTCTTCAGTTATTCTTCTTTTATATCCATGTAAGAGTTAATGTGTTTTTAAAGGCACTTTTTCAACCACTTTCTTAAAACAATTATGCCTTCTTAAACAAGCCCAAGTCCACTGTTTCTATAGTAAAATTTCTTATTGAAGCATTAATAATAACTTTGGAACGTTATTAATTTTGGAAGCAGAGTGAAAAAAATCTATACAGTGGGCTATTGTTTATTTAAATTTTTTTCAAATACATTTTTTGGGGGGTTTTAGGTTGGGTTTTGTCCTTGTAACTGTCATTCTAATTCTAATCTACTCATTCTCAATAATCCATTTGGATAGAGGATCAGAGAGCAATATACTGTAGAGCCTCTATTAGGACTTTGATCATTTAAATACATTATCTTCAAACTGTTAATCGCATCCCGCCTCTTCTATAGCCCCATCCTGTAAGGAATTGTTATTTTTCAGTGCATCAACAGGTCTTGGTGCTTGTGTTATGTGGTGCCTCTGAAGCTTGTATTTCTACTGGTTTTTTTTTATTCTTATTAGTGCTGCAGTGGTCACTTGGACTCAGACATCTTAGAATATATTGATTACCCTTTCTGCTAGTAACATGACAGTAGCAGGGGCAGAACTATAGGAAACAATGAAGGCGCCTGCCGCCGGGCACCAGCACTGAAGGGGCACCTTCTCCATTGCCCACAATATATTCACCCCACTTAGGGCTGTAAATATGTTCCCGGAGTGTACCGACATGGCCGCCCAATATATGGAACCTCTTCCCGGCACCTGAGAAGCTACCATAACCATATACTAGTGGAGGGCTCTGTGTCAGATCATCAGCTGCCGCTTCCGTCTAGCTATAGCCTGTCCCCGCTCATTGGTGTCGCTGCCCCTCAGCAGCTTCTTATGCCAGTTCGATACACATGGCATGTCCCTCTCACCAACAACTCCCCATCCCACTCCCCGAAAAAGGGTTTTTTTGGGCGATATCCTGAAACAAATTCACATATTCTATATTAGTGTTTTTTGTGCATGTGGATAGATAGATAGATAGATAGATAGATAGATAGATAGATATGCACCATATTTATTTTCCCTTTTTTAAGGGGGGTCACCAAATTATAACTTGATTCTGGGCATCTGGGATGAACTTACGCCGCTGGACAGTAGAGCTCTCTGGCTGTATCCTTGGGTGGCAACAAACAAATAATTGTTTGGTCATGCTTCCCTTTGACAGCATTTAAACCTGCTTTAGTGAGTCAAATGATTGTCAGTGGCAAATGTAATAATTTATTTTAAGACCAGAAAATAACTATTTCACCCTCTCAATGACTCTTGTCATGTGGATAGCAGAATTTTAATCTATACATAAGTCTGGAAATGTACCACTTAAGAGTGTATAAAGAATTTGTGAAGCCCATTGTCTACACAATGAAGAATTAATACTTTATTACCTCCATATATTTATTATCATCAAGTTGGCCTGTTAACCTATACAAGGACCTTCACTAAGATGCTAATAGCTATCTCTGCTACTTTCAAGAAAGGTCAACTCAGTCTACAGCTTCCTTAGATAAGGTTATCTATAAAGAACCTTCAACTGCCCTGAGCAGCTGTATGGTCATTGCTTCACACCTTTACCAGGCATTATCCTCTGGATGTGACATCTTCTGCTGATGCTCAGTTTGGAGGATAAATCCTTTAAGAATATATCCAATGCACTCAATTACTCTTCCTACGAAGCCAGGAGTTTAAACATAAATATGCCTAATTTACTTTGAGTGCATATGAATTTTGATAAAACCAATAAGGGCAATACATTTGATTAAGCTCACCAACCAAGCTATTTCTTCCCTTCTAGAATCCATCTGCCATGCTAGATGGCTAGTTGAGGTCTCATTTAAGGCTGACACATGATAGTTTGAATAAATGCATTTTTCCTTTATTAATAGTGAATTTGTAGTAAAGTATAGCATTTAATACAATCCACAGTCTGTGTTAATTCATAATTACTGGAATGCAGCTTTTATATACAGATATACTGTAAGTACAAACAAAACAATAGTCTGCTATAAAGTCTGCTCAGTTCAAGAGAATCATTGATAAATTAGCTGTTGAATGACATTTTCGAATCTGACACTAAGAATTTCTTATAAAGCTATATTTTGTTTTTACAGCGAAAGGTAAAGAAAACGGGAATTTAGAAAATACATATAAAATTCCAAAAGGCACTTTACAGGTATGTATAAATATATAAGCATGCTAAAAGTAACAATGGCAGCAGATACTGTATACATTCGTAACAGTGACTGAAATTAACCAAGGATTTACTTAAGGATCTAAGATGTTTAGTAATGTTTTCTTTGCATGTAAGAGCATTGAAATGTTAATTTACATTGAAATCAGGGAAATGCATTCATATGTTTGAATTCACTTTCATTGGTGGTTGTATACTGTTGTATCTTTTGCTGTTTGTATTTAATAACATCTTTTAAAATAACACTGATAAAGTTAGTGGAATTTTTTGTTAAATATGACTTAAATGTTACTTATCTCAGATTTTTAGGTTTTAATATACTGTACATCAGCCAGTTTGTGTTTAAATGGTACCGTTCAATTAATATTTAAAGAAATGATAAGAGGAAAGTTTATTTCACTTTTAGGCTTTTATTTAAATGTTTAATACTATGTTACATAATCTATAACTTTTGCAAATTATTAGAATGTATTTTGTGTTTACTAAAACACTGAATTAATCATTGTGAAGCAACTTGGTGTTTTAGCAGTGGAAGGGTTGCTAATAATGTTCCCCTTGAGTTCGTCATGTAGTCATGTAGCTATGTAGCTCTGGCTAAAGATTATAGTGTGTGTATATATATATATATATATATATATATATACACACACACACACAATACTGTGCAGAAGTTTTAGGCAGGTGTGGAAAAAATGCTGCACACTAAGAGTGCTTTAAATAATAAAAGTGTTAATAGTTTATTTTTATTAATTAATAAAATGCAAAATGAATGAACAGAAGATACATCTAAATCAAAGCAATATTTGGTATCACCACCATTTGCCTTCAAAACAGCATCAATTCTTCTAGGTACACTTGCACAAAGTCAGGGATTTTGTAGGATTATAGTCAAGTGTATGATTAACCAAGTTAAAAAATATTGTATGGGGAGATGATGGCGCTACCAGCGGTCACTTTAGCATACAGTTATATAATTAAATAGACCAACAGATACACTTGTTTGCTGCTGTCTAAAACATTGTAGTCTCCCAAAGTGAATATATATAGAGAAAACTGAGATGATGGCGCAAAGTGAGTAAAAGGTTACAATATAATAAATAAAAAAAATAAATGATTACCTATAAAATTGATTAATTGTATAGATTATAAGTTAAATAGTAAAGGAACCGTGTGAATACTCTAAAAATTACCATTTAATGATGAATATTAAAAAATATATACGCACTGACATACTACACAAATTCTGATACATAAACATAAATACCACAAAAAGAATAAATAAAATAAAACACACATTTGAAGTGATTAACAATTTATATGAATGAGAAGTCCACCATAATATGTGCTGTTTAAATAATTGCACTCCTCCAGAAATTTCTCCAAATATCTGTAGAGTCATAAAAGATCCGCATAAATACCGGTTCCAAACAGTCCAGAATGAGGGAAAAGTACCTTCATGTTGCATTAGTAATATTATGTAGCCCGTGCAGTCCGTTGATGTGAGTAGATTGTTTGTTGAAGACTGTTTTTGAAGACAGCTGACATGAGCTGGTGCTTTTCCCGTCTTGGTGACAGTAGAAATTGCAGTTTTTGCAGTTTTTATCTTGGTGAAGTTAGAAGGAGGTTCCAATAAAAAACTGCGCTGGTGTGTAGGTGTGTGTAGATGGATTTCTGACGCGTTTCACTGTTTACAGACAGATTTTTCAAAGGCAATAAGGTTCAGCTTCATATGGATACATTTATATACCCCCTTCAATTCATACAATTAGTATCACCTGTAGTAGGTAGTGTGGATAATTATCTAATCATTATCAGTATAACCTGCAACCGTGTGAATTCTCCCAAAGCATTAGATTCTAATGCTTTGTGAGAATTCAAACGGTTCCAAGTTATACTGATACATCGGAGATCAAGAAAATAAAAACCGAAACAAACTATTAAAATAAGATAACAATAAGATTAGAACAAATCTATTGTAACTAAATTTTATTAAGCAGCTGTTATTGCGATCACGTGATCACTTTACTGAGGTTATCAGTTAGTTTACAAAGGTAACTATATATGTATTTACCCACCACTTGACCTCTGTCCACAGCTTCTGTCATTCTGACAGTGTCTTCATTTTATGTAAGATGTCATCAAGTCACGTGACTACGGAACTCCGTCTTCGGCTGTTTAATTTACTGGTAACGCGGATAAACTGGTAATCCGTGGCAACCACATCTCCGGAAACACTCCCCCCCATAACATAATGCATGAGCTACAGTCCCAGAAACCCGCAGCGTGGCATATTTAAATTTAAAAGATATATAGTATAATAAATTCTGATCACAATGTGTGAGTCTATTTATATATTGGGATATTCAATAGCATGTTTCCCTGATATGATGGTTTCGAGAAAAAGGTTTCAGTGTATATACACATACATCTCCTATCCATGTGCATTCTGATAGACATAGAAATGTAATTCTTTATTATTGTAGTTTCAACATACAAGTAATATCTTAAATAACTGGGTGACCTTAAAGGGACCATATACACCTAGAAGACATCTATTGAAAACATCTACAAGAAGATGGGGGACCCATCAATCCCTCATTTTTCCAAATAAACTATCAATCTATAAAAAAATATGTTAGTAGTAGTAGGGTTAGTAGTATTAGGGTTAGTAATAGTCTGCAGCCCGTGCAATCAAGTCACGTGACTACGGGACTCCGTCTTCAGCTGTTTAATTTACTGGTAAAGCAGATAAACTGGTAATCCGTGGCAACCACACCTCCGAAAACACTTCCCCACCCCCTATAACATAATGCATGAGCTACAGTCCCAGAAACCCGCAGCGTGGAATATTTACATTTGAAGGCATATAGTATAATAAATTCTGATCACCATATGTGAGTCTATTTATATATCCAGATATTCAACATGTTTTTCTGATATGGTTTCGAGAAAAAGGTTTCAGTGTATACATACATACATACATATTCTATCCATGTGCATTCTGATAGACATACTGTATAAATGTAATTCTTTATTATTTTATAATTGTAGTTTCAACATACAAGTAATACCTTAAATAACTGGGTCACCTTAAAGGGACCATATACACCTAGAAGACATCTATAGAAAACATCTACAAGATGATGGGGGACCCAACAATCCCTCATTTTCCCAAATAAACTATCAGTCTATAAGAAAATTTATATATGGTATACACTCTAGGTGGTATTCAATTGTTATAGCGCGCCCAATCTCCTGTCTAAAGTGACGGTAGATCACATGGCGCTATTCAATTGTTGCAGATTTTCTCGCTGATCACGCCCATAGTGGTTGAGTTTAGCCGTGTAAAACGGCAACCCCCGACCAAAGAGCTGAGCGCGATTGCAAAAGGTACCATTTGGGCACTTTTCACCCATTTCAGCTTGCACCCCCATGGGGCTGTGAGCTGAAATGGTGCGCCGGAAGCTGATCGCGCTGGACAGGAGCAACAATTGAATAGCTCCTGTCGGGCGCGTAGGGGGGCGATACAATTGAATACCGCCCTCTGCCTCCATTAATAAATTACTATAGAACATACCATTAATATATTACAGGTAATCAGTACCCATTAGATAACCAAGATGTGAACATGCATAAATAGCAACCTCCAAGCCTACATTATACATGTGTATGGTGATTAGATGATTTATAAAGGCCCTAAAAAATTTGTAATGTATGGCAGCCAAAATGAAGATAGTGCGACCGGACAGTTGCTAGAATCTCCACGTGGATGTCACACATATCAAAGAAAAAATTTTAGTTCTATTGCTTCATTTAGACCTTCTGGTGCCATGGAATTTAGTTGATAAATCCAATATGGTTCCTGCTGGCAAAGATGTCTATATCTATCGCCTCCTCTAATAGTGGCTGGAATGTGTTCAGAACCCACTATTCTAAAACTGTTTGGATTATCTGCATGATGTTCAGTAAAATGTCTACAGACATTGTGATCAACTGTTTTATTAATGACATTGCGGCGGTTTTCCAAAAACTTTCTCTTTAGTGGATGTGTAGTCCTTCCTACGTAATAATATGGCATGGACAATAAAGCACATACTTTTGTAAACTAACTGATCGCATAAGCGATAACAGCTGCTTAATAAAATTTTGTTACAATAGATTTGTTCTAATCTTATTATTTGAATAGTTTTTTATGGCTTTTATTTTCTTGATCTCCGATTTATCAGTATAATTTGGAACCATGTGAATTCTCATAAAGCATTAGATAATTATCTACACTACCTAGACCAGAAAAGGACCAGCTCATGTCAGCTGTCTTCAACAAACAGTGGGATACCATATACTCACATCAAGAGATTGCATGGGCTGCATAATATTACTTACCCAACGTACTTTTCCCTCATTCTGGACTGTATGGAATTATGCGGATCTTTTATGATTCTTCAGATATTTGGAGAAATTTATGAAGCAGTGCAATTATTTAAACAGAACATTACTATTTATGGTGGACTTATCGTTCATATAAATTGCTAATCACTTCAAATGTGTTTTATTTTATTTGATTTATTCTTTTTGTGGTATTTATGTTTATGTATCAGAATTTGTGTAGTATGTATGTGTCTATGTATTTTTTAATATTCATCATTAAATGGTAAATTTTAGAGTATTCACAGGGTTCCTTTACTATTTAACGTATGATTTATACAATTAATTCATTTTATAGGTAATCATTTAATTTTTTATTTTATTTATTATTTTGTGACCTTTTACTCACTTTGCCCCATCTTCTCAGTTTTCTCTGTATGATTAACGAATCATACCAAACCGGTGATAATGATCATCATTTTCATACGTAGGTTGAAACACAGGGCCTGATTCAGAGCCGCTCACAAAAAGCGAGTGCTCGCTCTGAATCAGGGCGTGTGCTTTTTTTTTTTGTTGCGGCCTCTTATGCGAGCAACCATGATGATGGTCGCAATGGTCAAGACCATCGCGACCATCGGGCTTGCGACGAGACCCTTGCGATAGGGTCTCGTTGCCGCAAGCCCCAGTGGACTTCCTGCACTATTAGAGCAGGAAGTCCACCTACTGACATCACTAGTGATGTCAGTAGGGCCGCCCACAAACGGCAGGCGTTCGCATGGGAACACCTCCATTTGTGAAGTCACCCCCCCGCCATGCCTACAAAATGGGGCGAGCTGTCGATCAACATCGACAGCCGGCTCTTTTGTAGTGAGTGCTTTTTGCGCTCGCTCAGGGGCTCGCGCACGCTTAGTGCGCATGCCGCGCGTGCGCACTGGGCCACCATCGACCCGCTTGCGAGCGGGTCTGAATCATGCCCACAGTCATTAACTGTGTAGGAGGCTCAAAACTGCATGGGGAACAGCCAAACTGTTAGGATCTGCAGTTAGCAGATCATCTTGGTTGCAGTTCCCAGTCTTAGTTGCTACTGGGACACTGCATTAAATCCTGTCTGTGTGCAGTATCAGCTGCACACTAGTTAATTGTCTTCTCTGTGTGCACAGGCCAGGTGCACACTAGTCTGTCATTAGGGAAGTGTCACAAGCCACAGTCACATCCTGGCTGATGGAGATTCTCTTAGGCCAGTTGCTGGGAGACGAAGACGCCACGCTTTCAGCTTGTAGATCCTCCCATTAGGCTGTCATCGTCTCTGCAGGGATGGGATTGGTGTATCCTCCTTCTTCTACCTTGCTGGGACGCTGCTCAGGTGCCGGTGATAGCGTCCTACGTGTTTCCAGTTCAGCTGTGAGTCTCCTGTATCCAGTCGAGTATCCAGTGTCCACGTCTGCTTGGTTTTGATTCCTGCCGTTTGTGTCATCCAGGCGGCACGCTCCGCATACCAGTCTCCTGCCGCTTGTGTCATCTTGGTGGCAAGGTCCGCATAGCAGCTTCCAGCCGTTTGTGTCATCCAGGCGGCATGTGCAGCACCTCAGCATCTTGCTTACTCAATCCAGCGAGTTACCGCTTGTGTCAACCCGGCGGCACAGGCCGCATCATTGTACCAAGTGCACGCAAACCAGTATACTCCTACTTGTGTCAACCCGGTGGCACAAGCCACACCATTGCACCAAGTGCACGCAAATCAGTGTAACGCTCCTTGTGTCAACCCGGCAGCACAAACCGCACCATTGCACCAAGTGCACGCAAACCAGTGTACTGCTTCTTGTGTCAACCTGGCGGCACAAGCCGTACCACTGCACCAAGTGCACACAAACCAGTGTACTGCTTCTTGTGTCAACCCGGTGGCACAAGCCACACCACTGCACCAAGTGCACGCAAATCAGTGTAATGCTCCTTGTGTCAACCCGGCGGCACAAACCGCATCATTTCACCAAGTGCACGCAAACTAGTGTACTACTTCTTGTGTCAACCTGGCGGCACAAGCCGCACCATTGCACCAAGTGCACGCAAACCAGTGTACTGCTTCTTGTGTCAACCCGGTGGCACAAGCCGCACCATTGCACCAAGTGCACGCAAATCAGTGTAATGCTCCTTGTGTCAACCCGGCGGCACAAACCGCACCATTTCACCAAGTGCACGCAAACCAGTGTACTACTTCTTGTGTCAACCTGGCGGCACAAGCCGCACCATTGCACCAAGTGCACGCAAACCAGTGTACTGCTTCTTGTGTCAACCCGGTGGCACAAGCCGCACCATTGCACCAAGTGCATGCAGATCAGTGTACTGCTTCTTGTGTCAACCCGGTGGCACAAGCCGCACCATTGCACCAAGTGCACGCAAATCAGTGTACTGCTACTTGTGTCAACACAGCGGCACAAGCCCCATTTCTGCACATCCAGTACTCAACCCAGAGTTGCTTTTAGAAAAAGACTTAGGCTGTTGCACGGCCCAAGGCTGCATCCTGTACTCAGCCCAGAGGCTGCCTCTTGCCAAAGGCTTATCAGCTCTCGAGGCTGCTTCTCACCAAGGCTTATCAGCCCTCAAGGCTGCAACACCTCACCAGCCCTCAGGGCAATTACGGCCGCAACTAGACGAGTACTCCAACATTGCTATCAGCTGATATTTCTGCCCAAAGGCTGCAACAAACTAAAGACCATTCAAAAGGGGTACCCCGACCAACCTCCAGTAATTTTGTCCAGTGGGCGATTTTACCTAGGGGCTGCTGCCCCATCCCCCCCAGTAAAATCTATCACCTCAGTGAGCCAGTTGGAATACGTGACTGCACTGGCTACACTGACTGGCAGTGGCTTCCCATTGAAAGCGCTACCTGCCAGTCGCACACAGGACAGGCAGCCCCAAGGGGCATTTTCTTTTATCCCCCCTGGGACTGCCAGTCCGGGCTGTGATTAGCAGAGTTGTTACAGGCTGCTGTAGGACTGCTCTTTCTTTCGGGGCAGCCCTACATAGTTTATAGGGGCTGCTACCGATGCAGTCCCTAGAAGTTGGTGTTATGTGCATGCGAGGCGCCACTGCCGCTTGTGCGCTGGTCCTGGTGCTTGCCAGATCCATTGTGCAGGTTCTGGGACTCGGTCACCCGGACGAGCAGCAGCCTCATGCAAGAGGGTAGGAGCCACTGCTGATTGTAACCCTTTCAGTGCCACTGTTGCTTACAGTGCTGGCTTTCTCGCAATTAGGAGTTCATCATCATAGGTACTACAGCAGTACTCTGTACCCACTCCCGCCATTGTCCTTTGGCCACATTTAAGAACCTTAGTGCATGCAGGATGCAACAGTATGGTCTTCTGAATGACATATAGTAATATATTAATGAAAATTTTCCATAAATCCCTGAACTCCAAATTGTTTGTAATTTAGAATTTCAAGATTTTTTATTTCTTTTTTTTTTTGAACAACAAAAGTCGCAAAATAAGTCTACAGATCTAAAAAACAGACACAATACCTATATTTAATTCATACCCGAATTGCACAGTATTTTTGTTGCCCTGACCAGAAGGGTAAGCCAGTCATACACAGGTTGATCTGCCACATATCCTGAGTGTTGAATAACAACAGTCAAATATACCCATTATCTGAAGCCTATCCATTTGTGATTGGCCTATTTTTTCTGCAGCACCAATCGAGTTCAAGGCTCAGTATTAGAATTCATTCATCCATAAGGGTCTGTGGAAAAAGACAAGATGTATTTTGCCCAATGTGGTCCCTCCCCCAATCTTTGCGCGCACACTTAGCAAAAGCCAATGCCTGTGCAGCCTGGGGGGCAGGCTCCACAGGCAGCTTTAGAACTGCCTGGGATAAAAATGTGAGAATTTATTGGCCTGTGCAGACCCTTTCCCCTTCCATAATTCAGCTTAGAAAGGTCTGGAGATGTGGGCTCAAGGAGGTGAGCTCATCCATTCACATTATAGTCTGCTACTGTCAGACTCCCAAGGGAGGCACGGGTACTTTGTGCAAATGTTATTATCACATTTATTTTGTGGTAGTTTTACCCCATTGATAGTGAGTAACTAGTCATTGACTAGTTGTAGAATTAAATTCTCCCCAACGGCAAAGCTAATCTTAACTTTCTAAAAATAAAGCAACCAGTAGTTGAAGTGTACCGGTATACGGTGGTATGCTAATGCTTTGGTTGTAAAATTATCAAATTACACTCAATTGCAATTTCTTAAACTGCAACTTTTAAATATCCACTTCTACCACTGAGTCCAATGGTGTTTAGCATAAAACAAATGTGTGTTACAACATGCACTCCCCTCCTAAAAAGCGTCAGGCGTATGAAAGTGATCTTAAAAAACGTAACCACATTCATCCTCGATTTAATACCGAGATTGTTTGGGAATTCTGTGTCTGCGTGTGTTTGCTTATTTATTCATGTTTTCAAGCATTTGGATGCTTTCAGGCAGTTCATTTTGGTTTTAATTATTTAATTTTAGTGTGCCAGCTGTTTCCACAGTTTACATAGCAGCACACATGTGGAATAAATATCCCAGCACTGAGTGCATGAGTAGAGAAATATGATGTTTCTGCAGGATTTGTAATAAGAACATTTCAAGATTTATACATTTTGTTTCAGTGTAATAAAAATTTATTTTCCCCGGAACGAATATTTCCTGGCTTGAACATTTTTTCTTCTACCAGAGGCTTATGAAGTTGGCAGTTTTAAGAAATAAGTTCCATTTAAGATCCCCTAAAGCAGTTCACAATATTTGCACCTTGATCTGGTTAATCCAGATTGTTTACATGGGGTATATTGGACTGTAAAATGTTTAATCTGTGTATTTGTTTGTTGTATCTCTCAAAAAATGTGGAGGATTTTTCTATCGTGATAAATACATGTTTAGGAAATATATACTTATGTAATCTTGCAGTAAATACCTATGAAAAAGTGTTCTTTTAAGATCTGCAGCCTTTATGCTATGACGTTGTCCATACTTTCCATATACAGATGTTGTGGAAAGTTCCGGATATACAGAGCATTAGGAGGTTTCCATTGCACAGTGGTGTACGCCAGTGTCTGAATATTGTTTTCCTATTGATGCATATGACATAACAATGTGCCCAGTGTCTGTGCCAGTGAAGGCAGACATTTTGTAGACTGAACCTGTGTTTGTAAAAATGCAGCCTATGAATCTACTAGGAACTGATCAGCATAGGTTCATAGGATTGCAAATATGCCATTAACAAGCAGCAGGGTTGGAAAGATCTCAGAGATAATGTCAACTTTCGGAAGTCCAGTGTAATATGGTGTGGTCATGCACAATTTACTCAGGGCATTCATACATGGGCTCATAGAGATTCTTTGCCCTACCACCAAGCATATGGATCTGTCACATTTGGTTCTAAACTGTGCATAGAATGACTGCCAGATCTGAAATGGCCTATCTATAATAGGTACATTCTGCACCCATGTCTACACCGCCAACCTTGCACCCAATTTATTAACTTACTTGCTGCCAACAACACTTTTCTCCCCTTGAGATCTATGGAAACATGAAGTTGGCACCATGCTTCCTAAGATCAGGACAGATTATTGCACATGCACAGAAGACTCGTACAGTGCCAGAGGCTCTCTGCTCTGGTACCATTTTATTTACATGGGAAAGGAGGCCCACGGACATCTGCACATGGGCCCCCATTTATTGTCTGTCTGATGAACATCCACTATATCCTAATAAGTCAATGTGTTGTAATGGCACACAATAATAACCCTATACTTCATAGACTACATTTTTTTGTGTGCAATAAATATTTAAAATTTAAATGTGCATACATTACTCTAGAAACATGCATGGAGAAATACTATGTTTCTACATATGCAGAGCTGTATGCATCTCAAGATGTATTGGCAGCAAATATGCTTAGTTCACTATAATCCATCATACTTATTGTGTACAGTACTTGCATGTGCCCTCTACTAAGTGCAAAAGATAAGCCTCCTAAAAAGGATGCATATATATATATACATATACTGTGTGTGTGTATATATATATATATATATATATATATATATATATATATATTATAATATACTAATGTGCTGCTCTGTATGGACTGCTTCGCGAAAATGCTCAGTCACATTCCCCTTTTCGCCCATCCAGATGTATGTATAGATACAGTCAGAACGTGTTTGTCGCTACATTCTTGTACTTATGTGTGCTCATTTTTTTAATATGTGCGATGATTATACAAACAAGAGACTCTACACAATTCTCAAATTTGCATATGCAAACAAGGGACGATACACGTACATTCAACTCTGCACCATACTTGCCTACTTTTCAAAAAGCATTTCAGGGACATTGTAAAAGCAGCACCTATGAGCGTGGCGGTAAAGCGGGCGTGTACTGCTACATCTGAGAGGCGTGTCTTAACATTGACTTGCATCCAAATGTAAACGAGCCCAAAAGCAGTCAGTAAGATCTACTTGTTGATGAAAACACACTGATACTTTTCAGAAAACACATGTAGCCATAGGGATCATTGTGTCTTATAACCAATGCAGGTACAGGTACATGATGATCGAAGGTAAGCCGGACAGCCGCTGGGGGGGAGAGTTAGGTGTCAGGGCTCCCGGGGGGGATTTAGGGTTAGGCACCCCCCGGGAGGATTAGGATTAAGCTAGGGGAAGGGGGGTTAGGGTTAGGCACCCCCGGGGGAGGTTAGGGTTAGGCACCCCCCCCCCCAGAAGACTTAGGTTTAGGCTGCGGGGACGGGGGAGTTAGGTTTAGATACTTAGGGGTGGGTTAGGGTTAGGTACTAGGGGGGGTGGGTAGGGTTAGGCACCCCTAAGGGAGGATTAAGGGGGGGCAGGGTTAGTAGTACTTACCAATAACCTCTGTCGGGATCTTCACCCCTGCCTGGCTTCTCGCGTCGGGATTTGACCGGCCGGCGGTAATACATACCGATTCCTCCCTGACAATGAGGGGGAGTTGGCAAGTATGCTCTGCACCAGTCTCTTTTACCGTTTTTTAAACATTGCCATTGTGTGTCTTATCATTATACCATCCCATGTGCAGCTTATCTAAACTGATACGGTACAGTGTGCAGTGTTTTAATTAATAGGGACAGCTTTGTGATAACTGCGTTTACATGCAAGGTCTCAGGATTCCTATTACAAATGTGACCCACATGAAAGCCTCCAAGAGTGGGAGGACTGCTTCTATAATTACTTTATTACAGTACACTTATGAAGCACAAAAGGATTAAATGATTTGACCAAAATAACACTGCTCTGGTGGCCAGAGCTGACTAGTCAGAATTCCTGTTCCTTGTGTTACTAAGTGCAGAATTGGAAAGCACCATGTCTCCTCCCATGGCAATTCTACATAGTAAAATAAGCCATTCAGTGACTGATAGAAGGATTCAGTTTCTGCTATATTTTTGGAATTACACTGGTTCAATTATGTATAATTGCAGATCTTTCCTATAAACTGGGCAGCCCTGTACATTGTGTGCACAGAGGTGTGGAAGCGGATGTTATTTTCCTTTGTGTGTGATGGAATGAAAAACTTTGGATATATATAAATCTGCAGGATATTGGCTTCAAGATTGTCTGCAAAACAAAGATGTGTGATTCTATCGGTTTGTTTGTTATAGTAAAGAAAACAGCGGAGATCTGCAGTTAATTGAAACAGGATTTTTAAGAGGCTTTTCTTTCTCAAACATATTGTCTTGTGAAGCCAGACGTCACACAGAAATATTTCATTTAAGAGGGAAACTGTCAGGGAAAGAGCAGGTTAGGGTGGAAACTTTGAAACGATGGTTAGGTTAGTCACGGCGATCATCCTAACCCCAAGTATGCATCATATCAAACATCACTTTTATCTCCTATTTTATATTTAGCTTAGCGGGATTCACTATGTTGCATTGATCAGAATTATGTAATGCATTTATAGTTATAACATTCATCTTAGCCTTTATTAGCACATGGTGAAAATTTTTACCGTAAATGATTCCTTATTATTTGACAATGCGTGTTCACAACTGCTTTGAAGGCCAATTGAGATGAAGACCATAAAGTAGGGAGCAAAAAGGAATAAGTAACTACAATTTAATAGATAAACAACTGTACAAATATTCAGTTAGGTTAGTATAATACCTATCAGCTAATCACTGCTGTATTGCAGTGTATGTGGCCACTTGCTGACCACTCTACTTGGACCCCTAGTTGTTAAAGCTAAACAGCAAATAACTGGATCCATCTAATTTGGAGATCCTTTTTGACTTGAGTTCCACCAGTTGCCTGTGTATGGGTAGCAAACTTTACCAGGCAACATCAGCCCTTTTATCTCATTATAGATAAGATTGGATAATGTGATATTTTCTGTAATAACTGTTGACAATTAATTGAACTTGATAAACATCTAACTACCCATGAAAAATTAGTTATGCATGTCATTTTTCCATCTCACGACTGTCCCGTTTTCCCCAGTGTAGTATGGCATATGCGATTACATACATAGTATGTTTAAACAAACATTAAACCAAAGTCTAGTTTTACTTTTTGTAATAAGCACAATCACCTGGAAATATGTCAGTGACCTCACTCTGACTTTGAATATGCATTTGGGGATTTTACATACATTTGGGACCTTCTGAGTTCAAAATGCTGTTTTATTTTTATTTGTTTTCAACATGGGGGTGAGTTATTGTAAAAGTACACAAGAAAAGAAACTAAAGAAAGAGAACATTTTCACTGTGATCAACAATTTTTAGTTAGCAATGATGTTGTGAGTTATTGACCAACCAGTTGTAGATTCCAAATCTATGACACTGAGAAGGTTAAAAAATATGATGTGAATAGTACCAAAAACACCTAAAGTACTTTTAAATATATTCAACTTTCCCAGTTCTGATGAATTATAATAAAGAATGAATAATTTTGCTAATCTCTACATAAGATCTGCTGTTTCTGTTTTTGTGCATGAATAACAATCAGTGAAACATTTTATATATTCTGATCATAATTCACTTGTTGTACTGCACCCATAATTATGGATTCGATTTATTTATGTTTTCAGTATGCCCCGGAAGACACAAAGGCACTTATTCCAGTATATGTGGTTAAGCAAGGTAATATCTATAGTTCACAGAATTCATTTATAAATTATATCAAAACTGGCACAAAATGTTTATACAATAAAAATATATGGCGAAAAATTAGAGAAACCACAGATGAACCTAAAATCTGTAAGCAAGGTAACTTAAAAAATTAGCAGTAATTTATATATGATAAAACATCTTAGAAAAATGACCAAATGCACCATTGCTTCATTATTGTCTTCGTGGTGATGGGCACACATAGGTGGTGATTCAATTTAGCGAGATGCTGAACAGCGCCGGGAGGGAGCTCCCGGAGCTAATCAATTCACTGCACTGTTTGGTCTGACTAAAGGATTTCTTCTAGTACCCTACTGAGGGTGGGAGGACAAATCCAAATAAAGTGCCTCTCGGCCGGCACTTTAGACGGAGAATGCCGGTTCTCGCGAGTCACAACTAAACACCCACGTTAAGTCTCGAGAACCTGCATTCTCCGACTTAACTGCTTCCCGACCAAGTAAACAGTGTGCTGAATTGAATAACTCCGGGAGCTCCCTCTCGGGGCTATTCAGCATCATGTTGTATTAAATCGTCCCCATAGAGATGATAGGTCTTACTGCTTTCTTACAATGCAGTCACTGTAAATAGAACCTCTGTGGGTGGTTGTATAATCAATTTTCTTCTTCAGGGTCCATAGGCTCCACAGGGAGACCTTGGGGTGTAGGTGGTGGATCTGGATCCAGGCACCACGCAGTTAAAGCTTTCAGCTCCCAGGATGCATCGGGCCACTCTCCCTATACCCGACCATACCTCTCCTTGGAGTCTGCATATGCAGTACTATAGCCTACCAGACACTGAGTCTGTGTAATCGATTGTAGTGCCAGTTTGCAGTTATATGTTATTTCTGCATTATATGTGACTGATGCAAGCGCTGCCTGTCTGTTTTCTGTCTACTGTCAGCATATATCTTTACCTTTTTTTCTGACATGACCCTAACATACAGGTGTATTCAGGGATTTTCCTGTACTACACATACAGTCAGGTCCATAAATATTGGGACATTGACAGAATTTTCAGATTTTGGCCTCTATTCACAACCACAATGGTTTTGAAATGAAACAAACAAGATGTGCTTTAATTGCAGACTTTCAGATTTAATTTGAGGGTAATTACATCCAAATCGGGTGAACGGTGTAGGAATTACAACAGTTTCAATATGTGCCTCCCACTTTTTAAGGGGCCAAAAGTAATGGGACTATCAACTCAAAAGCTATTTCATGGACAGGTGTGGGCTATTCCCTCGTTATTTCATTATCAATTAAGCAGGTAAAAGGTCTGGAGTTGATTCTAGGTGTGACATTTGCATTTGGAATCAGTTGCAGTCAACTCTCAATATGAGATCCAAAGAGCTGTCACTATCAGTGAAGCAAGCCATCATTAGGCTGAAAAATCAAAACAAACCCATCAGAGATATAGCAAAAACATTAGGTGTGGCCAAATCAAATGTTTGGAACATTCTTAAAAAGAAAGAACGCACCGGAGAGCTCAGCAACACCAAAAGACCCGGAAGACCACGGAAAACAACTGTGGTGGATGACAAAAGAATTATTTCCCTGGTGAAGAAAAACCCCTTCACAACAGTTGGCCAAATCAAAAACACTCTCCAGGAGGTAGATGTATATTTGTCAAAGTCAGAAGACTTCACAAGAGTGAATATAGAGGGTTCACCACAAGATGCAAACCATTGGTGAGCCACAAAAACAGGAAGACCAGATTAGAGTTTGCCAAACAACATCTAAAAAAGCCATTACAGTTCTGGAACAACATCCTATTGACAGATGAGACAAAGATCAACTTGTACCAGAGTGATGGGAAGAGAAGAGAAGGAAAGGAACTGCTCATGATCCAAAACATACCACCTCATCAGTGAAGCATGGTGGTGGTAGTGTCATGGCGTGGGCATGTATGGCTGCAAATGGAACTGGTTCCCTTGTATTTATTGATGATGTGACTGCTGACAAAAGCAGCAGAATGAATTCTGAAGTGTTCCGGGCAATATTATATGCTCATATTCAGTCAAATGCTTCAGAACTCGTTGACAGCGCTTCACAGTGCAGATGGACAATGACCCAAAGCATACTGCAAAAGCAACCAAAGAGTTTTTAAGGCTAAAAAGTGGAATGTTATGCAATGGCCAAATCAATTCAGTGACCTGAATCCGATTGAGCATGCATTTCACTTGATGAAGACAAAACTGAAGGGAAAATGTCCCAAGAACAAGCAGGAACTGAAGACATTTGCAGTAGAGGCCTGGCAGAGCATCACCAGGGATGAAACCCAGCGTCTGGTGATGTCTATGCGTTCCAGACTTCAGGCTGTAATAGCCTGCAAAGGATTTGCAACAAAGTATTAAAAAGTGAAAGTTAGATTTAGGATTGTTTAGTTTGTCCCATTACTTTTGGCCCCTTAAAAAGTGGGAGGCACATATAGAAACCGTTGTAATTCCTACACCGTTCACCTGATTTGGATGTAATTACCCTCAAATTAAATCTGAAAGTCTGCAGTTAAATCACATATTGTTTGTTTCATTTCAAAGCCATTGTGGTGGTGAATAGAGGACAAAATATGAAAATTCTGTCAATGTCCCAATATTTATGGACCTGACTGTATATAGAACTAAGTATTCGTGAGGTTTGGCGAGCTGTCACTCAACATCGACAGCTCGCCCCCTTTGGTGAGAGACGGAGTGCCTGTTGCTAGCCGGGTCTCGCGCATGCACTGTGGGCCACCGTCGACCCTGGTGTCCACTTTAGACATGGTGGAATATGCTCAGTTCCATTCCAGGCCTCTGCAAAGGCTGATCCTCTCCAGGTGGAACGGGTTAACCCATTGGATCACAGCTCAGAAGGTGGTGCTCTCTCCAGATGAGCGTTTGTCTCTATCTTGGTGGCTACAGACATCTCATCTAACCAAGGGTCACCCCTTTTAGATCCCGGACTGTGTAATTTTAGCAATGGATGCCAGTCTTCGGGGCTGGGCTGCGGTGACCGAACCGCACTTCTTTCAGGGCCATTGGACATCAGTCGAATCAACCCTGCCAATCAACATATTGGAACTTTGAGCTGTCTACAGGGCCCTCAACCTGGCCCAGCACATAGTTCACGGAAAACCTATACAGGTTCAGTCTGACAATGCCACAACAGTGGCTTACTTCAACCATCAAGGAGGTACTTGAAGTCAGGCAGCAGTGGCAGAAGTGTCCCACATTCTGACATGGGAAAAGGGTCACATCCCGGCCATTTTGGCAGTATTCATTCCAGGAGTTCTCAATTGGTAAGCAGACTTCCTCAGCCGTCACGACGTGCATCCCGAGGAATGGCCGCTTTACCAAGAGGTGTTTCAACTCCTAGTGAATAGATGGGGCCTCCCAGATGTGGACCTCATGGCCTACTGACACAATCACAGACTGCCTGTGTATGGGTCCAGAACAAGAGATGCCAAGGCGACCTTTATAGATGCATTGTCTGTAAAGTGGACCTTCCAGTTTGCGTACCTCTTCCCTCCAGTCTCCCTTCTTCCTCGAGTTCTTCGGAAGTTCAAACAAGACTGAGGCACTGTCCTGCTGGTGGCTCCAGCTTGGCCCAGATGTCATTGGTACTCAGATTTTCAGAGTCTCTCCATCAACACTCCGTTCCTACTACCTCAAAGACTAGACCTGTTGTCTCAGGGTCCTTGCCTTTACCCGGATCTGGGTTGTCTGTGTTTGACGGCGTGGCTCTTGGAACATCCCTCCTGAGGTCCAAAGGTTTTCTTTAACGATGTAGTCAAAACTATGCTCAGAGCACGTGAGCCAGCCTTTGCTTGGATCTACCAGAGTGTGGCAGACTTATTTCCAATGGTGTTGTCCCAGAAATTACGACTCCCAAGTGTTTAGGATTTCCAGTGTCCTGGCCTTCCTTCACGCTGGATTGGACCTTGGCCTTGTCCTGGCCTCACTGAAAGTGCATGTCTCTGCTCTGTCAGTATGGTTCCAACATAGAATTGCTCCGCTGCTGGTTACCCACACCTTCCTCCAGGGTATCCTCTGGATTCATCCTCCCTCTGTCCCCTCAGTGGCTCCTTGGGATTTGACAGTAGTTCTTCGGGCCCTCCAGGTTCCTCCATTTGAACCCCTAGATTCGGTGGAACTCAAGTGGTTAACAGCAAAGACTCTTTTTCTTCTGGCTGTAGAGTCTGCCAGAAGAGTGTCAGATTTAGGGGTGTTCTCCTGTCACTCCCCTTTTCTGATATTTCACCAGGACAGGGCTGTGCTTCGGACTCGACTTGGCTTCCTTACTAAAGTTGTTTCTAGTTTTCACATCAATGAGGAAATTATAGACCCTGCCTTTCAATCACCAGACCTCTCGGCAGGTGAGGCCTCTTTGGACGGCAGGTGAGGCCTCTTTGGACCTGATCCAGGCCCTCAGGATTTATGTGGACCGTACCAGTTCCCTTCGGAAATCAGACTCCTTATTTGTGCTCTATGGATTTCACAAGAAAGGATGGCCAGCCAATAAACAAACATTGGCTAGATGGCTTCGTATGACTATCTCGCAGGCTTACTCACAGACAGGCCTTCCTGTTCTGGCTTCTGTTACTGCTCATTCTACTTGGTTTGTGGGTCCCTCATGGGCAGCTCGCCGTGGCGCCTCGGCTGTTCAGTTTTTTAAGGCGTCCACGTGGTCCAGACATTTCTAAGGTTCTATGCCTTTTGATACCTTTGCCTCTCAGGATGCTTCCTTTGGGCGCCGGATTCTCCTCTCAGCAAAGGGGCATCCCCACCCTTGAAAGGACTGCTTTGGGACATCCCCATGTTCTCCCTGTGGAGCCTATGGATCTTAAAGAAGAAAATGAGAGTTATGGTAAAACTTACCTTTATTAACTCTCTTTCTTCGGTCCATAAGAGCCACAGGGCACCCACCCTGATGCACCTGGCTTTAGAAGGGTTTTCGTTTCTGGTCACCGTTTTTCATCTCCTTCTCTGTGAGAGTGTGATTCTTGTATGTACCAGTCTTCCTTCTCTCTTTTATCCTCCTCTGGCCTTTGGTTTGTCACAAACTGAGGTGCCTCTGGCTCGGGGGCGGGGTATAGGGAGAGTGGCCGGGTGCATCCTGAGAGCTGAAAAGCGATGTTGGGGCGATTTGTCAAACTTAGAGAGAAATATAGTGGAGAGAGATATAAGTGGAGAGTTGTTACATTTTAGGTTACAGATTTCTGTAAAAGTTACTAAAGAAAAAAAGAAGAGGAAAATAATTTTTTATATAAATCCCACATCATAAATATTTACTATTCTAATAAAACAAAGATCTCTCAGACACAGTAAAAAAAACAATATTTTAATAATTTGTGTGGTAGAGAAAGAAATAAGTTTTCCCTTTTAAACATGATGATGAATAGAGCCCAATATGAGAGTAACAGGGAAAACCATCCAGTCTAAAGTGGTTAATCAATATTTTAATGCAACCATTTGGATTTATGATGTCATTGTATGATGAAATACGAAGGAACACACAATATTCTACATTTTTAATGACACAGGCTTATTTAGCATCTTGCATCTTGGAACAAATACTTTTTTAGATGCGCTGTAAACAATAGCAACTACTTGTACCTTTGTTTTCGTATCAGACTGATCACAAAACTATACCATCTGATTAGTTGCTATTGGTTGCAGCACATTCATGCTTTTTTGAACAATGTTAATTTATCACCATTAGCGTATTGTACTTTCCGAACATTGCATATCCAGTACACTAATGATAAAAAATTATTTTCCACAGGATATCAAAATATCACAAAATCCACATCTGCACCTCTTCCAACTGAACATAGTCCAGGTATTTATATGTTTTTTGTTTATTATATTTTACTCATACACACCCAACAGTAAAGGCATGCTAACAATTGTAACTGTGTAAGACACTTTTATTTAAGTACCAAAGAAATATCTTAATATAAAAATTTTTGTCATAACTTCAGACAAGCTTTGTTCCACAGTGGTGACATCTGTGGGCAGCACAGTAGCTAGTATCGCAGACTCCCAGCATTTGTTGGCTAGACCTGACAAATGGCGCAGAGTCTAACTTACTGGGAGGTCTTCACCAGTATTCCCCCCGAAGCGGGATTTGGGCTTAAGCTGCACCCAGCAAGCAGGTCACGGCCCTTTTGTCAGGTATCCGGCGCAAGTGGGAAATGGAAGAACACATCACAGGGAAAGCACAGGAAACAGATACTTGGAACTTTGTACTGGGGTAATTTAATGAGTACACACTCTGTTGATCCTGACGCAAGGCTTACACAAGAGAATGGCACTAGGAGATTGTACTTGGATGATGTACTAAGTACATACGCTGCAGCTTCAAACGCAGAACTGACACAGGAAAATGATATTATGAGATGGTACTTGGATAATGTACTAAGTATATATACTGACCTTAGACACAGAACTGGCACAGGAGAGTGGCATGATTAGATGGTACTTGGATAACGTACAAAGTGCACACACTGTGGCTTCAGATGCAGAACTGGCACAGGAGAATGATATTAAGAGATGATATTTGGATAACATACTAAGTACACACACTGTGACCTCAAACGCAGAACTGGCACCGGAGAATGGTATGATGAGATGGTACTTGGATGATGTACTAAGTACACGCACTGTGGCTTCAGACAGAGAATGGTATGATGAGATGGTACTTTTATAAAGTACTATGTACACGCACTGTGGCTTTAGATGCAGAACCAGCACAAGAGATGACTTAAGAGATTGTACTCAGTAAACGTACTGAGTAAACACACCGTGGATAAACACTAGGACCATTATAACAAACAATATAGTGGTCTAGACTAATCAGCAAGTATAAAGAGAAACATATAATACCTTCACATAACTTCCATAGCCAAACTTTAAGTAGAAGTGGAAGATTCATTGAGACTAAATTGTAAAGGGTTCAACAAGGATGGTTTGGTCAGAAAAGCAGCACCCTCTCCATCAGTTACGAACTCATGCAAAACCATCCACCTCATTATCGGAGAGGAAGTAGAGGTGGAGTATGGCATGGATTCTGTTTCCATTAAAAAGTGAAATGAACTTTATAGCACACCTTAGTAACTGGAGGAGCAAGAGGCTGTTTCCAGCATTGGGAAAGATCAGCTTGAGCTGCAATACAAATTTGCCCAAGTATATATTGTTGATGTAATGGAATGGAAGCAGGGTAAATATGTAATAGAGCGAAGGGCGGGAAGGGAGATAGAGATAACCCTAGAACCTTCTGAATTAGAGAAAATACATCTAGCCAATAGGTACATAAAAGGTGACAAGTCCAAAATACATGGTAAACATAGCCCATTTCACCACAATTACGCCAACAGAATTTGGAACACGAACGCCAATAAGAGTGCAATATATCTTGTGTTAGATAAATTCTATTTAGTAACTTAACTTGCATTTCAGTATGGTTCAAGCAACAGTACATTCGGAAAGAAGTAGAATAGATAAATTCCCACTGAGAATCAGAAATGGGGTGACCTAAATCTTTCTCCCATCTTAACTGTGCTGCGGACTTATCAGAAGGGCTTAACCCAATGAAAAATTTATACCAAAATGAAACATCACCTCTAGACCCGCCCTTTTGCAATTGAGAAAAAAGCATTTGGGGAGGAGGACGAATCAAGCCACCCGAGCCAGACACTTTCTGGAACCAATGGCGAATTTGCATATAGTGTAGTAGCTCTGTCGCAGGTAGAGAATAACGGGATTGTAGATGGGGGAATGAGATAAATAGACTACCTTCCAGAAGATCTCCCAATTTCTATATACCATGACTTAACCAAACCGAAATAGTAAGATTAGGATTTAAACCTAAACCTGGGTGCGCTGACAGGACTGACCTACAGCACACAGCGTATTATCTGTTTGTAAAGATATAGGTGATTACTGCACTCCTTTTTTGTGGGCTCTCACAACGTGTTTAAAAATATATTATCCCTGTGGCTACCATACCGACAGAGTAACATTTTAACTAAACTGGACTTTCATCCAGAGCAATTCTTGTGGACATACATAGGAGAGGGACCTTTTTAGTGCTTCCCTTTTTCACCCCCTTATGTCCCCGATTGGCTCTTTCTATTATAAGATCCGTGTACCTTTATAGTCACGTGGTCTATGCATTTTATTGTTTTTTGCTTTCTTTTAATACATTTTATATTGTAATAGATTAGGAATTAATTTAGCTACCACTGTAATAGAAAGTTCTGGGGATGGAAGTGAGAAATCTGGTATCTGAGCAGTTAAATTATCCCAAACATATAATGAGGCTTTTATAGAAGACAATAATGAAGAACTAGAAGGGTGCAAAGATCTGGGAGTCCAAAGTAAATCTGCCAAAGGAAATTTTGGATAGCTATGCTGTTCTAGGGAGACCCAACAATTAACAGAGGGAGGACAAAACCATTCTTAAAGCTGTGCTAGTAAACAAGCTTTCATGGTACAAGGACGATTTAATTTTGGAGGGTGATTCATCCAAAGGTAACAAGAAAATAAAAAACTATATATATATATATATATATATATATATATATATATATATATATATATATATATATACTAGGAAACATAACAGGGATCGTACCAAACAAATACATTAGTTTTGGTAATCAAGACAATTTTAACAGCAGCTAAACGGCCTAGCTAGGAAATCTCATAAGAGAACCAAGATTTAATGAAGTTAGACAGGCGATCAATTAGGGTGGGCATGTTAACATCGAAAACTGATACAGAGGAGGGTGGTTTATGTATTCCAAGATAATGAATAGAGGAGGTACACCAATTATACTGAAAGGCAGACCGGAGAGAATAAATAGCGGAAGTTGTAAGATTAATAGGTAAAGCATAAGTCTTAGATGTATGAAATACCAAATGGGGATTAGGGCACCCCCGGGCGCTATGAATCTTAGCTGCTGGTTTTCTGCCCAGGTCCTATTCACCTCTGGACCAAATAAACTAGTAAACAAATGGGTGTATGGTTACACGTCAGTGTAAAATATCTGAATTTATTCACAAAACAATATTCATATATGTAAAAACATCAAACATATCAATATGGTCGTATAGGTGTATTGATCACTTCTATACATATTATTTACATTCCCCAAAGGAGGGTAATTTCATTATGTGATGTATAGTAGTGATCAATACACCTATACGACCATATTGATATGTTTGATGTTTTTGCATATATGAATATTCTTTTGTGAATAAATTCAGATTTTTTAAACTGACGTGTATGAAAAATCCTCTTATTTGTTTAGAAATTGAAGCGCTAGTAATTCTTGCCCTATACACCCATTTGTTTATTAGATGTATGAAGCTTATAGTAAGAAGCAGCACTATATGAATCCAACATCGAATGCAGATGGGGCAACGAATGCAAGGGGTCAGTAACAAAAAGGAGATCGTCATCTGCGAAAAGACAAAGTTTATGCGCCTGAGCCCCAACCTTAACTCCAGGGAACGCACCATTTGTTCTTATTTTATCAACAATCTGTTCAATGGCCAAAACATATATCAAAGGGGAAAGGAGGCATCCTTGTCGCCTACCATTAGATATAGGGAATGTGTCCCGACAGAAAACCATTGCTAAAGACTCTAGCTGAAGGAGAACTATATAAATCTAAAATAGACGTGAAGATATGATCCGTAAAACCAAATATAGAAAGGACAGCCTGCATATATAACCAACTAAGGCGTTCAAATGCTTTTTCAGCATCAAGGGAAATTATAAGCAGTCCTGATTTGGAAGAATGAACATGTTCTATAAGATTGAATACTCTGCCGGTGTTATCTGAGGCTTGTCTGCCGGACACAAACCCTACTTGGTCAGGGTGAATTAGAGAGGGAAGGAGAGGAGAAAGACGATTCACAATCAGTTTTGCATATAATTTCAAATCTCCATTAAGGAGAGCAATAGGGCGGTAATTTTGACAGAAAGCAGGAGCTTTTCCTGGTTTAGGCAAGGTCACAACCTGGGCTTCCAACATTTCCGTGGGGAACGAACTAATAGCAGACACAGCATTAAACACAGATGTCAATATAGGGGCTAAATTGTCAGAAAAAGTTAAATAAAAGTCATTAATAAATCCATCAGGCCCTGGGACTTTAGCACGCGGAAGCTAATTAATAATTGCCTCCACTTCTAAAGGGGAATATGGGGCATTTCATTCCAGTAACTGATCAGCCGTCAAAGAGGGAAGCCCAATGTCTGACAGGAAAGAAGCAATAGTAGAAAAGGAGGGTTGAGGAGTAGAAGTATCAGATGACAGATTACATAGTTCAAAGTAATAATTGGCAAACAAATTGGCAATATCCGATGGGTCAGCTATCTTAGTATCTTCAGAAGAAAAAACTTATTTAGTTCTATGTCGAGCATGCTGAGTTCAGAGTTTACGAGCTAAGAGTTTCCCAGCACGATTACCCATCAGGTAGAATTTTGGCATAAGTGATTTAATGCAGCTTAGGTACGAGCCATAAGTAGATTTTGAAGTTGTCTTCTAACAACAGACAATTCTTTAGAAGGGTGTAACTTATTACAGTTCTCCAAATTAGTAAGTTTAGCCTCCAAATCTACCTGTATTTGAATATTTTGAAGTTCAAGTCTAGCACCTGCTTGAATAGCGAAGCCCCGTACAACGACCTTAAGGGAACACCAGAAAGTAAAGTTAGAGGTATCAGAGGGAACATTAGACTCCATGTAAAGCTTTATGCTATCTGCTATAAATTGTATAGTCACAGGGTCTGTAAGAAGGTGGGGAGAGAGTCTCCAAGGGCGGGGGGCAAATGTTAACAGGATAGATTCCATTTTCACCGTAGTGGAGCATGGTCAGACCACATAATGGGTGAAATATCCAACGACTGAGAATATTGTAAAGTCCACTTGTCTGTCAATAAAAGATCAATACAGGAATTATCTACTTTAGGATCTAAAACCAAGTTAAAATCCCCCAACATTACTAGGGAACCTTGTTTAATTTTTTGAATGGTTAAAAACATTTTCCTTAGAAATGGAACCTGGTTGAAATTAGGGGCATCAACCGATACAAAAGTCACCCACTTATCATCCAATTGGCCTGCTAGGCTAAGGTATCGCTCACTTTTATCTGATACAGACGATGTAGAACAAAAGAATCTGGCTTACCAAATAAAATGGCAACACCCTTACATTTAAAAGGACCATTAGCAAAATAACCTATGGGGTATCTATGATCCTTAAGGGTAGGTTGTTTTTTAGTATTATAATGTGTTTCCTGGAGGGCCACTATATCTGCTTTGGGGGTATTCAATTTGGGAGCGAAAAGTCCGTGCTGGACTTTTCGCTCCACATCGCAGGTTTTCCGGGGATAAAGTATCAGGCGTGGCCCTCTTTATCCCCGTTTTCAACGTGAGCCAGCGGAAAGGTAAGTATCGCAAAACATTCGGGAATTTTCGGGAAATGTCCCTGGGTCCCCCCTAAAGATTCTCCAGACATGGGGTTTCACTATGGGTACCCCTATTTTAGCCTGCTGAATGAAGTCAGAAACTGTATTAGCCACGGCAGGTGCATATATGCAGCTATTGAAGAAGTGGTGAAGAATAGCACTTAAGTTTTTTTTGGGGGGGGGAAATAACTTGTTCCATCAAATTTGGGGTACATGAAAATGGGTGCAAGCATATTTTAAAGTCCCTAAAATGATTTTTAAAAATTCTTCATAAATGCACCTGCTGCTACTCCGGCAATGAAGAAAACACCTGCAGCTTATAAGGGAACCCCTCTGGATTTAATTTGGATTTTTTATAATTGTGTTCTGTATTTTTATTTTTTTTCACCCCAAATTTAAAAGTAATTTTTTGGGGTGTCCCGATTTTTTTTTTTTTAAACACATATCTTTTTTAGGAGACAATCCCAGGAGTGCAGGCTATTTTTTTTTTAAGCTTGCACCCCTAAATCCCAATTCTGCACTTTTTTTTGCTAGCAAAAGGGTGGTGAAAACTTATCCCCGTTTTTTTACATTGACTTTTCACATCGGCGAAAGGTCAATGTAATTGAATACGGTGTTAATTGAAATAGGCAAAAATTACGCCGATAACTGACTTTTCGCCCCATATTGAATATGGCCCTCTGTGTTTATAGAATGTGGACAGTGCAAGTCTACGTTTATTGGGAGAGTGCAATCCTTTAACATGTAATGAAAAAATGCGAACCATTACAGTGTGTGAACAATATAAAAAATCCTAACAAACTCAAACAAATATGACATATAATTGTTGTATCACATTATACTTTTGCACAAAAAAACCCCAAAGGTACGGGAAAAGGTAAAAAAAACAAAGGTAAAAAAACAAAATGACCCAGTATATTGGGTCAACAGAGTTACTGCAAGGAAAAAAAAAAGCAGTAACAACAAAGTGAGAGGATAGGCCTTAACGCCACCACCCATGTCCTAAAAAACAGAAAAATAATATGAAGCAACCGAGCAATGCAATCATCACATTATACAGAAAAACATCAAAAGAAAGTCATTAATATCAAATACAGTAGTATTAATATAACATTATTTCAATAACTCACGAAACCCAAGGTATGTCCCGTATTTTATATAGATAGAGGCTAGTCCCCATGTAGAGTCCAGCAAAACCAAACCAGCAAAGGCCAGCTAAATGTAAAACCAACAAAAAATTGTAACTAGTCCAGCCAAAGGGAGATCAAGAGTACTGAAAAATGAAAATTGGAAGGTCCAATAATAGACGTAGAAACTTCAGGTGGCGGCCCATTCAGGTCAGGGTGGAGAAGGTTTCCGAGGAACATTTGGTAGTTTAACTGAAGTGTCCCACTCCAAGAGAAGTTTGGCCCGGCCTCTAAATTCAAAATCACATATGATGATCCATCTTAAATACTTATTTTAAAAGAAATAAGTATACTTTTGCCCTTAATTATTTTTTTCCTGAGCCAAGACTGTCACCTCATACTTTTAAAGCTAAATGAAACAAGCTTAACCAGCATCAAAGTGATCCTTTTGGCGCTATACCTAGCACCAGATTAATCCTTTTGGAGACATATTTAGGAGAACCGTAACTAGACATGTTGGTGCCCTGTGCCAGAAAAAGCATTGGTGCCCCCCCCCCCCGATATAGTAAACAGAGACAGTGTGTACCACAGGCGCCACAAAAAAAGTGGGGCCACGTAAACAAAGTGACACTATTACGCCACTGTAAAGGAAGTCTCTCCCAGCATAGGCAAAACAAGAAATTTGGTAACAGGTGGTCCCAGTTCCAACCCCTCGCCAGAACTTATGTTACATTGGGAGTTTGCCATTGTGTTCCGTGACCATTATTTAGATGGGCATCTAATAAAGATACACCCAACCGGGTCATAAGCACAAACAAAGTTTTAATATTTGTTTTCATAGTAATAAACGCTTTTACTCTTATATTTGATAAAAAAAATTATATTTCTTTTATATTACAGCAGGTATTATATTCCTTCTAGTACATAAATAAGAGTAAACATTCTAAAATACTTCCACATAATTTATAATCTAGGCATGATCAATGAAGATCACATCTATTACCTTCAGACGTGACACGAACAGCAAATCAGAAGCAGCTAGGTAGTGCTGGTGACTTTAAACATCAAGTGTATTTGCATTTGAGCCACCCACAAGTGACAGGAGTACTCAGACTGGTGCTGCCGCACAGAGCGCAGGGCTCTATGGGTGGCAACGCTACCGCCCCACAGCCCTTGCTTCTGGCTGGCATGGTGCCTGGAACAGGTGCCTGCAGCCAGCATCACTGCTGTGGCACCGCTGGAGCATCCTTTAGGCATTCCTGGCAGGCAGCCTACAGTCTGTACCACTGATTGGAGCGTCCCCAGGAAGCTACAATCAGTGCTGCACTTACCGATGCTGCCGGCCCCTTCATGTGACTTACTGATGTCATTCGCCCGACTTCATGACATTGGTACAAAGGGGCTGCACTAGGAGCTATTTAGCCCTGTACGGTGCTGGGACTACTGACTGAGAGGTGTCTTTGCACGGCTCTGCCTCAGTTCACCATTATGCAAACACACCCTTATTGTACTTTTGTTTTGCCTTTGCAGTCATCTTCTCTTCAATGTTATGCCTCTACAAATGTAGGGAAGCACAAGTACCAAATCTGCACATGAACCTAGACATACGCTTTTTTGTTTGCTTACGTAGTACATATCTATATATTTTACGCTATGAAAATGTGGGTATGCCCAACCCTGCAAGAATCTCTGTTCTAAAGCCATGGTGAATTTCACATTCAAACACTTGCATTTACAGCTGCTGATAACAATTTATGTTTTAACATTACATGTATGTGCAGAATTCATCAATGGTGCCACCACTCTATGCCAGTGTTTCTCAAACCCGGTCCTTATGGGCTACCAATAGTGCCTGTTTTCCAGATCATCTAGCTGGAGCACAGGTGTGTTAATTGACTAACACAATAGAGCTACAGGTGTACTAATTATTCCTGAGGATACTGTGAAAACAAGCACTGTTAGGGTTCCATAAAGGCCGGGTTTGAGAAACACTGCTCTATGTTAACAGAAGTGACTGAAAGCAAACAAGTTTGCGAAGTTAAGTCAGAACTTGACCCTTGCACACTTTAAATGCTCTTGTATATAAACTAACTTTGAAAATGTTTTCCAAATATGTAAAGCTTGTTATGTGTGCACATATTTACACAATTTCAACCCTATTTAACCTAAGACATGTCACAGGCGCTTGTTCATTTTAGCCCTGCGAGAGATTACGCTTCTGCAGCCAAGAGGATCACTGCCCAAATGAAATCAATCTGTAGTCACTTAGAGACATCATTGGACTGTGACTCTACAGCTCAGTACAGACAAAATAAATCAAAAGTAAATATAAATATATCTCAAAATTAACTGCATATCATACATAACATAAATATATATATATATATATATATATATTCTTATGTTTTACATATCTACCATGTAGAATAATTTTGCTGTACATTTTTTTTAGCTAATGGGGCAGAGGTCACTCAGAACAACTAAACTTAGAATCTCCCATCTCTATTTGTCACAAAAGCTTATTTGAGGTATCCAAACCTCTTGTTAGATATCAGAACAGAGATCTGATGCCAAGAACTCTGGTCACTTGGAAGATTCTCATCCTCCCGGCGCAGTCTAAAGGGATGATTCCTATGGCAGAGGAGAAGAGTCCACTGCTTGAACACATCATGTACTGTGTGTCTCACAACAAGAGCAATGACCAGACATACACATCATAAGCTGCAATGTTTCATAGTGCATTTTTAATATATTCCTACCATCGGCGATGAGAGTAGACTGATAACCAGTTGCCATAAGTGTAAATATCTCCAAAAAGCCAGGCATCCTGGAGTTAGACCATTGTTATTCTGACACCCCTCGGCTAACGCTAAGGACGCCCCAACTTACTTTCATTCGGGCAGGCGTCCTCGGTGTTCCGGCGTCGGGATTAACATAGACGTCTGTATTTCGACGCCTATGTTACATCCCTTACCAGGATTCCGCTGTCGGCATTGATCCATGCGGCCGCCGGTCTCATCACTACATTCCCAATGTCTTGTAGTCTTTCAATACAAAATAAATAAACCTACTATTTTTAATATACTTTTAACATGCATATGGCTATTACTACAATTAGGGCCCTATTTATCACAATCTGCATCTCAAAAGCGAATGTGATAAATTCTCCAGGATTTGCAATGCGATATTTGAATACATTGCAAGGATGCATCAAATATCGCATGCAGAGACAGAGCTTACGAGAAAAGCTCTGTCCCTGCGAATCTCTCCAACCACTTCCCAGGGTATTTTGTCACAAAAAATACCCAGAGAGTGTTTCTGCGCATGTGCCGCCGGCTCACCCTCCCCCCACACCTCTCTCTCCCTCACTAAGCTGACACTTACTGCACGGTGAACTGGTGAGCTCCTCTGTGCCCTTCCGGTGAGCTGATCTTCGGGCTCCTGCACTGTGACTCCGGCATCTGACTTGTGCTGTAAACTGAGATGCCGGTTTACAGCACAAGTCAGATGCCAGGCTCATAGAGCAGTATCCCAGCGCTTAGACAGCTGATCTCCGGGCTCCTACACTGTGACCCTGGCATCTGAAATGTTCTGTAAACTGGGATGCCGGTTTACAGCACAAGTCAAATGCTGGGGTCGTAAAGCAGGATCCCGGCGATCAGCTGACCGGAGGCACAGAGGTGCTCACCGGATCACCAGTCCCCTGGATGCAGGTGGGTTTTTTTCCATTGTGTGTGTATATATATATATATATATATATTTATATATTTATTTATATGATCCATCCCCTACTCGCACACCGCCAATTCCCAGAAAAATTCTCCCCATTCTGTCCTCTTCACTAGGAAGTGGGCGCGATGCAAGAAAAGTGCCTACTCTACTCCATTTTTTGTGGGGCTTTACCTCTATATATGTATATATATATATATATATACATATATATATAGGGTAAGTAGAGGATTACGAGCGCCACCTGAGTCCAGTTATACCTCTGTTTTACAATAATAGCATTGTAGCTGAAAGAGATTTAAAAGTGCACTACCCCAGGGGTTTTGGGTGTCAGTGATTCAAGAGATTTAAAGCTGTGGTGATCTGCAATTTGTTTAAGAATAGTGAACAGTGGACTTGATAACAAGCACCAAACAGTGCTTAAATTCAATATGATATAAGAATAACGTTATGTTCAATAAGGCATCATGTGCAAGATATTTAAAGTGTCAGTTCTAGAAAGGTGTCTACAATCTGGAAATGCTGAAAAGTGAGAAGCAAGCAAAGTATGTAAGTGCATCAAGTTCCAGTGCAATAAAGTGTGTCCAAAATTAGGTAGCTAGTGTCTAAGAAGGGATTAAAACCTTCTAAATAATGTTTAATATATCACATAAATCAGCTGATATGGTCGGTGCATGTAAACAATCTATAAAAATTTTAAATGACTGTATAGTTCATCTATTAGGTACGAATGACAATGCCAGAAATTGAAAAGTTAAAATAGCCACATAATACCCACTCTCTACTCCCTTCACTGGCTGCCTGTCAGATGGCGAATTGTTTTCGAGATTGGATTACTCACTTACAAAGCCCTACATGACCATGGCCCAAGGTACCTAAAGCAGCTTCTGATTCCGTACCGTCCCACACGAGTACTGCGATCCATTGACGAAGGGCTATTAACAGTACCTAGAATCTACCGGAATTCGTCTGGGGGTTGAGCTTTCAGTTTTGGGGCTCCAACCTTATGGAACTCACTTCCCCGCACAGTTCGAGAGGCCTCCACTCTAGAATCCTTCAAAGATAGACTCAAAACTTACATCTTCACCCAAGCAGTTCACTAATGTCCCTTGTTTAAGCTCTTTTGTGTTTTGTACTATAAAGGCAAATGTAAAGACACAAAAGAGGCGGTGCAGGAGAGGCAGAAGGGGCCACAAACAAAAGCAGAGAGTTTCCGCAGAGAGGAAGGAGGAGATAAGAGTATTCAACATATCTAATTATACACTCACTTCAGCCGAACAGTCGGTTTTATCGAGAGGCTTGTCTTTTGTTCAGACACATAAACAACGCGCCTTCGATTGTGAAATTGAATTGTTTAAATTTCATCGACAACTTAAATTGCAAGATTTTTTTCACAAAACTAGTAATATTTCCAAAACTAAATCTCCATTCCATGTTGCTAGTAACTTTGATCCCCCCAGTACTAACCCTTCTATTGACACCTTTATGAGGTTGGTCAGGCAGGACACCATCCCTTTCATGAGGAAACAGAAAATCTCCTACTCTAATATCTCCAAACTTGAGAAAATGGCTATAAATCAGCTTAGAACCAACAAAGAAATCATTATTCGCCCCGCCGACAAGGGTGGGGGAACTGTTGTAATGAATAGAATAGACTATGTCAATGAGATATACAGGCAGTTAGCGGATGTGTCCTGCTATAAGGAACTCAGGTTTGACCCCACGAGCTCTTTCAAGAAAGAAATCGATTCGATTATTTCCCTAGGAGCGATTAATGGTTGGCTGGATGACAATACTGTGGTCTTTTTGACACAGGATTTTCCAGTCATACCCCTCCTTTATGTATTGCCAAAGATACATAAATCTTTGTCTAAGCCACCGGGAAGACCCATAATCTCTTCCAGGGGCTCCCTATGTCAATCACTGTCGCAATTCGTGGATTATTTCCTCCAGCCTATAGTCGCCAATGTCTCTTGTATATTAAAAGACACTACAGATTTTCTTCTTAAACTTCAGAGCTTCGGGGCCCCTCCCTCTGATTGTTTGTTGGTGACTCTCGATATTGTAAGTCTCTATACAAACATTGAGCATGATGAGGGGCTATCAGCCATTAAAAAAGTGATTACAGACAATGCAGTCTACACAGGTCCACCATGTGATTTTCTGCTTCTTTTGATTGATGTCATTTTGCACAAAAATTACTTTCTTTTTGAAAATCGTTTTTATTTGCAGCTTCGTGGAACAGCAATGGGGTCGAACATGGCCCCATGCTACGCTAATTTATATATGCATGATTACGAACAAAAATATATTTTGTCCAATCTGAGGTTCTCAAATCATATTAAGTTCTACACCAGGTTCATTGACGACATTTTTTTAATATGGACGGGAGGTTCTTTTGCCTTAGACCAATTTGTCAATTTTTTGAACAATTTGCCGAGTTCCATTAGAGTAACATGCTCTAGCAGTCCCCAATGTTTACAGTTTTTGGACGTTTCAGTTTCCATTGAACAGGAGAGATTTGTGACTGATATTTTCAAAAAACCCACTGATTTAAACACAATACTTATGGCTGACAGTTTTCACCTGACTCCACTTAAAAGAGGTTTGCCATTCTCACAATTATTACGGGAGACGAGAATTACTTCTGAAGTTGAAAAGCTACCTCAAGCACTCTATAGAATGGGCAAGGACTTTATTGACAGGGGTTACAACCAGTCTGAGGTGGATGATGCCATCAAAAGATGTCTTGCGTTGGTTAGACATGACTTACTAAAAACCATTAGTGAGCCTGCACCGACACCTGAAAGGTTGATTTTTCCCACGACCTACTCTATCTCATCCAGCAGGCTAAGAGAATCAATCCTCAAACATTGGCACATCATTAGCACAGACCCCATCTTGAAACATGCATGTGAAAATAAGCCACTATTTGCCTATAAACGGAGCAACAACTTAAAAGACCTGGTGACCAATGCTGATATACGACCTGGAGGTGGGGCAGATAACTGGCTGATGCCAAGGAACGGTGCCTTTCGTAAATACATTTTGACTGGCGATGTCTTTGTTCATCCAATGAATGGCTATAAATATTATTTACATCAGAGGATGAATTGTGAAAGCCGTTATGTCGTGTATGTTATACAATGTTCTTGTCCAATGATTTACGTTGGCAAGACAATCAGGATGTTAAAGGAACGCATTGCCATGCATCGATCATCGATTAAAAAAGCGTTTTCAGCTATCGATGTCAATACGCCACCAGTGGCAAGACATTTCGTTGATAAAGGACACAATATGGGTGACTTTCACTTTATGCCTATACATCAGATCAAACCTCTGAGAAGGGGAGGTGATCGGGGAAAAAAGCTGATGCAAAAGGAATGTGAACTAATATATCAGTTGGGTTCGATTCGTCCTTTCGGTCTCAATGATGAACTATCCTACAATGTATTTTTGTGATGAGCCTACACGACGAATTAGTTTGGGGACTGCTAGGCGTAATTAATGGACTCGATGTTTGTTTTGGTCAGGTGACATGATTCATTAATCCTGTTTTTCCACTGGATGGTGACATTATGTGATTAATTTTTTTGTTTAATTTTTTGCTGATTTTGTTTTGTTCAGATTGGGTAGACATTATAGTCGTTTTCTTGATGTTCGGGATTTACTATAAGTAGGAAATTCAATGTGAGATGTTTTTTATAAGGCAACTACTGTATGTCTTCCTGTATTATTTGGTCTGTGTATTTTCATATGTGTATGTCTTTTAGTGTTTTGTCACTGTACTGTTGGATTAAAGGGGGCCTGTCAGACGTCTATTTTCCACTCTGCACGGAGTAGTATGTGCATTCCGGTTACCTAGGCAACCGCTATGGGACAGGTCTTCCGGGTCCCTGGGACACGTGACGCAGTTGTGTCACGTGTCTCTGGCTGTCCACTGCACAGGTTTTGTGCTTGACACACGCCCCTCGCATCACGCGCCGTCATTGGTTTCTTTGCGGTATGACGTTTTGCGGGTGGTACCTGTATCCTGCAGTCTTAGATGAACAGCCGTCTTTGCCCGGTATGTGAAGCCCAGAACGAGTCTTAGCTCCCCGGCACCAGGTGAGAGTGTTAATTATATGTCTGATTCGGCGCCCTTTTCTCCTATTTCTAGGCCAGGTTATCAGATTCAGCTTGTGCTCATGATGAAGGTGGTTGTACCACCGAAATGGCCGTCGGGCGCTTCACCCAGCATTCTGCATTAGGTCACCAGGCATTGTTGAAATTCTACTGCATCAGAGATGTGACATGCAAGTGTGTCTTTTTCCCGATGTAATTTGGCTGTACTTCACTAATACATGTTTTTTTTCATTGACTGCTTGTTTGGTGTGCTGACTTCAGAGGTTGGTTTCCCCTCTCTTGATGAAGGGGATCTGGTCTCACTTTTTATATATATTATTAAGGAGTTTAGGCACCCCTTGTTGCTCACTAAAGTGTGTGCAGTTCTTTCCTGGAATTTGAGGCAAATGTAAAGCACTTTGAGTCCTTTAGGAGAAAATCGCTATATAAATAAAATTATTATTATTATTAAAATACATTTATTTAAACTAATTTCATATTAAGACAAATAAAAATGACAGCAAAATAATTAAAAAAATACTGGTATACTCAAAGCATTTTATAAAACATTTTCATAAAAACATACAAAGATAAAAACAAAGTGCTGAGTGCAAGGTGCTTATCTTAGTCAGAGTATGAGTTAGGTTCATGAAAGGTAAGATCATGGAGCTCCCAACCGGTTTCATCTGGCTTTTAGACTTATATCTTGCACATGATACCTTATTGAACATAACGTTATTCTTATATTAATTTTAAGCATTTTTTGGCGCTGGTTATCAAATCCAATGTTCACTATATATATATATATATATATATATATATATATATACAGTCAGGTGCATAAATATTGGGACATTGACAGAATGTTCATATTTTGACCTCTATTCACCACCACAATGGCTTTGAAATGAAACAGACAAGATGTGCTTTAACTGCAGACTTTCAGATTTAATTTGAGGGTAATTACATCCAAATTAGGTGAACGGTGTAGGAATTACAACGGTTTCTATATGTGCCTCCCACTTTTTAAGGGGCCAAAAGTAATGGGACTAGCAACTCAAAAGCTATTTCATGGACAGGTGTGGGCTATTCCCTCGTTATTTCATTATCAATTAAGCAGGTAAAAGGTCTGGAGTTGATTCTAGGTGTGACATTTGCATTTGGAATCAGTTGCTGTCGACTCTTAATATGAGATCCAAAGAGCTGTCACTGTCAGTGAAGCAAGCCATCATTAGGCTGAAAAATCAAAACAAACCCACCAGAGAGATAACAAAAACATTAGGTGTGGCCAAATCAACTGTTTGGAACATTCTTAAAAAGAAAGGACACACCGGAGAGCTCAGCAACACCAAAAGACCCGGAAGACCATGGAAAACAACTGTGGTGGATGACAGAAGAATTATTTCCCTGGTGAAGAAAAACCCCTTCACAACAGTTGGCCAAATCAAGAACACTCTCCAGGAGGTAGGTGTATATGTGTCAAAGTCAACAATCAAGAGAAGACAAGAGTGAGTATAGAGGGTTCACCACAAGATGTAAACCATTGGTGAGCCTCAAAAACAGGATTTAAGACCAGATTAGAGTTTGCCAAACAACATCTAAAAAAGCCATTACAGTTCTGGAACAACATCCTATTGACAGATGAGACAAAGATCAACTTGTACCAGAGTGATGGGAAGAGAAGAGTATGGAGAAGGAAAGGAACTGCTCATGATCCAAAACATACCACCTCATCAGTGAAGCATGGTGGTGTTAGTGTCATGGCGTGGGCATGTATGGCTGCCAATGGAACTGGTTCCCTTGTATTTATTGATGATGTGACTGCTGACAAAAGCAGCAGAATGAATTCTGAAGTGTTTCGGGCAATATTATATGCTCATATTCAGTCAAATGCTTCAGAACTCATTGGACGGCGCTTCACAGTGCAGATGGACAATGACCCGAAGCATACTGCAAAAGCAACCAAAGCGTTTTTTAAGGCTAAAAAGTGGAATGTTATGCAATGGCCAAGTCAATCCCCTGACCTGAATCCGATTGAGCATGCATTTCACTTGATGAAGGGAAAATGCCCCAAGAACAAGCAGGAACTGAAGACATTTGCAGTAGAGGCCTGGCAGAGCATCACCAGGGATGAAACCCAGTGCCTGGTGAAGTCTATGCGTTCCAGATTTCAGGCTGTAATTGCCTGCAAAGGATTTGCAACAAAGTATTAAAAAGTGAAAGTTAGATTTAGGATTGTTTAGTTTGTCCCATTACTTTTGGCCCCTTAAAAAGTGGGAGGCACATATAGAAACCGTTGTAATTCCTACACCATTAACCTGATTTGGATGTAATTACCCTCAAATTAAATCTGAACGTCTGCAGTTAAAGCGCAACATATGAAAATTCTGTCAATGTCCCAATATTTATGCACCTGACTGTATATGTATACATATATAAACTGTGCATGTATATATATATATTATATATATATATATATTTATTTATTTTTACAATGATCAGCTTGTGGTCTGCTTAGGCACACAAAGCTGCTCACGGGCATCGGCTCCTGGCTCTGCTCTGCCTGTCAGAGCGGAGCAAGAGTCGATGTAAGGGGGAAAGCCATAATAATGCCATCTCCAGGTGGCATTATTATCACAAGACTTCTTTTTTTCTTTTCTTTTTTTCATATGTTTACCTGTGGTAAGTTTGTAGCAGATCACACATTTCCCATTAAAAGTATGGAAAATGCTATCTGCTTACTAAAAATTTGTAAATTAAAGGGCTGGAGTAGTTTTTCACAACTGCTCCAAAAGCCCTGTAATACATTTATGTGACACTAAAATAATGTGAAATGGATGTGAAAACACCCATTTTCACATTATTTTAGTAAAAATAATATTGATAAAGAGGCCAATGTCACTTATTCTGTTTGTAGCATATTGTGTATTGCAGTTTTTGGATTGTAGTTGTGGATTGCAGTATTCATGTTCATATTTATGTTTAGTCCACAGGGTAGAAACGAAGAAGCCACAGTTGAGAACCACAACAAGAACACCAACACCTAAAACAAAACCAGGTACTTCTTGTTTAAATTTGTTTCTACTCTACATAATGCTCCTATTGTGTTATTGTATTATCTAGGAGCAATCACTAAACATTCTTTGGGGACATCCCGTTGTACTTTTTTATGCTTTCAGGTGATAATTTTAAGTGTGAAGACCGCGTTTGGCAATACTCTGGTCTTTGTGGTATTTTGCTACTCTTTAAAAAATATATATTTTTTTAGATATATTTGATGTTCAACTATGATCTGTGTACAAGCATTCATTGGTACTATTCTACATTCTGTGGACAATCAATGCTATTTTTCTACTACTTTACTATTTTGTGCTTCATAGAGAAAACCAGAACAATCAATTGAGACCCTTGAAAATATTCCTCTTTTTAGGCCAATGATTGTTAATATTCTAATCTTGGAATGACGAGTGTTAATATTTTTCTGTACTTTCTTGGGAGTATTTCTAGCATTACCCTGCTTTCTGGCGACAACAAAAATGAAAATACTATACTCTGGGATCCAGTGATTAATCTGTTATTTCTGATATGTGCATGTAATAATACTTTAACCTGTAGATGGTTTGGTAGACAGCTAGTTAGAATGTAGTTAGAATGTACTACTCTCTTGGGACAGCACATAAGTAGTGTTTAGGCTCTGTGGGAAAAGCAATCACAATAGTCTAGCCGCTGAGACAGGCAGATGTAATTCTCTCTTGGGACAGCTAATAAGATTTATTTAGTCTCTGGGCTTAACCATTGGGAATAATCTACTATCTGGGAGCAAACCATATTGTATGCTCTGTGGGCAACTGGTGAGAATTATGTAGTCTCTGGGAGTGAGGACAATCATTGAGAAAATTGTAGACATTAGAGACAACCGGTGGTGGTAATGTGCATTCCAATACATTTTCATGTTCTGAATTGCCGGTTATGTTATTATTTATTTTCATTATAACATAAATTTACTAAAGGGCAATTGGAGTAGAATTCATAAAATTCTACTCCAAACCCTAATTATCACATACTTTTAGTAAGCAGATCACATTTCCCATAATTGTAATGGGAAATGTAATCTGCCCAGATTTACTAAGAATAAATTGTGAAAAAATCCCGGGGGAAGCCCTGTGATAATAACGCAACCTGGAGATGGAGTCATCCAGGGTTTCCCCCGGTTCCCCGACTCCTGCTCTGCTCTGATAGGCAGAGCAGAAATGGGAGCCGGGCCCCAGTGATCACCTGTGTGGTCTAAATAGATCACAAGCTGATCACTGCAAACTGGTCTACCGGCTCCTGCACTGTGACCCTGGTCAGCTGCTGCATAGAACAGTGCAGGATGGGAGACCAGCTGACCAGAGCTCCAGAGGACATTACAGTGAACCAGAGGTAAGTGAAAGTGTGAGGCAAAGGGGTCGTTGCGGGGGGGAGGGGCAATCACAAGGGGTGTTTGTATGGTGAGCTGGTTGGCGCATGCACGAGTACCTTCATCTCAAATGCGGATTGTAGTAAATAGAGCCCAGTAAGAGGTCAATGTAGGAATTGTGGGCCTGATTCAGAACCGAACGCTCTGACCAGAGCGCTCGCTCTGAATCAGTGCCCTCCTCCATGAAAATGGAGCGGCCTCCTGGCCGCTCGCATAGCTGTGGGTGACCACCCACAGCATATGCGAGCGTCCATGATGACCCTGCGGTAGGGTCTCGCTGCCGCAAGACTTGGAGTGATTTTGGCTCTATCAGAGCCAAAATCACTCCCACTGACATCACTAGTGATGTCAGTGGGCCCGGCTTCAGACGGTAGGCGTTCCCATGGGAACGCCTCCATCTGGCCGGCACGCCCAACAAAGGGGGCGTGCTGTCAATCAACATCGACAGCACGCCCCCTTTGGTGCGAGACCCGGAGCGATGGAGAGCTCCCTTTGTCGTGCGCATGCGCAGTGGGGGAATATCGACCTGCTTGCGAGCGCCCTGCGCTCGCGAGCGGGTCTGAATGACCCCCTGTATTTTTACTGGAACTATTTATGGAAGAACTGCTATTAAATCATAAACTCAGCATATACGACACAGAATATGAATTCTCGTATGGAGTATAAATGGTATACAGGTTATGGAGAAATATCACTACTGAAAGGAGTTAATATGCTAAAATCCAATTAGGGGTAGAAGTGGATTTTAATTTAACAATATTTAAATCACTACTGACAGTAAACACAACAAAGGAATAGCAGTGACAATTAATAAAAATAGTTATATGCTTTAATTTCCTACTTGATACAGTATTTACTATTTCCGGTCAAACATTTCTTGAAATCCCCTCCCATTCCAGCCATTATTTCTTAAATATATTCGATTTTATAGATGGAAACAAAATGCACTTTATTTACTTCAGAAGCTATACTTGGGCTTAGAAGAAACCAATCACTGAGATATTTTGTCTTGCTCGTTTAGGGGGAGATTTATCAAAGCTTGGAGAGAGATAAAATGTAGAGAGATAAGGGGCCTGATTCAGAGCCGTTCGCTGGTCGCGTTCGCTCGCACAATGTGTATGCAAATTGCGTAGTCAGTGCTACCGCACTGCAATGCATTAGCACGCCCAATATTTCTTAAAGAGTGATCACATAGTGTATGCAGACACCCACCAGCCTGACTTGTGCACGTCATGTCCAGGAAGTGTATGCAACCATCGGATGCTATCGCAGCGCTTGAGACTGACCATACCCTGCCGCAAGCACTGCAAGCACTTCAGTGTAATAACAAGCCAGGTGACGTGTACTATGATGTTGTTTTTTAATTAATGCACCCCTCTAAAATGCCGTTGAGATGCTCAAGCACGCCTGCGTTTGCACCTCCACTCCCCCGTTTTTAATGGACAGCCCCTGTTACCACCTACAAACGGCTTCCCCTGTCACTCACTCTGCTGGGCTGTCTATGTGCAGCGAGCGAACGCATTGTGAACTTCCGCTAAGGTATGTGCACGCGCACATCGATGCATACGCACAATGCATACACACTGCATACCATCGGCAGCAGCGAGAGTATGCATCTTAGCGAGCGGGTCTGAATCAGGCCCAAAGTATCAACCAATCAGCTTCTAACTGTCACTTTACAGTGCCGTTTGTGGGTGGTAGCGGTGTGGTGGTCGGTTGAACGCAGGCGCATCAGTGCGTTGCAACGGCGTACATTAATTAGCTAATTCTTGGCCATACGCAGCCAGAGGCCTCTTAGCGTGAGCTGAAGCAGCAATTCCTGAGTGAAGTCTGACCTGCCTTAACTGTGCATATGGGTCCAATGTTACCGATTATTCGCTACTGTATGTTGCCCGAGTATACAGATGTGAGTAAGGGGAAGTGGGCATCTTTATGTCAGGCTGTGATCGCAATGCCAACATAAAAAAAACCTTGCTCTAATTGATAAATAAACTAGTACAGAAAGTATAAAAAATTTCGAAATAAATAAACACATTTATTATCACAAATACATTCAAATAAATTGCATTGACTGGTCAATAATCTAAAATAACACATAAACATCAATCTCCCAATAAAATGGATAACAATTAGTTTGTTTAGAAAACAATATAACCTCAGGATCCAAATAATCTTAATATATGTGATTGCAATGCGATTGCAAACATTTGCATTTCACCGCCGATATTAGCAACTGCGTAGCGTGTGTATTAGCAGAATGGTGATCCTTGCTGAATCAGGCCCTAAGTCTTTGGACAGAGATAAAGTAGAGAGAGATAAACTACCCACCAACTAGCTCCTGTCACTTTACAGGCTGTGTTTGAAAAATGGCAGATAGGAGCTGATTGGTTGGTACTTTATCTATCTCCACTTTATCTCTCTCCAAGGGATGTGCATAGATCCCAAAGTACCAACCAATCAGCTCCTGTCTCTATTTAAAAATGACAGTTAGGAACTGATTGGTTGGTACTTTATCTCCATCCACTTTCTCTCTCTCCAAGCTTTTATACATCTCTCCCTTAGTTTTATATATAGATACAATAGGTTTCAGATCAGTTAGATATTTAAATTAATTTGTTAAGCATAGTTTAATAGGCAGAATAATGTTGCAATTACTGTGGGGAGAATTCAGATATTTCAGAAGTTTGGCCACATGGGGAATTTAGCCTTTTTTTTTACTCCCAGACGCTCTGTGATACCTCTTTTACACCAGAGCTAAAATCCTGGTTATTGCAGGTTTAACCCGGGTAGCTCCTTGGTGTAAAATGGGACAGGGTTGGATTCCCGGGTGGAGTGACCCGGCAATGCAACCCAGGTAACTTGCAGGGTTTAACTCGGGAATAACCCGTGAAACCCTGCAGTGTAAACAGAGCGAACCGGGTCACAGTGACCTGGATCGTGCCGCATGCCTGCCAATTGGCTGGCTTCAGTGGCACTTGGAGATGACGTCATCTCCAAGGGTACACTTCAACGCCGGAAAAGCTTTGTCTCTGCAGACCCGGATCCTGGGTCGGCGCCAGTGAAATTTCTGGTCTGATCCGGATTGAAACCCTGTTCTAACCTCTGGGTCAGACCCGGGAAATTTCGGTATAAAAGCGGTATGAGTGTACTTTATCCATACTTCCCAACTGTCACAAATTTCAGCAGGACAGTCCTCATTTGAGGGCTATGTCCCTCTGTCTTGATCCTAGTCTGCCTGGGAGCCATTCACGCTGCTCAACATAGGAAACACTAAACTTGTTTGCAAAGCATTCATGTATTGTATGAAAAAAATATACACCAATTCCGCATTTATCTGGTAGAAAATCCAATTACTGTACTGACTGAGTGAGAAAAATAAGAAGTCCGCTATGTTGTTGCTATGTTATTTCTGTCTTGTACACATTAGGTGGCAGGTCTCAGACTGTAGTTAGTAAAAAAAAGGGATGCAAATGAATAATATTAGATTACCAGAGTTGTGACAGGCCAGATTGAAAGATATAATTGTTTACTTAGCACTCGCTGTGAGAAGACAACGCTCAGCTGGAAGATCTCCAAAATGGACGAATTTCTCTGCTGATATTTGCTATGCAGCCTCTCTACAGCTGTGACAATTTTGGCAACGTGTTTAGGTACTTTCTTGTATTATCTGGCTCTCTTCATTTTAATAACAGCTCAGTTATTAAATCAGAACTGTCATACATGTGATCTATGATAACTTTCATCAGATGTGCTTATATCATTGTACATAAATAGATCCTTTGGTGGTAAAAGGAAATTGTGAGTTGTCCGAAATAAGCAAATATCATACTGTACTTCAAAATTAATATCTATGTAATTTGGTGCAGAAATATATTTGTGTTTAGCATACAGTTGCTTAGCATTATTCAGAAAATTAAGTAAATCCATATTTGCGGGAATTATTACATTTGTTCAGATGAAATGTTATCAATACACATTGAGTCCCAATCAAAGCATCATGTTAGGATTCAACACAATTTGCTTTTAAATTACATGGCAGTCATAACATAAGACCATTCTTACCTACTCTCCTGGAAGTTGTGAGAGACTCCCTAATTTTCAAGTAGCCCCCAGCACCTCAGAAAGAGTGTCCCGATCTCCCGCATCCCACCCAATTCCTAGTGAAGTGGACAGGATGGGGAAATAATTGCCTGGAATCGCAGCTCCGTATGGAGGAGCCAGGACTAAATGACGCAAACATGTGACATTTAGCACAGCCCTCCTTGCGGTCCTGCAATTCGACTTCTCCCAGAGAGGAGCTTTAAATAGTTTGCAAGTATGCATTAGACCATAGTCAACTGAGTATAGGCAGGAAATATAAACATCCCCAGAAGTTATGTGATTCCTCCTACCCTTTTGGGATATTTTTCCTGCCTCTCGCTGAGTGTGGCAATTGTGTTGAGTCAATGTATTCCTTTCTCCAGATGGCAGAGATAGGAAACTTCCTTACCTCCAATAAATCTACAAGATGCTCATCTCAACATTCATTTTATGCTCAACATCATCAGTTTCTCATATTCTTCATACTGGGACGCCACTTTCAGTTCACGTGACAAAAGCTAGAATCTGAATGTTTGCTATAGGCAACATCTCCACTTCTAAAAACCCTGCAGTTTAGTAACTATATCGTTGGTTGTTGCACTGTGGGTCTTCTCCTAGGGGTAGAGGTACCGTTGGTATATTGAGTAGTGAGTCCCAGAGTAAGTTAGGAACTGCAATGCTGAGTATAAGCAATGTAATGCAGGACAGAAGTAAACAGAAGAACAGTGAGGATAAAGGGCCTGATTCATTACCGATTGCAAACCGCGATTACGCATGCAATTGGTCAATTGTTGAGTTTTGCGCATGCGTATGCAGTGCGTGAAGGTTTCACTGCGATCTACACAGACCCATCGCAGAGTGATTGACAGGAAGTGCTGTTTGTAGGAGGTGACGGGGGATGGTCAGAGAATGACGGGGGGTGGTTGGAGGAACGCAGGCGTGCCAGTGCATTTCAATGCCGTTACAATTAGCCACTGCAATGCCATACGCAGTTTAGGTTTTCACTGCGTGTGATGAGGTTAATAATTTCTGAGTAAGGTCAGACCTTGTGCAAGTGTGCGTGAGGGTCTCATTGCACTGGATGTTACCGATGGTTTCGCTGTCTTGCTAAACATTACGGATGTGTGTAAGGTAAGGTGGGCATCCTTATGTAGTGTTGCGATGGCATAGCACTCATTTACAAGGAAAACCAGTACAATTTAGTGCTGTGGCTCTTCAGGGCAAATCATTTGCACTATATAGGAGGAAAAGGTAGTAAAGTAAGTGTTGTCCAAAAGTGGACAACACCCAGTGTTTGAAATTATTTGCATACGATTAATTTCGTAAATTGAATGGGCCAAGTGGTGAGCACATATCTTTGAATTTAATTTAAAGGGATAGATGCATAAATTTACATTATTTAAATCTGCTCTGGCACATAGTATCTGCTCTGGCACAGAGTTCCTGGTTCCCGTTGTCTCCAGTGTTTTAATCTGAATGCCTTCTGATGTTTCTATTTGTTTCTTAACTGGCTCTGTTCCTGTTGGTGTGGTTCTGACCCAGCTCGTCCTTGAGTCTCCTCATGGTATATCTGTGGTACGCTTGTGTACCAGTCTCCGATTAAAGACCTTTCTTCGTAATCCACACCTACTCGTAACATCTGGAAGCCTTCAAGCAACGAAGCCCAAGATCATGATGACGGGTGCTCATTACATCCTGAAGAATTTCCACTTCAAAATTACCCTTAAAATTGTATGGACTCTTCTTTAAAAAATATAAAGAGAACACCATGATACTCATTCTAATGTTATGATTCACGTTTTTTGTATTTGTGTCCTTAGCCTCCCCCTGTTACCTCCCTTAAACGCTAACTACCTATCACTCATTTTACGAGTGAATCCTATGTGGGAGCGTACTCGCAAACTAATTGCTGCACGTGCGCGGTATGACTTTCATGCATGCGTAATGGCTAAAAATCTCTCAATCTCTGTAAATAACAGCATTCCATAATTCTCTGAATTTATGTCACATAGCCTCTACAATAAATATATGGTTGACATGCAATGCACTCATTTAGAAGGAAAACTAGTGCAATTTAGTGCTGTGGCTCTTCAGGGCAAATCAATTGAAATGCAGGTTGCAAAAAAATAAAAAGTCAGAGGTTTTATTGATTTTTACTTAGAATTTTTGTCTCTGAAAATTCCCAACTTTTCAGTGTTGGCCAACTGCACAATAAAATCCCCCCTACTGTGGAGGTAAGGTGGAGGTAAGGTACAGTTCTTACCATATGTTTTTAATTTTTAGGATTCAGAGGTTAATAATATTTATTTCAAATACAAAAACTGCACTATTGGTGAAGTCAGTAAAAAAACAAAAAGTAGTTATCCTAAACCGTAGCTCAGCTCACCCTTTTAATCAATCACACTCACATGTTCTGCTTTATAAAACGACATTCATATTATTTAATTGGATTCATACCAGAAATATGAAAAAGTATGAAGCTTATAGCATAAGTCTGTGCAGATGGCGATCAATCTTTCTCCTTCATGCAAATTCTTCAGCTTTCGGATGGTCCAATTGTCCTTGTCTAGAGCCTCAGAAATCCTGAACGCTTTTCAATGCATATAATGGGGAGATTTATCAAGGCTTGGAGAGAGATAAAGTATCAACCAAACAGCTCCTAACTGTAATTTTTCAAGCGCAGCCTATAATATTCAAATAAAGACAGAACACACTCTTCGACTGTTGTATACATTTATTAAATAACCACTCCCCTACACATCCCTCGTTCTCCAATTTAATACTCACAAAATCCTGGGATGAGGTCCTCTTTGTTCCATGTAGGCATCCACTATTGGCAAAATAACAAATGTACTTTTGCATAGTCGTGACGACATTGACAGGGTCACTTCCAGCCACTGTCCTATGCAGTGAATGAGGACGCACTGATTGACTGAGACTGCTGCTGGTTATAGATGTGGAGGGAGGACACACATTTTATTTAAAATGATTTAAAAAATGTCTTTGCTTTTTAACTTAACAAAGCCTCACAGATCAATATGATCTGTGCAGTATTGTGGGTAAGAACGCCTGCCACAGACAGGTCTATAGTTTCTGTGGGTTTCCCATCGTTTAACTGTCAGTTTTTGGACGGTTCTAAAACCGACCATTAGTAAATTTGCGGATCCTATACTTGTCTATTTAAAATAATCGATATTCGGTCCCATCTTCTATTGCTGTTTAAAATCAGGTTTTTCTGTAAATTAATAAAGGATCCGCAAATTAATCTGTAAATTAATAAAGGCAAATCTGTAAGATTTGCCTTTATTAAATCTCTGTTATGCAAATCCAATGGAAAATTTCAGGAAAACCCACAATCGTTGATTAGTAAATTCACGCCTTGGACTTCTGTTTCAGGGGAGTTTCTATAATGGGTGCAGGGCACACCCTGCACCCATATTTTTAATATTTACCACCCCGCCGCCGTAGTCCTACGTTGGTGCCAGTATTAGCGCTGTAAAAATTGCCTAGAAAATGGCCACCGCGCAACGCTATACTGGTTATCGTGAAGCTCATACATCGATGTGTCTGAACTTGTGGTTGGACTGCCGTAGTCTTCTTTGTTTGGTCACAGCGAGTGGAAGATCTTCGTAAGTTTCGTCATGGTGGATGAGGAAGACTTGTCTGTGAGATAACGTCAGAGATGTGTAATTTAATTTTGTGTTAAACTTAGAAAAAGCGGAAATGAAACTCAAGAAATATTACGGCAAGCATACGGTGGAGAAACAGTTAGCCGTGCGGCAATATTTTGGTGATGGATGCACTTCTATGAGGGTAATACGTGAGTGACTGACGAAGCGCGTCCTGGGAGACCATCCACCAGGGTTACAGATGAAAAAATTGCCAAAGCTGCGGAGATGTTGCAAAATGACAGAAGGTTAACTTTACGCAAACTTTCGACTTCACTTGGCATCTCATTCGAACGGGTTCAGCATATTGTGACAAAGGAACTGAACATGCATTGCATGTGTACCAGGTGGGTACCCAGAAATCTCACAGAAGAGCAGATGCGACGACAAGTTGAAATGTGCCAGGACACCATTCAAATGTCGGAGAGGATACCTGATTTCCTTACATCGATTGTGACGTTTCACGAATCTTGGATTTGTCATTATTATCTGGAATCCAAACAACAGTCCAGTGTATGGAAACACGCAAATGTGCCTCCGCCCAAAAAATTCTGTGTGATTCCTTTGGCGTGTAAAGTCATGCTTCTACTGTTCTTTGATGCGCACGGTATGATCCTACAGCACTGGTTTCCCTGTGGAAAGACAATTAATAGTGACTACTATGCAATCCGTCCTGAAAACCCATTTGTGTGGAGCCATGAGGACGAAAAAGACCACATTTGCTGAAGAAATTGTGTTTTTTGCAGCACTGACTGAAATTAATGGGACATCACTGGAACACCCTCCATATAGCCCGGACTTAACACCCTGTGATTTCTGGGCATTCCCAACCCTGAAGAAACAACTGCGCGGAAAGAAGTTCTCAACAGATGATGAAGTGAAAAATGTCACAGCTGCAACACTAAAAGTGATGTCACAAAACAGTCTACTGCACGTCTTTGAATTGTTGTTGAAACGGTGCAAAACATTTATTGATTGTTAAGGATGCTACTTTGAAAAAGAAAAATGTTCAGAACATGTGGAGTCATCTGGGGCTGTATTTATTAGATCACCGGACGATATGCCGTCAGTCTACATGCCAACGGTTCATGCATGACACGGGACTTAAGATAGGCATCGAAATACTGATCTTAATCCTGACGCCGGAATCCTGACAGACGCCATCCCGAACAAGGTAAGTCCGGGGCATCTTAGGAGTTAGCCACAGGGTGTGAGGGTTAGGTTTAGGCACCCCCGGGGGGACTTAGGGTTAGGCACCCCCCTGGGATGGTTAGGGTTAGGCTAGGGAAAGGGGAGGGGTTAGGCACCCCCCAGGTTTGAGGCGTGGGAAGGGCGGGTTTGGGTTAGGCACCACCCCGGTAGTTTTAGGGTTAGGGACCACTAAGGGAGGGCTAGGATACCTACCAGCCGGCGTTAGGATCTCCTCCTGTCGGGCTTCCACATTCGGGATTTGATTTCAATCCCATTGCATTATCTGATTCTGAATTTAAAAAATCAGTCCCATTACTTTTCAGTCATCCCTTGTACATTGTGATTGTCATCTTGAAGCATCACAATAGTATAAAGAAAATATAGTTTGCAATGAAACTAATTGCAACATATATAATAATGTAACATTCTGAATAATCCTTTGTTCTCTTTTGATTCTTCTTGTGCGTCTGTTTTGTTACTCTTTACAAATTAATGAAAACAAGTCTTTGTGCAATTTTTCTTCCACAGAAAATATGAGTATGTAATCTTAGTCTTGAAGTAGAGGTGCTTCTATCAAATCTGGGAATGCCTATTATACTGTAGTTCCATTGTTTTTAAGGCCTACACATTGCAATTATTTTGACAAACAATAGAAGCTTATTTGGTCATCTCGCTAATCTACCATTTCATTGTTTCCCAAATAAAGTACAGTTCTGCTTTAAAGGGCAGAAAGTTGGCTTCTTAAACAGGGCTATCCCTGGTTATCCTTCCTGTGGCGGGATTTGCTTACTCTTCTGAATCAGGCCCTAGATCTGAGAGGCATGCAATATTTTATGCCCTCTTCTCCTAGATTGCAGCTCACAACCCCTTCTATTAAGATTGCAGATCACAACCCCTTTTGTTATTTAATGAAATGAATGGGAGATTTTTAAAGAGTGCAATTGGATCAAATTAGTTTTTGTCTGCGATTTATTCTTATTTTTTTGAGGGGGGGGAGTGGTTGGGGCAATTTACTATCCACCTGACAAAATCTCAAAAACATTACGATCTTCAAATACAACTCGCTGCACATAGCCATCCCAATTTATTTTAATGATTTGAATACAAATCATCAGATTTTTTAAGCTGTGGTCTCACAAACCAGCACCAAACCTGCCGGAATAAAGTCACCAGAAAAGAGTGCAAGCAGTGTCAGTGGCCAAGTGGGCAATAGTATATGTAAAGTATTGAATAGAGGCAGCAATGTTTTTGTTTTCATTGGGACCATATTACTTCTTGTGCACTCTTGTTTCATGCTGTGTCAGCATGCATATTACAAATGTTGAATACGACTTAATTAGACAATACAAATGTTACATATAGCCCTTATTAGGTTCTGGCCGGACAGGTAGCAATCTCACCTGCCACATATATTTTCTGTGAGTTTGGCTTTTAAACCCACTGCATATATTTGGAGATTTGCATCATATACATCCAAACCACTGTTTCATAAATGTGATGGCTTGAAGGACAAAATCAAAAGTGATTCATGGTTGATTTGAACTTGTAGCCAAATCCATATCAATTCCTCCTGAGGCATGCACCCCTTTTACTTTCCTATATCAGTGGCTTACGGCATCTGAAAAAATGTATCAGTAAAGAAGAGTTTTATTTGTTTAAATTGGAGCTGAAAATTTACCAAATTGGACTAATAGAAACTATAATGATATTTTACTTCTTGCCCTCGTCAATTTTTACAACTGGCTAGGGTAACATTATTTTTTTTTTTTACAAAATTAATTTTGAATTTTACAAAAATAAAGTACAACAATATGTGCATGGGCTAGAAAAATATTTGAAATATTACAAAAACAAATATACAGAATAGTAAAGTATCAAAAAGACACATATAGCAATAAACCAATCTGAAAACAGATGAAATATAGAAGTGTAAAGATTGCTATATATCATAGCACATATTCAAAATAGACTGTAAATAATGGTACAAATACAAAAGAGAAAAAATAATAAACTAGTAGGAAACAGAAAAACACACAGAAGAGAGAAGGGAAAAATTAAGAGAGAAGAAAAAGAGGAAGAATAAGATGGGGGACAGGATAAGTAGGAAGGAGGCTGAATCCGGGTCTATATTGTATATTGGAAAAACTTGAATAAAAGTCGCCATAGTAAAATGGAGAGAAAATAAACAATAACTAATATAAGTTAAATGTGAATGTTAGAGTAAGAGGTTCGAAAAGCCTGAGGGCAGGGTCACATGTGGCGTGGTGCTGTTATATGTGAACCAGTCACACCAAACCATAAGGAACTTAGGAGAGGTATTGTGGAGATAAGTTGATATTTTCTCCATGGCTGCAACGTGCCAAATTTTATTTATACATTGTTGGTGAGGAGGAGGGTCAATATCTATCCAGTGTCTTGAATTTAGACATCGAGCTGCATTTAAAATATGTGAAGAGAGCTTATCAGCACGTTTGCCAGTGTAACATTTTAAGTAGACATAGGGGTATATTTACTAAAGTGCAGTTTTATAGAAGTGGAGACGTTACATATAGTAACCATTCAGATTCTACTTATCATTTATCTAGCACCTTCTAGAAGATAATAGCTAGAATCTGATTGGTTGCGATGGGTAACATCTCCATTTCTTTAAACCCGCACTTCAGTAAATATACCCCATAAACTATGTACAATAACTGACAATTACTTAATACCCCACTGTCACATAGTGAGGTCTTAAGTAATTGTCAGTTATTGTAGTATTGGTCAAGGCCAGTATATGCTACACGTCTACTGTACTGAACACGTATGAATACACTCATACATTATTATTTATGACACAAACAATACCTCATCTTCCTTCCTACTTGTGATGCCAATATTATCTCGATTGCACGTGTTTTCCCATTGTACTTGTATTTATAGCAATTCATGAAAAAAAAATGGATAACTTGCATTTCTGTTTTATTTCTGAAATCTATTTGTTATGTTATGAAAAGACTGTTCCACTATTCTTCCCTGTCCTTTAATACGATTTTGCTCTTTCCTTCCCTTTCCCGTGTACTTTGGCTGAATAAGACACCGTTTGTTCTTAGGCTGATCCATTAATACCGGTGATGATCTCTTATCTGCTTCAAATGTTTGAATTATTGATCCTGTACTAAGAAAAGCACATATTGTTGTCATTACAGAAACACTTTCCTCCTGCTGATTAGTTACATGTCACTGGGCTGACAGCTCACTTTTTTTCCAAGAGGTTAAATGCAAATCTAGCAAATTGGCAGAATGGAAGAAACAGTGTTCCCATTGGGTTGTTCTGCTTTTCGTGACAGTTGTTTCTTTTCAGCTCTTATATGTACCTCGTGACATAATCATTATTTATGAGATTGTCCTGCTCTTTTGTATAAGAATATTTAAGCATTCCAAGAACTGCATCGTCAACAGGAAGACTGAAAAAAAATTCTTTTTTTATGGAATTTTTATTATTATTTAGTTTCCAGAGTGACAGCGTCCCCTCCGATCACTAAAACTACAGGAAAAACGGTTGCTGAAGAACCCAAATCAGGTACTGTTTTCCACTATATATAACCAGAAACATATATTTCTAAAATGTATTTTGCACTTAAATATAAATAATAATCTTCCATATCTCTTTAGGATTTTTCCCTTAACATTATAAAGAAACATATATTTTATTCTTACTTTTGTATTGTATTTAACTGTTGCATGTTAATATATTGAAATAATTGCAGATTTAACTACAGCTACAATTGACGTAATTGACTTAATGTTTTTGACTATCAAGTTGTCAAGTAAATACTATGCTTTTTCTCAAATGGTTATTTTTGTAGTTTTTGTTTACTGTTGACGGATTTGTCTTAACTTTACAGGGAAGCTAACCCATCTATTTTGTTGTTAATGTCTGATCTTTTTATGCCCTTTAAATGTTTTTATAAATTAAATTCTACATTTCTGTGGCAGTAACAAGCCATCCTATTGTAGAATCTCTCACTCCAGATTCGTCAGCCGCTACCCTAGAATGGGTCAGAGCGACCATGGGTAACATTATTTCCATGATTGTTGCCACATTCTCCTTTGCACAGTTTATTTGGTTCATTAAACAAGTAACTTGTCTTTCTAGGAAACCATGGCTGAACTTTGTCATTCCTTCTGATTCATTTATTGTATTCCACAACAATGTATTCTCTCTATCCTTTCTGACTTCTTTTCTTTGTTCATTTAGAAATCATTCATCAGCCAATGATCGCACTGTGCTGCATGTTGAAATCACCCTTTTTCCATTTTCTAGCACTCCAGCATTGCTTTAGTCTACAGATGACCTGTTACATTGTGAGCAGCAATTGTAGAAAATAAATGCTGTTTTTATCGTTCTCTCTTCATTTTGAAATCCTAATTTCTGTTTGTTTTTTCTTCTGTTTATAATAACCAAAACATGATTCAAAGTAAACATTATAACAACATACCCTGAATGTATTTTTTAATATATTGGTACATTACTTTCAATTCATACCAATATGATGATTTCTAACTATTTTTTTAATGTTTTTTTTATTGCGAATGTTGAAAATAAAGCTGTTTGTACTGCTATCCCATCACATTTATAATTCTTCAGGAGAATCCTGCTCATCATATTAGTGACATGTTTCAGAGGTGGACCCTGTGTCGATTTCGGTCCCAATCGGCCAATGTTATCAGTCTGCACATGCGTCCCAATGGTTACCGCCAGGGGACGCACAACAAATTTGTTTGTAGATAGAGACATTTTCAATGTGCGTTCCTAGGTGGTTACAGGGGTGGTTGTCTAGCTAGATGCAGGCTTGTCGTAGACAAGCGACTGCGTCTTTTTTCGTAGTTGCACTAGCATCGGTGGCTATGTTTCGAATGACATTTTGAGCCCTCATAGGGCTTCTCTAATGTCTAATCGATGTGTGTCCGTTGGTGCAATCTATTATGCAAATAGGCAGATTTCAGTTAGTCTCTGAGCGAATCCCACCAGCTGCGGCGTTAACATAAAGACACAATCTACTGCTTAAAAAAAGCAGTCGTGGCTGAATTAGCTTCCACCTCTCAATCAGGCCCTAGGTTACACCCCCCTTCCATCTGCTAGCTATGACTCACAGTACAACTCTCAGTACAACAAACATCGCAGCCTTTGTGACTACAGATTTGTTGATGAAACAGTGGATAAACTCAGGAAGACAGTTATTGTAATGGTGCAGAGCATCTAATAATTTTAAATGTAGTTTGTTTTACTATCAGAAAAACTGATTGATCTAAATGGTTCACAAACATTTTATTATCGAATGGATGGCTTCAAGATGAGTTGTGGGCTCTCCATTGCTAATTCAGACATTTAACTTTACTCTGAAATGTACAAAAATCTAAATTTTCAATGCACTTTTAGTTATACAGTAGTTTTCCATTTCTTGATCTACAAGCTTACTATTTTCATATTGATAACAGTATTTTTATACCATGTAATTGTAGATGATTTGCTACTTGGAAGTCATGTTTTATTTAATATTGTATTGATTTTCATCACCAGTACATTCAAAATTGTATATTGAATTTTCATTTTTTTAGAGTTAGTTTGCACTTTTTTTACCAGTGCAGTTATCAATGAAACCAAAATATTTTTCAAATGTAATATTATTACAAACACTTGCTATTTCTATTTGCCATCCTGTGAAGACTTCTTTATGACAATGGTAACCTCGTATAACTGAGTTACATTAGAAAAGTCTGTAGGTCGAGAAATTAGATTTATTTTTTTTTGCCTTGGCAATAACTGCTCAAATTTTCAAATGTAGGATTAGAATTGAGTTGTGACAGGCTGGTATAATTCCTAGTAAAAAAAAAAAAAAAGTTTCCTATAAACCACTAGATTCTTTCAATTTACTCCACTATAAAGAATGAGTTGGTTGAAAATTAGTAAAATATTTTGTGTTAGGACCCATAAAATGACACATTTCCAACCACATTGTATAAATCTGGCCAAACACTTCTATGCAACAAAAATATTATAGCATTCCAGTGCAGCCACAATCAATTCAGGCTGGATTATCTTCATTCCATCAATAACCCTTTTGTTTCACATGTAGAAAACAAGTTTTCTCCACAAAGAAATACGTCGCTATGAATTATATTTTTATGATTCCATTTCATTCATTTTCTATTTTTGTTGGCATTGGAAAACCCAAACAAGTCTTATTATGTGTGGTTATCCATACAGATATGTTTGTTTTTTGTCTATTAAACCTAAGTCAACTGTAGTCAACACACTACTATTTATACAATATTCTCTATGTTTAGCAAATGCTTCTGAATATCATTAGAAAGCATACTTTTAGTTTTAACTGTACTTAATAGATGCTTTTTCATGTTTCCAGTATTTTAATTATATATATGCTTTTGAGTCTTAATGCATGAGCAGCAAATATGTGTGCATGTATTTTCACACATCTTTTTTTGTTTCAAATTGTAAGATTTTGTGTGGTCTTTTTGGTGTTCTGTGCTGCACACCACATTCCAGGATCTGATGGCTAACATAAAATGCCTATATATTAACTTATGTTAAGTGATGTACCTTAACTCATTTCCTTGGTTTCACTTCAATAAGCATGTATGATATATGTTTTGTACGATCTGCATGGATTAGTGAAGGACATAATCTAGTTCCCCTGTGTCTACAGTAATTCATGGCAGCATACCTGTGCCTAATGTACCAAACTGACTCTTCCTTTGTACCCACAGTAACTCATCCCTATAGTCAAGTAAATAATATGCCAGCTGAGCCTTCTGTCACCTATGGACAGTCAACTCTTTCGGGTAATAACACCTTGGTGTATTGTACAATATTCCTGCTATCCTAAGCACTGTATATAAATATTTTTAAGCATTACTTTATCTAATTTTTCTGTAACATATTCTTTCCAGATGCAGGTACAAATAGGAATATGTTTTAATAATAACATCATGCACCCATGATGTAGTGATTACAGTTCCTTTGTCAATTCTTCCTATTACCTTACATTGAGTAGTTTACATTACTATTGTCTTACTGACATTTTTGGTTTGTTCTGAGTGATCAAAAGTTGTTTATATTAGTGTCTTGTATTCTGTAATGCTGATTATACATACGAAGGATTCCAATTGGAGAAGATCCAGCTGTTCAATGCTTGTACCGAGCAGCTACTGTAGATGTCTGCTGGTGTGGTCAGAAGATGGCTGTATACATAGGCCAATAGCAGTCATCTACAGTCACCTTCCGACTGCATTTACCTACATGTGCAATAATACTCCAACTGATTTCAGTCAGATTATATTCGGTTATGGGGTCCACACAAGCTGTGATATTAGGCCAATAGCCCTATCCCACATTAGATATTACAGTGTGTGTGGCCAGGGCTGCCACCAAAAATTGTGGGGCCCAGTACTGATAAGGGGAGCACAAGGCAGAGAAGGCTGGAGTAGGGGGGAGGCACAGGGGAGGGAAGGCTGACTAGAGTATGTTAAGTGACACCGGTACACCAGTAATCAAGCGTCAAGCGTAATTTTTTTTCTCTGCTATGAAACAGAGTACCCGCTGATTTTTTTCGTGGTAGTAATGTATACTTTTTTTAAGCACCCCAAAAAAAATAGGATCCCTAATGTCGATGGAACCTAGCGTTTTTAATTCTATTAGAAAAACATGCATTTTTGCCATAACGCAAAACATGAGGCAGATAAAGGAATTTGGTTTGGATTTTTGGATTTGGGAGGAAAAGTTACCTTAGGGGTCCAAATTTTGTGGTGATTCCCTAATAAACACCTTGATACTTCAAATAAACTGGATAAAGAAGCCGCGATTAATAAATTATTTAATAGATTGAAAAATCAATATTTAATCAACTAATTGTCAGACAGTTGAGATATTTGGCAGAAATAGTTGTTTTGACATCCTCTCTTAACTAAAAAAATTTTCATAGAAATCTGAGATGGGTGGTGGGCATTTCATTTTATTGGGGGTGATCTGATGTGGAATGACCCAAAGAATAGTAAACTAAGGGCCTGATTCAGTAAATATTGCTATTGCGGTTACAATTATGATTATGCACGCAGTCTCATTGTGAAGATATGCTAATGTCTGCGATCGCAATACCACACGCAGCCTAACAAAAGGACGCCCATTTTACCTAACACACATCCGTAATGTTTAGCAAGACTGCGAAACCATTGGTAACATCAATTACAATTGGAGCCTCACGCACACAAGGTCAGACCTTACTCAGAAATTGATAACCTTATCGCACGCAGTGAAAGCCCAAGCTGCGTATGGCATCGCAATGGCTAATTTATGCACAGCCGTGCAACTGCGTTCAAACGCACTGGCACGCCTGCGTTTCGCCGACCACCCCCTGTCACTATACCCAAACAAAGTCCTGATCGCAGTGGCTGGTTTGCGCACACGCACTGCGATGCATACGCATGAGAAGGAATGCACCCATCGGCTGATTGCATGCGTAATCACAGTTGCGATCCTTCCTGAATCAGGCCCTATATGCTGTAATTGCTTTTGGACTGCCATTGGATAGCTGGTACACTTGTATGTGTCAGTGTGCAGCAAGCATGATTAACTGCTGTCTTGTATGTGTCAGTGTGCAGCAAGTATGAATAACTGCTGTATGTCAATAATTCTAATCTGTAAAGAAATAGAATCATATATACGACAGGTCCTATTATCCAACATAAATCACAGGGGTTTATTAATTTGTAATTACATTTTTCACAGTGTTCCATAGAATTACAGTTGTTGGTTCACTGACATCACTGAAACCCAAGATCCTGTTGTTGAAGAGAACTTGAATGAATATCCTTCTACTCCTGTTACATATTTCTGTAATGTAATTGCAGTTGAATGTAAAATTAAAATATACTCACTGTCAAAAATTAGAAAGTGATGAAAACATGCATAGCATGATACTAATCACTAAAGAGCGTACTTGAAGGTTTTTTGCTTGTTTTTTAGTATTTTTAATATTTTTAATGTCTTCTTTATTTGATGTTGATGGAAGACAAGGTGAATAAAAGGCAGTGTACAATCGTAGAAAGGAAAAAATAAAGAAGAATACGGGAATGGAATAAACAAGGTGCAGTTACTTTATAAACCACATGTTCATATAAATAAAAACATAATGTAGACATCAGTTACCAGCTAGATAAGATATGTATCGCAAGAGTCTCTAATCCTGAGCAAAAGTAAATGGATTGAAGTATATGCCTCATCTTGTTAAGACCGTTTATTGAAATCACTTATTAATATTGTCATCATCCAGGATCTGTACCAACATATCAGTGGATATAATTGGTATTGCCCTATCACGCTCATCAACGTGGATCGACTCGTCTCCAGAGTATTTTCTCCTCGTTACTCACGGAACACCAATCAGATTATTAAGGGTTGCCATTCAGTGAACGGCATATGTCTGCTATAGCAGCACTGACGGTATCTTTTTTTTTACCTTTACCTCAGCCCATTCTAATATGCTGCTCAGCCTGGATGCTCAAAGGGTCTTTCGTCTCTTGACCTTCTCTCCATGAAGTCCTGTCTCGTTGTGGCTTTGGCACAGAGGGACTTGATTAAGTTTTTTCTACAACACTTCGGGTACCTCACTCCTTGTTAATGGTTTACAGGATGAGAAGGTAGAGGTGTCTCATGTTATGAGACAGGACTGCACCCCACCCCGGCTTCTCTTTAATTTGGACCTGGATCCTATGCTGAGAGTCATTCAGTCTTGGGGGGATTTTGGATTGGAGACTGGTCTATTAAAATTTCAGCTTTCATTGATGACATTTTATTATATCTCTCCAATCCTAAAGAATCCCTATGCCCCATAAATTAAACAATTTAGTTTGGCTTGGGTTTTGGGTTAAGTTTGAGAAGTCCTCTGTGCTACTGCTTAAAAGTGGCAGTACCTGACCTTCATGGGCACAAACTGTTGATCTACGATGGGCCAAGCATTCCATACTCTACATACCAAAGATGTTTCTCACCTTTATGCAGTTAATATCTCTGTGGCCATTTGTCATCTTAGCACTGAACTGGTGGGTTGGAAACGTCTTACTGATGTGTCCTCATGTTGCTGCAGTCACGTCAAACAGCCCCTCTCAGCGCACCAGGGCCCGTATGACTTATTTGCATTCGCATTGCAATGCGACTAAGACGCACTAGGGACTGCACAGAGTATTTGATATCTGTGACACTTGTATATCTATGTGTGACTGAGTCTGAGTCTGTATATGAAGTGCTCTGATGCAGAGGTTGCTGCATTTTTCCCACACCAAGTTCCATTGTGCTTTATTTAAAGACTCACGCACCACATGGCTAGATGTATGGGAACACATCTGTAGGTTATAGTTTATGGGCAAAGCAAATATAATCAAAATGGTGTCTTTTCCGAGACACCCTTCAAAGTCTCCCTCAGGTATTATCCTGGGGTGGCTCAAGGCATGTTTGACCAGTGCAGTCGAACAGGGGCGCCACCCCGTAGAGGGCACACCCGTCTCAGCCATTCCCGATTTCAGCGGGACAGGCTCATTTATTGGGCACTGCCCCGCTATTCCACCTGCGGACATAGTGTTCCTCGGGCGTTTGGGATGTTGGGTGCCTCCATCGCCACAGATGTGCGGCGGTGCCGGCCCCTGGGAACAAGAATGGATGCCGCGCGCATGCGTGCGGCATCCATTCAGTGCAGGGAGAGAGCTGGGAGCAGTCCAGCTGCTGACGTAGTGCTGGGCTCGCCCCCAGCCTGACGTTAAATGGGGGGCGTGCCATATGGGCACTCCCCCAAATAGCGTCATTTACCATAGACCACGCCCTTTTCAGCCGTGCGCAGCTTCGAAGTATGCAAGATTTGGGGCATCTGGGTCCCTCGTCGCACAGGGCGCGGCTCCTGCTGGAGCCGGCCCTGTATTATCCTCTAAAGATTTCTTAGAAATTAAGAAATTCGTACTTTTATTTGGAAAAATAATAAATCCTCAAATCACTTCAGCAATGTAGGGCTCATGGAGTCATTAACTTTTTGAATGTGGTGTGGTATAATCAAGCAGCTATCCCTTCACATCTTAGGGACTGCATTCAAAATTCTCATGTTTATACAGACACAACCCTGTAATAGGGTTTCTTGGGAAATACACATCTTTTAGCACTTTTACATTTGCATGAAACAGAACTTACCTTTTACTTATTGTATGTCTTCCAGGAAGATATGGTTTATATTGCAGTTTTTGCGCTTGCTGGGAAATCCAGACTTCAGTGTGTGCACAAAAAATGCAAAGTTCCTCTGGAAATTCAATGCGAGTTTGCAGTGGCGTTACTCCCCGGGATGACACCTGGTGCGGGGAGGGAAGGATTGTATGTGGCGAAGCCATATGCCGTCAAAAATGGGCGTGGTCATGCGGAAGGGGCTTGTTTTCTCGGGAAGGTTGCGTGGCCTCACAGCCCATGCCCCCATTCTTATCACTCGGTGGTGGTGGGGGGGTTCTGGAGGTGCCCTGTGTGCAGTGACGGCTCCCTCACTGTAACAAAAGCCGAGTGCTGCACTTAATGCTACAGTGCAGACATTGGCTCCTGTCACGAAGGAGGAGTTGGCACCTTAGTGTCACCCCTCGGCGGGTGACACCCAAGTGCGGCCCACACCCCTCTTGTGACGCCACTGTGAGTTTGGAATTAGACTGCAAATATAATTTGCAGGGTGAGTTCGCTGTGAGAAGGGCACGGAGGACCCATCTAGCACCTAATTGGATCGTCCCCATGGTGTCTAGTCTCTCTTCTCTTTCCCTGTCTTCTAGTGCACATTAGTATACAGTACATTCTTTCAGTATATACTCCTGACAGCCTCTGTAAATGTTGAAGTAAATAGTATTCCAGAATATTCACAAAGGACAAAAAAAAAATATAAGATTGACATTGGGATAACATAAGAAACCCCAACATTTATATGGATACTTTTTATCCTCCATTTTCCTCTTCTGCCAAAAGAACCTGCCACGTAAAAAAAAGGCAAAAAACTGTAATACAAATTTATTCTTTGTATTACAAAGAAGTTCTTTTTAGGTGATAGGTCCTCTTGAGTCTTCTGATGAGCAGGAGTTTGTTGAATATATTGTCACTCTGTTTTATTGTTTCTAGCCAACAACAAAAAATATGTTATGTTTTTTTCCCCTGCTGTTGATGGTTCCAAACCAGAAAACCTCAAACTAGATTGAGTAATAGCTTTGTTTATTCAGTTTCATTCAGGATATATCCTAAGCAATCAGCTAAGACATTTTAATTAAATATTGCTGGAAACGAACTTTGATATAAGAACAAACAGAACAAGCAGTGAAAAAGGATCTTAATCGATGGCTTGACAAATGTATAAAAAATCTAGGAGCCAGGATGAACATGTAGGAGCCAGACCCCCCCTTCCCCAGGGGCAGCATTACTGAGCCACTAACGGGGTACCCCAGGTAAACCACCCTTCTTCAGCTACATTGCCATGTATCTCCCCCCCAGGCAAACAACCTCCTCCCACAGCCACATTACTGAGCAGCTATCCCCCCTCTCCAGGCAACCAACCCCCACAGCCACACAACTAAGGGGGTGCCCCCAGGAAGACCACCCCTCCGCAGCCAAAAAAACCCCGGGCAAGCAAAGCCACCACTGGCAGTGGCGGAACTAGAGAGTGGTGGGCCCAGATGCAAGAATATGCTTTGGGCCCCCTAGGCAGTGCCCCCAGTAGTGGTCCCCCTATGCAGTGTTCCCAGTAGTGCCCCTTATACAGTGCCCACAGTAGTGGTCCCCACTATGCATTGCCCCTAGTAGCGGCCCCCCCTATACAGCGCCCTAGTAGCACCCCCCCATTACAGTGCCGCAGTAGTGGCCACCCCCCTATGCAGTGCCCGCAGTAGTGGTCCCCCTATGTAGTGCCCCCAGAAATGGTCCCCGCTATGCATTGCCCCCAGTAGTAGTCCCATTATACAGTGCCCCCAGTAGTAATCCCCCCTATGCAGTGCCCCCAGTAGTAGTCCCCACTATGCATTGCCACTAGTAGTGCCCCTCCATACAGTGCCCCAGTAGCGGCCCCCCCACACAGTGCCTCAAGTAGCGACCACCCCCCCTCTGTAGTGCCCACTGTAGTGGCCACCTTACACACACACACAAAAAAACACAACTTACCTGAATCCCCGCTGCTGACGCGACCGCCGCTGTCTGCTCTGAGTCCCAGCCTGCTCTTCTCCTGCACTATGGGAGAGATGTTATGACGTCTCTCCCATTACCTGCTGCGGGGGGCTCACTCAGTGGACGCAGCAGTCAATGAGAGTCTGTCTGACTCTCATCGGCTGCTATAACAAACACACAGCCGCTGCTGGCGGCTGTGTGTTTGTTACTGTGTAGTGTGGACCGTGTTCGCGGTCTGCACTACACTAGCGGCGAGTGCAGTGGTGGCAGGGTTTGCTGGGGCCGACAAGGAACTGCTTCCACCCTCCCTGCAGATCTGGTCGCCAGGCAGCAAAATCTGGTCGCCATGGTGACCTGTCCCCCAGGATTTGTCGAGCCCTGGTTTAATCAATGTAAGAAATATGGTAAAATGATTATCCCTGCTCCCTGCTGTAGACGACTCGGGACAGTCTTACATTAATCAGCATCATTCCCCTATTAGAGTTGAAAAAATAAGGGTTTCCTCTGTAAAATGAACCAGGTTTGTCATTACTCTGATAATTCTCATGCTGTAAGGGTTCCCAACATTGATAAGCTCTCCACATGAGATAGATGTGTGCCAGGAGTTCAAGGTCTTCAACATATGACAATTACACTTTGTTATTTGAATGCCAAATAGTATTCTTTGTGTCTTTTCAAACTAAGGGCCATTGCAATTCCGCACTCAGTTGGCCGATTGTTGCGTATGCATTGCAGTTCGCGGAGGCTCCACTGTGATCATACTGCGAACGCATAGACTATGGAGACCCAATGCAGAGTGATTGACAGGAAGTGAGCGTTTGGGAGTGTTGACAGGGGGCGGTCGGAGATAAAAAGACATGCCTGTCCATTTGAACGCCACACAGGGGGCGTGCATAAATTAGCCACTGCGATGGCATGCACAGCTTGAGTACTCACTGCGTGCGATGATGTTAGCAATTTCTGAGTAAGGTAAGGCCTGTTGTAATTGTGTGTGAGGGGCCGATGTTACTCGATGTTCCCAATGTATACGCATGATTGCAAAGTATTACGCATGTGCGAAAGCGGTAGTGGGTGTCTCTATAATAGCTTTGTGATTGCAGTCATTACCATAATTTTGCAATGACCTGCATGCGTAATCACAGCTGTGATCACAATAGCGATCCGTAATGAATCAGGCCCTAAATTCTTAAATATGTAAAATTAAAATGATTAGCGTAGAAGACTGTTTCCCAAACTTGGTCCTCAAAGCTCCCTAACAGTCCAGGTTTTAAGGATATTCATGCTTGAGTACAGTTGGTTGAACCAAAATGACTGGGTACTAACTCAGGGATATCCTTAAAACAAATACTTTAGGTTTGGGGGATATGTATGAAGCTGTGAAAACAGTGGAGAAGTGTGCCAGTGGAACCCAAGTTGTTTGCAGCATTTACTGTATGTGGATAGCAGAAACCTTAGCATTAGTATGTCAGCCACAGTCCCACAAGATAATAGAATGTTTCCACAGATTCTTTTCCTCATTCTATTTTAATTCTCTGACCATAACACTTGTAAATCAATTTTGTACATGAGATAAATAGTGGGACAGATGTCTGTGCATAATGGTTTCTTATTTACTAAGAATCTCTTATAGTTTGTATCTTGCAATAAAAAGAACATAATTAAAATTATTTTTATTTAATTGTATGTTATTGATATGAGTTATTCAAATAATCACATTTTGAGTCACCACCAGAACAAAATACTGTACACTGAAGTCTTATGATTGTATTTCAAGTCATTATTCTCTTAAGAATAACCAGTATTCCCCTACATGTGTGCATCACATCCAGCACCACAAAACATAAAACATAAAATGTTAGGAAAATACTAGGATAGCTGAAGAACTAATAGCACAGTAGTGTATTTATGAGCAAAACAGATATTTTCCTTTGTGACCTAGGTCACTTGCGTTTAGTGACAAGTGATGAAGATCATATTTACCAACACTGTATTTCAGGAGTGTAGCACATAAAGAAAGAATGAAGATTGTATTAGAGATAGGCAGATATGTGTGTGGGTTGTTCAAAATCCCCTTCAAATGGTTTTTCTTGTTTTTACTCGTGTACACTGATATCATATACTGTTGGAGCCCATTCATCATTCCTTAAAGTAGATAAAAAAAAAAACTCAAGTCAAAGCAGTCATGATAAAATTCCACCACCACTAATTAGTGGCAGAATCAGCAGTGTTAGGGTTTGTGGAGACAGCTGCTTTTCAGAGCAGCTGTCTCTGCATCGGAGCAATATTGAATTGCTAAGGAAATTTGGTATCCACCGCCACATCGCAGTGAGTTGTATCATACTTGCCGACTTTCAGCTCCCTCCTTCCGGGAGCGGCAGAAAGGGAGCGTGACGCAGCGATGATGCAGCATTGGAGGCGGAGAATGGGCATGACCGCGTGATCGCTTCATCGTGGCCCCAACCTCCTGCTTCACAATGGCATTGTGAAGCAGGGGGTTGGGCCACGATGACACGCGTCAACCGCCCCCCCCCCCCCCCGGTATTTAGGGTGATGAATATGCCCCACCGTGATGCACGTTACTCCATTTAGCAGATAGATCTTGCAACTTTATTCACTGTGCATGATCTGTAGCTGGAAAGTAGGCAATGGTGCCTGTTGCCTGTTTTATATACTGCACAATGGTGGTTGTACTATTTATAAACGATCAAGGCTTACGTAATGTGGACAGCAGGCTGGCTCTTGGACAGCTATATTTTAGGGAAATGCAATATTTTATAATTATTTTGGTACTAAAATTAAAACAGAAACCCTTTTATAAATATAAAATTTTAATAAATGTCAAAATATTAAATTATAACACTGAAGACACAAACAGCTATTTAACCTATTAGTGCATTGGATGATAGTTACAATGTTAACATTGTCTTCTTGACATTTTAGGAGTCAGATTTTGTGCAGGATTTACATACTTCTCTGTAGTGAGTGTGGGATAAGATGTAATTGTGTTGCACAAGCTGCTGTAGAGAAATGTTATTTTATGCATGTTTTTTTGTGTCTTAAGACATCTAACATTTTCTTTTAACAGTATCCCCTACAATTGTACCAGTTCCATTTACATTTGAGTCTCCTACTGAACAACCAGAGTCTGTACTTGGTAAATAAAGAGGCTTGATGAACCACTCACAGCTGTATGTAGTTGCTTTCACGCTCTGACCTTTCTGCATCTACAATCAATCTGATAAAGAGCTTTCAAAGTTTAGCAATATGAATTTGCACTTCACACTGTTAATCTAGCAATGGCTTAACAATAAAATCCTCTGCAATTTATTACTGGCTTCCAGTAACGCTTCTTCATACTCCCTCTTAAGTTGAAAGATTAATTCATCTTATAAGATAAATACTTAATTTTTTTTCATTGTAATTCCTGTCTCATCCATTCTTTTGTCACAACCTCAAATGCAGAAGCTAAAATGGATTTATTTCTTTCAGCAATTGAAAGACTGGCTACTTACGTGCCACAGGCAATGACTATCCCACAAAGTTTATATGGTAAACTTTTGATATTTGCTTTTACAAAGTAAATATAAATAAATCTTGACCGGAAAAAAATAAATTTAGTTATGAGGGTGTTGTTAAACTATGAGCCTCACTAAACCTTGTAAACTAGTACAGGGACTTTAGGAACAGCTGGGGTGTGAAATGTTGCTTAATATAGCTATAAAGTGGGTGGATGCTAAAATAGACAGAATTCAGTTCAGGTATTTTCTGCTCTTATGTCTCTGATGAAGGGACTTCATCTTGTTGCTCCTAAAACAAATGAATAATATAGTTTTACAAATATGCATTATTCTCTATACCAATATTTATCAACCAGTGGTCCTTCTCACAGAATATTTTTAAGTTTAATGTAATGGTTTAACACTGTCAAATAATAGTATGCATATATGAATTGCATGGATTGTTAAATAAAAAATATTTATATATATATATATATATATATATATATATAGTCACAGCCGAACCAGAACAAAGAACTGGTAAACCAGCACACCAAGTATTGATGCAAAAAAGTAATTTTATAGCCTCTTAACGATAAATCATCATCATAAAAATGACCACATATCAGTTCACTTAAAGTGCATTAGTGCCAATAGTTGTGCAAAACAGTAAAAGTACTTATCCAGTGATCTAAAGTGTGAACCGATGCAGCAGCATGACAAGACAAGGCCCGACAGCTGTTTCGGCGCCCACCGGCACCTTCGTCCTGGGGCATAAATGTCTGACCACATAAACTGCTTACTTATACCAATATTGACGAGCAACACCTGGGTCGTACACCAATCACACACCTGTGGAACTCACCATAAGTCTTTTACCTCGGCCATTCGGTCCCCCGCGTCCAACAGGGACCCGAAAGTGACACGAACGGTCCAAAGGAGCTTGCGTGTCATCTACCGGAAGCCTCATTCTGGCTGTAACAACGCAGCTATTGCCTCATGTGTCAGTAGGACGTACTTGTAATATCAGGCATGGATGGTTAACTATCTCAGGTGGGGTATCGCTACATGGTACTTAAGCAGAGTAAATTCATACATATGACCAAAAATTAAGCTACACAAAAAATATACATATAACACAATATAGGACAAAGTAATAAGGGGAATGGTAAGAAAAAAGAACATATCTAGCCATGTGTTAGAGAAAACAGCTGAAGTTCAATTCTTCATTCAAACCTGATGGTGATAAAGTTTGTAAATTATAGATCCAGCGGCTTTCGCATTGTAGTAAACGTTTATTGCGGTCTCCGCCTCTCAACAATGGAGGTATGTGGTCTATAGGCATAACTTTAAAGTCCAATGGATTATGATTTTTTTTCAACAAAATGTCTTGCGACCGGTGGAGTGTTGCCGTCCATAGTCTGAAACGCTTTACGTATCAAGGACCTGTGTAACGCGAGGCGTTCTTTGAGCATTATTATTGTTTTGCCCACATATAAACAATTACATGGGCATTTAATGATATAAATTACAAATTTACTCTCACAATTGAGACGATGATGTATTTTAAAAGATCTCTTAGATCTAGGGTCCCGAGACCCGAAAACATAAACCCTGTAGAAGGGGAGGGATTAAGTGTAAATCCAAATGGGCAAAAATCCGGCAGAGGCAGCAACAGGACCAAAAAGAAATAGTTATATTCAACCTATCAAAATATACTCCGACTAAGTGTGAATTATAGGTGCTCTCTAAAGGACTTTCTTTTGTAAAAACATTCAAACAAAAAACATTTGATTTTGAAGTAGATCTATATAAATTTCAACGACAATTAAAATTAAAAAAAAATTCTGTAAGAAGGGGCCACAAATTGAATCTAGAAATATTTTTAGACCTAAGAGCACGTTTGAGCCGATCGTACAAAGCCCATACATTTATACTTTTATCAATTTCGCAAACAAAAAATGTCTTATAGCAATCTAACCACAGAACAAACTATGGCAATAAATTCTTTACAAAACAACAAGGCAATTATTATTAGACCAGCTGATAAAGGTGGGGGCATAACCATTTTAGATAGATTGGATTACATCAATGAGCTTATGAGGCAATTATCTGATCAGACGTGCTATCAAAAACTTCATAGTGACCCCACATGGAATTATAAAAAAGAGATTGTTAACATCATCAATATGGGCCTATCTAATCGTTGGCTTGACGAAAGCACTTCTAAATTTTTAATTCAAGAACACCCAGTTATTCTTTTGCTATACATATTGCCAAAAATCCATAAGTCCTTAGTTAACCACCCGGGCAGGCCTATTATTTCCTTTATGCCAGCCCCTTTCCCAGTATGTCAATTTCCTACTGCAACCACTGGTCCAGAATACTATGTACGTGACACTACACATTTTGTGAATATGTTGAAATAATTCACACTGCCAATAGATGATGTGTTGTTAGTGACGATGGATATTGTGAATCTGTATACAAATATTCCTCATGAGGAAGACATGTAAGCCATCAGAGACATGATGGCCACCAGTCCTCACTATGAAGGTCCACCAGTTGATTTTGTCATTTTGCTCATTGATATAATTTTGCATAAAAATATTTTTTTGTTTGATAATACTTTTTATTTACAACGATGTGGAACGGCGATGGGCTCGAATATGGCCCCCACATACGCTAATTTATTTATCCACGTGTATGAAAATAGATATATCATGACTCATTGTTTTGCCAAGTATATTAATTTTTATGTACGATATATAGACGATATCTTCGTGGTGTGGACTGGTGGTGACCGCTCGCATCACTTCCGGGTCCCCGTTGGATGCGGCCGACCGAATGGCCGAGGTAAAAGACCTATAGTGAGTTCCACAGGTGTGTGATTGGTGTATGACCCAGGTGTTGCTCGTAAATATTAGTATAAGTAAGCAGTTTATGTGGTCAAACATTTATGCCCCAGGACGAAGGTGCCGGTGGGTGCCGAAACAGCTGTCGGGCCATGTCTTGTCATGCTGCTGCATCGGTTCACACTTCAGATCACTGGATAAGTACTTTTACTGCTTTACACAACTATTGGCACTAATGCACTTTATGTGAACTGATATGTGGTCATTTTTATGATGATGATTTATCGTTAAGAGGCTATAAATTTACTTTTTTGCATTAATACTTGGTGTGCTGGTTTACCAGTTCTTTGTTCTGGTTCGGCCGTGACTATACATACTATATGACCAAGCACCCCTGCTAAAGAAATTTTAAACTGTTTGAGTGTGCAATGCTTGCAAAACTCTCTCTCTCTCTTTCTCTCTCTCTCTCTATATATATATATAATATAATATATATACAGGTTGAGTCTCCTATATCTAAAATGCTTGGGACCAGGGGTATTTTGGATATCGGAATATTCCGTATTTTTGAATATTTGTATACCATATTGAAATGTCTTCGGAATAGGGCCCAAATATAAACACAGAATGCATTTATGTTTTATATAACCTTATACACTCATCCTGAAGGTAATTTTATACAATATTTTCAATAATTTTGTGGCTCAAACAAAGTTTGTGTACATACATGAAATTAATTTATGTTTCATATACACCTTATACACACAGCCTATAGGTCATTTTATACTTTATTTTTAATCATTTTGTGCCTTAAACAAAGTTTGTGTACATTGAACCATCAAAAAGTAAAGGTTTCACTATCTCAATCATGCTAAAAAAAATTCCGGATTTCGGAATATTCCGTATTTTGGTATATTTGGATATTTAAGACTCAACCTGTACTAATAATATATTAGCTCGCAATAGGGGCTACTTCATGAACATTTATAATCTTATGCAGGTACATATATATATATATATATATATATATATACACATACATTTATATATGTGTGTGTGTGTGCATATATATGCACTGGTGGCCAAAATTGCGGACACATTTTGAAATTTGAATGTTTATCAACTTTGAATGCTTATAAAAACTGTTTCACTTCACGCAGTGCAATGATTCATGTATCAAATGAAAGGAAATGTAATGCTGAATTCAACACAATAAACAGAGGTCAATTATTTGCATTACAAGGGAAGATATGCCATGAAAACAATACTTAGGGTGAAAATCCCTATGTACTTATGATGTTACTGTCCTATCATTATTTTGTTGGGTATCCTTTATTTTTCAAGACCGCAGCACAGCGACGTGATCCAGGATTATGGTGTTAAGTCCATATGGTCTTTCGTATGCAGCAATTGCGAGAGAAATTGGAGGGAATGTGACAACATCAGGAGTACGAAAGTTTTGTTTACGCTATCAGGAAACACAATCTATACAAAACAAAGAAGGAAAAGGCCAGAAAAAGTGCACAACAGCAGTTGATGATAGGAGAATAAAACGAATTTCCGTCAGGGACAGATGGATGTCATCTGCGGCCATTAGCAGTAAACTGAGTGCAACTGGTGTTTTTGTCAGTGCAAGAATGGAACGGAGTAGACTAATGGAGGTTGGCCTAAAAGGTAGGATTCCCCGAAAAAAGCCATTGCTGAATAAAAAGTAGCAGCAGAAACGAATACAGTGGGCAAAAGAACACATTGCATGGAGAGCAGGTCAGTGGAAACAAGTGATATGGAGTGACGAAACGTAAGATATCGATATTTGGTAGTGATGGGAGAAAATATGTGAGACTTCGCATTGGGGAAGAGGTACATCCAGATGTTATTCAATCGACAACAAAGAATCCTACAAGTTTTATGATCTGGGCATGTATGACAGCAGATGCTGTAGGCCACCTTTATGTCATAGATGGCAAACTGAACAGCAAAAAGTACATTGATACCATCCTACAACCAAAACTTCTACCTTCTATCAGGGATCTTTTTCCAGATAATGCCCCATTTTTTTTCAGCAGGATTCAGCTCCCTGCCACACTGCACGGACATGCAAAAAGGGGTTCACGGAGAATGACATACAGGTGCTGGGATGGCCAAGAAACAGCCCAGACCTGAACCCCATAAAACATTTGTGGTTCTGTTTGAAAAAACTGGTACATCTGAGACATCCAATAAAAGACAATTAATTGAGGCTATAATTGTCTCATGGCACCACATAAAAAAGAAGGAAGAGCTCCAAACATTGGTTAGCTCAATGACATATCGCTGTGCTGCTGTCTTGAAAAATAAAGGATACCCAACGAAATACTGATAGGACAGTAACATCATAAGTACATAGGGATTTTCACCCTAAGTGTTGATTTCACGACATAACTTCCCTTGTAATGCAAATATTTGACCTCTGTTTATTGTGTTGAATTCAGCATTAAATTTCCTTTCATTTGATATGAATCATTGCGCTGCGTGAAGTGAAACAGTTTTTATAAGCATTCCAAGTTGAAAAACATTCAAATTTCAAAACGTGTCCTTAATTTTGGCCACCACTGTATATGTGTGTGTGTATGTATATATATATATATATATATATACACACACACATATTTGCTTTTTCAGGTAAACTTAGGGTGAACTTTACACATCTTAGAAGGTACAGGTTGAGTCTCCCATATCCAAAATGCTTGGGCCAAGGGGTATTTTGGATATCGGAATTTTCCGTATTTTGGAATAATAGCATACCATAATAAAATATCTTGTGAATGGGACCCAAATCTATACACAGAAAACAATTATGTTTTATATACACCATATAAACATAACCTGAAGGTAATTTATTACAATATTTTCAATAATTTTGTGGCTCAAACAAAGTTTGTGTACATACATAAAATTCATTTGTTTCATATACACCTTGTACACAAAGCCTGAAGGTAATGTTATACAATATTTTTGTGCCTTAAATAAAGTTTGTTTACATTGAATTATCAAAAAGCAAAGATATCACTATCTCAGTCATGCTAAAAAAAATTCTGTATCAACCTGGACTAATAATATATTAGCTCGCAATAGGGGCTACTTCATGAACATTTCTAATCTTATGCAGGTACTGTACTTGTGAAACTTCATTCAACATCATGAAATAGTCACAAGTAACAGGTTGACCAATTGTTTTTATTTCAGTGTGGCATAGGACAGCATTTGGGAGCTTCTTTGTATGTATTGTTTAACAGGTCACCAAAGTAGCCATTACTTTGGGCTGTTTTTTTTTTTTTTTTCTTGCTGCTAATCACATGCTAGAACTGTCATTGCTTTATGCTAAGGGATATCTTTAGAGACCTGTAGCTAAACTTATTACAAAGGTCACTTTCATGCTGTAATACAGTTTGGTGATGGCCTTTCCAGCAGGGGGTAATCCAGCATTCACTGATGTTCCACAAATCTCTCGCTTGCCTCGTGAACAACAACAGACCACACTGGGTAAAGGTACATTCCTCCTTACTACTACTACTGTTGAATGTACTATATTTAGACTATTGCATTTATTTATAACATGCCTCCTTAGCATTAAATACATATTTTATTGGCAGAAAGGTATAAGTGTGTCAGGTAAAACTCTCAGCTCTGCAATAAGAGTCAATCCTTGTATGGTTATCTGCACAAAATAATCAAATAAGTATTGAATTATTTCTAACTGTAATTTGTGTTTGCAATTTTTATATATCATTAGAAGGTGTTAACATGGCTCATATTTTAAATTAGTAGATAGCAAGGGATGGAAAATGGCACAATAGTCCACGTTTCTCTTATGAAGTATAGAGAGGATCCAGTCTAAAGATCTACAATAAAAAGGTAGACAATGTCTAGATAGACATAAGAAGGTATTTTTGCTCTAGGCAAAAAAAGGGGAAAGACAAATTATGTCTATACTGGGGCACCCTTTAGTATAATCAAATAAGTATGATGTAGATATGATGGTAAAAGATATAAAACTTAACTTTTATTAATGAACCTTAAAAAAGGAGAGGGGAAAGAGGATTAGATCCACTCCATATACTGATAGTCGATTAACTAATCACAAATAAAGTATAGGTCAATCATTGAGATGTGCAATATAGAATAAATGACATACCCATAGGAAAGACATACACAAAAAAAATCAATCCACTCGGGATAATAGTGATCAATAAGATGAACACTAACACAGACAGAGTTAATGATGAGATTAAATACTTGCACATATAAAAACTCTGTTGCAAAACAAATTTCTTGAATAACGCCACTCGGGATATTATTAATCAATAATCTCCCCAATGATTTTCGCTAGGTCTTGATCAGTATGTAATACGTGAAGATGTTTGTGTAGAATTTCTTGTATCTTTTTCCATTCATGACAAAAGGTCCCAATGAATCTTACATCCCTGTCGACCTATTGACTGTCTAACATATGGTGTCCATCTAGAAATTGTCTTTCAATCCACATCTGTATAGAGTAGCTGTTTTCTACTACAGCCCACTGTAGTAATGTGGGCTCAAACATAATCTGCAGAGCTAAAAAGAAAAAGAGAAACCACCTTAGCAGGTGGGTATATAGCTGCCCCCAGTGTAAGCCATGAGCGGAATGGCGCACCTCTGCCAGCTCTTTGTCCCTGTCTGCATACACTGAATGAGAGCCGTGAATACGCAAGTGTGTGTGGGGAGGTATGGCAGTCACAATAATAATTTTATGATGGTCACAAGAATGATCTCAGTATTGTAAATAGGCCTATGTGCTTCTGTTTGCATTTCTAATGGGAGGGATCCAAATGGATCCCGCCCAATGTCCTCCGCAGCAGCATGCACCATTCTGCGCATGTGATGAGGGAATTCTGGGTAATAAACCCGGAAGTCCCTCCATCGCAAAGGACAGCTCTTATTGGGAGAGCTGTCCTTTGTAATTTTAATTGCATTTCTAGGTACATACTAATGCCGGTATGTACCTGATAAGTGGCGGGATGTACTGTACACATGATGCAATGCTTAGTACATCCCACCCAGAGTGAGAAATTGTCAAGATACAGTAACATAATTTCTGGTGAGATCTTGGAACTTGTCTAGTTACGCCTATGGCCATGGAGTATGCAGAAACGCCTTCCCACTCTGCCTCTGCTTAAATTTCGCTGAGTAATATTTTTTGGTTTATCCTTTAGCCTTAATTTTTTAAACTGCACAATTTCACTTCTCTTCTCTGTTTATTTCCACGTATTTGTTTAGATTGATATGTCTGTAGAGTACTGGTTTTGACATTTATTGATATATTTGTTATTTTACTGTTCCCGCTGAGTGGGTGGGTGCTCCTACCTATGTCTTTCTTTTTTTCACCATTGCTGTGGTAGATATGCTGGTGATGTTACTACTTTTTATTTTCCTTTGTTCTCTTTATACTTATTGGATCTACTCTATTATTGGATACTCTGTTTTTTCTTTCTTCCATGTCATCCTCTCCCTTTTTGGCCATTTTGAGGTTTGAGTTGTTTATTTTACACATGCTTAATTTTATGGCATTGTAGTTTGACTTGCAATTTGGTTGGCTGTCTGCTCTATTTTCAGTCTTAATTTCCACTAATGCCAGATCTTAAAATCTGTTACAGGAATGTTCAGGGTATCAATTCATCAGTGACAAGACATAAAATTTTTACATATTTAAATCTAATATGCTACAATAGAAAATCAAATAGGGCGCGCTGTCACAAAGCAGCTGGCGTAAGGAGTAGTCAGTCCCTAAATAATCAAAGGATAAAAACACAAGAATACCAGCACTAGAATAAACAAAAGATGGACGGTTTCAAGATTAATCAACTAGAATACATTTGTTCATTAAAAAATATGCACTCTGCAAAAAATATATCTTAAATTGCTAGCAACAATAATAGCATAAAAAGTCCACTGAATTAAAATGAAATAAACATACAACTCTGTTCCTGTATATTCAAAACCGGCCTTAGGACTCTCTCCACTGTATCCAAGGGTGGAATTAAGTTTAAGCAGCAGGAAATTACCAGACGGTGAGCAAAATGTTTCCAGCACACTCCTTAGCATCCAAGGAACAAATTAATAGGCTGTATGTAGTCCATCTAGAATATTTCCACTGCTGCAATCAGTCTTGGGGAGGATACTATAGTCCAAAGAGCAGTCCAGTTAATCACTGGGGTCCAGAGAGAACACCTCAACGCGTTTCACTGGGTAAAGGGGCACCCAGCGCATCAGTTCAAAACTATATAGCTGGGCTAAGTAGCAATTCTTGTATACTTACCCCTCCGGTGAAGCGATCCGTTATCCAGGTCACCGGCGATGCTGTCTTCAGCTGCGGTCTTCTCTGGGAAGAGAGGAGTCGGCAGCCAGGTCCTTTCTGCGTATATGCTTGGTCACAGTTCAGGAGAGACTGCAGTGGCTGCTAGGATGTCAAGGGATGGAGCCAGCGCTGGATGTCGGGCAGAAGACAGGAAAGTAAGCGACTTCCCAGCCCACTTTGTAACGGTGTTCATCCTGAGATGGCACAGTAGAAGCTGAAAGCTCAGCTTTCCGTCCTTTAATGAATCACACTAACCATACTACATTATGGTGATGCGATTTAGCCAAGGAGCAGGAGTGCCACTGCAGAAGTAATTAATTTCTCCACACTAACCCGCTCTGTGAATAGCAACAAGCAGAGAAAAGCCCTGTTTACAGTAAACCAGGGCTTTTCTCTGCTTTATGAATAGACCCCTTACTTACTGTAGCTTTCCTTCCCCTTCCACAAAAGAATGTTTTCAAGACTGTAGGGCTAGACATGATGCTTTGGTGCAGCAATTGGAAACCGGAAGATAAACATCTGTTCATATTCATGGAGATGAGTCTGGGCAGCATCTCTCCAACGTGTTACGGAGTGACCATTCTAGTTCTGGAATTTTGGCTTTGATTGATGAAACTGTTTTTTTACAGCATGATGGCACTGAGATAATTAATATTCTCCATACTTTTTTGTTTTCGCCTCTGCTCCCAAGATTATATTAATTTTGACACTAAGGGCCTGATTCAGACCCACTCGCGAGCGGCTGTCCGCTCGCAAGTGGGTCGATGGTCTGCACTGAGCATGCGCACGACGGAGGGAGCTCCGTCGTGCGCATGCGCCAGACACGACGAGCGAAGGACTTTCCTTCGCTCGTTGTGTCCGATCAAAGGGGGCGTGCTGTCAATGTTGATTGACAGCACGCCCCCTTTGGTGGGCGTGCCGGGGGCGTGCCTCCCTGACGGGGGCGTTCCCACGGGAACGCCTCCCGTCAGAAGCCGGCCCACTGACATCACTAGTGATGTCAGTGGGAGTGATTTTGGCTCTGATAGAGCCAAAATCACTCCGGAGCTTGCGGTTGAAAACCTCAACCGCAGGCTCCGGCTCGCAATTTCGATGGTCGCGATGGTCACGACCATCGCGGCCATCAAAATGCACGCTCGTATAGCCTGTGGGTGGTGACCCACAGCTATACGAGCGTCCAGGAGGACGCTCCATGAAAATGGAGCCCGGCCCTCATGCAGAGCGTGCGCTCTGCTCAGAGCGTACGGCTCTGAATGAGGGCCTAAATCCTCTTTTTGGAATAAGATAATCTTGCCCTGATTAACAGACAAGCAGAGTACTTATCTGACTGGGCCCATCACTGACACAGAAGTTCTCATTGCGAGTTCTACAAGCTCCTTAGTCCCTCACTAGTAGAACCTTTAACTCTGTTCTTCATTTACATTTTTGATGGAAATGCACTTCCTTCCTATTTTAATGAAGCTATTATTAAAGTATTCCCAAAACCAGATAGAGATCCCACTTTGGCATAATCTTATCATCCCATATCTCGTCTCAATGTAGATTCTAAATTATTCACAAAAATAATTGTGAAACAGTTTTAATTGGTGATACCCACCTTGGTTCATTAGGATCAGACTGGATTTGTTGGGGGCAGAAACTCAGCATCACACATGGTCCTAGCAGTTTTTCAGAGTGTAGACGGTTTAAATGTCCTTCTATCACTCAATGCTGAAAAGGCGTTTGACCTGGTCATTTGGGATCATCTTTATGAAACCGTGCATACATTTGGTTACCCTCCCCAAATTATATCACTCATTTGAACTTTTTAAATTCTTCCTCCTCCTCACATATTATTGCAAATTTTATGATTTCCCCTTCTTTTCCCATTCAAAAGGGTACCCGCCAAGGCTGCCCCTTGTCCCCCCTATAATTTGCTCTTGTATTAAAACCACTGGCCATCTCTTTGCAAGCCATTTCTTGTTACCATTGCATATCGATCAGCTCCACGGTGCTGTACCTCTCTCTCTCTTTGCAGATGATATGCCATTATTTATTTCCTGTACCTCTATCTCCGAGCCAGTGGTGCTGGATGAGATTACCTGTTTCAGTTAATTTACAGGATATAAGGTAAACTTACTAAAATCAGAAGTCCCCTCTCTTACAAGGCCTGATTTGCTGTACTAGTGTCCTATCCTTTCTTTTGACTTCCAAATTACAACTACAAATTACAACTACAAATATCGATGAATTTACTTACCTCCAACTCTTTTAAATTTATGCCGTGCTATTTTTCCAAAATTTTTGACAAAATAACATAATTGATGGATCATTATATGTCTCTATCTCTATCTTTAATTGGTAGAATTGCTATTGTAAAAAGCATCTTTTTCCCAAAGCTTACTAAACCTAAAGGTAAAGAAGGACTTGGACTCCCAGACATACTGACATTTTCTCAGGCATCGGCTTTTCGATTCATATCAATTTCATTTGTGCTTGGGATGTGACTGTGTTAAACGGACCCTAGAGGACTCTGTATTCTCCATAGTCACCTGCGGCCCTTCTACATATACCTCACTCTAAGCTTCTTAAAGGGGCTCTTACCAATATTTTATTTAAAGACAGTTAGAAAGCCTTGTTAACTATCCATAAATGTTTTGATCCAGACACTTTCACTAAGTATTTACCACTGTAGGGTAACCCTATTTTTTTTTACCATCACTTACCATTCGCCGTTACTCTACTTGAAGATGTCTAGAATGGCTTTGATGAAAGTTGGTGATTTCCCAGTTGGGAAAGTATGATTTAAAAGGACGTAAAATCTAAACTACATAAAGAGCCACTAATAACTTTCAAAAAGATGTATGTAAAAGAGCTGCTGTTTATAACAAAACCAGTGGCACATTAAGCTGTCTGTGCATATTATAATACTTGTATTGAGTGGCTTGGTGTGTGTTACTGAAAATGTATATTAAATGAAGTAAAAATAACAAATATTTATATTTTCTATGGTTTGTTGGATGAGTAGTCATAAAAATCATGTGGAGTGGAGCATATTGCTTGGCTGGTAGGAGCTTGTCCCTTCCTATTGGGCCTCCCACTCACAGCCCTTTTCAGTAGCCATTTTAGAATAATCAAAGCAGGGAATGCTGTTTTACATAATATTTCCTTTGAGCAGTAGCGAAGAAGAAAATCCTGGTATTTTACATTTATACTTGAGTACAGTCAATGGCTGAATTTAAAAATAATCTTTTATCTCAATCATTCTGTATGGAAATCTCGTGTTTCATATTTGGAATAATGCCACAAACGTGTTGACATTTTTACAATGTTAACAGGTGAAATGTTGACATTGTCATACTGTCGACATTAGGGTTAGGCATAGGGATTATGGTTAGGGACAAAGTACTCATCGGAATTCATGGGGATCACAGCTCTTACCCGAAAGTCACATGACTGTTTGGACCTGGAAGTCACATTGGACTCGCTGCAGCCGTCAGGAGCAGGTAAGTCACCTCTAGGCCGTCAGGGATGATATGTCGACATTTTATTACTGTCAACAGTACACAGTGAATGTCAACATGGTTGACATCCACTTTATGACTATGTTGACATGAACTTTGACATTGTGACTCTCAACATAGCATACCACACCCACTGAAACTTTTATTGTATAGAATGTAGGAGCTCATTCAGACCTGCTCGCTAGATGCGTTTGCTCGCACCTAGCGTATGCAAATCCGGCACACACCCAGCATGGCAGGCGATCGCTCGGCAAGGCATAAGCACACCCACAATGTCTTGGCGTGCGATCACTTTGTCTATGCAGAAGCCAACCAGCCTGTCTTAAGATGCCCACTTGCGCACATCATCTCCAGGAAGTGTATGTAACCATCGGTACATCGAGGACCATCGGATGTGATTGCAGCGCTTGAGATTTACTATAACCTTCCGCAAGCACTGCAATCACTTCAGTGTAAAATTCAATCAGGTGACGTGTACAATGACGCTGCCTGTTAATTATGCATGCCTCTGAAACGGCGTTAAGACGTTCAGGCCCATCTGTGTTCGCACTTCCACTCCCCCGTTTCTAGTGACCGGCCCTTGTTATCACCCACAAATGGCTTCTCCTGTCACTCACTCTGCTGGGCTGTTTATGCGCAGCGAGCGAACGCTTCTTGATCTTTCGCACTGGTTCGCGCATGCGCACTGCGATGCATACGCACATGCAGAATGCGAAAATCGTCCAGCTATGAGCGAACGCTTCTTAGTGTCCGGGTCTGAATCAGGTCCATAGTCCCAAAATACTGTTCTTCTATTTGGGAAATCTTTTCCACATTTAGTAAAATAGCAGCAGCAGATCTACATGTTCTAATACTTACAGTTGTAGAATTTAAAACACGGTTTAGTTTTCAGTTCTTTTAATGTCCTCTGATTCAGCAATGACTTTTCCAGCAGGAATCCAGATAATGTCCACTGATGCATCACAACTGAGAACAGACTTACCTCCCCAAATACACAGAACAGCTCCTGGTAAAGGCACCTGTTACAGTATATTACTTCTACATTTTCTTGCTTGTGTGGTCGAGTTAGATCAACACTATGTTTTTGCTCTGATGCTTTTCTATTGTCTGTGTAAAATAAGAAAATATTTTCTTAAAATGTTCTCTTATGCAGTCAGGAGGTTAGCTACATTCACAGATTTAGGTGCCCTGAAAATATTTCAGCAGACGGCCAGAACTGCTATTTGGCATTTTAATGCTTCCTAAACTTTATTTTATGTGTGGCAGAAAGACAATATCAGTACTTGCTACTCATAAGGTACTAACATTGATTATTTCTTCAATACAAAGGACATTTTCCTTAATTTAGGAAAAATAAACCTATACTTAATGTATAACTCATTTTACGATGCCTTTCAGTTGACCAGCTAATCTGTTCATTGCACAGATGATTAAGTCCTATTATCTATACTAATATAATAAGAACATTGTGTCTGTTTGTTCCAAGTCAGCGTAAAAACTACTGAACTGATTTTAATGAAAACTGCATCATTTTGTAGTGGAAACTCCTAGAAATAACCACCACTTTGTTTTATCTCAGTCTGTCAAGTTAAAGCTGAGCAACAACAAAAACAAAATTTATTGACATCAACAATGCAAAAGATAGGTGTGGCACCATGCTCACATCGGTAAGGGCTGGGTGTGCTTTGGGCCACGTTCACTTGATGTCTGTGCACAGGGCACTCAGTGACATTGGTGTGAGTGGTGGGTGAATAGGATATGCTACATAGCAGTCTGTGCACAGGGCACACAGTGACATTGGTGTGAGTGGTGGGTGAATAGGATATGCTACATAGCTGTCTGTGCACAGGACACACAGTGACATTGGTGTGAGTGGTGGGTGAAGGTGCTGCTGCCACCAGTCTGTATAGCACTGCTGGTCACATGGGCCACTCCCGCGACAGGACCCCTGTAAAGCTATACAACTAGAACAACTCTAGCCACGGACAACAGCTAGTACGTAGATACTATTTGACACACTTAGGTATATAAAATATTTTTTTGATTCACAATTGATTTTAAGTAGGGATAGGTATAGTAGCAAACTTCAAAACAGAGGCCGCTGAAGACAGGGCCATATATTGCAAGTGTATTAGCATTTAGCATAAGAATTGTGGGTGTAAATAATGTACAAAAATAAAGATTCAAAAAGCATGTGTTTTTCACCCACTATTCACCTTATATTAACAAATCCACTGAAAGAATAGTAGTGTGGTTTATTATACTGTAAATTACAATGTTATCATCATACATGTTTACTTGTTTTTTTGTGGATTAAGGATATCCCCCCCCCCCATGACTAGTCCAGTTTTTATTTTTTGAGTATCTGCCAGTTTCACTGGGAATTTCCCTTTTTTTTTCAATCCCTTAGTCTATATATGAAAACATTTTATTGATTTTTCTGTGACACACCAGGCGCAACAATGGCGGCACATCCACCCAATTAATAATCTACTGCAACCAGTTGGCCAGTGGTTTAAGTCAGTTGTATGACTGGGGGACATAAATAGGACATAAGGGTCACTTATAGTTTCACACAGTTTGATGGCCCTAAAATCTTACAGTTTTGTATTTCACTTTGTTAAATAATTGAACAATTTATTGGATTGTCTTCAATTTTATCATTCCCAGCTACTCCAGATATAGCAATGAAGACCACTTCTGTACCTGCTGGGCTAATAACCTCCACACATGGTAAAGCACTAGACTTCTATTTACATTATGTGGTCACTGGTCTTAATATATTGGATTTATGCATCAGAATAATTTATTTTTTTTAATGAAAATCTACAGTTGGTGCATGATTTCTAGTCGCAATCTATAAATGCTAGTGCTTTGGTTTGATGAACGTTAAACATCTTCGGAATCAACTGTGACAATTCAATTATAGAATTTGCGATAATAATAAAACCATAAAGTTAATTTACTAACATTTTGCATTTACAGATAATATTAGCCCTGAAACCTCAGAATCCATCAATAAGCTTGTATCTGTCTAATGTAAGTTAGACAACAAGGGTAATTTATGACATTTATTTACAACATTGTGGTGGATACCATTCTAAATTAAAGTTTCCTTTATTCTTATCATGATCTAATCACAGATGACAGATGTATTTGTCTCCTAAATAATATTGGATTGAATGATTGTTAAACATATTACTTTGTAGTTTGACTATTTCAAATCATACTCCACAAGCTCATAATTTAGAAAATACTTTATTTGAGTTTCTTTTCTATGAGAATGAAAATCCCTTCCTCTATTTTTCTTCTAGATTGTTTTTTTGCTGTTTGATGTCATTTTTATTTTGAAATTAATAGTTTGGATGAATTTATGTTGTACATGTACAACAAATAAACACAATTTTATGTACATCTGATTTAGTTATGGTTTTTCACCAGGGGTGCATTCGATATCCACTTATATGTCAAAAGGAAGTACTCACTTACCTCTCAAAAAGCACAGGACAACTTTAGGTAAAGAAGAGTATGACTTTCACCTCACTTAGTTAACACCTTCACATTATGAAAAATTAATGTATTTGATTTGCCTAATGACTCTCTGTTCCATGTGAGGGCATGTAAAAAAAAAATTGACTTTTTACCTGTTCTTTTTCTTCACGTATCTATTGTTGCATATTGTAAAATTGTACACGCCAGTTATACAATAATGATAGCTCAACAAGAGTTTATTTCAATAATATGCTTGGCTTCGAAATAGATTAAAACATACACAAAAAGGTAAAATAATATTTTTATATTGACCCAATCATTACTGAAGTGATTGGAGCAAATTAGTGGATTCAGGGCAAAATACGTAATTAAACAGATTTAAAGCTGAAAATAAATTTACCAAAGTTACTTCATTCAAAGTACTTCTGAGATCTGTTATTAGACAAGTTTTTTCTACATAAACAAAGCCACTAATATTTTTGCATTACAATACAATACATGTTTAGAATTAGAAATGTATTATACTGTAGGCAGCTCATTCAATTGATTTCAGTGCATCCTGAAGTACTCTTTGAAGTAGGCTTCTTTTGTCTCTTACTCAATTCTTTGTAAGGGCACACTTCATCTTCACACAGTGAAGGCAGCCATTTTGGATACAAAGTGCCTCAATTATGTCACTGGCTCATAGGAATTTGACAGCCAGCATTTTTACATGACAGACTTCTCTGTGTTGGCAACAAATACTCTATAAATACAACAGTTTTTCAATAATTTAATTTAGTAGCGATTGGTTTAAACTAAAGACATGTTACTTAGTGGCTTCAGCAAAACACCAGTGACACCGCACATTAAACAGGATCCCATTTTGTATGTAGTAGCAACTACCATTTGTGGTCATAATGGTGTGTTAATGGAGGACATTAAACACCTGTCTACATGTACTAGTGTTATGGGGCTATTGCAACCAGTAAGTTCCATGTCTTTGCCTTATTACATTGTTTTACTAGTATTCAAAAAAAAAAAGGTGTTAAATTTGATTTATAAATGTTAGTAAGAACATGTCTGTTGTTGCCACTGAGGCCTAAGAGAAATAATTGCATTGGAAAAAACTATATTGGATGCCTACCAGTCTTATTCACTACGATAAACACAGCTCCTGTGTGTCTTTTTCCTACATCTTTCTCTCCTCTATACTCTTGTAAAGGCAAAAACCTAACATTCTTGAAAATATTATTGTTTTTTCTTTAGCTGCAAATGAGAAGCAGCCTATTTATATTCCTACTACAGTCTCCAGCTTGGGAAAGCTGCAAACTCACTATGGTAAATCATGTTTTTATACTTTTATTGTGGATAGTAAAAAAAAAGCTATTAAAATATAGATGAATACAGTGGCAGAACTTTCTCCATGGTAGCAGGTGTGGTGACTATGGAGCCTTGAGAAGAGGTGGGCCCAGCAATGATCATTTTCCTGCTGCTGAGCCCCACACTCTGCTCTTCCTCACTGTGCTGTACTATTGACCCCTGTGCATGTTCTGATAAGCAGAGAGGGGAACGTTTAGTGGATGGCTTTGCATTACAGTGTCCTTCCCTCCAACTGTGGGTGGAGGCCTGCAATTTAATGTTACAACCATATCAGAAAGATTTGATGCTACTGTGCACCGTTTAGAAGATTCACAATATATCTTCTAATAATTTATATAATCTTCTATATCTTTTACTAAAAAATTTGGATCCCTCCGCCCCTGTCCAGCTCCTTCTGCCGAACGTCATGACTCTTGCCCGCATGCGTGACCTGTAGGCCACGGATGCGCACTTGGGGAGCAGTGGAAAAAACTTGTGGAGACAGCTAATTTTTGTATCAGCTGTCTCCGCACCGGAGCAATGATGAATTGCTCCAGCACTCGCAGTGAGTAGGAATGTTAATTATCGGGGTCCATTCAGACCCCGATAATTAACATAATGAATAGAGCCCTATATGTGGAATATTTAAATTACTAATAATTGAAAGGAATTACTGTAATAAAGTGTCTAACAGAGTTTTATCATCATGTTGCATGTAGTACATGAGACTGTGCATTTTGCATTAATAATTTACATTTATTTGCATACCATATTTGTAATTTACTTTTTCAATTTACAGCCTGTTTATTCATTTCTTATCAAGAATTTATTAGCATTATGGGTTTTTAAAGATGGGTCATTATGCACTTTTGAGTTACTTTGGAAAACTACTGTGTCCGATGAACTAGTGAAATTATTGTTGGCATTGGCTTAGAATTATTATTTTTATTTTGTTCAGTTTCCCCAACTTCTATTTATTAATTATATGAGGGCTGATTGAAAGTAATGAGACTGATTTTTTTATTTAGAATCGGATGACTGCTTATGATCTGAACATTTTTCTTTTTCAAAGTAGCGTCCTTAACATTCAATAAATTTTTTGCAGCGTTTCAACAACGATTCAAAGACGTGCAGTAGACTGTTTTGTTACATCACTTTTAGTGTTGCAGCTGTGACATTTTTCACTTCATCATCTGTTGAGAACTTTTTTCCGCGCAGTTATTTTTTCAGGGTTGGAAATGCCCAGAAATGCCCAGGGCGCTAAGTTCGGTTTATATGTTCCAGTGATGTCCCATTAATATCAGTCAGTGTTGCCAATGCAACTGCAGAAACATGCGGTCAAGCATTGTCTTGGAGCAATAATCTCTGTTTCTTCAGCAAATGTGGTCTTTTCTTCCTCATGGCTCCATGCAAATGGGTTTTCAGGACGTTGGCATAGTAGTCTCCATTAATTGTCTTTCCATGGGGAACCCAGTGCTGTATGATCATATCGTGCGCATCAAAGAACAGCAGAAGCATGACTTTACGTGCCAAAGGAATCACAAGGAATTATTTGGGCGGAGGCAAATTTGCGTGTTTCCATACTGGACTGTTGTTAGGATTCCGGGTCATAATGACGAATCCACGATTCGTCACACATCACAATCGATGTCAGGAAATCTGGTATCCTCTCCGACATTCAAACGTTGTTCTTGCACAATTCAACTCGTTGACGCATCTGCTCTTCTGTGAGATATCTGGGTACCCACCTGGCACACATGCGATCAGTGGCGGCTACAGAGGTGGGGCTGCAGCGCAGTCCAAAATTTAAATAGGGATGCCACAGCAACTGCCACTACAAATGCTGCCAAACATCACCAACTGAGCCTTACTGGCAGTTTGTGTGGCTCCCATATTTGAATTTTGGACCTCAATATATCCCCACCTCTGGAGCCGCCACTGCACGCGATGCATTTTCAGTTCCTGTGTCAAAATATGCTGAATGGGATGCCAAGTGAAGCCGAAAGTTTGCGTAAAATTAACCTGTCATTTTGCAACATCTCCACAGCTTTGGCAATGTTGACATCTGTAACCACGGTGGATGGTCTCCCAGAACGCACTTTGTCAGTCACTCGCATATAACCCTCTTTGAAGTGCTTCCACCACTGAAATACTGCAGCACGGCTAATTGTTTCTCCACTGTATGTTTGCAGTAACATTTCATGAGTTTCATTTCCACTTTTTCCAAGTTTAACACAAAATTCAGTCACACATCTCTGACATAATCTCACAGTCACGTCTTCCTCATCCACCATAATGAAACGTACGAAGATCTTCCACTCGCTGTGACCAAACAAAGAAGACTACAGCAGTCCAACCACAGATTTAAACACATGGAAAGGGATTGAAATACCGGCGGCCGGTTCAAATCCCGACAGCGGATGCCTGTCGGATGAAGATCCCGACTGGGGCAGGTAAGTACCCTAACCCTCCCCTGCCCCCCCCTAACCCTCTCGTAGTGGTGCCTAACCCTAACCTCCCCTCCTAGTGCCTAACCTCCCCCCGGGGTGCCTAACCTTAACCCCCTCTTACCGCTACCTAACCCTCCCGGGGGGGTGCCTAACCCTATTCTCTCCCTGAGGTGCCTAACCCTCCACCGTAGGGGTGCCTAGACCTACTCTCCCCCCTCCCAAACCTAACCCCAACCCCGCTAGACTCCCTAGTCCTAACCCTCTCCCATGCAGCTAACTCTAAGGGCACCCCGGACTTACCTTCGGTTGGGCTGGTGTCCTCGGCCTTCCGGTGTTGGGATTAATATAGGCATCGGTATTTTGATGCCTATGTTAAATCCCTTGCCGGGATTCCGCTGTCGGGATTGAGACTCTCATAACTACATCCCAAACACATTGATGTATGAGATTCACAATAACCAGCATAGCGTTGCCACATCTACCTATGGGACAGAAAAACAGGCAATCTCATTACTTTTCAATCAGCCCTCGTATTTGCAATAACATATCTAAATGAACAAAAAGAAAATGAAATACATTATTATAAACAGATTGTTGATCTTAGCTATAAGGATAGTACATTGCAGTGCTACATTATTTTTTTTAGTGCAAAAAGAGTCCTACACATATTAAAGTCCTCGTTATGCCACCAAACTTCTATTAATAACCATTTTTATTGTTATACTCTAAATTACTTTTTAGGCATAAGCAGGTTCTTAAATGCACATGAGATTGCAGCATAGATAGTGGTGTATGTACTAAGTCTTCGAGAGAGATAAAGTGGATGGAGATAATGCACCAACCAATCAGCTCCTAACTCACTTTACAGGCTGTGTTTGAAAAATGACAGTTATGAGCTGATTGGTTGGTACTTTATCTCCATCTACTTTATCTCTCTCCAAGGCGTTAGTACATACACCCGGTAGTTTTATCTGTGACTTGTTTTTGACATATGACCTATTATACTTTCAAAATTAGGAAGTGGCATTTCTACACTTAACCAGACAATATGTTTCAGTTAGAATAGTAGCAGCTACTGTAGCTGTATGCTTTTCTACAACATATAAAATATTACTGTTGTCACTACTGTATTTTCAGTGAATTATTGGACAGGAGTCGTTTTTCTATTATACCATTAATCAACTAATATAAATAACATAATTATTTTTTCCAGCTACAACAGGCCACAATATCCCAACCAAACAAAGCATCCTGCCCTCTCAAACCCATGCACAAACCACCACTGGTAATGCTTGTTTTTCATAGACTAGTAGTGTTAGTGCTTTTCTATCATTGCATTCCAGCATTAGACATCATTCATTTCAGCATATCTCCCTGCTTAAGATCACGCAATCCATCCATCCATTATACTGAGAAAGTATCACAGCTTGATTGCGGTCACGTTTCTCGTTCTGCAGCAGCATCCATTGAATTATCTTCTAATTAGCCTGGCGCTGTTTATTAGAAAATTGCCTACTTGCTGGGTATTCTGTAGTGACACATGCAGTAAGTGCAATTTTCTTACTTCCCCCCACGAAGTACAGAAATTGTCAATGTGTCCCTTAGAATACTTGTATAAAACAGGAATGAACTGCACATTTTGCTTCCACACACTGCACTACTGGAAGCATTGAGGCAGAGATATCAAGGTCAAGTGGATTTATTATTTGAAGTGAAGTCTAAGAGCTGTGGATGTGCTAAATAATATGTACGTTAGACTGGATGTATACAACTGCTATACTCTTGGGGGCTTATGTATCAATGTTTTTTCTTTCATGAAATTATGTAGAAACTGCAGTGTCTGCATAATTTTATGAAATGATGCTATGTACTAATAGCCTAATGCAGGAGATTTCACAGAAATCTCCGTAGAGTAGTAATTAGCACTGCAGATCGCAGTCCCCATTATTAACAATGGGGACTACAATCTCTGTCCTATGTACCAAGCTCCAAAAAGCAAAGCAGATGGTGTAAACTGCATTAAGCCTATGTAGGCTTACGAGCTGAGGAGAGATCTTTCGATCTCTCTCCCGCAGCTTCTGGCCGGCGGTGGAAGCTGACACTGTGCACATGTGCAGTGTCAGCTTCCGCAGGAGAAGTATTTCACAAACGTGAAAGACTTTGACTAAATACTGGGAATACAACTCACAGACACCACTGTCCCTGCAAGTTCACATTTATACACTTCGGTGATATTTTCGATAAAAATTAAAATATCACCCGCGATATGGATACTTGATAAATGTAGCAGTTCCGCGATTATCAATACATAGGCCCCTTAGTCTTAGTCTTTACAAAATTCCACAAGCTTTAGTCATATAATAGTGTGACAACCATCGGCTTCAAGTTTTATTTCTTCATTTGATTGAAAATGAGAAACTTGGGGAATTCAACTCTGAATTCTCTATTACTTTGATATATCTACCTCACTTGTTTCTTAAGAAGTCTTTGCAAGTACAAGCATGTGTTTCACACAGATAAAAAGGGGAAAATGAATGTTTGTTTTTGGAATTTTTCTTTCAGCATTCACGGAAAGTCAGTATATTACTACTGCACGTCAAAGTATTGCTATGATCGAAGTTCCACCTTCTACACCTGGTACAATGTTCTTTATATGTTCACAATATGCAGTTAGACAATAGGTCTACATTGAAAATTGAAGTATAACTTTTATTGTCTAATCATTAAAGCTGTATCCTTACCCAGAATAATAGTGGTGGTCTTGAAACTAATCAGGAAACAAAGACGGATATTCAGTTATTGTTTATGTGCAGCTGCACACATCACTGATAATTACAGAAAAATCTCTATGGAGTGCAAGGAAAAATCTGTAAAGATCAAAAATGTAATCCTACCATGTTGTTTGTCAGCCTCTTCTGAACTTTTTATCATATAACATTGTATATTGGGCTCTTTAATATGTGTTTGTATTTACTGTGTTCTGTGGCAACCAAAGGATTTCTAGAGGTGGGTTTCCAAATGCTTGATTTCAGAACAAACACCCTGCAGTTTAGTTAGTGAATACTTATACTGTGATTGATACTCATAAAAAAAGCAGCTGCTGAGGAGTGTTCATGCTAGCCACACTGTGACGCCACTCATGTGCATATGGGAAACTGATATATCGGCCTTTCAATTGAGTAGCCAATATATTCTGTGTGTGTCGGCCAGTGTGTACCTGTAAACAACATAGTTCACAGACATATCGCGTCGGCTGTGCAGCACAGCCGATGCCCAAGATATCTGCAGAGGCCGCCGGTGACTGATAGCTCAACTGGGCAGGTACATGTAAATGCTCGCCCAGTTGTGACATGAGTCGCTACACATTGGGACGATGATTGGTAAGTGTGTATGCGCTTACCAATCATCAGATAAATTGGTGGATAATGCATTCCTATTCAGGGGAAAAAAGGGGGAAAGGGACCACTGCACTAGCAAATGTTCAATTGAATATTCCCAATACAATAAATTCAAATTTAACTTACTAGGTGGGGTTGCTGCCACAGACAATATGGAGAACTATATATATGAGATTCGAAAGGAAAAGATAATTGCCCAACACTGGTGCACAAACCAAAATTGTTATCTAAATTAAAATATAACCTTTATTAAGAGTTCTTTAAAAAAAAACTTTGTTAAGTGAAATATTTAAAAACAAATAGAGAGATTTAGAAGTGGTGAAAGCAAAGATGGAAAAGTGATATAATAAAATTGACGTTGAAACACTATATGCTGCTGTCTTGTATTTAATTACTATTAATATAATGAATCTATGTCTATGTCTCTCTTAATAGATCCACGTGCAAGTAAAAATAACAGGCAGTAAATTTATAGGGAGGGGACGTGACCAGACAAAATAAATTATTCCCACTATTGTGAGTTTATAATCTAGTATTTGATATGCGTGTATTATTGTATCCTTGTGAGTAGCAGTTGATACAAAGGACAAAGGGGTCCCGATTAGTAAATAAACTTCCTCTGTTCTCACATAATTAATCAGTGTCAATATGTATATTCCTCAGAACATATCTCATAGATATTTAGTAAGCAGATCTATTAGTTGAAAGATATGTATCTCCAGTAATAGTAAGAATTGGGCAAATATATATTAGTCAAATGGTAATGTTACTTATGCATTCAGATTCATGTTCCACATGAAGGTTTTTTTTCTAAAGAACTCTTAATAAAGGTTATATTTTAATTTAGATAACAATTTTTGTTTGTGTGCCAGAGTTCAGTTGGGCAATTATCTTTTCCTTTCGAATCTCATATAGGATGGTGGATAAGTCTGAGGGCCGATCCGTCGTCCTGGTGCGTACCCAGCTTAAGTCAGAGAGGGGTAATTATTTCAGCTCGGGGGCCACTTAAACTTTGGTAAAAAGTCGAGGGCTGTGCACAAAATATATATTTTCCAAAGCACATGTTGGGCGGTGGGGAGGAGTGTTCAAGGACACACAAGAGGAAACGGGTAGGGAGAGGTACATATACAGTATGGGAAACAAAGTTACAAAAATAAAGTGGGGAGAGATGAGCTAAAACATACAAGACACAATTGTGTACACAGTCTCTGGCTATAAATGCATGTTTTCTTGACAATGCAGAGAATTTGTAAATGCAACATGCAGGTTAATAATACAACATATAATTAAGCTGGAGCAAATATCCCCTGCTGGATATCATGAAGAAATTCTCCAGGAGCCTGTATAATTTTCAGCTTGGGATAACATGAGACATAAAAAAATATAAAGTGTCAGTCCTCTCGGCAACACAAATAACTCCAGAGAACCAGTTTTAAATAAATCACACATAGTGCTGTTGGCAAAAGGCTGTGTGACTGAAGAGAATGGCAGCATGCTGTCCATTTAAGGCAGGGACATAGAACCTGTATCCGCCACTATACACCCATCCCAGACTGTCCCAGGTGAGTATACTGCATGCAGACTGTAGAAGGACAATGGGACACAGGCCACCCACAATTGCATGCAGGCTGCATATGGCCCGCAGGCTGTATTTTGCCCAGGCCTGTTGTCAGTGGTAGAACCAGAGCCGGATTACAGTGGGAAAGGTCCAAGGCAAATAGGATATGCTAGGTAACTAGATCAGTTATCTGTAGAATTTGGATATAGTAATTTACAGCTTAGCAAATTCATAGGAGTTGTTCAATGTCTCAATATTGTGTATATAGAGGTTATTGTGATCTAGTGATAGTATTATACGGTATGCTAATACAATTTTCATTGTAGTTTCCCTACTTGACTAGTAATATACCATGTATCCAAGTTAATAAATCTACTTACCATGCCTTCTACAACTGGTAGATGCTAAGAATAAGTAATAAAAGCTGCTATTGTTATAACTTATACTTGAGGCATAAGTGACATTACAAGTACAGTATGAGCTACACCTATTGGTAGGCTTCATTTTAAATGCAGATAAAACATGTATGATTGATGTAACTAAGACATCTACCAGGCTCTCTGCATCATTGTTTCCTCTAGGTTGAATGATCTTTAAGTTGGTGCATTTGGCCATAATGAACTACTCTGGAAATGTGTTGTCTTTATAAGTACTTAAATGACATTCTAGAATAATTAGTGAATATGATGATAAGTAAACTATTTTGTGCAGTATGATAGCCATTATTCCAAATGTAACTTTGCATTTATGTGAGTGTACATTAAATAAAAGGGCACAAAGTGCAGCACACCTCTCGAGTCTGCACGCTGCTATGTGAGATCTGCAAAATCCAATGGAAGGAGCTGGGAATGCACAGCGGCTCCATATTGGGCATTTTATTTTTGGCGGCCCTTATCGTATGCAGAGTCAGTACTGCGACTGCAGTAGTGACTCTTAAATATCAAAAATAGAACTTACAGTTTGTTTTTTTTTAGGTGTTCTGGGCAACCCCCCATAACTGCATGCCTGGTATGGGGTTGGTATTTTCATTTAAGCATAACATTGTGGTGTTAGCTGTATTTATATATCAGCGACTTCATAATTGGGAAATTTATAGACATATTTAAGGGGTAATTGCAAGTGTCTGAAATACACTATAGGTAAGTGCTTGTTTATTAGACACGTGTGGCGACTAAATCTCTTTTCGAGAATGGTTAATATACACTGAAATTTTACAATGTGTTTTGGCCTGTAAATGTTTCTATCATAACTATATTATGCATATAACTTAGCACATTCCTTGAGAAATTGTGAAGGTGTAATCCCTTCAATGATGTTCTTGCCACTGAGATCTATTACTACTATAAAATGATACTTGAAGGATAGCATGCTACAGCTTAACATGAATGCTAATGATGTGAGGAAAAGTAATTGTGATGTGAGCACAGTCAAATATTTGAAAGCGGTCTTAATAACAAGATGGGTTCTACATTTCTAGGTGACATGCCAGACAGGTAACTCTTTGAAGTTTAATGTTATCATACTGTGACAAAAAGTTTTTATTATTCTGTAGTAGAGTGGTTTAATGTTGTATATGTTTACTTGATGATTTGGATAATTGTATGCAAAATTAAATGCAGCTTATTTTAATGAGAATCTCTGCCGAAAAAATGATTGAAGTCCAGTTTTGGGCGACATGAGTAAGAATTTAACTCTCTGTGGGATCAACCTGCATTAGGACATTGAGCCCTTCCCGGTGTCTTTCCAGGCTTTCAGCATCAGCTAAGCATTTTGGTTATTATATACTGGTGTGTTCACACAAATTCTCTTCTGCATTGCTACCTGAAAAGCTGCAAGTAGAGACCCCCGATGCCTTAATGTATGGTCCCCTCATAATCTTTACTTTACACTTTACCTTCCTATGCTGGTTCCCCACCCAACTGGTTCTTGCCAGAGATTACAATTGTAGAATGTTTATCTTGCTTCTATGTGTGCATTAAATAATGCACAGTGTGTTACTACTAATTTACTCAGTTTGCATTACTTTGTAAACAGGGCAATATTCGAAATTCTATAGAACCTCCTCAGTTTTTCTTTCACAGGTTAATTCAATTCATGTTCCAGAGTCAACTTTGCTTTCTCCTCCTAACACACAAATTCATTCCATCTTGAATTCAACTGTCTGGAAGTTGAGTGTAAATTCTACTCTTTGTTCCAGTTCCAAAAGAAACTGCATCATTTCACCCAAAACCTTTCCCTAGCACTGAAGCACCACTCATGGAAGCTGGTAAAATCATTATCCATTACTAATTAACAGTATTTGTGTTTCTATGACTTAATTTTTCCCTTTTCTTACAGCCTTCATTTGTTGTTTGTTTTAATTTTACCTCAGACAGCACAGAGCCAGACTCTGAAATGCATACTAATGAAGCATCACACACACACGAACCAGAAAAAAATACTTTAGGTAAAATCTATGGATCCTTTTGTGTTTTAAATGACCCAAGGTCTTTGTTTGTCTTTATGCAGTGCTTGATTCACATTCCTTTCTGTCTTTTTTTTTTTTTATAAGCATACATAGTATTCTAAAAGCATTTATTGCACTGGATTCTTCTGATAAAACTCAAAAGCAGGCCATACCCCAGATGTTTGCCGGGCTTTGCCATACCCCAAATGTTTGCCGGACTTGGCCATAAACATAAATAGACATAAATAGACAGAGTGGCCAAACTGTCCTGCTATTGTAGTCCATTCTGACAAACATGTCTGCCCATCGGGGTTTTTCGGAATTGGTTTTATATTAAAAGGAACATATATTTGCTTTTAATTTGGTCTAACTGTGGCTATCAAAATAGCAACATGTATAACATACCTTTTACTTTTTAAAGGTCCTAGTTTTACTATATTAATACAATAGAAAATAAATATATTATAAAACACATATGCATATATGTAAATATAACAGACAATAATTCTAAGTCCCCGAGACCAGATCTGATGCATATAGGTATTTAAAAAAGTGTAATAGCATAGCTGTAAATGTGGAAATTGAAAATATCATCACCAGTCAAATCCACTTGTTTGCTCACACTGCTATATTACAGTACAATTGAAAAGTATATATTGTTGTAATAAAGTCAAACAGGCTGTATACTTGTTAGTAATGCATGAATATCAAGGCTTCAGTTAGTGAGCAGTAGGACAAGCTTCCTCCAGCCAGACACTAAAGATCACTTAATAAGAAACGCAGTTGTGGCAAGAAAGAATTACCCTCATTTCAACAATATGACAGTCGAACTGCAGGCAAGGAGCAATCTCACTGTGAGTAGATCTGCATCGCTTGCAATCACTATTTCACCAACTGCTGATGGTACTTGGGATGGAAGCTGTCTATGAAGCAATGTAATGTAATGCCGTATATAAAACCACTGGTAGCGTGCCTGCCAAACACAAGCGCCTCACTTCTGGCGCTTCATGACTTGTTTCTTGTCCAATCAAATGCAATTTTATCAAAGGAAAAATTTGGCCAAGAAACGCGTCATGAAGTTCTGGAAATGAGACGTATGAGTTTACTGACAGCAGTTAGAGAAATAGTGATTGAAAATGAAGCTAATTGCTCATGGTTAGAGGGATCTTTGCCCACAGTTTGGCTGTCATACTGTTGAAGTGAGGGCAATTCTTGCCACAGCTGATTTGCTTACGTGCACTGACGATCTTTATTGTCTTGCTGAGGGAAGATTTACTGATTACTAACAACTAACTGAAGTCTTTGTATTCATACATTACTAAGTATACAGCTTGTTTGACTTTATTACAACAATACTGTATATGCTTTTCAGTTGTTCTGGAATATTAGAGTGTAAGTAAAGCTCACCAATCAGTAGATTAATTATTGTCAATCTATTTGAGTGGTGACCGTTTTGAAGGTATTTTGAATCATTACATTTACAGTTGTGCTACACTTTTTAAATATCTATACTCATCAGATTTAGATTCTAGGAATTATGATTCTTTTTTGTTATATTTTTCTTTTTATATATGTGCATGTTTGTTTTGTATAATTTCAAGTAAAATTGGTCTGTAAACCCGAAAGTGCTTCCTTATTGTGTATCTATATCTCCATTTACGATGAGGATCAGCTCCTCATTTTTAAAAGCAGCGATTGGTTTATATCAGTACTGTAGTTCGCAAACTAATAATGGATCATTTTTATTACCTATTCAACTGTTAGCAGCCTCCTAAGTCCTCAAAATAATAAAATACCTTTTAATATTGCTACATTGCTTTTGGTTACAACTTTTAGGCTTAGAACGATGTAGAAAATGCTCCCTTTGTTATAGAACTGTTACCCTTCATTGCCCCAGTGATGTAATCATGTAATCAGGAAGCACAAAAGTGGTCATTTAAAGCTTTTATTTGCAGCTTCCGATGCTAAAACTGTTGTTCAGAAGTTTACATCAACTTCCAGGCCCGAGACCACTACTGGTAACATTTTTTTTTTTTTTATTTCTGTGCATGTGCTCATTTAATTAAGCCATTTTTTGGGGCAAATAATGCAGGCAGAATTTGCTGAGAGATATAGTCATTGATGAACAGTATGATGCAGAGATGTGCCTAAGAACACACATTTTAGTTTTGTCAGTTTAGTAGAGTGTATTTAGGGCCTGATTCAGAGATGTACGCTAATGCAATCGCAGCTGCGATTTCATACGGAATACAGCTGCAATAGTATGCTAATAACTAACTCGCCGTCCAGTGCTTAGAGACGCACACTGAAAGCATCTCACATCCGCCGCTCACGCACAAAACCGGTATCATCGAACGTAGGTCAGACGGCCATCTACCTTCTGGGTAGGCGTAAGATGCCGCTGACACAGCGGGTCTCCAGACATGGAGAGGGCTCTCCTGCTGCGAGCATGAATGCAGTGACTAATTTATGTACGTCCAAAACACAGTGTTTAAATGGTCCAACATATCCATGTTTTTCTAACCACCCCCTGTTACCTCCCCCAAACGTTGACCGCCTCTCACTCACTGTGTGAGTGAATCCTCTGTGCGAGCATAATCGCATGTCAATCGCTACGCATGCACAGTGTGGATTACATGCATGCTCAATGGCTAACAATCGCTCAATCTGCGTAAAAATATCGACATTTTTGAATCAGGCTCTTAGTCTTATCTGTATTTGTCTTCTCAATCAGTGTCTAGTGGCTGACAATTGGTTATCTGTAAAACATAGTACACATTTTAATTGTTATAGAACTAAAAGTTGTGTTTGTAGACACTGTTTCTGCTGGGGGCTATTTCATTATTAAATAGTTTGTGTGTATATGTATATAAAGAAACAAACATATATCTTCTTTTCAAACTACAGTATATTCAACGACATCCATGTCTTTTAAAACTAATACTCCCACTACTTCCCAGAGAATGCAATCTACACAGGGTAACATACATGTTTATCTTGCCTGTACACTGAGCGCAGAAGGGTTGCCAGTCATGCCTAGAGATGCATGGCTTATGCAGCATAAGTGCTCTGATTCTTGAATTATCCTGTTTGATTGTAATTTATTAGCTCTTCATTAGTTCTAACTGCTTCCTCTATGGCAACTAGAGTAGGCATGGCTGTGTAACCAAAGCATGATCAATGATCCTATTGCATGGGCAGAAGTTTACTTTCTGCAAGAAGTGTACAGTACAGCTAGACGGCTGAGCTATTGATATTTAGCATTTTCCATTTCATCATTTCATTTATGTTTCATAGGGTCATACAATTAGTAGTTTGATGTTGCTCACTTATTTTATCTGTATTTTTTCCCTGACATTGCATTTTACAGAATGTTTTGGTTACTGTGTTAAATGGTATTGATAAAGTTTTTAGATATTTGAAATCACCAATATAGTTTAAGAGGTACTGTATATGAAACGAATGGCACAGCTGTGTGTTATACCTGGTAATCATATGAACATAATACCAATTATAGCTGCATAAATGCAAAATGGTATAGATTATAATATTGTGGCAATAATCTTGAAGTTTCTGTGAAGAACATCTGTATTCTAATATGCGGTGTAGCATAATGGTTAGTAAAGGAAACATTGTGTACTGCGTTTCAAGCCCAAAAAAAAAGATTGAACAGTTACGACAGTGTTTAGCTTCTGGATCGTGATTGCATTAGACTTATTTGCTGAGCAACCTTTTCAAATAACTAGAGGGAGACATAATAAGAGAAGAGAAGCGTGTTTGCTGATTACAGTCTTTCACCCATACTGTATAGGTCAGTTATATATGTATGCTTTTCATTTAACATATATAGTTGTTGCTGGGACAGTCTTGGTTTTCTATAAGCCTTGTACCCCAGGAAAGATAGATTAGTATGGCGTGTGTACTGCTATTCATTATAGCAGTGTTCCATATCCTGCTTACAATTATGTTGCATGTTACTTAAATAAGTTCTTTAAACTTGGCATCAGTGGCTATGGCTAAGACACGGGCTGTGGATCTTCACAGGAATATTACTAATTAACATCAATATTATTTTACAGCATTAAAGAGAACAAGAGTTTCTCCTGCTCATCCTAAAATACCATTGCCAGAAGAGACATACCCTACAGCTGGTATAGTAATGACATTGTTCATTCCGTTTACACAGTATATATTATAAATGCATTGTAAAGGAAGGGTCCACATTAGATATACTGTACATACATCTAAAATACTTAGGCCATAAGACCTATGTTTACAAATGACATATGTTTGTATCTTGTAATAGAAAGCAGCCAGCATTCTGTCAGATTGTTCAAATACACAATTAATGTGTTTTAATTAATTTGTCAAGTATACCTGTGTATCATCTGGTATTTCTTACATGGAATTCCAGAGCGAGATTCCAATGTTATGTCAGGCAGCTCCAGTACCTTCAGGTCCTGACCTAATTTGCTTATTTATTCTAGGCACTTCAGTATCTCAGTCCTTAGATGGAGCTAACCGATTATATGACAAGTGGAGCTTCTTGAATACTAGACTGGATGTAGTCTCTCCCAAGATATATCTCTATCAAACATACTTACTGTACTACCCTATAAGCAACTAAGCAATAGTTTTAATGCACATACTTTAAGCATCTTATGCAGAGTATAGGAAATCAGTCACAAGAAACCCTATTTATCACATTTGTATCTAACATCTTGCTACTTGATTTCCCACATTTGCAAAGGGAAATAATTGAAACTATTTTAACCATTGTATACCTATTTTCCTGGGGTTGCACATAGGGTGTTATCTGTAAATCCTACCACATAATACTCTTGTGTCAGCCACCTGCACCACTTCAGTGTTTTAGGGGTTAGATCAGCAAAAAGGTGTCTGTACTTCCAGGTATCATAAAATAAGGTAAATATAGGGCCTGATTCAGAGCTACAGATGTGCCCACATACGTAATACTTCCTTGCGCGTTAAACAGCTATTCTAGTCTCGCCATGCCGTGGTGTGACTCGGTAGCACCGACCGTCTTTTTGTGCGACTTTTTACCTTCAAATGCATCTTATTGCCAAAAGAATGCAATTACGACGCACAAGCAGCTTCTGCTAATTAAAATATATGCGGCATGACTGCATGTGTATGTGCTTGCAAAATGCTACGTAATAGTGTCACAGCTGCTGACACTGTAACGCAGACGCGCACAGAACTTAGGCATGCTAAGAAGCTGCTTGTGCGTCCTATCTGTAATGCGTGGGTCCATATTGGTGGATTGGGAAATATTTAAATTAGGGAAATAAATCACAGAATCTGTTAATCTTTTTTTGTGATTGCTGATGTGCTGTATGGGCCCCTTTATGTTTTTTTCAACATAATTTAAAAAAAAAAAATTATTTATTTTTTCTTGCTCCTTTTTAATTTGCTCCTAAATCTGAATCCGGTCTATAGTATTGTATATGCAGCAGGTGTAGTGTTCCATGATCAGTTACCAGTAATTAAATAGATGGGCCGCAGATAATTTTAAGGTTAGAGAACCCAAAGTGGTAGCTTTATTTATGATTTGTCTTTTATCTTTCTCCTGTCCAACACAAAACATTTAGATGCAGGACGTTACTTTAAGGGCCTCATTTAACAACAATCCTTATTACCAGTGGCATAATTAGTTTAGTGTCGCAGTGATACTAATGAATATGCCTTTGGTATTCGAACATTACTTACCCGTCCGGCGAGGTCCAGCGTCATCTCCCTCCTCCGAGGCATCCTCCACGATGTTGCTGGCAGCCTACCACTGCCAGTGACGGGCTGTTGTGTCATGTGCATGCACAATAGCCAGTCTGCTCATGCACATGCCACTTTCACCTGGCGGTACTCTGCAATGCCATGAAGGCTGCGCTGAAGCCGGAAAGGCTGTTGCCATCTATAGATGGTGTAGTGGTACAGTGGTGAGCTAAGCTTACTGCTGTTTGTTAAATACTGAAAGAGCTAAATCAGTTGTGTCTTGTTGTTGAATGGAGCCCCTAGTGTGTAGTTAAATCCCTTCACATTTCTGTAAAAGTTATCTCATTACAACACATAAAAGCATCTGGTTATCTCACAAGTGTGAGTGCATTTCTTGTCCCAGGTTTTTAGGAGTGGAGATGTTGCCTATAGCAACCAATTAGATTCCACTTACCATATATCTAGCACCTTATAGAAGATAATAGCTAGAATCTGATTGGTTGCTATGGGCAACATCTTCATTTCTAAAAGCCCGCACTTTAGTAAATATACGATGTCCTGGCGGTGACCATCACAACAGTCACAATATCGGCAGTGGAATTCCGACAGTCAAAATCCTGACACATGTTGGTAAGTATTCTAACCTTAACCCACCCCTCCCGCAGCTAACCCTAACCGTCCCCTTCCGCAGCTTAACCCTAACCCTAATACTCATTGTCGGGATTCTTGAGCTAGTATTGTGATAACTGTCGGATTTCAGAGTCGGTATAGTGCTGATGGTCACCGCTGGGATCCCGACTATATCCCCTTTTTACCTGCTGTAGTAAAGTATCAACCACCTGAACTCAAATTCTGTTCCTGTGGTTTGGGTCCTAACTCAGTGGTTACCAAACTTTTTTGAATCATGGCGCCCTAGAGTATCAGCATTGTTTTCTCGGCACCCCTAAGTTTCAGTTTGTTATTGAGAAATTCAGAAAAAAACATGTAGTAATATAGTAAAGTGAAGTAAATTGTGCTTACCTGTCATCCTTAGGTTCAGTTATGTGGTTGTGGACTGGTTTGCACTTCTGTTTGTTCACATATTTACATTACATTGACCATACATAATTTGATTTGGTGTTGGACCACCAACCTGAGGCACCCCTGCAAGTGTCCCGAGGCACCCCAGGGTGACATGGCGCTCAGTTTGGGAACCACTGTCATAACTTATTACATATACACATATTATTTGCTCCATAGGTGACTCATGTTCTATTCCAGCTGAAGACAAGTGTCAGTATCCATGATTTGTCCTAAACATTACTAACAAATACTTTTATTCCATTCAGTTTTAAAAGACATGCAACCAACTAAAATATATGAAGAAACAACCACCGTTACGGGTAAATAATCGTCTATCAGAGCACTGTAACCTTTCATTTTCTTTCATAAACTTCGGTCAGGTTGTATTTTTTCCATTAATGAAGTGTGTGCTGTGATTGTAGATAGGTAGATGGTCAGATGTAGCCACACACATCTGGGCATCTTAATGTAACCCACATTGTTTTGAAACATGTTATTTCTCTTTATGCATTGATTTATTTTATATGTACAATATATTGTTACTTTATTCACAGTAAGTGAGCAAGCCATTGTGGATTTAGTTTAGATTTAGTTTAGTTAGCTATGAGAAGGATCAATCTACAGACTAGGCGAAGTCTAGTGTGTACCGACCTCGTAAGCGACGGGACCTGGCAGGGTGCCGGATTTGGGAAGTGCGTACACACTTGCCGAATCCAGCAGCGATGAAGTGATGGCGGGGGCCATGCTGCATTTGACAGCATGGCCCTCGCTAACAATGTCACCCGATGTCACTGACGACGCGTAAAAGCGCGCATAGCGATTACACACTAGACGATGTGCTTAATATGTCGTCCGATCCGGCCGGATCGGACGACATATCGTCTAGCGTGTACCTGGATTAACTGACTAATATCTTGTTAAAGTACTTGAGTGTCTAAACAGCCAACCAACATTTATCACTGATTGCTTATGCAGGATTATAATTTAGGCAAATAATAAGAATGCATATACATTAAGAATTAATAAAAAAATACAGTTAGCCCAGAGACATGACTTCAAGTTTAGTTGTTGTATTGGTGAATATGCAGCAAGCCATCAATTCTTTTCACATAAAATGGGAAAGAGGATTTTTTTTTATATATGACAGTTAAGCATAGTGAGGACTGTTCTATTAAATGTGTTAAAGGGGCAACTTCTCAGGGTTTACCAAGACACTAATGAAGTCTGCATTGGATGGACCATAAGACCAACCCTATGTTGTCCTAGAAGCATCTTGTTATAAAGAGATGATTCTTTTCTTTTAATTGAAATGTTAAGGTTAAAAGTTTAGGGAAAAAATACGTCAACATTTTGATCTAATACCAATTCTAACATTGACCTAATTCTAAACCCAAATGAAGCCGTAACTCTAGACCTAGCTCAAAACCTAATCCAACTCAAACCATCAATTTAAGATCTAAAACTATTTTGAGTTCTAAAATATCTGATCTTGCTCTTCATATTTTAAAAATGTAAAGATTAATTTGTACCAATGGGAGCATTTTTGCTCTCGAGAAACACAGTGTACGTTTGAGAAACAAGTTACTCCTTGAGGGCACAGTAATGTGATATTTGTACTGGAATCACTAATGTCTTAAACTTACACTGTATATAATAAATTAACTTACCAAGATTTCACAGGGGTATCACTAGAATGTGTGCTCCCAATGGCTCCAAACTCCTCACCTCCCGAACATCATGAATCATACAAACGACCCAAACATTCTTATTACATCAGTTATCAGCCAGCACAGCTATTCACTTGACCTGAAATTAATATTTTGACTCAAATTACAATAATTTCATAAGAATGGATTGCTGCCAATGTAATTTTATTGAAAGCATGTCTGATGACTGAAACCCCTGTAGCTGCTACTGCTACGATTTATCTGCTTGAATGTCAAAATCTATTATTATTTTACCAACCAAACATACAATCCGTTGTTCCTGTTTCGCTTTAGTGCCACAAATACTTAAACACAGACACTAAAATATAAATAAAAACTATAAGTATAAAGTACATGTGCCAATCTTGCTCCAGAAATGAAAGAGTCTGCATATGCAAGTCCATATAACTTAGCAGTGTTTAACTTCACATAGCAGGGTTGTCTTCAATGTAGATAATATGCAAATGAAAGACAAACTATATGTAAATCAATAGTAATGTTAATAACCTGATTAACACCAGATGTGATCTAGGAAACAACAGATCCAAAATCCCAAGATATTCAGATGGATGAAAACATCTTAGGTTTCCTCCTAATTAAGACCATAAGGACCATTACCATTGCTACCATATATTTTGTCTTTCAAATGCATATTATCTACTTTGAGGACAACACTGCTATGTGAAGTTGAACACCGCTAAGTTATGTGGACTTGCATATGCGGATTCTTTTATTTCTGGAACAAGATTGGCGCATGGGCTTTATACTTATATTTTTTTCTGTATATTGTAGTATATAGCAAGATTTTGGTGATTTGTTATTGAGTATATCCTGCTGCCTTTCTATTAGTGCTCAGGTTTAGTTTCATCCTTATATATATCACAGACACTGAAATCCAGTGCTTAAAGTGTGTTTAACACTTGTTAATAAAGCCTAGTAAATAATTTTAGTGAATCTCAAAAAATAGTTTAAGCAAATAGACTTGTACGCATTCGCCACTTTTTGGTTCAATGTTCCTTGGCATTAACCGTAACATCCAAATTGCTAATGCGTGATAAAATATAATGGAGTTCAATGGAATAGCCTGTCAGTGTTTTTAGATGACTTAATATATTAGGTAAAGTGTTTTTTTCAGTGGAAGTGTGTATGTATCCTAAAATATATACTTGAGCATGTTGCATATCTCCTATAGGTATAGAGCATACATATTTAGTAGCGACAACCAAAAATAATAATTGAGCTCTCTGCAACCAAGAACAATCTGTAAGAGGAATCTTTGTCTTTCAGTGCCAAATAAAACAGAAAAAGCTATTTCTTCTAAATCCGACAAAACTACTCCACCTGCAACTCCTGGTAAATTATGTTAACTTTTATTTTTATTTGGAGAAAAATAAAATTTAATAATTCAGAATTTCCCTTTGCTCATACAATTTGTTGTGTTCTAAACAGTGCCAAAAGCAAACCAAACCAAAAGGATGCCCATAAACTTGATTAGACTTGTATTTGAGGATCCAACAGTTCCAAGTGGTAAAGTGACCAGTTTTTTAACTGGCTCATTGAGCTTGTTTTTGTCTCTTTCGTAATCTTTTTCTTCCTTTACAGATGCACGATTGCTTTGAAATCCTTTTGCAGTCTCATTTTTGTCTTGCCATTCTATCACTTCCATAGGTATACAGATGGAACAGAAATTGTTGCCATAAACTGTATAGATGGAGCAGAGATTATTGCATTAAACTGCCCAATTTTGCGCAATTATCTTGAATGTCTCAGACTTTATCGAGCAAAATAAATCAAAGCTCTATTACAAGATGGTATTAATTCTCAGCCTAGTCATTAGACATGGTGTATAGGTGACGCAATAAACTATGCTCCATCTGTAAATGCTTTGCTGTGACATATAAATGCCGAATGTGCTACAAAACTGTGCCCAAGAGCGTATTCTATCTTTTCTATAGATTTTATTTTTTAATTTAAAAAGCATGTCTAGTGCAACCATATTTCCTCATTCTACATTCTTTGCAGTTTTCCTATTAGATAATCACATAATGGTTTCTTTTATTCCTAATGTTTCCTGCAGCAAAAAGTTTGTAACATCTGTTCTTTTATTTATTTTTCAGCAAACATTGAGACACAAACTTCTTCACCTCCAATCCCTAAAACTACTCAGTCAAATAAAATGTTACACTCAAAACCGGGTAATTGAGCTATTGTTTAGTTAGTTGTCTATTTTGTTTAAGATAAAAAAACACTGAGTTAATATTATCGTTTGTATTTGTGAAAAAATAATGATTGATGTTTGTTTAGTTATGTTCATATTGCAGCGCTTACAAAACATGGTTTAAAATTTCTTTTAGAAATAAAACCAATTGGTTATGATTTTATTAAGCACTGGTTTATATTGCGTTTTCAAATATCACATATAAATCTAAAAGGAATTTCCATCAACTGAATATCAGTACCTATAAAACTTTAAGTGTAAGTAGTTAACCAGAGTTCCCATAGTTACTGTCTGTTACAAATGTATCCCTGGAAATTTTGACGCTAACATGTCCCTGTTTTTACATTTTTTACTAATTATCAAAATTCCTATTTTTTGAATGTTAAATGCTCTTTCTTTTCTTGGTCTCCGTGGTTCATCTCACATCCCTTGCCAAAAACTGGGAGATTATGGTTGCTTAGTAAAAGATTGTAGGTGTCCTTAGTATCTCAGGTTAAATTATTAGATGAACGGCTAAATAGCAAAGGATCCCTGGAAATTATTTTGCAATGTTGGCAGCTATTTTTATTATTTTGCAATGTTTCCTTAATAGAGCTCCAGGTATTAATTTAGTAACGGTGTCACTAGTGGAAGTGTTCCTGTGTTGGGCACTATGCTCTACCCCTACACCTTCAATTGTAATGCTATGAAATTCCATTCATCTATGTTTTACCTACCATCACTACTAAAATTCCATTTAAATCACTGAGTAGTGTAATGTGAGGCTACACAACATATGTAATTCTAATAATCTGTTTCCTCAGATAGCATCAATACTGAGAGTAAAGTGCAAATATTTTCATCTAATTTATCATCTTGCAGCTACTTTTGCACGACTGCATCATTTTGGTCATGTTCCAAAGTGCAACATAATTCCCATTTGCTCAGACTGTTATGCCCATTTGTCATGATTTGTGGTCAGGAACTCCGAGTTAGGGAGGAATGCACTTCCTAATTACACATTGGACTCTCCACTGGTTCAGTTGCAATGTCTCCAAAGTACTACTTTTTCAGGTCTGAAATAACTTTTAAAGGAGTCTTCATTTCAAATGTGATATTTCTTAATTTGTAATATCAAATATATAGACATATTTGCACTGTGCTGCATAGTAAATGCATCCTGTACACCTAAGTAGCTTATGGTACTGAGAAAAATCTTTGTGTCAACTCATATTATAAATGCCTTCCAGTTTGCACGATCTCCAACTGTAATCCTGTATTTGTTCTGTTCTCCATCACAGCCCCAAAAACAACAAGGAGGGTACCTATACATGTTATTAGCCTTCATATCTTTGAAGATCCAGATGTATCAATGGGTAACAAGCCTTTCATGTTTACTTCTGTGGTTTGGTTTCTGTGCTACATGCAAATACATGTGCAGCTCATTCCCATAACAAGAATTATTTAATTTCCATTTGTAAACATAAAGTGCACATTCATATTGAATTCAAAAGTTATAAGTCCACCACTTCTTATTTACCTTTTTATTCACACAGGCAAGCGGTATTTTTTTCCCACTCAAAGTTATTTTCCATATTCATAAAGTAAAGCTGATAATACACTGGCAAATTTGTCTACTAAGCTTAAACTTTAGGCAGCCAGATCTCCAACTGATTTGGCCATACATGTACATAAACTTGTAATGCTAGAGCTGAAAGACTCAGACACTCACCACTCAGGTCAAATATCTGGATCTGCCACTGTAGCTTGTTAGGATGATGACCACATACTCAGTCAAATATTGTCTGAATCTACTATCCGTATTATTCTATGGCAGCTATACATCAATGGTGGTGGCTTTGAGTGCTCATATGTGCACAGCCTAGTTAGTCATCCAAATTGCAGCTTATATAGAGGCACCTTTGTAAGACTCACATTGTCCATTTAACTATCCTTCTATTGTAGAGCAAAAATATATTTGCTTGCTTTTTATTTATTTTGGGTTATTTTGAGTTATTTACTGTATCACACATTCAACATACCTCCACCATTTCACATCTTCACTAACCCAACCTTGTGTTACTTATAAAACTAGTTGTTAGGTTCATCAATGTATAATTCTTGTTATTATCATTTAGCAGATCTATTTTCTAATATGAACATTATAAGGCTTTTCCTCCACATTGACTTCAAGGGCTATGTCATGAATTGAACATCAGTTGTTATGTATATCACTTGTTGTAGGTCTTTAAGAGGAAGCAGTACAAGATCCTCCTCCTTTCAATAATTCCTCCTCAATTCCTATTTCAGACCTGTGAGCAACCTCAATAGCATACTAACACCACATCTTGACTTCATTGCCATATACTACAGAAATATCCATAGCCCTCACTCCAATACTATTAGAGCTGAGGTTGGGAGCTCACAACATGATAAATAGATCTGTAAACCCAACCCAACATCTCCTTATTTTGTTTTCTCATTCAAGAGTCTGGGTTGATATAAAAGACAACATTACATGCATCTACCCTGCTGTGGCTCAAATCTCAAAATTATCCTAACTACACTAGCATGCCCCCTTCTATTAGCATTTTCCATAATAACCTGGACCCTTGACACTCCATCTTATCAGTTAATATCAAATTAATGAATGACTCCATTGTGTAATAATCCATAATTTCCACCAGCACAATTCTGCTAACTTTCCAAATGGACTTTTCCTAACAATTGCTGCCTGACAAACTTGGCTACTTGTCACCATTCCCTACAGTTGCAGACATACAATTTTGAGACCAAACTCTTGATTTTACTTGTCTCAGTTAGACAGCACTTCCAGTTGTCCTCTATAGTAGGTTTGATACATCTAACCATATATGTTGAAATACAGTCAAGTTCCTAGAGAATCCCATGAGCTCAGATGGTAGAAAGACTTCACCGAGACTAGACCTTGAAGAGGGGATGCAGTTAAAAGAACAATGGCCGTGTGTCGGTGTCTAAATCCCGACTCGGGACTAAAGACAGGTGTCGAAATGCAGACACCCGTCTAGATCCCAACACCGGAATCTTGACAGACGGCTTCCCGAACTAAGGTAAGCCGCCCACTGTTAGCTCGTAGCCGCAGGGGGGAGGGTTAGGTTTAGGCACCCTCGAGGGGATTTAGGGTTAGGCTAGGCATCCCTGGGGGGGAGGTTAGGGTTAGGCACCCCTCGGGAAGGGTTATGTTTTGAGTGCGGGGAGGTGGGGTTAGGGTTATGCACCATTGGGGGGAGGGTTAGGGTTAGGCCCCCCCCTTCCAGGGAGGTTAGGGTTAGGCAACACCAAGATAGGGTTAGAGGGGGAGAAGGGTAGGGTTACATACTTATGTGCCGCTGTCGGGATCTTTAACGATCGGGCTTCTTCAGCCGCCGTCTCTTCAAACCTATTCCATTGCAGTGTGGTTAGCTTTTAGGAGTAATTTAAGTATGTGTCCAGCTAAGTAACTATGCTTAGAAGAGATTCTAGTGCTGAAAAGACTGAGTACAATTCTGTCCCATGCTTTCTGGAATATCACCTAGTACCACATATCTTATCTAGGGGGTAGATTACTAAACATTCTAAAACTGATATGTGGTGGTGTTGTCCATAGCAACCAATCAGATTTAATCTATCATTTTCTAGGATGCAACAGAGACATGATAGACAGGATCAGATTGGTGGAATATGGGCATCATCACCACTTTTAATTTTTAGAAAATTTAGTAAATCTACCCCACAGATCCAATTCTAATCATTTTCAGAGCATAAAATGCAGGATAGGCATTCTCAGGGGGATATGATTTCTCCCACTGGGACTACCAGTCCAGACTGCACAATTTGCAGCCACTCCCCTTCTATAACGTGAGCCCAGTCTGACTGCTAGGGGCTGCAGCCAATGCAGTCCCCAGAAGCCTGCATGTTGATCTGTGTGCATGCAAAGAATCATTATCCCGCACATGTACACATTTCATGCCAGTCCGGCAGTGGACACCAGACACCCCGAAAGATAGAGGTACTAGTCTCTGCCAGAACCTAATCTTCACTCAGTTGTCAACAGAATTTAGCAAGTTTGTCATATAGAATATATAAATTCGAAACATTCCAAACACATTTTCTAGCACTTAGGCTGCATGTGCCACTCATTATGGGGCCCTACTCCCTCTGCAGTATTTATAATTACCCCTAACTACTACTTCTTACGGGTTCCGCATACTAGGTCGACATTGACCATGTCAACATTCATTGTGTTGACAGACAAGATGTCGGCATGGTCACAATGTCAGCAATGCATTTTTCCAGTAACCCTAGCAGTAATGTTGACATTTCCACTACATTGACAAGTCATATGCCGACATGTTAGATATCACCATTTCAACCAATATCGACATCTTTACATTTGTCATTCTGATGTGTACATTATGAATGATGACATCATAACATTAGACATTCTGATGTTGAAATTTTGAATGATGACAGCATACCCTTCTTACTTTGCACTAATCTGTATTCCTAATGCTCCTACTGTATAAGTTTAGACGTGAAAGTCAATAGGGATATTTGATGTGAGTCCTTCTCCACTCCTCTATAGTAGTTTTGTTTGTTTTTTTCCTTGTTACTTACATTGTAAGTTATTGTTCAGACATTTGTTTCCCCAAAATGGTCTCCTCTTTTTCCATCCCTCTTTCTCTTGTATCCTTCCCCTTTACTAATATGAGAAACTAGAAAATAATCATAATTATAATAAAGTTTTTACAAGTAACAAAACTCCCCTAGTTCTACCTACCAATAACTATCATATTAATTGTCCTGCTGCAATTACAAATGGCATCAATTGGCCTGAATTTTACAATAATTATTATTTTTTTTTTATGATAAAACCTATCGTTTAGGCAATACGATATGTGGTTCTTCCACTATTGCTGAACTAGTGTTCCCCAAGCTTTGCTGTGGGATTTGTGGGATCTTTAATCTGTATGTTTGATTAGACATAAATATTTACATCACCACAGTAAAGGCAGTCATATGAATGAGTAATATAACATTGAATAATGTCATGTTGTTAAAACCTAGTACATAATATACTTTCTGAGACACATTTTAAATGTTCTGTGCTTAATCAGAATTGTCATCTCTGTCCCATTTGTTTTCTTTATTTTCTTTTAATTAACTGATTTGAATAGCTTACCACTACTAAATATGTTATTTCTTTCAGTTCCTAACACAACAATAACTTCTAATCAGCCCACAACAACACAAAGACCTGAAAGCCCTCAGTCAAAACCTGGTAAAGTCTTTGCTTACATTACAGTAGTTAGCATTTCTATGAATTTGTGATAAGGCAGTTTTTCTGGGACACAATTTACCTTAGTGATTTCTGGACATACATGGAGCTCAAACCAAGAGTGTAGATATAGTGGGAGCAGAGGGTGCAATTGTTATGGGGCAAAGAGGCTTAGGGTGCCCCGGACCCAAATTATATAGTTGTCTACCAAGTTACGAAATTGACTGCTAAGCAAATTGGTCCCGGTCTGAAAAGGATTACTTGTCAGTGCACATATAGGTGGCGGTTTCTGTCTCTGCCTCTTACAACACTGATATGATCCATCTCCCGCGCTCACGTCTTACCCTCACAGGCACAGCTGAGCTAATCAGTGAGCCCGGCACTGTTGGAGAGTAGGCTTCTCCTTGATTACAGCCTTTTGGAAGTGAGCAGAGGGACAATTGAGCGCTGAGATTAGGACAGTGTGCTGAAATTAAGAAGATTTCCAATGAAAGTAGAATTTCCTGCATTAGCAAGTATTCCCCTTAGGTAGGAGCTAGTTGGTCACCAACCCCTCCTCTCCTGTATTTACACTCACTGTAAACCGCAATCTTCTCAGCTCTGATGGACTTGCAAATTTGGGGCTGTCATGTAAGATTCAAAAGTTGCCAATAAGGATGGAGAACTTGAAACAGCACCATTGGCAAATAATGTGGAAAATTAAGCAAGGCGCTTCTATGGGGCATAAAATAAAAAAACACTGTAAGTGTCTCCTACAAACATTAGGGTGGGGGGCCCTTAAAAAACTTGCTATGGTGTCCACAAAGTTTTGGATATGCCACTGCCTCAAACTATAAACTAATGCCATAACCTATCTAGAGCATCAGTGATATGATAGTCAAGTTCATTTGTTTTGCTCATGACTTTAAAGCTCCCAAATAGTTAAAACTGGTTACTCTATTTGCAATCTTTGCAATGTACCTTATATGAAGATGTGCTCAACAACAACAAAAATCATTAGACATACATTTATCTAAAGCTGCCCACATGCAGCAATGTTATCAGGCTACTTTGCTGTATTTTACCAAATTGATGATATCAGGGAATAATAATAACGTAATCACAAATTGCAGAGACTGCAGGCAGTTTAAGTTAGTTTAAGTGTGTGCACATCATCTAGCCACACCTACTGATTCTTATGTGAGTCATCTTTGCGCCTACCCTTTGTGTATGCATTTTATGTCATTATTATTACCAGTTATTTATATAGCGCACATATATTCCGCAGCACTTGGCCATTCACATCAGTCCCTGCCCCAGTGGAGCTTACAATCCATATTCCCTATCACATGCACACACACACTAGGGTTAATTTTGTGGGAGCCAATTAGCCTGACAGTATATATTATACCATACATACTAGTGCTCATTTGGTATTAAATGCCATGTTTTATTGTTATAAGTCCTGATGCATTTATAAAGCCTCAGAACAATACATTGACATAATTACTTTTATCCTTTGGTATTGCAATTGTGGGGCTCATGATGAGTTGGACAAAATTTGCCTGTATAAATTGATGCATAATGCTTATTTAGAGTAGCTTATAGAGCTCTAGCAAGATACATTCAACTCAGCAAGGGTAGCATATGTGCCTGCATTACCTCAGGATATACTGTATATACAGTATGTGTATATATGTTATATATATATATATATATATATATATATATATACAATTATCAGTAGTACAGTTTAAGTCTACGACTTATTTACTTCAATAAAGACATTTTTTTTCACCTAAACCAGAGTTGTGTTGATTTTTCCCTCCATATGCTTAGATGGGTAAGTGACTATATAATTTACACACACATATGATTACCTCTAAATTTTTTTACTCCTCTCCACATTATGGCGATTAAATCACCACACTGATTCATCACTGCCCAGGCTGTGGAGAGGAGGAGTCTGGATGGCAGTGGATGAGCTCATAGCATGGGAGGAGCGACTGTGGTTTGGCAGTACCTCTACCATGTCCATCTTTATGATGTGGCTTCACAGTGATATTAGTAAACAATAAAATTAGAGTTCAAGATATAGTCCATTTCTGAGAGTGTTATTAACAACTGATAAAGTAGAGTTTCCAATGGAAAATTGGACAAAGATGCAAAGCTATAATGAAAGTACTAATAAGGTTCAAACCAGTTCACATATCTGTTACCTTAACCTTCCTCTTTAAAAGGTCAAATGGGAATCTGCTTTATTGGTCCGGACCAATTGTAAATTTCAATGTACAGTTCAATGTGCAGTAATAATGCAATTTATAACATGCAAATTGCAGCAGCCACAATGGTGTAAGTGGGAGGAATTTCAGTGACATTCAGCCAATCACAGCAAGGAGTAGTAAGCGCAAAAAGAGTCTTAAGTCGCCATAGGGCGGATGAATGTTTTGGTGGCCACGCTCAGTAGGAGGAAACTCAAATTGCTGGAAAAAAAATTGCATTTACATCCAACTCTACATGAGCCCCCATGAGTCCTAAGTATTATTTATTTTACTTCCATGAATTTGGTCATTGGTTTTTATTATTAATTGTAGCTGAAATGTATCCCACTTCTAACACATCACTATTAATGTTTTGTCTGCCTGTCTATCCCATATAATCACTCCATGTGTTATATAACAAAATCATAACACTGTTTTAGAATGATCATTCTCAGATTGGCGATCATTCACAACTTTGCCATTTTAAAACACTGCTTTACAAGTATTCGTTTCAATGAAAAAATACATCTCTAACTGGGTTTTTTTTTTTAGTTCCAACGCAAAAGATTTCACAGCGAATAAACAAAAAACCCAAACCAGCTCCTCATGCAAAACCTGGTAATGCATTTACATGTACTATAAAGGTTCTAACCCTTGAAACACAAGTTGGATTATGTGAAAGAATTTCTAAAGGCATGAGGGGCCCACCCCCACCTCTAATGTCAGGTTTCAAAATGTGCACTTGAATTATACTGCACATTGTTACTCTATCAGAGGGTCAGTTACCTGGTAGCAGGAACATGGACGAACATGGGTGCTTGTTTGTTTCTATAGAACATAGAAATGTCAGTTAACAGATGTAATGTTTTCTTGAAAATAACATTGAAAACATAGTATATTGCAAACTACAATGTAGTTGTAAAAAAAATAAAAAGTAACTAACACTTACGTGATCCCAGTGGTATTACCTTTTTTTTATCAATTGAATGTATTAGGCATTTGCTAGACCTAATGCAGTTCTCATTGAGCTTCAGACACTGACTGGTGTGTATTGGGGTCCACTATCATATGTAGAATGTATTAACCACTTATCTGTCGTAGTCGTATGTGATGCGACCGGAGCCAGAAGTGCTTCATTTGGCGAGGTTGCATCACATGTGAACACGCCAGCATGCTCTGTCCCTTGGCTTTAGCAGAGGATATCAATTCTGCACAAGTGCAGAACGAATTTCCTCTGACTTAACGGACCCCCTGCAGTGATGCAGCGGTCTGTGACTGCCGTCCGAACTGCCGGAATTGTGCCCCAGAATGCCATGCAAACGGGAATCTGGTGTGCATGCGCCTGAATTAAAAGTGCTCGGAGAGGAACATAGTTCCCCTCGGAGTACCAATATGCTGATCTCTACGTGTGCGAAGATCAGCTGCAGCAGGGTGGACTGATGAACAGTCCCCCCTGCCCCATGCTCCGCTGCGCTCTGCAATAAGGAGAGGGGCTGGGTGGAGAGGTAATGGGGGGGTGGGTTATGCTGCCCATAGTTTTTCTGGGGCTGTATATATATATATATATATATATATATATACTATATATAAACGACAGGCTTAACCATCTGGGGTGCCCTTGGTATGTGACCACACCATCTACATAAAAAATATCATACAAACTCGGCACTCACATGCTTTTTAAACTGCAACTCCTTTGAATACAGGGAATGTTGGTTCCAAAATATTGCAATAATTTGAAGTGGTGGTCATCTTAACAAATCATTGCAATATTTTGGAACCAACATTCCCTGTATTCAAAGGAGTTGCAGTTTGAAAAGCATGTGAGTGCCGAGTTTGTATGATATTTTCTTTATATATATATATATATATATATATATATATATATATAAATACATTTGCATATATTTATAGTGACATCTGGGGAGGGGGAACTAAACTGGGGACCTATTGTCCTCCGGGGGGGAGGGTGGTGGGCCTCTGCCACAGGGATCTATTACCACTAAGGGGGTGGGGGATGGATATAGCTGTGGATATTTAGGCACTAGGGGGGTTGCTATATTTGATGGGGGTTGGAAGTGAATTACAATGGGGCCTATGTACAAGGGGGTCCCAAGTCCCACACTGCTAATATAAAAATGTACTGTAAATATTATAGACTGAAAACTAGTCAGAACCTTGAGTGCCTTTTTTATCGTGTCCTATTGTTTCCTCCCAATGAATGTAGCACAAGGACTGGAAAATTACAGAGGAATCATAGTGGTCAGTACTACATCCTCCATGAGTATGACCCTATGACACCCTTTTCCAAAAATTGGCTGTATTTCGGTATAATCTCAGACATTTCTAATTCTTTGACAGTATAGAAAGTTTTTACATGCATGTGTGTTCATATAATGTAAACCATTCTATGATTTCCCATCTTGTCACTGTAAGCCTAACTCCTTGCTTTAAGAAACCCACCACTACCATTTTTAGATCAGTAGACCAAGCTGTATGGCTATTTAAGCATAAATAAAACCTCTTCTAAATGTATTAGCTTTTTGTATAATATAACATCTACATTTCAGTAACTTTGTTTTATATTGCAACTTGTGTTTTAGGTTTGTGTCCTTTCACGTGTTCATTTAGTTTAGGAATGTTTAAATCATGTAATACTAAAAGTTGTGTTTTTGTTTATAAGACAAACAAATTAGGGATGTCACTTTAAATATAGGCTGCTCACAAATTAATATTTGTGTTTTACTTGTGTATGTTCCCTGATGGAATGCATTAAAAAATAATTACAATTTGAATTTGTACAGAAATACTATTCATGCTGATTATATTTTAAAGTATTATTTTCATTCTATTATACTGTATATCTTACTGAATTCAAACTTTCTGTGCTGCTAGATGATTTTGTATCCATAAGAGTGCACAGTTCATAAGTACAGCACAGTACTGGGTACATTATATTAAAATTAATTGGAAATATTTGAAATGCCAAACATTTAGACCAGCTATTATATTTAGTTTGACTGCTGTTTAAACATTTCATTTAAAATATGCTACATGTGGCGCTTATAATGAATTAATATCTCCAATAACTCCTCTAGTATGTGCTGCCAATTTGTCTAATACATTATTATGCTGGTTTTAGGATTCCTAGGGTCCTTTAACTTGTACTATTTAATATACTTGTTATATTTATTTCATTACTCTTCCTTTTACAGAAAATTATAAACATCAAGCAAACAATTAAGCCAAGACAATGCAAATACTGTGTTCCTTGTGGTTTTACAGGTGTACGTGATGTTCATATATGTATTCTAGTTGTGTGTTTAGAAACTGAAATTGTTTCTTGACAGTGTCTACTGAAGCACCCAAGGATACTATTAAGCCTAAAATTCCACATGTGACTCTTGCCGCTACGTTGGGTAACAGCAGATACATTCTTTTGTTTTCTTTACGATGAATGGCTTATATCTATTCTTTAATATAGTGCTTATCACATCCATTTTTCCATTTTTGACATGCCGTTTGGTCATACTTGAAACCTGCAAGCCCTTACAGTACTTGCTTATTCTTTGTTTGAAAATGTTATGCTTCGTTCAACAATCTCTCTTTTTTCCACCATTCTCTTGCTTTATGAATGTAAACTGCTGAGAGCATGCCATCATTATCTTCTGCCATCATGGGAAAAAAACCAACATCATTTTCTTTTACCATTAAAATGACATTTACATTTCAGATGCAATATTTCTTTATCAACGTTACGTCATCTTGCTGCAAAGAACTGCATGGCCATGTAAAGGACCCGATACAGTGACATCAACTATATTCAGCCATATTTGATTGTAAATTGTCTTTCTAATTTCAGCTCCCTACAAACAGCTTGATATCTCTTCCAGACCCAAATCATCACTCAGACCAAGGATCAGACCTGGTAATTGCTATTATATGTCGGTTGTAGCATACTTTACCATGCAGATGACACCCAGCACAACTGAGTTGCCCTGAGATGTGCAGCATTCCATGTTTTTCTTTACATTTTGTGTCTTATTCACATTGTAGATACAGCGAAACACCACTCAACTGTGCTGCAACTTTAACAGCACAGGAACTAGTTTTAAGCACGTACAAATTTGCAGTAGATTTTGAAGTGAAAAAGAGCCGCAGCCGCTGCACCATAGCACTTCATATAAAGATTCAGGGCTTTACTCAGAGGCGGCCGTACGGTCTACGACCGCACGGCCGCCTCGATGTTTGTCTAGTGCGCATGCGCACGAGGGAGCCGGCTCCTTAGGGTCTCGTCGTAAGCCCTGATGGTCGCGATGGTCAAGGACCATCACCCTAGCGGTCGTTAGAGCTGTGGATGTTAACCTACAGCCTAACGACCGAAACAGAGGCGGCTGGTCAGGATGCAAGCGGCCGCCCAGTTTCTGAGCGACCGCTTGCATCCTCCGACCGCCTCTGAAGGGCCTCAGACTCAGTCGCACACAGAAGTACAAATGTTGCACATCAAATTGATCAGTGTAATCTATTTATTTATTTAATTTTTTATATTCATTTACCGTATTTACTAATTACCGTTATTTTAAATTGCATTTAATATAATTTAATTATATATTCTTTATGAGGGTGATAATAATGTAAGGCTTGAGGAGGATACCTAAGCCTAATTGGGCAATTAAAAAACACGTATGGGTGGTGTTATTTTATTTTTCTTATATTATTTATAAATCTATTAATTTATTACTTTTCACGAATATGGGAATGAAATTAGTATAATTTTAATGTATTATTAATATATTATTCAATATTAGGATAAATAATTTTTCACATCGGACATTAACAACGACTATTTGTATAGAGAATAATTAGAGCTGACATGATAGGTTGGTTTGAACTCTATTAGACCTATGATGACAATAGGTTTTTTGAAAATAAGATTGACATGAAAAAGTAAATACCTGATTAGTTAGGATTAACACACGAGCAACGGAACTGATGTCAATTGGATCACATAACGTATATTAGGTCACTGAACAGGGCAATCTGGTTAGCCTTGAAAAAGCTATTACCAGCGAAACGCGCGTCTGTATAGTCCCTGGTGTGTTATTAAATATATCTAACAATATGTAGCAATTGTATATCCCGCTAAGTGTATGATGTGTCATGGATCAAGTACTGTTATGCATGCTTAAAGAAAAGTTTTTCATACAAATGGAATGTGCTTGCAGATACACTTTGCTGGCTTACCGTGATAGTAAATGAAACGGGGACAATAGTGCACGGAGTGAACTGTAGCAGAGTTCCAAGTCAAAAATTTGATTGTATCACAACTGAATATATAATGTTGTAATCGCAATACCAGGGGAACCTGTGACTTGAAATTTGTTTGTAAGAGAAACACATGTATACTTACTTTGTGGAGGAGGATAATTTGCCTCACTCTGCTTTGATTAATTACTGGGGAAAGGAGAGGATATAACGGCATAAAACACACATCGTTTTAACCATAGTATTAAAATTATGTAGTATATAGTGCTGGCATAATACGGCCTGATATCTCACATTGACACATAACGCTGATGCTATATAAGCACTATATATGTGAAGTTAATCCTACCATTCCCGTATTGTACAAACATCGATTCCTTTTTACTTTCTTTATTTTCTGTTAAGAGTATAGACCTAAATGAGCCTACTAGAGAATCAGATTTAATTGTTATACTCGCAATTCGCAATAGATACAGATAGCCTGTCTATCAATCTTTAGCTTAGATACTTATATTACTTGAATATTTTGCAACATTGTGAACCATACGAGTTGCATTTGCTCTGACTGAGTCTAATTTACCCTAAGCATTCTCAATATGCATGCTATAAACTAGGAATCGATCCCATCTTGGGATTATATTACCAGGTGGAACACACTGGGATATATACGAACATAGCACATTTATTATAAATAAAATTAATAAACACACAACGGGACTTCAGTTTTAAAATACACTTTATTTTTGTTTTTGTCGTGTTTAATTATGTATGTATTCATATGTTTAGGAACAATGGCCCTCATTCAGAGCCGGACGCTCTGAGCAGAGCGCTCGCTCTGAATGAGGGCCGTCCTCCATAAAAATGGAGCGTACTCCTGGACGCTCATATAGCTGTGGGTCACCACCCACAGCACATACGAGCGTGCAGGATGATGGTTGCGATGGTCTTGACCATCGCGACCATCGCCAGTGCGACCAGAAGCCTGTGGTCGGGGTTTTCGACCACAAGCCCTGGAGTGATTTTGGCTCTAGCAGAGCCAAAATCACTCCCACTGACATCACTAGTGATGTCAGTGGGCCGGCTTCTGACGGTAGGTGTTCCCTTGGGAACGCCCCCGTCTGGGAGGCACGCCCCCGGCACGCCCACCAAAGGGGGCGTACTGTCAATCAACATCGACAGCACGCCCCCTTTGATCAGACACAACGAGCGAAGGAAAGTCCTTCGCTCGTCGCGTCTGGCGCATGCGCACGACGGAGCTCCCTCCGTCGTGCGCATGCTCAGTGCACACCATCGACCCACTTGCGAGCGGACAGCCGCTCACGAGTGGGTGTGAATCAGGCACAATGTGTTCCTTTTAATTATTTCGCTGTTGTTAATATACATATGCAATTTTATATATTGAAGAATAAAAGTTATATTTTTAATAAAATCAATCCAGTGCGCCACAATAAAGACAATTCTGCTCTATCTTTCTCAGTGTAATCTAGCAGAGTAGTTTTGTTACTTCCAGTTGTTTTATTTATGCAAGTAAGATGCACATTTTGACCAAGAAAGACACTCGGCCTCAGACCTGGCACGCCGAGGGTGGCAGTTTGTGCCCGACTAAAGCCAAGGTGTATGATGACACATCTGTATATTCTAATACTATAATGTTTCAATTTATGTTGTTAAGTGAATTGTTTGCATCAATTTATATTGAAGTCTTATATATTTTTTACTACTGCAATATCAACATAATAGTTTTTCAAAATGCGACAATTTCCCCAAAACACATAGGAGACAGCTAAATGGTTGTCTATTAATTTCACAGTCTAACTATACAGGCACTGCATACTTACCGAGATAGTAAGCCACTCATACTTACTGCACCGTCTTCAGACAATTGTTCATCTTGCCCACCCCATTTTACAGACCCACAATTCACTGCATGATGTCACTTTAAGGGTGCTTATTCTGTACCTACTTTTTCTTTGCTTAATTGGGCCTCGCACAGGAGAATGTATACAGGGCCGGTGCTAGGATTCCAGGCACCCTAGGCAAAACTTCTGTCTGTGCCATCGCCCCTCCCCCAACTAAATGCAACATTTGCGGGTACCGCAGCCGGTGGATATACTGTAGCATTAGCATAAATTCATGCTACTGCATTACTATCTACCTCTGTATCAGGCCCACAGATATATATATATATACACACACACAACATACACCTCTAAATATATATACGCATAACCGTGATCCCTGATGATGGGCAGAGGCCCGAAACGTTGGCTTATGGAAAAGTGATTTTGCATATTGAAAAAGCCGTCAGAGTGCCGCCTGAATGGTTTTGTTTATGCAAGGTACTTGTTCCTACGGAGGGCACCTACGCAGGTATAGACAGTACTTTTGAGTGCCGGGGACTTGGTTGTTGTGTGTGTATGTATATATATATATATATATATATATAAATATATATATAATCACACATAACATGCATACATATATATATATATATGCAGTATATATATATAATAGATATATAAATACAGGCTTCTAGTTACAAATGGCACTCACATCCCTTGTATATCTCCTCTGGCTACTTACCTCTGAGACAGCGATGTCCTCTAGGAGCAGCCTTTTTCCCAGGATTGTGTGGAGGGTCCCCCCACAGGTAGTGAGGCCATCAGGCTGTAGCATCTGTGGCTCGGGGGTCATCACAGGATGGGCGGAGGGATAGGGAAAGCAAACAGAACTTGAAGCCGCTTCCCTCGTGTAGGCTGGAGGCAGAATGGCAGTGAGCCGGCCAGTGATACAATGACGTCACCCGCACTGAACCCAGCTGCCCCAGATTGTTTTGGCTCTGTGTGTGTAATGGGATTTTTTGCCTTCTCTGGGGGGAAGCGGGTGTAGAGAGGCGCCCGCCCTGCCGGAATAGGCAAGTTTTCCCATGTTTATTAGCCGGCAGGAGTGGCTTCCGGTAGAGAGGCAAGACCATGTCCCCTCTCCAAGGCAGCCTCAGCGGGCCACCCCTCAGGTCTCCGTGCCCTTTGGCAGCTGCCTAATGGAAGTGCTGGCCCTGAGGGTATATATGTTAGACAGTGATGTGTGGCGAGGTGAAGCAGAGCCTTTCCTGTCATACTTAGGTATACTCCAGAGTTTTGACTATAAAAATTCTAAGAAAAATTTTAACAAAATATTATAAATATCTTTTTTGTATTCTAATAATTTTTATAGTCAAAACTCTGGAGTAAAAAGTGTATGGCAGATGAGGCACTGCCTCCCCTGCCTACCTTTTCCACACATCCCTGATCAAATCACACCAAATTTCCAACACTATATACTGCTGCACCTTTGTATAATCCCCACATCAACCCTCAGGTTCATATATGTATGTGTAAATCTGGCTCTGATACTAGCCAGTGCCTCCCCAGCCATTTACCTCACTGCATGTCACTGATGGTAGACATAGTTTTAAGGTATCTTCCAAAATATAGGCTATAAAAGAATTCCTAGCAATCTGTACTCTACCTCTTTGTCTGCTCTATTATATTTTAGGTAAATTCCAGACTTTTTTACACCTGCAATGATGTCACACATACAGTCTACCATTAGGCCATGATCCAAATATATAGTATTGAAAAATGATAACACCTAATAAGACTGAGGGTAGAGCTCTGGGAGAAGATAAAGGGATTGCAGGGAAGAGAAGAGTGATACATGTAGTTGTATATGTATTGAATAGTGAGCACTTCTAGCAGATTTACACAACTTGCACAGATTTACATCACAGAAACCTCAAAAAATCCTGTTACAAGAAGATTTTTATACATTCATCAAGTCATATTCATATTAGACAAATACAAAAGGAAATGTTAAAAAAATATTAATAAAAAACTTATTATAAGGTTTTCTTACTTTTAAACAACCCCCTTTCTTAGTACATTGTGGTGATGAAGAAGCTTGGTAGATAATTCAAAAGCATCAAAAGGGAAAATCACGGCAAGGTAGATGTATAAACTTTGTATCACACATAGGTGCATGTGGCAATACAATCTGTCCGCAGTTGTGTTGCTGGTACTTTACATCCACCAGGGCCAAGAGGCTTTAATGGGACATTACCCCCACCCTCGGGTGTAATTACCATAGGTGCAAGGGATGCAGCTGCTATGGGGCCCAGAGCTGAGGGGGGCCCATCTTTCTTGTCAAAGGTACATGTGTTATATATGTTCCGCCGTAGGACGCCCAAAAGAAATAGCCATGGCTAAAACAATTTAATCTGTTCTAATTGCTTTCAAAAAGGTAAGAATCATGAAAAAAATATGTTTTACAATGCTCATAATATAAAATGTATCTACACTACAGTGGCAATGGGAAAATCACCCAATAAAGAAAATAAATCACCAGCTTAGCTTACAAAATTTTTCAGTTATTACTGTAAAACCAACAACATCTCGTCATTAATTCTGGCCATAAATGCATGAAATACCCATGGTCATAAAGGCGTTAAGAAGTATGATGGTCATTGAAAAGCTGTTTCAGTGTGCAGTCTCCCCTGGAGCTCTCATATGAGTAAGAAACAGTTCAGATAAACTTTTAACTCCTAGAGCTTTTTTTAAAAGTCACTAGTTAGAATTTCTATAGTGTTTCCATTTTATTTTGTATGACAGGAAATTAATAGATTCACATTTACAAATGGTCACAACTGCTATTTATTGGTGGTCCTCTAATTTACTTTAATTGTTGAATGATTTCTTACTAACTTATTTAGCAAAACTAACCTTATGTCATTAAGTGATTTGGAAACTTATATTGGACAGGGTAGCCAAACTAATTTGTGCAGATTTACTCTACGGGGTGCTCCTCGTTGTAAGACCATTATGAAAGCAACTGATTTTAATTAGTCCATCTATGTAATGCTTCCTGATGGGGGCACACTGACTTGGACTTACTAGTTATTCTTTGCTGATATTATGTGTTAGATTACTGCATTCCAATCTACCAAATCTAAATTGCATAATATTTCCCAGTTATTACTGATTGTACACAACTACAATATATTGTAATGGAACATCTTAGCTATGGTACTTATTCTACACTTTCAGAATGTACCAGTCTATTGTAAGTTGTGATTTTGAAGACCAAGATTGGTTCTACAGCACATTGTGCTATTTAAAGTATGATGTTAAAAATAAAAGATAACAATATTAATAAAAATATAAAAAAATAAAGTCACCACATAATTAAGTTTGTGCATTACTTATTAGCAGAACATTCCACTGCTGAATTATAGTGATTAGTAATGTTATGCATTTCTAAAGGCTGTACTTGATTCCGGCTGATTTGTATTATATTCGGAGCATGTTACATAGCCTTCAGTTAAATCCTGTATTATACGAACTGCTTGCTTACCTCTGTAGCAAATGGCTTTAGGGTCATACTTACCCACTTTCCTGAAGCATCAAGGGGAACCCAAGTTTTTTGGAGTCCCACAGACTCGCAGATGAGAAGGTTATCCTTCGCTTCCCAACCACTTCCTAGTGAAATGGACAGGATAGGGGGGTGCAATTACGTGATTCTCAGGGATTCACCTCATTTTGACCTAATTACTGACCAAGCCACCCCACAGTGATCAGCTGCAGCTCCCCTGTTTGACCTCTCCTGAAAGGGAACATTTTAAAGTTGGCAAGTACAGATGCGCCCAGTTACATTGTGGCTGATTGCGCCACAAACGTGCGTACACATTGCGCCATGCGATTCCCAGCACCTGCATACACTGCAGTACGCCATGGTGTACACTGAGATCGCACCATGCATTCCTATGGAGGCACGGGTGCGAAAGCAGTGTGTGTAGCCGCCCACAGGAGCGCGTCTCGCGCAATGAGTGGCACGATTGCCGCGCCAGCAGCAAGGATGTAGCTGGGTATATCTGTATACATAAGATTCCTAAAGCAAATTAGTGTCTGTAGTTTGCTCTGACACCTGTTATTAGTTAACTTTGAATTACTGTATACCCTGTATTTGTACTGCTGGAAACAAATAATTTTTAGGTGTATATATAATTAGGGGGGGGATTTGTTCTATATCAATGTACTTTATATTGTCTCCTGATTTTGCAAAGTCTTCAGTGTGGTATGGATCTTCAGCACATGACAAACAGAGCTTGCAGAAGAGTTGATGCATGAGGGTAGTGTGCAGGGAATGTGAAATAACTGGTAATAGTATTTTGTACTGCAATGTAGGATGTTGCAGGAAAGAGTGGTGTTTACAGCATGTACTAGTATCATAGCATTGTTTCATGTCTGGTTGTAAAGGTGGGGATGGGTATGTTTGATGACCATTATGATGTCAACAGTCAAAATGTTGAGAGCAGAATGGTGACTCAGTAATAATGTTGTTTAATTTATTTTTACAGTGTCAGTGTCAGTATTATAACTGTAAAACATTATGTTTACAGTTAAAATACCAAACACGGTAAAAATGCTTTAAATAACATTACTACCATTTTACATATCATAGTTTATTAACTTCTATCTACCCTTTTCTATGTAGTGTTTTTGATCTTGAACTAGTCAAGCAAGGTTCAAAAAGGCAAAACTCACTCCTATCTCGGGGTATGATTCAGAGATGTGCACGATGCCCAGATTTATGGAGTTAAGCGATTATCAGTAAACCGTGCATTGCCTCAAGGTACATTACCATAGTCAAATGCAGAACCTGTTTTACTCACAGTGTGACTGACATTCACAGAGCATTTGGAATGGCGGCAAAGAACCCAGACGTGTTGCGACCGTTTTGGGGGCGTATCACACCCAGCATCTGCGATCCTGTGCGCAAACAATATGGCTTCAGCATCTCAGTTCCTGCTGCCATTCTGCAGGACCATAGGCTCACTTAGGACTGCAGTAATTGAATGATCTGCGACTGATGCTACATCTTTATACGCAGATGCTTGGTTTGCATAGCAGCTGTGTCCACAGACGCAGCAGCGACATTAGCATACAACTCTGAATCAGGCCCTGAATTTCCACCAAAGACACATATAATTATAGTGCAGAGGTCCACAAACTCGATCCTCAAGGCACCCCAACAGCTCAGGTTTTAGAGATATCCATGGTTGAGCACAGGTTGTTAAATCAAATTGAATGCTGTATTCATTAAGTCACCTGTGAAGCATGGATATCCTTAAAACCTGGACTGTTAGGGTGACTTGAGGACCGAGTTTGGGAACCTCTGTTATAGTCAACTGTTTAATCTTAAACTGCAATTTCACCACAATTTTTCCTTTTAACCCCTCAGCACAAAATAGGACAACTCAAAGACCAATCAGTTCAAGACCAACTGGAGAGTTTAACTGGATGTCAGGCACAATACCAGGTAATGCCTGATAAGATTTGTACTATATTAATATGTACATATAATATTGTGTATATAATTAATGCTCTCTGACCATGTTAAATGTATTTTGGGTTGACACACTGCAATCTTTTTTTTTTTTTAAATTAACTACTTTGTATTTTTTTTATCTAACCTTATTCAGTAATCCTAATACTTTGCTAGAAACACCTCCACTCTACCCAACTCCTATCCTGGCTATGCAAACTTCTTCTTCACCTCAAAAATCACCAATTTGCTCAGGTGGAAATTAAGGGCTCTTCTTGAACTTGCGTTGTACAGCTAAAGATATGCCCTTTATAAATTCTTCCCACCAGAAGGTAAATATTGACAATACACATAAGAAAGAGAACACTTATATTGCTCTCTACTAAATGGTCAGTTGGTAGAGATGCAGCAGATTTCGGCCAAATGATCATTTATTAATCTTTCTCTTTGTCTATCAATTGTTTCCAATACGTCTCATATACCTCTACAGTAGACCAAACGGCGACCATCTTGGTAAAGGAGAATACTTCAAATAAGGAGCATTCTCTTAGGGAGTGATTGATTTTAATGTGGGTATTCCTAGCTAGTTTCATACTATAAACATAAATGATATGGGGAAAGAATAAAATGGAAAATTGTATGGTGTTTTTATCATTGGTTCATAACTATAGTAAGAAATGCTCAAAATTTGTGTTTTCATCCACATTTACTAGAGTTCAAAATGAGAGCAGCAAACTCACAACAAGCATATTGTTAAAATAATAGTGTAAGTTGACTCTCAAAGCCTTGCAGGTTAATGTATAAAGAATGTTAAATCTCTACTATTATTATAAACAATATTGTAGTTTCACCAATACATCACCTCTGAACACAGTGTTAGGTTATTGCTCCTTAAATATCAGATTCAGAACAGATGTAATCAACTCAGTTTAAGGGAATGTGTAAACACTTAGTAATGCCTGTGTAGTGTATATGTCGGGAGTCCTATACTATCCTGCCAAAAATCCACACAAATACATTTCATAACTGCCATAAATGCTTAGTAATATTACTTTAATCTTTATTGGCATAAAGATATTATTAGATAACATAAAGCTCACTCACTATTAGTGAGTACTTAGTATAGCACACAGACAGCTGGTTCTAGTCATTTATGTTATATTTATATTCTTATTAAGTCTAAAGCTAGGAATACATAAATATCACTTAAACGTGATTAGATCAAATTCTATATTTCAGTTAGTTTTAAACTATATGTGAGTGGCAAAATGTGTCAAGATGTATATGAATGAAACAAATTAGTTAAATCACTTGTTTTTCAACTTAGTGGGTTTTTATTTTGTAATTGGTTCAAGCTGGGACCATTTCTAGTAACAGACATTGGAGGTTAGGAATCCAGGTCACAACTAGACAAGTTGCGGAGGAGAGTTGACTATTATAATTTATTTATAATCCAGATCTATAAAGAAAAGTTTTTCTTTCATCCTAGAAATAATGTTCCCACAGTTGCACTCATGTTTCCTGGTGTCTCATGCATATGTGCGTTCTCCAAATACATTCCATCTCCCCCTACAGCTCTGTGGAAACGATCCATCACTTACCCATACTTTGCTTATTTCCCCAGTTTCCACTGTATAAATATTTCAACTCATAGCCCACACTTATTTCGCCTCCATTCACTAATACCTGCCCACCAAACTATTTTCTGTCATGATCAACTTGCATGATAATCACCTTCACCATAACCAATCACAACACCTACTTTAAAAACATGATCCTTTCACTTACTGTACATTGACTTTCAAAACATCATTTCACCAAAGTGGGTACAATCACAGGGACACCAACAGGGTGACTGTTTCATTTAAACCCTTTTGATCCTATGACTAAGCTGAAGCAGCGAAACGCGCGTCAGGACGTTGCAGGATTCGCGGTGTATGGCATGTCCTGCACATTTTTAAAAGTGTTTCCACGTAATTACGCTCTCAATGTCTAAATATTTAATGGATGCCCTATATGATGACTGCTAGCAGTGAATAAGATGCAGCACCATATCCACAATGTGTTTGTTTATAACTTAGGGTGATTCTTGGTGCAATCTAGGCTTCCCATGGGTATTAATTAGGTTGGGTAATTTTCCTGTGATGTATGAGATGTTAGCACCATACCCACGATGTGTTCAATAAAAGATTAGGGTGATTGACGGTGCAACTCATATACGCTGCCCATGGGTACTAATGATGTTTAAACACATTAGCTACATTACAAGTGAATTGTATCCGAAGATTACGATGCACACCAGTTATATCATTATTGAATGGTGCCTGGAGATAACCTTATAACAAGTGTAAAAGATATGATGGTTATAACATTGTATCTAAATATGAGTGTATCATTTCTATAATTTGATATAAATAAAATCCACAGCAAAGGCACGCTTGAGGGTCCTATCCACTAGGCGACCTGAAAGACTGAACGTCTAGCGTTCATACCTTCAGGTCGCCGAGGTGCGGTGCCTGCACTGAACGGAATTCACTGAATGTCATTCAGTGCAGGAGCCCGATCTTCTATCTCTGAACATGCCAAACCTTACGAGCGTCATCAGGTTGACGGGCATGTTCAGTAGATAGTCGGAGTCGGCAAGGACCCAGCATGCACGCGCATCGCTGGTCCTTGCCGGCTATCCATTACAAGACTTTGTGAACAATGCGACCAAAACCTGGTTTTGTCAAATGTTCACAAAGTAGTGTAATGATAGGCCCCTTTACACTGAGTCCATGTCTATATGGTGATTAATAAAGTTTAAGATGCGGAATTAGACAGCTTCTGACTCAGGACTCAGGAGATACATTATTAGGTTATTCTTATGTAGGAGGGATGCAATCTCCAATTTAGTCAGAGATAGAGATATTATTTATCTCTTACATTGTGAGATTTAGCTATCTGGAGTGATTCCCCCATACATTGAATAATATGATATATCCTAACTCTTAAATATCACCACTAAACCATGGAGTGAATTAAAATCGGAGGTTATTTTATGTGCTATGTGTCATAGCACATAAAATAAAGTGATTTGTGAGACCTAGAGAGATACTGACAGTTTAATACTGGTGCGCTTTGGGATTACAATTATTGTGATCCATCTATTTTCACTTGTGGCTACCGGTGAAATAAATAAAATATTAGCAGCAAATTATATGGGAATTTTCTATGAACAATGACAAATGGAGACGGAGACATTACGATCTGATTGTACTCACTTTTAATAATGAATCTGAGGAAAATATTCACAGAAAATAAATTAATTAATTGTATATGTGGTGATAACTGGTTTTTAAATCATGTATACACTTCTTTTATTATAATGTATAAAATATATAAAATATTTTGCTGACCTTATTTTAAGGATTCAATAAAGGTTATATTTTAATATTTGGTGTGGGTCACTATTGAAATACATATGAGGTTAATTGGAATCAGTCCATGAGTGCCCCTTAATAGGAATACTTTGTTTTCTTTTTTTCGTGTTTGTACTTATCCATATTCCTGTGTGCACTTCCCCTTCTGTAGTGAATTGAACACTTTAATTGCAATATTGGGGAAGGACGAGGGTTACGTTAGATCTGTGCGGACATACTTTTGTTTTGCTTGGTGGTTCATTTAAACCCTTTACGCTAACAGATCATGACATAAAATAATATCATCATCCAATCATCAAGCAAGGCTTGCATGTATGACTGTACAGTCATAGGGCAGTTGTTTGCAATAAGAATACTCCTTGCATCTGTCTTCCCATTTGTCTTTGAATATAATGTTCCTGGCCTTAGGGAGTTCTGGACAGAAAGTAAAGGTAGAAGACCCAAAAAAAAGTAAGCACTTCTTTTCTGAAACAGAAAAACACATTACTTCTAAGATAATATATTTTAGTTTCTCCTCTGAGCTAGGAAGGTGATAATTTATACTGACAGGTTCAATTAAATGGAAAGCTATGCACCTCTACAGGAAAACATATTTCACCATCAGGGACCCACCTGGTAGAACATGAGTGTAACCATTTTCAAACATTAATACAGGGTGAAGATTATATAGGAAGCATTCGGGGGACCTTCCTACATGTAAAACACTCTAAGGGATTCTGGGGTCTATTTAATAAACAAAAATATGGCATTTTAGATGGAGAAAGTCATACTTTTGTTTTCTACTGTGTTATCCAGCAGCCCTCATTGGATTTAATAGGGGCTATGCAAGAACAGTATTTGTATAAATGAGGCTTACACCCCTGCACTCCCCTGGCCGGCTTCCCGATCAGCATCAGTCTGACATCACTGACTGTGATTGGCTCATGCACAGAATATGCAAACAGCTTTTGCAGTTGCTGAGAATCTCCTTGCTGAGACACGCCTGCACCAATTGGGATGAAACCTATGCGAGGTGGTCCAGTTGGATCCTGGCCAGGTTTTAGGGGGATTAGGGTCCCGGTCAGACCTCCCGTTGGTGTACCCTGAGCAAAACTTTTACCTGGGGAGCCTGTTCTGAGCCTTCCACTGGATGGGTTTGGAAGAAAACTTCAGAGTGGTAACATTGGATCCCAGAAAACATACTAGAGGTTGAGGTCTCGGGCGGAACTCCTATTGGTGTACGCTAGGCAGAACTTTGACCCGAGGCAGAACTTTGACCTGGGGAGCCTATACTGGTTCTTCCACTGGATGGATTTGCTTGAAACTTCACAGAGGTGTGGAAAATGGTCTGGGATGCCCAATGGAGTGGTTGGGGTGCTGTTGGACCTCATGGCAGAGTGCGCCAGGCAGAACTTTGACCCAGGGAACCTGTTCTGGGCCTTCTACTGGATGAATTTGAACAACATCGCATAATAAAACTTCATAACTTTAAACCCAGGCAACGCCAGTACTTCAGCTAGTTTAACATATCCAAAACTAGAGATGTGTGGGTTCGGGTTTACTCGGGTTTACTTGGTTCTTATCGCCAAAATTATCGCAAGTTCAGATTAGTTTGGATTTATTTAATTGGCTATCCAAAACACGTGATAGCTGATAGCCAATAAAATGCAGTTTATGAGATCCGAACATATCAAAGTAAATCCGAGTAGAACCAAACCCGTACATATCCAAAACTCCCATGTTAAACATAACGCAACATACTGTACATACAGTACAGGTACAAAACGAAAAATCATGCATATCAATTGGCCTCAACCCTACCCCATAATTGTGCTTTCACTATAACATTCTGTGCATATGACCTTAATGAACAAATACAGCAACATGATTAGTGGTCTTTAATACCGTTTGAGAGTCAGTATAAGTCTGTATCTGCAACCATTACTGTATAAATAATGACGTACTGGGAGAAATCATGATGTGGTTAAACTAAGTAAGGATTTTCATATCATTTTATGTTTCCATTACAGTATGGAATCTATGTTTTACTCACGCTACAAAAATATAAAAATATATTCTATAGTAATGGATACCAATAAGCAGATTAAAGTCAAAATATGGTGGCTCTTGCAAGACATGAATATATGCATAGACACAGAATGTGTGTTGTTTGCACACAATACACAAAGAGAATGGTAAGTCTTTTCATATGGTAAATCACTTTCTAACATTCCCAACATCCTCTCCTTAAAAAAAAAAAAACTCTAAATATAATTGGACTTGAAATGAATAAACCCCAAGCACCATTCCTACATTCCATCAAAAAAACCTAGTAGCACAAAGTTATAAAACAGTCTTGCTGGAGCAATAAATCTACAGGTTCAGTTTTGCATGAGATTCCTCAATACTCAGTGGTTTTTCCCAGCTTTTCGTTTTACTCAATACAGATGATAGTTCTAAAGAAAGTGAAAATATGCAGTTGTGTCGCATAAGTATACCTGTATATATTAAGTGTTATGCTCAGTTTCTAATGTTTAGTTAAGCAGAAATGGTGAGAGAATGCTGTTCGCCTGTTGTTTTTAAAAATAGTTTGTTTCATCTCTATTTTTGTTGCTGACAAATGAGGTATTGGATATAAGGTGACTGAAGAAATTAGCCATGGAATAAAATCTAAAAAGAAAATAAAAGATGGAAATAGACAGCTGGTCACTATAGTTCATTACTGTCTAAAGATGAGTAAACTGAAAGCTCAGAGATTTGTGCATCTTGTTTGCTATTCCTATCTGGGCAATATACAGTATAGGGGTCTGTTTACCAAACAGTGATAACTTTTTTGTCATCACGGGGATAACGGGGATTATCACTTCTTTTTTGTTATTTATCCAGGGGGTAACAGCAAAGAAATCATCAATTTCTCCTGCATTCACTATAATATTGGATCTTTCCATATCCTAGAGTTTAGCCTATTCTAGAGATTGCAATTTTTGGTAATTTTAGTACGTAAACTGCAATCATTTATGCTTATCTCAGTTTTTGTAAAAAATATATCACCATCTCAGGCTGGCATTATATTAGTTGTATAGCTGCTGGAAAGGAGCTATGCCGGAGAAGGCTTCCGTCTTCATGTTCTTTCCCCGGCAGGCTCTTACTCTAGCTTATCCATGTCACTGGTGAGGGGGAAATGTCTATTAGATGAGTTGAAACAGTTTATTATATAAGTATTGTACTCATATAGTTTGTAGGATGATCGGATATGGCAGGTTCCCAGGTAATAAACTGTAGTCTGTGTCAAGATTCACATTCACTGAATGCCAAGCAATGCAGAGACTGGAGCCAGGGCTGTCATTTGGAATGTATTCAATGAATACCTGAGCTCTGCCGGTGACCCACAATACACTGATTATAATCAGTGTATTGTGGGTCGCTGGCACAGAATGGGTCAACCTATTTTTGTGATGTATCGCTGACATGTTTTAGCAGGTCTGTTAAGGTAGTAGGGAGGAGGATTTTTTAAAATCCTCCATTCCTATTTCCCAGGTGATCTCTGCCAAGGGGGTGTGTTGGGCAACAGTGTCGGGCTCTGCGTCCAGTTTCCCTGAGACAGTTGCACATGCAGAACCCACAAAGTGACCCATATGCAATGAGTCATGGCATCATCTGCTTATCCTGCTCCCTTCTTTGCTACAATCTCCTTCTCCGCAGCCATTTCAACATGCACAAACAGGGGAACCAGCAGCTTAGCTGCTCTTCACAACTTCCAGAGTTGGAGGGGCAAGAAATTGTTGCAGCAGCTGCTCCACTGCCCATCCTCCAGGGCTACCATTCCCTTTTCAGCGACCTATGTAATGTACACCTAGTAGAGGGGCAAAAATCATGCTGAACCCACTAAAATAACATAGAACCCACCAAAAACTACTGAGCAGCAGATACACCCCACAATGAACAGCTCACATGCCCCCACATACAGACACAAGAGGCTGCCCCAATCTTTCATTGTAGGAAAAAGGGAGGCACACGGGTAGTACAATAATAGCTGAAGCTTTACACATTTCAGGTCTCTTCATTTTGTAATATACATCACAAAGATGTTCTATTTTGCTAAGTTCTAGGGTCATCTGGGTAATCTGGTGTGTAAGTGGGTAATATTCACTGACACATGTTTTTTAATTTATAACTCAAACATAACAGGTGTACAGAAAAAGGTGACTGCTTGCTTTAGTTGTCTATTGCATCACTAAATATTCCTTTTACACATTAAATATTGATATATGAAAAGTAAGTGGTTTACTGTAAGAGACTGCCAGTGTTGGTTCCTCCTACTGCTCCAGTCCTGCTGTGGCCAACTGAGTACACACATGTAAGACTATTCAGTGCAGAATTAAGGTCTGTGGGGGCCCCTGGGCAACAAACACGTGGGGGGCCCTATTAATAAAAGTTTAAATTATATATATATATATATATATATATATATTATACACACACACGCATGTACAGTATATATTTTAACACACATATGTATATATGTGTATATATATTTTTTTTAAACACACATACACTACCGTTCAAAAATTTGGGGTCACCCAGACAATTTCGTGTTTTACATGAAAACTGACTTTTATTTATCGAATGAGTTGCAAAATGAACAGAACATATAGTCAAGACATTGGCAAGGTTAGAAATAATGATTTTTATTTGAAATAACAATTTTGTCCTTCAAACTTTGCTTTCGTCAAAGAATGCTCCTTTTGCAGCAATTACAGCATTGCAGACCTTTGGCATTCTAGCTGTTAATTTGTTGAGGTAATCTGAAGAAATTTCACCCCACGCTTCCTGAAGCACCTCCCACAAGTTGTATTGGCTTGATGGGCACTTCTTGCGTGCCATACGGTCAAGCTGCTCCCACAACAGCTCAATGGGGTTGAGATCTGGTGACCTCGCTGGCCATTCCATGAGGTGTGCTTTGAGGATACATTTAGGAAGCCGGCGGCCGCAATCCCGACCGCCGGCTTCCCGAATCCTCTATCCCGCCTAGGGTTAAATGACAGGCGTCTAAAATCTAGACGCCTGTCATTTTCCCGACGCCGGGGACAGGCGCCCGGCATCCCGATCGAAGGGATGCTGGGCGCCGCGAGCGGACAGCCGCGGGGGGAGGGTTAGGTTTAGAGCACCCAGGGGGGAATTAGGGTTAGGCACCCCCCCGGGAGGGTTAGGGTTAGGCTAGGGGGAGGGAGGGCTAGGGTTAGGCACCCCCGGGGGGGACTTAGGTTTAGGCAGCGGGGAAGGGGGGGTTAGGGTTAGGCACTTAGAGGGGGGAGGTTAGGGTTAGGCACTTGGGGGGAGGTTAGGCACCCCTAAGGAGGGTTAGGGGGGTTGGATAGGTTAGTTTATTCTTACCTTAGGGACAATCGGGATTTCCAGCGCTGTTGTGCTTCCGCTGCCGGGCTCTGGTGTTTTGGCGGGCTGCCGCAGCCGGGAATCGAACTGCCGGTCATGCGGCAGCCGGGAGCCCATACGGAATGCATGCTTTGGGTCATTGTCCTGTTGGAGGAGGAAATTGGCTCCAATCAAGTGCTGTCCACAGGGTATGGCATGGTGTTGCAAAATGGAGTGATGCCTTCCTTATTCAAAATCCGTTTTACCTTGTACAAATCTCCCACTTTACCAGCACCAAAGCAACCCCAGACCATCAGATTACCTCACCCATGCTTGACAGATGGCGTCAGGCACTCTTCCAGCATCTTTTCACTTGTTCTGCGTCTCACAAATGTTCTTCTGTGTGATCCAAACATCTCAAACTTCGATTAGTCTGTCCATAATACTTTTTTCCAATCTTCCTCTGTCCAATGTCTGTGTTCTTTTGTCCATATTAATCTTTTCCTTTTATTGACCAGTCTCAGATACGTCTTTTTCTTTGCCAATCTGCCTAGAAGACCAGCATCCTGGAGCCGTTTTGCGGGTACCATTTAATGAAACTGCCAGTTGAGGACTTGTGAGGCGTCTGTTTCTCAAACTAGAGACTCTAATGTACTTGTCTTCTTGCACAGTTGTGCATCGGGGCCTCCCACTTCTCTTTCTACTCTAGTTAGAGCCTGTTTGTGCTGTTCTCTGAAGGGAGTAATATACACCGTTGTAGGAAATGTTCAGTTTTTTGGCAACTTCTCGCATGGAATAACCTTCATTTCTAAGAACAAGAATAGTCTGTCGAGTTTCACATGAAAGTTCTCTTTTCTGGCCATTTGGAGAGTATAATCAAACCCACAAATGTGATGCTCCAGATACTCAACTAGCTCAAAGGAAGGCCAGTTTTATAGCTTCTCTAACAAGCAACCCCATTTTCAGCTGTGCTAATATAATTGCACAAGGGTTTTCAAGACTTTTCTAATCATCCATTAGTCTTCTAACGCGCTTAGCAAACACAGTGTACCATTAGAACACTGGAGTGATGGTTGCTGGAAATGGGCCTCTATACACCTATGTAGATATTCCTTTAAAAATCAGACGTTTGCCGCTAGTATAGTCATTTACCACATTAACAATGTATAGAGTGTATTTCTGATTAATTTAATGTTATCTTCATTGAAAAAAACCAGTGCTTTTCTTTCAAAAATAAGGAAATTTCTAAGTGATCCCAACTTTTCAATGGTAGTGTATATACCCAGACACTGCCCTCATTCACCAATTACTACCCTCCTCTGTCATGCACCAACGACACCCCAACACCCAATCACCCTCTTACATTCATCAACAACACACAATCCAGACACAACCCTCATCATTCACTATCAGCAACCCTGTAGCACCCACCGTCATATACTACTAATACATCTGCTGCACACAGACAACCACATTCACTACCAACACCATAGCAGCACCCAGACATAACCCGTTATTTACTATCTTCACCCCAACAGCACTCAGATATTCCCCCATACACTACCAACATCCAGACACTCTTCTCATACACTACCATCACCCAGACACCCCCCTCGTACACTACCATCACCTAGGCACCCTCTCCTATACTACCAGCACCTAGGCACCCCCCTCCTACACTACCAACACCCAGACACTCTTCTCATACACTACCATCACCCAGGTAACCCCCTCCTACACTACCATCACCCAGGCATCCTCTCCTATTCTACCAGCACCTAGGGACCCCCCTCCTATACTACCATCACCCAGGCACCCCCCTGCTACACTACCAGCACATAGACACTCTTCTCCTACACTACCAGCACCCAGACACTCTTCTCCTACACTACCATCACCCAGGCATCCCCTCCTAGTGTAGTAGGGGGGTGCCTGGGTGCTGATAGTGTAGGACCTACACTATCAGCACCCAGGCACCCCCCTACTACACTTCCAGCACCCAGACACCCCCCGCCTACACTACCATAACCCAGGCACCCCCTACTACACTACCAGCACTCAGACACCCCCTCCTACACTACCATCACCCAGGCATCCCCTCCTAGTGTAGTAGGGGGGTGTCTGGGTGCTGATAGTGTAGAACCTACACTATCAGCACCCAGGTAGCCCCCTACTACACTACCAGCACCCAGACACCCCCCCTCCTACACTAAAAACACCCAGGCATCCCCCTACTGTACTAGCAGCACCCAGACACCCCCTCCTACACTATCATCACCCAGGCACCCCCTCTCCTACACTACCAGCACCCAGACACTCTTCTACTACACTACCATCACCAAGGCATCCCCTCCTATTGTAGTAGGGGGGTGCCTGGGTGCTGATAGTGTAGGACCTACACTATCAGCACCCAGGCACCACCCTACTACACTACCAGCACCCAGACACCGCCCTCCTACACTAAAAGCACCCAGGCACCCCCCTACTGTACTAGCAGCACCCAAACACCCCCTCCTACACTACCATCACCCAGGCACTCCGCTACGAGCAGTGTGCTGCTTGTGCTTACTCCATGGTGCTTCATGCGTCCACTGACCAGAGCAGAGGAAGCAGGTCCCGGGCCCCGGCCGCCTTGTGTGTGGGCGGAGAAGAAAGGAGCCAATAAAGGATTAGGGACATGCGTGCCCGGTCAGTGTAAAAAGGGGCCGGGAGCCTAATCGCGGGCCACGGCACCGTTAAAAGATTTAAAAAAATGGTTTATTAGGGGGATGTGGCCGGGGGCAGTGTGTGGGGGCCCCAGAACGCCCGCCCCTGCCACCCTGCCCATAATCCGGCCCTGAGACTATTCATAACTTGTAACATAATTAAATAATACATGATTAGTAATTGCTAAATTTTGTGTTTTTTTTTTTTTTAATTATTATTATTTTTATTGACAAACTGAAGAGTTTGTACCAAATAGAGCACAATTTACTGCATGTGTGAGCTCGCAATAAATTGTTTAGGATTGTTTAGAAAAGGGAAACTTTTAGTGGGCTATGATCATTATCTGACTGTATGTGAGAGCACTAGCTATTTGCACAAATGCTCTGACATGGGAGATCGCTATGGATACCCCAAATTTGCCTGCTGAAGGTATTTGGTATTTATAAATTGTCTCAATAGGCGCTGTTTTGCGTATTTGCATAACTGGTGAAGAATAGCATTTTGTCTTACTTTTTGGAGAAAATAACTAGTCCCTGCAAATTTTGGGTGGTTGAAGTAAAGTATCATAAAGTATCGCTTAAAATTACGTAAAAAATCCACCTGCCGCAAACATCTGCAATCATAAAAACATCTGGGGCATACTTGGGGACCCCCCTGGAGTCTATTTTGCTAGTTTTTAACTTTGTCCCCCAACTTCTTTTTTTTTTTGCCCCCAAAAAGAAAGTAATTTTTTGGGGTGTTCTTAAGTCTTTTTAATAAAAAAATTTTGATGCAGTTTACCTTTGGGAGACTGTCTTAAGGCTGCACGGGGGTTCCCACAACGTTTCACCCCAAAACCCCAATTCTGCACTTTTTTCCAGCCTGCTAATCATAAGCAAAACTTTTCGCCTGTTACATTGCAATGACTAGGAAAGTCTTTCAAATTGAATACGGCGATACTTTTCCGCCTGCCGAAATGACGTCACCGGCGAAACTTTTTCGCCAATCTCGGCTTTTCTATTCAAATTGAAGACGGGCCATGGTTAAAATGCTAGTATTACAACCGTGTCAGCACGATGACATTGGCATTGTCCCATCTACATATAGGCCCTCATTCAGAGCCGTACGCTCTGAGCAGAGCGTAATCTGTACCCGCTACCCCCCCCCTCTGGGGGTGCCCAAATTCTTTAGGGTCATTGTAATTTAAATATGTGGACAAACAGAAGCGCAAACCTATCCACCACCATATAACCAAACCTAAGGATGACAGGTAGCACAATTTACTTCACTTTACTAAAAAAAAATCAGGATTTCTCAATAACAAACTTTTGGCTTAGGGGTGCCGTGAATACAATGCTGATACACTAGGACTCCGTCATTCAAAAAAGTTTGGGAACCTCTGTTTTAGTGTATTAAGGGCCTGATTCAGAGCCGGACGCAATTAGCGCTCACTCGTCCAGAAAATAGGGGTGGCTATTCAAATGAACCCTTCGCTCTTTGCGGTCTGTTCACGCCTCTATGTCTGAACGAGCGAACCAAACTAGCGGTCGTTTTTTTTAAAAATACGCCCCCTGGCCGCTCGCATCCTACGTCATGTCCGCTATTTATTAGATTAATCGAGTACATCGACCAGTGTATGAACTGCTCGCTATTCTTGTGGTTGGTTTTTGCTACCACAAATTTGCGAGCAGTTCTGGCTATAAAATAACCCAGTGACGTGGTCAATGACGCTGCTGTATTAATTATGCACACCCATAAAACGCCCGTTTTGACCGTTTGGCACGCCTGCATTCTGATCTCCACTCCCCGTTTTCAAGCACCTTCTCCCGTTACCACCCACATACGCCTCCTCCTGTCACTCATATTAGCAGGCATTCGCTATTTAGCGAACAAACGATTTTCGTCCGCACTGACTGGTTCGCGCATGCGTATTACGATCCGTACGCATGCGCAGTTTGGCAAACATCGCTCGGAGCGAACGAGCGGCCGCTTACGAGCGGCTCTGAATCAGGCCCTAAGTCGCAACATGGCGTACTGAGTCGAAGCATAATGCACTGAGATTACGAAAATGCTGAAGTGTCGCTTTTCCTAAACTGCACTGCACATGCACCAAATAGCCAATGCAGTTTCTATGGCACTACCTCTGATTGGCTGACAGAACCATGTGGAAACTATCATTCGGGATGCTACAGTATAGTACAGCATATCAGTAATGGATCGAGAGCTGCAGTTTATTATTTTCTGAAGACCGGATTCTACTTGTCAAGGGAAGGGGACAGAGCACCGGCAAGGACTAGGTGAGTATGTGTAATACCACATACGCACTAGACAATAAGTTGGATGATATGAACGATAACGTTATTGTTCATAGCGTTAAATATCGTCCAGTGTGTATGGAAGACATTGTTAACGATGCACGCTCTCATGGATCGTTAACAATGTCTTTCATCGCCCAAACTTGCAGGACAAACCTGATGATGTAGTCAGGTTCTGTAAGTACGGGGATGAGGGAGGGTGCCATCACTGAATGATATCGTTAACGATATCGTTCAGTCTGTATGCTCAATGTCGTTAATGACATTGATCCCGGCAATTAACGAGATCGCTCATGGAGCATATCGTTACGTATGTATGCGGCTTAAGAGGGGTGCGGTGCAGTGTCTGCTGCTGTGCAGGTGTACTCTCGTGACTTACCTGGTGTCGAACCCTCTCACCTTGAGGCCGTATGGTGAACAGACAGTCCTGAAATACCAAACTGGACACGGACACGATGACCTAGGAGGAAGGAGATGATGTGATAGCCATCCTTCCTCAACGTAGACCGACACACCCTACTGGACCGAGGACCACACAAAACAGAGATTCGGGTTTTGGCACTTTTGACCTCAGGTCCCGATTTTCACCTATAGGTACTCGCACTCCAGGTGAAGACTCGACCTCGCACCTTAGTGCATGGTCCACTGTACACCCAGATGGAAAGAAAGACAGGTAGAGACAAACAGAAAGTGAGAGACAATATACACACAGATGTTTCTCACCATGTCCACTCTTGATCTTCGTCCGCCCACTCGCCTACAGATCCCTGAAATGAGATAACACACAACAGTCGTGCAGGGCCTAAACCTAGATTAAGTGTGTCATGCTTACACTTACTACAGCAACATCACCCTCAATCTAAATGTTTTCCACCTGCCTAACTAGAGCTGGCCAACTCCTCCTCTAGGTGATTGGGAAACACACGTTATTTTAGTGGGAGCCTGACAGCTCTCCACGGGGTACCAGTCTCCTACAGGTGTGGGGAGTTGAGGGCCACTCCTCCACCCAAGGTATAGAACCAGAGGGTGGGAGCTACAGAGCTAACGACCTCTGGAATGTATATATTTATGCAGGGGCTCAATTATGCGATTATAGTTTTATTGAACTGGGCATACTGTCCAGTCACTCTCAATGGCTCAGTGTCCAGGGCCTAATGTCCAGAGTCTTATAGGTGGCTCAGGCTATTAGCTTGTCTACCTCAGGTCACAGAGAAGGAACTTGGGCCTATTACCCAGAGTCCCCTTTTTATAATTAATGAATCAGGCCTATGGGTCTGCCTAATGGTGGGCACACACTTTGTGATCTGGGCCTAATGCCCAGAGCACTTTATCGTGGGCTTAGGCCTACGGGCCTGCCTAACTGAGTGGCTGACTTAGTGGCCTGGGCCTAATACCCATGACCACTTTATACCTAGGTGGGCATGGGCAGTATCCCCCACCTATTTGCACTATTAGTGACCTGGACCCAGGTCACTTACTCCTAACAGGGGCAATTACAATTTATACAGCCTAATGCCCCCTATGGCACCCGGGCCTAGAGCCCGCCTATTTACTCACAGGCCTAATGCCTGGCTGTGCCCACGGGCCTTTTGCCCGACTGCCCTGCTGGTCTAGAGGAATTAAATAATAGTGGTGGCCCAAGGCCGCCTACCGGTATGTTGGGAGAAGCTGCAGTGGGGAGCTTTGTTAGCTCTTTCACTTCCCACCACTGCAGCACTCCTCCAGTCCTCAACTTCTTTCTTCTGCCGCTGGCCAGCGCTGCCGCATCCTCTTCTCCGCGTCCAGCCGCCACTGTTCATCTTCTTTCTTCTCAGCGGCGTCTTCTGGCCTCTTCTGCTTCCACCGAAGCTTTGGCCGCTGTGCTCTTCTTCCTTTCTTCGGGAGGTCTTCTCTCCTACCTCTCTGCTGCTGAACACCACGCCCCAGATGTGAGTGGGCGGGGCTATGATGCAGCGAACCGTGATTGGCCCTCTGCAGCCACATGTGATTAGCTGCTGGACCACGAGCCGTGATTGGCTTGCGGCCAAAGCCAAACGTCCGACACTTCCACCACTTGACCTGCACTGGGAACAGATACTCCGTCCTAGTGCCAGCTTCTCGTCGCCTCCGCTTACCCGGCACTAGGCGCAGAAACAGTGTCCTAGCGCTGGCCGCCGATGTGTGCCGCAGGGGATGCATCACCACTCGCCCCTGCAGCTGTGCCGATGCTGGAATCAGCCACTAGATCCAGCACGGCTTTCCACATTTGTACAGTATAGTAGTGTGAGTGTGTAATAAAGGATTAAATCATTCGGTGTGTGAGTCCTGTATTTTTTTTTATATATTTTCTTTAAACTGGAAGTACAGGTGTCAACCACATCTGAGATGCTGGGGCAGGCTGGGTGGTATCTGTATTCCCACTGAAATGGATAATATGACTCCTTATGTTACACTTTCAATCCCATCGGGGGTGTTGCACAATTTTGCATTTCAGATGCACGTACAGCTTGGCATCTAAGATGCAAGCATTCATCTGGTGCACTACAAATGCAAGGGGTTAGTGGTTAAGGTGAACGCTTTACATAGCCGTCACCTGAAGTTCGATTCTCAGTAAGGCTAGGGGAATTGAGGAAAGTGAATTTGTTAACAATTATTTTATCTACAGTATATAATTTTAAAATTTTACTTATGCATTGAATTGCACTTCAAACATTTGGCAATCAAGACACTAAAGGGCTAACTTTATTAAAGTGAGAGTTTTTATAAGTGAGTTTTAGAAGAGATGTCTTGATTGCCAAATGTTTGAAGTGCAATTCAATGCATAAGTAAAATTTTAAAAATATATACAGTACTGTAGATAAAATAATTCAATTATCCACGTTTTTCGCCAATGTTTTTTTTTCTCTCGAAAACACATAGGATCCATGATAAGCTCATGAACCTATGATTTTTCGCCATTTTGGGGGTGAAAAAATGGCACTTATCGTGGATTATTTTTTGGGACACATCAGGTCCCGAAAAATAAGCCCCGATAAGTGCCAGCGTTGGGCAGACTTCGGGGCTAATTGGATAGCCCCGCAGGATCCATTAGTGCCTGAACAATGTTCGGGGCTAATTGCATACCCCCCTAAAGGTTTTTATTTTTTTTTGCTACTGTACTGTGGGCCGGATTCAACACTGATCGCAACTGCATAATCGCACGCAATAAAGCTGCGAAAATATGGTAATGTCTGCCACCGCTCAGCCAGCATAGAGACTCCCACTACTGCCTTCTCACATCCATAATACCTCATAGTTCTACATATACTTCGTTAACATCGGAGAACATTGGCCCCTTACGCACAATTACAGCAGGTCTGACCTGTCTCAGAATTTGCAAGTCTCATCGCATGCAGTAAGTAAGCAGCTGCATAGGCAATCACAGTGCCTAATTTATGCACGCCCATGCAATGGTGTTCCAACGGACAGGAACATCTGCGTTTCGGCAACCACTCCCCCGTCACCACCCTCAAATGCTCACAGCCTGTCACTCACTTAATCGCAGTGCGATTGTCAAACACGAGCAGTGTGGTGCATGCACAGTACGCAACAATCGCCCGATCTGCGTACGCAATTGCGATCCATGCTGAATCAGGCCCTGTATTACTATTACTGTATCTGCCCCAGCCATCCACCCGCAGGCTACACACCACACACATTTGCTTGTTAATATACAGAAAAAGCTGCAAACCCACAGTACAAGTCGCAATACAACTCGGTAATAAAGACACACTCTCAGCTTTAAACAAAAGGAGCCCCAGGTACCTGTACTGTATTTCAATACAAGTCGCTGCAGCTGCGACATGAGCACGCTCAATTACAAACATTTAATTTTGAGTTCCATTTCAAAATTTTATTCAAATATAACTACTGTATGATTGAATAAGGCCCCTATCTCTGCACCATTATTGCATGCGATTAGACACTATACTGTAAGTTGTTACGGGATATGTGAGCATTTAACTAGAGTCCCATCATGAAAACATCTAATTTTATTAAAAAACTGCATGTGCGACATATTAGCAGTGGGGTATGCGACTTTTACGTCGTAAAAATCCCTGTTCACTGCTACTCAGGTGGATTGACGTGCTGTACGCCTGCAATTTTATTGTGTCTTCTTCCAACAGGCAGCGAGCGGATCTCAGACGATTCAATACAATACAATAAATTTACACTCTACAGTATGTGATTGGTCCACCTATCAGTACCATCTCCATCCACTGCTATTGTATTCAGGGCCTGATTCAGAGCCGCTCGTAAGCGGCCGTTCGTTTGCTCCGAGCGATGTTCGCACATCTGCGCATGCGTATGGGTTGTAATGCGCATGCGCCAACCAGTCAGTGCGGTCGGAAATCGAGCGCTCGCAAAATAGCGAGTGCCTGCTAATTTGAGTGACAGGATGAGGCGTTTGTGGGTGGTAACAGGGGAAGGTGCTTGAAAACGGGGAGTGGAGATCCGAACGCAGGAGTGCCAAACGGTCAACACGGGCGTTTTAAGGGTGTGCATAATTAACAAAGCAGCGTCATCGACCACGTCACTTGGTTGTTTCTTAGCCTGAACTGTTCGCATGATTGCGGTAGGAAAATCCTACCGCAAGCACTGCGAGCAGTTCATACGCCTTTCGATGTACTCGATTAATCAAATAAATAGCGGAGATGACGTAGGATGCGAGCGGCCCTGGGGCGTCTTTACAAAATAGCGAGCACATGTTTCGTTCGCTCGCTCAGACATAGAGGCGTCAACAGACCGCAAAGAGCGAGCGCTCAATTTAAATAGCCAGCCCCTTTTTCTGAACGAGCGAGCGCAAATAGCGTCCGGCTCTGAATCAGGCCCTCAGATCTGTAGTTTTCCTCATTGATGCACTGGCCACCCAGCGGTTAAGCTGTGTATTGCATGCTGTGGATTCTGTTGTGTCTCATTGCGCCTCACTGCACCTACCCACAGTATTTCATGCCGTAACTTAGACGCCTTAGTATAACGTAACCTGAGCTACAACGTATGAAAACACATCTGTAAATATATCCTACAGGAATTGGTATGAAATACCGTCGGCTGCATGGCCGGCGGTTCGATTCCCGTCAGCGGCAGCCCGACATCAGCAGAGTGCGACGCAGCGGAAGCCCGACAGCGCTGAAAATCCCGATCGTGGATAGGTAAGTATCCCCTAACCTAACCCCCCTAACCCTCCTTAGGGGTGCCTAACCCTAACTTCCCCCCCAAGTGCCTAACCCTAATCCCCCCTCTAAGTGCCTAACCCTAACCACCCCCTTCCCCGCTGCCTAAACCTAAGTCCCCTGGGGGGGTGCCTAACCCTATGTCCCCCCCGGGGGTGCCTAACCCTATGTCCCCCCCGGGGGTGCCTAACCCTAAGTCCCCCCCGGGGGTGCCTAACCCTAAGTCCCCCCCGGGGGTGCCTAACCCTAAGTCCCCCCCGGGGGTGCCTAACCCTAAGTCCCCCCCGGGGGTGCCTAACCCTAAGTCCCCCCCGGGGGTGCCTAACCCTCCCTCCCCCTAGCCTAACCCTCCCGGGGGGGTGCCTAACCCTAAGTCCCCCCCGAGAGCCCTAAACCTAACCCTCCACTCCCCCCCCCCCCGCGGCTGTCCGCTCGCGACGCCCGGCATCACTACGATCGTGATGCCGGGCGCCGGTCTCCCGGCATCGGGGAAATGCGGGCGTCTACATCTAGACGCCCGGCATTTCACCCTTGCCGGAATAAGACAGTCGGGAAGCCGGCTGCCGGTATTTAGGCAGTCGGCTTCCCGATTGCCTCCCATCCTACACACTGGGATCCATCCTTTCGCCTACTTTATGGCACACAAAAACTTTGCATGATGAACCACAGATTTAAACTTTTTTATTCATCAGTCCGGTGGCACTGGTTCCCTGGAGCAGCGGTGGTCCTGTCGCAGACAGGTGCCGTCTGACACCCGCCACATTGACTCTACCCTTGCTGCCAGCGGCCCGTCACCCCAACTGCTTTGAGCTGCTCTGTTCTTCCCGGAGTCTGCGGGTAGCTCATGTTACAGATGGCTGTGGCTCCCATTGGGTGCAGTCACCGCTCTGTTTTCAATTTAAAGGGCCAAGCGCGCCAATGTTGACATCACATTTAGCGCCAAATTCAAACCCCCTCCCACTTAAAGAAGTCTCTGGGCAGTTTTTGTTCCTGTTGAACTACCTGAATACTTTCCTGTGTTCTGATCCGGTCCATCTGATGATTCTTCTTGCCTATCTCTTTGCTACTGCTCTAGTTACTCCTGGTTCTGAATTTTTACTACTCTTCTGATCTTATTCTGCCCGTTCCCTGGTATATCATTACCCCCTTCTTTTGACCCGTTTCTGTCAGCTACGCTCCAGTACGCATCATGGCAACCAGTCCTACGGTCTGTCTTAGTATCCACCAACACTTAGATAAAAGGGTTGTGCAACCAATGTGTGTGTGTGGGTTGGTTGTGGAGTCCGTGTAGGTGGGTGTATGTGGTGTCTGGTAAGAATGAGTCCCAATTATTTTTAAACTGTATATTCCGGTTTTAGAGGCACTGTGCTCCCAGTAACAAACAGGTATGCAATAGGTAAGAAGTGTGTTAGCAATATGGTGTATGTGACATACCTGCCTGTACATAGGAACTCAGGCAGAGGGCCGTGACCTGCATAATCGGCGCAGCAAAGTATAAACCCCCTTGCACGGTCCCTGGTGAAGGCAACCGATACATTAGAGTCCACAACTCTGTTCTGGATCCACACCAATCCTAATTGTATGGTCAGCATCCATACCATCCATGAGAGTTGTGACTCAAGTCCTGAGTAGCCCACTGGCGTTTTATCATGACCATGGCCTCTTTTCATTGCTGCAGAACAGCTGTAACTTCTTAACCCATTGCCTGTTCCCTGAAATATCTTTTTCATTACTTTGAAAACAACATTATTTTTCACTTTTTGCTAACCTAAACTTTGTACCATTTCAGACTATTTACTGGACTTGAATTGCTTATATTAGAAAAAAAAGTAGGAGTGTTCTAAACTTTTGACTGGTAGTGTACATTGTACTAGTTTATCATGATTAATCATTATTGAGTTTAGTTATGTAACCTACATTTTGTTAGGGCAGCATGTCTATTTCAGAGGCAAGAACATGCACTTCTGCAAGGAACCTAATTGTTGAAATACACCCATCAGCCATAACATTTAAACCACCTGCCTAATATTGTGTAGGTCCCCCTCGTGCCGCCAACACATCTCTCAAAACATGGCAAGGCATGGACTCCACAAGACCTCTGAAGATCTGGCAGCAAGACAGTAGCAGATCTTTTAAGTCCTATAAGTTGCGATGTGGGGCCTCCATGGCTCGGACTTGTTTTCCCAGCACATCCCACAGATGCTCGATCGGATTGAGATCTGGGGAAACTGGAGTCAACAGATTTCTTTGTCATGTTCCACAAACCATTCCTGACCAATATTTGCAGTGTGTTAGGATGCATTATCCTGCTGAAACTTCAAGAACTGACTGTTCACTTGCTGCCTAATATATCCCACCCCTTGACAGGAGCCACTGTAACAAAATGTGTTATGGCTGCTGGGTGTAAGTGATTCTACATTTTGTTTTGCATTCCGTACCTTTATGTCTATATTATATATTTCTGTGTGATTATTGTAGACTGAAACTGCATATTTAAAGCAAAGTTATGCTTTGCCTTCCAGGTGGCAGAGTCTATGATAGTACAAAGCTTCTTGGCAGTAGTAGAAACATTTCAATGACACCAAACAACACTGGAAAAAAGACATTTTCAGGTACACATTATAATTCTTGGGATTGGGCAAATGTGTAAAATTGCTGTTTTGTATGATATTTGCCAAAATGCAGACATGTGCAATATCTCCCCTCGTTCTGCCACATTAGGGGCCAGCCTGCCATGGAGGTATAACCTTGCCCCCAAGTTAACGTGGCCAAGTTAGGCGGCAGAAGAGCATGGCATTCACATGGTTGACTTAGTATTTGGGCTACACAGATCTCTTGTACAAGGAGAATTCAAACTATACTGCTAATGTAGTACGTGACATTTTATGTGGCAACACTTATTTTACTTTTGATATTAAGTTATTTTGTTTTTTCACCATAGTTTCTTCAACACCACTTCCTCCTGCAAGACCAACCTCCATACATAGAAGAGTTCAGACTGGCAATGTAACGGCGAGACCACGTGTTACAGGTATATTGTATTGCCAATGTTGGAGCAAGTGATTGAGTAAACAGGCCCTCATTAATTACACAAATTAATACTATAGGGTATCGCAGAAATTGCATTTAAAAGCTTAATATAAAATGCACAGTTTTATATATCTGTGCAGATACAGTCAACTCCTACTTCCAGCAGTGCTTTAATTTCTGTGGTATAGTCAAGGTATAGTAAAATGACGCCATTGTACATGGATTTATTATAATTAATTTTGTTAGAAGTCATTGTAATTTCCATGTCCTGACAGTACATTCACCACCTCTTTTAACTGTAAGGCCAACCTCCATCCACATGAGATCTCAACCTACCAATGTGACAGGTAGACCAGGGAGCACAGGTATATTAGTGCTGTGCCTTACGGAATTATAATATCTAACTTTAATAACATGCAGGATAAATATTATTATAGACAATACTAAATATTTTAAGAGCATTAATTTATATTAACCAATACCTGTTACTCTTTTACAAAACAGGCACTGATGATCTTACGTGGTGTGTTATATAACTTAAATTCCTCTAACAAATTACCCCAATAAATCATACATGAATTAGTGTCCAGCTCTATAGATTTGCTGAACTAAATAATATGTTTGTCAAAATGTTTAAAACACAGTTATCACTATAATAATAAATGTTTTAATATTTTCCCTGTACTTGCTGCTAGAAGCAACTTATGTTGTCTCTCCTTGTACTAAATTGTCTGAATTTAGCTGTCAGTGACAGTTCCCACCTCTATTCATAATTGTTGAGATCTGGGGGTAAATTTACTATTGGTCGATTTGCAGGTCGATTTGAGGAGTTATTTAGCACTTCTCAAATCGACTCAAATCGAATGTTTGAAAACCAGTGATTTTTTCAAATTTACTAATATTCGATTTGAAGGTCGATTTGGCAAAAAAATTCGATTTGAGTCGGTTTTGAAGAGTGATTTGCAGTTCGATTTGACATGTTCATGTCCAAATCGAACGGCAAATCACCCTTCAAAACGAACTGCAAATCCCCGACACACGAACTGCTTCATGTTTTTACTTTCAGCAATAGCAGTTCGTTGTCACACAGATACATGCAGACATCAGTGAGATGCCTGCATGTATCTGGCTGTAAAAAGTGTGTAAATAGTTAAATTTAAAAAAAAAAAAGTGAGGTCCCCCCCCCCTAAATCAGAACCAGCCCCGGACTGCTGAAACCCAGTTCTGGTTGACTAAGTACAGGGAAAAAATGACGTAGGGTCTCCCTGTACTTAGTACAACCAGTACTGGGCTATGGGAAGCAGGGCTGGTCCTGGATTTACAGGGAAAAAATTGCGTAGGGTTCCCCTGTAAGATCCAGAAAAAGCCCTGGACCCTTTCTAATAGGGGACTGATGCCACAGCCAGGGGAGCACTATCACCGCGCCCCCCAGCCGCAGCATCAGCCCTGACCGATCAGCCCAGGCCAGGGATCCCTGGGGAGTTGGAGACCTCTCCAAAAAAAGGGGTCTCCCTCTCCAGGGCACCCCTAGCCTGGGCGGTGGGTGGTGGGTTGATTGTGTAGGTGTTGTGTTAAAATAGATAAAAGTAAACATTGTCTTTCCAGTAGAACTGCAGGTCCCAGCAAGCTTCCCCCGCATGCTGGTACTTGGAGAACCACAAGTACCAGCATGCGGGGCATTAAGGGCCCACTGGGACTTGTAGTTCACCTGTAAAGAAATGTTGCAAGAAACACACACACCTTACAAAGTATAACTTTAATACGTACAAAGTATATTTTTACTTAGTATTAAGTCATATAAACATAAAAGACATGTGGAAAGGTTACAGAACAACAACTTTGTTTCTGTTCTATTCTGAATGCTTATGCACTTATTGTTTGTTATACACATCAAATATTGTGTTTATCCTATGCCATTACCTTGTAATTTAATGACTTGTACTATTGAGAACAAGTACACGTTTTTCAAGATTGCAAAATCTACATTCATGTCCCAGTCCTTTTACAGAATCAGCCTTTACATGACTAAATTATTGTGTAAGTGTAGTCCTTTCATTCTGCTTTAAGATTATGGCCATGTATTAGTTATCTTTGGCAGAGATATTGTAGAGGAAGGATACTAACTGACATTAAGCAAAATTGTACTTGTTTGTATATTGTCTCTAACACATCCTTTTTTAGTGTTTTACTTATTCTTTTCCCTAATAACAAAATAAGTGTTATGTAGTAACAATAGACTTATACCTCATTGGACCTGCAAACTTGAGAATCCTCTGATCACACAGTATTCAGACCCATCCTTTGGGTTCAGTATATTATGTTGGCAGTGACCATGTCGGCATTCATAATGTCGACATGGTTATAATGTTGACAGCGAACATGTTGACATGTTCATGATGCCGACATTCAGCATGTCGAAACTAATGAAATGTTGATATGGTCATAATGTCAACAATCTATTTGTGCAGTATCCCTATCCCCTAAACCTATGTTGATTTTTCATATGTCGACATTTTGTCCTTCACAATATTTTACAGGTGCTGACATTTATGATGTCGACATTTTAACCATGTTGATAATCATAACTGTCAACATTCTGGTGTCAACATTATGAATGTCAACATAGTGACCGTAGACTTTATGGGGGGAATTCAATTCAACGCTATTTGAATAGCCCCGGGAGGTAGCTCCCGGAGCTATTCAATACAGCGAACTGATAAGTCAGAGAATGCCGGTTCTCGCAATTTAACATGGGTGTTTAGGTGCGAGAGCCGGCATTCTCTGACTAAAGTGCCAAGCGCGCAGCTGTTACCACCACGCTAAGCAGTAAAACAGCTGCGCGCCCGGCACTTTTGTCAGATTTCTCCTCGCATCCCCAGGGGGGTGCGAGAAGAAATCCTTAGCCCGCCCAAACAGCGCGGTGTATTGAATAGCCAGGGAGCTCCCTCCCGCGGCTATTCAACATCGCTTTGAATTGAATTCCCCCCTGTGACTGCATACCCATCCTTAAGGTGTATAGTCTTTATATTTAATTTATGCTGTCTGCCTAAACTCATAAAAGTGAATACAACTAAACTGAAATGTTAGGGGGAGTGACAAAGGGATGAAAGATTCCTATTTAAAGGGAAAATAACTATTGTTATCATGGAAATTTCTTTATACAACATGGTGCCACAAAAGTTGGGAGATAATAAGCAGAACCCTCAGTGTACAAAGGCTCATTACCACTTTATTTGATAAATGTCCTGGTGGTAAAAAGCGCAGCATTGCCCTTCATAAAAAACTACAGCCAGAACTATTCCAGTTTATCACATGTGTTTTGCCCCTCTTGGTGCTAAATTATAGCTAGACTATTTATAGCTGGCGGAAATAACACTTCTCTGTTCACAAGTAAAGAATATTTAATTTCTCTCCAATTTGCTCAGATTAGGTCATGTCTGTAAGCTGTTTCATTTGACTTCAAACCTTTGTAAACCAGCTTAAGGTTCTATCTACAGAACGTAGAATTATTGTTTACTATTCAGGAACACATTTTTTATGACTTAGCCATGTGCCTGTTTCTTTAACAAGGAGATACCCTGATACCACGTGCTCCTTCAACTGCCAGGCTCAACCTTACTCCTATATCTATAGAGACTCCAGGGAAGCAGCCAACTTTGCCTGCTCCAGAGGATGATCAAGGTATGAAGGAGAGCTTCTGTAACGCGGAGCTGTAAGAGTGGACCTTTCACCTCCTGTGTATTTACATTAGAGACGTGTCCAGTTAGAGTTGAGTTGAAATGGTGCCATGTGCTATGTTTCTGTCTAGAACACGGGTCACATGCCACATACACGTTCTACTTCTCACGTGGTGTGACAGCAACATAGCTACAGAACCATTACACCATAGATCATTGTCTAATGTACCTTTAATCAGAAACTTTTGGTGACAGGTCCACTTTACAGTATGCTATTTAAGGCTTTTAGCATTGCCACGCTTTGCAATTCTGTTTAGTTTTCTAGCATTTTTTAATACTCTATTCTTATGAATAACAATACCACCACCATCATCTTGATTCAGTCTAATCAGAAGAGTACATTTGCAGATGACAATATAACTTTAATTGAGAACTACATTTATCTTATGAAACTTTCAAGATCAATAAATCCCGAACAGCAATCTCAAAACTGCAGGCAGGACACCTGGAACCTTCATTGTGTGGATGAACAGTGGCAAACTATTGTAATTTGCCTTTAATATCCAAGATTAAGTAACAGTTTAAAGTGTAGCTACCAGTAGTAGATGCACATTGAAATGCAGCATTTTTGCACTTCTTCTTTCAGGGAGTACTGAGAATTGAAGGAATCGTCTATGCTTTATGTCCTAAAATGTCCAGTAGCGGAGTGGCATGTGCAGGATTGTGGAAACAGAACAGTGTATGTTTTCCAGGTCACCTCACAGAATCACAAGTTAAATCATTAGTACTACCTGTGGATCTCTTACACTGTGTATCAGACAGTAATGAATACACCTCTGCTGCAGCAAGGCTATGTGAAAGATATGCACAAGCTTGCCGTACACCAGACCAACTTTCCTCCAACCATCCAACTAGTTGGTTGGTTGGAATGAAAATCCGGTAATGTATGAGAGCAGGGGCAAAAAAAAGATTGTATTTACAATACTCATCAATAAAATTGTTGTGGCATTTATTGTGTTTTCCACACAAATGTACAATTCTGCTAGCAGATTCAAACCCTTCCCACATTCAGTGGAGGGGAAAAGTACTAATTATTTCTGTATTTCAATAGCACTTATGTGCTCTTCTCAATGTCATTGCTTTCTTATCATACTCGCTTCACTGCAGATATCCTGTACTTCCCTTCCAATATGCCTCTCTCCATCCCACTATCTAGCATTGATCCTTATTCTTCTTCACATCTCTATTCACCACAGACTACCCGCTCTCACTTCTCTTCAACTTTCATCTTACTGGCATTCACATCTCTGCCACCAGGTCTATCCTCCTAGGCCCTACAATCTCCACTGCCTAAAAGTATATTATATATATATATATATATATATATATATATATATGTATATATATATATATATATATATATACATAAGAAAACTATTTTCCAAGATAAAATTAGAGAGCACTCACCAGGGCTTCTGCCAAGACGTACAATTTTTTACTCACGTTGCAGATACAAACATGGTTGATGTTTCGATCACAATAAGTGACCTTCTTCAAGACACAAAACCACAAAGAGGACGAGACTGCAGTATACCCCCCGGTGCAACTTAGCCCCCTTAAATACCTGTAGAATCCTGTTGCATGGAACACCACAGGAAGTGACAACACCAATTAGTCAAAACTTTAAGCAATTCATATAACAATCAATATAGCATATTCAGACTGATTGATAACAATTTAAATAGTGTATTGTACACTCACTAACTTATAGTGGCAGCCAAAGAGAAGTTCAAGAATATTATCCTCTACCACTTGTTTATTCACAGCCAGTGCTGAAAAAGTACATAAACCGTAAACGCACAGCAAAAAGTCCGGCCGTTACAACACAGGGGTCCAAAGCAGTGGCGTCACAAGGGGGGTGCGGGCCACCCCTAGGTGTCACCCGCCAAGATGTGATACCAAGGTGCAGATTCCCCCTCAGTGACAAGAGCTGGAAGTGCAGCACTCGGCTCCGGACACTATGAGGGAGCAGGCACTGCACACAGGGCAGTCCGCACCTCTGGCAACACCTCCCTACCCCAGTAATAAGCATGGGGGTTTGGGCTATGAGCCCACGCCCCTTCCTGTGTAGTAATGCCTCTTGCCCGGAAGCCACGCTTCCACACCGGGTGACACCGCGGGACGGACGCCACTGCTACAAAGCAAGATCAATTACTTGCATCCCATGGATATTCCATGCATTCCACGGGTCAATAGAGAGAGCAGCCGTCCCCTCCGTTCTCCACTGCCAGCAATTGCCAAATTCCGGTCCACGATTACACCATGGAATGCAAGCAGGAAGAGCCAGCTCCGAAGTTGAATGCAAACAGGAAGTCATTCCACTTCGTCATACCTTAGTCCCATGATCCACCATAATAATCTTACACCACAGTGCAGGTATATACTGTATAATGATATATAACAATACTTAAACTACTAAGGATATTGAATTAGAACCTCTATACACTCCTGCCAATACCTTCTAATATCTTGCCTATAAACCTCTAAGGATGACGCTATTTTGCGTACGCAGTCATATAGTAAATAAAGACTCCAGACCTTGAACCTGTGGTTCCAAAGCACAATGTGATATTTCAAGTAAAAGTACAGTCAGTTACACGCTATGATCTAAGTACAATTTAGCGCAAAGAATTATACAGACCCAAGTACAGTTATACATATGCAGCACTCTGGACCAGATGTAGGCATCAGCAAGAAACCCCCGTCTATTAGCATTCAGCAAGAAGACTCAGATTGGGGTCACAACACACACGTTTATACTCTCACAGAAACAGACAACACAATAGAGAGGCTTGTCGCTGATGCCATTGGTTCCCAAGGAGGATGCATCTGTTGCAGAGCATTTAACAGGTTGATTCAAATAGACACAGTCCAGCCTCTAACAACTGGTTGTCTCTAGTTTCCTGCCTCATGCACATCCTAACAGTTGGTCATATAATGTACATTTTGGTGTTTTAAGTCTCTGCGGTCCATAAGTTGAGAATGCATGTTGCGATCTTCACACTGACGATACCAGAATGCTGTTGAAAGAGTGAAGATCAGTATAATATCAAACATGACTTACTTATCATGTATTAAACCTTAACTACCAAATAACCTTTATTTCACAGCAATTATAATAAATGAACAAACTTGAATCTTATACTTTAAAGCTTATGAGACCTGTTATGTGAATATGTACTGTGTAAGTATTTGGGGTTTGATATAAAGACGCTAGTTAACTTGGGGCAGATGCGTGCGCATGAAGCTAACAAACAGTTTTCATACAGGATCTTATGCATTCGCTAATATGCGACTAGTTAACAGCGCAATTGTGCGTATTTATGTGTGTATGAGAAATGGTGTAAGATGCAATTGCATGATGCTAATAGTAACATCGCCGTATGTACTTAAGTGTGAGTTTAGCTAAAATGGCGCTGGGCGGCCATTCGCAAAATGGCGTTTTGCGATCTGATTTACAAGATGGCGTCTTGCGGCCAGTCGCAAGATGGCATCGTTACGACCTAATTTTAAGCTGGTCTTGTCTCAGCCAATTATCCAGCTTCGACAGTCCATCCTTTGATAGCGAACAACATGCTATCACAATCTGATTTTAAAAATTAATTTAGGCTTACATTTATATATTATTTAGTGTTATTATGGGATGGCACAAGGTGGTTTTTAAACCATCAATAATGTGTCTCTGAGTGGGGACATAAAACTACTATTATACGCACACCGCAGATCTTGGAAGATCATGTGAAAGGTGTGGGGATACACCAGTCCTATAAAGGCAGTCTTGAAGGGGAATTTGAGACTTTACATTATCTGAGGTGTTTTAAAAATAACATTTCAATAATACATTCTATGCATGTCTAAATATAATACATTAAATGATAGTATTTCCTAGTTCAGGGTTGTAATGCAGTTTCTATATTTACCTCAGTATTCATATTGCCATTACTGACCACCATCATAATTTCGTTCTTTCGTTTTACTCTATTTTTACATTTTCCACACTTCAACACAATAGGAACACACCGGACACATAGGCCAATTATTATGATAACAATCAGTATAAGGATCAAGAATTTGCCTATGCTGGTGATCACTTCCTGGACCCATTCCCCTAGGCCTGAGAACCATTTCACTGGGTTCAACCATGAGACCCATCCTTCTATCTTCTCCCCTACTTCAGCCACTGAAGCATTATGGTTCTTACGAAACTCCCATTTTAGCTGCAGAATTTCATCCATCTTCCGGTCTATCACCTCCTTGGGAGTCGCTGGTATCATTGGTGACATAGGTGCAACATTTTACTCCAAATTGGGTGGCCACAGTTACGCAGTACCCTCCAGTAACAGCAGTTAAATAATTTAACACTAGCCTGTGTTGCACCAGTTCTTTCTTGTACGCTTACAATTCTCTCCCTGTATACCTGAATGTGTCATCATACATCTCGGTGATATTATCTATCAATTTAGCAAGTTCCTGAATATATCTAAAATTTAATGTATCCCGAGCGATCCTGGTGGGATCCAGTGTGACTAAAACTTGGAAGCCAGTTGTCTCACTAATTAACTGAGTGGCTTTATACACGTAACCAGGTATCATATTTCGTTTGCCTCTGTGTTCATACTGCGTGTGAAGATATGGTGATAGTGTGTTTTTATGGATACCGAGCATTTCAACATGTGTGAGGGTCATAACTTCTGGGACTACTCTTCCCAGGTAACACAAACCTTTGGAACTCGGGGAGAGCCACTTATAATATAAAATACACATTATCGGGGAGAACATAAGGAATAGTATGCATCATTATCATTAAACACATTTCCCTTGCAAACAATCCTATCTCAGTGTCTTCCATCTGGTACATGCAAGTCTCTGGTTGTATTATTTTAGCACAGTAACCATCTGGTACCTTACCAATAATTTCTTTGGTGTACCGGTACCTAAAATGTTTCCTACTAGATTTAATTGAGCGTAACAGATCATGGTTTATGGACTCATTATCAGCTCTCTGGGAGAAGGTCATAGTCTGATTATTCCCTGTCACTTCCCAACTCCCAGGTTTATTGGGGTTGGTTATGTTTAAACACAAAAGTGATCTATACTTGGAATTGATAGAGTTTGAATTGAGGTGGTTTGGATAAGAGGAATTTTCCATCCAATGTTTTCCCTTTTTGGAATTCTAAAATTTCCGTGATATTCAGCGGAAATGGCACCAACCCTACATTATGCTGTCCCTATGGCACATGTGAACACACCCAGCAATCAGTTTGGTTTAACACTTTGCCTACCATGCTATGATAATCCTCTAAAGGATACCCACCCCAATACGGGTTATATTTAGGCTGGCACCGTTGAATACAGTTCTCATCAACTAGGGACCCACAAAGTTCACAAATACAGGAATCTTCAGACGATAAACCTCCACACCGTCCCCGAGTATCCAGAATTATAGCTCTCTTAACAATAACACTACTAAGATTGGTCAGGCACTCCCCTGATTGGCATTGCACTCCTCCTGACTCCACTCCATCAGCACTGCCATCAGCTCCCATCTCCTCAATTGGTCCCCCATCACAGAAACCGGCTATCCCCGAGCCAATCAAAATGGTGAAAACTCTGGAAAAGAATATGAAAATGAACACAGCAGGCCAGTCCCATTGTCACAACAAAGACCTGCAAATTTCTTTTAGTTCAGGTATCTCACTACAACCTTTTCAATCCTCCCGGAACAAGCTCGCGATAGACAGGTCCACGTTATCAGCCTTGTCTCCGACTTGTTTCTCCACCGGTTGATTGACCTTTTTGCAATGAGTAGAATGGACCCAGGTATCTCTCTCAGCCACCTTCAAAGATGTAGTACTTGTCAGCAGCACCTGGTACAGACCTTCCCACCGATCAGTTAAACAACCTGAACGCAACAAATTTCTGATCATAACATATTCTCCTGGTTCAACATCATGACAGTTAGTTTCAGGCATATCATTGGACAACAATTTCAGTTTCTGCTGCTGTTGTTTTAACTGCTTACTCATTGATATAAGATACCTTACAGTTACCTCGTTGTTACCCTTCAAGTCTTCCTATGGACTTGTAATCAAATGAGGTTGTCTACCGAACAGTATTTCAAATGGGGACAGATTTAGAGGGGGTCTAGGAGTGGTCCTTATACTATGTAGAACCAATGTTAACGCTTCTGGCCATCCTAGTCCAGTCTCTGCCATGATTTTACTTAACTTATTTTTAATAGTCCCGTTCATCCTCTCTACCTTGGCGCTGGCTTGCGGTCGGTAGGGAGTGTGAAGTCGACTATTAATACCCATCAGCTTACACATATTTTGAAAAACATCACCTGTGAAATGAGTACCCCTGTCACTCTCGATGATTTTAGGGATACCGTACCTGCATACAAATTCCTGAACTATTTTCTTGGCAGTAAACGCAGCAGTATTAGTGGCCGCTGGGTAGGCCTCAACCCAGTTGGAAAATACGTCAGTGCACACTAACACATACTTAAGGTTCCTGCAGGGTGGTAATTGGATGAAATCAATTTGTATTACCTGGAAAGGTCCATCAGTCGGTGGAATGTTCGGTAGGGATCGCTTTCCCTATGTTCTTCCTCAAGCAGGTCAGACAGGAAATTGCTCTCTTTTCTGCTTGGGAAGAAAAACCTGGTGCGCACAAGTATGCCCTCACCAATTTACACATACCTTGTTTTCCCAGATGAGTCAGACCATGCCTGCTGCCCATTTTGCAGCTACATCGGCTCTGTTGCTGCCCTGTGACACCGGATCATTCTCACATGTATGGGCTTTACACTTAATTACTGCCACCGCTTTGGGCAGTTGGATTGCTTCTAAAAGATGTTTTATGTTTTCGGGAATGTGCAACTGGTGTGCCTGCTGCTGTCATAAAATTTCTCAGACGCCATAGAGCCCCGAAATCGTGCACCACCCCGAACGCATACCTAGAGTCAGTGTAAATGTTAGCAGACTTGCCTGCTGCCAATTCACACGCTCTTGTTAGTGCTACTAACTCTGCCACCTGGGCTGAGTGAGGAGGACCAAGAGGTTTAGCTTCTATGATGTCTGTGTCATTTACAAAAGCATAACCTGTACATAACTCACCTGTGTCTGTTTGTCTATGACAACTCCCATCCGTGTAAAAAGTCACATCTACATTCTCTAAAGGTGTGTCACGTATGTCAGGTCTAGCAGTAAGGTCTGATTTAGATATTCCATACAATCATGTGCATCATTATGTCCGCTGAACTCACCTCCCGCCAGCAACTCGTCCCCTTCCACCCTTATGTTGTACATATGGTAAATACGTTGCTGGATTCAGCATACTTCAACGTTTAACAGTGATGTTTGCAGGTGCAATTAGAGCTAGTTCCCATTTGGTAAACCTAGCCGAGGAGACGTGTCTGGTTTGAGCAGAGTTCAGCAGAGCAGATACAGCGTGGGGAGTGTAGACAATCATATCACTAGTGATGTCAGTGGAGAGCTTCCGGCTCTGACAGAGCCAGAAGCTCTCCGGGGCTTACGACAAGTGAGACCCTACCCTAGGGTCTCGTCGTAAGCACCGATGGTCGCGATGGTCAATGACCATCGCGACCATCACCCTAGCGGTCGTTAGAGCTGTGGGTGTTAACCCACAGCCTAACGACCGAAACAGAGGCGGCCAGTCAGGATGCAAGCGGCCGCCCAGTTTCTGAGCGACCGCTTGCATCCTCCGACCGCCTCTGAATGAGGGCCTAAGTCCTGTAAAGGCAAGGCCAAAATAGAAAAACCTGGGATCCACATTCTACAGTATCCACACATTCCCAAGAAGGTATGAATTTGCTGTTGATTCTGCGGCAGTGTCATGTTCTGTATGGCCTGTATTCTGTCATTTGTGAGATGTCGTAACCTCTGAGTTAGGCAGTGTCTCAAATATTTTACTCTGGATTGGCACTGTAGTTTGTCCTTAGCAACCTTGTGTCCTGTATGCGAGAGATGAAGCAACAAAAGTTTAGTATCATTCAAACATGACATAACGAATCAGCACATAGCAATAAATCGTCCACATATTGAATTAGAACAGATCCATTGGCAGGTTGAAAAGATTGTAAACAGTCGTGCAATGCCTGGGAGAAGATACTAGGGCTGTCTATGAAACCTTGGGGCAATCGTGTCCATGTATATTGTACACTTCTGTATGTGAATGCGAATAAATACTGACAGTCAGGGTGGAGAAGCACAGAGAAGAAAGCAGAACAGAGGGCCTGATTCAGAGCCGCTCGTAAGCGGCCGCTTGTTCGCTCCGAGCGATGTTCGCACAATTGCGCATGCGTATTGGTTGTAATACGCATGCGCGAACCAGTCATTGCGGTCGGAAATTGTGTGCTCGCAAAATAGCGAATACCTGCTAATTTGAGTGACAGAATGAGGCGTTTGTGGGTGGTAACAGGGGAAGGTGCTTGAAAACGGGGAGTGGAGATCCGAACGCAGGCGTGCCAAACGGTCAAAACGGGCGTTTTAAGGGTGTGCATAATTAACAAAGCAGCGTCATCGACCACGTCACTTGGTTGTCTTTTAGCCTGAACTGCTCGCATGATTGCGGTAGGAAAATGCTACCACAAGCACTGCGAGCAGTTCATACGCCTTTCGATGTACTCGATTAATCTAATAAATAGCGGAGATGATGTAGGATGCGAGCGGCCAGGGGGTGTTTTTAAAAAAATAGCGAGCGCATGTTTCGTTCGCTCGTTCACACATAGAGGCGTCAACAGACCGCAAAGAGCGAGCGCTCTATTTAAATATCCGGACCCTTTTTCTGAATGAGCGAAATAGCATCTGGCTCTGAATCAGGCCCAGAGGTCAATGACATTGAAATGGGTTGCGTTTGGAAGGATCTGCATAAGAATGACAGCTGGATTTGGCACTACAGGGAATTGGCTCTTTACTGTTGTTGACTACACTAGCTGTACGAAGTAAAATTTTCTGTTGCAATAATCGCTCAATTATTGGAAAAACCCCTAATTATACCTCCTGTATTAGTGGGTTCTGGGGAATTTTTGGAGCTTGCCTACTGCCTTTTAAATTTACCATAACGGGGCTTACGTTTGCCATTAATCCAGTGTCCTGTCCATCCTTAGTCCAAAGGGAATCTGGAATTTGGGACAACATTTGATCTACCTGAGATAGATTTTCCTTTAAACTGGTAGAGTGATACATTATCCTTTGGGGAGTGTCCAACATATCCCGCACCTCATACGCAACTCTCTCTGGGATATCTAGAAATACACCATCAGGGGTGCAATATATGACACATCCCATCTTACATAACAAATCTCTACCCAGCAGGTTAGTAGGAGCCGCAGTAGCCAGAAGGAAAGAATGCCTAGTATGCAGCGGCCCGATAGTAACCCCTGTGGATTTTGTTAAAGGATAATGTTCCACTTTACCTGTTACGCCCATTGTTGGTACTGTCTCGTTGGTCACCTGTAAATTAACGGGAGATTTTATCACTGACCTGGTCGCCCCTGTGTCTACAAGAATAGGATATTTAGTCCCAGCTATATCAACCATCATGACCGGTTCTTCCCTAGTACTTCCCGTTAACCTGACTATCTGTAGACTACAGGTATGACCTGACACCTAGCGTTGGCTTCCATTCTTCAATAAAGCATTAACAGCTACTATTGGAGCTGGTGCCTGTTGGACATTTGCTGGTCTCTGTGCATATCCCTTATGGGGATATGCAGGCTTTCCCTGATTTGGGGGTCCTACCCTTTTTGCTCTGCAGTTTCTACTTACATGTCCTGGCTTGTTACAATTAAAACATGTTCGTGGATCGGATGAAGACACGGGTTGTTGTGAGGTTTGAGCAGGTGGAAAAGGTGATGGATATGGGTAGGGATATGGAGGATAAGGGTATTGTGGGGGGTATGAAGTTTGTGAGTAGTATGGGACCTGTGGTTGTGTAGGGTTAGTGGAATAGAGCTGTGTTTGCTGTTGCGTGGGATTAGTGAGGGCATATAACTGTTCAGGTGTAAGTGTGTGTGTAGATGCAAGTGTGTCTGTTGGCTGTGATGTTACCGTCATTCCTTCCAGAGCTTGGATACTGACAGCCATTAGTTTTTCGCTCTGGGTCTCTCTCTTCTTTGAGATGTTTTTATCATGTTCTATGGCAGATTCTATGAGTGTATCTATTGTGACTCCCCTCCAGCCAGGCTGCGAGGTCTGAACCCAGGTCTTTAGGTTCTCTTTAAGACCGTCCATGAGTATGGTGACTATCATTCCCCCGTGGTGAGTGCTATCTTTAATATCCTCTAACCCAGTGTACTGGGTGATAGCCTGCAGAGCCCGGTCGCAATAATCTTGTGCAGATTCACTCTCCTTTTGCTTTATGGGCAAAATTTTGTTCCAGTTAACTACTACTGGGAAATATATACCCAGTTGAGTTACAATGTGGGAAATGTTACCTTGGTTTACTTGGTCTGTTAAGGGAACGTCACCATCCAATACACAATCCGTGATAAATTTTGTCACGTCGGTATTGCGTGGTAGACAGGCCCTTAACACCACACGCCAATCTTTATTAGTTGGTTCATGAGAACTACCCAAATTCCTCAAAAATCTTTGACATTTGGCTAGTTCCTTTTTGGGATCGGGGAAATCATTTATGATGGAATTTAGTTCTGCTCTTGTCCAAGGACAATGCATTATCACTTCCCACGTGGGCACTACACCGTTCGCATCTGCATTTCCATTCGGAACGGTTATTGTCCGAATGGGATGCAGACCAGCAGTGCTGCTACCTTTGACCTTGTTACCTGGCTGGGGGTTTAATCTGTTGCTACTACGTATGGTATTAACAACTTCCTCCACGGGTGCAGAGGGTGTTAGCACTTCCCTTGCTGTTACCGATGAAGATGGCGGCACCACTCATGATTGTTGTGGTGCAGCATCTATCATCTATCAAAGAATTATACAGACCCAAGTACAGTTATACATATGCAGCACTCTGGACCAGATGTAGGCATCAGCAAGAAACCCCCGTCTATCAGCATTCAGCAAGAAGACTCAGACTGGGGTCACAACACACACGTTTATACTCTCACAGAAACAGACAACACAATAGAGAGGCTTGTCGCTGATGCCATTGGTTCCCAAGGAGGATGCATCTGTTGCAGAGCATTTAACAGGTTGATTCAAATAGACACAGTCCAGCCTCTAACAACTGGTTGTCTCTGGTTTCCTGTTCATGCACATCCTAACAGTTTGTCATATAGTGTACATTTCGGTGCTTTAAGTCTCTGCGGTCCATAAGTTAAGAATGCATGTTGCGATCTTCACACTGACGATACCAGAATGCTGTTGAAAGAGTGCAGATCAGTATACTATCAAACATGACTTACTTATCATGTATGAAACCTTAGCTACCAAATAACCTTTATTTCACAGCAATTATAATAAATGAACAAACTTGAATCTTATACTTTAAAGCTTATGAGACCTTTTATGTGAATATGTACTGTGTAAGTATTTGGGGTTTGATATAAAGACGCTAGTTAACTTGGGGAAGATGCGTGCGCATGAAGCTAACAAACAGAGTTTTCATACAGGATCTTATGCATTCGCTAATATGCGACTAGTTAACAGCGCAATTGTGCGTATTTATGTGTGTATGAGAAATGGTGTAAGATGCAATCGCATGATGCTAATAGTAACATCGCCATATGTACTTAAGTGTGAGTTTAGCTAAAATGGCGCTGGGCGGCCATTCACAAAATGGCATTTTGCAATCTGATTTACAAGATGGCGTCTTGCGGCCAGTCGCAAGATGGCGTCTTGCGGCCAGTCGCAAGATGGCGTCGTTACGACCTAATTTTAAGCTGGTCTTGTCTCAGCCAATTATCCAGCTTTGACACTACAGTTTCCACATAATGATATTTCTCAAAGAAATCTACTAGTCCTGCATTAAACAAATGAAACAAATACCAGTAGGCGCTGGCTATTCCTATATATCCATGAAAGCACTGATGGGCTGGCTTCAGCAGCTGTTCTAATTAAGACTCTGCAGACTTAAACAGCTTAAAACAATAAATAAAAGTAAAGAACTGCGCTGTCAGTCAGTGCTTATAATAATTATACCAAACTAAATTCAATAAAATGTTGCATGGGACCCAGCAAATATATTAAAATATTGCACATATAAGACGCAATACATATAGGCAATAATATTAGGAAATATTCAAGTAATTGAAACAATTTGTTCCCTTTCTCTATCCATTTAAATTAATGTCCAGAATATTGAATAGTCAAAGGGGCAGAGAGGCACTATTCATATCCAGAACAAAGTGTACTGTGGACAGTGGATATACTGTATAATGATAATATCCTTAGATATAATGGGTAGTTTCTCACCCTCAAGCTGCACAATAATTACAGTATGCTCTCGATTATTTCAGCCTGTGTAGCATTCCGGATGGCAGTATCTGATATTATACCTTGCTCGTCAGCTTCCAATATTAGCACTGCACTTTGGCCGGGTGAGACTGCCCATATATTGCCGTCTCTCCCATATATTGTGCAGCCACTGCTGGATGTCCCTGATGTTTTTCCTGGAGAGAAGTGGCTTCTTTGCTGCCCTTCTTGACACCAGGCCATCCTCCAAAAATCTTCGCCTCACTGTGCGTGCAGATGCACTCACACCTGCCTGCTGCCATTCTTGAGCAAGCTCTGCACTGGTGGTGCTCCGATCCCGCAGCTGAATCAAAGTTAGGAGATGGTCCTGGTGCTTGCTGGACGTTCTTGGGCACCCTGAGGCCTTCTTCAGAACTATTGAACCTCTCTCCTTGAAGCTCTTGATGATCCGATAAATGCTTGATTTAGGTGCAATCTTACTAGCAGCAATATCCTTGCCTGTAAAGCCTTTTTTGTGCAAAGCAATGATGACTGCACGTGTTTTCTTGCAGGTAACCATAGTTAACAGAGAAAGAACAATGATTTCAAGCACCACCCTCCTTTTAAAGATTCCAGTCTGTTATTCTAACTCAATCAGCATGACAGAGTGTTCTCCAGCCTTGTCCCCGTCAACACTCTCACCTGTGTTAACGAGAGAATCACTGACATGATGTCAACTGGTCCTTTTGTGGCAGGGCTGAAATGCAGTGGAAATGTTTTTGGGATTAAGTTCATTGTCATGGCAAAGAGGGACTTTGCAATTAATTGCAATTCGTCTGATAACTCTTCATGACATTCTGAAGTATATGCAAATTGCCATAATATAAGCTGAAGCAGCAAACTTTGTGAAAACCAATACTTGTGTGATTCTCAAAACTTTTGCCCATGGCTTTAGAGTTGAGTGTTGGCATGCTCAGTGACCTCATCACATATCGGTGCAATAATGTCCAATAAGCCTCCACTTTCCTGACTAACACCGTTAGGAAATACCGTGGGGGATGATAAGTATGATTTTTATGCATGTGCACTCGTTCTTACCACTTTGGGTGTATATACAGTCAGGTGCATAAATATTGGGACATGCACAGAATTTTCATATTTTGGCCTCTATTCACCACCACTATGGCTTTGAAATGAAACAAACAAGATGTGCTTTAACTGCAGACTTTCAGATTTAATTTGAGGGTAATTACATCCAAATCAGGTGAACGGTGTAGGAATTACAACGGTTTCTATATGTGCCTCCCACTTTTTAAGGGGCCAAAAGTAATGGGACAAACTAAACAATCCTAAATCTAACTTTCACTTTTTAATACTTTGTTGCAAATCCTTTGCAGGCAATTACAGCCTGAAGTCTGGAATGCATAGACATCACCAGACGCTGGGTTTCATCCCTGGTGATGCTCTGCCAGGCCTCTACTGCAAATGTCTTTAGTTCCTGCTTGTTCTTGGGGCATTTTCCCTTCAGTTTTGTCTTCATCAAGTGAAATGCATGCTCAATCGGATTCAGGTAAGGGGATTGATTTGGCCATTGCATAACATTCCACTTTTTAGCCTTAAAAAACTCTTTGGTTGCTTTTGCAGTATGCTTCGGATCATTGTCCATCTGTACTGTGAAGCGCCGTCCAATGAGTTCTGAAGCATTTGACTGAATATGAGCATATAATATTGCCAGAAACACTTCAGAATTCATTCTGCTGCTTTTGTCAGCAGTCACATCATCAATAAATACATGGGAACCAGTTCCATTGGCAGCCATACATGCCCACGCCATGACACTACCACCACCATGCTTCACTGATGAGGTGGTATGTTTTGGATCATGAGCAGTTCCTTTCCTTCTCCATACTCTACTCGTTGATCTTAAGTTGATCTTTGTCTCATCTGTCCATAGGATGTTGTTCCAGAACTGTAATGGCTTTTTTAGATGTTGTTTGGCAAACTCTAATCTGGTCTTCCTGTTTTTGTGGCTCACCAATGGTTTACATCTTGTGGTGAACCCTCTATATTCACTCTTGTGAAGTCTTCTCTTGATTGTCGACTTTGACACATATACACCTACCTCCTGGAGAGTGTTCTTGATTTGGCCAACTGTTGTGAAAGGATTTTTTTTCACCAGGGAAATAATTCTTCTGTCATCCACCACAGTTGTTTTCCGTGGTCTTCCAGGTCTTTTGGTGTTGCTGAGCTCTCCGGTGCATTCTTTCTTTTTAAGAATGTTCCAAACAGTTGATTTGGCCACACCTAATGTTTTTGCTATATCTCTGATGGGTTTGTTTTGATTTTTCAGCCTAATGATGGCTTGCTTCACTGATAGTGACAGCTCTTTGGATCTCATATTGAGAGTCAACAGCAACTGATTCCAAATGCAAATGTCACACCTAGAATCAACTCCAGACCTTTTACCTGCTTAATTGATAATGAAATAACGAGGGAATAGCCCACACCTGTCCATGAAATAGCTCTCGAGTTGATAGTCCCATTACTTTTGGCCCCTTAAAAAGTGGGAGGCACATATAGAAACCGTTGTAATTCATACACCGTTCACCTGATTTGTATGTAATTACCCTCAAATTAAATCTGAAAGTCTGCAGTTAAAGGACATCTTGTTTGTTTAATTTCAAAACCATTGTGGTGGTGAAAAGAGGCCAAAACATGAAAATTCTGTCAATGTCCCAATATTTATGCACCTGACTGTATGTAGGACAACCACATGTCCTTAACACTGAAGGGTTAAAACAAACATCAAATCAATTTTTTTAGGCAAACACAGTGAGGGAGTGTATGTCTGCAGTAATGAGTCCCTCTGGTGTGTATGATAAGTTCTTATCGATTTTAGGAAGATGGAAGATGGGAATAATAGGATAAATTTGCAATATAAACAAATATTCATCACTTAAAAGTGCACCCTCCTTTATGCAATCAGATTTTTTAGAACATGTGTTTCAAGTAGTGTTATTACTTTTTAGCTTTACTTAATTTTCAGCTTAATTATTACAGCCAACACTGCTGAAGACACAGCTGCTTTGACAGCTCTGTATAGTAAATTTAGCCCCATGCTTCTCAGGGTCTGAATGTGTTAGTATAGTTTTTGTCTTTCCATTCATGGCCAACAACCTCACCCACTTCCTGTTACCTGTGGATGTAGCCATTTTGTTGATCAATATTTCCATATCTAAAAGAAATTTGCCTCAGTTTCCCTTGTTATGCCAGAATGTGACAGGACTAATAAGATAAGACCAAATACAATCTATTTTTTATTACCTCGATGGTTGGCAGTAGTGAAGAAGTGTTTAGTCGAGCATATGCATCTACAGAAATCCCAGCTCCTGCCTTAATAATGTGATATGCTAAATTACACTTCCTGGAGAGCCTATGAGCAAAGCAGAATCACAATGTTTACATGTTTTATACAGAATCCCCATGTAGTGATTAACAAGGATTTGCATCCTGCAAAAATCTGAGCCCCTAATTGTGTAATAACAGACCTGGGCATTACTGGGAAAGCTGTTGTCAAACACAAATTACATTTAGTGTATCATATGACTGGGTTATCCATCTTATTATGACTAACTCTTTTTTTTACAAATAGCTTCCTGCAGCAGTCACTATATAAATTGCTCTTTCCTTTTGACTTCTCTCTATGGTTTACTACCATGTCTTACAGTATTATAATTTATTAATATTTAGTTGTGATATCACAGAGGGCCTGATTCAGAGCCTGACGCACTGACAGAGCGCTCGCTCTGAATCAGGGCCGTTCTTTTTTTTTTTAGAATGGCCTCCTGGCCGCTCGCATAGCTGTGGGTGACCACCCACAGCTATAGCGAGCGGCCTTGATGATGGTCGCAATGGTCAAGACCATCGCGACCATTGGACTTGGGACGAGAACCTTGTGGTAGGGTCTCGTGGCCGCAAGCCCCAGAGAGCTTTCGGCTCAAACAGAGCCGAAAGCTCTCCCACTGACATCACTCGTGATGTCAGTGGGGCCGCCCCCAGACGGTAGACGTTCTCATGGGAACGCCTCCGTCTGGGCAGCCACCCTCCCGGCCCGCCCACCAAAGGGGGCCTGCTGTCTCTCAACATCGACAGCACGCCCCCTTTGGTACGAGACCCGGAGCGACGGATTGCCCATCGCTATCCGGGTCTCGCGCATGCGCACGACGGAGCCGGCTCCGTCATGCGCTCTGGGCCACCATCGACCCGGTTGCGAGCGCTCTGCGCTTGCGACTGGGTCTGAATCAGGCCCAGAGCCCTGCTGTACTCTCTCAGTTATATGTTGTCTCCCACTCCCAAGACAATGAGCAACTCTGTCTGCTCATATGAAGGAAAGAGAAGCAGTGAAAGAGGCCAGCTTGATAATGTTGACACTAGTACAGAGGTTCCCAAACTCCGCCATTACAGTCCATGTTTTAGGGATACCCCTGCCTGAGTCCAGATGGTTAAATCAAATTGACTGAGGTACTAATTAAGTCACCTGTGCTGAAGCATGGATAGCTTTAAAACATGGACTGTAATGAGTTTGGGAACCTTGCACTAGTAAAATTTGCATGAGAGCACTAAGGCAATAAATGAATGTAATCCATCGGAGTATATACAGTAACTGAGCTTTATATACTGTATAAGTAGGTATACGATTTAAATGTCTCATGGCACCCCATGTATCATGCTTTTAAATCTGGTATGTCTGATTTAGGTACATTATTTCTTGTGTTTGGCTGTATTGAATACTTGTGACTTGTAATTTTTGCTTTATACCCCTTTCACACATACAGCAAACACCCAGATTTTTTGCAGTGAACGTGCATCAACCCGGATTTTTGCCATATGTGAATAGAAACAAGCGGGTCGAAGTCCCTGGTCCACGACCCTGCTCTGTACCAGGGTCGGACTGAGACCTGGGAAGTTGCCAGGTTGATAGACCCATGTATTTCCTAGGTCTTATAGCTGAAAGGGGTAGTCTTATTTTATTATTGTCTGTTGTTTTTATAGCTGAGATCCCGGCAAAATTACTAATTCAAAAACCACAGACCTGATTCCAATGGTAGTAAAGAGATGCATTGTGGAATATACAGTAACATGAGATTATTTGGGAACATGGCATAAGGTTCCTTCTAGAAATACATTTCAAAGCAAGAAATGAATCTGGAAAGGTTAGCTGTATGCTTTTCTTGCAGCTTTATTTCTTACACCCACCTTCTCTGCAGAATTAGTCAAGTTCCACAAGACATCCCGATCCAGGAATGTAAACAATGATTAAAATAAACAGCAACAGTATTTAAAAGAAGTGAAAGTTATGAAAAGGACATTGGCCATTTAGACATGTTTTCATCCAGTAATAATAATGATCTCAGTCTGTTTGGTGTTCCTTTCATTTTGCTATTGGCAGACACACGTACCTAAGTATTCTCTACTGCAGCCAGACCCTAGTCTGGGGAAATGAAAACAGTCCAATAATGCATACAAATATCTGAAAACAATGTTGTTTGCAAAGTGCTATTGTGTGAAAACATATTTCAGTAAACATAGGTGTCAGTTTTGGGTTATACCAACTACAATATATACCCCTCCATTGTGATACAATTGTGACATCTTTTTGTATAGGAATAATGTGCTTTTGGAATCTTTTGCATCGCAAAATGTTTTTTTTTTGGACCCTGCATTTCACTGACATTTTTTTAGTACCCCAGATGTCACTGTGCCATTGTTGTGGGATCCCACGTGTCACTATGCCATTGTTGTGGGACCCCTGGTATCACTATGCCATTGTTGTGGGATCCCACGTGTCACTATGCCATTGTTGTGGGACCCCAGGTATCACTATGCCATTGTTGTGGGACCCCATGTGTCACTGTGCCATTGTTGTGGGACCCCAGGTGTCACTGTTCCATTGAGTCTGTCCCAGTATACATCATCTCATGCCTATAATAATTGACACTCCCTAGACCTCATGTACTTCCATCTATATGCTATCTCCAGCTTCTCAAACTCTGACTTCCCTCTTTCTGGCCACATCCACCTTTCCTTCTACCTCACCTTACCTCCTGCAGCCCTATATATATCCATACACAAACCTACATCCATGCACAAACATCAATATCTAAACTTCCAGATCCTCTCCTCAATTGAAACACTCCTCTAAATAGACTCACCACCTGCACAAATGCTGCCATATGACCAAGCGTCAATGGAGAAAAACTTGCTTCAATGCATATTTCCTACATTACAAATGTATCCTATCTTTGTATTATATTGTCCAAGCTAAGCTACTTTTAGTTCCAGAAAATATCCACCCAGTCAACCAACCCTGTCACCTCTTTGCAATCGTCAACTTGCTTCCTTGCACATCCTCACACCTTCTCCTTTAACTGCTAATGACTTTGCTATCTGTGGCGAAATTGACACTATCAATAAAAAAAAATTCTGTACTCAGATCCACCACCTCAGTTCTGTCTCTCCTATTATAGGGGACAGATTTTCATCACCCATCCTTCCCCATCAACCTGTCCCATTGATCCCAATCCATCCCAACTCCTCCACCCCCTCCCTCCCCCCTCTCATACTTGCCTGCACATATCTCACCTCTTTGACCTATCCCTTTCCACTGGCACCATACTTGCCAACTTTACACCTTTAAAGACAAGCTCATCTCTCTTATCCACTCAAAACCATCTCTTTATTCTTCCTTTTTTCCAACTACTGCCCATTTCTCTCCTACCCTTTGCTTCTACTTAAGCAGCTTGTATTCAACCATCTGACCCACTTTCTCTTCACTCATTCTATCTACACTGCCTTCACTCCATCTATCTTTTGGGGTTCTTCAATCTTGGCCCTCAGATTTTCTCTCTTTATACAACTTCTTTATGTGGATCTATGTTCTCCTTTAGCCTCCACTACCACCTCTATGTTAACAACAGAATTGCCTTTTCTCACCTGGCCTCTTTCCTTCTGTCTTAAACCAATATGCCTCCCTGTCATCTTCATTGCTACCTAAGGCTCAATATGTCCAATACATAGCTCATCATCTTCCTCCCTCCTAGTGTTATTAGTCCTTCTCCTAATTTCCCTTATGTTTGACAAGGTCACGATCTCCCATGTTCGCCAATCCCACTGCCTTCCCACTGTCCTCTTTGACAGTCGCTTGGTCTGTCTTGTTGCCTTCTCATTCGAAATAGTGGCAGAGTACAGCCCTTTATCACTCAGAGCATTACTTAAATCCTTATCCATACTCTTATGATCTTTTGCCTGATCTACTACAACCTCTTATCAGGCCTTCTTTTCACCCATCTTTTGCCTCTCCTAGCCAACCTAAATACTGCAATGAAACTGTTCTTCACTCTTGTTCCATATTTATTGCACTACACTGTAAATCTCTGCACTGGTTTCCCATTTTTTCTAAAATTCAATTCAGGATTCTCGTTCTCACCTTCGAAGCCCTCACCATCTCTTCCCCTTTAGACATTTCTGACTTTGTCATCAGATGCTCTCACTTGAACCATCTTTGACCTGCCTATGACTTACTCTTTTCATCCTTTCTGGTAACCGCCCCTAACTCCAGCCCCCAATATATGCTACTCCCCAGCAATGAAACTCTCTACACTCCCTGACCACACTACAACCATCAATTTTTCAGTTATCAACTTTTATGTGCAGTTGTATTTTGTATGGCTTGTAACTTTGACTGGCGCTGCAAAGTTTTGCGGTACCTTATAAATAAATAATGAGGATTGTAACGGGACAGCTTGTGTTATTGTGCCATTAATGTACATATTATCAGACTCCATATGACACTGTACCACTGTAACAGGACATCATATGTCACTGTGCATTTTTCATAGGATCCCATGTGTCCCTGTGCCAAAGAACAGCATTATGGTGCTCCGTTTGTCACTCTGCCAATGTTATCAGCCCTCATGTGTCAATGAGCCATTGCTCTTGTATCCCATATATCACTGAGCCATTGCTCTTCTCTTGTATCCCATGTGTCACTGAGCCATTGCTATTGTATCCCATGTATCACTGAGCCTTTGCTCTTGTATCCCATGTGTCACTGAGCCATTTCTCTTCTATCCCATGTGTCACTGAGCCATTGCTATTATATCCAAGGTATCACTGAGCCATTGTTCTTGTATCCCATGTGTCACTGAGCCATTGCTCTTGGATCCCATGTGTCACTGAGCCATTGCTCTTGGATCCCATGTGTCACTGAGCCATTTCTCTTGGATCCCATGTGTCCCTGAGCCATTGCTCTTGGATCCCAAATCAAGTATTTTCCAATGGAATACACTATGGACCTCATTCAGAGCCACTCACAAAATGCGAGCGCTCGCTCTGAATGAGGGCGGCCGCTTCTCTGCAAAGAGCCAACCCCCTGGCCGCTCCCTAAGCTGTCAAGACCATCGCGACCATCGGGGCTTGCGACGAGACTCTTGTGGTAAGGTCTCGTCTGCCGCAAGCCCCAGTGAGCTTTCGGCTCTAATAGAGCCTTCACCACTGACATCACGAGTGATGTCAATGGGGCCGCCACCAAACGGCAGGCGTTCCTTCGGGAACGCCTCCGTTTGGCCAGCCACCCCCCCACCCCGCCTACAAAACGGTGCGAGCTGTCGATCACCATCGAAAGCCGCCCCTTTTATAGTGAGACCCGGAGCGACAGAATTTCTCTCTCGCTCCGGGGCTTGCGCATGCACAGTGCGGCCGCTGCGCGTGCGCAGGCCCTCAACATCGACCCGCTTGCGAGCACTCAGCGCTTGCGACCGGGTCTGAATGAGGCCCTGTGTCTGACAATCACAGCACCTATTATTGGAGCACATTTGTGGTAAAGAAAGGAACTTATGTAATCCCCTTTTTATTCCTCTCGCTTAAAGCTATGCATGCTGGCAGGTACAAGGCTCATATTCTAGTACTGCATTTAGATTAGAAATGTGCGCTAGGCCACTTGTTGTAGCTTTTACAGTATCTGTCTTTTGCAAGTTGCTAAATAAAAGCAAATGTGTTGGTTGCTGTCTACTGCTGAGCTTAAGTGCAGATGATCAAATTAGTCCTGTTATCCTAGTTCTTAGATCCACTGGCAGTGGTAGTACTAGTAACACTCCTAAATTGTTTTTACAGAAAAAATACCAACTTGCCAAAATATAAGCAAGAAAAAATGTAAATAAAAAGACCCCAGTGTGTACTACCTTCCCCATGTGGCTGGTGAATAGAGCTTATAACTAACTCTTATTTGTTTTATTTTTAGAGGACACCACTGTGTTCAGTCCTTCGCCAAAGTCAGAGTATGATGCATTGGGAAAAAACAGATACATAGGTAAGGATTTACAATTGTTCTTTTAATCAGAAGAAGAATTACTGTTCCAGTTGTTAGAATTTGTTTATTTATAAGAAACCTTAGATGCTACATATTCACAAAGCCATTTACATGTGGACTGATCCTCCTATTTGGCTCTTTCATTCTCTTATTTAGTGGGCAGTTTGACAGATTACCTGGGGACCTGATAATGTAGCCAGGCAATCAGATACTGGACGATAGCATTCATCTGTGACCTGCATACGATGACTCTTGCTGGTTTTTGGGCTATACACAAAATGTTATTTTGTCAATGTACCTTCCCACAAACACACACACACACACGACGTCAAAATCATGGACTCTCCGATTGTCCTAGGCCTCTGGGCAATTTTATAACACTTCTACATAGCAGCTGCATACACATACTGTACACAGCGGTGGCGGAATTAGCATACAACTCTGAATCAGGCCCATAATCGACTATAGTGAGTATATGGTCAACATTAAAAAACTAAAGTAAGAGCATAAATCAAGTAGCCTGGAGGACACAGAGTATTTCAGACTGATAACGATAATACAGGCGCTCCAACCTCTTATGGCAACAAAGAAAACAAAAGTGACAAAACTAATAGTATAAAATAATTATTAAGTCTATTAAAGTAGTGTGCTTTCGTAATCCTCTTAATGGAATATAGTATTCTTTATATAGAGTATATTTTTGTGTTGAAATTTTAACATACTGTGATAAGATATACGGTAGTTATTTTTCATATATATATATAAAATTGTGCTACAGTCTGGGTACTGGACAGTCTTTATGCCATGGACGTGCTGGTGGACCAATCATACTGTAATCAACTCGTGACAGTCAGATATTGCACTTCACATGCCACATTATCAACCAGTATCCAGGCTGTTTCATTCAGTGTCTCTCTTACTGTATATCCGATTCTGGTAGAAGGCTAACTTTTCCCCATTTAGGGCCAAATGTAATAGGGTGAGTGTTTAGAAAATGTGAGAGTTTAGCAGTAAAACTATCACACTAATACATTGATCGCGTTGTATTTTCAATACAGGAAACACTTGGATGAGAGTTTACATCTTGAGGGTTTTTTAAGTCTGAAAAACATGCAAGTTTGCATGTTCTGTGACCTTATTACATTGGCTGAGTTTAAAAATGTGACAGTTTTCTCTCACATTTTCTAAACTCTCACCCTATTACATTTGGCCCTCAGAGTTTAATGTGACACATGCTGTTGTGATTATATGTGTATGTGTACTTCCTATATTTAATTTCACAATATTAAAATTTGAATGCACTAATGTATTCTTTCCTTTTGTTTGGGCTTAAAAATGAGCTTATTCTGGAGGATAATAAAGGGTTTAAAAAGACAAAGAAAATACATTCTAGTCTATACACCTTTGCCATATATAATTGATAAGTATGTCTGTGAGAATGTAGGTAAAAAATTCAAAGTCATTTTTTGCAGTTGCCTCTACTAAGTGCAAGCACGAGAGGGGAATTGGTCTATTTATCTAACATATATATGGATGCACAAAGAATACTTGTAAGATCTTTTGCATGTTATAATATATCTTTGAAAAATAACTTTCATCACAATGGGTGTTACTGGTTTTGGCTATATTATGCCATGTACACTTTTTTCAATGTTAAATTATCAACAAAAGAAGATATATCCTGGATATAAAGAATTAAGTTTTACAATGAAAAAGAAGAATAGTGGATTATATAACTTTTATTTCCATTTTGGTACTTATTGCTTTTGTGCTGTTTGTTTTGTCACAGTGGTGGGAGCATCTACACTCGTTTATAATTATCAGTCTAATACAGGGGTTGGGCATGAAAGACCCCCACCCCGGTGCCTAAACCTAACCTCCCTCCCTAATGCCTAAACCTAAGCTCCCCCTCCCCGCACCCTAATCCAAATACTCCCGGTGCCTAACCCTCCCCCTAATGCCTAACCCCGCTAGCTAACGTTAACCTACCCCTAACACCTCGATACTTACCTTCGGGATGCCGACGGTCAGGGTACTGACCTGTCGGGATTTCGGCAGCGGTATTTGGACCGTCGGCATCCTGCATGCCGGGATGCCGACTACATCCCCTGTATTTATGGTACAGTGGCACAGTTAGGTAAAAGAAGGGCAGCACTCTTTGCACTGCTATTTTTGTATGTATCACTGTGGGTACTTGCTAAATCTTATATTGCTCTAGAAGCACTTTTAATCCATTGGCCAAACAACATCCAGTGTTGCTTTTACCCTTTTTATTATTCTGTAACTACATGCATTTAATTACTTATAGATAATTTCTATTAAACTAAGCTATATTGTGATCTCATAGGAATAGAATTCATAAACATGTGTGAAGCAAATGGGTAAAAGACCAGTTACTATGTAGTGACTTCAAGTAAGATATTGTCCTGTCAGTTTTGTTCTACTGTCATGTTAATCTTTCTGTTATTGTTTTGCAGCCCCACATGTAGTGTACATGCCCAAGGAAGATAAGGTTCCCTGTTCCATCACGGACTCTCTCCAACACTTCCCTACAGAAGAGAGCACTAACCAGGAAATTGTCAATGCTCCCCAGAATCCCCCTTCCAATCTCACGGTGGTGACTGTAGAGGGGTGTCCATCCTTTGTTATATTAGATTGGAAGCAGCCAGGCAATGACACAGTTACTGGTTAGTAAAACAGTCATGTTTTATTTGTGTAAACTGGAACAGAGATATTCTGTGCTTATTATACAAAAAAAGTGACATACATTTTTCTCTCTGCTCATGGGAGGATAACAGTATATATTCTCTGTTATTAAAAGCATGGGCGTAATTACCATAGGTGCAAGGGGTTCAGCTGCTATGGACCCAGAGCTGATGGGTTCCCATCTTCCTTGTCAAAGTTACATGTGTTAAATACATTTTTCACCTTTAGCTATGGAGCCTTCAAATACCTAGTTACGCCCCTGAGTAAAAATGTACTTGAAAGACATTAAAATAAGCTAAATTAGACCCTTGACAGTTAGATGACAATAGTGTATAACAGAAATATTAAGAGGACATAATACAGAAAATAAATATTTTTCTGAGAAACTATTTTTTTTTTAATAGTGGCTTTGTCAAAACATTGCTTGGTAACTCAAGCTTACTGTGTGATTCCATCCCCACTTTCCTGATTTTTTTTTTAAGGATGGTTCTAGTTATACCACCAGCAATGTTGTGGCCTAGAAAATTGAGGACATGTCCGCGTGGATTTAAGGTGATCTAGGTGGAGGGGGGCATGCCTGGGTGGATTGGACGTGTGATCTGAGCAGACTGGACGTGTGAATTGGGCGGATTCAGTTATGCCTATGTGAATGGACGTTTGAGCAGACAATATCACTAATGAATACACTACACAAAACAGGACCCAGGACAGTTCCTGATCTGAGATACTCCAATGGTTACTGGCGCTTGATCTAAGATACACCATTGACTACAATAGTCTGCTTCCTAACCTTTAGTGATTTCTATCCAATTATTTTCAGTTTCTGAAATAATTCATTGTGCCTGCTTACCATGATTACCTCTAAGTGATCTACTGATCTGTTACTTATGCTACAACTAAAATCCACTAATTTTGTTTGATCTATCAGCTGCAGACCTGTGCTGCTTTGGTCTTTGTATTTTACAGTATTTGACATTACTTGATAAAAAATTCTATTCCATTAATGTACCTACTATTACAGTCAGGTGCATAAATATTGGGACTGACAGAATTTTCATATTTTGGCCTCTATTCACCACCACAATGGCTTTGAAATGAAACAAACAATATGTGCTTTAACTACAGACTTTCAGTTTATTTTGAAGGTAATTACATCGAAATCAGGTGAACGATGTAGGAATTACAACGGTTTCTACATGTGCCTCCCACTTTTTAAGGGGCCAAAAGTAATGGGACTATCAACTCAAAAGCTATTTCATGGACAGGTGTGGGCTATTCCCTCGTTATTTTATTATCAATTAAGCAGGTAAAAGGTCTGGAGTTGATTGTAGGTGTGACATTTGCATTTGGAATCAGTTGCTGTCGACTCTCAATATGAGATCCAAAGAGCTGTCACTATCAGTGAAGCAAGCCATCATTAGGCTGAAAAATCAAAACAAACCCATCAGAGAGATAGCAAAAACAATAGGTGTGTCCAAATTAACTGTTTGGAACATTCTTAAAAAGAAAGAAAGCATCGGAGAGCTCAGCAACACCAAAAGACCCGGAAGACCACAAAAAACAACTGTGGTGGATGACAGAAGAATTATTTCCCTGGTGAAGAAAAACCCCTTCACAACAGTTGGCCAAATCAAGAACACTCTCCAGGAGGTAGGTGTATATGTGTCAAAGTCGACAATCAAGAGAAGACTTCACAAGAGTGAATATAGAGGGTTCACCACAAGATGTAAACCATTGGTGAGACACAAAAACAGGAAGACCAGATTAGAGTTTGCCAAACAACATCTAAAAAAACCATTACAGTTCTGGAACAACATCCTATGGACAGATGAGACAAAGATCAACTTGTACCAGAGTGATGGGAAGAGAAGAGTATGGGGAAGGAAAGGAACTGCTCATGATCCAAAACATACCACCTCATCAGTGAAGCGTGGTGGTAGTGTCATGGCGTGGGCATGTATGGCTGCCAATGGAACTGGTTCCCTTGTATTTATTGATGATGTGACTGCTGACAAAAGCAGCAGAATTAATTCTGAAGTGTTTCGGGCAATATTATATACTCATATTCAGTCAAATGCTTCAGAACTCATTGGACGGCGCTTCACAGTGTAGATTGACAATGACCCGATGCATACTGCAAAAGCAACCAAAGAGTTTTTTAAGACTAAAAAGTGGAATGTTATGCAATGGCCAAGTCAATCCCCTGACCTGAATCCGATTGAGCATGCATTTCACTTGATGAAGACAAAACTGAAGGGAAAATGCCCCAAGAACAAGCAGGAACTGAAGACATTTGCAGTAGAGGCCTGGCAGAGCATCACCAGGGATGAAACCCAGCTTCTGGTGATGTCTATGCGTTCCAGACTTCAGGCTGTAATTGCCTGCAAAGGATTTGCAACAAAGTATTAAAAAGTGAAAGTTAGATTTAGGATTGTTTAGTTTGTCCCATTACTTTTGGCCACTTAAAAAGTGGGAGGCACATATAGAAACCGTTGTAATTCCTACACCGTTCACCTGATTTGGATGTAATTACCCTCAAATTAAATCTGAAAGTCTGCAGTTAAAGCACATCTTGTATGTTTCATTTCAAAGCCATTGTGGTGGTGAATAGAGGCCAAAATATGAAAATTCTGTCAATGTCCCAATATTTATGCACCTGACTGTATTGGCCTCATATGCCTATAGTCATATTTATTTACCTACTCCTTTTTTCGCATAGTGGAACTATTTTTTACATTCTCCAATTGTCTGAAATTTCACCTTTCAGCCACAATGAATTATAACATTTGGCTTATGGTGCTGCACACAAAACTCTTAGTTATTTACCACTGTGAGATGTATATATTTCAGACTCATTGACTTCTACTTTAATGTGACTTAATGTGACTTCAAGTAAAGCTGCCCATACACGGTGCGATATGCACCTTGCGACATGACGGGGGATCCGATGACCGACATACATTGCATCCCCAGATCAAATGAACCTGCAGTAAGATCTGGAGGTGGGATGTATGACGCCACAGGTGCACGCACTGGCCGATATCATGCCCATACACGGTACGATTTAGCAGCGAAATCGTACCAATACGTTGGATCGGCTGCTATATCGCACCTTGTATGGGCACCTTAACTCTACGACATTGTAATCGTGCAGTTGTTTGTCAGTCTGTGATATGCCTACACTGAACGAGCAGTCATTCAGTGTAGGAACATCAATCATTTCCTAACATGATGGACCTGACGTTATCGTCAGGTTGTACAACATTTTTGCCCGATGATAGATGACCAGCGGGAGCATGCATCGCTGGTCGTTTTAGACATTTTAGTGAGCGATTTGCAAACGATTAATGAACGATATATTAGCCTTACTTACTGATTGTGTATTGATTCTTTTTCGTGTTCTCTTGTGTGTTCAGGCTTTTTAGGTTAGCTTTATATGATTTTTTTTCATCCTGTAATTAAGTATGTCTGTAGTTTTAGTGCAGTTTTCATAGCACTTATAATTTATTTAACATTGCAAGTAGCTTTATTAAAATTTTAGTCTGTAGTTCTCTCAATATGTGTTAAAAAATACAAAACCTATAGGTAAAATAGCCTAAGGGGTGTACAAGAGAGAATGCGGTCCTATGGATCAGTGGTAGGAGGAAGAACTGTTGTAAGATGTGTTCAACATCTAGCAGACAGCTCCCAATGTGCTGATTTGCTGATAGTGCGTGACAGTTATTTGTGTTACACTATAAACAATTGGTGGCAAAGGAGCAGTTCGCTAGATGTGACTGACAGCAGCCAAAGGACCTACCCAACCCTCAATTAACAAGAACAGTGAGCATATCTTTGCTGGTGTAGTTGCACTTGCTATCAGATTAGGTAGTCTATGGTGCACTTGGCACTAGATTGGGGAGACTACTATGCAGTAGTGACCAGCCACCAAACTGATATGACTTCTGTAGGCTAGTTATCAGACTGCAAGGTCTGCTATGTACACTATACAGTATGGGCAGGACTGATATATTTTACCCACTAAATTGGTCAAAGTCTTTATAATGGCTGCCATGTGCGGTCCTATTTATAAGGTATGAGGTGACACTAAGGCTCGTATTCAATATGGGGCGAAAAGTCAGAGGTCTGGACTCTCCCAGGGCTGCAGGCTCATTTTTTTGAGCCTGCACCCCTAAACCCCAATTCTGCACTTTTTTTCGCCATGTATTACATGGAGAAAAGTTATCCCCGTTTTTTTTTTTTAAATTGAATATGCGGAACTGGGGTAGGTTAATGTCATTACAATTGTCCTCGCCAACTAATTCACATCTAAATTCTACTTCCTTCAGATGTATGTCATGGAATGTTGCAGGGCTAAATTCAATTATTAAGAGACGTAAGGTTTTAAGTCATCTAAAACGCTTTCACCCGGAAATTATAATGATTCAGGAAGCACATTGGTTAAAGAGTGCTAATTCCACTTTAAAAAGCCCTTGGATACAGGAATGCATGTCTGCCTCATATTGTAAGAAAAAACGTTGGGTAGCTATTTTATTTAGCAAGCATCTGGTCTATGCTATCACAAACACGCTGGCAGACCCTGGGGGCAGGTTTCTTTTGGTTCATGTCACAATCCAAGGTGAACGCTTTACACTCCTCAACATATATGCACCGAATTTCCCTAATTTCAAGTCATCTAAAACGCTTTCACCCGGAAATTATAATGATTCAGGAAGCACATTGGTTAAAGAGTGCTAATTCCACTTTAAAAAGCCCTTGGATACAGGAATGCATGTCTGCCTCATATTGTAAGAAAAAACGTTGGTTAGCTATTTTATTTAGCAAGCATCTGGTCTATGCTATCACAAACACGCTGGCAGACCCTGGGGGCAGGTTTCTTTTGGTTCATGTCACAATCCAAGGTGAACGCTTTACAGTCCTCAACATATATGCACCGAATTTCCCTAATTTCTCCTTTTATAAGGATATTTCTAATATACTTATGAAACATGACACACCTAACCTTATAATTGGCGGAGATTTTAATTCATTACATAACAGTATTCTGGACCACTCTAATCCACCGAATAGACCCTTCTCTGTTCTCAGCATGCCCTGATCGATGCTTGGAGACTCCAGAATGCTTCTAGTCATGAATTTACTTTTCATTCTAGAGTACATGACTCCTTTACGAGAGTCGACTATATTCTAATTGCAGAAAACCTATTCTCCCGCGTAGTACAGACTTTTATCGACAACATTATAATTTCTGACCATGTCCCTATTGTTTTAGATGTGATGCGTCGTACTCCTCTAAACACTTCCTGCCTTTGGATCTTCCCTTCCTTCCTTTCACAAAATGAAGATTTTCAAAAATACCTGAAAACCAAATGGCATGAATACGTAGATGATAATATCGGCCACTGGGATGACCCAGTATTATTCTGGGAAGCGTCAAAGGCAGTAATGAGGGGTCATGTCATATCTTACGTAGCAAAGTGTAATAAGGATCATAAGGAAAAATTACGCCTTTTAAATAGCAAATTGCATACTTCTTATAAACGATATTTGTCCTTTACAACGGCTGAAAATAGAACCCTTTACCTTCAAAATAAACAAGTTTTGGAGGCTTTCTTATTGCAGGAGGCTAGACTTAGGACAGACTTTACTAAAAATCACTATTTTTGCTGGGGAGGCAAGACAGGTAAACTTTTAGCGTTTATGGCCAATTAACAAAAGAAAAGACATTACATTACTAGTCTTTACGATCCTGCAACAGGAGCAACCATTACCTCTCAGTCTGACATATCAAAACTTTTGGAAGTATATTTCCAAAACTTATATGCAACCGAATCACCTAACTTAGAAAATGCAAGACATTTTCTTAACGAGACCGTGTTACCAAAGCTGTCCACCCAGCAGAGGAAATGTTTAGAAGATGATATCACAGAGGAGGAGGTTATCATGGCTATTGACTCGCTTAAATTGAATAAATCACCTGGCCCTGATGGCTTTACAGCAAATTATTATAAAATATTAAAAAACAAATTTGCACCTACTCTTACTAATCTTTTGCAACAAATTTATTCAGATAACATTGCTTATCCCTCATTTAACGAGGCAATGACAATCTTGATACCTAAGCCAGATAGGGACACCTCCTTGTTATCTTCATATAGACCCATCACTTTGCTTAATCAGGACTATAAAATCTTGGCAAAAATTATGTCGATCAGGCTACACAATATTATGCCGACACTCCTCACCCCTCATCAACTTGGATTCACAAAGGGTCATCATCCTGTATTGGCTATTCACTCAGCAATTGCAGTTTTGGCCTCCTCCCCAGCGGGTCAGAGATCTTCCACTATTCTGTTGAGTTTGGACGCCGAGAAGGCCTTTGACAAAATTTTATGGGAATATCTGTTCCTAGTTCTGGATTCCAGGGAATATGGGACGACGTTTATAAACATGATCAAATATCTTTATTTGAATCTGCGTACGAGGTTACTTGTCAATGGCCTTCTCTGTAACACAGTACACATGTTTAGAGGTACGAGACAGGGATGTCCGCTCTCACCCCTCTTATTTAATCTAGCACTTGACCTGCTGATTCGTGTTCTTCAGAGCTGGTCGCTGTTGCGCGGAGCTTTTATTGGAGAATACGAGTTAAAACTTATGGCTTTTGCGGATGATCTTCTCCTTTTCATATCGAATCCAGAAATAAGTTTGACCTCCTTATTTGAAAAATTGGAACAATTTGGCCATATTTCCGGATTTACAATAAACTTTGCCAAATACGGCATTAGCCTTGGGTAACAGACCTTTTAGACCTGGAGACAATTTAGGAGGGTTGAGATGGGCGTCGCCTAGTATACCTTATTTGGGTATGCAACTTCCCAAAAATATTCATAATTTATACTCTGAACATTACTTTGATAATGAATAAAGTTTTTATGGAAATGGAAAGCTGGCAACATTTTCAGCTTTCATACTTATAAATCTAATCTAATCTAATAAAAATGATAATTTTTCCTAAACTGTTATACCCTCTACAGGTCCTCCCGATACTTCTCACTGTAACTGTCATAAAAAAGATAGATGCTGCATTTCGGAAATTTATCTGGAATAACAAAAAAACAAAACTTAGTTTGAAAATTCTTCAACGCACTAAGGAAGAGGGAGGAATTAAATTTCCCCATACTCTTCTTTATAATCAAGCTGCAATCTGTAGATACATCCAAGATTGGATTCTACATAGAAACCATTTTGCTCACTATGAATTAGAGAGACAGTTCCTACCTGGTTTGGACCTGGTTTATTTCTTACATATGCCCAAGCATGATATACCTGCTTGATAACCCCCTCCTGATGTCAGCGTGGTCAACATGGCATTCAGTGCGTAACAGATTTAAACTCCACGCTTCTTACTCATTACATCTCCCTCTGCTGGGAAACAATGACTTTTAGAATGGGTCTGCCACACACCCCTTCTGAAGATGGGATTCACTGGGCCTCCGAACAGTTAGACATTTCACTAATTCTTCGCTTAAGCGTCCCTTAACGTTTGAACAGGCATACGCACAATACGATTTTCTCCAATCCTGTAACTTGGCTTTTCTACAGGCACAATACTATACCAGTAGAGTCTTCTCTTTTTTGTCTCCCTTGGATTGGCATATTAAGCTAGATACTGCCTTTTTGTCCACTGGTGATCCGTATAAAACTATTATCACTTTTCTACAGCTTATTAAGAGTTCCTTATTTTACGGGTACATTCTCTACAGGTATTGCTAAGTGACAGGCATGTTTTCCAAATCTAACGGAAGCTAATATTTTATGCACTTTACAATATTCCCTCCGTACATTGACAGCTACAACCTATAGAGAAATGTTTTACAGGCTATTTTATAGGGGATATCTTTCTCCTACATGTTGTCATCTTATCGGTATCACAACCTCCTCAGCGTGTCCAAAATGTGCCCAATTAGAGGCATCTTTGTATCACTGCTTATGGGATTGCAGAGTCATTAAGAAGTTTTGGATCAAAGTGAAGCAATATGTGCTTGCAGACCTAATTAATTATCTTCCATTAACACCAGAATGGGCAGTGTTTTGATATATTCCAGGAATAATTAGGGTTTCTAAGGGATGTAGAAAACTATTATTAATTATCTCGGCTGTAGCTAAAAAATGTATCCTGCAACAATGGGTTACTCCTACCCCTCCTTCATTAACTATGTTCAAAGAGAAATTATTCTATATTTTCAAAATGGATTGGGTCGACTCCTCTCTCAATAAAGAAAAGAAAACAGAACAATTCTTCTCAATTTGGGAGAGCTTTATTGATACTTTAAATCCTGAGATTAAAAAACAAATACAAAAATGTTTCAAATCAACACAATGGTACAAAACTAGACTGCTCCTACAAGATCCCCCAATAAATTACGCTTAATAAATAAAAAAAAAAGGGATCAAGAAAAACAAAGTAGAAAGAGAATGAGGCTGGGAGTGCATGGCTCATATCCCCCTTCCCATCTTATCCCCTCTTTCTTTGTTTCTTTTTCCTTGCAGTCATTTTTTCAAAACCACAAGTGAGTTGTAGTTTTTTATGTTATGAATGTGACATACTCTTGTGATATATTTGCTTGTGTATCATAATTTATCTGATGACTTCAATAAAAAAAATTAAAAAAAATAAATAAATTGAATATGGGGATAATTGAAATAGGCGAAAATGACCTCATCGGACTTTTCGCCTTTAATTGAATATGGCCCTAAGATTTCTGATGCTGTTCTGATAAATTGACAGTAATTTAATTGAGCAGGCGATATTGTAATTGTACTTCTTATTTGTTGTTCACATTCTTATATCAGCATTTGAAAACAAGTCCAGAACTCTCTGTTGGGCAGGTACATATGTGCCTGGTAATCACAGCAGCCAGCCAGACGCCATACATACTCCACTTCTTTGGCTATACTTGTAAGCTTGTTTCACAACTTCAGTTTGATTATTTAACATATGATAGAACTTTTAATTGCCCATTAATTTGGCTGAAATGAAAAAATGTCCTTCGGAAAATAGCCTTAAAGTAACAGGATCCATTTAATAACAGCCAAGTGATTTACATAAAATTATTTCTTTGCATTGCACTATATTCTTTCATCATTTGGATGCACTATAAATTCATACAACAGGACCCAGTGGATTAAAGTGGTAGTATAGACCAGGCTTTTAATATACTGTATGCTTTAAAGAATAAATATGATCTACAGTAGTACAGGTATTTTGTTTCATTATGTATATATCCATGAGATGAAAGCAAATATAATTTTTTTCTAAAACAATAAAAGAACACATGTATTTACAGCATATTGTGTGAAAGGCTTTCATAATATATAGCACAGCTTCACATATATTGTGATGATGTGAGACTTTTTAATTAAATATGGAACTTTGAAAGAGGATGATTTGCCTTATTTCCCACTTATGAAATGCTTGTAATTTTACTTCAGTATACCATAGTAACATCTTACAAAAAGGTCTAAGAACACTGAAGCAGCAAACTTTGTGAAAACCAAAACTTGTGTAATTCTCAAAACTTTTGGCCACGGCTGTACACTTGTACTACCCGGTGGCAGTGTGTTTGTTTGGCAGCCAATGAGAGTCAGACAGACTCTCATTGGCTGATGCGCACACTGCCGCAGCCGGGCTGGAGCTCACTTATGAGCTCCATCTTCTGGGCTCCCGCAGTGGGTTATGGGAGAGACGTCATGACGTCTCTCCCAAAATGCAGAGCGTGCCGGCCAAGTAGGACGGAGGAGCAGATGACGGCGGGCGCTGGAGCGGGGATTCAGGTAAGTGTTTTGTTTTTGTTTACACGTCTGTATCTCTGTCTGGCACTGCTGGGGGGGGACTACTACGGGGGCACTATATAAGGGGCACTGCATTGGAGGGACCATTATTGGGGGCACTGCATAGGGGGGATTACTACTGGGGGCATTATATAAGGGGCACTGCATAGGAGGGACCACTACTGGGGACACTGCATAGGAGGGACTACTACTGGGGGCATTATATAAGGGGCACTGCATGGGGGAACCACTACTGGGGGCACTGCATAGGGTGGGACCCACTACTGAAAGCACTATATAAGGGGCCAGGGGCGGATTGGAAAATGAAAGAGGCCCTGGAAAAAACTGTGAAAGTGGCACTTGGTGCGCATGCCAAAAAAGTGGGTGTGGCCTCGTGTAAAGGTGTGTGGCCTAATGCGAAACACCATGCCCGCAAGCCACTCCCCCTGTTTTAGTCATGCTGGGGGCTTGCCTACCGCTCCAGGAGCTTATGGGTATGCCCACAGTCCCTCTCTCCAGTGAATAAGCACAGCGAGCATGTGAATGAGTATTTTCTTACCTATATGATTTCTCTGCAACGGGGAATCTCTGAAGAAATTGATCCTCCCTGGACAGTGTCTTGAGTTGGTATTTGCTATTCATGCACGAGATCCCATGGTCTGGAAGCCGCCTGTATGTGTCCCAGTAAAATCATGCAACACAGGTTCAACCAGATAATAAATGTGGGTTTCCCATATCAAACAATTTTATATTAATAAAATATATTTGCTCCTTTGGTACCATTTGCATCAGAATATGGTTTCATTATAATTGTTATCTTACTGAAGATTACTGTGCCCCAGTGTTTTCTTCTAATAGTATCAGCGTTCCGACCATCCTATATGTGTGTCTCCAGCACCACCGCCTTGGTGTGTCTCCAACCTATCCCCTCTCGTGTGTTTCTTCAGTGCTATCTCCCTGCGTCCCTCCAGTGCCACCCCCAATTCTCTCCGGCACCATCCACCCATAGTGCCATCCTCCTGTGTCTCCCGAGCTCCATCATCCTGCGTCTCAGTGGCGTCGTCCTGACCTAGGTCAGAATAGCCCTTCTTTCTCACACACAGATCATCTCCCTTTAGCACAGAATACACCCCATCCCCACAGATAGATCAAACCCCCCTTCCCCCAGACAGATCATCTCCCCCACCCCTAATGTAGCAGACCCCCATCCCCAGACAGATCATCTCCCCTGCCCTTAGTATAGCAGACCCAACATCCCCCAGACAGATCATCATCTCCACCCCTAGTATAGCAGACCCCCTTCCCACAGACAGATCATCTCCCCCGCCCTTAGTATAGCAGACCCACCCCTCCTCCAGACAGATAATCTCCCCCACCCCTAATGTAGCAGACCCCCTTCCCCAGACAGATCATCATCTCCCTCACCCTTAGTATAGCAGATCCCCCCTCCCCCAGACAGATCACCATCTCCCCCGCCCCTAATATAGCAGACCACCCCCTCTCCACAGACAGATCATCTCCCCCCGCCCCTAGTATAGCAGACCCCCTCCCACACAGACAGATCATCATCTCCCCCGCCCCTAATATAGCAGACCCCCCCTCCCCTAGACAGATCTTTATCTCCCCCACCGCTAATATAGCAGACCACCCTCCCCCACAGACAGATCATCATCTCCCCCACCCCTAGTATAGCAGAGCACCCCCTCCCCACAGACAGATCATCTCCCCCACCCCTAATATAGCAGACCCCCCCTCCCCCAGACAGATCATCTCCCCCGCCCCTAATATAGCAGACTCCCCCTCCCCCACAGCAGATTATCATCTCCCCCACCCCTAGTATATCAGACCCCCCCTCCCCCACAGACAGATCATCACCCCCTAGACTGCAGCCAGACCCGATTGTCTCCTCTCCACTCTGCCCCCTGTGAAATTAAACTTAAACATGACACTTCACAGCCTGGGGAGGGGAGAGTGGAGAGGATGTGATCAGGCTGACAGACTGCTCTGACGGCCCCCCATCCCCGCTGCAACTTACCCTCACCGCGGCCACGCTGTCACCGGTGGTCCTGCACCACTTCACCTCACTCCTCGATGACGCCGACTGTACTCTGGGTAGGGCTTTAATAGGCTGCTGGTCACTGGCCTCTCTTCTCGCGAGAGAGGCTCAGGCGCGGCAAGGCAGTACTGACAGGCAGCCGGGCTGCTTGTGTAAAACACACAGGAGCCGGCTGGGTGACACGAATTGGGGGGCGGAGCCTCAAATAACAAGCGGCCCCGCAACCAATCGACCCACCGGGATTTTCCCCGCAAAAAGTAATGCCCAATCCGCCGCTGTAAGGGGCACTGCATAGCGGGGACCACTACTGGGGGGACTATATTAGGGTCACTACTGGAGGCACTGCTTAGAAGGCCACTATTGGGGGCACTGCATAGGGGGGATTACTACTGGGGGCACTGTATTAGGGGCACGGCATAGGGGGACCACTATGGGGGCATTGTATAAAGGGCACTACTGGGAGCACTGCATAGGGGGTACCACTACTGGGGGCACTGTATAAGGGGCACTGCATAGGGGGACCACTATGGGGGTCATTGTATAAAGGGCACTACTGGGAGCATTGCATGGGGGGTACCACTACTGGGGGCACTGTATAAGGGGCACTGCATAGTAGAACCACTATGGGGGGCATTGTATAAAGGGCACAACTGGGAGCACTGGATAGGGGGGACCACTACTGAGGGCACTGCATAGGGGGATCACTACTAGCGGCACTGTATAAGGGGAATTACTGGGGGCACTGTATAAGTGTTACTACCGGGGGCACTGTATAAGGGGCACTGCTGAGGACTCTGTATAAGTGGCACTACTGGGGACACTGCATAAGGGGCACTGTATAAGGGTGCACTACTGGGAGCACTGTATAAGGGACACTGTGTAGGTGCACTACTACAGGGGTCACTGCATAAGGGGACATTGCATAAGGGTCACTACTACAGTGGGCATTGCATGAGGGGCACTACTACTTGGGGCATTAAGGTGCATATGGAATGGAAAGGAATGCTCCCAGAGTGATGACAAACGGTCATGTGTCATGTTACCATGCCCCCATTTTCCAGTGGCCACGTCCCTTGTGGCATGTGACCACTCCCACTTTTTCGACCTACTTAGTGGGGCGCTCCATTTTTTAACTTGCCCTGGCTCCAAATACCCTAATTATGCCACTGATTTTGTTTGGTATCGCAGTTACCCTCATCGGCAGCATCCTCCTCTTGTTGCTGGCATGCTGCAGCGGCGGGCTGCTATGTCATGCACATGCATGACATCCAGTCTGCACATGCATATGACACTTTCATGGAACCTGGCAATGCCTGCAAGGCTTCTGCTGGGTGCCCATATGGGGACCATATTTCTCTCGAAATCTATAGATTTCAGTGACAGACAGTGGTAATCTTCCTTTAGCGCTGTTTGTTAAATACTAAGAAAAGGACGTAACTCCTTTAGCAAGTTCTAAAGGAGTTATGTCTCAATGTTAAATGGGTATCTAAGTGTGATATTTTCCACTGGACTGCTATATGTGGTATGGCTGACATACTGAATTATTCAGTTATTGAAGTGTTCTTCATTTTCTGTAAACTGTCTTGCAAGTATGATTGTGGGACACTTTGGGAAATATACTGCCAGAACAGCCAAGATGCGTTTTGCCATCTTGGACCAAAATAGTGATATAATGGGATGGCTGATGTGCCGTAAAATTCTTAGTTCCACACTGCCCTAAAAATCAGCTACTTGACATACATGTCACTCATTCAGTGTTTTAGGCACGTGTGTCTAGTGGTAATGCCGGCCCTGCAAAACTGGAACTCATGGGAGTAATATCATTTCTTACCCTTACAATTTAAACACCATAAAGTCAGGTGTACTGTGAAAACAAGTTATTACATGATAAATATATATAGTTATTTTATTCTTTTTGCAGAATATAAAGTTGTTTCAAAAGAAAATGGGGGATCTCCTGGAAAAGATCAGTCAATCTTGACCACTAATCAGACACATTCTACAGTGGAAAACTTAAAACCAGATACAAGGTAAGTACAAGACACGGTGTAAGCAACATTTCTTATCTGTCTCCGTGTGAACCTACCTCTCTGCTCACCTAAAGGTGTTAAGAAATGGAAAATGGCTTCTTCTTTCTGAACGTAGCAAGCTTCATTCATGAAGTGTGAAATGGCTGCGATAAAGTGCGCAATCCAAAAGACACAATAAAGATGACATAATGCTCTGTGATGTCCGAAATGTTCTGCCACAACACAGTGGGGACGTTTGGAATGCCAGCACCTCACTGTCACCATTACACATTTTTGCTCAAACCCCATAGGAAAATGGGCAGTGTTGCTGTACCATGGTTCGTGCACAGCCGAACATTGCAATTTCACATAGCTGAGAGTGAATTCCTTCCACCTATTATGTGAGATGGAAATAAGGTAGATGGTCTTAAGTCGGTACATGGGTTTTAAAAAGAATTTTGAAACATTTGGTGCAAAGGAATTTTAAACTTGCAATCTGAGATATCATCAAAATAGAATGAAAATTGAGTTGAAATGAAATATTTAAAACTAGGGCTTGAAGAATTCATATTAGTATAAATATTCTATTAATGCAATATATCAGGCTCTGTTTACAACTGCATTTCTGAATGGTTGATTTGATTTCTTCAAACTTTTGAGTATTTGAAATTACATGAAGGACACATATCTAATGGCTTGGTGAGTTTTTTTTTTAGTACTGTTCAAAAATACTGTGATGTTATCATCATACATTGGTCACCTGTTCAATTCCAGGATATTCTTTCAGAACTAAAAAAATCAGTGGACAGTTTCGCCAGTTATGTAAAAATGTTGCTCTTTAACCACTGTTTCTCCATCACAAATTAGAGTTCTGTAGAAAAATACTACGTAATTGAATAGGAACTAGATCCTATCTTGTAAATATTTTATACACATTTTCCCTAATGGCTACATTAATTAAGGATTTTGTTTAGTTGTAATTATCTGTAAGGTTAATTTAATAGTTGTAGAAGGAAACTGACCTGTTCCAAGAGAAATAAGATTGCTGGAGGATGAAATGTGCAGACAGGAACCTGGAATTTGTGAAGATAGTAATAAAAGATGCATGGTTCCGGTGCTCTTCCACCAGTTTCAAATAAAAGCATCGATCTAAAAGTATTACATCCAAAGTGTCTACCAAGGATTTATAGAAAAAATACAATAGTGTACACCAGTGGTTCCCAAACTTTTTTGAGTCACGGCGCCCTTGTGCATCAGCATTGTTTTCATGGCACCCCTAAGCCAAAAGTTTGTTATTGAGAAATTCAAAGAAAAATGTAGTGAAGTAGTACAGTGAAGTTAATTGTGCTGACCTGTCATCCTTAGATTTGGTTATATAGTGGTGGACAGGTTTGTGCTTCTTTTTGTGCACATATTTAAATTACATTGATCATAAAGAATTTGATTTGGTGCTGACCACCAACCCGAGGCACCTCTGCAAGTATCCTGTAGCACCCCACGGTGCCGCGGCGCACAGTTTGGGAACCACTGGTGTACACTGTATATGTACTTAAATTAAAAAAGTGCAGTTGTACTCACCCTTCATTGAGCTTTACACGCCTTGGGTAATTCTTACACCAATGCCCGACGGTGGATGGATGCTGTCCTGAAGTACTACTGTTGTCCAATCCTTTGGGAGTTCCAGGTGCTCAGGAAGGGTTTAGATACACTTGACATAGTGTGTACCATAAATGCAGAAGTGTAGTTTCAATACCAATTCATGAATGGTGATCACCTTGTTAAACTTAGATATACGCTTTGGACATTTATTTGAAATCCCATTAATGTCTTTAAAGACCGGCTTCACACTATTCTTTCACAAATAAATTCTAATGCATTAAAGATGCTTTGTCATGATTTTATGACAAAGCCGACAAGGCTAAATTCGTACTTGCCAACAAGCTAATAAAAAAAATTTCATGTGGTTTGATTCATAAAATTAAAAATATGACACCTCACCATCACTTATTATCCTAATTAATATGTACAGGAATTTAACAATTTCTGTGAAATCTTTAATTTACCCAAGCCCATGTCAAATCATCACAGCTCCCAACCCGATCATCTCAGATTTTCATGAAATTTGGTAGGATGATAGACGGTATAAAGTAATTTTCATAAGTAAAATTTTAGCCCTCCTTGTTTCACGGTGTTCATGCAACAGGGTTGCAAACATAATAAAAAATTTATGCTTGCAAGGTCATCTAAAACGAATCATAACTTTGCTTCTAATTGTGGTAGAATTTTCATGTTGGTCTTGTTTTGAAGCTAAGGGTCCAGAGTTTTATATTTAAATATTGACTTTTACATTTCAAGGTCACTTGATGTGATCTCAGGCTTGCCGACTTTCTGGCTGCCCCTTCCGGGAGGGAGCAGCCAGATCGGCATCACAGGGGGGGGCATAGCCAGTACAAGGAGGCGGGGCTGGCTGGGCGATGTGTATTTGTGGGTGGGGCCACATGGTCATGTCATTTTGGCCCCGCCCCTGCTACACAATGCCGATATTATAGGCATTGTGGAGCAGGGGGCGGGGCCAGAATGACGTGATCCAGTGTGAATCACGTCACTGGCCCCTCCGCTGCGGGGGTTTAAAAGGTAATTGCGGGAGGGATAGGAGGATTACCTCTCTTCCCGGGAGGTCGGGAGCGGCACCTGATTTTCGGCAGGCTCCCGACCAAATCTGGAGGGTAGGCAAGTATGTGTGATCTTTGACCTTGAATATCTAAAAAAGTGTATGTTTCTTCTTTTGTACATACAGTATGTTATACACTTAAATATAATCTCTCTTTGGTATAAGTTTCATTTTGGGAAGCGTTTGGGAACAGTAGTAAAAAAATATTAAGTATGGCAGTTCAACCCTTCTTGCATGAACCATGTAACTGGCAAGTTTAGACTTGTCTTGTAGTGTCTCTCTCTGTGTTCTAGGGATGGTCACCAGTGGTTTTCCATCAATGGTCACCATCTGTGATAACCATTGATGGTACAATTACAATCTATAGTGAACCATCGATGGCTTACACCACTCGGTCTGGCTGCAGCTTCTGCATTGAGAACTAGTGATACCAGACATGCTTGCCTCTGGGAGGGGGCAGCCAAGTCGCATAGGCGGCGGGCTAGAGATATTACCCGGCATTAGAAGCAGAGAAGGGGGTATGAACATGTTACAGCATCATTTTGGTCCCGCTACACGATGCAGAGATTGCCGACATTGTGAAGCAGGAGGCGGGACCATGATGATGCGATTCGGCGTGTGCAGGTGTTTGTGTGGGAGCTGCAAGGGGGTCCGGGGAGAGGGGTAGGCAGCTGGGTGGGAGACTTGCCTGCTTTTCCAGGGGTCCAGGAGCACCATCCGATTTTCATGACGCTCCCAGCCGCTACAGTAGAGTAGGCAAGTATAATACAAGGGCCTAAGACAGTTTATCTCAGAGGTTCCCAAACTCAGTCCTCAGGGCACCCTAACAGTCCAGGTTTTAAGGATATTCATGCTAAACCACAGGTGACTTAGTTAGTACCTAAGTCATTTTGATTTAACCACCTGTGCTCAACCATGGATATCTCTAAAACCTGAACTGTTGGGGTGCCTTGAGGACCGCGTTTTGGAACCACTGGTTTATTTAATACAGTTTATCAGTGAAAATAGTAGTAGTTTCATCAAAAGCGTGACAAATGGATAAGAAGTACATTAGGGCTCAGTGCCAATACCCATTTGATATTATAGGACATAGCAGCAGTAGAAAACAATTAAGGAAGATGCTACCATGGATAATTAAAACACAGCCACGTGTCAAAGTGATCAAATGAATTGTGATAACTGTAGGAAACAAATTAAAAGGGATTCTTTAACTGCTAAGGAAGGACCAAGCACATGAATTTATGAGGAAAGTGACACAGAAATGGCAACATGCAGGACTGAATCAGCTTGGCAGCCATTAAATGAAAGTTTAAGCAGTGTGGGAGCATCACCTATCAAGAGGAAAAGAATGAAAGAAGAAAACGTGCAAAATGAAAGCTGTAAAAATTGCAAAAGGAAGGATATATGCCATATTCCAGCTGAGGAACCTGTGCCTGATAATTGTTTTCTACTCCTGCTGTGTCCTTCACTATGAAATGGGTTACAGCACTGAGGGCCTGATTCAGACCCAGACACTAAGCCGTGATCGCTTGCTATGGGCGATTGTCGCCCGTCTGCGCATGCGTCAATATGCGATTGCGCGAGTCACTCACTGTGCTCGGGAATTGTGCGCTCGTAGTACACAGACTGGACACTACTTTGATTGACAGTGCCGTTTATGGGTGGTAACGGGAAGGTGCTTGTGAACAGGAGAGTGGTGCTGTGAACACAGGCGTGTCTGGGCGTCAAAATGGCATTTAATGGGCGTCCATAATTAGCATGGAAGCGTCATTGTACACATCACCTGATTAGTTTTCAGCATGCAGTGATCGCAGTGCTTGCCGCGGTGTAGAGTCTACCTTAAGGGCTGCGTGCATCTCCGATGGTTCTTGATGGTACTGATTAATCATATACTTCCTGGAGATGACGTGTGCTAAGAAACAAAAGTGGGCGTCTTTACACCAATGTGCGTTCACTCTGCCGTCGCTCTCTAAGACATAGGGGGCGTCCTTATGCCTGGCAGTGTGATCGTGGAATGTGCATACCCGGCCCCTGACGGCAGCGAAAGTGCGCTGCGTTGCATCCGGGTCTGAATTGCCCCCTGAGTCTTAATGACGCTCTTGATCAAACTACCACTATTCACTGATAAACTGTATTAGGTAAACCTTATTAGTCCCTTCTATCACTAGATCTCAATGTAGAAGCTGCAGCCAGTCTGAGAAGAACACAGTAGGGATGGCCATTTAAACATCAATAGTTTACAAATATTGATGGTTTACTACCGATGGACGATGGTTTTTGTCATCAATGGCAAAGTGGAACCGAATGGTTTTTTTCTGCTCATGACACAGAATTTAGCCCCGCCCCCTCACTGTCCACTAAGCCCTGTCCCCTGTTTTTTAATTGGCCCTTGGATTGACAGACACACGGCAGCGGTGGCCATCAAGTGATGCAAACCATCGATGGTTCCCCATAGACTGATATTGTGCCATCGATGATGCCATCGATGAACACAGAGAGAAACACTACAAGACAAGTCTAAATTTGCCAGTTGCATGGTTAGTGCAAGAAGGGTTGAACTGCTGTACTTAATATTTCTTTTACTCCTGTTCCCATAGGCTTCCCAAAATTAAACTTATACCAAAGAGAGATTGTATTTAAGTGTATAACATACTTTATGTGCAAAAAATTAAACATACACTTTTTTTTAGATATTCAAGGTCAAAGGTCACATCATGTGACCTTAAAATGTATAAGTCAATATTTAAATATAATACTTTTTTTATGAAAACTCTGGTCCCTTAGCTTCAAAACTAGACCAACTTGAAAGTTCTACCACATTTAGAAGCAAAGTTATGATTTGTTTGTTGATCTTGCAAGCATACATTTTAAATTTTTTGTCATGTGTGCAACCCTGTCGCATGAACACCGTGTATCACTGAGGGCTAAAATTTTACATATGAAAGTTACTTTATGCCGTCTACCAAATTGTACCAAAATCTGAGATGCTCAGGTTGAAAAGTTACTTTTTTGTGATGATTTGGCATGGAATGACCCTTCTGCGATGGATATCAGGATCTCCGACACTCACCTCAGTGCCAACATCACCACAGAAGTAGTACATATGGCCATTGAAAGTTTGAAATCTTCTTCTGCTCCAGGCCTTGATATAATAAACTTTCAGTATTATAAAATAACAAATGCACCATTGACATAATTCACTCAATTCACATAGAAGAAATACCTATCTCTGTTAATGGCTCTTGAATTTAATTGCCCTTTATGCTCAGAGTACTCAGGTCAAAAAGGCTTTGACAAAAGTTCCTTGACCTCAACCTTGCATTATACAGTACTGTTCCCACACAGCAATGGTATAGGCTATTGGCATGACTTCAACCTCCTTTTACAACCACTCATAGTATGAGACAAGGCTGTCCCCTTTCCTTCCAAATCTTCGCTCTCCTTTCTGAACCTCAAGTCGCAAGAGGAAACAAATTAGAGTAGGGATATCTGAATGTAGAATAGCCCTCCATGCAGATGACGTTCTTCTAAAAAATAGCAGATCCAACCATATAACTCCTAAACCTGCTAGCAGAAATAACTCTATATGGCCTTTACTCAGGTTACAAAATGAACATTCCCAAAAACTGAAACCCTAAACTTTTTAAGAAATGTTGCAGTGAGAACTTGCCAGAAAAAAATGTCTTCTTCGATTGGCAAGTAAATACAATTAAATATTTAGGAAGACAGATTACCGAGTTTAGAAAGAGCCTCTTGCAAATTGAATATTATCATATTGAAATATTATATATATTATCACGTTGTCCAACAATCCGAATCAAGGCACCAAATTAGCTGAATGCTGCAAAATTCTAGATTTCTCAAATGTTTCTTTTCTCTACAGTTATATATTATAGCTGTACAAAACATCTCTGCATTCATAAACCTATATGGTAAAGTTTTGGGACACTTAGCATAACAAACTGTGAATAGTGCCTGCTGAAACACAACAATATCCATAACCATTTCGGGATCATGATGGTCAGGATGCTGGCGCCGGTATTCTGATATATGTTGGGATTCCGGAGTCGTCATTGTGAATGCCGGAACCCCTGCTGTTGGGATCCTGAACGTATCCCCTCTGAATGTATTACAGGGGTGCTGCAGCACATATCTGCTGTGGTTTTCCTGTTTCTGATCGCAATAGCAGCCCCCACAGGTTTCTATGGGATCTGCTATAGAGGTAGATGTACTAAGCCTTGGAGAGAGATAAAGTGGAGAGAACTAACCATCAGCTGATGAGCCCGAGGTCCCACAGCACAAAATAAAGTGATTGTTGATTCAATCACTTTACTTTACACATCACAGGGACAGTATTCTTCCAGAGCCCCTGACCCTGATTGCGATTTTTAATACATGCAGGCGGTACATAATTTCTTATTGCAGCGAACAAGTGGCTATAAGGAATTCTAATTATCAGATCTAAATTCTGATGAATGGGCCGCTTAATCTTCACTTTAACCAACTATGGACAATATTTACCATATTATATTGTGTACTGTGAATATGCATATTTCTGTCTATATTTAAAAAAAAATAATGATTATCAATAAATAAAGAAGACAATGTATAAGAAAGTCACAACCTTTATCCATATTTTGCTGCATTTCTTTTGCCACCAATGTGTTTTGTAAATGTTCCCGGTTTAGCACAAATTGTGGGTGGAAGTTGTCTACATTTTACTGCAATGTTTATGTGAAAATGAAGGTGTTACTGAAATTTAGACCATTATTGTAATTCATACTTTAATAAATTTAGCAGTAAGTGTTTGCATGACACATGGGACATTTTGTAGTGTTGTTAGTATTGATTTTAATATGTTTTTTAGGTCTAATTAATGCAAACATCATATTTGTAGACAAACAAATATCTCTAGTATGACATGTGATCTGAGCAGTATTATATGAACATGTGAGTTTTGGTTAGCAATGTATCTACAGTGATATCCCGGTATTAAGCTGTTTGATTAGCTTTTTTTTTATATAAACCTCTTTATATTTTATGGAGTATGCAGTCCATGCACCTCTTCTATTTAGAGGTTCCTGTTAATGGTGCTGCATCTTCAAGCTAAAGGGAAGTTCAGGATCCGATAAGATGAGAATACAGAGCTAGGAATTTGGGTGCACATGAACTGGAAATCATAAATGTAAGAATCCAAATGTAAAGTGTAATATACAGTACTTATTAGACAATGAATGTCCTCTTATGTTAGAGTCTTAAGTCTAATGAAGTTTACTCCAAATATTCATGTTTATTCATGTAAGATAAAAGGTTGGAACATTTAGTAATTTTCAATATATGAGCAGATAACAGTTCTTAAATACATGTTGTAGTTTATCATTATGACGCGTTTCATAGTACATTTCTTATCTGCTTCATCAGATAAGAAATGTACTTGGAATTAAACGTAAGTATTCCTACATTGCATCTCATTGTATTGATTTTAATTGTTAAAAAAAGAGATAAAAAGAACGGGATGAGTTCGACATCCCGGCGAAGGGGATGCCGATGCTCACAATCCCAGCGTCATAATACCGACGCCGAGCAGAATACCGGCGCCAGCACCCTGACCGCCGGGATGCCGAAGGTAAGTAGTGTGGGAGGAGGGTTAGGTTTAGAGGTTAGTGTTAGGCACTAGGGGGAGGGTCAGTGTTACGCACTAAGGGGGAGGGTTAGGTTTAGGGTGCGGGGAGGGATAGGTTAGGTTTAGGCACTAGGGGGGAGAGATAGGTTCAGGCACTACAGAGGGAGGGGTAGGAGAGGGGGAGAGTTAGCATATCGGCCACCAAGTGTCGGTATCTTAACCCTGTCGTGATCCAGGCGTCGGGATTCTGACTGCCTGGGTCCCGAATGTTGGTATTACATACCGATTCCAAAAGAACATGTATAAAGTACCTTAAAATGTACTAATCATGCTAATCATACATATATCTCTTGGAGTGTTTACCATATCATAAAATTAGTATAGCGACCCATGAAATGTGTTACAGTGGAAACTACAACAAGCATTTAAGAACAGTTATCAGCTCAAATATTGGAAATTAATGCTTATGGAAAATCAATTTTAGTTTAGAGTTTTTTCAGTTAGCTTTCAGTTTTTAATAACAGCGCTAAGTGAGGGATTGCAGTAGTTGTAAAACTTAATAAAAACCCATTGCAGTGTATTTCAGTTGAATCTTTTTACCAGACCTTCCCATTGCTCAAAAGGACGAGAGACTCCACTTCGTATAAAAACCTTTTGAAATAATGGCTGTAAAATTTAGAACGATGATTACTTTCAATTTAGATTTTTACTTCCTCTGGGAATGTGGAGGACATGTGGATTATTTAAATGGTAATACCATGTTTCATTCTCACCTGTCATTTACAGTTAACTACATTGCTATTCTACCAACATCTGTCCATCACTGCCAAATATGCCTTAAAGTCTCTTTTGTTTATCCAGCTGCTTATTTTGGAAAGATTATCCAGTCTCCTTTTAGGACTTTTCCATTGGCGTCTAACAAACAGAATGTGGGATTAAAAGAATGGCTACTTGCCTGGCAATGTGTGATCCAGACACCCAGTGTTTATTGAACAGTTGGTTGCACTTTGAAAGCCAGTCATTAATGCCAGCGAAATAAAATCACTGTACTTTTTTCATTTCCATGTTATTTGTAAAGCACTTGCTTTCAAGACTAAAGTAGATTATTCCACTCTGTAATTACCAAATCATGCAAATGAATAACATATTGGCTTTATAATTTGACAATTAGTAATAATTGCCTACTTGTAGTAGTATAGATAGTGTTTTTATTTAATCTTGAAGCTTGATATATATCATAATATTTATTTGAATAACATTGATTTCTGCTAGTAGTTATTATTAGGTTTTATGTGTAATATAATTGGCAAAGGCATTTTTACTTAATAAAATCAGAAATATGATATGAACTATTCTCCTTCAAAGAACTCTTCATTTACATTACACAACATAAGGCAAATCCTATACCATTATACTTTTAAATTGGAAACAGGAGAAAGCAGTACTGAATATACACTATTATTAGGTAAATAATAATCAGCCTTGGGAATTTGTATAAAAATTTCTTTTTACAAAGTTATAGCATAAGTTATCATATAGAATGTAAAAGAAAATAGCAAAATATGAGGAATATTCAATTCAAGACGAATAGTCCCGGACTTTTCGCATGCCGGACTTTTCGCCTACATCGCTGGTTTTCAATGCGAAAAAGTATCGCGCACATGCCCACTTTTCCTCGTATTCAATTAGAAATCGGCAAAAATGGGGCCCGGCGAAACTCTAACGTGCGAAAAGTACTGTCAGATTTGGGGAAATTAGCCTGACACCCCCCAAATGATGCACTGACATTGGGGATCACTCTAGATACCCCCAAATAGCCCTGCTGAAGGTATTTGGGGTCCTTATATGCTCTCAATAGCTGGTATGTTGCGTCTTTGCATAAGTGGTGAAGAATAGCATTTAGCAGTTTTTTTAGGCTCAAAATAAGTACTATATATACAAAACAGGGCACTCTTGAAATCAATTAATTGAAAGATTATAGATTATAAATTATATAATGGTAAATAAAACTTAGCTTTTATTAGATATCCTCTTAAAAGAGTGATAGTTAATACACTCCAGATACATAATCAATTTACATATATCACAAAACATTTTTATGTAAAAAAAGATCATTCTGAAATTGCTTACACAAATGTATGTTGAAAAACATGCATTTGTGTATGCAATTTCAGAATGATCTGTTTATTAACTATCACTCTTTTAAGAGGGTATCTAATAAAAGCTAAGGCCCTCATTCAGAGCCGTTCGCTATTTGCGGTCGTTCGTTTAAAAACAAGGGGTGGCTATTCAAATGATCCGTACGCACATTGCAGTCTGTTCACACCTCTAAGTCTGAACGAACGAGCAAAACATACGCTCGTTTATTTGTTAAAAACGCCCCCTGGCCGCTCGCACCATACGTCATGTCCGCTATTTATTAGATTAATCGAGTACATCGACCAGCGTATGAACTGCTCGCTATTCTTGTGGTTGGTGTTTGCTACCACAAATTTGCGAGCAGTTCTGGCTATAAAATAACCCAGTGACGTGGTCAATGACGCTGCTGTTTTAAATATACACACCCATAAAACGCCCGTTTTGACCTTTAAGCACGCCTGCGTTCGGATCTCCACTCCCCATTTTCAAGCACCTTCCCCTGTTACCACCCACATACGCCTCATTCTGTCACTCTAAATAGCAGGCCCTCGCTATATTGCGTACCAACGATTTTCGGCCGCACTGACTGGTTCGCGCATGCGTACTAAAAACCGTACGCATGCGCAGATGTGCAAACATCGCTCGGAACGAGCGTACTGCCGCTAACGAGCGGCTCTGAATGAGGGCCTAAGTTTTATTTACCCCAAAAAGATAGTTTTTGTCTTTTGTTGCCCTTTGCAACGGTTTTGTATTTGTATAATGCTGCCCATCCACTACTAGATGCGGGGACAACGGCACGATAACGACGCTATCATCTCCTGTGGCGTGAAGTGCATACACTGAACATTGAGACGTTCAGTGTATGTAGATCAATCATCCCCGAACATGGCAACCTGACGGCGGTCGTCAGGTTGACCGACCAGCAGGTGCGCGCAACGCTGGTCGTTTTTACCATTTTACTGCCTGATTTTCGGGCGATTACCAAGCGATAGAGCGATAACGACGGTCGTTATCGCTCAATCGCTAGGTTTAATCGTCTAGTGGATGGACAGCATTACAAAAAGTCTTTGGGCGCACCACCAACAGAGGGTCATAAAAATAAATAAATATTGTATGATAGACCATAACGTTGGTTTGTTTAGAGGTTTTCATCCTCTTTTCTTTATATTTTCATCATAATATTATTTATCAGTGTGGAATCATCATATTTATCAGTCAAAATAAGTAGTCCCAGCATATTTGGGGTTTATGGGCCACACTTTCAGAATCACAGAGATAATGCAGTTATAACTATTTCTGAAACTAGTATTAAAATTAGCTATAAGAGCACAATATTACAGTGTATTTTTTTCACTAGACTCAATGATGGAAAGATGTTAAAATATATTTCCATAAATGACACAACTGGTGGAGCACTGGCAGGGAAAAGTTGTGAGAGTGTTTGTGTACAGTATGTTTCCTCAGCTTGATGCCATTCCGTTTATTTAGTTGTTTGTTAATGAGAATTCCATGGAAAAAAAACTTAAGCCTACAGGGTTCCGTGTTGATTTGGAAGTTGATTTTGGTCTCTGGAAAGAATAAATACTGTGTTTGCCATTGGTTATTTTTCCAGATTGTCCATCTAAAAGTATCAGTGGACTAATTTTATAGGTTCACTTAAATACTCTTCAACCAAGGGATTGTTCTCTACTCTTAGATGCATTTGTGCCAATTTGGCATTGACATCAGGAAATTTGACTTATGTGGGAGTTAGGGTTAATGCCAGATCAGCTCTAGTATATTCTTAATGTAGTTTTAATATGGTGGTTTATTCTGTGTTTGAAACAGTTCTTCATATTCTGTGTGTTCTCTTAGGGCTCTATTTAGTAAACATAAAAACCTCTTTTCTCCAGCATTTCAGCTGCTTGTTTGCGACTTTATAGAATTGCCGCCACAAACGTGTTCCTTTATGTACATCCATCGGCCGAATGTGCAAGGACTGAGATGCCCACTTTTAGCGCCTGTGCATGCTGTAATACCGATTGGTATATCCTAGATAACACCATGGGTCACACCATCGAAATTTGTACCAGCCCTAGGGCAGGTGCAGTTTCTCTGTCTGACCATGGCCTCCTATGCCTACGGCTGTTAGTCTGGGAACGCAGTCGCTTGCATTAATATATAATAAATGAAGTAAGTTTCTAGGGATGGATACATCGACTGTAATTGGCGGACAGGTTGTCGAAGTTCTCGGCTGGTTTAGATGGATGGAATTCAGAGATACTTCCTTATAATGTGCCAACTAGGAGTTTTAAAGCCTTGCCACTTTGGTCCATGTATGGGCCCTTGGCCACTTTCAAAGTTTATATCTAACTTTCACTACTGGGCTTTAGGGAAGGACATCAAATTTCGATGGGTTAACACCATCAATGTTTTTGTTTGTGATTGTAGTGTTTTACCATTCAATAGCGGCTTTCCAATGGCAGCTGCCATAGAATGGTGTGAAAGCGATGACCATTTAATGTTAAGATACAGCTGAATTAACATAGATGGCCTGATTTAACTGCGGACAGAATTGCAAAGCCACACATAAGCAGCTTTGTTATTCTGTCTTTGCTAAAATGCAAATGCAGCAGTAGGTGTCTGACACCTCTAGCTGCATCTTCGATCTTAACTTGTGACATAACTTGAATACTAATACAATTGGGAGAATCAGATAGTAAATATAGTAAAATCATTTTAGTCCATGTATGTCCTACAGTAGGAAACCTACTGTATCACCAGGAATCTTAAAAGGTAATATGTAGCAAGTTGCAGGAACACAGCAGAATTGTGGGTAGGGAAGGAGAAGGTTTGTGTAGAATATGTAGTAGTCAGTGTCACAATAATGGATACTGGCTGGATGCATGATGGTTTGCATGATGATTTGCTAAATTGTTATATGCTGGTTGCCACTTTGCGGAGGTAAATGGCTAAAAATATCAGAGCCATTTAGAAAAAAAATATTTGTTTGTTAGTAAATATGAATTTTACTTTTTTATGGTGTTTGTTGCATGGTAATTTGTATATGAATACTAAATTCTAAAGGCTAGAGTATAGTATACTGTATGTTGCACTTTCTTCTGGGATCACAGAGCTACAGTATGCAGTACTTCCATTTAAAAGTCAACTTCATTTTAAACTTGAGTCTGTTAAATTTAAATAGATTACATCTGCTTGCCAAAGTCGCATGTGGTAAGTCAATTACTGTACTTTGTTCCTTTTAAAATGGTTTCGAATTAAGTTTTTATATATTGCTGCAGGGTTTGGGGTTTTTTTTTGTTTGATTTGTATTCTGTTTAATCATTTAACTCACTCTGAGGCTGATACAGAGTTACCTGTAGGGTAATTTGATGGCGTATCTTGCATGTATTCACACGCACTTGCTCAGAAAATAAGGCTATGCAAATGCGGATCTACAGTCTTATACAATTTGAGCGCATCCACCTTTAAAACCCAAAAGGTCGAAATGGGGCGATAGGGTTCATGCAGATGTGGCCTAGGATGACCAGCAAGCAAGACAATGTAAGCCTGTTAGGAGGCGTATCTTTTGCATCTAGTATAGGACACGTACAAGTACACATAGATGATCAGGATTACTAGTAAGCCAGGTACATATGCTCATACAATCAGGTGTGAGTGCAGGGAGAGGCAGTACCACAAATTTGCATTGCAGCGTGGGTGGGACCATGATGTAATTCACATCAGATCTCATCTGCTCCTACACTATGCAATTGATGGGCAACGTTGGTGGGCCCTAATAAACCAAATTGTGTCATTGAGAACTTTTCTTTTTCCTTTCCCATTTCTCATGAAAGACATGTAGGATTCGAGGGTAGACGTTCCAAGAGAAGTTACTTGAGAATTTCATGCAGTTTGCAGACTTTCCAAACACAGAATACACCGATTACATATTTGCAATATTTTGAAAGTTATACTGGCCATGTGCCATGTGGTTTCAATAACATTTTGTTTTTGTTTAATACTTCATAGTATTGTAAACTCAAAACAAGAATATTATCTTCATATTGATATAAGAATGACTGCCATTCATTCGGCCACTTTGCAGGTTTGATACAGTAGAAAGGTAGAAAGATTGAAACCAAATCAGCAATCATTCAATAATAGATAGAAGCAATAATACAAAGAAACCTACGTCCCAGGACTGCCGCTTAGGCCGCACTCAGGAGCACCACCCCTCCAATAATGCAAAACAAATATGAGTGGTCCAACAAGCACAGTCTCCAGGAAATAAACTATGTATCTTCTCTATTCGAATGGTTGTTCTTGCTGATTCTTAATTTTCTCGGAAAACGAGAAGAAGAAGAAACGCCTTGTTATTATAATATTCAATCTGCTCAATCCAAACGGAAGATATGTTACATTTCACTCACCTACAAGTGGTTAGGTCCGTGCACATAAAGGTATCTTTAATCTCCTCCCATATATTTACTCAATTTTTTTCAATAAGTTGTGTACCCTGAGGAAGGACTGATGGCCAGAAATGCGTTGGTGATATAGGGGAACCTGTGTTATACCTGTGGATTGTGCTTATTCCATCTACCTGGGCATTTCTGAACACACATATTCCGGACAAGAGGGAGAAGGTTTGCCCATGCACCCACATTTTTTTTAAGGGCTCCCTATAAGGATATTTGTTTTTAGTACTTTTTCTGTATCAATTATAATGGATTTTTATTGAAGCTTGTAATTTCTTCATGTTTGGAATAATTACCATTTTGGAGTTGTTATAACCGTTTTCGAGAAAAATTTGGGATCAATAAAGCCCTCCTTTGGGATATTAAAAAATATCTGTGGATTTCAATTGCGCACTAAGGGCCTGATTCAGAGCCGGACGCTCTGACCAGAGCGCTCGCTCTGAATCAGGGCCCTCCTCCATTAAAATGGAGCGTCCTCCTGGACGCTCGTATAGCTGTGGGTGACCACCCACAGCATATACGAGCGTCCAAAAAGATGGTCGCGATGGTCTTGACCATCGCGACCATCGGACTTGCGACGGAGACCCTGCGGTAGGGTCTCCCTGCCACAAGCCCTGGAGTGATTTTGGCTCTATCAGAGCCAAATCACTCCCACTGACATCACTAGTGATGTCAGTGGGGCCGGCTTCAGAAGGTAGGCATTCCCATGGGAACGCCTCCGTCTGGCAGGCACGCCCCCATCACGCCCACCAAAGGGGGCGTGCTGTCAGTCACCATCGACAGCACGTTCCCTTTGGTGCGAGACCCTCGCAGTCTGGGTCTCGCGCATGCGCACGACGGAGCTCCCTCCGTCGTGCGCATGCGCAGTGGGGAACATCGACCCACTTGCGAGCGTACTGCCGCTTGCGAGTGGGTCTGAATGACCCCCTAAGGCCCCGATTCAGAGCCGGATGCTCTGAAATAGCGCTCGCTCTGAATCAGGGCGTTTTTTGGGTTTTTTTGGAGCGGCCTCCTGGCCGCTCGCATAGCTGGGGATGACCACCCACAGCTATTGCGAGCGGCCAGAATGATGGTCGCGATGGTCAAGACCATCGCGACCATCGGGCTTACGACGAGATCCTTGTGGTAGGGTCTGAATCAGGCCCTAACTACGGAGCGTTTTAGTGGAAGGAGGTACTGAAACCTGGTGTAAAGATACCTTTTGGGGAACATCTATACCTGGACCCAGGTGAGTCTTAATCCAGAATGTGATACATTTTTTACATCTGATCACCATCCACAATAGCGACTCCAATATATGGGAGGAGATTAAAGATACCTTTATGTGCACGTACTTCACCACTTGTAGGTGAGTGGTAAGTAACATATCTTCCATTTGGATTGAGCAGATTGAATATTATAATAACAAGGCGTTTCTTCTTCTTTTCATGTTCCGAGAATATTAAGAATCAGTAAGAACAACCGTTCGAATAGAGAAGATACATCATTTATTTCCAGGAGACTGCGCTTGTTGGACCACTCATATTTGTTTTGTAAAAATTTCTATAACCAAACACCCCTTTGCATAATAAAAATTGATAAACAGAATGGAAGTTGCTCAATCAATTTATTGGCCCATCACAGGTGCCCATAAAGAAGGGGTTAATCTAGACAAAACAGATTCCCCCAGCACACGGCAATGGACCAGCGTGCATAGTCACAGTTGCGATCCCTGTTGAATCAGGCCCTTAGTCTTTGGGAAATTCAGTTGGAGATTCTTAAATTGCCTCTGGCAATATTATTTAACCAGTTCTGGTGGTAATTGCTCATAGCTGAAATGTATTTGCAATTAACCAGTTTTATAAAGGTTTTTGTTCGTGAACATTTGATTTTCTATATAGATTACCAAATGTAAAAATGAAACTTGTTCTTGTTGAAATTAACAGTGAATTTGAAATTGATATAGTCAAAAACCAGGAACTACACCAGTATTTAGCTGTAATAGGTAAGCAGTACAGATTAAGGTTATGGCAAGGGTTCAGGAGAAGAGACCTATTTGCTACGTGTTGGGGGGGGGATTAGGGAGGGGTTGTGAGTAGCTGCTCTCTATAAATGGTTCTGGCTAAGGGCCTGATTCAGAGCTGAACGCTCTGACCAGAGCACTCGCTCTGAATCAGGGCCCTCCTCCATGAAAATGGAGCGGCCTCCTGGCCGCTCGTATAGCTGTGGGTGACCACCCACAGCATATGCGAGCGGCCAAAAAGATGGTCGCGATGGTCTTGACCATCGCGACCATCGGAATTGCGACGGAGACCCTGTGGTAGGGTCTCCCTGCCACAAGCCCTGGAGTGATTTTGGCTCTATCAGAGCCAAAATCACTCCCACTGACATCACTAGTGATGTCAGTGGGGCCGGCTTCAGACGGTAGGCGTTCCCATGGGAACGCCTCCGTGTGGCCGCCACGCCCCCGGCACGCGCACCAAAGGGGGCGTGCTGTCAATCAACATCGACAGCACGCCCCCTTTGGTGCGAGACCTGGAGCGATGGAAAACCCGTCGCTCCCCGGGTCTCGCGCATGCGCACGACGGAGCTCCCTCCGTCGTGCGCATGTGCAGTAGGGAACATCGACCCACTTGCGAGCGTACTGCCGCTCGCGAGTGGGTCTGAATGACCCCCTAAGTCTTTTCTGATAGATTTCTTTACCACCCTCACTAAACCTACCATTCACTACACAAGTGCTAGCAAATCATGTACTTTTATGTTACTCTCATTAACACCATCAAGATCACTTGAAAAGTAAAATCTGTCCTCAAGGAATATAAAAGTATTTGCCCCATGAAAACCTTATAGGTGATTAAACTGAATAGGTAAAAAAAGACAACGTCATCTGGCATCCAAAGTGTTTTATTTGACTCTTGGCTTAAGAGGTTCTTTTTACTTCCAGAGAGTTACAGCACATTTAGAGGTACAATAGAACATTAAGTGCTAACTAGACCAAAAGACACAATGAAGTTTAAATATTATTTAAATTGTTGAGATTTAATTAGTAGGTCTGCAAATATTTCTTTATGGAAGCTAGTAAACTCAGTAATTTCTTAGCTTTGCTGTATCCTAAGCAGTTTTGACAGTAGTCATTAGCCTATAGATGTTTGTCCTGTGAAAAAACTTGTCATTAGGGGCATTGCTAGGTCCATACAACCAGGAGCATATGTTTAGCTTCTCATAAACGGTGTACTGGGTTCTTTTCTTTATTGATTTACTACTTGTTTGTTACACTGGTGTTTTCATTGGTGAATGCTGTTCTCTATGGGGGATTTTTGGGAAGACATAAGTCAGGTTACAGGGCAAATTTAGACTGCGGGTTTGTTTTATTAGGTAGCTATTGTTCCAGGGTAGGTGCTTTTGGGGTTCAGGTAAATTAGAAAGTTAGAAAGTTACAGTTTTTAAACTATTACCTCACAAATGTACCATTATACAGATAGGGAGCTTCAACTTCTTGCACCGCCTCAGTAGGTGCCTCCAGCAAGGGGTGTACTCAATGTGGCTTCACTTGGGTGCACAAAGATGGCTGTCCTTTGTGGGCGGTGGGACTCGGGGGAAGGAAGCGGGCGTTAGCTGCAGTGCGGGCTGCAGAACCCCGGGGAAGGTAGCGGCAGTGCGGGTGGCGGTTTTTGCGGGCTGCAGGACCCGGGAGAGGTAGCAGCAGTGCAGGCGGTGATAGTGCGGGATGCAGGACCCAGGGGAGGTAGCTGCAGTGTGGGCAGCGGTGCTGCAGGCTGCAGGATCCGGGGAAGGTAGCGGGCATTAGCGGCAGATACAGGCATGGATCAGGGAGATCCGTGATGCCTGCATCTGTGTATAAATAAATAAACACAGGAGCACGGATGGGATCAGTGAGACCTTCTGTGTTTAAAAAAAAAATTTAAACTGTAAAACTGTGTAATATAAACGTCGTGGCCCCATCCCCAAAAGGACAACCAGTACCGGGCTTTGGAGACCCAGTACTGGTTTTGCTAAATACAGGGGCAAATGACGTAGGGGTCCCCTGTATTAAGCACAACCAGCACTAGGCTTTTCAGAACCAGTACTGGTTGCCAAAATACAGGGGACAAATGACATAGGGGTCCCCTGTTTTCAGCGCAACCAGCACTGGACTCTGAGCCGGTTCTGGTTCTGGAAATATGGGGAAAAATGCGTAGGGTTCCCCTGTATTTACCAGAACCAGCACCAGACCCTTTCTAGCCGAGAGGTAATGCCACAGCCAGGGAAATCCTTTCACCGGGTCCCCTAGCCAAAGCATTACCCCTGACAGCTAGTCAGCCTCTCCAGGGCACCCCAGGCCTAGACTGATAGCCCGGGACTATCCCCGTGTATAGTGTGGTGCATTGATGATAGTAAAAATAATGGCTTTTGATGTGGAACTACAGGTCCCAGCAAGCCTCCCCCGCATGCTGGTACTTGGAGAACCACAACCTCATGCTGGTACATGGTTTAACAGAGATGCATGGACGGATCTCATTAATCAGTCCATGCATCTGTGTTTTATTGGGGATTTTTGTTCTCAGATGCATGCACACACCAATCGTACTGATCCATGTGTGCATCTCTGAATCATTTTATTTTAACACAGATCCCTGCATCACAGATCTCACGGATCCATGCATGCAGTCAGCTAAAATCTTGGAGGAGTGTTCAAGGGAAATCGTTCACGATATCGCATTTTGAGCACATCGTTCTGTGTGTAGGGGCCTTAAGAAGCAGTTCAGGGCTGGGACCATCAGTGCCAGTGAGCCCTTTTGTCCCTTGCTGCAGCCCCTCTGCACTGCCCCACTGCTCAGTACGCCTGCAGTCTGTCCCCCGCAACCGTCTCTCCCTCTGCACCCCCGAAACAGCTCCTATGTGCTGTCCCAATCATCACCAGTGCTAGTGTACCATTTTGTTGCCCTTCCGCCCTGCAGGTGACCCAATTTGCTGCTCCCATCCCTGATGGTTAATAAATTATAAAAAAAAAGCGATGAAATTCCATAGACAAAAAACCTTACGCTTTCACATGCCCCATTAAGGCTTCTTAGACATGATCTGAAATTTCACAAAACCTACTGAATTTCTGACACTCAAACTAAAAAAAGAAATGAAATTCTAATCATTAAGGCTGACGCCTTAATGGACGTGTTCCTTGCGCAATACAGATATGGTATGCCATCACACCCTGTGGTTAACTGCAGAACAGCACTCTCACAGAGTGAGATTGCTGTCACTCATAAAATGGTGGAGCTGCTAATTCACAGAATTGTGTGCTCGTTGGAATACACACATGCAGTCTATGCAACTGAGGTCTGAGCAAAAGATAGAGCTGCACAGATGGGATAAGAGTGGGGTTGAAGGGGTGTGGAGACAGAGTTGTGTGGATGGGGGATGGGGAAGCGGCGTGGAGAGGGGGAAGATTAAGCAATAGAGTTGGGGGGAAACCAAAGTGATTCAGATGGGTGGAAAACAGTGGTGCAGATGGGGGGAGCAAAGTAATGCAGATGTTTGGACAACATTTGTGTGGATGGGGGCAACGTGGATGAGACAGCAGCATGGATGAGGGGGAGACAGGGTGGCATGGTTTGGAGGGACAGAGCGACGTGTATGGAGTGGTACACAGTGGCATGGACTGGGGATGATAGAGCAGCGCAGTTGGGGAAAGACAGATTGGTGTGGATGACAGTATACAGACAAGCACAAATTGGAGAATACACAATAGTAGGGATTGGGGAAAACAAGTTGGTGCGGATGAGGGGAAGACAGTGGTGCGGGTGGGGGGGAGACAGAATGACATGCTTGGGGGGACAGAGTGGTGCAGAAGGATGAAGAAAGAGTAGCAAAGATGACGGGAAGACAGTGCAGTGTGGCTGGGGGGAAGGCAGTGGTGCAGATGTAAGGAAACAGATTGGCACGGATGCGGGAAGACAGGGCGGCAAGGATGGGGAAAGACAGATTGTTGCAGACTACGGAATGCAGACTAGCACAGTTGGGAGACCACACAGCAGTAGGGATTGGGAAATATAGAGTAACATGGAGGCATATAGTGGAAGAAAGTGTACATGCATAGACAGAGTATAATAGTTTTAGCAATTAGGGAGCTGAATGTGTATTCTAAATGAGATAGATGTATGGAGTGAGAAGGATGTTGCAACCAAGTGGGATTGTTGAGGTGACAGAATGGGAAAATCGTGGGCACTGAGTGGGATGTGTGTGCCACATAACTGCTCAGACCTCATTTGCATAGATTGCATGTGTGTATTCCAATGAGCACACAAATTCTCACTCTGTGAGAGTGCTGAATCTGCAGTTAACCACAGAGTGTGTTGGAATACCATATCTGTATTGTGTATATATATATATATATCTGCAGTCCATTGGTCTGGCACTCAATATACTTCTATATACAAAGTTGGATTTCATATATAAATTATAAGGGCACAGTCATGTCCTTATATTAAGGCTGAATCGAAAAAAATTAGGACCACTTTTCTGCTGTTCTCTGTGGGGGATTTTTGGGAAGGCATAATTCAGGGTAGGGGACGAATTTAGACTTGGAGTTTGTTTTACTATGTAGCTCTTGTTCCAGGGTAGGGCCTTTTGGGATTCAGGTCATTGAGAAATTTACAGTTTTTAAACTATTACCTCACAATTGCGCCATTATAGAGATAGGAAGCTTCAATTCGTTGCGCAGCCTCAGCAGGTGTACTCACTGGCTTCACCTGGGTGCACCAGGATGGCTGCCGTGAGTGCTGCGGCGTCCTAGCAATGGCAGCAGGTAGAATCGTTGGGGGGAACCCGGCGACGGTGGAGCGGGCGTCAGTGGCGGTGGAGCAGGTGGTGTCATCAGTGCGGGCGGCAGTGGCAGTGGTGATTGTGCGGGCTAAAGCGGCGGCAGCAGCGGGTCCCGGCATCTGTGCAGGTGTTGGCGGCGGGCCTGGATCTGAGAGGATCCAGTCCCTGCCAGCTATTCTGCCAAGATAGTCAGCGGAGCCCATTTCAAAATTGTGGCCTGAGCGCCATTTTTAAAATTCAAAGATGCTCACCGCGAGCCAATGACGGCTCGCGACATCATCGCCCCGCTCCCTCGGCTGGCTTATATAAGCCAGTGCGAGGAGGCCGTATGGCACTCCAACAGCCGGGAGGAAGCAGTGAAGAGCTCCCAAAGAAAGAAGACGCCGGAAGACCTAGTGGGCAGTGCCCATGCAAAAGAGCTTACACAGGCTGCCGCCCACTAGGTGAAGAGGACACCAGAAGTCCTATGAAGATGCTTTTCGGAGCAGCTGTCCCCTCACTGGAGCAATGGTGAATTGCTTCGGTGTTACGTTTCCCCCACTGCGAGTTGGATACTCAAGTATCCCTCACAGTGAGTTCAATACGGCCTCCGATGATGAATTGGCCCCTCTGTCCTTAATTTACCTTTGCTGGTTATTTTTTTTTTAAAACTAAGTGGATCTGCAGAGACATAATTTTACCATTTTAATAATATTAGTTTTGCTGACCTTTGTTCAGTGGTATTAATATATCACAGTAAAATTAATCATAGTGATGATTTTGGTGTCAAATATGCAGCAGATGCAAGTGGAATTTTGGACTGTAAACTCTCTAATAACAAATGCTTCAACAATGATGGATTGTGTCTGCTAAACAAGTACTCTATTTTGTATGGCTGATGTCAAAAAAAGGCTTACAGTCTTCATTTTAAAAACTAGCTTTTAATTTTCAATTTCTCTCTGCAAAAATATTTTAAGGGCTTTTTTATATTCTCATTATGTAGTATAACATTTCTGTTTTATTGATTTGTCCAAGAACTGTGATTTTACCTTGCTTCTTTAAATGTCCGGTTTAAACTTGTGTATATTGAACCTTCTAAGGGGTCGCTTAGTTAGGAGCCATCTCACAGGCTGTGTTTGAAAAATGACAGTTGGGAGCTGATTGGCTGGTACCTTATCACTTTTCACTCTGTCTCCTAACACTGCTTAGTAAATAGACCCCTAAATGTCTTAGTTTTTTTACAGTGAGGCTAAATTATGCAGGGCAGTTTAAGCAAATGGCAAAGCAGGGAATTTCACCTGAGACCAAAAGGGACAAGTATACCATTGTTAGAATATCTTTTAGTCATATAGCCTGGATAGGAGAGGCTCCAGTTGAGTTTTTATCTCATCTCACTGATGTCCTTGTATAATAAGCTCCCACATGTTTTATACAAATTGTAATATCAAGAAAAATTATATATATTTTTAATGTACACTCTTGGTACACTGATTTTGTGATACAACTGTAAGTTACCCTCGTGGTTCACAAAGTATAGTGATAGCCCATGAATGTCATCTTTCTCACCAATTGCCTAAAACAGCCTCATGATTACATTTGAAAATGAACCATAATTAATCCATCCTTAAAGAAAACAATTTTTTACAACCCATCCCATAAGTTGTTAAAGCCACTTGCTGTGGAGCCTTTTTTCATCCCCTTTGCTGAGCCTTTTGGGCTGGACACATTCCAACATCAAATCAGTAAATATTTTTGTTTTATTTTATGTTTTGTATGCTGTAGCAACACAAATGGTAAACAAAAAAAAAATCACAAAACTACCCTTCTGACATGACAAATAAAATCTAGCCAAAATTGACAATTTTTAAATAAAAACCTTTAAAAAGTGAACTAAAAGCAAAAGTATATATTTTTTTCCAAACCACAACTAAGAAATACTTGTTTATTTTTAGCTTCACCATTAATTCACCATGCCAAAACAACACAAATCAGGATTCTACACAAAGAGTTTCATAATAAAATCTGCACTTGAAAATGATACTGCATTTTTGTCCTTGTCTTTCTCCATCCTTGAACTTTATTTTTCTGCAGAGTAGGGAGTTATTGATCACAGACCATAACATATAAGAGGTGTCAGAGGGACTCAGACCTTCCAAACAAGGGTGCGCACAAGTCTGTAGGTGCCAGGAAGGGGGAGATATGTACTGGTGTAATGGCATTTGTAAAGTGTGTCCTCCTTTGGTAGTAATCATAATTTTTGGTATACATGCTGAGGAAGAGTCGCATTCTTCCTAAGCACTGAAGGGGTTAAAAGTAACTTGCCAGGGCTATAAATCACTAAATTATCGGTGTCCGGTCAACTGGTCGACAGTAAAGAGGTTGATAATGAAAAGGTAGAAATGAGTAGATCGGCACATTCAGAATGCTGACAGTGAAAAGGTCAACATGGTCAATATGTCAACCACCACTATGTAGACATGTATTTAGCTCAATATTATTAAATGACCAACACATTCAAAAGGCCAATATGTAACATGTCAAGACTAAAATGTTGACATATGGAGTTTTGATGATATTTAGTTCTATAGTTGGGGTTAGGTTTAGGCTAATATATATATATATATATATATATATATATATGTCAACATTTTGTGTAGATATGGTAAATGTCTACCTTTTGAATGTGGCGAACATTTAACCATGACGACATAAATATCTGTCTACATTACCATGTCGACCTTTCGACTGTCAACATTCACAATGTGTCGACTTCTGGTGTCAATCTTTTCTTTGTCGACCTATTTACTTATTTACTCCTAGTTTTGAGCATACATAAATGTGAGAAAGGGTGTTGGGTGGATGCCATGTGAGCCAGCTGTTTACCTATTTTATGTATAATCTAATCTCCTGTGTTAGAACAATAACAATTAATAGTGTTTGTAGGATATTGCTGCACAACTTATTTCCTGGCATATTTTCCTCTGTAAATGCAAAAAACATACATATTTAAAAGTTTTCTCTGTATCTTTTACAATTATTTCTCGTACCTTATAATTAGTGGCTCACTATTATCATTTATACTTTTCGTCCTATTTTGTTTATGTGACAACCATTTTGGGATTAGAGTCACTATTGTTTTTGCAATCCATTTCAGCTTCAGTCTTTGCTATCCTGATTTTCTTTCCATACTTTGCTACATTTCTAATATTTCCATCATGATTTTTTAGAAATTTAAATCTCTCTTTTGTTTTATTTAAGAATGTTTTCTCAATATGCAAGCCTGAATGCATCTCTGAGCCTCTGCCAAAACTCATATTGTTTTTGTAGATCCTTTAGAATATTGTTTTTGTAATGCAAAAACAATGTTACAATGCTGTGATCTTTTAAATGTACCTAACATGTACATTAATATAATATCTATTCTATTGGATAATATGAAGTCCAGCTGAGCTCCTTCTATCTCTGCTTCTTCTGTCACATGTGAAATGTTTATTAAAATAGATAATAATTGGCTTCCTCACTTCCAGTGGGTTTCACATCCATGAGCAGTGGCGGGCTGGGCCGGGGGGCGGGATGCCATGTGCCCCCCGGGCCGCAGTGCCATATACCTTCCCACGCCGCGGGCAGACTGTGTCACTGTGACACAGCTGCACCGCACGTGTAGTGCTGACCGGACGGAGTTCGGTCAACACTACACAGTGACAAACACACAGCTGCCGGTGCGGCAGCTAAGTGTTTGTTTTAATTAGCAGCCAATGAGAGTCTGTCAGACTCTTTGTGACCGGACGCCTTTCGTCTAGGCCGGCCCTGGTCAAGGCTTAGCACTTTCGGGCTCCCACTCACCGTCAGTGACCGCCTGTCACTAACTCTGCCCACTGCGCCATGGGCGTAACGATGCTGCCACCACCAAACTCTACCATCGGCGTTTGAAACCACTTCTTATGTACAATTAGGCTCCTACCGCCAGTGCCTGGAACCGCTCTGCTGCGTATGTGTCAACTGGATGCGGCCACACCTCCTGTTTGGTGTCAGCTGTTCCTGTCTGATCCCTCGCAATGGATCAGGCTCCTGCCGGGTAGCTGGCTGGGAGCTTGAGCTTCGGAGATGCTCGGTTCAACCCAGAACATTAGGAGAATGGAATAGCGTTTGGCGCAATTCTGTTGGTCGCAGGGTACAGATGTAGTCGAATTTAAAGGCAAAAGGTGTTTATATGCTCAAAGTCTTAAAAAAGACTCAACCTTCTGAATGAAGGGGTACATTCAGCATACAACAAATCTTATCAAGTCAGCAGTTCTTCTCCACAAAGGATTTTCAGAGATGTACAACATACAGGGCTCACAGGCCCTCTTTTTATATCATTCTTACATACAATATCACATGGGGTAAATCCACCCTGGGTTCCACTCCACCAATCATGATTCATCACATAATATAATTTTACAACATATTACATTTCAAAGTAGTCACCCATTTTCCTCCTTTCTAATCTACCACCTAAAAGCAGTTGCTTCCTAAACATAAACTGATTTAGCACACAGTATAACTGTCTCCTAACATGTTGATATAACATCCCACAGGAACTGGTAAATTACATTCATCCTTTGATACATTTATCACACAATGACAACATATCTATGTAGAATAACCAGCAATAGTATTCGCTTTCGTCTTCTTGCAATATTGAGGAAATCATGAAAAACAAATACTTTTTCCCCAGAAGGGCAGACACACAAGAGACAGTCTCAGGGACATATCAAAGGACGATTTGGCCATTTGACTCTCTTCACACCTTCCCACAGAAAGCTATCCTGGTCTCACCTGGAATGCACTTCAAAGAAAGCTTTGTTACACAAAGGGTTTGACCACTACCATAGGTCCGGATAATTAACATATCACTTTCTATGTCAGGAGGACAATCCCCATTACACTAATATACTCTTGAACCATATTCTTATAAGTGCATAGCATATTAATATACTCTGTTTCATGCACTAATGCATTGCAGATCAGCTGCAGTGCATTACAGCAATACATATATACTGTAATACAGTGTATTATAAACCACGTGCAGTGTGCTTTTACACTGTGTTCTGTGACTTTAACTGTTTCAGCGCTGGTCGCAGTGGGAGCTGGCTCTCCCTGTCTCCCAGCGTGCAGCCACACTCTACCCACACTCCCGCAGTGCAGCAGGTCCAGGCCGTGTCATATAAAACATTAAAAGCACATTTATTTGGACTTCCAGTTCCAGCGCCGATGGGTACAGACGCTGGCTGACTTAGCGCTGCTGTGAGCCCTGCTAATCTGAGCTACTGCACCGCTTACAAGCGGCTGAGAGCCGCATTCTAGGCACCTAACCGGAGGAGAAAACGCCCTGATTCTTATGGAGAGATATTTCTCCACTTCAATGCCGGCAAACAAACAGCGCCATCGCGCAGACAGGAGGAAGACAGAATCAAACATGGCCGCCGCGCCTGATACACAGGTAGGAGACATGCTGGAGCATGTTTCTCCTACCGATTCCCAGTCAATACACTCCTTCCCCGCACCTGCCTCTGAGGGTCCACTCACATATAATGATGTGGTAAAAGCAATTCAGGACCCAATGGGCCCCAGAATGGAAGCATATGCTGACAAGCTGACTCAAGCTGCCCAGGGGATTAAGACTGAAATGAAACAGCTTTCTGACAGAATAACTACTACTGAGCAGAGATTAGGAGAAGTATTTTATGATGTGGCTGAACTCAAAACCAATTCGACCATATTGCAAAAGTCCCATTACCAGCTCATTAATAAAATGGATGATCTTGAGAACCGGTCCAGAAGGAACAATCTGCGTATTATAGGCCTCCCAGAGTCAATTAAAGGGCCGGCTCTCATGCATTTTATACAGTCCTCTTTGCCACAGCTACTAAATGTACAGGATATTAGTCCTGCTATTATTATTGAACGAGCTCACAGATTGGGTGCACTACGCACATCTCCTGAAAGCAAGCCGTGAGCAGTAATATTCCGCTGCTTAAATTATTTACATAAAGAAGCTATTTGGTCAGCCTATAGACGCCAGCGTGACCTGACGTGGAATGGATCCCGAATACATATATTCCAAGATTACTCTGCTGAAGTCACACGTGCTAGAAAAGAGTTTTCTCCTCTATGTTCTAGACTTTTTAAGGCCAATCGGAAATTTGCTTTGCTATACCCCTCTCGTCTAAGGATTTTCGATGGTGACGCATTTAAAGATTTTTTCGAATGTAGCAGATGCAGAGGGTTACTTGGCTGAAGAAGAGGCGTCTGCTGTTTCTGCCGCTGATGCTGCACCCTGAGTCCTGTTCACGTTTGATCTGATTGCTTCTCCTTGCTCCTTGAATAATTAAGTGACTCATGTTCCTCTTATAAAAAAAAAAAAATACTGCTAAGCATAAAATATTTTGAGTTAGGCATCAGATATCAACATACCGACTTAAAGTATGTGTCTTATATCCAATGCCTACCTTTCTCCATTAAGTAAGGTTCTTTCATGTTTGTGATAGGGTGTTAATTTCTCCTCTGGTTATATATAGATTAATTAACTGTTTATATGCATATAAGTGCCTTTGATTGCGGTGTGCTCAGTCACATCTCCTTCTTTCCTTTTATTATAAGCTCCAAACTAAATGTTCTGTGTTAGATTTCGTATTACTTATTCAGGTGGGGTCTCACTGGGAGTTTCCGTTGTCCTTATGTTGCCCTATAGGGACTTTACACTATACCGGATGTCCTTATCTGCACAATGCAATATATGCATTGCTATTCTAGGGACTTTGCTATTTCTTGTTTCTTCTCCTTCTTTCTTTTCAATTTCTACCATTCTTCTTCTCGTTCCCCAGTGTCTCATGTCTCGTCTCCCCCTTTTTGGTATATCCATCACTTTTTGGATAGCTTTGATAATGACTGTTAGATGCTTATGTCCACATCTTCTGATATCTATTTTAGAGATATGTTTTTCATTTATTTATATTTTGTTCATGTGATATGGCTACTGTGACTGTCGGAACTCTAAATGTAGGAGGCATCAATTCTCCGGCCAAACGGAAAAAAATATTGATTTATTTGTTTAAGTTATATTTAGATGTAGCGTTTCTTCAGGAGACGCATCTGTTGCCTCCAGAAATCCTCAAATTAAATATGCTCAGGTGGTCTGTTTTGGCTTCTGCACCATATTCATCGAAAGCTAGAGGGGTTGTTATTCTAGTTAAAAAATCTCTCTCCACTACGGTTTGCTCCACGGAGATGGACCCAGAGGGACGCTATATTATAGTTGATGTTACTATAAATTCATCTCGCTATGTATTATGTAATATCTATGCCCCTAACAACTATTCTAAAAATTTATTTTTAAAAATTACAAGTCGTTTATATAAATATAATAATTCTTCTATTATTTATGGTGGAGATTTCAATATGGTTGCTGCCCCGCAGCTTGATAGATCCTCATGTCCGGCTCCACGAACTTCAGCTCCGAGAGTTGGAATACCACATATTTCCCGCCAACTATACCTGATTGATGTATGGAGGGCGTGCCATCCCGTAGAGCATGATTATACATGTTTATCCGAGGCTCATGGCACGCTTTCTCGTATTGATTACTTGCTACTGTCTGAAGTATTGTTCCCTCGAGTACTGGAATCTAATATTGAGCCTATATGTCTTTCAGACCATTCTTTATGTTGGTTTAAAATGTCATGCTCTGTAGATAAAGGCCCGTTTATACAGTGGCGTTTTCCTTCACATGTATCCCACTCTTTAAAGTTTCGTGCTATGTTAGAATCTGCTTGGATGAGTTATAAACATAACAATGATTGTAGATACAGAGATAGTTCTCCATTATTGTTTTGGCAGGCCTCAAAGCCAGTGATTCGAGGTGATATCATGTCCTATTGTGCCCATAAAGATAAAATGTTTCGTACCACATATCTTGAGAAACAGGCCGCTCTAACCACAGCATATCAACATTTTAAAACTAACCCATCCTCAGCAGCTAAGGAGACATATCTCCACCAGAAAGCGTTGTTTGATACTCTCCTGACACAGACTGAGGTTAAATACACTTTTCATTCTCATTGCCGTTTTCATAGATATGGTAACAAACCTAGCAAAATGCTCTCCAATTTATTGAAAGGCCAACACCCCCCATCTATTATTAAATCACTTAGATCCACAGACGGAAATAATACTAGATCTGGAGCCGACAATATGTTACTATTCATTTCCGATCCCCTTCGTTCTATTCCGAACATTACTTCTATAATAAATTGTTTTGGATCCTTTGCAGGGTACATGGTTAATTTTACAAAATCGGAGATGCTAGCCCTGGGGGGAGATACTTCCTTGCTTATGTCACACCCATCCCTTTCCCTTTTCCCAATATGTAAGTTTTCCCTTAAATACCTCGGAGTACAAATCCCAACTCGATTAAAATCTTTGTATGATGTAAAGTTTTTGCCAGTTATTTCATCAATCAAGCAGACATTATTACACTGGATGCCTCTCCCACTATCATTATTAGGCAGAATAACAGTTATTAAAAGTATAGTTTTCCCTAAACTTTATTTATTACAGATGCTCCCTATTGGCCTTACCAAGACAGATGTTAAGCAAGTTAATTCCCTTTTTTCTAATTATATATGGGCGGGGAAAAAGCCTCGGATTGCTTCTGCAAAGCTAAAATTACAGAAGGGTGACGGAGGATTTGGAGTTCCTGACATTGACTCTTTTACGCAAGCTGCGCTCTTTAGATACGTCTCTGATTGGTTGCTGAAGAGATCTATTTTTATTAATTGGGACTTAGAAGAGGCTCTGTTTCACCCCTTCTCACATTGGCTGCTGTGCCCACTGCCGGAGCCGGGCCATCATCCGGCTCCTGCAGTGGGTAATGGGAGAGACGTCATGACGTCTCTCCCATAATGCAGAGCTGCCCGGGAGGACGGGCGGAGCAGCAGCTGGCGGCGGGAGTAAGTGTTTTTTTTTATTTTTATTATGTGTGTTTCTGCTGGGGGGGGACAACTACTAGGGGCACTACAAGGGGGGACCTCCACTGGGGGCACTACAAGGGGGGACCTCCACTGGGGGCACTACAAGAGTGGGACTACTACTAGGGGCACTACAAGGGGGGGACTACTACTAGGGGCACTACAAGGGGGGGACTACTACTAGGGGCACTACAAGGGGGGGAATACTACTAGGGGCACTACAAGGGGGGGACTGCTACTAGGGGCACTACAAGGGGGGGACTACTACTGGGGCAATACAAGGGGAGGGGACTACTACTAGGAGCACTACATAGGTGGGGTTACCACTGGGGGCAGTGCATCGGGGACCACTACTTTGGGCTCTATATAAAGGGCAATACTGGGTGTACTGCATAGGGGGGGACTACAACTGGGGCCGCTATTTAAAGGGCACTGCATAAGGGGTACCACTATTGAGGGCACTGCATAAGGAGCACTGCATAGTGGGACTACTACTGGGGGCACTGTGTAAGGGGCTTACTACTGGGGGCACTACATAGGGGAGCGCACTACTGGAGGCCTGCATAAGAGTATTAGCAGAGGGCCTGATTCATAGTTGTACGCAATACCGAATGTTTACGGAGTGGAGTGACTATCGGTAAATCAAGTCCACTGTCTTGTACTTGCCCCCCAGGCTAACAGTTGCCAGCCAGCCCCTGTCCATGGGTGTACCAAGTGCCACCCAGGTGTGTCCAGTACACACCACAAAGTAGAACAGATAGTACTGTGCCATGCATGCCACCAAAGGTATTAACCCATTAATTTAAATGTGTGCCAGACATAATAGGAGAGTCTGCAAGTATGTTTATTCATGTATATGGTGATGATGACATAACTTACTAATATTTCAAGAAAGTATGGCCTGGAATGCTGAAAGTGGGGTACAAAGTCCTGGGGCCTGGGCACACAGTGTGGCCTTGCCCCTTTCAGCAGAGCTCCATGTGGCAGCATGGCAATTGTAGAGGAGTTCATGAATTTACAAAGTGTTTTACCTCCAACACGTTGTGGTTCCGATTCCTTTGTAATGAGGCCTGAATTTTATCATGGCAGCCATATTATTATTGACACAAATGTATTGCAGCCTGTGATCATATTACCTTGTCTCGCCACGCGATTACAGATTAGTTTTTGATTCTTGGGGTATTATGGATTCCCTTTTACCCACTGATCCCTCACAATGTACAGGTCTCTGCACTGTAGCTGGCAGAGGGTTTAAGCTTGGAGACACTGGGCTCAATCCAGAACAGCCAGAGAATGGAATAGCATTTGGCGCAATTCTGTTGTTGGAGGATTCAGATGCAGTCGTTGTAAAGGCAAGATGTTTATTGCTTAAATAGTCTCCAGAAAGATTGTTCCCCTTGATAGTATTACAGCATACAGATGTTACAGCTGTTCAATCTTTCTTGATGTCCAAAAGATACATACAAACCAGGCTGGCAGGCCTTCTTTTATGTTACTGCAACACACATTACCACAGGGGGTAAGTTTGCACTGTGGTTTTTACCCAATCAATTTAAGTGCATGTGCCTTGCATGGGCAACACATGCTCACCTTTAACATTGTCCCCTATAGACAGTGGGGAGTGGTCACTCCTCTGTGCCAGAGTCCACCTGCAGGGCTCGACGACGCTCAGGTGCCATCATGTCTGGGGTGAATAAAAGTTCCCTCCAAAATGTACTTCCAGGAATCTGCTAAGGGACCAAGCATGCCACCTCTAGCCTGAATCCGAGCTCCAGAGATGGACAACCAAGGTCCCTAGGCAGGGTTTCCTGGCTACGGACGGGCAACTCTTTGGAGCACCCTTAAATCACTTAGGCCCGTGTTCAATTTGAAGCGTTAAGTCCGGATCCGCTTTAAGTTACCACCGATGACGTCATTATCGCCTGTTTTGGTTTTCCTCCGTATTCAATTCGAAAGACTTTCCGCCTAGGCGGAAAGTCAATGCAATGTAATAGGCGGTAAAGTATCGCCTATGAATGGTAGGTGGAGAAAAGTGCAGAATTGGGGTTTTGGGGTGCAACTCTTCAGGAACCCCTCTGCAGCCTTCAGACAGCCTCCCAAAGGTAATCTGTGTCAAAAAAATTAAAAAAAAATGTTGGGGTACAAAGTTAAAAACTAGCGAACCTGACTCTGGGGGGGGTCCCCAAGTATGCCCCAGGTGGGTTTTTTTATTGCAGGTGTTTGCGGCAAATGGATTTTTCACGTAAGTGCATTTTAACTGTAAAATATACATTTAAAATACATACGTTCAGTTTAAATATATTTTACACATTGTAAAAATAGACAGTTTGAGCCTATGTCCTGTATTCAGGCTTATATACCAATGCACTGCAGCTCATCACAGAAATATATATTTTAATACATTTTTATTTGTAACCAGGTTACTTCTGTTTTTATACTGTGCTCAGCACTGGGCCTTGCTGAAACAGCCCTGCGGAGCTGGGGCAATGGAGCAAAGCTCCTAGTCCCCAGTTTGGGACACCCAGCCCTGCAGCACTGGGTCCCTATGCTGGGGCTCTTAGAATTACCTGGTCACAGCGCTGGAGGTCCGGGGAGCTAGCTCCTCCTGTCCCTCAGCGTGCAGCCACTCGCCTTGGCTGCCCTCTATTGTAGTGCTTGGGCGCCTGGGAGCTAAGCTCCCGGTTCCCAGCGGTCGGCACATAGCCATGCAGCCCTGGTACTAAGGGGTTTATTTATCAAGCAGTAAAAACTTAGTGAAGTGGACCAGTGGAGAAGTTGCCCATGGCAACCAATCAGCTCCTACCTATTATTTTATAGACTGTACTTAATAAATGTAAATTCAAAGCTGATTGGTTGACATGGGTAACTTCTCCACTGGTCCGCTTCACTAAGTTTTTCACTGCTTGATAAATAAACCCCTAAGTCCTAGCTGCAGAGGCTCTCCCTGCACTGTGGAGCTGGGGTGCTGGTGTGGAGCGCTCAGCGGCTCCTCACGCCTAGTCTGTACTGCACCAGGGGTTAACATCCTTCATTGCTGCAGCCACTGGAGAAGGCCTGGGGCTGCAGCATTTAGATGCAGTCCCCGGGTGCGCTTAACACTCCCCATTGCCGCTGGAGAGGATCCGGGCAGCTGCAAATCACATTAAAAATACATTTGACACTCGGCGCCTATCGCTGGTTATACATTTACAATGGGTGCCTATACATTTCAGATATGACGCCACAGCACAGGGGTTAACCCCTTAAGTGCCGCAGCCTCCATTGACCACGTGGGAGGAGTGGGGGGTTGCTGGCTGCGGGACTGGGACCCGGCCACACTTCCTAAAATCATTTTTTATAAATTTTCTTAATACAGGTAGTTAAATTTGATTAAATGTGTCACTCATTGTCCATTCTATATAACTGCTTCAGTGTATAACAATATTCATTAGGTAGGAATATACAGTAGGCTGGCTTATCACAACTGGAACTGGAGATAAACTGTGCGCATAGAATGTTACTCAAGTTATGGAGGAACCATGGTGGCCCCCAGAAGAAATATTACTAATGTCTTTTCTTTTCTTTTAGTTATGAGTTCCATGTGATACCAACAAACCCTCTCGGTGAGGGCCCAGTAAGTGCAACAGTGGAATTTAACACAGAGTCAGGTAACTTGTACATTTGATGATGATGATGATGATGATGATGATGATAGTGTCAGTAATGTAGCATGTTAAATGGTCATCTTCAAAAATCTTTTTTTTACATAACTTGTCTAATAAATGTACGTGTTCTTTGGGGGATGTGTTCTATTTTTGATTATCATGGTCAGAAAAATGTATGTTTAAGGAGGGGAAATATTAAATTCACATTACATTTATATTACTAGAAATACCAACTAAATTGCAACTGCAAAACACTTTTGCACAATTATTCGCTGTGATTACTTTGTGTTGTTTTGAAATATTATGGAGCAATCAGAGAACACTGTATATCATCCTGTATAAACTATACAAAACAGACAGACCTGTTTTTTTAAAGTGAGCATTGGACATTTGCCCGAAGTCCAATAGAACAGGGTGACGTACCATAAGACTCTATAATCATGGAACCTTAATATGAGATAATTAAGAACTATTGTCTCAGCCCCCTAGGAAGACAAGTAATCCCTTCATTTCAAGAGGAAATACTACCTTTTAAAGTTTTTCCTTCTGAGTCAAATTAAGTTGATATTAAAAACAAAAATGTATAATAACCTTATCCTTATCCTAACCATCTCATCTGCATAATTTCCACTACCCTAGCTGAACTTTTAACTCTTAAGCTGGGCAAACACCTATACATGCCGGCGACTGTATATGTGTGTATGCAGTACCGTTGTAGGAATGTTAGCCGATTAACGACTTATAACGCTCCTACAACGGTTGGGATCGGGCAGTTGCATCTTATGGGCTGTTTAATATTCCGCAACCTGACCTCCTGATCCCATAGAAGCCCATACATACTGAGCTATGTCTGCACAGTGTGTATAAGCCTCGCAGGCAGCTGACGGGGTCACGCTGGCATCAAACTGAATGGCTGGTCGGGAGCGCTTGCCGAATCAGCAAAGTGATCGAATAGGTGTGTACCCAGCTTAATACTGACACAAGTTTCAAGATATCATTAACTATTGCTGTAATCTATACCTACATTTTAATTATAAATCTAGTTAAACACTTAAACTACTTTAAGTTTAACAGATTTGATGTTGTCTCACCATCTTCTAACAAATGTGATAAACACACAGCATAATTCTTCTTTTAGGAGCCTGCAGGAGTCCACTAATGTTTCACAAATCTATATGCACACCCAATAAATAAATAAATGTGTCCCTGATGTTTGGCGCAAAACGAGACTGCCCAACTTAGATTCACCAAAAAAACCTTCACCACAGTTTTGTACATTATATCAAACTAAAATTTATGGGACTCATAAAGTAGGCGCTCTATAGAAAATAATTTGAACAAAAGAAAAACAAACGACCTCTCTTGTGCTCCAAACTTGTTCAACTTCAAATTGTAGTATGAAACATTTATTAATAATGGTAAAAAACAGAAGTTTGTATACAGCCGTACCATAAGATGTATTCTGATGATGGAACCCGGGTACTGTCAATATAGTGTATGTGTACTAGCCATATGTCAAACGACTGTGTCACACTCCATTATTAATAAATGTTTCATACTACAAGTATACCTTTTTCTCTGGTTCTTTGAGATTTCAAGGAAACCATTTGTCTCCTGTATCTGATGGATGTACGGAGACTTAAAGAAACTGCTATGTGATTCACACCAGTTTATTTGACGTAAGCATACGTGTAAGAATCTGCTACGTTCTATATCTTCACGAATATGGTGTTCTGATTTGGGGATTTGGGATTTGAAGATCTGCTTGGAAACCTTTCTGAAGTGTCACTCTTGTGGAGAGGATCTTTTTCTTGCACCTATTCCCATTTCCAGCACCTTGATAAGGATTGAACTTTTATATCATTGACTTTATTACACTATTGTGGCAATTTTATGTCTTTTATTTACATATGAGAGCGGTTCCATCATTGGAGGAAAAAACTGCCATATAATTGAAGTTGAACAAGTTTGGAGCGCAAGAGAGGTCATTTGTTTTTCTTTTGTTCAAATTATTCGTTATAAGTGTGGTGACTTATTATCCTACTACCTTTGCGGCTCTAAGTGCAGCTCCATTTGTTCGAATTATTTTTGCATAGCTCTATAGAAAATACATACATATATGTTAATATATATTGATACATCCCTTCTGTTGGTGGTCGTGGGGAAAGGACGTATATCCAGGTCAATCCTCTCTTTGGATCTTCTCGACTCGGATATGAGGAGGTCATGCAAAGGAAACAGATATATATATATATATATATATATATATATATTACAGTTTTTCTTATATATGAAGAAAAAAAGGTTAAAAAAATATCTTTTTTCCACCCTGTACATCGGTGAGAAATGATTAGCGTACCATAACTCACACTTCTAAGTATAATACACCACGTATCAAGGTATCTACCACCAGGAAAACCCGCCACAGGTGATTCAGTGTCAGGAGTCGATAAAAAGGTATATAAGACATACAGCACTCATTATAAGTGCAGATAATTCTCAGCACATAAAACCTATCAAATATATATGGGCGCTAACCTATAGAGAGTAACAACAGATCAATTGATGTAATTATATTTCTATGCAATTGACAGCAGCCTTTATATAGGTGGGAAGATTGCTGGATTCCCATCAACTGAAGAGCACACAACGGAAGAATATATATAACAGGCGCTAGTCAATATAAAAATGTATTAAAGTACATCAAAATAAAACAGGAAAAACAGAGAAAAAAAATTAAATAATATATAGACAGTCAGGTGCATAAATATTGGGACATTGACAGAATTTTCACATTTTGTCCTCTATTCACCACCACAATGGCTTTGAAATGAAACAAACAAGATGTGCTCTAACTGCAGACTTTCAGATTTAATTTGAGGGTAATTACATCCAAATCAGGTGAACGGTGTAGGAATTACAACGGTTTCTATATGTGCCTCCCACTTTTTAAGGGGCCAAAAGTAATGGGACAAACTAAACAATCCTAAATCTAACTTTCACTTTTTAATACTTTGTTGCAAATCCTTTGCAGGCAATTACAGCCTGAAGACTTTTAGTTGCTCAGTGGCTTCCTCAGAATCTATGTGACATAGGTTCTGAGGAAGCCGCTGAATAACTAAAAGTAGCGGAGAACCTAGGTAATCATTATGATGATGTGGAGAGAAGTCTAAGCAGGAGAAGGTGCACTGTTTGGTGATCCCCTGTGTGACCAGGACTATTGTACATCCAACTATCCACTACTAAGGCTCTGGATGTGATGGATACGCCGAGTTGGCTGATATATAGCCAGTTCCTCTGCTGTCTGCAGACTGAGTGGGAGCTCTTTACATATATATTGCACACCGCATCATCGCGATTCAGAATCTGCTAGACAAGAACAGCAGGCTGGTTGGATGATCAGCATATTCTATGCACGCTGATATAGCGAATGTTTCTAGGATCACGTAAGACTTATACCTTTGGACGACGTGCTATACATATATTTCTGCATGCATGCTTTTTTAATTTACTTATTCTGGAAAGTAATAACAAATAAATCTTTTTGGCACACCTGCTGAAATTACTCTCAGTGAACTGTTATCCCCAACACTAATGGGGTTGAATTTATTTGCATTATCTGGATTCCTAATTATGGCATATGCAAGTTAGATGTCCTAACAAAGAACATCTTCAGTTATTAATTTTTCTTTTTTCTGTGCTTTTCCACATATATACATTTACATTTTTTTCTGGACAGCACATATATGACAATACATTTAAAATCTAGGCTGCTATCTGTATAGTTAGTAAACACCATTAAGAATTAAGAGCCTGATTCAGACCCAGTCGCAAGCGCTGAGCGCTCGCAACCAGGTCGATGTTTGCCCACTGGGCATGCGCGCGACGGAGCCGGCTTCGTTGTGCGCATGCGCGAGACCCGGCTAGCGACGGGTGCTCCGTCACTCCGGGTCTCGCACCAGAGGGCGCGAGCTGTCGATGGTGATTGACATCTCGCCCCGTTTGGTAGGAGTGGCCTGGGGGTGGCTTCACAAACGGAGGCATTCCCAAGCGAACGCCTGCCATTTGTGGGCGGCCCCACTGACACCAGTCATATTAGTGGGAGAGCTTCCGGCTCTATTAGAGCCAGAAGCTCTCTGGGGCTTGCGGCTACGAGACCCTACCACAAGGGTCTCGTCGCAAGCCCGATGGTTGCAATGGTCTTGACCATCAACCTGGCCGCTCGCTATAGCTGTGGGTGGTCACCCACAGCCAAAAAAAGAAAACGCCCTGATTCAGAGCGAGCGCTCTTTCCGAGCGTCCGTCTCTGAATCAGGCCCTAAGTGTATTAGTAGGAAGACTGTTTAGTTTTTCCTGTTCATTTATTTATATATATATGAATTTGGTTTTTTTCTCTGTTTTGCCTGTTTATTTTTATGTACTTTAATAAATTTTTATATTGACTAGCGCCTGTTATATATATTCTATGGTTGTGAATTCTCAACACAGTGGCTTCTTTAAATCTGCATATAAAATCCAGAAGTAGAGGGCGTACCCTACTCACGATAATTGTAGCTTTCCTGAAGTATGTAAAGGTATTTTTATCTGATTCTTATTGATCACCAATGAGATACATCCTCTCGATGTATAATTTAGAAGAGGGCACCAGGGTTAATGATCCAAGCCAAAAAACTTTATTTCAAAAATCCCCAACAAAACGGGAAATTCACCAAAGTAAGATCACCAAGGATCTTAGCAGAAATGACAATGTCCAATAAAAATATACAAAAATGAAAAAGAGGGAAACAGTTCCTCTACTAAAAAATAAAAAAATTAGAAAAACAATGTTACCTAGGTCCATATAAAGTATAGAAAGGCTGCTCTCACACCGTTAGCTGGTCGACGCATTTCGGCCCTAATTGGGCCTTTATCAAGACATGGTTAGAGTCAGAGGAAGCCCCATATTTAAGGAGAGAACAGCCAATCATCTTAGAGAGGAAGTGACCTCAGCAGATTCATGCAATAACATTTCATGATGTTTAAAAACCCATAAATTACATTTAAAAATTCTACAAAACATTGTACAAAATACATATCGTGTCCAACTTTTGTAACAGCAATCAAAATATTTATAAAAAACATTTACAAATGATCATGCCAGACGCGTTGCCATAGCAACCATGTCTACACAGGAAGGACCTGGGTACAGAAAATATTGCGATATCGGTGATCAAAAAATTGTTTTAGAGACAAAAAAGGCGATTACCTTGTGAACATCTCGACTCCCTTACTCTGAAGTCGGAAATGTGCACTAGTAGCACAGCAATCACTTTATTGTCAAAATGGGATATGTTCCCCGGAAATGGTGGTTGCCACGACTCCTACGGCGATGACACGCATGATGAACCGCATTTCCCGCCGGAAATGAAGGCAGTTCCCACTGCGCCGTCGTATCATCATGAGCCCAGGCAGATGTACCGCCGAGTACAATGGAATAGCCTCCTTTCCTGTGTGTACACAGGAAATGCAGGGGGGGAACCTACAACTGACTCCTCCATTAGTCACATGGCCACGAGGCCACAAAATAAAAACAGAAATGGCCGGGGGGACGCCTATAAACGCCGGACCATCTCTCCATACTCGATGGCTGCATCACGCCATCCACACACTTCCTGTATATACACCGGAAGTGGGAGCAGCCATGATGGTCCGGAGCTAACCTGATGTTAGAAAACGAGACAGCAGCGCCCATTTTTGAAAAGGGAGAAAATCCCAATTCTCAATATTTCCTGTTAATAGAATATACATATAGAGAATAATAAAACAATTGCCCCTCAAATTACTAAAAAGAGAAACACTAAAGAAATACATTTACATATTGGTATCAATTTTTGTATCCAATAATACACAGAACAGTAATGTCTTCTAATTCTTGTATGGATCCAAAGAATTCTAATGGTGATCTTTTCCTTGGAAATGTCAATAAAGATGGTATCTAAAACATGAACTGACAAAATACCTATCAGTAATAAGACATATATACAAAAAGTATAGCAGTTCATACACAAAATATTCATAAAACAGCATATATAAAAAAATATACAAAACTATAGAAAATACCAAAATAGAATTCATACAACACTTTAGAGAAACCACTTGAGTTCGAAGTCACTATTTAAACCCCCAGGTATTAAAGTCTTGCATTTATAAATCAGATTCATTTCCACTATGTGTTGAGAATTATCTGCACTTATAGTGAGTGCGGCATGTCTTATATACCTTTTTAGCAACTCCTGACACTGAATCACCTGTGGCGGGTTTTCCTGGTGGTAAAGATACCTTGATACGTGGTGTATTATACTGAGAAGTGTGAGTTATAATATTACCTCCTACCCATCCCCTGTTACTCCTATATGGTTTAATCCGGCATTTTCCCCGGGTTTCAACCTCGCCCGCTTCTCTCCATGGATTAAAGGTGGGGTTAGGGTGGTATCTGATATCCTCGACTCGGGTGGGTGCGCCTCTCTGGGTTCCTTCCAGAACAAATTCAACATATCTTCTATCAACACTTTTACCTATATTCAAGTTCGACATTTTATCAATTCCCTCCCTTCTAATTCAATTGATAGATCTTTAACGTCATTTGAATCTTTGTGTCTCCATAATCCTCTCAAGAAAGGTATCATATCTGTTATTTATAACTTTTTGCTATCTGTTAAAATCACAGATGCGCCAAATCATGAACTTCAATGGGAAAAAGATTTAGGGAGTCCACCTGATGAGAATACATGGACTGTGGTGCGGGAGAGGGTGTCTAAGTCCTCTATTTCTTCCTTAATTAAGGAAAACGCCTACAAGATGGTACCTGGTACCTGCCCGTTTGCACAAAATGTATCATTTGGCCTCTCATCAATGTTGGAGAGGTTGTGGCGAGATAGGCACTTTCATACACATATGGTGGTCATGCCCTAAAATAGTCCAATTCTGGGACGGGGTTGCCAGTCTCCTCTCGGAAATTTTTAAAATACCACTGATTAAGTCTCCCTGGTCTTTCCTCCTTGGCTGTCCACTTGAGGGCCTTAATAAAACATGCCATTAAGCTCTGTTCAAATATTCTGAATGCAGCTCGATGTCTGTTTGCTAGACACTGGAAAGATATTGACCCTCCTCCTCGCCAACAACTTATAAATAAAATTTTGCACGTGGCAGCCATGGAGAAAATATCAGCTTATATCCACAATACCTATTCTAGGTTCCTCATGGTTTGGTGTGACTGGTTCCTCTATAACACCACGCCACATGGAACTCTGGGCCTGATTCAGAGCCGCTCGTAAGCTCCGAGCGATGTTCGCACAACTGCGCATGCGTATGGGTCGTAATGCGCATGCGCCAACCAGTCAGTGCGATCGGAAATCGAGCGCTCGCCAAATAGCGAGTGCCTGCTAATTTGAGTGACAGGATGAGGCGTTTGTGGGTGGTAACAGGGGAAGGTGCTTGAAAACAGGGAGTGGAGATCCGAACGCAGGCGTGCCAAATGGTCAAAACGGGCGTTTTAAGGGTGTGCATAATTAACAAAGCAGCATCATCGACCACGTCACTTGGTTGTCTCTTAGCCTGAACTGTTCGCATGATTGCGATAGGATAAACCTACCACAAGCACTGCGAGCAGTTCAGATGCCTTTCGATGTACTCGATTAATCAAATAAATAGCGGAGATGACGTAGGATGCGAGCGGCCAGGGGGCGTCTTTACAAAATAGCGAGCGCATGTTTCGTTCACTCGCTCAGACATAGAGGTGTCAACAGACCGCAAAGAGCGAGCGCTCAATTTAAATAGCCGGCCCCTTTTTCTGACTGAGCGAGCGCAAATAGCGTGCGGCTCTGAATCAGGCCCTCGGCCTTCAGGCTTTTCGAACCTCCTACTCTAACGTTCATAAATAATTTATATTAGTTATTTGTTTATTTTCGCTCCATTTTTACTATGGCGACTTCTATTTAAGTTTTCCCAATATACAATATAGACCCAGATTCTGCCTCTTTCCCCACTTACCCTGTCCCCCATCTTATTCTTCCTCTTTTTCATTTTCTTTTCTCTTCATTTCTCCCCTCTCTCTTTTACACATTTTTCTATTTCCTACTTGTTCTCTTGTGTAATTCATACTATTATTTACAATCTATTTTGAAGTTTGTGCTATGATATATAGCAATCTTTTATCTTTTATGTTTTATCTGTTTTCAGATTGGTTTATTGCTATATGTGTATTTTGGATACTTTATTATCCTATATTTTTGTCTCTGTAATATGCTAACTATTTCACTTATCCATGCACATATTGTTGTCTGTACTTTACTTATGTAAAATTCAAAATAAATTTCGTTAAAAAAAAAAAAGAAGTGAGGTATGGTATGCTAATTATTTATCACCCTGGACAAAGAAGATATTTTTTTTTACCATTTTTTCTTCACATATAAGAAAAACTAAAAAAAAAAATATATATATATATATATCTGTTTCCTTTGCATGACCTCCTCATATCCGAGTTGAGAAGATCCAAAGAAAGGATTGACCTGGATATACGTCCTTTCCCCCCGACCACCAACAGAAGTGTTGTATCAATATATATTAACATATATGTATTTTCTATAGAGCGCCTACTTTATGAGTCCCATAAATTTAAGTTTGATATATGCACGCCCAGTTCATCTTTGCTTTGGCTCACTAATATTTTAACGTGACCCTGAAATTAGACTCTTCAGGTGACAGTACAGGTTACTGGAAAATAATTACAATGATCAAACATATTAACAGATAACCTGCATATTATTATTATTAGTACCTTTTATATGCATCCACAATGTGTCAGTAGCATTGTATAGGGAAAATTACAATAAAACACACAAATGATACAATATATTTAAACTGACAGTACAGGGGGAATCAAACCGTGAGATTCTATATACGGTAACTAATGAGAGACAGATAATAGCAATTAATTGAGGCATTTCAATTAGCAGCTCGGTGGCAACGTTCCATGTCTGATTGTGTGTGTGTATGTGGTTTCTGAGTCGAACTGACTCCCTGCTCAGGTCACATTGGGGTTCCAAGTTGAACGGAGTCCCGACTCAGGTGTTTTCACAAGTTCGGAACTCGGATCTAAAGTACAGATTTTGCGCATTATGAATTGTACTAAAGTCCCTCCCTCGTGATTTCAGGTGCTGTGAGTTGGTCAAAATTGATGTTAATACTTTAGGAAACACATTTCTATAAAATTTTCTTAATACAGGTAGTTTACTATAATCAAATGTGTCACTCGTTGTCCATTCTATATAACTGCTGCAGTATATAGCATCAATCAATAGGTAGGAATATACAGTAAGCCTGCTTATCATAATTGGAACAGGAGATAAACTGTGCGCATAGAATGTTAAACAAGTTGGGAAGGCAAGTTACATGATTTTAGCTGTTTTTATTAGAGATGTGCAGGCTCGGATCGGTTCGGATTTTCCCGCCAAGTTAGGATTTTTCCCACAAAATTTTGAGGCAAAACGTCATCTTTCATGGATAGACATCATCTTTCATGGACAAAAGTCCCTGAAAGATGATGTTTGTCCATGAAAGATGACGTTTTGCCTCTTTCTGAGACCCTAAATTTGGCGAGATAGATCCAAACTTGTCGGGAAAATCCGAACCGATCTGAGCCTGCACATTCCTAGTTTTTATACATTTTTAAAGAACACCAAAGCTAAAACCGAACCAAAACAGGACGATGATTTAGAACTAAAACCAAAACACGGGGGTCCACGCAGATCTCTAATATATATATATATATATATATATATATATATATATACATATATATATATATATATATATATATACATATATATATATATATATATATACACACACACACTGTATGTATATTTTAAATCACATAATACTATAATATAAACACAATCTATATCTATTTTACAGAAAAGTGATGCAAAACACTTATTCATATTAAAAGCTGTACATTTTGCAGTATCATGTTTCTACAGACAGCTGAAAATGTTAAAGTATAATCTAGAAATATTAGGCACCATGGGAATCCCTGGGAGATTTGTTTTTCAGAGCAACATCTCCAGCTGACTACACATCTGGTGATGATCTCTCTGTGCTGAGAAACATGCTGGAAGTATGTTCAAGTTTGCTTAGTCTCTCCCCATACTTTTTGGATTTCATGATTTATAGGAGTGACAGGTATATTGTAAATTCTATTTAATGAAAGCATATTATTTTCTTTTACAAATGTGTCTGTTACTCAGTCGCTCATCCCAAAATACAGATGATATTTAAAAGCAATCTAGGAAAATATACAGCAAATATACCCATTATGATGTTTCTTGTTTTTGCAGCTGACCCAAGAGTAAGTGAGCCAGTTTCAGGTAAGACATGATGCTTGCACAATACTCATATATTACAGGTTGACAACAAGTAAATATGATGAGTGACCATTACAGTTTAGGAGGCCACATCATCATATTTAGTGATTATCTCTCAAGATTCAAATACACAATATGGAATTACACATTGTCATAATAAATTATTTATTCTGGTTTATACAATATCACACCATATTTCTGACCAGCTACAGTAATGTTTATATTTAAGAGAGCAACATTCTGTTTTAGACTAGGCGGGTGTCCTCTTCTAGATTATGAATAGTGTCATTGATCTTACAGTATTTCCCATAAAACAAGTAACAGAGCTGGAAAGGAGGATCATGTCACACACGTGGTCACAAGGTGCTTCACATAAAATACCTAACAGTGACTTCACGCTTTAATCCCAGCAGTGACTCCACACATTATACTATAGGTGCCCCAAATACAGTAAACCAACATAGTGGTCCCACACATTATACTATAGGTGGCCCAAGTACAACAAACCAACATAGTGGTCCCACACATTATACTATAGGTGCCCCAAGTACAGTAAACCAACATAGTGGTCCCACACATTATACTATAGGTGGCTCAAGTACAACAAACAAACATAGTGGTCCCACACATTATACTATAGGTGGCCCAAGTACAACAAACAAACATAGTGGTCCCACACATTATACTATAGGTGGCCCAAGTACAACAAACAAACATAGTGGTCCCACACATTATACTATAGGTGGCCCAAGTACAACAAACCAACATAGTGGTCCCACACATTATACTATAGGTGGCCCAAGTACAACAAACCAACATAGTGGTCCCACACATTATACTATAGGTGGCCCAAGTACAACAAACAAACATAGTGGTCCCACACATTATACTATAGGTGGCCCAAGTACAACAAACAAACATAGTGGTCCCACACATTATACTATAGGTGGCCCAAGTACAACAAACAAACATAGTGGTCCCACACATTATACTATAGGTGGCCCAAGTACAACAAACATACATAGTGGTCCCACACATTATACTATAGGTGGCCCAAGTACAACAAACAAACATAGTGGTCCCATACATTATACTATACTTTAATATAAGCCAAATCTACTCTTTGCCCACATCTACTGTATATTATATTTGTATGTTAGTCATTTGTGTGACAGTTATAGGAGAAGTAACTGACTTTTTTTGAGGAACTTGTTTGTTTCAGCTGTTTTCCTGCTGACCCAAAATGCTGGTTGCAGCATAAAAGCTGTCAGAACATAAAAGGCCTGATTCAGGGGTGCACATAATGTCAGTGACGGACGCAAGCGCATGTGTCCCGATGGTTACCGCCGGGACCTCAGAACGAATTCAGTTTAGGTGGGCATGGGCATTTCTGGGTGGCAACAGAAGGGTGGTTAGTCAGACGCGGTGTGTTGCTGTCAGCTATTGCATCTGAACACGAAGTTGCACTGACACAGACTGCCATGTTCAGATGGAGAGTCTGCACCTCCATAGGGCTGGTGAAAACACAGATGGTGCGACTGATGGTGCATCTTAATATACGCTCAGCGGTGGATTAGCAAAGCAGTCGGTGGGCATCTCATGAGCTGTGGCATTAGCATAAAGACGAAGTCACGGCTGCAATAGCATGTACCTCTAAATCAGGCCCAAAATCTGCAAGTGTAACAGCATCTAGGCAAACAAAATCTGTTTTTTTTTTTAATAAAATTCTGTTGGAAAAAATCAAAGCAGAATCACCTTTTGTGTGGCAGCACCCTTATGCAGGTTTTCATACATTTGATAACTGCTCTGTTATACGGCCCTATTATCAATATTATTTTTACTAAAAAAAATGTGAAAAGGGGTGTTTTCACACCTTTTTTACATTATGTTAGTGTCACATAAATGTATTAAAGGGCTTTGGAGCAGTTTTCATGAAAAACTACTCCAAGTCTTTTAATTTGCACATTGTTTGTGAGCAGATCACATTTCCCATACTTGTAATGGGAAGTGTGATCTGCTCAGATTTTCTAAAAATAAATTTTGAAAAAATACCAGGGAAAGCCCTGTGATAATAACACCATCTTCAGATGGTGTTATTCAGTCTTTCCCCTGCTTTCCTGACTCCTGCTCTGCTCTGACTGGCAGAGCAGAGCCGAGCCGAGAGCCACCCCTGTCTAAATAGACCACAAGCTGATCACTTGAAAAAAAATATATAATTAAAGCAAAAAAAACAAAAACTTCTGCATCCAGGTACCGATGATCAGTGCTCCAGTGAGGTCCTCTGGGATTCCTGTCAGCTGGACTCCTGCTCCGTGACCCTGGTCCGCTGCTACAGGTGCCTGGAGACCTTGTGCTCCTGCTTCTGGTAAAACATACAATGAGAAGTGTGAAGTGGATTAGTAGGGAAAGAGCTTTATCACAAGCTCTGTTCCTGCATACGATATTTGATACATCCTTGTGATTGCGATATTTGGTGAATTTATCACAGCCAATCCTCATCTGAGATGAGGGATGCGATAGATATACCCCATAGAGTGTATTAGCCCTCCTACAATATGAACTTGGCACTTACAGACTGTGGGATCGGTCGATTGTTGTGTTCTGCGCATGCGTATGCCTCGCAATGCCAGTGTGCGAACTTGCAATTGCGATGGAAACTGTGTTTGCAGAGGTTATGCAGACCCAGAGCAGACTGATTGACAGGAAGTGCCATTTGTGGGTGGTGATGAGGGAGTGGTCGGGCAAACAAAGGCATGTCAGTGTGTTGGGATGGCGTTGGGACGGCGTGCATAAATTAGCCACTGCAATACCATACGCAGCCTGAGGCCTCATAGTGTGAGCTGAAGTTAGCTATTCCTGAGTGAGGTCTGACCTGCCTTATCTGTGCGCATGGGTCAGATGTTACTGATTGTTTCGCTATGTTGCCAAAGTATACGGATGTAAGGGGAAGTAGGCGTCCTTATGTCAGGCTGAGATCACATTGCGAATGCAAACATTTACATATCCCCGCTAATATTAGCAACTGCATTGCATGCGTATAAGCAGAATAGCGATCCTTGCTGAATCAGGCTCTGTGAGTGAAATATACAGACACACACAAGTGCTCATGTATCAGTAGCCTCAGTAGAATTTGTTGGCTTTCCCCTTGCTCTGATTAATACTACCACCCAACACCCCCTTATTATTAAAACACATGAAAAGGACAAACACACATTAAAATGTCAGAGACTTTATAAATTATTTAGCAGTATTCATTCTATTAGTAAGCCACAGACATATATCCAAATGTTCCCTAGATATTTCAAAGGGCAGCCACAGAGTTTCGAGAGCCATAAATATGATTTAAAGACATGACAGAACAAAGGGGGGATACATTCCCGAATTACATCAGTTTTCTTAGTGAAACCTTATACCAGGGTAAGATGTGGTCTGTGATCTGAAATCCTGTAGTGAATGCGTGCAGAAAATAAGTGACTTTGGGCCTGATTCAGTACGGATCGCAACTGCCATCGCGGCTGCGATTACGCACGCAGTCTCACTGCGATAATATGCTAATCCACTGCGATCACTATGCCGTCATAGCACAACATAAGGACGCCCACCTTACCTTACACACATCCGTAATACTTTGCAAGACTGCGAAACCATCGGTAGCATCGAGTACAATCGCAGCCTCACGCACACTTACACATGGTCTGACCTTACTCAGGAATTGCTAACCTCATCGCACGCAGTGAAAGGCCTAGCTGTGTACGGCATTGCAGTGGATATTTTATGCTTTATTCACTACACAAAAGTCCTAAGGTTCCAGCCAAATTCGATTTTACACAAAGCTGCGGTGTTAGGTAGTTGTGAGCGGGGAGCACTCGCAAGGATGTATCGGCGTTGAAGGGAGGCCTTTGTCACTGAGGTAAAGTGAACAGTGTTCGATGCTTGCAGCCCCAGTGAGACATGCCACAGGTATATAGTTGTAACAGACCGAACAGCGGCCGGCAAATGAAGCCCCAGTGTGTGGTTATCAGTAAAGCAAAATAGATGAAAGGCGTCATCCAGAGTTCTGTGGCAGTGAAGTCAGCAACAGACACCTGTAACATCAACGTGTTTCACTGTAGAAATGACGGCTTTTTCAAGAAGCAGGTGTAGTTAATTAATATTAGCTTACATGGGAGCAACATCTAAGCTAATGATAGAGCATATTAACGCCTGCTATATTACTAGGACAGATGCCACATTGTTTCTGGGCCTTACTAGATCCAGGAGCTCTCCCTACTCTATGGAAAATCCAATGATAACATCACAAAGTTTCAGAGAGAGTCCCTGTATATCATTCGATATTGAATACTGTGCATGTTAACAGCTGTTACTCATGTAACAGCAGCTGTCAATGACATACTGGTATATCATGCTTTTAATGTTGTAGCTAAGATATGGAAGTCCACTGCATTATCGTATTTTTATTATATTGACCTTTTACAATTAAAAATTTTTTATAAAAGCAAGATGATTTTTATTCAATATAATTGTGTCTTCTATTAATTATTATTATTATTATTATTATTATTATTATTTCCTAAAGTCTTATTTTGACAAATAAATATATTCACTATTTCTATGCCGCTTAAAATAAACAGGAATTAAAATAGAGTAAATGTTGCAAAAACTATTTGGTATTAAATTACAAAAAATACGAGGAAATGTTACAAAGGGCTTCCTGGAAGTTCGAAGAATGAAAAGTGAGGTCTCACAGAAATAAAACAACTTTGTATGGTTTTTATCGTTTAAATTGTTTATTGTTATGAATATAAATATAATATTTTATTAAATACGTATTTTACATTTTAGATTTTCCGTGTGTCTATGATTACTGATGCATTAAGTAGTTAAAGCCAACATAGTATCCTGTGTTCAGTTGTTATTGAACCTCTGTTTTCTGTTACAATATGCCCAGGGGGAAAGGATGCTATCTGGACAGAAATTAAGTTTAAATCTGACTCCTATTCAGAATGCAAAGGAAAACAATACGTCAAGAGGACTTGGTACAAGAAATTTGTTGGCATTCAACTGTGTAACTCTCTAAGATATAAGATGTACCTCAGTGATACACTTTCAGGTAAAATTGAGTTTTATATTCTCTATATCTATTACACAAAGTCACAGTACTTTTTTAGAGAGTTTTATATCTACCAAAGTTTGCCCTTCAAAACATGGCATATATTCATGGTTTGATTGTAATGGATTTATATCAGTCACTAAGCATGTACCAGTTCTTATGTATCTGTAGCCATGCTGCATATGTCTGCTATATATCCAGTTTTAAATGGCACACTTGACAAACTGAGGGGGTTTCCAATCACAATAGCAACCCCCAAAGCCTCCTTTCGCATTAAACAGTCCTTCTAGTTGCAAGCATGCAGTGGCGTGACTCGGCAGCACCGAGCGTCAGTTTGTGCAACTTTTCCCCTTCAAATGTGTCTTAATCACACAGTGATGTGAATAGAACGCAGGTGCAGCTTCTGCTGATTAAAATGATATGCGGCATGTCTGTATTCCATGTGCGGCTATAGGTGTATATGCATGTAAAACACTACATTATAGTGTCACAGTCACTGACTCAGTAATGTAGTATCTCACATGCAGACGCACATAGAACATATGCAGCATGCCTTTCATTTTAATCAGCAGAAGTTTCTTGTGCGTCCTATTCACATGTGCAATTAAGATGCATTTGAAGGGAAAAAGTCACACAAAAAGACGCTCGGCACTACCGAGTCACACTGCACTCACACATTATGTGTAACGCGACTTGTAGCGCACGGAGGATAGATGTATGGTCACATCTGTAATTTGTGAGATTTACCAAGCTCTAGAGTCTAGACTGTGAAGCATTCCAGAGCTATGCCCCCGTTAGCTAACACCATTTATGAAGCACATGTGCAGTAGGCCACCCAAGGTCCCGCAGCACTAAGGAAAGTGATCGCTGGTACAATCACCTACTTTACACATCACAGGGACAGGCTCCTAATGGAGCCCCTGTCGCTAGATGTGGGTTTTTTAATACGTCTGGGTGTTATAGAATCTCTTTTTGCAGTGAATAGCGGCAATAAGGAATTCTACTTACCATGTCTAAAACCCAATAATTAATAAATGACCCCTAAGTCTGTTGGGGTAAGTTTAGATGAGATTTAGACTATTTAGGAGTCATTTTTAACCATTCTTCCATTTAGATTTGCTCCATGTTGTTCAGGTTGGTTGGTTGACTCTATTTAAGCCATACTATTATACTATTGTTGAAAATCTCCCAATTTTACAGAACTTTATTTAAATATTCAGTGTTGATTTAGGCAAATATGTGCATCAAGTAAGCCACTGCAATTACTAAAAATACAGCACACGAATGGAAACAAAATTTGTTTTTAAATTAAAAAAGGCCTATTTGCTATAAATCTTCCAAACAAATTCCCAGTATTACATATTATTATAGTTAGGCACCAGGGAGGGAGGGTTAGGATTAGGTTGTGGGGAGTGGGAGGTTAGGGTTAGGCACCGGAGAGGGTGGGTTAGGGGGAGACTTACCATTACTTTCAATGGCTGCCGTAATACCACTGTTGGTGTTCTGACCAGAGGCATCCTGACAGTCAGGATTTCATACTGATCCCGTTTATTATATTTGTGCTTTAAGGAAGTTGGGGGTATACATCCTGATAGTACATTATAAGTGGACCTTTGTTCCACATAATGAGATCAGAGGTTCATATAGATCATTGAAAATAATACCTAAGACTGCTACAGAAGTAGCATTGATACTTACACCGGTTGTTCCGGCTGACCGCATATGCGTGACCTGAGTTCTTGCATGCGCATTCTGCAGGACTTGCAGTGTGGTGGCAGCGGTCGGGGGATGCGCTCGGATCTCTCTTCACAAACCCAAGACCTCTTTTTCATAGGAAGAAGCAGAAATGTCAGAACCCACTCCATTTGTAGATGGTGTTGGTTCCTGCAAGCAAACTCTGAAAATTTTCAGTTTTGAAGTTTACTGAATACTAGGCGGTCCCATCGGGCCCCTAATCATGAATGGCCAGTTATTAAAGCATGCGGAAAGTGGTGTTTTCGCATGTATAACGAGTTTATAACAGTTAGTGAACACAAAAGCTGCATACACACACAACGATTTTGTTACTAACGATTTTATGAACGATTTTCTGTCAGATTTTTTAAAGTGTAATGAACGATTTTTATGAACTACAAACGATTTTTGCATATTCCCTTAATGAAAATCATTCAGTTGACAAGTCTGACTGAACTACAAACGTGAACGCGCATGAACTATAATCGTTCATCATTTGACTCAGAAAGTGAACGATTTTTTTAAACGATATCGTTTAACGATAATCATTAACAAAATCGTTGTGTGTGTATGCAGCTTTAGTATTTAAACAAAAAACACAGCAAAGAGAGGTCATTTTGCTATGTTTTTTTTTCTTCTTATGTAGGGTGGTGGGGGAAGAAAATGGGGAATGAGGGAAGGGGAAATATGTAAAAAGGAGCTGGATAACCACGCCTGAAGAGGACACATCCGGACCGTCATGGTACAGGGGAGTTATTAAAGAGAACCATGGCTCCTAAACTTGATGTTATTTTGCAACACTGTTCAAACTGCAATATAACGTACATATCAAATTCTATTACCAAAGTTTGAAAGATAGTAGCTTACTTCAAATATGCAAATTGAACTAAAATAAGAACCATAAACTAATTTCTGGTATGTGCAGTGCTTATGAACTCCTACATTATATACCCACTATCAGATAACCAACAGAGGAGAAACTCTGACAGGTAATTTAAAAAAAAAAAAGTGTTTACATACAAAGCCAAATAAAGCACTCACTACATGTCCAATGTCAACATGTGAAGTAATCCAATTACCAATAATACCAAATAATTTAGGAAAGCACTCGGCCAGTCTAGTCCAGAGATTACCGATGTCGCTCGCAGTGAGGATTTATTCACAAAGCGATTGACACGCAGGAACCTTTTGTGGGCGGCAATGAAAACACATGCGTGTCAAGACCATTTTCGGGGTGTATCTCAACTGGCAACTGCAATCTCATACATACACAGTAAAAGTGACTCTGGCATCAGTTTCCGCAGCCGTTCTGGGCGTCCATAGGATTACCCAGAAGTCCGATAATAGACTGATCTGGGACCGATGCTGCTAGGATTTGCGAAGCCACAGGTGGGCATCTCAATACAAATCCTTGCAGCTTTCCATTTGCATATTTTCGCACAGCTGCTGCGTACAAATTTGCAGCTGCAGTGGTATTACCATACATCTAAAGAGCGCATATTAAGCTCATCTGTCAAATTTGTGCGAGAGGTTGACATGCAATCTTGGGAAGTGGGTGCAGCTTCCCAATAGCTGAAAGCAGGGCCGGATTAAGGACTGTGGGGGCGACTATCAATAAAAGTTTATATATATATATATATATATATATATATATATAATATGAGATATGGTAAGAACTTACCCTTGTTATCTCTATTTCTACGAAGTCCATAGGGTTCCACAGGATACCTTGGGGTATAGGTGTGACGTCAGTCGCAGGGCACCAAAGAGTTAAGCTTTCAGCCTCCCAGGATGCACTAGGTCCCCCTCCTATACCCCGCCCCCAGGCCAAGGCACCTCAGTTAGTTACCAAGCCATAGGCCGGAGGAGGAGAAGGAAGAGAGAGAACAAAGATCTGGACACATACAAGAATCACATTCTCACCAGAGGGAGACGGAAAACCGGTGACCAGAGCAAAGCCCATCTGCAGCACAGGTGCGACAGGGCGGGAGTCCTGTGGAACCCTATGGACTTCGTAGAAATAGAGATAACAAGGGTAAGTTCTTACCATATCTCATATTTTCTACTTCAGGGTCCATAGGGTATCCACAGGATACCTTGGGGATGTCCCAAAGCAGTATCCTTTAAGGGTGGGGACGCTCCTGTGCAGAAAGGAGAATCCGCCGCCCGAAGGAAGCATCCTGAGAGGCGAAGGTGTCAAACCTGTAATACCTCACGAAGGTATGGACAGAAGACCACGTAGCAGCCTTGCAGATCTGAACTGCCGAGGCACCACGTCAAGCTGCCCACGAAGGACCCACAGACCTAGTGGAATGAGCCTTCAGAGAAGGAGGGACCGGTAGGCCTTCATGAAGATAAGCTTCAGAAATAGCCATACGGATCCAGGCTGCCAAAGTTTGCTTTGAAGCAGGCCAACCCTTTTTACAGAAGCCATAGAGGACAACAAAGCGTCCGACTTCCTAAACAAAGAAGTGCGGTCCACATAAGTCCTTAAGGCCCGCACAACATCCAAAGAGGCCTCACCCACGGAAAGACCCGGTGAGTTAAAGGCCGGAACAACTATTTCCTCGTTAACCTGAAACTGGGAAACAACTTTGGGGAGAAACTCGGGCCGAGTGCGGAGCACTGCCCTGTTCCCATGAAAAAACCAAGAAAGGGGGTCTACAAGAAAGAGCCCCTAACTCAGAAACACGTCTGGCTGAAGCAACGGCCAGAAGGAAAACAGTCTTAGCTGTTAGCCATTTAATATCCACTGAGCCCAGTGGTTCAAACGGCGGTCCTTGGAGAGTCCTCAGGACCACAGCCAAATCCCAAAGCGCCACAGGTGGAACAAAGGGCGGCTGAATACGGAGAACACCTTGCATAAAGGTGCGCACATCCGGGATTGTAGCAATCCTACGGTGAAACCAGACAGATAGGGCCGAAACCTGTACCTTCAAAGAAGCAAGGCGAAGCCTATGATCTAGTCCCGCTTGCAGGAAGGCGAGAATCCGAGACAGACGAAACTCCCGCGGTGCATAACCTCTCGGTCGACACCACTGGAAGAACGTATGCCACACGCGATGGTATATCCTCGCGGAAGACGGTTTCCGAGCTCGTAACATGGTACACACCACAGAGCTGGCAAACCCCCAGGACCTCAGCATAGCCGTCTCAACAGCCACGCCGCCAAAGACAGCCGAGTCAGGTCCGGGTGAAGACAAGGACCCTGAGACAGAAGGTCCGGTCGTAGCGGCAACCGCAGAGGACTGTCCACGGACAGACCCTGAAGGTCTGAGAACCAGTGCCGTCTGGGCCACGCGGGAGCTATCAACAGGAGCGTCCCTCCTTCCTGTTTGAATTTCCGGATTACCCGTGGAAGAAGGGAGACCGGAGGGAACAGGTATGCGAACCTGAACGTCCACCGGACGGACAGAGCATCCACCAGAGACGCCCCTTCGTCTCTTGTGCGAGACCCGTACACCGGCAACTTGTTGTTGTGCCGGGACGCCATGAGGTCGATTTCTGGAAGACCCCACCTGTCCACCAGTAGTTGAAAAACGTCCGGGTGCAGGGACCATTCCCCTGGATGAACGTCCTGGCGACTTAGAAAGTCCGCCTCCCAATTTAGCACTCCCGGGATGAAGACCGCTGATATGGCCGGAAGATTGCGCTCCGCCCAAACCAGGATCCGAGAGACCTCTACGAGAGCCGCCCGACTGCGAGTTCCTCCTTGCCTGTTTATGTAGGCCACGGTGGTAGCATTGTCCGACTGGACCTGCACCGGGTGACCCTGGAGAAACCGCTGTGCCTGCAGGAGAGCATTGAAGACCGCACGGAGTTCCAAGATATTTATTGGAAGCTCCGCTTCTGTCGGTGTCCACCTGCCCTGGAACAAGTGTGGACCCGAAACTGCTCCCCAGCCCCGAAGACTGGCGTCCGTTGTCAACAGGACCCAATTTGGAACCCAGAACGGACGTCCCTTGTTGAGGTGGGTCATCTTTAACCACCACGCAAGGGACAGGCGAACCTCCGGGGTGAGCACAATCGTCTGGAACTTCAGAGACTGAGGCAGCCCGTTCCACTTGGACAGGATCAGGTGCTGCAGAGGTCTAGAGTGAAACTGGGCGTATTCCACCATGTCGAACACCGACACCATGGAGCCCAGTAACCTCATCGCCGAGTGTAAGGACACCCGGCGGCTGTGCAGACAACTGCGCACCCTTGACTGTAAAGCAGAGATCTTGTCCTCCGTCACGAAGATCCTTTGCTGTCCCGAGTCCAATAAGGCTCCAAGATGCAGAATCCTCCGAGACGGGATTAGAGTGGACTTCTGCCAGTTAATTAGCCAGCCGTGCCGTTGCAGCAGTGCAATGGTCAGGTCCAAGTGGTGTAACAGGAGCTCTGGAGATCCTGCCACCAATAACAGGTCGTCCAAGTACGGCAACATGCGGACTCCTTGCAGCCGCAGAGAAGCCGCCATGACCGCCATAGCGTCCTGTATGTCCAATGACACCATGTAGTCCCCAGGTTCCAGCGCCAGAATGATGGACCGTAGGGTCTCCATCCGAAACTTCGGGACCCGCAAAGACTTGTTGAGTGCTTTGAGGTTGAGAATCGGACGATATGACCCATTGGGTTTCTGTACCAAAAATAGATTTGAATAGAAACCCTGGCCCCTCTGGGAGAATGGAACAGGCACTATAACTCCAGCCTGGAACATAGTGTGCAATACCTTCCGCAGCTCCGTAGCCTTGTTCCGGTCTGATGGTAGACCCGTGGTGAAGAATCGAGCCGGGGGTCTGTGCCGGAAGGAGAGGGCGTACCCGTGAGAGACCACCTCCAGAACCCAAGTGTCTGTCGTAGTGAACGACCAACACCGGGAGAACTGCAGCAGGCGGCCTCCCACCCTGGGATCCCCCAAGGGGAGACCCGGACCGTCAGGCCGCAGGCTTGTCATCTGGCTTGGGGGCCGGACGTCTGGTACTCCATGCCTGTTTCCGGGGCTTGACCGATTTCTTAGGGCCAGCCTGTCGAGGAAACGACTGTGGTTTGGGCCTGCCCTGGGCCCTAGATGACCGAAAGGACGATGGTCCAGAACCAGAAGGAGCAGCGGCCGACGGGAGACAAGCAGATTTGGCTGCCGCCAGCGTGGCCACAATCTTATCCAGATCCGGACCGAAGAGAACTTCTCCGGTAAACGGCAACGCTTCCAGACCTTTCTTGGATCTGCGTCCGCCTTCCAGGATCGCAGCCACAAGGTGCGACGAGCAGCTACCGCTGCTGAAGAAATTCTAGACACCAGAGTACTAATGTCTAGAGCCGCCTCGTTGATGTAGGTGGCCGAATCACGGAGATTGCCAATCAACTCCGCTTGTTCGGCCGGACAGTCGGATTCAAAAGAAGCCTCTAATGAATCCGCCCAGCGCTCCATCGCTCTGGCAACCCAGCAAATGGCCATAGCCGGCCGTGCTGCCCCCCCTGCAAGGGAATAAGCGGACTTCAGGCAGATTTCTACCTTGCGGTCCGTAGCATCCTTAAGGGAGGACATGGATGGCATCGGCAATGTGGCACTACGGACAAGACGGGTCACGTGAGAATCCACCTGTGGAGGGGATTCACACTTAGCAAAATAATTATCCGCGAACGGATAAGCCACCGCCAGGCGTCTCTGCGGCTGGTATCTTTTGCCAGGTTGTTTCCACGCCTCCTCTAAATGGTCCACCAACTGACCCGAAAGAGGAAAGACTGTGGCATCGCCCTTCACATCTTTGAAAAAGGCATACTTAGATTTAGCCGCTGGGGGAACTTCGTCCTCAATCACCAAGGCTGTGCGGACCGCCCGAATAAGTCCAGGAATATATACTTTGGACTTAGCATCAGCGTCCTTAGTATGGAAAGGTTCCTGATCGTAAGGATCCAGAATCTCCCCATCATCAGACGTCCCTTCGTCATCCTCATAAGGAGCGGACAGAGATGCCACCGGCCTTTTATGAGGCCGCATCACAGACTCCCCTTGCAATACATCCGACAAGTGCTGTAAAGAACTCGTCAGGGAGTTAACCCACGCTGGCTCCTGAGAACCCGGGAGCGGGGAAATAGGGAGACTGTGGGGTACCACCAATTGTCGTGGGAACCCCTGCATGGGTGACGACACCACAGACTGCTGGGACAAACCCATCGGAGTAAACGCGGGCTGCGGAGCTAACTGGCCCACTAAAGCTGTTAACGCCTGAGCGAAACAAGCCCAGGGCGGCTCCTGTACCGGTGCTGTAACCGTAATAGGCCGCGCCATGGACAACACTGCCGGCAAAGGCCCTCCGCGCTACCCTCCCCCTCCGCTAACGGTACTTTGCACGTGGTACACTGTAGCCGGAGGGGAAAATCACTTTCAGACATGATGGCACCACGTATGTGACCTCTCTCACCAATTAAGTATTAAATAGGCGAGAGACCACCCTGCAGCACCGCACCGCAAGGGCTTTAGCAGAAAGAACAGGGACAGTAATAAAGCTGACAGTTTAGTGAAGAATAGTTACAGGCAGCGCTAGCACAGTCACATACAATGCAGAGAAATAACAATTCCTGCACTAACAGCGCTGATCACTCAACTACACAGACACAGGGCCTGGTAGGACACAGCGCTGCATACACAGACCTGAGCCACAGCGGAGGAGAGGTATGCGGGGGGACCCAGACCACGATGCTTCCTTCCAGACTTCCAGCAGCGTTCACCATGCGTTGCAGAGAAGATGGCCGCCGAGGAGCAGAGAGAAGCTGGCCTGGGGGAGGAGCGCTGACACAGGACCAGTCAGCACAGTGCAGAGAGGGCTGTGTGCAGCGGGGGAGGCGCCGGCTGTGAGACAGGGAAGGCGCGCTCCCCTGGCATGCATTTAACCCCTGGGACGCCGCAGCGCTACCGCTCTGCTGCGGTCCGCTGTCCCAGGGGGTAGTGGAAGCGCAGGTTGGTCGCCTGGCTCCACGCTGCAGCCAGTCCCCAGGGAGCCCCCTGCCTGGGGACTTAGGACCATGTGATCAGCGGGGACCCACCGCGGGACCCCGCTGCTTACCTCTGTCCCCCTTGAATCCGGCCATGGTCCGGAGCATCTGGGGTCACCGCTAGCTGTGACCCCAGACGCCCACCAGCATCCCCGGATCAGTACCGGCGTTCTGGTACCGGCGGGGTGTAGGGAAGACAGCATGGACGTCAGGACTGACTGTCCATGCTGTTCATCCAGATGTGCAGCCACAGCTGCATGAAGAAAAAGCTTCAGGGGCTCTTCTAGCCCCCACTCCAACAGGTGCACCCGACTCCGGCCGGGCACCAAACTAAACTGAGGTGCCTTGGCCTGGGGGCGGGGTATAGGAGGGGGACCTAGTGCATCCTGGGAGGCTGAAAGCTTAACTCTTTGGTGCCCTGCGACTGACGTCACACCTATACCCCAAGGTATCCTGTGGATACCCTATGGACCCTGAAGTAGAAATATATATACACACAAACATACATCGAGTTGCCTGCCTGATGTGTGTGTGTCATATATTGTATATATCATCCAGCTTCCAGCTCACTCAAAGCAGCCAAAAAGAGACCAGCACACCACCATATAAAAGTGTAAAAAATAAGTGCTTATATTGAAAAAAATAGCAGCATATTGTTCACAGCAAGTAGGATAACAAAACAGTGGATTATCATGATACTCATCATGTCCAAGGGGAGGCTTGGTATAAAAGCAGACACCCCCTTCTGCCATACATACATTACTGCTGCTTACTTCAGTGGCAGCAGGCCAGCATCAGAAGGGGCAGAGCCAAATGCAGGGGTGGGGCTTAATCGTACGGCACGACTCATTAAAAGTTTTAGGTTTTTTTTAAACACAGTTCATCTTGGGGATGGTGCCGGGGACAGAGTTGGGGGGCCCCCTATGTGTGGGGGCCCCGTGACGACTGCCCCTGTCGCCCTCACTATAATCCGGCCCTGGCTGAGAGTCTGAGGAACTTCACATTTTGTCCTACAGTGATACTTTAGGCACCAGCTGGACAGTTTCCAGAGCTTGAGAGGGGAGATATTGCTGCCTGAGGATATCTGTATGGTACTTTCTACAGTTCACTTGCATGTGAAGTGGAGCTCAAACACAATGGCCAGTGCTATTTATAGTTCAAGCCATGTCCCCCAATGATCATTCACTAAACAACATGTAAATGTTGTATACTACTTCTACATACATTTCAAATAAATTCACTTACAAATTGGGACAATTTTACATTTTGGATGGAAAGGATGACATAAACAGCGTTACTGTTCACTCATGTTCTCCTCCAGATATTGACTTTTATATATTCATTTTTTTACCTGTAGGTACATTTTATAACATAGGAGATCAGTCAGGATTTGGAGAGGATCATTGTCAGTTTGTGGATTCATTTCTTGATGGGAGGACAGGACAGCAGCTTCGACCAGAGTATCTGGCACAAAGAAAAGGTATATCACATATAGATATATATATAGGCAAGTGTAATGCCTATATAAGTAACATGGTTTTATTTATGCTCTTACCATTACTTCTCCTCTCAATGTAACATGGTAATGAATAGCTTTTAAAGTATAATTCACATAGATTTAGGATGGAAAAGAAATGACCTGGTCTTGCTATATTTGTACTAAGTGTTACCATTATTTGCAGTTGCTTTTTACAGCACAAAAGAATATAAAAGTGAAGTCCACATACATCATACATTCTTACCTGTAATGCATGAATAGGCACAAACTCCAATTTTTTGTTTTGGTTTTTTTAATGTTTTACAGTTTAGTCCTTCTGCTCATCAATGGTCATGTAAATGATGTGATATAAGATACTGCTACCTTAAATGGATTCTGAAGCATTGCTTATTCTATCATTATGTTTTGCATAGACTGAATAGATGACACTTCAAACATTATTGGTTTATAAGTAGGGGCGTAGGGAGGGCGGCTCCAGTGGAGCGCAAGCTCCAGGCGCCGAAAAGTTAAGAGGGTGCGCCGCAGCCTGTCTCTGGCACCGTGCGGCACCTACAGCCCGGCCGCCCGTGTGTCGCAGCTGTCAGTGACAGCCTGAGCCGCATAGTGCTTCCTCACTCTGCGCTCCTGACCCAAGTAGTGCATGACGCGTTACTCGGGAGGAAAGCGTAAAGTGTTCATCTTTCCAGGAGAAAGATCCCACCCCCATGTAGGGCTGCTCCCTGAAGTTTCCCGGTCTGGTTGTCTGGGCCAATCCGCCCCTGAGTGCGTGTGACGTCAGGCGCGCGGAGAGTCTCTAGCCAGGAGTCTGGAGAGATGAGCTGCCCGGGACGCACCGCACCGACACCGGGAAAAGAAGAAGTGTGTTCTGGCTCACTGGCTGCACTTTGTTTATAGGCTGGCAGGCAGGTTACAGAATGTACTTTATAATTTATAGGGGTGTCAATATTTGTGCAATACTGTATATAGGGGATGGGGACATGCAACAACAAGTGAGGGGGAGGAAAGTCAGTGGCAGCCCCCCTTCTGATTGTAGCTGGTACCCAACCCCTATACTTATAATTGAACCCATGAGCCAGTGTTCTGTTGATTATATATCAGTGGGCCACTGATATATAATTAATAGGTCACTGACTGATGGGTTTAATAATAAATATAGACCTCCTGCTGCAATTGCATTATTGGAAGGATCGCAATTGCAAAGCTGCCTAAGTCCACTACACACTACAGTATATGCCTGCGTGCAGCTTTGCAATTGAGATCCTTGCTGAATCACGCCCTCTGTCACCAAATTAGATTTTTTAATATTTTTTAATATTTTGTATTTTCAACTGTAACATGCCCCCACATGTTGGCCACGCCCACAATTCAGTACAGGGGAGGGGGTTGCCGAAACATACCCTTGCTCCGGGCAGCATGGCACCTAGCTACACCTCTGTTTATAAGGCAAAGTTTGTATATGAATGATGATTCGGACAGTAGGTGCCTATCCCATCACAACTTACCTCAGAGGAGAAACCACACGGCAGCTCCTATTTACATTCAGAAATGTGCACAGACTGGTTTATACCAGGGATTCTCAACCCTAATCCATTGGTAACCTCAACATGTAATATTTTAAGGCGTTATTTAATCATGCACAGATTAGGTAATACATTTTGCTGGGTTAGCAAACATACCTGCTTCCACAGACATAATTCCACAACACATGACCTGTCAAGGTGGGTACACACTATAACAATATATTGTGCAATGTTGGTAGTTACAACCAATCTATCATTTACACATTCATCGCATTGTCTCATCTGATGTACTGCACATCAGTACATCAGATGTACGATGTGGTGCAAATTGTGTAGTGTGTACACACACAACCGCACATAGTATACAGGAGCAAGGCTTAATTGGATACAATCCCCCAACACGATAGATCATGTTGTCGTTTGGGAGAGTACTTAGTGCAGAGGTTTCCAAACGCAGTCCTCAAGACTTCCCAACAGTTCAGGTTTTAGAGATATCCATGGTTGTGCACAGATTAATTAATTAGTACCTCAAATTTAATTTAACCACCTGTGCTCAACCATGGGATAGCTCTAAAACAAGAACCATTGGGGTGCCTAGAGGGCCACATCTGGGAACCTCTGGCATAATGTAAACACTCAAAATCGTGTTCTGGGATCATATGACTGTAGGTGAAATTATATCGGCCATCACATAGTGTTACATCATTTAGGTGTGTACCTAGCTTTAGTGGTACTTGAGGATAGTCGGTGTAAGTGTATTTCCCGGTGGTCTGAGTGACCTCCTCTCCTCTCTGAGGGTCTAATTGTTAAAGTACACAAAACATTATTTTCATCAATAGGGACTATTATAATTAATGGAATATGACACAATATTTTCCTCTTTAACCTATTTTCTCTGTCTGATATTGCTACACCTGTGACCCCCTGGATTACTTTATTAATCTTCCATACAGTCTTCTTACTTTTCTGCCTTTTGCCATGAAAACCCAGACAGAGGGTTGCCGCTGTTACGCTATATACATAACAACCAAAGCTCCATGTGAGCTAAACATGCAAGCTTTTACTGGACCGAAACTTCCCAAATATCCTTTGATGAAATCTATCAAGTCATCTGATTATCTCACCCATAGGGCCGTATGCAATTGCAGGCGAAAAGCCTCTCTCGGCGAAAAGTTTTCACCTATGACGTCATTTCGCCTGTCGGAAACTTTCCGCCGTATGCAATTGCAAAGACTTTTCGGCGGTGCGAAAAGTCTGCGCCTTGTAACCAGCGGAAAAGATTCGCTTCTGAATGGAGGCGAAAAAAGTGCAGAATTGGGGGTTTGGGGTGCAAAGTTGCGGAAACACCCCTGCAGCCTTGGGACAGTCCCCCAAAGGTAAACTGCGTCAAGAATATATTAAAAATACATTTGATCCCCCCCAAAAAAGTACTTTCGTTTTGTGGGTAAAAAAGTTCAAAGTTGGGGGACATACTTAAAAACTAGTGAAATAGACGCCAGGAGGTCCCCCAAGTATGTCCCAGGTGTTTTTTTTTATTGCAGATGTTTGCTGAAGGTGCGTTTATTAAAAAATTAACTTTAGCAATTTTTAACCATGCTTGCACCCATTTTCATGTACCCAAAATTTGCTGGGACTACTTATGTTAGCCAAAAAAAACCTGCTAAATGCTATTCTTCATCACTTATGCAAAGATGCTAAATAGCAGCAATTGACCGCATTAAAGCACCCCAAATACCTTCAGCAGGGCTAGTCGTAGATATCCATAGTGATCCCCCATGTCAGTGCATCTTTTGGGGGGGTGTTAGGCAAAAAGTGCTGTCAGATTAGGGGAAATCAGCATGTTTGAGTTTCGCCGGGATGCGTTTTCACGTCCTTTGGAATTGAAAAGGGCGAAAAGCAGTCACATGCACGGAAAGTGTTTTCTCCAAAAACAAGCAATGTAGGCGGAAAGTTCAACAGGCGAAAAGTCCGGGACTTTTCGCCGGCAATTGAATATGGGCCATAATGTATTATGCATATTAATTAAAGCTTGAAATCATACTCAGTTATCTAAAGACCATGTACATGATATAAAAAGTATTTTACTCCATAAATGGGAATGGCAAGGTAATAGATGGTTTACATGCGAATAATACACAGAGATAATACAATAGTGTATTACTGTATACTGTAACAACTAAGAACTTTAATCCCAGTAATGAATTACCCCCATAAAGTTGCTAAATAAACTTCAATGCAGATTCTATTTAATCCTTCTTTGTATATAATCTTGGTGTACGTGCAGATATTATAAGGGTACACTCGTGCCCTTATATTAAGGCTGCATCTAAAAATGGAAATCTCCATAGAGAATTCCGGAGGGAGGGTCATGGTGTTTAAGGGGCTACACCTCAAAAGCTGTTGGAGGTACAGAGCTGAAATTTGGCACGGCCGGGTAGAACTATCGCTCGGTGCTGCATGCCAAATTTCAGGGCAAAAACATAAAAATTGAGGATTTGGAAGTAATCTAAAGGTCCAACTGTCAGTTTTCTCTGACACTCAATTAGGACCACTTTTCTGCTGTTCTCTATGGGGGATTTTTGGGAAGGCATAACTCAGGGTAGAGCGCGAATTTAGACTTGGGGTTTGTTTTATTAGGTAGCTATTGTTCCAGGGTAGGGCCTTTTGGGGTTCAGGTAATTGAGAAAGTTAGTTTTTAAACTATTACCTCAAGAATGCACCATTGAATAGATGGGAAATTTCAACTTGTTGCGTAGCCTCAGTAGGAGCCTCCAGCAGGTGCACTCAACTGTGGCTTCACTTGGGTGCACAAAGATAGTAGTCATTTGCGGGCTTTAGCGGAGGTGAGCTGGGGGGAAGGAAGCAGGCGTTAGCTGCAGTGGGATCCGGGGGAAAGGTGCGGGGGGCTAGCAGGCGTTGGCGGCAGTGGTGCAGGCGTTAGGACCCAGGGGAGGAAGCAGCACACAGATGCAGGCTTGGATCTGGAAGATCCGTGATACCCGATTGTTTTAAAGAAATAAATGGCGTGGCTTCACCCTCCCCCAAAAAAACAACCAGCACTGGGCTTTGGAGACCCAGTACTGGTTGTGGACCAAACGATGTAGGGGTCCCCCGTATTAATCACAACCAGCACCAGGCTTTTCAGAACCAGTCCTGGTTGCCAAAATACGGGGGACAAATGACGTATTCAGAGCAACCAGCTCTGGGCTCTGAGCCGGTCCTGGTTCTGGAAATACAGGGGGGAAAATGCGTAGGGTCCCTATATTTACCAGCACCGGACCCTTTCTGACCGCTAGTGAGCCCAGGCCGGAGCTAGGGTCCTCCAATAAAGGGGTCCCTCTTTCCAGGGCACCCCAGGCTGATAGCCCGGGGCTATCCCCGGCACCTCTGGCCGGTGGGGGCCGGGTTGATTATGTAAAGTGTGGTGCAAAGAAATAATTAAAAGTCTTTTGCTGTGGAACTACAGTTCCCAGCAAGCCTCCCCTGCATGCTGGTTCTTGGAGAACCACAAGTATCAGCATGCAGGGCATTACAGGCCTACTGGTACCTGTAGTTCTACAGCAAAAAGCAATATTAAAAAACCACACACCATAGAAATTAAAAATGTTATTAAAACATACATGCACACACACATGTACTGACACATGCTCATCTAGTATCCCTGAAGCCAATCTGTCCTATTCTCCAGTTGATAATCCAATGGAGTACCTGTAATAAAAAAAATCCATACTCCCCTCCTATGCGTGGATCTGTCCTCTTCGTTCCAAAGTAGGCAATCCAGGGTCTTGGCAAAAAAAAAAAAAACGCAATTACGGGAGCCCACGAACATTATTAGTGTTCCCTAAGGACACTGCTACCCGAATGACAGCTCCGCAGCAGGATTTCAGTACAGAAATCCCGCAATGGAGCGCTCATTGGCTGGGAGAGGCGAGCCTTCTGCCTCTCAGCCAATGAGTAGTTCTCACCCTTGACTTCAATGGTGAGAACCGAGCGTACCCATTTTCAAAAAATGGCGCCATTTTTTTTATTCAAAGTTGGCCATCACGAGCCAATCACGGCTCACTGCGTCATTGCCCCGCCCCCTCGGCTGGCTTATATAAAGCAGCGCGAGGCGCCACCCAGTCAGTACGTCGACCGGATAGCTGGAGAGACCAGCTGAAGCATGTAGACGCCGCAGAAGCCCTCCAGGTGAAGACGCCGTGAAAGCGGCAGTCATGTAAAAGAGCTTAAAGGCTGCCGCCCCCCAGGTTAAGGTGCGGAAAAATAAAATATTAAACCAAACTGTCCTTGTTTTATTTTAATATTTCTTTTGCAGAGGTACTATAAGTACCAGCGGGCCCTTAATGCCCCACTTGTTGGTACCTGTGGTTCTCAAGTACTAGTTTGCGGGGATGCCTGCTGGGACCTGTAGTACCACTGCAAAAGACAATATTAATATTTTCATATGCACCACACTACACAATCAATCCGGCACCCACCACCCAGGGGTGCTGGGGATAGCCGCGGGCTATCAGTCTGGTCCTGGAGAGGGGGTACCCCTTTATTTCGGGGGTCCCCAACTCCCAAGGGATCCCTGGCCTGGGCTGACTAGCAGTCAGGGATGATGCTTCAGCTGGGGGACCCGGCGAAAGGGCTCCCCTGGCTGTGGCATCACCCCCATGCTAGAAAGGGTCTGGTGTGCTGGTTCTGGTAAATACAGGGGGCCTTACAATTTTTTTTCCCCTGTATTTCCAGAACCAGGACTGGCTCAGAGCCCAGTGCTGGTTGCGCGGAACACGGTGGACCGCTACGTTGTTTGTCCCCTGTATTTAGCATAACCAGTACTGGATCTCCAAAGCCCTGTACTGGTTGTCCTTTGGGGGGTGGGGACACTGCCTTTTTTTTTTTTTTAAACACAGATGCAGGTATCACAGATCTTTCAAATCCGAGCCTGCATTTCTCTGCTGCTACCGCCCCCGGGTCCTGGCTGCAGCTTTTATGCTTTTGCCCTGAAATTTGGCATGCATCACCGAGCGACAGTTCTACCAGCCCATGCCAAATTTCAGCTCCGTACCTCCAATAGCTTTTGAGGTGTAGCCCCTTAAAACACCATGACCCCCCCCCCTCAGGATTTGTCAATGGGAAAATTGTTTTTTGTTTTTTTTTAGGGGAACCCTACGTTGTTTGTCCCCTGTATTTTGGTAACCAGGACTGGCTCTGATTAGCCTGGTGCTGGTTGTGCTTTATACAGGGAACCCCCTACGTCATTTGTCCCGTGTTTAGCACAACCAGCAATGGGGTTTCAAAGCTTGATGCTGGTTGTGCTGTGGGAGCACGTCATTTTTTTTTATATTACACTCATTTTTAAAACAATGCATGGATGCATCTCACTGATACGTCCATGCATCTGTGTCTTATTGATTTGATTTTCTCAGGTGCATGTCCAGCACCAGAGTCCCTCTGTCGCCCGCTGATGGTTCTGTGCACTGCCCTGTTGCTGCCACTGTTCCAGAACCAAGCAGCCGTCTCTCCCTCTGCACTCTTAAAACACCTCCTGTGTGCTGTCTGCTCCTCCACCCATGTTAGTGTACCTATTTGTTGTCCTTCTGCCTAGCAGTGTAGACCAGGCCATGTTGTCTGATTATTTCAGTGGTAGCATATATACTGCTGAAAGCATGACGGTAGCATAGAACCCTGTGGACCTCTGCATGTAAGAAATTATTTGAACCAGCTAATCCAGTCAACAGAAATCAGGCGCTCAATCAGAATCCCATGGTTTGTAAATGGATTTTATTTATTTTTAACAGCTCCATTCAAATAATTGGAGGGCTATTAATGGTGCGTACACACAAAGTAAAGATCAATCAGCGATAACGATATCGCTGACTGATCGTCCTGCACCTTTCCGGTGTGCTGGGAAATCGATATCAATCATCCAACACACGGCCAATGACCCACGATCGTTGTAACCTGGTCGATATCGACCAGGTTGGCCTGCATGCATGGGCGATGGACGATATTTTTATCGTCCATACGTGCCCGCACATCGTATGTCGTTGGTGGGGACCAAAAAAATGCGCGACATGAACAATAATGATATGATCAATATCATTAATTTTAATCGTCCCGTGTGTATGCACCTTTAGAATCATAGCAACGTATCAAAGATTCTTTACACTAGTTTAATATAATATAGTATACCCATTTCAGCCCCTGTATATTTTTCATCTGAAATGAATTTGTAGTTACATAAATATCAGTCTAGTCCCATCACTACAGGCCTGTTGATGATTTGTAGTACCACACGTTTTATACTAAATTAACAAACTAACAAACATACACTGTCATTTTACAATGATAAACAGTTATTAGTCAAATATGATTTAAATTAATCAAACCATAGAGGATCAGATCCTCTATTTAAGCAGTTTAGTCAGGGGGGGGGTAGGTTATTTAAATTCCAGGAAAGACATATTGTGTAATAATGGGGATAATTTGAAGCATACAACCCAAACTCATGAGCATCAATGGCCAGATTATTGAAATATGATTGTTTTCAAAACGTGTTAACAACTAACAATGTTTTCTTAGTCAGTTGTCATGAACAATGTATTATATTACACAACAAATGAACTCTTCCAAGCTAGTTTTACAGAAATAGTAGTCATCCAACGGAACTTCTAATATCACATGAAACAAGAATCTTCTTACATGCAATGTTGCAGCAGTGTGGGAAATACTCTAAGCCAGAGGTTCCCAAACTCCGCCATTACAGTTCAAGTTTTAAGGATATCCAAGTCTAGATGGTTAAATAATTTTAACTGAGGTACTAATTTGGTCACGTGCTCAAGCATGGATATCCTTAAAATGTGACCTGTAATGGTGGAGTTTGGGAACCTCTGCTGTAAGCAGGTGACACTGTAAGCTTTGGCAAGGCACAGTGACAAGTGAGCTCACAAAACACCAATAGACTGATAGAGATAAAATGAGGTCCGCTGTAAGAATACAATCTGTTCTGTCCATTAAAGGTGCACATTAAGGCCCGTATTCAATTAGCCGTGATAATTTCGCCGCCGTCGGCAGAATCTACTTTCCACCTACATCGCGTGTTTTGGAAGTTATTGGGCGCGCCCCCGCTATTCGCCCTACTCAATTCCAAAGGACGCAAAAACAGTAAGCCGTGATGTCGGAACAGGCAGAAAGTGCTGTCAGAAATGGGGTAATCAGCCTGAACCCCCCAAAAAGGTGCACTAACATTGGGGATCAATATGGATACCCCCGATTAGGCCTCAAAGCTGTTTGGGGTTCTTAAGTTGTTTCAGTAGCTTCTAATTAGCGTCTTTGCACAAGTGGTGAAGAATGGCATAAAGCAGTATTTTTGGGTGAAAACAAGTAGTCTCGTCAAATTTGGGGTACTTCAAAATGGGTGCAAGCATATTTTAAGTCTGTAAAGTGAAGTAAAAAATATTGTGAAAAACCCACCTGTTGCAAGCATCTGCAATCATAAAAACACCTCACCCCCCCCCAAAGTCGCTACTTTTTATGTATGCACCCCAACTTTGAGCTTTTTCACCCCATTATCAAAGTCATTTTTTGGGGCGTTCCCCACTTTTTTTTTAGGGATTTTTTTGACAGTCATCCTTTGGGGGGTTGCCCCAAGGGTGCAGAGTAGTTTTCCAATGCTTGCACCCCTAAACCCCAATTCTGTAACTTTTTTCAGCCTGCTTTCGTAATCGAATCGTTTCCGCCTATTACATTGCATTGACTTTCCGCGTAAGGGAAAAGTCTTTGCAATTGAAGAGAGTGTAAAGTTTCCAACTGCGAAGACGTTAGCCGCGAATTCTGACTTTGACGCTAATTGAATGAATACGGGCCTAAGTCTCCACTTGTGTGAAATAACTGCAAACAAAGCGCACGAAGGTTTGGGGACCCATAAAGAATCTAAAGACACACTGTAAATGTTACATGAAAGATAACCCGAATAGGTCCTTTTTCATTAAATAACCTTTTCAGTTATTTTTTTTCTAAATGACTGCTTGGGTTAGCCTTATTTAGGACTTACATTAACCATGAGATTTGTAAGTGTTTGTCTAATCTAAAACAAACTGCTTGTTTCTGCCAAAGCTTGAACTAGTGTAGAATGTGCAAAATGCATTTTTGGATGGTGGTTCTCAACCCCACCTCTCATGTTGTTCCAACTGGTTATGTTTTGAGGATTTCTGTCTGTGGAAGCAGGCGGCATAATTACTGACCCAGCAAAATAGATTAACTCACCTAGTGCATGTTTAAAGAAATCCATAAAACCTGACCTGTAGGTGGTACTTGAGGGCTGGAGTTGGGAACCCCTGCTATAGGACATGACCAGAGTTCTACCAGCCCAGAACTGGTGCAAAAATAGAATCTTATAAAGTGATGAGTGGTATAACCTTCAGCACAGCTAGAACACCCTAAATACTTCAATCCAAAAGTAAATGCACCAACTCTGCACTTAGTGAAGAACAATCCAACCAAACCCTTGCATTAGCTGGTGCAATCTCCTGCTTCTCCTCAAACCACCATCATGTTCAATAGAACTACTTGTTTTAGACAGATCTAGATAAGTCCTGCTGAAAGACGGGTTCATTCAGACTGCTCAACCTGCTACATATACATTTAGTTACAATGAATATCTATTTGCACAGGATTCTACAGATCAGTGCGGCAGCAGCCAGTTGACTTTGGGCAGATTGGAGGACAGACGCACGTCAGCTACGTCCATTGGTATGAGTGTGGAATAGCAATACCGGGAAAGTGGTAAGAAGACTGCAGAATACTACAAGGGATTCGTAGACTCATTCACTTCAACAATGATCATCAGTTCTATAGACTACATTGCTAGCTTCAATCTACTCTTCCTACGTACATGTCTACTAATGTAAAATATGTATGAAAAATTCAAGTTATAGAGATTATGGCGTTAAGAGACTGCTTCCATATTTATCAAGATTAAAATAAAGATATTGTCTTCATAGGATAAAACCTCGGGAAGCTGGCTCCCTGTTTTTGGTATTTTAAAAAAAGAGAAGAAACAGCAGTGTCTATGTTATTTATCACAATGTTGTAATAAATATTTTAAAGCAAATTTCTATTCAAACTAGATTTTTGAAACCACCAAGTTAAAGCATTCTCTATCCACAGTAATTGTCATCTAGGACCGTCACTGGCAATGTTAATTTATTTTAGCAAGTTTATTTCTGAGGAGATGCATCACATTATGGTGACAGAGCTTCTATGTGTAGGGCCACCATGTCCATCATCATTGTTGGTGACTAGGTATATATTGGAAAAATAAATATCTAAATAAAATCATTGATATTGTAACACCTTAATTCAGTAAGAGCAGAACAAATTAAGCTTGTGATCTCTAAACAAAGTTCTATCAGCTATCTCCTCCCAGATCTTATGCCACGTTGCAATTATGTTCAATGGATAGAAGATTCAAACAAGGCAGGTACTTAAGTGTTCAATCTTTTGTGCAAGATTACAGTTTACTTTACTGGCTACAGTTATGTTAAAATTAACATGAGCATGTGATTTATAAATAGATTTGTAATTAACTTTCTACAGAATGTACAGTATATCCAATATAGCTTTATTTCCAAAATGCAACCTGGTTTTGTATCTGAAAAAGCAGTATATGAACTCTACAATAAAGATATTGATCTTTTTTAAACATTGGTTTTACATTTTGTTTCACTGAAATGGGTCTCTGTATTTGTAAGGTGGTTTATCGATTCTAGGTTTCATTATATATATTTTAAGCATTTCTTCTTTAGAATAGGGTCTATTATGTATTTGTGATACTATAGAGATGTTAATACCCAACATACCATTTCGATCAGATAAACACTGTGTGGATATTTGAAACAATACAATTTTTGAATCAGAATATACATTTTTGAATCAAATGACTAACATACGGTATAGAAGAGTTACAGAGAAGGAAACCATTACAATCCCATGACACATAAAAATTGCTCAACTGCCTCTAGTTATATTACTGGTTTTGCGATTTCCAAATCTTGCAAATTGTTTAAGTATACATTTTATGTGGGTGAGCATAGGCATCAATGTCCAGCTGGGGCAGTTTTGGAAGATGAGCATCACTGACTTAATTTTACAAATCTTAAGCTAAAACCAGTTGGCATGACAGCTAGAGCTATAGGAAACTGTACATAAATAACAAACGAAAATGAGCGCATACACAAAAAACTGCAAAAAACAAACAGTAAAGTAACTTCTACTTTTGCACAGCAGGGAAAACAATCTAGCAAATCAAGACCTATAAAGTTCAACAGGCCAAGTCTCCGAGACCTTCAATAGACATAGAAAATAGGTCTGCTGTACATAGAGGAAAACAACGGCCAGGTAAGATTATTTTAGGAAACATATAGAAACCTTGCAATTGGGGAAGTAATGCTTGTGGCCTGCTGACTTATTTTTGTATTTTAAAAGGACATCAACCACAAGCCTTCCATGGGCCAGAAATTGTTCTTCGCTAAAAGCTGTAATACACCAGCATAGCAGGTGCAAATAAAATATGCTCCAGATGCAAACTCTTACATAAGAGACATCTGTCTATTAGTAGATTTGTTTATAAGGAAACATGTCTTTTCAGTTTAGGGGTCTTCCATTATGATAGAGGCACTAAACAGACCATTGCTTTAGCTCATAACTAAAGCACAGAATATAAATGGGAAAGTGAGCTTGAGCGAAGAGGAAACCATTTGATTATTTGAACTTGGGGAAATTATATTGGCCTTTATTGTCTGTTACATAAATCAGAACACTTGGCATGAAAGGCTTGCTGTTTGTAAGTGTAGTGAAATAGATTTTTTTTTAGCTGTTAGTTTCAGTGGGTGTTTATGCAAAAATGAAATTAAAGGTGCATACACACGTAACGATTTTACTAACCAACGATTTTTGTTCAGATTTTCCCTTGAAAAAGTGAACGAAAATAGTTTCGAAAAATCGTTGGTTACTAAAATGCTGAACGACTTTGTCAACGATTTTCATGAACGATGAACAATTTTTTAATCATGCATACAGTGAATGGACATCGTTCATTCTGTACAACATGAACGATTTTCTGAACGAAAATAGTGATGTTGGACAGTCAGAATGGACTATCAACTACAAACGGAAGCGCGCTTGGACGGATTATCGTTCATCCAAAATAAATGAACAATTAAGTGATTTAATGATATCATTATAGTTAAATCATTCAAAAATTCGTTACGTGTGTACGCACCTTTAGAATGCTGCTTCAGACCATGAGTGACCAGGATACTGACTGGTACTATACACTTTTACAATAATGTTTTATTATCTGCAATGGTATCAGAAGTTGTTTGACAAAGTCTTAGCTTCCATAAAGGTTACTAAAATCTGCTTCTTGAATTTGATTACACAGAAGTCACTTTTGTATGCTCCATACTTCCCAGGGGTAGGTGCTAGGTCAAGGGTAGGCAAGTATGGCACCAGCAGCACATCCCAGCATGCACTGTGTAATTCCACACATCATCATTGACCTAGTGCAGTGGGTAGGCATCCAGCATGGTCAGAGGTCTGAAGGAAAATAAAAATTACAAAGATGAAAAAAAGCAATCAGCAATCAATCAGTGCTTCAGTGGATGCTTTCCACCCCATATTCACACTGTTTAACAAAGAAGCAGAATCAAGTGGCAGACACAGGACTAGATAAAATCAGACAATGATTAAGTGAGTTTTAATATTTTATTAGGTTTCAAAGTGACTGTTAGAATTTGTACATAATACCTACTTTATACTTCAGAACAGATCTAATTGAACACATCAGATCATTAAAAACAAGCCAAATAAGTGGGGCTTCAATTAGCTTTTGCTCACTTGTCTGACAAGGCTGGCTAGTGTGCCAAACATTTCATTGGTTTCTGGACTTCAAATTTCAGCTACAGAGAAGATACAATCAAAGCAAAAATCATTTGGTCTCTTCCTCCAGTTATACAACATTAAAAAGCAAAGAACGCTTTTCATCTGCTGATCATTATCATTATTTGTAAGCATAATATTGGAGTCTGTTTGGAAGGAAACTTATCTAGCAGCCTTTGCCCTGGTAATGATATTGTACTTATCGGTATCCAGGTCCTGGTTGAGCATAACCCTGACCAAATGGATGACGGTTACGAGCATATGGGTTAGGCCCACTTGGAGGGGGAGTTACAGTGCTACCAGGTGGAGGGGTAAATCCAGGCCTAGGCTGATAGTTCCCTGGCTGGCTTTGTGCCATTCCAGGTTGGGAAGTAGGTGGGACATTATAACCAGCAGGCTGGGAGGCTTGTGTAGTGTAAGGCTGTGGTGGGTAGGAACCAGACGGGTACTGTTGAGAAGTTTGTGAAGGCAGTTGCTGTGGCTGGCCTTGAAATCCAGAGGCAGGAGCCTGTGCAGCCTGCTGACTATAGCCTGGGAACTGCTGAGCTGCTGCTGCTTGGGATGTTTGCTGATTGTAACCTAGAGAAGAAAAAACAAAATAACCTTACTGAATATCTAAGCAGATGTTTAATGATATCCTCCAGAATTATAAGTTGCAGTATCTAGTATCCAAAATGTCATGTTCAGCCCTAGAACACAATAGAACAATTCAATTCCTCCTGACAGACTAGCAAAACCACATCTGATGTCTGGTGTTCCAGAGTCTCTTACCAGGATACTGCATGCCATACTGCTGCTGGGGCTGAGCTTGAGGCTGGGGCTGACCTTGAACTGATGGATATCCAGGCTGTTGTGGATACTGTTGATACATTTGGCCTAAAAAAATAAAATAGATTTTCCATAAACCGAAAATAAACTAAGCAAATCTATTTAGCATGTTTTACAATGCATAGAGGTATATTTAATAAGAAAATACATTCAAGAGATCACAAAGTGTAATGGAAAGCAGCAAAGAGGCTACATGGGGAAGTCATCAGGATGTGAGACGCACACCACTGGATACAACCACAATAACCGTCACCAATTCAGCTTGCAGGGAACAGAAATTCATTCATTAGAACACTGACCACAAAGAGCACAAAATGTTACAAATGTATCAGGAGAACAAAGAAAAAGGGAGGAAAAGAATAAATAGGGAGAAGGAAAGGGGCTTATAGGGGCTCACACCCATCTGAGACAACTTTGCTGGTCACATTGCAACATGAATATTATATTTTTCTTCAAGATTTTACATAAAATAAACACACATTATCCATCTTGCTTATAAAACTGCACATTATGTGCAGACACCTGGGGTTTTTTAGTAACTGAAATTGCAAAAAAGGAAAAGTGCTATAGCAGGTTCTACACAGGTTTTCATCCTAAAATCTGCACTTGAAAATGTTAATGCATTTCATTCAAGATCATACAAACCAGCAAAAGGAAAAAAAGTGTAGGAATTACATGGATAGCCAAACCAAGGCCTCATAGTTAGTAACCTAGCCAACCTATAGTGCCAAAATGAGAGAGCCAGTGAGTTTACAGAAACCAGGCTGTGAGGGAAAGATCTGGACTTTACACATCCCCCCATTCCCTCACCTCCTGGCTGGTCTAGTATTTCTGTAGTGTAGGGTTTTCTTGTTCAGTGATCACCAGACACTATGGGCGGTATTCAATAAGTTTTGCGTCTGCGATAAAGGTCCGCCTGCCAGACTTTTCACCTACATTGCGTCTTTTGGACGCGTACTTATCGTGCGCGTCCCTGCTATTCACCGTATTCAATTCTTAAGACACGAAAACGACGACCTGCAAAGTCAGAACAGGCAGAAAGTGGTGTCAGAATTGGGGAAATCAGCCTGAACCCCCCAAAAAGATGCAGATACATTGGGGATCTATGTAGTAGTACCCGAATAGTCCATATAAAACTGTTTGGGGTACTTAAGTTGGTACAATTGCCTCTAATTAGCGTATATGAACAAGTGGTGAAGAATGGCATAAAGCAGTAGTTTTGGAGAAGATAAGTAGTCCTGGCATATTTTGGGTACACGCATGTTTTAATGTCTCTAAAGTGACGTTTTAATAAAAGTGAAATTCCTCCGTCATAAATGCACCTGCGATCCCAAAAACACTTGGCCCCTTCTTTGTGCACCCCCAGAACCTTATTTCGCTAGTTTTTGAAGCTGTCCCCCCACTTTGTCCTTTCTCACTCCCAAAATGAAAGTACTTTTTTGGGATGTTCTTAAGTTTAAGGAATTTTTTGGCACAGTTGTCCTTTGGGGGGCTGTCCCAAGGGTTCTGAGTGGTTTCCCCACCTTTGCAGTCCAAAATAAAAAAATGCACTTCTTTTCTCCACCTATTCAGAGGCGGATCTTTTTCGCCTATTACATTGCATTGACTTTCCGCGTATCGAAAAGTATTTGGAATTGAATACGGAGATAAGTTTCCGACAGGTGAAAAGTCGCAATCGGCGATACTTTTTCACGGATCTCGGTTTTTCACGTCTAATTAAATACTGTCCTAAGGTGGAATTAAATTGTTTTGGGCACTGCAATAACTAATGGGTGTGCCTCAGATCAATTCATTTGTTTATGGCGCCTATTATTGCGCTTGTCGTGCCCAAGTATACAGTGTTTAGCCGCGTATAGTGGCTAACCCAGTCTAAAGTCCTGGTTAGGGTACTCAAACCACAGACTTTTTTGCACATTTCTACTTGCCACCTAAGCAGGATGCGAGCATTAATGCCGGCCGGCTCTCGCGCCTGAACGAAGCAACTATTGAATTGCTCATCACTAACAACTGCCGGAGCAAACAACTGAATTCCCCCCTAGGTAGCCAAACATGTAAAAGGAGACTGGCATCTTTCAAAGGAGGGTGTCTCAGTTTAAGCCATAATTCAATGCCACCCTCTTAACTTCTTAATTATTTCTGTAGAATTTTCTTAATGGTCAGCCAATGGTGTCCAGAGTCCGCGCGCCCCACATGCTCTGGGGACACGTTTCTACAGTGCAAGGACTGAGCAACAGCACTATGACATCACTACCACCTCCTTCCTTTGCCTGAACCAGCAGTACATAACAGCAAGGGACTTGAAAGTATACTTTGTAGCCAACTGCATTACTTCAATGCCAAGTGGAATTCATCCATAGCACTGAACGAATTTAAAATAGATAAATCAAAATAAAAAAAAAGTATGTCAAACAGAAATAAATAAACTGATTTAGGCAATTATACCAGTACTAGAAAACTATTAGAGAACATGCCCTTAGTCAGGACAACCTCACATTTAGTTTACTTGAAATGTACGGCACTAGATCAGGACGTTACCCAAATACAAATACATGCTGGTATCAGGAAGGAGCAATCACACAGCAGGACCAAGGCTTCCTCTACTATATTGCGCTGCATGTGATAGAGGTTTTTCTAATGATATTGCCGAGTGATTATCCCGACAAGTGTTACATTGCAGTACTTCGCTGTAACAGCCGTCAGAGTTACACTATGTAGTTAATACAAGACACAAAATTGTTAATTACCAAGTGTTCTTTGGTATCCTAGTTTATCAGAAGACAGACTCTCCTGAGACACTGAGACAGGCGTATTCGATCAACAAACAAAACATACTGCATGGAGACCACAATGTACAAATGTAGTGGAATACACTAGCTACAGAACATTTACCAGGAACTCTGTATTCTCCAGAGGGAGACGTATTTGGTCACATATTGACATTTTAAAGTGCTGAATCAAAATTATTGCAAACAATTCTTCACAGAAGAAATACTGCAGATGAACATATAATATTAAATTTAACCCAGACACACACAGAGAAGATTATGCTTAATTAAAAAAAATAATAATTTTTAAGAAAAAAAAAAAAAATTATAAATTAAAATTAGGAGACAGAAGAATAAGAGATGATCTAACCTTCAATGTGACCTGGCTGCTGAGCTCCTGGGTATGGCTGCTGCTGTGACTGGACCCCTGGAGGATGAGCTGAGGAGGAGGAGGCAATACTATCAGGTGTGCTTGAACGTTCCTCTACAGGAGCACTGGGAGGCCCTAAAAGAGGGGCAAAAAAAAAAAAAAAATATTTATATATAAATCAAATGTCCTGACAGACTCCTCAATGCCCAGCCCAAACCACTGGACCTAGAAACATGTAATTCAGGTATAATATTCCTTTCATGACGTAGTTGCCCACTAAGAAGGAATTTTTAAAAATTTGACTTCTAAGTGCTGCCAAACATCACTGGCAGTTGGAGTGGCTGCTCTATTTGAATATTGGACTGTGCTGCAACCACACCTCTGGAGCCTCCACTAATCGTATGATCCTGACGTGGCTTATGATGAAAAAGCCACGTCAGGATCAGCAGTCGGCCTCAACCGCGGCTTCACAGCAAATAGACAGGCTGAGCCACGACGGACAACAGTGTGGACATGGCCATCCAGGGGTAGAGGTATCTATAATTTTCCCCCTTTCCACCGTTCATTCTCCAGCGTGACTTTACTTCACACTGGGACGCCAGTAGTGAATGTAATCTAAGCAGCGGAATTAAGCTGCTTTGATCATCTCATCATTGGGATCCAATTGTTACTTCTAAAGCCACATTGCTACATTAGTGGCATTTTTAGAACGTTATGCTGTGGAACCTCAGATAAATGTTACCTTTTAAAACTCATATAGCAATGCATTATAGCTAAAGAGTTATTTACTCGCTATAGTCATCTACAGGATTTATCCTCTCGTGCACATGATTGTAATTTTGTTGTTTTATACGTGGATTATATTGTGTTTATTAAAATACAAAATTTTATTTCATATTGAGCCTCCTGTTTATTAACAGACAGCAAACCTATTATAGATATCTATAGTCCAAAATAACAGAAGTGCATAGCGCAGTAAAGATTTGTTTTTTCTGTGGCTTATGATGAGGCAAGGTTAGGGACCCTCCCAGGGAGGGTTAGGTTTAGGGTGCGGGGTGGTGGAGGTTAGGTTTAGGCACTAACGGGGAGATTAGGGTTAGGCACCCCTAAAGGAGGGGGAGTGGAGGGTTAGATTAGTTACATCCGCTGTCTGGATTTCCTCTGCGTCAGGCTAGCGCTGTCAGGATTTGCACCGGCAGCTACACAGCCGCCGGCATTTCAATCCCATTCCATGAGGCAGACAACACGCAGTGGTAAAATGTGTTTTCACGGATTCCTCAATAACTCTTAGGCCACAGATGAAGGAGGGTAATGTTACTACACAAGTGAGGAAGGGGAATGTCGAATGAGTTACAAGTTACATGGGCGAGGGATTGGAATGTGTTACTAGAGGGGTGAGGAAGGTCTTACTATAACAGTGACGGAGGGGACGCAGTACTATAGAGGTGAAGGATTAATGCGTTACTGGAGTGGTGAGATGGAAATGGAAACAGTAAATGGGTACAGTCTAACCAGGTGAAATCAGGCACATCTAGTAAAATATATAAACAGATATTTATTAATTTTTTTTAAGCACAACTAATGCTCTACATACAGAAACAAATTAAGCACAAAAATATTTAAAGCCTGTCTGCATTACTCTATCTGCTGTATTTATTACTACTGCCACTCTGTAAGGTGGACCTGTCTTTATGTCCGTTGCTTCCTAATCACACCCTCTCCAGCAACCACCAGCAACCATCACCACCCAGTGTTAAAGTTTCAGCTGTTAATTCCCAATATTATATAATGTTAATATACACAAATATTCTACACACTTTTCTCCCCATTTTTGAATGTACCCTCTTGTTCCAGAAATCCTACTTTTTTTAAAAACAGGATTTTTGTACTTTCCAGTAAAATCCCTTTCTCCTATGCCACTGGCTTACGCTGGGAGGTATGGCAAAGTGGTGTATGGAGCCTGGTACTTTAAATCTTGAAGATGAATGGCAAAACGTAACTAAGAAACAGTCTTCGCATGCGCTCATATAGACAAACAGAGTACAGTGTCCATCTAAATACTCAGAATACGAAGACAAATCCATGGTCGCAAATTTTCTCGTCCTTATTGGTGATTATCGTTCACTCTCCAGATATACATAGAAAAAGAGTATAAAGAGAGGGCACAATAGTGTCTTGCTTATGTGGGCTGCCTCTGCATGCAAAATGCTATGTTGCAGTGTCATAGTCGCAGACACTAACGTAGCATTATGCATGCAGATACACCCGCAATCGCACACAGAATATAGGCATGCCGCACATTTTAATCAGCAGAAGCCACTTGTGCGTCCTATTTGCATCGCTTGGCGAATAAGACGCATTTGAAGGTGAAGTCGCACAAAAAGAAGCTCACAGGAGCACTCGTTATGTTTAATGCAATTTGTAGCGCACACAGGTAAGATGCGTGTGTGTGTGGGGGGGGGGGGGGGGGTGTGTGTGTGTGTGTGTAATATATTTATTAAACAAGTGCATAGTCTACTTAGTAACTCTTTTAAAGTTCTCAGCCATTAAAAAACGCACCAGTAACTTGGTCTTCTGTTAGGCCAAAAGCAGACATGACATTTTTGTTGATTTCATCTGGATTCTTGAGGGGATCAAAAGCAGACATGCTGGCAGCCATAACTTGAGTAGACGGCTTAACAGAAGAGTCTGGAGCAGTAGGTTTCTCTTCTCGACCATCCACAGCTTCTGTTTTAGAAAAGTAACAACAGTACCTGAGCACCTAGATATGACAGGAGAAGCCGACAGACACATGCTGGGAAGTGCTGGGATTACCAGTGTCCTGCAGACTGCTCGGAATCCCAGGTTCTGCCGGTGGCTCTAAACAATCCAGCAGACGATTGACTTTGTTACGCAGTTCAATCAGTTCTCGGCGTAGGTAATTTACCTGACTGGATTCTAGAGGACGTGGCTGTCCATTAACTGAAAACAATGGAACAGTTTTAGCAATATCAAATAATTTCAAAATATAACTATCAAGTTCAGCCATTACTATGTTTTCCAAGCGTAAATACTACTACAAAAGAGCGCGTTTAGACACTATTGATAGAAGTTACAGAACATTTATCTACATACGGCATTGACTGCAGAACCTAATTTCTCTGCTTATTTATACGAGGGTTGCCCAAAAAGTAATGCCTAAATGCTCATAACTGTGAAATAATATGCAATATTCAGTGTTCGCAAATACACGCTATAGTGCGTATTTTACCCGCTATCGGGCACTGGGGACTCACTTTTTTAAAGTACCCGGGACGCGCTGTGCTGTGGCCAATCCCTGACAGCTGGCTGCAGCACAGCGCGTCCCCCTGCAGAGACAGACACAACACTGTCTGTTAGAGCAGCCAATGAGAGTCAGATAGACTCTCATTGGCTGCTGCTGTGGAAAGCCATGCTGCGATCAAGTGTCTGATCCCAGCATCAGCACAGCGTCCTTGCCCGGCACTGGGACAGTGTTTGTTCCCAGCTGCGGGTACCTGGTGAAGGGACCGCCTGGTCCCTTACACCAGTGTAGGCGTGAGAAGCTTGGCTCCGGGGCGCGAGCTGAGCGGAGCTCGCTGCCTGGAAGCCAAGTAGCAGCGGCTTGGCACTGGGCGCGAGCTTTTGGCTCACGGTCCATCAGCCAATAGGAGGCAGACGCGACGAGCCAATCGCGGCTCATCGCGTCATAACTCCGCCCACTCGCGGCGTCTTGAATAGACGCTGCTGAGCGGGAGCATTCAGTCTGACAGCGGAGGGGAGGAGTGAAGACCCCCCGAAGACAAGTGAAGAGCGGCGCGGCAACAGTTCCGGCGGCCGCGCAAGAGGCCGGAAGACTGCTCGATCAAGAAGGAAGAGGCAGCGCCGCTGGCCAGTACGGGCCAGCGGCAGAACACTGAAGCTGAGGACAGGAGAGGCCTGCGGGGGTGGAAAGTAAAAGAGCTATCAAAGCTCCCCCCGCAGCCTCTTCCACCGTGCGGGTAGGCGGCCTTGGGCCACCGTTATTTACCCCTCCCTAGACCACCAGGGTTGTCGGGCACTAGGCCCGTGGCATAAATTCAGACAATAGGCCTGTGGGTATACAGGCGGGCACAAGGCCCGGGCTACATAGGGGGCATTAGGCCAAATTGAAGGTATATACCCCCCCCCCCAAATAGGTGTGTGACCTGGGCATTACGCCCAGGTCACTAAAGGGCAAATAGGTGGGTCCCCAGTAGTTGACCCACCAATTTGCCCTTTAGTGACCTGGGCCTAATGCTCAGGCCACTCCTATTTGGGGGGCAGCTATCTCCACTACATAGGGGTCAGAGGCATATGGGGGACTCCTGGGGGCACTGCATAGGGGGACTACTCCTGGGGGCACTGCATAGGGGGGGGGGGGGGAGGACTACTCCTGGGGGCACTGCATAGGGGGGACTAAAGAGCATTAATGTGCGGCATCATTTGTAAGGGGTATTACTGCATGGCATAATGTGTAAAGGCCGGGCATTGCTGTGTGGTATAATGTGTAAAGACCAGGCATTAATGTGTGGCATAATGTGTAAAGACCGGGCATTTGATAAATATGCCTATTACCTTATTCATAGGCTAACCATACTATCACTTTAAAACGGGACACATTAATTCATTACAAAGGTTCTGTGACTGGCTGACTTCAGCCTGGATTTCACCTGGTTTTAATGAGCCACAGAACCTGTGTAATCCATGAGTGTCCCAGTTTAAAGTGATGATATGGTAAACCTACTTATTCACTATGGGTTTTGTGAACAGACAAGTCATATTACCTGAAAGATCGTGGAGGCATTAAAACATGCATTTAATGGGCTTGTGGGTATCAGATGGGCATTTTAGGGGGATGTGGGGAGGTCTGAGAGGCATATGGGGAGCTATAAAGCATACATTATGATGGGACCCAGAAATGGTCAGGTAGGACCCCATTTTTATTTAAAGTGGTGGGTCCCTGGGACCCACAAATTTTGTCACTCACTGCGATCACTGAATATTTATTTGAAACTTTGTCAGTTTGTAGTTTAATATGTCTGCTTACTATATATGTAGTTTTGTTTAGGTAGTCAAAGAAATACCATGGAATCCAAGATGAAACAAAGGAGCAGTCATTGAATTTCTGGAAAAAGAAGGCTGCAGTGCTACAGAAATCCACAGAAGACTGAAAAAAGTGTATGGTGAGCGTACAATTGACTATAGCAATGTCAGAAGGTGGATGAAGTGTTTTCAATCGGGAGAATCGTCCGTGTGCGACAAACCTCGTGGTGGCAGACCATCAACTGCAGTGACAGCAGAGAAGTGACACATAGTCGATGCCATGATTCAGAAAGACCGCCGTGTGACCATCAGAGATGTCAGTGATGAACTTGAATGTAGCCATGGCACTGTAAAAACACTAATCAATGATTTGGGAATGGATATCGTAAAGTGTGTGCTAGATGGGTTCCAAAGCAATTAACCAGGGATCATAAGGCCCAGAGGGTGGAAGTGTGCAATGACCTTTTGACCAACTTTGAAGCCAACCCGTTTTTGGAAAATGTCATTACAGGAGATGAGACCTGGCTATTCCTTTATGACCCAGAAACAAAGGCCCAATCAAAGCAATGGAAACACCCAAGTCCACCTAGGCCAAAAAAAAAAAGTTTAAATCACAGCGTTCTGTAAACAAAGTCATGGCCACATTCTTCTGGGATTGCCGAGGTGTTATTCTCATTGATTACTTGAAACCAAACCAATCAATCAACAGTGATAGATACATTATTACACTTAAGAAGCAATCCGCAAAAAAAGGTCAACAAGTCCACTGTCAAACGTCATCTTACTCCACGACAATGCCAGACCTCACACTTTGATGGCAACATCTGCGGCCATTGCCAAAATGGGGTGGGCAATAATGCCACATCCATCATACAGTCCTGATTTGGCTCCTTCTGACTTTCATCTGTTTGGCCCTCTCAAATACTGTCTCCGGGGTCAACATTTTGAAGACAGAGGTTATTAAAATCGTCATACATTCCTGGGTCAAACACCAACCACTGGAATTTTTTCCAAAGTACATTCATAGCTTGGGTTGAGAGGTGGAGAAAATGTTTGAGGGCAGATGGTGAATATTTTGAGTAGAGTCATTCTGTTACTAAGACTAATTTTACTGCAAATTTTCATATCTGTATCTATAATAAAATTTGAGTTGTGAGCATTAAGGCATTACTTTTTGAACAAACCTCGTATTTACATATCACAAAGCTTCAATATTACTGCAAACAAGTATAGCCTGTAGGAATCCAATATTAGGAGCATATCATACGTTCTTTTAAATGTTGCCAAATCCACCTACTGTACATACAGATGTGTTCTCATACACTTTTGCTGCAGTCCTTCACAGCACGCCAAGACCCGTCTGACTTTGCTTCTTTTGCTTCAGAGTTGCATAAAGATGCGACAAACTACTTCCCGAAACTGCTTGGGTACGGGATCCTGATGGTCAGTATGCAGATTGTCAGAACCCCGACAGATCTAGGTAAGTATTAAATCCCTTACCCTCCCACCTAATCCTAACCCCCACAATCTGTCGGTATTCTGACAGTCAGCATCCTGACTGTCGGGGTGCCAACTACATCCCCCTGAGACTGCAAAGATTAATTTGATACTTGACACTTGAACACATACCTACTCTCCCGATTCGGGCAGGAGCCTCCCGAAAATTGGGTGCCGCTCTCCCCCCCTTCCGGAGAAGTAGGCACACCTCCCGGCCGGCTGCCGACGCCACTGACCCCCCTGCGATTTCCAGACAAAGCCCAGCAACAGAGTGGCCGAAGACACGTTTCGCTCTGAATCGCGTCATCATGACCCCGCTCCCTGCTTCACAATGACGGTAATCTCAGCATTATGTAGCTGGGGTGGGGTCAAAATGATGTGATTCTGTGGCCACACCCCCTGTACCACCCCATTATAAGGTATCATGCCAGGCCATGCCCCCTATGTAGCGCCTCGCCACCCTGCTTGGCCGACCTGGCTGCCCCTCCCGGATGAGGCTGCCAGAATGTCGGCAAATAGTGTGCTACAATGCCGCAGCCTCAGCTTTTTTTCCATGCCAAGGTCTGTTGTGCTTTATTTAAAACAGACAATGCTTTGTATACAGATTCAGTCGCACAAGTATCACATACCAAAGTATTCAGTGCAGTGTCGGGTGAAAAAAAAGACACTCCTTGCAGTCATGGATGGAATCTGGCCACTCATACGCACCAGGCATCTTGTATGTGTGTGAGGACACATTTGTACCACAATGCACTTTAAAAATGAGGATGCACATATATAGCATTGAACATTGGAAAAAGAATGCTAGATCCCTAAGTAATAAACACAAATAAACAGCTGCAGCCTAAAAGATAAGCGTTTAACTGTGTGATTCAAGGAAAAGGGGTAGTATAACATTTTTCTAAGTAATATGAAGCAATCACTAGACTACAGAATGTGGTTAACGAACATACAGGGTTTGGACAAAATAAAGTAAATATTAGGACATAGGGACTGAAATGCAAGAGCATTCGTAGCTCTGATCTGTCATTCTTGTGATTGCTTATGCTGTGTCGTTCCAATGTCAATGTATCACAAATTGTTGCGAGTCACCATTCCTGTGGAAGTAATACAAAATGGGAGTCTTGACAGATTTTCAACCAGGGCACATTGTTTGTACATCTTCAGGCATTTGTGACAAAAACGTCTAATGGTGCATACACACGGGACGATAGCCAACGATAAAGATATCATTTAACGATTTCTCGAGTGTGCTGGATGATCGATACCGATCATCCAGCACACCACCAATGACGGCCAACGACCCGCGATCAACGATCACGGGTCCCTATAGAAACCTGGTTGATATCGACCAGGTTGGCCTGCATGCACAGTCGACAGACGATATCTATCGTCCATACGTGCCCGCGCATTGTAGGTCGTTGGTGGGTTGGAGGCGCCGAAAAATGCACAATATGAACGATAACGATATAATTGATATCGTTATCGTGCATTTTAATCGTACCATGTGTACGTACCAGAACAGTTTCCAAGGAAGAAGTGACAACATACATAGAGTATGGGTAGACATCAGTTAAGCGTGTGAAAACTAAGTGAACCAGACTGCAGATCATTGAAGAGGATGGTGCCTAAAAATCTGAATTCCTGCAGTAAATTTGACCACAAAATGCCATTATCTTAAAAACACTGTACTCAGTATTAATAATATAAAAATCACAGTAGAGGGGCATGGCTTGGCTGGCAAAAAGAGCAGATGTGCCTCAAACAAGCTCTTGCGGCTTCACCACTCTAGGGAGTCATTCCGGGGCTCTCCCATCCCCAGTACACCTATATGAAAATCTGCACCCACTCACCTGTAATTGGCTGGCTCCCGCTGGTGTCCAGTCCCTCCCACTGAATTTCCCGATTCAGGCCTAATCCTGCTCAAGGCTGTGGCCTCGATTTGAGGTTCCCCGCCGCCGCGTCCCACAGCAAGTTACCAGTACCAGCTCACACCCTCTCCTCCCATCTCCCCCCAGCGTCGCCGTGGACCTCCGGCTCTTACCCAGCCACAGGGAAGGCTCTATGCTGACTGTTCCCGGCTATACAGAGCGGCGAACAGGCTTGGCCACCATCTTGGACGTGGCACTGAAACTCTGATTCAGACCACAGAGCTAGTGTGTGGATTACCCCGTGGAGATCACCTGTACCATATGGAAAAAGGAGCCCTCTGCATGCTGATGCCAGCCTAGCCACCTTCTAGAGGGAAGGGATCAATTGCAGCCTTGACCGCTTTATACTCTGTTCACATATTTCAAAGGTGCCTATCTTTTTCACCTCTTAGTTGATATTTACTACTTGCCTCATGGTGAAAGACAGGAAAAGCTCTCAAAAAGACGGGAAAAGACCCCAAGCAAGGGACTCTGGCCCTGATTCAGAGCCGGGCGCTCTGACAGAGCGCTCGTTCTGAATCAGGGCCGTCCTTCTTAATTTTAGAGCGGCATCCTGGCCGCTCGTATAGCTGTGGGTTACCACCCACAGGTATAGCGAGCGGCCAGGAAGATGGTCGCGATGGTCAAGACCATCGCGACCATCGGACTTGCGACGAGACCCTTGTGGTAGGGTCTCATTGCCGCAAGTCCCAGTGGACTTCTTGCTCTTACAGAGCAAGAAGTCCACCCACTGACATCACTTGTGATGTCAGTGGGGCCGGCCCTAAACGGTAGGCGTTCCCATGCGCACTGGGCCAACATCGACCCGCTTGAGAGCGTTCAGTGCTCGCAAGCGGGTCTGAATCAGGCCCTATGCTCGCATTACAGATACCCCTTCCTCCCCCGATATTCAACAGTTTCTACAATCACAAGGGCATGTCCCTTCAGGAGAGATTTCTGTCCTTTCCTCCCCCAGGCTCTCCCTGTCCTCTGATCCGCCTCCCGGACAGAGGAGCATACCCTGGGCCAGGATCTTACATCAGAGATGGGCGGTATTTCACAGATCTTGCAGCTTCTACGCTCCATGCCGACAAAACAGGATTTTGAATAGTTGGAACGTAGCATCCAGGATACTGTTCGCTCTGAAATTGCATCCGGGTCTCTCAGCTGGGCACGCGACTAAATTCTCTGGAGGATTTCATGTCTGACTCTGCTGCTGCACACAATGCTCTTCGGGCAGCTGTCCTCCGACAGGTGGTTGAATTTCATCAATTTCAGGACCGACTGGATGTTTTGGCCAATAGAGATGAAATAATCTGAGGATTAGGGGTGTTTCGGAAGATAGCCCGCCACAGGGCCTTACTGACATTACCAGAGTTTTTAATGAGCTCTTGGGCCAAGAACCCAGCTCTCAGATTGAATTTGATAGAGCTCACCACGCGCTACGACCCAGAGGAGCTCCGTCAGACAGTCAAGAGAGCTATTATATGTGGCCTACACTATTCTTTACAGAAGGAAGATATCCTCTGCAAGGTCCGGTGCTTGGATGTTATAAATATCTATGATCTAATATCCAAATCTTTCAAGACCTCTTCTGGACGACTCTCCAAAAACGCAGGGCACTACAACCTCTGACAGCTGAACTTCGTAAGCTTGGCATTATGGGGCGTTCCCTTCAGCCTCCAAGTCTTCCACAATGGCAAACTGTCTACCTTCAAGAAACCAGCTGATCTTACTTCCTTCTGCCCTGCCTTAGGTATTTCCCTGGGATCTCTCCCGGATTGGCAGGAGTCTTTGCTGCATTCTACTCCGCCGGAGCTCTCTCTCATCCCAACAATGATTGGCAACTGGTACAACGTAACTTGAAACCTTCTACAATCTAATGTACATTAATGGTCCTGGCTCCAGTATAATGGTTTATATATAGCCTAAGATTCATTTTTACCCACTTCACTAGTGAATTCTATTTGCCTTACTAATGTTTATGCGGTAGATGTTTACCCTTTCTATGTTCCTTTTCGTTCATACACAGGGACTGGGGGGCAAATACCTTCTTTCTGGCTTTATCTCCCTTATATATGTTCAATTGCACTGTGTGTTAATATGCTAAGTAGGCATTGCTAATTAGTTTTTCTCCACTGACACCTTTGCCTTTCTTGCTGCAGTCCTTGACTGAAATGCCCCACTGGTATTCCGGTTGTGGGCGGGGACTTGAACTGGCCTATCCAGCCGGAAGTTGATGTTTCCGGATCCCCTGCCAGGCCCTCATTGGTCTCCCATCACAAGGTTAGGCGCACCCTCCATGACCACCAGCTGGTTGACACTTGGCGACTTCAACATCCAGGGGACAGGGATTATACATTTTATTCACGGCGTGTATTCCAGTTTGGATAATTTCCTACTCCCACATAGATTTTTACATTTAATTCAGGCCACCACTATCGGTTTAATTACCTGGTCGGATCACGCTCCTATCTCTCTGACCCTCGAGACCTCTTCCCCCCACTTCAAACAGTGTGCATTGCAACTTAATGAGCAAATTCTTGCTGACACACGCAAGTCTCAATTAACAAATCGATTAAGGACTATTTTTCTATTAATGAGACGCTCGAGGGTCACAGTGTGGGAGGCACACAAATGTGTACTCCGTACGAAACTCATCCAACTAGGTTCAATGTTAAAGCAAGAGAAAATGGGTAGGAAACTTGCTCAGCTCCAACAACTGAAAGATCTCGAGACAACAAGTCTTCACCCTCTCCTCAGGTCCTGTCTGATCTGATTGAGACTAGATCTGCCTTAATGCTTTGCTCTTCGACGATATAAAAAGGGATTATAGACTCTGTAGGAACAGTTTATTTCAGTGGGGTAATAAGCCGGGTAGATTGTTAGCGAGAGTCCTACGTTCCCAAAGAGCCACTTTATATATTCAAATGGTCAAGGATTCAGAGGGTGTTTGTCGCACGCTTACCCGTGAGTTAGCTGAAACATTTTGCTCCTATTACACCAAACTACAAAACCTTCAAGACCCTCTGTCTCCTGAGTCCCTGGTCCAGCCTCGGGAGCTCATGGCTCAATACTTTCACGATGCTGGCCTGCCCAGGCTGTCTGAGGAAGACAGTGTTTGGTTAGATTCCCCTTTCAGAGCTCGAGACTGCCCTTAAAGATACACCCCTCTGAAAAAAGTCCAGGTCCAGATGGTTTCACCATAAAGTATTAAACTCTTTAAAGATTCTCTATTGCCTAAAATGCTTGATGTATTTAATACAATTTCAAATGAGTGCATGTTCTCCCCCCAATCTTTGGAAGCACACATTACAGTTATACCTAAGGCGGGTAAAGACCCAACTCAATGCGCCAGCTACCGCCCGATATCCCTCCTTAATACTGATGTGACATTGTTTGCAAAACTGATTGCCAACAGGTTTAAGACGCTGCTTCCTACCCTAATACACTCGGATCACATGGGGTTTGTGCCTGGGAGGGAGGCAGAAGATAATACTACTAAAGCCGTAGACTTAATACATTTAGCTTCTGGTGGCTCTGTCCCAGTGTTGCAGCTTTCCACTGATGCAGAGAAGGCATTCGATAGGATCAACTGGATATTTATGGAAGGAGTTTTGAAACACATGGGTTTTTGTCATGAAGCCTTTTCTCGGAAGTTAGCACTTTATCATTTTCCCACGGCACAGATTAAAATGATCTGGTCAAAATAACTAATGGTACTAGGCAGGGGTGCCGCCTCTCCCCCATTATTTTTATACTATGTATGGAGGCCCTTGTATGTACTATAAGACTCAACCCAAACATCACCAGCCTCAAAATCGGTGATGCAGATTATAAATTGGCTTTGTTCGCAGACAACTTGTTAGCTGTCATATCTAACCCGGTTGTTTCAATCCCTAACCTGATGGTCAAATTCCAGAAATTTGGCTCTCTTTCTAATTTTAAAGTGAACTATTCCAAGTCTATTAGCTGTGAATGTGTCGGCTCCACCTCACTATATTGATGGTCTCAAACAATACTTTTCCTGGGAAACCACTAGCATGAAATATCTCGGGGACACCCTATGTACTGACCCTTCCCGTCTCTTTGATGATAATTTTAAAGGCTACTCCTTACACTCCACTCTGAACTCAGACTGGAGTGCCAAACAGCTCTCGGGGCTTGGCAGAATTAGCGGAGTTAAAATGAACGTACTACCTAGGGTTTTATATTTACTTCAGACTCCATATCCCTAAAGTTTGGTTACGGATATTACACAACGTTTTTAGAGACTTTGTATGGGTTAATAAGAGACCACGGTTTCAAGAAGCTATCCTCTTTAGACGCAGACAAATGAGCTTCAACTGCCACACTTCTCAGGTTAGTACGACGCTGTGGTGTTGGGTAGAATAATGGAGTGGTCCCGGACAACTGACATTAAACAGTGGGTTCACCATGAAATTGTATCTCTGCCCATACATATAGCACAGCGGGGGTCATTCAGACAAACTCGCGAGCGGCAGTACGCTCGCAAGTGGGTCGATGGTCCCCACTGCGCATGCGCACGACGGAGGGAGCTCCGTCGTGCGCATGCGCGAGACCCGGCGAGCGAAGGACTTTCCATCGCTCCGGGTCTCGCACCAAAGGGGGCGTGCTGTCGATGTTGATTGACAGCACGCCCCCTTTGGTGGGCGTGCCGGGGGTGTGCCTGCCAGACGGAGGCGTTCCCATGGGAACGCCTACCGTCTGAAGCCGGCCCCACTGACATCACTAGTGATGTCAGTGGGAGTGATTTTGGCTCTGATAGAGCCAAAATCACTCCTGGCCTTGCGGCAGGGAATCCCGACCGCAGTGTTTCCCTCGCAATTCCGATGGTCGCGATGGTCAAGACCATCGCAACCATCTTTTTGCACGCTCGTATATGCTGTGGGTGGTGACCCACAGCTATACGAGCGTCCAGGAGGACGCTCCATATTAATGGAGGAGGGCCCTGATTCAGAGCGAGCGCTCTGGTCAGAGCGTCCGGCTCTGGATCAGGGCCAGTATCCCTGGAGGTCTAAGGAGTCCCTAATTCGGCTTTTTCTATTTGGATACGACATGGAGTGCAGTGAGTCAGCCAGCTGGTGGAAGGAGGAGGGGGGGGGGGGGGGGGTGTCTTCCTTTTCTGTACTGCAGACCAAGTGGGACCTTCCCCCATCTGCGATTTGGAGATATTTACAATTGAAGCATTTCGTACAAACCGGGGGACTATGTGTTGCTTTTGTCAGACCCCCACCTCCTTTTGAGAACATGTGCCTGGCACCTTCACATTCCCTCTCAAGAGGATACACACTTCTGATTAGACACATGTACTCTGCTCTCCCTATATATACCAAAAATTGGGAATGTGACCTACAACTCGGCTTAACAGACTGACTGGAGTAGAATTTTTCAGAATACATTTGTTAGTTCTGTTAGTTACTCTGTGACTTAGACACAATTTAAGGTTCTATCACGTTGGAATATGTGCCCCCTTACCCTAACTAAGATGTTCCCTGGGGTGTCAGACAGATGCTGACGATGTAATGCTGAGACTGGCTCCCCATTACACATTTGTTGGGATTGCAGGCTTCTACGCCAATTCTAGGACCAAGTGATGTCCAAGTCGATTGTGGGCACAGAGACACCCTCTGATCCCTCTTTCTGGCTTATTAATTTATACCATGGTCCTTCGGCAATGTATAAAAAAATCCCTATTAAAATTCCTCAATAGTGACGCGGAAGTGGTTGTAGCGGTCTTCTTGGCTGATAGTTACATCTGTACGCACCATTACACAGACATTTTTCCAATTAAGTAATTATGCTGAGCTCTCCCTAGGAATTAATTTAACACACGATTACTGGATGGTTAACCTGATCTGATTGCTGGTAAGAGCATGTTAATTATCTATCCACATGTAAGAGCAATCTTATTGTCATTGTTATATTGGAGTCACTGCCAACCATTCAACTCCTGTCACAATGATAGTCCAATATCTAGTAAAAGGGACCTTAAAAACTTGTACTGTAGTTTTATGCTGAGACATGCAAGTCAAATAACACCACAGAGGTTTGAAGCAGTAATTTGTTTCTTCCATTTGCTTATACGGTTATAAAACATTACTGTAAAGTTAGGCCATATAGCTGTAAACTGTATAGTGCAGAAAAAGGCAAGTATTTCTTGGCATATTATCAGTAATTGAATTTTTTTATATATATATATATACCTAAACTAAGTGAAAAAAAACATTAAAGTAGGAAAAAAAAAAAACTATTGAGTACAGAAACAAATGGATAAGGCAAAAAAAAAAAAAAAAAAAATTATATATATATATATATATACATACCTTTTTTGGATAAGGCAAAATATATATATATATATATATATATATATATACATACATACACACACACACACACACATTTTTTTAGAAATATAAAACTACAGGCAAAGTTGTCTACATGGCCTAAAGCTGCCCACAGCACAGATCAACTTGTTCTCCCATAAGCCCAGAAAAGCTGAGGAAGAGAATGGAGTCAGTAGGGAGGTTGGGTGTAACTAGTGCAGTCAGCTGAAGACACAATCATTTCCCAGAATTCCTGATGAATCCTAGCCAGACCTTGATTAGATACACTGTAGATTTTTGTCATGCACACACGTAATATTTTAACATGGTTATAATCTGGGGGTGCAAAACGTTATCTATACAACAGCCTCCGAATGATTTACAACAAAAAATGCAGACATTACAGCAACATCCTCACTCATGTATCGCTACAATTTCTTTAAAAAAAAAAAAAAAAGATATTCAGATGGCAAAAAAAACAAATGAGAATAGTCAGTATGTGTTTATGCCTGGGTTTATCTGCAGAGGCATCTGGTTGCTATAATTAAACTTGGTGCCAAGACCAAACAAGTGTGACATGGAGCAGAAACTATTGAAGCAAATCAGACAAAAAAAAAAAATGTACAATGAACAAATCCATGATTTAAAAGTTGTTTGTGAATCTAATGAAATGTACTGAATAAGACTACAGTGACACAGATCTACCATTTACCTGTGCCACTAATATTTTCCACTCAGCAGTACAAAAATAATGTACTCTGGTTAAAGTCCACAAGTGTGGATGTACAAGATGCAATTTGGCTGTTGCAGGGCTGAGAAAGCCCTCCATTCCTACCCAAAACAGATCTGAGAACAGCACTGCCAAGTACTCAAGTGGAACAGAACAAGGCAACACAAGTGCTTATAAACCAATACCTAATTGGTTTAGCCAAGCATAAAAAACAAGCAATAAAAGTAAGCATTATAAGAATACAATTCTGAGGAAAGACAATAATCAAGTCGCTAAAAAAAATTCCCTCTTCCAGATAACCGGTTCACAAAAACCTTCATTAGGCAAAAGATGGGTACCCCAACAGGGAGCCTCCCATTACATGAAGCTGGCATTATAATGCTGCTATTCCACAGGGGAAACAAATATATGCTACTAACAGCTCTTCTATGGAAAGCTCACCTGTGTGCAGGAGGAATGTCTCACAACTCAAATCGCTGCTACACCTGTAGGGAGCCAATAGCTGTTCATTTTAAAATCCATGGCAGGAAGCATGGCCCAAGGAGGAAGCAGCTCAGCAAAAGCCAGACCTTAGACTGGAAAGGCGCACTTGAGCTGAGGGGAGAAGCCGCTACAACAGGGAAGGCTGTCTCCCCTGGATGACTGACTATTAACTCCAGGGACGCCGGCTTCCCGCGCCGATATTATCCCTGGTGGTCCAGTGGAGGCGCAAGGTATGGGGGGCCTGCGTCCACCTCAGCGCCTCCAGTCTGTCCCCTGAGACCGGAGGTAATGACTGCTCATACAGGGGTCACCGCAATCGGTGACCCACCTTACCTTGTCCCCGTACATCCGTCCGCAGTCTGGGAAATCCCCGGGCCCTGCTAACACAGACCCTGGGTCCCGCCGAGATGCCCAGATCAGTACTGTCGTTGCGGCGCCGGCGGGGTGACGGAGCGGCAGCACAGATGTCCAATGGACAATATGTTGCTGCGCGATCTGGAGATAGTAAAACTATCAGAAATCATAAAAATAAAATAAAATTAAATAGCTTTAGAGGATGCTAAACAGACCCTCTACGATAACAGTGACCCGACTCCGGCAGGGCACCAATTCAAACTGAGGTGCCTCTGGCTTGGGGGGCGGGTTATAGGGAGAGTGGACCCAGTGCATCCTGGGAGCTGAAAGCTTTAACTGCGTGGTGCCCGGATTTGGTTCCCCAACCTATACCCAAGATCTCCATGTGGAGCCTAATGACCCTGAAGAAGAAACAGAATTGTGTGCAACTCTGCATCAGCCCCATAGTGAGGTAAGGAAGTCTTTCGTCTGGAGAATGGACTGTATTCATTCTATATGGAAAGGTCTTGTGCAAATAAATTGGACATATTATAAGGAGAACTGCTAGGAAGCCCCCTGACATTAAGATAATCCCTATTCCTCCTTTCCTGCAGCAAATAATAAAAGGTCATCACTTAAAAAAAACATTCCTTCCAATTTTTGACAAATAGCATATAATCAAATAGAAATTACTGAGTGTCTGCTATCTATGAGCGCAGCCGGAATCTGTATGTAAAGCTGGCTGTCGGGATGCCTCCTGTCAAACTACCGAGAGCGGCATCTCGATGGTTGGTATACTGACCCTCCCCCCTTCTGCCCCTAATCCTCCGTTCTTGTATCCTAACCCTCCCCCCTTAGTGCCTAACCCTAACCCCTCCCCACCCACAAAACCCAACACTAACCCCACTATACTATCTAAACCTAACCTTTCACCCTCCGCAGCTAACATAAAAGGGCACCCTGGACTTACCTCGTTCGGGCTGGCGTCCTCCTGTGTTTCGGCGTCGGGATTAAGATAGGCGTCTGTGTTTTGACGCCTATCTTAAGTCCGTTTCGGACTTTTGGTGTTGGGATTGTGGCCGGCAGTCGACACAGCCATAAGGCTCTGAAGCCTAATATTGCTACAGCCATACTTTTGGATAAGAATTAAATAATATCCTATAAAGGCTTGCAAAGAATATCAATCCCTTTTTGAATTACTTCAATGATTTCAATTGTCTATTTTCTGTGCTGCATCCTTATTAACCACTTAACCGACATTTTTTTTTCCTAAAAACCGCTCTGAAATTGTCGGGTTTTTTTATGTTTGAAATGGGTCAAGAACATGTAAAACTTATTGAACACGATTTTATACATTATTTTTTTATTTTATTTTTTTTATTAAAGACTGTATATCATAAAAATAGCAATTTTGTATGGTATACTGTAGCGATAGCCATCGATGCATGTACCATCAATGACCGATGGTTTTACACCATCATTAAAAAAAAAAACATTCATGATGCAGCCATCGATGGTTGAATTTTGTGCATGTGCAGAGCGCAACCATCGGGCCTGCGCCACCAATGTTTTGTTAACATCTGGTGCCGCCATAGATGGGGTGGCATCAGTGCTTGCCATCAGGCACATGCCATCGATGGTTATACACCATCAATGGTTGATGGCTGTTCATAGTATACGCCACATTAACTTCATAAAACAAAAATCTTTTATTTCCAAATATGTCAAAATCAATAAGTATCGATAATATCACAGGCAACAAGGGCGCCGCTATACATGTTCTATGGAAGGCCATCGGTTGGTTGTCCATCGATGGTTCATCGGTGATTACCATCGATGTCACTCGATGGCCATCGCTGCAGACGAGGGGAGGGCGTCATCCACCGAGTTATCACAGAACGAGCGCTGAACACCGTCAGTCCCCGGCAGCGGCTTCCCTCTGCAGTCTCCCGGAGGGGCGCCCCGGGATGGCTGATCACTGTGCACCGCAGTGATCAGCAGACACTGGGAGAAATCTGAAGCTGCAGAGGGGCCAAGAAGTCCCTCTGAGACTGGTGACTATAGGAAGATTCCCTTCCAATAGCCGCCCACAGAGCGTTTAGCAACCCTAAAAAGGGGGTTTACCCAGGAAGGGTGCCCTTAATCTTTTTTATGGGGGGCAAACAGCTCCATGTTGTGGAAATCCTGCGTGAAACTGCAGTTTCAGCAGCGCAGTTCGCGGCTTTGTGTACAGCTTCCCGCAATAGACGTCATACAGTCACTGGTGACTACCAAGCATGCTTCCTAATACAGAAGAGGGGGGGCAAATTTCCAGCCTTGCTTTATTATTTGGAAGTAACCATACCTGACAGTGCTTACACACCCTGGAGAGCGTCATGGGTTCCACCTGGACTCACCCAGTACAGGTAATCTACTTGGCTAGTAAATAAACTTTCCTGTCGCTCAGCTGAGTGAGGCAAGACACCAAATGGAAGGCATCTATATGAACACAGCTACTGGGGTGGCTTCTTTTCTTAAGTCTACTCAGCTAAGAAGTGTATCCATACATTAAGGCAGCCTTGACGTTGAAAAGGAAAAAAGCTTTAAAAGGATTTCCACTTGTTGAAAAAGAGCATATTCTTTAAAGATGGTGTGCTGTAGTATAGAAATGACATTGCATGCTATAAACAAAATTCAAACCTTTGTTACATAAAATGAGACAAGACATTGTAACGCCTCATAAGTTAAATTGATCATCAACTAAATGAATATATGTAAATAGAGGCATTAAGCAGTGATTACTACATATGGTTTCTATGTTCTTTGCCCATAGACTAAAGGGAATTAAAACAAAGTGCTGCTATAGTAACTGCTTCTGACAACATTCCATAAAGGGGCCAGACTGTAGATTATTTTACTCTTATTTATAATCAGGAACAATATAATATTGAATCAAAGCTAGACAATGATTCCACCGCCATCTAGTGGTTTTACTTAGCATTAACTTAATACATGAAAATATTGCATTCACAAAGAAAGAAAATGAGTAGCCCAATCCCCACCACACACTTGAATCATGACAATAATGTGTTTTAGAGAGAGGATGTAGCTTTTAGAAATACCCCAGTTACTGTTGTACTAATATTGTCTGCAGTCTAAGGCAAAGTTTTGTGAGGAACTGCCCATTTTAACAAGCTTGGCCCTCAGCAAAAAGGTCACCAATTTATTGCTCGTCCTCATTTTTTTACTGAAATGTTGCTTGCTGGGGAGAGTTATTTGAAGGATGCTTGCCATCTCTCCTGGAATGCCAGGGTAGAGTCCCATATTTCAGCAGGCTCTGTGGGACTCCTGAAAGAGTGGGCCAGTATCCTGCAAGGAACAAATTATGCAATTCACATTGAAACGTGTCATTGCGGCACTGCCTCTGGCTGCGAGTCCAAGCCACGATGACGTGATTGTGGTTGTAGTATTGCCTTCAAAAACATTTCCGCTTTAAATCTATTGATAATCTCGGCAGAACTGTGCCGGCTATCGCAAATTGCAGGTTATTCCATTTAGCCCAAAAATATGAGATATGGTAAGAACTTACCCTTGTTATCTCTATTTCTACGAAGTCCATAGGGTTCCACAGGATACCTTGGGGTATAGGTGATGACGTCAGGCATCGGGCACCATAGAGTTAAGTTTCAGCCTCCCAGGATGCACTAGGGTCCCCCTCCTATACCTCGCCCCCGAACCAAGGCATCTCAGTTTTGTACCAAGCCATAGGCCGGAGGAGGAGAAGGAAGAGAGAGAAAAAAGATCTAGACACACACAAGAATCACATTCTCACCAGAGGGAGACGGAAAAACCGGTGACCAGAGCAAAGCCCATCTGCAGCACAGGTGCGACAGTCCTGTGGAACCCTATGGACTTCGTAGAAATAGAGATAACAAGGGTAAGTTCTTACCATATCTCATATTTTCTACTTCAGGGTCCATAGGGTATCCACAGTATCCTTTAATGGTGGGGACGCTCCTGTGCTGAAAGGAGAATCCGCCGCCCGAAGGAAGCATCCTGAGAGGCAAAGGTGTCAAATGCGTAATACCTCACAAAGGTATGGACAGAGGACCACGTAGCCGCCTTGCAGATCTGGACTGCAGAGGCACCACGTCGAGCTGCCCACGAAGGACCCACAGACCTAGTGGAATGAGCCTTCACAGAAGGAGGAACCGGCAGGCCTTCATGAAGATAAGCTTCTGAAATCGCCATACGGATCCAGGCTGCCAAAGTTTGCTTTGAAGCAGGCCAACCCTTTTTACGGAAGCCATAGAGGACAAACAAGGCATCCGACTTCCTAAACGAAGAAGTGCGGTCAACATAAGTCCTTAAGGCCCGCACAACATCCAAAGTGGCCTCACCCACTGAAAGTCCAGGTGAGTTAAAAGCCGGTACAACTATTTCCTCGTTAACATGAAACTGGGAAACAACTTTGGGAAGAAATTCAGGACGAGTGTGTATCACTGCCCTGTTCCCATGAAAAATCAAGAAAGGGGGTCTACAAGAGAGCCCCTAAATCAGAAACACGTCTGGCTCGAAGCTATGGCCAGAAGGAAAACAGTCTTAGCTGTTAGCCATTTAAGGTCCACTGAGCCCAGTGGTTCAAACGGCGGTCCCTGGAGAGCCCTCAGGACCACAGCCAAGTCCCAAGGCACCACAGGTGGAACAAAAGGCGGCTGAATTCGCAGAACACCTTGCATAAAGGTGCGCACATCATGGATTGTAGCAATCCTACGATGAAACCAGACCGACAGGGCAGAAACCTGCACCTTCAAAGAAGCAAGGCGAAGCCCATGGTCTAGTCCCGCTTATAGGAAGGCTAGCACTCTAGACAGACGAAACTCCCGCGGTGCATAACCTCTCGGTCGACACTACTGGAAGAACGAATGCCACACGCGATGGTATATTCTCGCGGATGATGGCTTCCGAGCTCTTAGCATGGTTCGCATTACAGAGCTGGAAAACTCCCTGGACCTCAACATGGCCGTCTCAACAGCCACGCCGTCAGACAGCCGAGTCAGGTCCGGGTGAAGACACGGACCCTGTGACAGAAGGTCCGGTCGTAGCGGTAACCGCAGAGGACTGTCCACGGACAGACCCTGCAGGTCTGAGAACCAGTGCCGTCTGGGCCAGGTGGGAGCTAACAGCAGCGTCCCTTCTTCCTGTTTGAATTTCCGGATCACTCGCGGAAGAAGGGAAACCGGAGGAAACAGATAAGCGAACCGGAACGTCCACTGGACGGACAGAGCACCCACCAGAGACGCCTTTTCGTCTCTTGTGCGAGACCCGTACACCCGCAACTTGTTGTTGTGCCATGACGCCATGAGGTCGATCTCTGGAAGGCCCCACCTGTCCACCAGTAGTTGAAACACGTCCGGGTGCAGAGACCATTCCCCCGGATGAACGTCCTGGCGACTGAGAAAGTCCGCCTCCCAGTTTAGAACTCCCGGGATGAAGACCGCTGATATGGCCGGAAGCTTGCGCTCCGCCCATACCAGGATTCGGGACACCTCTACGAGAGCCGCCCGACTTCGGGTTCCTCCTTGCCGATTTATGTAGGCCACGGTGGTAGCGTTGTCCGACTGGACCTGCACTGGGTGACCTTGGAGAACCCGGTGCGCCTGCTGGTGAGCATTGAAAACCGCTCGGAGTTCCAAGATGTTTATTGGAAGCTCTGTTTCTGCCGGAGTCCACCTACCCTGGAACAAGTGTGGACCCGAAACTGCTCCCCAGCCCCGAAGACTGGCGTCCGTTGTTATCAGGACCCAATTCGCCACCCAGAACGGACGACCCTTGTTGAGATGGGTCGTCTGCAACCACCAGGCAAGAGACAGGCGAACCTCCGGAGTGAGCACCATCGTCTGGGACTTTAGACTCTGAGGCAGTCCATTCCATTTGGACAGGATCAGGTGCTGCAGAGGTCTGGAGTGAAACTGGGCATATTCCACCATGTCGAAAACAGACACCATGGAACCCAGTAACCTCATCGCCGAGTGTAGAGACACCCGGCGGCTCTGCAGACAACTGCGCACCCGCAACTGCAAGGCAGAGATCTTTTCCCCCGTCACAAAGATCCTTTGCTTTCCGGAGTCCAATAAGGCTCCGAGGTGCAGAATCCGCTGAGACGGGATCAGGGTGGACTTCTGCCAGTTTATTAACCAGCCGTGCCGTTGCAGTACCGCAACGGTCAGGTCCAAGTGGCGTAGAAGGAGCTCCGGAGATCCTGCCTCTAAGAGAAGGTCGTCCAAGTATGGCAACATGCGGACTCCCTGCAGCCGCAGGGAAGCCGCCATGACCGCCATCACCTTGGTGAAAACACGTGGTGCTGTCGCCAGGCCAAAAGGTAACGCCCGGAACTGAAAGGGGTCGCTGTGGATTGCAAACCTGAGGAACTGCTGATGGCGCGAAAGAATAGGGACATGCAGGTAAGCGTCCTGTATGTCCAATGACACCATGTAGTCCCCAGGTTCCAGCGCCAGAATGATGGACCGTAGGGTCTCCATCCGAAACTTCGGCACCCGCAAAGACTTGTTGAGAGCTTTGAGGTTGAGTATCGGACGATACGACCCATTGGGTTTCTGCACCAAAAATAGATTGGAATAGAAACCCTGGCCCCTCTGGGAGAATGGAACAGGCACTATAACTCCAGCCTGGAGCATAGTGTGCAAGACCTTCCGCAGCTCCGCGGCTTTGTTCCGGTCTGATGGCAGACCCATGGTGAAGAATCGAGACGGGGGTCTGTGCCGGAAGGAGAGGGCATACCCATGCGAGACCACCTCGAGAACCCAAGTGTCTGTCGTGGTGACCGACCAACACCGGGCGAACTGCAGCAGGCGGCCTCTCACCTTAGGATCCCCCAAAGGGAGGCCCGGACCGTCAGGCCGCAGGCTTGTCTTCTGGCTTACGGGCCGGACGTCTGGTACTCCAGGCCTGCTCTCGGGGCTTGGCCGATTTTTTGGGGCCAGCCTGTCGGGGAAAGGACTGTGCTTTAGGCCTACCCTGGGCCCTATAAGGCCGAAAGGACGACGTACCTGAACCGGAAGGAACTGCAGCAGACGGGAGACATGCCGATTTGGCTGCCGCCAGCGTGGCTACAATTTTGTCCAGGTCCGGACCAAAGAGAACTTCTCCGTTAAAAGGCAACACTTCCAAACCCTTTTTGGAATCAGCGTCCGCCTTCCAGGATCGCAGCCACAATGTGCGACGAGCAGCTACAGCTGCCGAAGAAATTCGAGACACCAGGGTACTAATATCTAAGGCCGCTTCGTTGATATAAGTGGCCGAATCCCGGAGATTGCCGATCAACTCCGTCTGTTCAGCCGAACAGTCGGAGTCAAAGGACGCCTCCAACGTATCCGCCCAGCGCTCCATAGCTCTGGCAACCCAGCAAATAGCCATAGCTGGCCGCAAGGGAATAAACAGACTTTAGGCAGATCTCCACCTTGCGGTCTGTAGCATCCTTAAGGGAGGACATGGATGGCATGGGTAAAGTGGCACTCTGGACGAGGCGTGTCACATGAGAATCCCCTGTGGAGGGGATTCCCACTTAGAAAAATAATTATCCACGAACGGATAAGCCACCGCCAAACGCCTCTGCGGCTGGTATCATTTGCCAGGTTGTTTCCACACCTCCTCTAAATGGTCCACCAACTGACCCGAAAGAGGAAAGACTGTTGCGTCACCCTTAGCATCCTTAAAAAAAGGCATATTTGGATTTAGACGCCAGAGGAACTTCGTCCTCAATTACCAAAGCGGTGCGGACTGCCCAAATAAGTCCAGGAATATATACCTTGGACCTAGCGTCCGCCTCCTTAGTACGGAGAGGTTCCTGGTCAGAAAGATCCAGAATCTCCCCATCATCAGACGTCACTTCGTCATCCTCATAAGGAGCAGACAGAGACGCCACCGGCCTCTTATGTGGCCGCAACCCAGACTCCCCTTGTAAAACATCCGACAAGTGCTGTACAGAACCATGCAGGCTCCTGAGAGACCGGGAGAGGGGAAATAGGGAGACTGCGGGGTACCATCAATTGCCTCGGGAAACCCTGCATGGGTAACGACACCACTGATTGCTGGGACAATCCCATCTGTGAGAACGCGGGCTGCGGAGCTAACTGGCCCACCAAGGTTGTAAGCGCCTGAGCGAAACAAGCCCAGGGCGGCTCCTTTACCGGTGCTGTGACCGTAATTGGCCGCGCCAATAAAAAACACTGCCGGCATAAACCCTCCGCGCTACCCTCCCCCTCCGCTATAGGTACTTTACACGTAGTACACTGAAGCCGGAGAGGAAAGTCACTTTCAGACATGATGGTGGAAAGTATGTGACCCCTCTACACCAATACTTTTTTGTATAGTGAGAGACCACCCTGCAGCGCTACACCGCAAGGGCTTTAGCAGGGACAGTAATAAGGCTGACAGTTAGAAAGTAAAAAAGTACAGGCAGCAGCGCTAGCACAGTCACATACAATGTAAAGAAAATCAATTCCTGCACTAACAGCGACGATAAATCAACTACACAGACACAGAGTCTGGTAGGACACAGCGCTGAATACACAGGCCTGACCACAGCGGAGGAGAGGTATGCGGGGGGACCCAGACCACGATGCCTCCGTCCAGACTTCCAGCAGCGTTCACCATGCGTTCTAGAAGATGGCCACAGAGGAGCATAGAGGAGGCTGGCCTGGGGGAGGAGCGCTGACACAGGGCCAGTCGGCGTGTGCAGAGAGGGCTGTGTGCAGCGGGGGAGGCGCCGGCTGTGAGACAGGGAAGGCGCGCTCCCCTGGCATGCATTTAACCCCTGGGATGCCGAAGCGCTATCGCTCTGCCGCGGTCCTGCTGTCCCAGGGAGGTAGTGGAAGCGCAGGTTAGTCCGCTTCCTCTCTCTCTACCTGCTCCCATCTTGCCCACCTCATTAACCTCTCCCTCTCATCAGGCACTGTTCCTTCTGCATTCAAACATGCCCTTGTCTCCCCCATTCTTAAAAAACCTACCCTTGATCCTAACCTTCTTTCTAACTACCGACCCATCTCTCTCCTCCCCTTTGCCTCTAAACTCCTTGAGCGGATTGTCTACAACCGCCTTACCACTTTTCTTTCCTCCCACTCCCTCCTTGACCCTTTTCAGTCTGGCTTCCGTTCTCTCCACTCCACTGAAACTGCCCTCACAAAAGTCAGCAATGACCTCCTTGCTGCCAAATCCCAAGGCCACTACTCTCTTCTCATTCTCCTTGATCTCTCTGCTGCTTTTGACACTGTGGACCACCCTCTCCTGCTGAATATCCTTCACTCCCTTGGTCTACGTGAAACTGCCCTCTCCTGGCTGTCGTCCTACCTCTCTGACCGATCTTTCTCAGTTTCCTCTCACGACTCCTCTTCCCCCCCACAGCCTCTTACAGTAGGTGTTCCCCAAGGTTCTGTTCTTGGTCCTCTCCTATTCTCCCTATATACTTCCTCTCTAGGTGAACTCATCAGCTCTTTTGACCTCCATTATCATCTCTATGCTGATGATACTCAAATCTACCTTTCCTCCCCTGATCTCTCCCCCTCTCTTCTGACTCGTATCTCCAACTGTCTCTCTGCTGTCTCTTCCTGGATGTCCCAGCGATTTCTTAAACTTAATATGTCTAAGAAAGAGCTGATCATCTTCCCACCCTCCCACATCACCTCACTTCCCACTATTTCTTTATCAATTGATGGAATAACTGTCTCATCTAGTCCCAAGGTGCGCTGTCTTGGAGTTATCCTGGACTCATCCCTCTCCTTCAAACCACATATCCAGAACCTCTCACAGTCCTGTCGTTTCCATCTCAAAAATATTTCTAAGATCAGACCCTATCTCACCCAGGATGCTACTAAAACCCTCATACACTCACTGGTCATCTCCAGATTGGACTATTGTAACCTCCTCCTATCTGGCCTCCCCAAATCCCATCTCTCTCCTCTCCAGTCTATCCTTAATGCTGCTGCACGGCTTATCTTCCTCTCCAAGCGCCCTACATCTGCCTCCCCTCTCCTACAAGCTCTCCACTGGCTCCCCTTCCCTTTTAGAACCCAATTTAAGGTTCTCACGCTCACTCACAAAGCCCTCACCCAATCTTCTCCCATATACATCTCTGATCTCATCTCTCTTCACGCTCCTCTCCTGCCTCTTCGCTCAACTAATGCATGCCGCCTTTCATGCCAGCTGATTACTTCCTCCCACTCCCGCCTCCAAGATTTTGCCCGCACTGCTCCCCACCTCTGGTACTCTCTCCCACTCCCCATCAGACTCTCCACCTGTTTGCAATCCTTCAAACGGGCTCTCAAGACCCACTACTTCATCAAAGCCTTCCAGCTATCATTCTAACTCCTTGCTACATGCTCCTTCGTCCCCATCTACCCCATCTGTGTCACCCGTTTGTCTTCCCCCACCTTTTTAGAATGTAAGCTCTCACGAGCAGGGCCATCTACCCTCTTGTGCTTCTCCTTACTGTAGTGTCATTTACTTCTTTCTCCCCACTAGGGCACCTAACACTTGGTTGCTTATGCTCTGTTGCTTATCTGGGTGATATGGTCGCTAATGTAGCAATATATATTAGCCATGTCCTGTATTGTATTGTTCTGTAAGTCACTTGTATACAATTTGTTATTGTACTTTGTAAGGCGCTGCAGAACACTTGTGGCGCCATATAAATAAATGATAATAATAATAATAATAATAATAATACCTGGTTCCACGCTGCAGCCAGTCCCCAGGGAGCCCCCTGCCTGGGGACTCTGGACCATGTATCAGCGGGGACCCACCGCGGGACCCCGATGCTTACCTGCTGTCCCCCTTAAATCCGGCCATGGTCCTAAACATCTGGGGTCACCGCTAGCTGTGACCCCAGATGCCTACCAGCATCCCCGGATCGGTACCGGCGTTCTGGTACCGGCGGGGGTGTAGGGAAGACAGCATAGACGTCAGGACTGACTGTCCATGCTGTACTTCCAGATGTGCAGCCACAGCTGCATTGTTGAAAAACTTCAGGGGCTCTTCATGGCCCCCCTCTAACAGGTGCATCCGACTCCGGCCGGGCACCAAACTAAACTGAGATGCCTTGGCTCGGGGGCGGGGTATAGGAGGGGGACCCTAGTGCATCCTGGGAGGCTGAAAACTTAACTCTATGGTGCCCGATGCCTGACGTCATCACCTATACCCCAAGGTATCCTGTGGATACCCTATGGACCCTGAAGTAGAAATATAATGTTTGCTCAACATTTGCAAGTCACCAACCTCTCTTGCTGTTACCCCTTTGATATGTCTCACCTTCACTTCATCGACCAATGTGAGGGAGTAAGCAATCAAATACCTATCTGAAGCCACTATGGATGGACAATAAAATGCAGGGCCAGGAAATCAGCAGGTCAGAGTAATAATCTGACAAAACAACGTGTACAAGATCAGAACACATTTTCATACTTGCTAAATAAGGCGTTTGGCAACAAGACCATACGTACCAAATAGAGTCAGTTTCAATATCCTACTGCATTGTATAGCAAATGATAAGTCAGAGCTGTCAAAGATAGTTATGAGGTCTCCATCTGTAAAAAAAAAAGCACAAATACAAATCAGAGTAATGCAAAGAGAAAAGAAAAATAGGACTTCATCATGCAAAGCACGTTTGAGGATCATAAAAAAAACGAGAACATGACCAACTGTTCTAAGGATGCAGAGAATTTATAGGACACTAATTTTCATGAACATGCTATGATGTTGAGGACAGTCTTTAGAAAGTGAAAAAAAACAAAAATATGTGTACCAGCCTGACATTAGGTCACGAAAGATAGTATTCAGTAATTAAGCAGTTGTTAAAGGTAGGTCAATTACTGAAAATGTTAATGTGCGCAATCTTAACACATTATGGGCCATATTCAATTAGCGGCGAAAAGCCGTTATCGGCGATAAAAGTATCGCGAGTGACTTCATTTTGCCATGCGAAAAGTTTCCTCCGTATTCAATTTCGGAGACTTTTCGCCGCTGCGGAAACTCAATGCAATGGAACCGGCGAAAAAGTTTTGCTTATCAATAGGTGTCGGAAAAAAAAAGTGCAGAATTGGGGTTTTGGGGGTGCAAACTTTGGAAAACCCCCCTGCACCCTTGGGACAGTCCCACAAAAGGTAAACAACGTTAAAAAAAAAAAAAAAAAGTTTAAAAAAGTACTTTAGATCACCCCAAAAAAGTACTTTGGGGGCGAAAAGTCCAAACTTGGGGGACCAATTTAGAAAATTAGCAAAATAGACTCCCCAAGTATGCCCCATGTGTTTTTAAGTTTGCAGGTGCATTTTTTAAGTTTTTTTTAAACTTCACTTTAGCAACTTTAAAATATGCTAGCACTCATTTTCATGTACTCCAAATTTGCTGGGACAAACTTATTTTCTGCAAAAAAAAACAAAAACTCCTAAATGCTATTTTTCACCACCTGCAAATATGCTAATTAGCAGCTATTGAGACCATTTAAGTACCCCAAATACCTTCAAGCAGGCCTATTCGGGGGTATCTATAGTGATCCCAATGTCAGTGCATCTTCAGGGGGGAGGGGGGGGGGGTGTCAGGCTGATTTCACCAAATCTGACAGCACTTTGCCAGGTCCGAATTCGCCGGGTTCCGTTTTTGCCGACTTTAACTGAATACGGGGATAAGCGGGATACTTTTTTACATGGAATGCCAGTGATGTCGGCGAAAAGTACGGCATGCGAAAAGTATGGGACTTTTCGCGTCTAATTGAATATACCCCTCCCTATATGGTATAAAGAAATATATTCTATTTCAAGCATTCCTTCATAAAACACATGAAATGTGCATATAACACAGCGGAGAAGGCACTGCAGTGCTTATGCACATCCTGTTAGCACCACCATGTGGCAACATTTGTTAATTCTTTAGTTGACATTTCCACGCTGTATGATGATGTGGCATAGCATTAAATGTTGGCTAACTCATTATATTTGCTGACAATGTTTAAGCATACATTAAGGCTCAAAACATCCGTCAGGCTTGAAGAAAAGGAAGCAAAGAATTAATCCAGTGAGCAAATAAAGTTACATAAAAGCCTTAATTGTATACATATAAATCTGGGATACAAGCAGATAAATCTACTATACAAAAGTCTTCATATTACTACATTTAATCAAATGCACCGAGGACTGCTTTATTCAGTAAATTATATAGCCTACAGCTTTAGCACACTGTTGTCTCATGTATTTCTAATACCCATGAGCTCATCTTCACTATTATCTGGAGGTTCCTCTTTAATGGTCATTAAGGGGTCAATTCAATTAGCAGCGAGGGGGGCGATCTCATCAGGACTCAGAATCCGGGGTAACTATATGTGGAGCATATGCTCACACAGTAAGGGGACTCACGGGTCATTTAATTGACCCTTAAGACTAAAATACAACTGTATCCAACAGTTTGAGAAGAACATATCAATCAGTTCTACAGAGCAGCGGCACCTGCTTTTGTCGACCTCTGCACGTGCATCTGTAAGTATGCGCAAGATTGTGAACCTGCACACGCACACAAATAGCTGGCCAGCTTCTAAGTACTGCATTGACTACAGCCCATAGAAGCTGGTAAGGGCTGCCATGACAGCAGGGGAGTGTAACCCCCCCCACCCACCACCAAGCCCTTGCTGGGCAGTAACTGTGGGTGGTGGAATTGCTGCAGCCCCTAGGTAAAGTACGTCACTGGTTCTAAATTAAAAGATTAACAAAATTCACTAATTTATTAAAGGCTAGCATAATAGAATGAGAAATTTTAGAAGTCCAAATGCGTGAAGGAGGAAATTTCCAGAAGCAGATTCCAATGCACCCAGGAAGGTGATGGGGGGGGAATGTTTATGTTCTTACTAATACAGAAATCGCACTTACACGCTACAGCATGTCTTTTACAATGCAATAAGGTCTTTCTAGGCAATAAGGGAAGTTTTTTGCTCACCATAACATGTCTTCCTTGGAGTGAATCTGGGGGATGCCATTACTTCTGGGTTATGCGTAGTGAGTTGTGGAGTAGGACACCAATTAAAACTGGCTCCCACCCCCTATATAACTCCTTCCCTTCCACCAGAACCTCAATCTATGTTTAACAAAACCGGAGAAAGGCCCATGGAAGAACTGAGAAACCAGAAACCAACAGGTAACTCTACCTTGAAACCAAACAATGGAGGGATCCCGGCATCCCCCAGATGGACTCCAAAGAAGAGATTTTACAGTGAGTAAAAATTGAATTTCCTTTTTCATTTATCTGGGGGATGCCACTACTTCTGGGATATACCAAAGCAAGCCAATTACTGGGGGGAGTAGGAACCGGCCGCTCAATTAATTTTCTGCCCAACACTGGCGTCCCTCACTCTAAATGTATGGAAGCAGTAATATTTTGTAGAAGTGTGTACAGATGACCAGGTAGCTGCTTTGCACAGCTGCTCAACCGAGGCACCATGCCGTACAGCCCAAGAAGCCCCTACAGCACGAGACGAGTGGGCCCGAAATGAGGCCGGAACCATCACATTTGAGGACTAATATGCATGCCAAATAGCAGAAGTAACCCATTATGCCATGGATCTTTTTGAGGCTGGCCAGCCTCTTTTTGGTGCATCAATCAACACCAACAAAGAATCCGTACGCCTCAAAGACGCAGTACGCGCCAAGTAAATGCGTAACGCACATACAACAGTGTTAAAGAGCTTCACTAGCCACTGAATCCTGGCGAAAAAGCTGGAAGGACAATTGACCTCATTCAGAGTCTCTCGTTAGGGCACGCTCGCTCGGAGCGATAATCGCACATCTGCACATGCGTATAATTCGCAGTGCGCAAGTCATTCATTTCGATCTGATTTTGCTAGCTCGCAAGCCATTTTAAGGTCGCTGCTTTGAGTGACAAATAGTGCAGTTTATGGGTGGTAACAGGGGAAGGTGCTTGTGAATGGGGGTGTGGTTTTGCGAACGCAGGCATGTCTGCCGGTCAGAACGGCGTTTAATGGGTGTGCATAATTAGCAAAGCAGCGTCATTGCACACGTGACTTGGCTGTTTTTTAGCCTGAACTGCTCGCAGTGCTAGGGGTAGATTAGGTCAACCCCAAGTGCTGTGAGCAGCTCCGATGGCCCTCAATGTTCACGATTAATCAGACTCTTCCCGGAGATTACGTGTGCTGCGAGTGACAGGTGGGAGGTTTTATAGTCCAGCGTACGCTAACTGCCGTCGCTCACTAAGACACAGAGGGCATCCTTACAGCGCAAAGAGCGATCGCTTGATTTGTATACCCGGCCCCTTTTTGCAAGCGACCGATCGCATCTTGCGAGAGACTGTGAATGAGGGCCAATATTCTGGTTAATGTGGAAAGCAGATACCACCTTCGGAAGAAAGGCTTAGTGCGTAACACTACCCTATCCTCATGAAAAATAAGGGGAGGAGATTTTCAAGAAAGACGCTAACGCAGATACCCTTCTGGCCGAGGCAATGGGCAAAAGGAAAACCACCTTTAAAGATAGATATCGCATTTCTACAGATTCCAAAGGCTCAAACTGTGCCTTTTGAAGTGCCTTCAAAACTAAAATCAAGTCCCAATGAGGAACCGGCAGGACATAAGGATGCTGTATGCGAAGAACCCCCTGCAAAAAGGTTTGAACTCCAGGAATGGAGGCCAATTTACATTAAAACAGAATCGATGAGAGGACAATCTAAGACCCTTAACCAATCCCTCTTGCAGAAAAGACAAGAGACGAGACACTCGGAACCTTTCAGGCTTGTCATTCACTCCAAGAAATATATATCTTCCATATCCGATGATAAATCTGAGAAGTGACTGGTTTTGAAGCCTGCACCAAGGTTGTCACAACAGATTCTGAAAACCCTTTGGCTCTCAAGATATTGGATTCAGGAACCATGCAGTCAAAGACAAGCGAGGCAAATCGGGGCGACAACATGGAGCCTGAAGTAACCGATCTGGACGCAGGGGCAGACGATGCAGAATATTTGCCAGGATGTTCCGAAGAACTGTGTACCAATGACTATGCGGCCAACTTTGGTAACATTACCAGGGGAAAAAATATATATCCCAGCTGGAACACCCAAGGTGCTGTCATGGCATCCAGCAGAGATGCCAAAGGTTCCCTGGACCGAGATCCATAACTTGGTAGTTTATTGTTGAGACATTAGATCTATGTCTGGAGATCCCCAACTGGAAACTATTTCCGCAAATACCTCCTGGTGTATTTCCCATTCCCCTGGATGCACACTGTGGTGACTTAAAAAGTCCACCTCCCAGTTATCCACCCCTGCAATGTAAAATGCCTAAATAGCTGGAACCCAATTTTCTGCCCAATGAAGAATGTGAGAAACCTCCCTCATTGCTTGCCAGCTGCGTGTGCCACCCTGCTTGTTTATATAAGCAACTGCTGTGGCATTGTCTGATTGGTTTAGCACTGGTAGGCTCCTTAGATGGAATTGAGCTTGAACCAATGTATACCCTTAATTCCAGTATATTCATAGAAAGAGGCTTCCTGGACAGACCAAAGACCCTGTAGGTGCCTGTCTAGAACCACTGCCCCCCAGTCTTTTAGGCTGGCATCTGTGGTGACAATGATCCAATTTATTACTGGCAATTGGCAATCCCTGTTCAGATTTGCATCCTGTAGCCAAAGATGTGACCAAAGTCGGGTTTGCAGAGAATCAGAAAATCTGCCTGTTTAAATCGACGTTCTGTCTTTACCCATCAATGAAGCAATTGGTTTTGCAGTGGTCAGGCATGAAATCTGGCGAAATGAACGTCTTCGAATGAAGCCACCATTTTTCCCAGCATCTGCATAGCCCTGAGGACTGAGATATGAGACATCTGTAAAATGGTCCTCATCTTGGAATGAAGATCCTGAATCTTTGCCTGCGGAACTCTCCGACAACGGGTGTCGAAGAGAAGAACCAAAAATACCATCCTCAGAGATGGAATTAAATTTGAATTGGGAAAATTGATGATACAGCCAAATCTCTGGAGCATGCCTAAAGTAATCTGAGGAGATTGTTGCAATAAGGCTATTGAGTGCTCCCTTAGAAACAAATCGTCCAGATAAGCCAACACGTTTATCCCCCCACTCCTGAGTAAGGAGATCATGTGCCATAACCTTTGTATAGACTCTGGGAGCGGTGGCCAAACCGAATGGCAGAGCCCGAAACTGAAATTGCAGATGCCCCACTGCAAACCGCAGAAGATGTTGATGTCCCTTCCATTTTGGAATTGTTATCTATGGGGGCCTGAAATTCCTCTTCCTCCATGGAACAAAAGACTGACCTTATGGACTCCATCTTGAATTTTTCAAAAAGGAGGAGATGAGCATTTAACCTTCCCAGGTTGAGAATGGGACGAAATTACCTGTCTGGTTTGTCTACCAAAAAAAGACTGTAGTAAAACCCCAGGCCTTGCTGTAGTACCAAAACCGGAATAATTACTCTGGAATCGGAAAGCGCAGAAATTGCCTTTCTGCAAACATCCACAGACAGAGGAGTGGAAAAGAATCTTTCTGGAACAGGACACTCAAAATCTAAAATGTAACCCCTGGTTACTAGTGGATTTACCAAAAATCCAGATTGGATTGAATCCAAGTTACCCATAATTTGAGTAAGCGGCCTCCCATCAGAGGACGGGTCCCAGTCCCGTGACAGTCATGTGGATTGACCTGCTGGCTTAGCAGCAGTGTGACTGGTGCCGAGGACAGCACATCCCACGTTGGATTGGGATGCCCACATCCTTGCTTGACCATGGATTCCCAGTGCAGCCACAGGTTCAACTGCCCTGTCAAGACTCTGTAGGAAATGCCACCGGGAGGGCTTCGACAAGGACATGGAGGTAATGGGGGTGGGGGGGTACTGTATTCTGGGCACCAATAAGGGAAATCATGATGTGTCAATATTGGAGTATCTATGACCTGCCCCAGGCCTGGCAATATTGGGATACCTATCATTTGCCGGCTTGGTCCTGGAAATATTGGGGTATTTATTCCCTGACCTCTGGTGTAACAATATTGGGGCTGGGGTTTGGTGACAGAGGGGCAGGGATAACCCAGCAACAGTTTAGAGCTGAACTACAAAGTGGCAAAAGTCAGGGGTATTCACGTATCTAACCAGATTCTTTGGCATAATGGGACACAGAGTATTGGCACATCCTAAAAGTGTCTGTTAAACTGTGCATGGCATGGGGTGTCCTGTGTAATATGGTGGCATAAACAGCCAATGGCTAACCCCCTCCTTGCCCCCCCATCACTGCCACAACTACCATCTACCCTTACCCCTTCCCTACATCTAGCACTGTCCTAGTACTATCTGCCCCTAGTCCATTCCATGCTCCCAGTACTGTCCCAACTATCCTTACCCTTTCCCTACCTCTACCACTGGACCAGTATTGGCTGCACCTGACTCCTTCCTTGCCCCCAGTACTGCCTGCACCTAAACCCCTCCTTCCCCTCAGAACTGTCCCAACTGCTATCTACCCTTACCCCCTACCTGCCCCAAACTGCCATATGCCCTTACCTCCGTCTAACACAACTGCTACCTGCCCATAGCACTGTCCAAGCTGCTACCTGTTCCCAGTACTGCTGCAACTACTGCCTGACTATCCAAAACTCTAACACAACTGCTGACTGTCCTTAAGCCCCTCTAACCCAATAGTTTCCTGCCCCCAGCACTGCCCAAGCTACCACCTGACCCCCACGACGGTCCCAACTGCTGCCTGCCCTTACTAAGTGAGGGGTCCCTTAGACCCACATTTCTTTGCTCAGCACAATCACTGCTAAAAGTGTCAATACACTGACATGGCTCTACACTGTCATATGTTTCATGAAAACAAGCCACACATCCTACCATCAGGCTCCAGTCACTAATACTCCTAACTGCAGATATTTAAGGGGTAAGGAGTTATAAACCTTATGAATGTAATATAGGTGCTCTTCCCACAGCTCGCTTTCCAATTAAGGGGACAATTCAATTAGGTGTGAATGTCACTAATGTAATGTTACATTACACAAGAGGTTCTATATTTCATGAGCATTATATTTTCTTTGCACATTAGTCTGTGTCCTGTGTAAGTCTCACAAGTACGTGGTGGATTTAATGTGCAGGCCTCGAAAACACTGAGCGTAAATATTCATTCATGTCTATACCAAGTAAAATGGATTGTTAAATATGCATTCTCTTGATAAATATCTAAAGTTTTATGTACATAATTATCTTACAGTGTGCATGTTGTAATATTCAAAAAAACTTTAGTTGCATTAATTTAGATTTATTGAATAGGACTTTACACACACAAAAAATTATCCTAATAGTTTCATCTTATCTGCAAGTTGTCCCCTACCAGGAGGAAAGAAAATGTACTGGTGTACACTGGAAATCACAAGTGTCCTTTAACAATCTGATTTTTAGATTAAAAGAGGATATACTACTGAATTACTGATTAGTTTTCTGGCAATTACTATACAACCACTAAGGGACTAAATTAATTGAAAGACTGGTCTCCCTGCTTCCAAATAAGGATGCCCCAGAGTCTACTAAAGGGGGCAGGTAGAGTGGACTCCTCTTTCAAACAAGTGTTCAAGATTCTACATGAATCCCACTGTGACCGACCCATCCCTCACCTGCTGTCACAATCAAAGGCTCTTAAAAAGTTTGTGTACCGGCCAGGAGATGTAGAGGTCCCACCTCCATACTCGTCTCCCACCATATGTAACTGTTGGTGGGGGGAGCCATTAAGTTCCTCCCTCTTCATTGATCCCTGCAGTGCTGAGAAATAAAATTACTTCAAACCAAATTGACCCTTTTAGTATCAGTCAATGTAAGCAGGAGGGGCAGTGATTGAAGATACATTAATTTTGAGAAAGACCATGTTAAACAGTAAGCAGGTTGGTCTTACCCAGTATAAAGGAGAGCGAGACACAACCACCCTTCTAATTCCCTGATAGGAGCCATCAGAGCCTTAGATAGGTTGTTGCGATATAGAGAAGCTGGATTTTTGGTAACACTTCTGATTGCCTATTTAAAAAAGAGTATGACTATACCAGAAGTGAAGTGAGCAAACTGCTTTTAAATACATTGCAATGGATTTGTCTGGAATAGGATTTGTGAATATAAACTACCAGTCAAAAGCCCTTTTGGTTCAGAGTGCCAGTCACTCACTGGGATCCAACAAAAGATCCCCAAGAACATCATGCTTCCTCCTCCATTTTTGACAGTTGTCACAGGGGTTTTAAGAGCAAAACATGGGGTGTTTTGCTATTAAAAGCATTGCCCTTTTAAATATTGGGCTTATACATATTGCCCAGCAAATAAACCCCACATACTGAGCAACCACCCTTTCGCCTACTCAACGATTTCAAACTTTAATTCATCAGTCCATAATACCTTGCGTTATTTCAGTTTGATAACCTTAACTGACCGTTGTTACCTTTACCAGGTGCCTAAATTTCAATAAAAACTGACATAATGGGGGTGTTCCAAAACTTTTGACCAGTAGTGTAAATGAGATTGTATAGTATACACAAATTTTCAAGTACAAACAGTGCACGGCACATATTAAACACTGAGCTGATCACTACGTCCTATGATTCAGTGTAAAGCAACAAGAAATGTGAATGCTGCTATGGTTTATGTGGAGAGTACATACAGCAAAGTATGTATCAATCGTTGCCCAACTTGCTGTTTTTACCAGTTGTGTATTTGCTTAGCACTATGGGCCTGATTCAGAGATGTGTAATAACATCCAACTGAAATGCAAATGCAGCAGGATGTCTGTAGGAAATGGATACAGACTTGCTGCATCTGCGATCCGAGTGCAGCATCCGTAGACACTGCCTCGGATCACCATAGCAACCATCAGTCACGCTGATAGCTCTTTTGGCCAGGCTGCGTAAGCGGTGACCTACTCAGCCTGGCCGGTTCCTGGCAGCCTGCGAGGCCAGAAAATCTGCATCTATAGACGCAGACCATGGCCATGTCCCTCCCAAAGAAATAGGGGGGAGACACCCGTGTTTCCAAGAATGCTGGCCAGCCATGCACAAGCTCCGTCCCTCAAATGTCAATCAAGCTGCGGCATCTGCGAGCGGAATCGCAGGACCCATTGTGCACATGCGCAGTACGGGTCATCCGTAGCGTGGGTCCTGCACTGCCCCCCCCCCCCCAAAAAAAAAAAACAGATGTACACAAAAAACCATCGGGTTTGTGTACATCTCTGAATCGGACCTTATGTTTGGAACATTACAGTATTGGAGAAGGGAGCTGGACATGCCCTAATAGTGTGTGGTAGGTTAGCTAGCTGCTGGTAATAACCAAAAGCAAATACCCAAGGATTTTAAATATATTATTTTTATATATAAATAATTTATAACTGGCCTCAAGTGTCATGCATTCAACTTGTGGTCAAAATGAAAAGCTGAATTATTAAAAAAAAATATATATGTTAATCTATAGAAGTAATCAGCAATTAAAGATTACCATTAAATACATTAATATTTATATAGCAAGTAACACAAAGGATTTTTTCAAAGACAATACAGGATGTTAACATTTTTAAAATTTAAATCGATACAAATTTTCTAGAACTATCAGCACCATGTAAATATTAAAACATGATGTACTACCTTGTTATTTAAGGGGGATTTGGTGCCCTTCCCCTTGTCCACCCCTGGGGACTGGAGTGCCGATAGTTCTCTGTTGATCCCTACACACTAGACGTCATCTTGAACGATTTGGCAGATTCAGACGCATCGGAACGACAAATCGTTCATATAGTCCAGTGTGTACGATGCCGATGCGCTCTCCCGCGGGTCTTTGTACATGCAGAAAGATCTGACGATCTAGCGATGCCATACTGCCAATGCAGCATGGACCCCGCTACCCCCCCCTGCTGTCGCTCCCGATTCAGGAGCCTGCAGTGAGAGAGCCCCAGCTAGAGCACTAAAGCTGGGTACACAGAAAATGTGTACCCAGCTTTAGTGCTCTAGCTGGGGCGCTATCACTGCAGGCTGCTGAATTGGAGCAATCTCAGTAGAAAGTTTTGAAGGGAACCACTCTCTCCTTCCAGAGTTGCAGGCCCCAGAGTGTTGGGCTATCTCCCAAAGCAGTTCCGGTTACAACAGCTGAGTGTATGTGGACAATGCATCCACATAGCAGATTTGATTTTAGGAAAAGGGTTGGAATTACTCTGTGCTGTATCCTGTTGATCATGAACAAACATAGCTCTACAAGCCCTATTGTGTTACATACTATAATCTGGAGGAGTGTAATCCTCTTGTATGCAGTGTGCCCTCTTTGTACATTAACTAACAGTACTGTCCTTTTCAAGACATTTATTTGAATCTATTAAGTATCAACTTGCTTCAAAAAACACCCGCTTCTGCTTTTATTCGGTGATTACAGATAAGTGCCAAACATACTCCATTCTCTGGCTGTCTTGAAGTTGAGCCCTGTGTGCTGCTAAACTCAAGATACCAAGCACAGCACTCCACGGCAGCAGCAGTCTCCCTGTACTCACTGCAGCGAAGTATACACCACTGCTGCCTGTAACAGGAGGAAGAGGAGGGGCGAACCAGGGCCCCATCAGCAAGTCCGGGTAATCAGTAACCGCTCCCCCTTCCCTGATCCCGATAAGCGGTTACCCACAGTACCCTAAGAGGCGAAGACAAACTATAAGGCTGTTCAAGACTAAACTGTACGCTATTCTATACCACCTGGCGGAGCAAGGTCATCCAGTCACAGGGGTAATAGAGAAATTCTTGTTTGGCACCACGGTGTGAAGTATTATTAGAAAAATGCAAAAAATGTGATAGCGATGCTGTGGCCTTTATCCAATCATGGTACAGGTTTCCAAGCATGACAATGTTTTATACTGTACCATGTAGTGTTTTAGGTCTCATACCCACTGGCAATCATTATAGACATTTCAAAATATTTTGTATGCATGTAAAATATCCCATTTCTAATCTCCGTATAACCTCTCCCACTGTTACTAGCATATGCAAGCATTTCAATACAGTTCCAGTTTGTTAGACATCAGTCTTCACTTGCCACAGCAACGCCAGCGATTACCTGGATTAAGTGATACCATACACATCATATAAAAAGAAACCATGTAACATTTTTACATAACAAAGTTTAAAAGACAAAAAATGTGTAAGTACTGTATATGAATAAAATACAAGCAGCCATAAAGTCATAATGGACATGTATTAATGTCCTTCATTGCACACTATATTGTAAAATGAAATCACCATGGAGTTGCAACCGTGTGTCCTTTAATGACCATGACAATGCCATGACTTAATATGTTTCTAAAGTTACTTTAGAGGGCATGATAATGCCCATTACCCAAAAGGGCACATGGACCATCTCATTGTCTCATGAATGCAGACATTCATAAAAAGCCCAACAGTTTACAACAAGCACAAAGCATAGATTTTAGCATTACCATTTTTTTTATAGACTGTAGAAAACATACCTTCATCTTTATACTTAATAGTCACTTCATCATTAGTCAAGAGCTTTCCTCTAAAGACTCTCTGCATCATCAGGACCAACTCATCATAGGTGATATCCTCATTGTGAATGGGTATTCTGCGGATGTCCTCTCCCAGCTGAGCTTTAATGATCAGCTTGCCGCTCAAGTCCAGTTGTCCATTCATTGTCGACTCCGTGATGATTTAGGCAGCTTTACGAAAAAAATTAAAATTACTTTACAGACCTTTTCCTGCTTAAATAAAAGAGACTAAGCAGAAGGGGGGACAAAATTAAGTTAAAAAAAAAATAAAAAAAACACAGGAAGGGACTCATAGGGGGAATTCAATTAGGTGCAAGTTTTTCCACACAGAGAATAGCTCCGGGTTTCATGCCTGGACCTATTCAATTAATCTGCATTTTCCCCACGCAATAAACAATGGATTAATGCACACTAACCCATAGATTATGCACAAAGTGCTGGATTGTATGGGTTTCCCCGCGTATTCAAATGCAGTGTCTACATTTTAATGGAGAATTTCCTTGCAGCTCCTCTGGGGCTTAGCGTGCCTAACTGAATCTCCCCATTGTGAGGTCATTTGAACCATTCAAAGCTTTTAAAAAGTTGTGTACTTTCAAAAGAATAAATAAAGCTTTACTTATTCATTTTAAAGTACGTACATTACTTACCCTTGCACAAGCTTTGAATGGTTCAAATGACTACACCATGGGCTTAACCCTTTCAGGTATGTGTTTGCAAATGCAAGTTTGTTTCATGAAACTTGCATACATCGCACGAATGCGTTGCACTACTTTTCAACATAATGAAACTTGGGAAAAGCTCATGAAAAAAGTGGGGAACCACCCTGGACCATGAAAAAAAAAAAGCCAACTGAGATGGCAGGACAATATAGAAGGTTGTTAGTGTCCATAATGGAGTTTTTTAAATGGTGTCAAATGAATGTCCACTTTTTATTAATGGTTAAAAAATTATAGCAAGCATTTTTAGCAAATTATAGCAAGCATCTTGGGTACAGAAAAATGTATGCAGTGTAATTCTTCAGTGTGTTTATACAAACCCCTCTCCCATCAATACAACATCTCCACATACCTGTCCCTCATCATTTAATTTATATTGGGCTTTTTACAGAAATTCACCTGAAACTTGCCATCTCTTTATTGGCCAAATTATGCTATTTCAACCCCTCCGTGTCTGTGATTATTCATTGGGAGGGGTGTACCAGAGGTTCTGAACTGTGGGCCTGATTCAGAGCAGCTCGCTATTTGCGGTCGTTCGTTCTAAAACAAGGGGTGGCTATTCAAATGAACCGTTCGCTAATTGCGGTCTGTTCACGCCTCTAAGTCTGAACGAGCGAGCAAAACTTGCGGTTGTAATTTTTAAAGATACGTCCCCTGGCCGCTCGCATCCTATGTCATGTCCGCTATTTATTAGATTAATCGAGCACATCGAACAGCGTATGAACTGCTCGCTATTCTTGGGGCTGGTTTTTTCAACCGCTATTTTGCGATCAGTTCGGGGTAAAAAAAAAACAAGTGACGTGGTCAATGACGCTGCTGGATTAATTATGCACTCCCTTAAAACGCCCGTTTTGACCTTTAAGCACGCCTGCGATCTAATTCCACAGCCCCGTTTTCAAGCACCTTCCCCTGTTACCACCCACATACGCCTCCTTCTGTCACTCAAAATAGCAGGCATTCGCTATATAGCGAACAACCGATTTTCGGCCGCACTGACTGGTTCGCGCATGCGTATTACAATCCATACGCATGCGCAGATGTGCGAACATCGGTCAGAACGAGCGGCCGCTTACGAGCGGCTCTGAATCAGGCCCTGTGTCCTAACAATTTTACCTTAAAGGAACGATTTTTCCCTACCTTTTCACCTGCTCTGGGAGTGCCAACAAAAAAAGTCCTTAATCCTTTAGTCGAGAGCTGTTGGCCCGACTAAAGGATTTCTTCACAAAAGCATCACGGCCGGCACTTAAATCGGATTTCTGCTCGCACCTCAAGAGGGTGTGAGAAGAAATCCTGTAGTCGGACTAAACAGAGCGGAACTCCTTCCCGGGTCTATTCAACATCGCGCTGAAATGAATCGCCCAATATACCCCTCCAGCTCCAGGTGGCAGAGGTGGCTACTTGAGCTTGGTCACAGCACATCTTCCTTGTCTCCTTAATCGCTTTCCAACTGCCATTGTAAGATAAACATTTATGGAAACTAGGATTTACTGCAGAATAGACAGGAGCTTGAGACAATAGAAAAGCAAAAATAAGGAATACAGTACTAAACTATATTCAAGTGTTTGGATGCTCCTGGGACACTGGGTGGTTTGTAGCCTTTTCTTCCTGATACCTGAACACACACCACTGTCTATAAAACATCATCCCTTTTGTTTGAGGGCATGATACACTTCCACAAACATGTGTTGTGAACATCACACTTTGGGCCTGATTCAGACCCGCTCGCAAGCGGGTCGGTTTGGCCACTGCGCATGCTGGAGCCGGCTCCGACGTGCACATGCGCGAGACCCGGCTAGCGACGGGCGCTCCGTCGCTCCGGGTTTCGCACCAAAAGGGGGCAGCTGTCGATTTTGACCAACAGCTCGCACAGTTTTGGAGGCGGCTGACCAAACTGAGGCGTTCCCGACGGAACGCCTACCATTTGGGGGCGGTCCCACTGACATCACGAGTGATGTCAGTGGTGAGCTTCCAGCTCTATTAAGAGCCAGAAGCTCACTGGGGCTTGCAGGAGCGAGACCCTACCGCAAGTGTTTCGTCGCAAGCCCCGATGGTCGCGACCATCACCTGGCCGCTCGCAATAACTGTGGGTGGTCACCCACAGCTATGCGAGCGGCCCGGAGTCCGCACGCAATAACTGTGGGTGGTCACCCACAGTTATGCGAGCGGCCCGGAGTCCGCACGCAATAACTGTGGGTGGTCACCCACAGTTATGCGAGCGGCCCGGAGTCCGCACCAAACAACAACAAAAAAACGCCCTGATTCAGAGCGAGCACTCTTTGATAGACAGGTTGTCCACTCACACCCGATTGTCATTCCAAAGATTGAAAATAACGGACTCTAATTTCATCTTCAAAATATCTGCTTAGCCCTAAAGTTTCACATACTTTTGCCACTCAGATATGTGATATTGGATCATTTTACTATAAAAATAAAAAAAAATTAAAAAGTCTAATTTTTTTTCTCATTTGTTTGATTCTCTATGTACTTTTGGGACTTTTTTTCTGAGGTAGTTTAATGCCAAATTTCAGCAGAAATATAGAAAATTCTCAAAGTTTCAAGCACCACTGTTCTAAAGCCATACACGCGAGTAAAACCACGATTAGAACTGTAATACACGGGTGAAAAGGCAAATAGATTTCAATACACCATTGAACAAACTTGAAAGTACTTTCCAGTGAAAACAATACAACATGGGAAATTTACTAAGAATTGTGTTTATAAGCAAGGAGCAAACTCTGTGGAAAATACACTTTTCAAATAGACAACCTGTGAGCAGAGTGTTTGCAGAAGCCTGCACAGATTAGTGTGACCTGTGCAGTGCTTCTGTGTGTAAAGGTTACAAAACTTGAAAAAAAAATTGTGTGGGGTCCCCACAAAATAAAACATAACTAGCACGGGCCTCTTTGAGCCAGCCCAGTCTTAAAATAAATACAAATATGCATAGAGGTGCCCTGTACTTTAAGAACCAGCACCAGGCCGTACGCTCGCAAGTGGGTCGATGTTCCCCACTGCGCATGCGCACGACGGAGGGAGCTCCGTCGTGCGCATGCGCGAGACCCGGGGAGCGACGGGCTTCCCATCGCTCCGGGTCTCGCACCAAAGGGGGCGTGCTGTCGATGTTGATTGACAGCACGCCCCCTTTGGCGGGCGTGCCGGGGGCGTGCCTGCCAGACGGAGGCGTTCCCATGGGAACGCCTACCGTCTGAAGCCGGCGCCACTGACATCACTAGTGATGTCAGTGGGAGTGATTTTGGCTCTCATTGAAGAAATGTTTCAAGGATCTTTAAACATCACCTGTAACCTACACAATGACGACAGCAGATATTTTAGGAGACTGTACTTATGGTTGGAATTCAATTTTCAATGATGGACACTATTAGCCATTCCGTAATATCAAATCACACGAAAAATTACAATGTCAGAGCAACCATAACTGGCAGATACATGTGCATACTGGCACAGAGTTAATGACTGACAGCACTTCGTGTTAAACTCAATTCCCCTCTCCACACCCGTCCCCCCCCACCCCCTTTAAAAATTTACCAGAAACGAGTGACAGGACAAAGACTTTTGGAGGATGGCCTAGTGTCAAGAAGGGCAGAAAAGAAGCCACTTCTCTCCAGGAAAAAGATCAGGACAGACTGATCTTTTTCAAGAGGTACAGGGATTGAACTGCTGAGGACGGGTAAAGTTATTTTCTCTGATGAATCCCCTTTCAGATTGTTTGGGGCATCTAGAAAAACGCTTGTCTGGTGAAGGAAAGGTGAGCGCTACCATCAGTCCTGCGTCATGCCAACAGTAAAGCACTATGAGACCATTCATGTGTGGGGTTGCTTCTCGGCCAAGGGAGTGGGCTCACTCACAATTTTGCCCAAGAACACAGCCATGAATAAAGAATGGTACCAAAACATCCTCCAAGAGCAACTTCTCCCAATCATTCAAGAACAGTGTGGTGATGAACAATGCCTTTTCCAGCATGATGGACCACCTTGCCATAAGGCAAAAGTGATAACTAAGTGGCTCAGGGAACAAAACATCTAATTGCTGGTTCCATCCAGGAAACTCCCCAGACATTAATCCCATTGGGAACTTGTGGTCAATCCTCAAGAGGTGGGTGGACAAACAAAAACCCACAAATTCTGACAAACTCCAAGCATTGATTAGGCAAGAATGGGCGGCCATCAGTCAGTATGTGGCCCAGAATTTGATTGACAGCATGCCAGGACGAATTGCAGAGGTCTTGAAAAAAAGAAGGGTCAACGCTGTAAATATTGACTCTCTGCATAAACTTAATGTAATTGTCAATAAAAGCCTTTGACACTTATGAAACGCTTGTAATTTTACTTCAGTATACCATAGTAACATATGACAAAAAGGTCTAAAAACACTGAAGCAGCAAATTTTGTGAAAACCAAAACTTGTGTCATTCTCAAAACTTTTGGCCATGGCTGTACATTTAGAGGTGCTGTGGTCGAGATGCAAACAAGATTTGAGGGCGCATTTAGACTTATGGTGTACACTTTTTAGGCATTTTGGAGTAGAACTGATTTGTACTGAATAAGCTTGCACACTGGTTATAATACTGTGGAATTTTTATGCTACACACATTGGAAAGTGTCTGTTTTGCATTGATTGTTATCTCTATTTTTATGTATATATTTTACTTCTATTTTTGGTTATTCTTACCAACAGTAATATACAGTGTCATTTTTTCTTAGGACTTTGAGGTGATACAAGCAAACAACGGGCACGATTCAATTAAACGCGAAGTGAATAGCGCTGGGAATGAGCTCCCAGAGCTACTCAATTCTGCGAGAAGTTAGGTCAGGGAAGGCTCATTCTCACACCTTAAACAGGGTGTTTAGGCGCGAGAATGGGCATTCTCCGACTAAACTTCCGGCGCGATGCTGTTTTCCCGGCACTAAGGGCATAAAATAGCATCGCGCCTGGACTTTTGTCGGAGGGATGCGAGAAGAAATCCTTAGTCGGGCTTAGCAGCGCAAATGAATTGAATAGCTCCGGGAGCTGATTCCCGGTGCTATTCACTTTGCGTTGAATAGAATTGTGCCCAATATGGGACTTACGGTAAATCACTTGTTGACTGCATCCTGTTACAATCAAGAACAATTTTTTTTCTGCAATCCCTTCCCACCCCAGTCACCTCCTTCACAAGTTCTCAAAGTACATATTTAAATTGGCACAAAACTAGCTATTTGTATTCCGACTATTATACCAGTTAAGAGGCTGGACATCTTTAGTGTTTGCAAGCCTGCACAGGAGCAAAAGACAACTAAGACCACTTGGGTCTTTTTTTTTGGTAAATATATTACTAAGCCTAAATAAACTTATATGGTGAACAACAATGCATTTTATAAATAAGGCATCAATCAAGATTTTTCAACAATTTCATTGTTCTATTGCGTCCCATCTCCGGTCTAAAGTGACAGGAGATCAGGGAGCAATTTGCAGCATCAAAAGCTGTGATGAAAAAGCCGTGCTAAGTGCACCCTTTTGGGTTTACTGTGCAGGTTAACTCCATAGCTTCAGTCATATTTGGGAGCGATTAAATTCAGCGCGATGCAAAAAGCGACACGAAGAAGTTCCCAGCGCTACTCAATTCACTGCGCTGTTAAGTCCGACTAAAACCACTTAAGTTGGAGAAAGCCGGTTACCGTGCCTAAAGTTGTGTGTTTAGTCACGCGAACCAGCATTCTCCGAATTAAGTACCAGCATCGAGGCTGCTAGCGCTGCGCTAAGCCAGGAAAACAGCATCGTTTCAGCCACTTAAGTCGGATTTATGCTCGTACCTCAGGAGAGTGCGAGAATAACTCCTGTAGTCCAACTAAACAGTGCTGTCAACTCCTTCCATGGGTTATTCAACACCGCACTGAAGTGAATTGTCCCCTTAACCCAGGAGCTGTGACTTAACACACATTACCCACAGGCTTACCACACATGGAAATTGGCAAGTAATTGAATAGTTCCATCTTCAAACCCAGGAGCTATAGCCATGGTAAGTCCCTCGGCTATTGAATTTGCCCTAAAGTAGGCAAATACTGTGCCAATTATCATGGTCATGCAATTAAATGCTGCTGATTTATTAAAAAAATCTTACCATACCTTAACTGCCCCCAAATAAATTATATTTCATTTAATATGAAGTTTATAACAGGATATGTTCACAATATGACAGCAGTAAGCTTTGCAGTGCATAAATTAGAACAATACAACCAACAGGGTCCATTGTGACATGTTTGGTCATTTAATCTATGCTCAAACAAGCACATCCACGTTGCACTACTGATATGTGGAGGAGAGATAGCAGACAGTACAGGAAAAGGCTTTGCCACTGTCAAGATACAGAAAGCAGCAAAAGCTCAGGGGCAGCTTTGAGAAATAGGATGCCATCTAATTATTGTAGAGCTATAAATTAGGGACAATAATATCATGCCCAGCATACCACAGCTGGGTCTTGTAGTTCCCCAAGTCTAAACTCCATTACAACCTGAGTTACAAACTATAGAAAACCGACTACACAGAAGTGATCCTAGGCCTGATGCACAATCTGCCAGGTACAGTCAGTAACCATCAGGTTGTACCCCTCACCCTAACCAGGCAGCCACAGATAGTCTCCTGCTGTACAGGCCAGAGAGCAAAGCAACATGGAAAGGGGCCAGGGCTGGCTGTAGATATGTACGACCCCCGGGGTGACATAAGGGGGTGACAGCGCCCCCTGAGCCCCCCTCTGTGACAGCAGCGCCGCCGCCACACCCCTGCCCTGCCGGAGGCCGCCCCCCGCCCCCCGTTACCTGACGCTGCTGCTCGCGCTGCACTGGTGAGATAGACACGCGCCCCCCGGGCAGCGCTACACAAGCCGCACAGCGAGGCCGGAGGAGGACAATGACGGGAGGACTCGCACAGCCGATACCGCTCCCCCACCTGCTGTCTGCTACAGTGCAGCGTCACCCAAGTGCCAGGGCCAATCCGGCGACGGGATCCCGCCCTGATATGACGGACACAGCACACAGCCTGTACGTGGCACGGGCACCCACACGCCGCGCATGCGCACTGGCAGGACACCGCCGCCGCTGACAGACTGTATGGATTTTTTTTTCCGCCAACTTTATTTACACAGCCACAAAAGAGCAGGCTGGCCTTTAGGTAATGTTAACTTGAGGGCATGAAGAAAAAAAACACACTAGTGTCTAGATGCCCTTCACAGAGAGGACTCTGACGTCATCAGCTACTGTTCAGCGTCATTTGCTACCATCAAGTGGACATAGAGGGGGAACATGATCTTGTGGTTAGGTCTAGACTATACAGCGCTGATGGACCTATGTCATTACACCCACGTGACCCGGCCTGAAAGGGGGAGGGGCATGGATGCTAACGGGGGACCAAAAGTCATGGTGGCTTGCTGTGCTCGCCACAAATATTTATTCCCCCTCTATGCCCTAGTGGATGGTAACACAGGAGCGGCCCAGCCTCTTGCAGCGGTCACGTGGTGGATACGTCACAGAGGTCCTTTAGCCACATAGGAAATAGCAGCAACCATGATCTTGTGGCAAGCGAAGCGAGCCACGGAGTTTGAAGCGAGGCGAACGGACAAGTTTCTTCTTTATGTGGCCTTTATAGGCATGGAATCGCACTTCTGCCCTCACTGCATGTCACTTCCAGTTCCTTAGTATGGAGAAATAAGCTCTACCCCATACTTGCATACTCTCCCGGGTGCCATTCCTGACACCCTGCAAGAGTAGGGATATAGAAAGAAGAAGAAAATAAATTCCTTTGTGGGGCACTCACAGATCTGAATGTATATTATAATTGTAATACTTTATTTTATTTTTCGGGGAAATAACATGTAGACTAAAATATAACTTTTATTATTCTTGTCTAAAATATTAAAGTTGCGAAATATGAAAAAATAAAATTCTTAACCACAATGTGTTGTCTCTATTATTGCCTCTGTCTGTACTTCCAATTTACATAGCTCAATGGCCTAATAGTCTATAAGTCAGACGGGTGTCTATAGAATATGGCATATAATACATATAATATTGAAACTACTCAATAATAAATTAATAGACAAATATCGCCGTTTAATAAATAGAATTTCACTAATACTCAACATGAACAATTGAGTATAATCAGTGCCGCTATGTTAAGTAGATCAGTAATCAGGGAAACAAACAACTTGTTTGTCCCTCTCCTATCAATACAGTCAAATACGTATTATAAATCACAGGGTTAATTGATTGAACTGATATTAGCTCCCTCTATAAATGGGGAGTAATGAACTCAGATTATAATGAGAACAATTTTATAATAGTATCACTGGAGTTCAGATACTTAAAATCATTGCCATCCTTGTTGTAAGTGTGGCAGATATTAGAAATATGTCAAATCCACAGTACTACTGCCGTGATACAGTGTATCTAAATCTCACTTCACAGCTACTATGTAGGTCACATGTATTGGCTTGCTACACATGCAACTCCAAGCCTTTCTCCTATGCTGTGAATCACTCGCAGCACTGATAAAGTCCCTACGTCTAATAGACACCCAGGGGCATTTAGAACAACATATACATCAACATAGTTGTGGTTTTCACATAAAAACGAAGCCCACACGCAGTAGCGTGTGCACCATGTCTCCTGACGCGCGTTTCGCATTATCTGCTTATTCATAGGATCAACCAGTGTCTGGGGTTGGCAATACTTAAAAAGCGCCTCTCAACCAATCCGAGCGCTATTTTGTTTGATGGACACATGTAGCGGCCAATCCACATCTCTCCCTATGATTGATCATAGTAAGGACCAATCAAATCAGCCTGTCAGCTTCTCCATTGGTTCCTGATCGTGCTGCTCGAAAATACAGGAAAAAGACATTGAAAACAAAAATTATATATACGGTTCTCTTATTGATATTATCCACTAGGCTTATTTTAATACATGCAAGAAGAACTAAGCGCTATTCTTATTTGGTAAACATATATAAACAAAGGACAATCCATGTCACTCCTTTTGATTGACTCATGCAGGGACCAATCGGATCAGCCTATCAGCCTTCCCATAGGTCCCTACTCATACCACTCGATAATGTAGAGAGTAATAATCCTTGAACCAGGTGAACCGTTAGGTTATTATAATAGCTTATAATCATATTTTCAAGCTATCCTATGTACATCTTCTCTTAGGGAATATATTCATGTGATGGAATCATGAGTAAATATCATTCTCGGAATGTCACATATCCCATATATATTTAGATTTAAATAATAAATATAAATTAAAAAAGTTTTTATATATAATAGTACAAAGAAAAATACACGAAAAAATATAACAAATATATGCAAAAAGAAAGGAGAAAACAAACTAAAAATAAATATAAAATATTATGAAGAAACTTATTACAATAATGGAAGGATGTATTAATAATCCCCTATAGCCTATCTAAATATCCTAGACAAAAATGATAAATTAATACAGTAAAATGAATATGAGAAGAATATAACCTCATGACTGTGTAATAACACAAGTGTGAAATATTGAAGATCAGAAATAATCTGAATAAGTGACCAAAATAACGTACATTTATAAAAATATATATTATTTTATAATAAAAATCATGTATAATATTAAAACATAAAAAAGATAAATGTGAAGTGACTGTGAAAAAATGAGTAATAATACTCTAAAACGTGAAAAACAAAAAAACAACATGTGATCAAAAACCTACAGACACTATACAAAAGTCCAAGATGTATATATTAATAATAAAATAATAACCAATAAACATATCAAATTAGAGATATACACAAGGTATTATAAAAATGCCCCATAGAATATATGTTCATTTAGACCATCAGGTTGAAGGCCTCCCATCATGAATGTCCAAAAACTCTCTCTCTTTAAGAGTTCTTGTGTGATGTTGCCACCTCTTATGCCCAGGTTAAGTTGTTCCAATCCAAAGGATCTCAGAGTGGTGTAATTTCCTTGATGTACCTCATAAAAGTGTTTAGCCACCGTGGTCAATTTCCTACATTTTCTCAAGTCTGTTTCAGCATTCCTTATTGTACCTATATGCTCTAAAATCCTTTGCTTAAGGGGTCTAGTTGTCATTCCAATATATATTTTGTTACATAGACATGTAATACAGTATACCACCCCTGAGGTATTACAGTTGATAAACTGTTTGATCTTATGCATTTTATGGAATTTATCCATAAATTCTGTGTTTTTTTGCATATAGGTACAAGCCTTGCAGTTCCCACATTTAAAGGACCCTTCCACTACTGGTTTCTTACATTTCGTATTGGAGAAGTGGCTATGTACCAACTTATCCCTGAAATTGGGAGATCGCCTCCAACTAATCTGTGCTCTTGGTCCAAGATTCCTTATCAGATCAGGATTTAGTGTTAAGGTGGTCCAATATGTTTGTATTATATTTTGGATTTGTTTCCATTCAGCACAAAAATCTCCTACAAAACGAATTGTATTATCCTCCTTTTTCATATTAGTCCTATTTGGATACAGTAGGGAGTTTCTGTCCTTCTGCAAGGCATGATGTTTAGCCTTCTTAATTGCTCTCTTGCTGTATCCCCTGTGTATCAATCTTTCCCTCAGTTCATCTGATCTTGCATGAAAAAGATCAGTATTCGAGCAATTTCTCCTTAGACGTAAAAAATCACCCTTAGGGATCCCTCTCAGAACAGGTGGAAAGTGTGCGCTGGTGTAACACACTATTCGTTGCTGTACTCTTTCGATATAAATCAGTTTGAATTCTGCCATCAGGCATCCTTTGAATTTTAACATCCAGAAAAGTTACTTCCGTCTGACTGGTTTCACATGTGAGTTTAAGATTGAGATCATTCCTGTTCAAGATGACAATAAATTCACGAAACAGGTTTTCTGGACAATCCCAGAGAATGATCAAGTCATCTATATATCTCATCCAAATTAAAATATGTTATATTTATTTTTAGTTTGTTTTCTCCTTTCTTTTTTCTTTTTGCATATATTTGTTATATTTTTTCGTGTATTTTTCTTTGTACTATTATATATAAAAACTTTTTTAATTTATGATATTTATTATTTAAATATAAATATATATGGGATATGTGACATTCTGAGAATGATATTTACTCATGATTCCATCACATGAATATATTCCCTAAGAGAAGATGTACATAGGATAGCTTGAAAATATGATTATAAGCTATTATAATAACCTAACGGTTCACCTGGTTCAAGGATTATTACTCTCTACATTATCGAGTGGTATGAGTAGGAACCTATGGGAAGGCTGATAGGCTGATCCGATTGGTCCCTGCATGAGTCAATCAAAAGGAGTGACATGGATTGTCCTTTGTTTATATATATGTTTACCAAATAAGAATAGCGCTTAGTTCTTCTTGCATGTATTAAAATAAGCCTAGTGGATAATATCAGTAAGAGAACCGTATATATAATTTTTGTTTTCAATGTCTTTTTCCTGTATTTTCGAGCAGCACGATCAGGAACCAATGGAGAAGCTGACAGGCTGATTTGATTGGTCCTTACTATGATCAATCATAGGGAGAGATGTGGATTGGCCGCTACATGTGTCCATCAAACAAAATAGCGCTCGGATTGGTTGAGAGGCGCTTTTTAAGTATTGCCAACCCCAGACACTGGTTGATCCTATGAATAAGCAGATAATGCGAAACGCGCGTCAGGAGACATGGTGCACACGCTACTGCGTGTGGGCTTCGTTTTTATGTGAAAACCACAAATATGTTGATGTATATGTTGTTCTAAATGCTCCTGGGTGTCTATTAGACGTAGGGACTTTATCAGTGCTGCGAGTGATTCACAGCATAGGAGAAAGGCTTGGAGTTGCATGTGTAGCAAGCCAATACATGTGACCTACATAGTAGCTGTGAAGTGAGATTTAGATACACTGTATCTTGGCATCAGTGATGCGAGTGATTCACAGCATAAGAGAGAGGCTTGAAGTTACATGTGTAACAAGCCGATACATGTGACTTACATAGTAGCTGTGAAGTGAGATTTTGATACAATGTATCACGGCAGTAGTACTGTGGATTTGACATATTTCTAATATCTGCCACACTATTACAACAAGGATGGCAATGATTTTAAGTATCTGAACTCCAGTGATACTATTATAAAATTGTTCTCATTATAATCTGAGTTCATTACTCCCCATTTATAGAGGGAGCTAATATCAGTTCAATCAATTAACCCTGTGATTTATAATACGCATTTGACTGTGGTGATAGGAGAGGGACAAACAAGTTGTTTGTTTCCCTGATTAAGGATCTAGGGTTATAACTAATCATCCTATATATATATATATATATATATATGTCAATGAAAATTCTATTGAAAGTACTATTACTCTACTTAACATAGCGGCACTGATTATACTCAATTGTTCATGTTGAGTATTAGTGAAATTCTATTTATCAAATGGCGATATTTGCCTATTAATTTATTATTGAGTAGTTTCACTATTATATGTATTATATGCCATATTCTATAGACACCCGTCTGACTTATAAGACTATTAGGCCATTGAGCTATGTAAATTGGAAGTACAGACAGAGGCAATAATAGAGACAACACATTGTGGTTAAGAATTTTATTTTTTCATATTTCACAACTTTAATATTTTAGACAAGAATAATAAAAGTTATATTTTAGTCTACATGTTATTTCCCCGAAAAATAAAATAAAGTATTACAATTATAATATACATTCAGATCTGTGAGTGCCCCACAAAGAAATTTCTTCTTCTTCTTCTTTCTATATCCGTACTGTTGTTTGATTCCAGTGTGCACCTCCCTTGATAATACATTATTTTTTATCATCTTATTAAAATAGGGAAAGATCTGATATACAACTGTATATTTCTGTGTGGATAATTTATTTTTTCTTGTACCCTGCAAGAGTAGGCAAGTCCCCCGCATTGTCTGCTGCCCCCACGCCCGCACATGAAAGTGGGCTGTTTGGGGGGTGATGGCGAGATTCGTGCTGAATCGCGTCATCGTAGCGCCGCCCCTGCTTTGTAATGCCAGTAATATCGACATTATAAAGTGGGGGTGGGGCCGCAATGATGCGATTGAGCTGACACGTCTTCGCTCCGCCCACTTCAGCCAGCCCCACCCTCCCTGCTGCACCGACCTGGCAGCCCCTTCCCGGAGGGGGATACCAGAATGTCGGTAAGTATACTTTACCCAGGAAAAACCTCTGTCATTACGCAGTCAGTGGTGTGCAGTTTCTACCTTTTCCACCTAGTATTACATAACACTGACTTATAGTTATATAAATACTTTCAGCTTCATTTAATGAATTTAGCCCAAGTTATTGGAACATCGATTAGAAAACCAGAAACAGAATTGTCAGTGAAACTGAGGGCCTTACTCGTACACTGCTGAACGCAGATTCCCGATGATCATGAATCTGCGCAGGCGCATGACCCTTTTCTGTGCATGTGCAGAACGGGTCTGTGATACTGCACATAGACTGGCAGCAGACTGGCAGTGACTGACAGGCTGTGGGCAGGGAGGGGGCGGCGATGGTACGGAGGAGTGTCACCACCGTTTGGGGGGGGAGGGAAGAAGCCAGGATCTCCATTGGCTGATGGAGATTTCCTGGCTTCTTCCTCTCATCTGCGGCGGCCGGCTGCGTGACCCGATGGTTCACCTTAACCGGCCGATGTTCCGGAGAGTATCCAATGCAGCGTTGGATAACGCAGCTCGGATACGTAATGCATCAGGAGGTGTGATGCCTCCTGCTGCATTACCATATCTGCACATACAGAATTGCAAAGCTGCTTGCGAGCAGCTTTGCAATTCCGCCTGTAGCTGAATAAGGTCCTGAGTCAGGTGGGTAGGTATCTAATACCCTTCTTCCACCTAAGTCCCGGGTCTGACCCAAAATTTGGAACATAGGGCCTGGTCCAGCAAGGAATGCAAAGGAGAGAATACACGCACTCAGATGATGTTTTCGCACTGCACGTGCGCGACCTAGCCAGTGCGATCGGGTAAGGGTACGCAGACTACATGCAGTGTGTACGCAGACCCTTCCGATATTGATTAACCGGAAGAGCCGCTTACGCCCCGATCGGCGCCATTCACACTGCATACAGATGCAGTATCGGCGCTTGGAGATGACATCACCTCGTTGTGCTGGAATGTGGCTCTCCACGTGCTGGATCGGATACCCGGGTCACCCATTTACACAAAGACTTAACCAGGTGTTTCTCAGGAAAATTTGCCTTCACGCGCAATAACTTGGGATCTTCAGGTCAGTGGAAAAGGGGTATTACTAAAGGTGCCCATCCACTAGACCAGGCCTGGCCAACCTGTGGCTCTCCAGCTGCTGTAAAATTGCAAGTACTAGCATGCCCTGCCAAGGTTTTACTATTAGGGAATACTAAAACTGTGGCAGGGCATGCTGGGATGTGTAGTTTCACAACAGCTGGAGAGCCACAGGTTGGCCAGGCCTCACTAGACGATTAAGTTGAGCGATTGAACGATAGCGATCGTTCAGTCGTTCACAAATCATTTGCAAAAATGTCTAAAACGACCAGCGATACGCGTGCCCGCTGGTCGTTTAGACATCTATCATCGTGCAAACATGCTGGTCAACCTGACGATAATATTTGCAGATGATTGATGAGCCTGCACTGAACGACTGCTCATTCAGTGCAGGCTCATCACAGACTGACAAACGACTGCACGATTACAATGTCATAATCGTGCAGTCGTTTTCATATCTGCTAGTGGATGGGCACCTTAACCCTCATGGAAAGTAGCCTAGTAATTCTTGTGAAATCAGGCACATAAGTTGAAATTCTGTGATGATTTGGGGGTCTATTTATTAAATTGAGAAAAGCCTTTTATCCTGTGATTTCACCAGAGGAAGGGATTTTCTCAATTTACCAACAGATTAATACCACAGAAATCAGAGATTAGAACTTGCATGGATCTTGTCTAGTATTTTGATGTTTCCCATTATATGCCATCGATTACCATACCTCCTAACTGTCCCGCATTCAGTGGGACAGTCCCGTTTTTCTGGGACTGTCCCACCCGCGGGCCTAAGTGTCCCGCGGTGGGGGGGAAGTTGGGGTGAGCAGGAGGAGAACAGATGCCGTGCACATGCCCTCATAGTGATGTAAACGTTGAAACCCAGTAGGCCCAGCCCCCACTCCTTTTCAACAAAGCCCCATCCCCTTTTCCGGCGCACAAACTGTCCCTCTTCAGGGGACCAAATGTTGGAAGGTATGGATTACAGGTATTGCCTATTCTTCCCATTGTGATCCTATGTAGTGTGCCTAAAATGTCTGCCTCACCTGGATCATTGTGGGTAGGATGAATATTCCTGAAACTGATGACCGAAAATGGCTGTCACACCTTTATATTATTTCCATGGTCTCTACTGGTTTTCATGCAAAGATAAACCTCCTTAATATGTTCATAGTTTCTGTACTGTTTGGAAAATGTAAACCTCTGTTTCTACTGCAGGGTCCATAGGGCTCCATAGGAGACCTTGGGGTATAGGCTGATGACGTCAGTCATCGAGCACCTCAATAGTTAAAATTGTACTCCCAGGATGCACCAGGTCCCTCTCCTATACCATGCCCCCATGCCAAGGCACCTCAGTTTCATAGGTGCTCGGCACGGAGTCGGGTCACTTCAAGGGGGGCTGCGTGAACAGCCTCTGAAAATAGTTCTTTTTCTTCAAGAGTGGTCAGCATGGGTTGTCCGGAGGACGCCCATGCTGCCACTCTGACACCCCGCGGGCTCCGAGACGCTGCCACAGCACCAGGGATCGCGGCGGGTGTCTGGGGGTTTTGTCTAGCAAAAGCCCCCAGATGCCCGGGGGACGTTCAGGTAAGCAGCGGGGGACATTCAGGTAAGCGCCCGCTGATACACAGTTCCGATTTACTTCCCAGTGTGGGAGTCCCTGGGTTGGGCTGCGCGTGTCAACAGGCACAGCGCCTGCTTTGACACTAGACCACCAGGGAAAAGGGGCCACAGCGTGCAGATGTTGTGGCATCCCTGGGGTTAACAGCATGCCAGGGGAGCGGGCCTTCCTTGTAAGGCACAGCCAGCCCCTCCCCCGCTGGTCTGCGTGCCTTTCCACAGCGGTCTGGCGGTTGCAGACAGCTTCCTCGCTCAGGCACGCCCCCTGTGAGTCCTCCGGCGGCCATTTTATGTGCTAAAAATGCTGCACTATTCCTACTAGGTCTAGTTGATGACAGTGCAGGTTTTTCCTGGCATTGTATGTGTCTGTTGCTAGCGCTGTCTGACTGTATTCTTTTCTCTGTCAGCCATTTTAACTATCCCTGTACTTTCTATTTCACTAGCCCTTGCGGTGACAGTGCTGCTGAGGGATCAAATTACTTCACAGTTCAGTTGTTATTGAGCTGAGGAGTTGACACATACATTCATCATCTCTGGCACAAGCTGATATTCCCCTCACAAAGGGCTCTATTTATTAACATTATTTTTACTAAAATAAAGTGAAAAAGGGTGTTTTCACAGCCTTTACACATTATTTTAGTTTCACCTACAGTCACTAAAGGGCAATTGGAGTAGAATTCGTAAAATTCTACTCCAACCCCTAAGTATCACTTATTTTTAGTAAGCAGATCGCATTTCCCATAATTGTAATGGGAAATGTGATCTGACCAAAGTTACTAAAAATAAATTGTGAAAAAAATACCTGGGGAGGCCCTGTGATAACGCCACCTAGAGGTGGCATTATCCAAGGTCTTCCCCGGTTACAGGACTCCTGCTCCGCTATGACGGGGAGAGCAGAGCCCGGAGCTGGCCCCAGTGATCAGCTGTGTGGTCTAAACAGACCACTCTCTGATTCACTGTAAAAAAAAATAACAAACTTACCTGACTCCGGTGATCGGGGCTCCGGTGATGTGCTCTCTCCGGTCAGCTGGTCTCCCATGCTGCACTGCGGCCCAATCGTCACCTGACAGGGTCCCAGTGCAGTATGGGTTGTCAGCTGACCGGAGGACATCACCGGATCATGCAGGTAAGTGTAATTAAGGGAGGGGGGTCCGTGATCACGAGGGGCAGGGCTTAGCACCGGAGGGTAGCAGCGGCAGCCGGTCGGTGCATGCGCGGGGCACTTGTCATGGTATTTTTTTTCGAAAATACCGTGACTAGTGTGCAGAGGGGATTTGCAGGGACAGAGCTTTCTCGCAAGCTCTGTCCCTGCAAGGGATTTGTAGTAAATCCCTGTGATATTGCCTAATTCAGAGCCGCTCGTAAGCGGCTGCTCGTTCGCTCCGAGCGATGTTCGCACAACTGTGCATACGTGTGGGTTGTAATGTGCATGCGCCAACCAGTCATTGCGGTCGGAAATCGAGCGCTCGTAAAATAGCGAGTGCCTGCTAATTTGAGTGACAGGATGAGGCGTTTGTGGGTGGTAACAGGGGAAGTGGAGATCCGAACACAGGCGTGCCAAACAGTCAAAACGGGCGTTTTAAGGGTGTGCATAATTAACAAAGCAGCGTCATCGGCCACGTCACTTGGTTGTCTCTTAGCCTGAACTGTTCGCATGATTGCGGTAGGAAAATCCTACCACAAGCACTCCGAGCAGTTCAGATGCCTTTCGATGTACTCGATTAATCTAATAAATAGAGGAGATGACGTAGGATGCGAGCGGCCAGGGGGCGTCTTTACAAAATAGCGAGCGCATGTTTCGTTCGCTCGCTCAGACATAGAGGCGTCAACAGGCCGCAAAGAGCGAGCGCTCAATTTAAATAGCCGGCCCCTTTTTTTGAACGAGCGAGCGCAAATAGATTCCGGCTCTGAATCAGGTCCTCAGTCGGTAATATCACATTACAATCTGCATTACCAATGCGGATTGTAGTAAATAGAGCCCACAGTCCTGCAACAGGTGTTTGGCTGGAATAAAGGAGGGAGAGATTATTGTGGAGGATTGTGTACCCTGTGTACCAGAAATGCAGGATTACCTGCTGGGCCCAGCTCTTCTCAAGAGCAGCGCTGGGCTTGTTTCGCACAAGCACTAATTACCCTGATGGGTCGGCTTGCTACACCTTAAGTGGCCCCACAACTGGTACCTATGCCATCTACGTCACAGGGAATTCCCCGACAGTTGGTTGTGGCTCATAATATGCCTTTACAACCTTCTCCCTACCAGGCGTCACCTGAACCTGTATGGGTTAATACTGTCTCCAATATGGTGCAAAACCTGACGGAGTTGTTACAGGGGGAGTCCTTCCAGCGTACCACTAGGAAGGAGGTACTGTTGTCCCAGTCCACTTATCATGATGACGTGTCGACTGATGATGGGGAAATTCAGGACTTATCTGATACAGAGCCCTCTCAAAAAGAGGCGGAACCAAAGTCCAAAATTTATGTACATGGCCTCATTCGGGGGGTTCATATGGCAATGGATATGGGGGACTAGGATATCCCAGCAGCCAAATCCAGGCATGCTTTCTTTAAGGAAGTCAAAAGCTCAGCGACAGCTTTTCCTCTGTCGGATCAGCTAGTTGAGCACCTGGCGGAAGCCTGGAAAACTCCAAGCAGGAGATTTCAACCACAGAGATGGTTGGAGTCCACTTATCCGTTTGAGGAAAAGTATTTCTCTAAATGGGAAACTCCTCCTCAGGTGGATTCTCATATTACGCGCCTTGTCAAAAGTGCAAAACTTCCTATGCCATCCATGTCATCATTAAAGGATGTTATGGACAGAAAAGTGGAGGTTTGCCTAAAGTCCATTTATTCCCTCTCGGGGGGGGGGGGCGGGGGGCGCTCGGACAGCTGTGGCTATATGCTGGGTGGCCAAGACGATGGAAAGTTGGGCTAATGCCTTGAAGGCGTCCTTACCTGTAGAGGCTACCAGTGAACAAATTGATCTGGTAGGTTTCCTCAGAGACTTGGCTACATATGTGAAAGAAGCTGCTTTGGATGTTAGTCTCCTGACATCTCGCATTTCATCGGCTGCAGTATCAGCTAGACGCTCTCTTTGGTTGCGATCTTGGAGAGCAGATGCTGAGTCCAAGAAAGGATTAGAAGGTTTACCCTTTAATGGCCAGGTCTTATTTGGACCAGATTTGGACAAAATCGTGGACACTTTGGCTGCCGCCAAGTCGGCCTGCTTACCCTCATCCCCAATGCCGTTGGGATAAGGAACTCAGTCCTTTCGGACTTTCCGTCCTCAGAGTAAGGCTAAGGTTCAGTCCTTTCCCAGACCGTCAGGAACTAAGAAGGTCACGAAGCCCAAGAAACATGCTTGGAGTGCCAGGCGCCCAGCTGCAAAGCCCGACGCTAAACCTGCAGCCTGACGGGGCAGGCCTCTCCTTGAGGGACCCCAAGGTGGGAGGCCGACTTCTTCAGTTCGCCCATTGTTGGAGTCAAACCACTACAGACACTTGGGTAAGGGAAGTGGTCTCTCAAGGGTACGCCCTTTCTTTCCAGAACAGACCTCCTCATCAATTCTTCCCTACGGGACTTCAGAGGGAGCAGGAAAAGGCATTGGAACTGCAGAAAGTTATACGATCTATGCTCCTGCAGGGAGTTATAGTTCTGGTATCTACTCCCCAGAGGGGAATGGGGTATTATTCCACCCTCTTTTTGGTTCCAAAACCGAATGGTACATACAGGCCTATCCTAAACTTCAAGTCCCTGAACAAGTTTCTCCGAGTGCCTCGGTTCAAAATGGAAACCCTGCGGTCGATTATACTGGCTATGGAACCTGGGGATTTTATGGTGTCTCTGGACATTCAGGATGCATACCTGCCTCAGCTCACCAGAGGTACCTCAGGTTCGCAGTGTTACAACAACACTTCCAGTTTCAGGCCTTGCCGTTCGGACTGTCTACAGCACCCAGGGTATTCACAAAACTTATGGCGGCCCAACTGCGGCTGCAGGGGATCTGTCTATTACCCTACCTGAGCGACCTGCTGCTGTTAGCCAGGTCTCCGGATTTGCTTCTTCAGCATCTACAGCTGACGATAACAGTACTGCAAAGCCACGGTTGGTTGATCAACTGGATGAAGTCCTCGCTGACGCCCTCACAGAGGATGCTACATCTTGGGGCGTTGTTGGATTCCCAACAACAGAGGATTTTCTTAACCAGGGACAAGATAACCACACTACAGCAGCGGGTTCGCAGCTGCTTACACAGTCGTTGGGTGTCGATTCTCTCGGCAATGCAATTACTGGGCTCCATGGTGTCGACATTCGACATGGTGGAGTATGGCCAGTTTCATTCCCGGCCTCTACAGACACTGATCCTTTCCAGATGGGACGGGTTTCCACGTCGGATATGAACCCAGACATTGGTACTGTCTCCAGAGGTACGTCTGTCTCTGACTTGGTGGCTACACACAGGTCACCTCACAAAGGGCCGCCCTTTTTGGATCCCGGAGTGGGTCCTGTTGACAACGGACGCCTGTCCCCGGGGTTGGTGTGCGGTGACAGGTTCACACCTCTTCCAAGGAAGGTGGACAATAGAGGAGTCCGTTCGTTAAGGAACGCCTCCATTTTGGAAACCACCCCCCCGGCCCGCCTACCAAACGGGGCAAGCTGTCGATCAACATCGACAGCCAGCCCTTTGGTAGCGAGCTCCAGAGCGACACAGTTTCTCTATCGCTCCGGGGCTTCCGCACTGCCGCTGCGCGTGCGCAGGACCAACCATCGAGTCGGTTACGAGCGCATCGGCGCTTGCGACCGACTCTGAATAAGGTCCCTAATCCTGTTGGAGAAAGAGCGCTATATCAATAAAATTAATTTTATTATTATTATTATTATTATTATTATTATTATTAGGCAGCAGTAGGGTCATTTCATATCAGGTCACCAAAAAAAACAAATGAAATGTCCACCACCAATTTCAGATTTTTACCAAAAAAATTTTTTTTTAAGGATATAAAAAAAATATTTCTGCCAAATATCTCGACTGCCTGACTATTAGCTTCCAAAATATAGATTTTTTTCAATTAATTAAACTATTTACTAATCGCGGCTTATTTATTCAGTTTATTTGAAGTATCACGGGTGTTTATTAAGGGATCGCCATGAAATTTGGACCCCTAAGGTAACTTTTCCCCTGAATCCAAAGATCCAAACCAAATTACTTTATCTGCCTTACATTTTGAAAATTACAGCAACAATTCAAGATTTTATAACAGAATTATAAATGCAAAGTTAAATCAACATTAGATATCCAAATATTTTTTAGGTGCTTAACAAAGGTATACCTTACTACTACAAAAAAAAATCAGCATGGTACTCTGGGCCTGATTCAGCAAGGAACTCAGCCGCGAATTCGCATGCACCCGGCTGATTATTCACACTGCGCATGCGTCCGCGTTGCAATGCGCAAACCCTTCACTGCGATCGGAAAGCAATCTGTCATGCTGGGAGGCAGGTTTCTAAAAGCTGAGGCCTGAGGCTGCGGGAGGAAACGGAGGCGAGGGGCCTGAATGTATGACCTCCGCATCCACGGGTCTTGGTCGTTGGCGAGACCTAGTCAAAGGTGCGGAATCTAACCCACGAGATGGTGTTCGCCAGTGACCCCACCAATCGGGATATGGGCTTGAGCTGCACCTCATAAGCAGGTCGCGGTCCTTTGACTAGGTGACCAAAGCCTGCGGGAAAAAGGAGAGACGAACACTCGTGGCCCAAAGGGTCGGTGCCAGTAAGAGGCACGTAAGGACAGGGGTGGAACCCCTAGTTCGGGATACTGTACTTGAGGTACAAGGAAGTGTGCACTACGGACACACTCTACTGGGTTGCTGGTCAGAAGGAGTGCACCACGGTGCAATACTGTAGCACGGAAGGTAGGGACCACAGAGTCCAGTAATGAGGTGGGTCGCGGTGCTGGAGCCAGCCAGAGATGATGACACTGGAGAGGTGGGTACGTATTTTTACACTCAGGCTGTGATGGTAAAGCACTGGTGAAATGGATAGTATACTGCACACAGGCGGGGGTGGTAAAGCACTGGTGAGGTAGACGATATAGCTGCACACAGGCTGAGGTGGTAAAGCACTGGTGAGATGGACGATATAGCTGCACACAGGCTGAGGTGGTAAAGCACTGGTGAGATGGACGATATAGCTGCACACAGGGATAGATCACTGGAAGCAAGGAAACCTGGAATGAGAGACCACTAGTAACACTAGCAGCGACAATGGTTGTTCAGGCAACTACCTGATACACAGGAGCCGGATGTATACCCCTGGAAGCCCACTGATTGGTCCACAGCATCAGCTGACCGGCCAGACTGTCAGGGAAGGAAGGTTAGTCAGAGAAGGAAGTGTCATGGCGGCGCCCATGACGGAGACTCCGATCCCCGCGCACCAGGCCGCCCGACACACCAGCATCAGGGAGAATGCTCAGCACCTCCCACGTCTCTGCACCAGCCGCCCGACTGCCCGGGAAGTCAGAGGAAGCCGGCGGGACGGTAAGGGACGGCCGATCCCTGGCTGAACTCTGACACAATCGCAGTGAGCACGCAGCATCATCATACAGTGATTGACAGGAAGTGACTGTTCAGGGGGGCGATGGGGTGGGCAGTGAATCGCAGGCGTGTCAGTGCGTTTGGACGCCATTACAGGGCTGTGCATAATTAAGCCCCTGCGACGGCATACTTAGCCTGAGCTTTAGATACCGACAGGAAGCTTAGCAGTTTGTGAATGAGGTCAGCTCAACCACAATTGTGCAAATGGGTCCGATGTTACTCGATGTTACCAATGTTTTTGCAGACTTCCTAAGGTATTGCGGATTTAAGTAATGGGAAGTGGGCGGCTTTACACAGTGGTGGGCGTCTTTTTACAGTGCTGCGATTGTATGGCGTTCGCATTAATTTGCATAATTTTGCAGTGGCCAGGTGCATGCGTCTGCAGACTTGCAATTCAAGCTGAATCAGGCCCTCTGGGCCTGATTCAGAGCCGCTCGTAAGCGGCCGCTCGTTCGCTCCGAGCGATGTTCGTACAACTGCGCATGCGTATGGGCTGTAATACGCATGCGCGAACCAGTCATTGCGGTCGGAAATTGTGTGCTCGCAAAATAGCGAATGCCTGCTAATTTGAGTGACAGAATGAGGCGTTTGTGGGTGGTAACAGGGGAAGGTGCTTGAAAACGGGGAGTGGAGATCCGAACGCAGGCGTGCCAAAAGGTCAAAACGGGCGTTTTAAGGGTGTGCATAATTAACAAAGCAGCGTCATCGACCACGTCACTTGACGTAGGATGCGAGCGGCCAGGAGGCATCTTTACAAAATAGCGAGCGCGTATTTCGTTCACTCGCTCAGACATAGAGGCGTCAACAGACCGCAAAGAGCGAGTGCTCAATTTAAATAGCCGGCCCCTTTTTCTAAACGAGCGAACGCAAATAGCGTCCGGCTCTGAAACAGGCCCTGTGTTTAATAGTGAAGAAAAAATAATGAAGTTGACGTTCAATTACTGTTGTACCGCATACATAATAACATTATACAATAATTACACAAGAAACCACGAAAATTACAAACTTAAACATAACTGAAGTTGAGTCAACAATAAAAAATGTTCCCCCTTGTTTGGAACCTATTGTAACAGTCTGTCATTTTCCTTAAAATGTTAGCAGACAGTATATACTGCCTTCCAGTACTTCCTTGGATAGTAGGCACTACTGTTTTAAGGGGACGTGAATAAAAGGAACAAAACACTTATCATCTCTTGAAGGCCAGGATAACACATTTGTTGATTGGTTTGGTGCCAGAGTTAATATTTGATATGATATGATAAGAGTTAATGGCCACGATTCAATTCAGCGCGATGCTGAATAGCCTCGGGAGGGAGCTCCTGGGACTATTCAATTCAGCGAGCTATTAAGTCGGAGAATGCCAGTTCTCCCGGCTTAACCTGGGTGTTTAGTCACAAGAACCTGCATTCTCCAAGTGCCGGCCGCGAGTCTGTTAGCGCCGCGCTAAGCCGACAAACAGCCAGCACTTTTGTCACACCAAACATCGCACTGAATTGAATAGCTCTGGGAGCTCCGTCTCGGGGCTATTCATAATTGCTTTGAATTCAATCACAGCCAATATGTCAACTTCATGCTGTTATTAAGCCAGGACAGATAATGCAGAATTCAACTGTCACACTGTAAAGAACAAACATAAATATGCCAACCAATAGAAATTGAATCATCGGTGACTAGTTTAACTGAACCTGCAGCAACAGATGAGATGAATGAAAGTAATGCATAGCTTGGTTGTACACCAGTGAATTTGCATCAGGTAAAGAGAAGACACCAGTAGGCAAAAGCTAAAAGAAAGAAAGAGCAGGCAATGAAAGCCATTCAAGAGAATCTTACTCAAATATAGGGGGTCATTCAGACCCGCTCGTGAGCGTCAGGTCGCTCGCAAGCGGGTCGATGTTCCCCACTGCGCATGTGCACGACGGTGGGAGCTCCGTCGTGCGCATGCGCGAGACCCGGGGAGCGACAGGCTTTCCATCGCTCCAGGTCTCGCACCAAAGGGGGCATGCTGTCGATGTTGATTGACAGCACGCCCCCTTTGGTGGGCGTGCCGGGGGCGTGGCTGCCAGACGGAGGCGTTCCCATGGGAACGCCTATCGTCTGAAGCCGGCCCCACTGACATCACTAGTGATGTCAGTGGGAGTGATTTTGGCTCTGATAGAGCCAAAATCACTCCAGGGCTTGTGGCTGGGAGACCCTACCGCAGAGTCTCCGTCGGAAGTCCGATGGTCGCGATGGTCTTGACCATCGCGACCATCTTTTTGGCTGCTCGCATATGCTGTGGGTCGTCACCCACAGCTATACGAGCGGCCAGGAGGCCGCTCCATTTTCATGGAGGAGGGCCCTGATTCAGAGCGAGCGCTCTGGTCAGAGCATTCAGCTCTGAATCAGGCCCATTGTCTCTTCCAAGCACATCACTAGAATCCAGGGACAAATGCAGGATTTTTAGGGGGATCGGTTCCATATTATATATATATATATATATATATGTATATATATATATATATATATATATATATATACAATCCCACATGGTAGTACTTGCAGTACAGACCAAAACTTGGCACTCCAGGATTCGTAAAAAGATGCTTTAGTTTATATGCAATGAATCTCCATCAACGTTTCTGGGCTACGCAGAGCCCTGTCATCAGGATGATAGCAGGTACAAGTGTGAATAAAGGAGCTTACCTTATATCCCCCTGCAACTAACGGCAGTGTTGGAGCTCGGCGGTGCATGTCCACCTCCCTGAGCGCCCCCCACAGTGATGACGTCAGCTGTAGGCGCCTGGCTGTCAACCTAGTTACGCCGGACGCTGCCTCCTGCTCCGGCGCTGTTCTGCAAGAAAAAGAAAAGAAACTATTGAAAGACACCCAGTGACAATAGCAGTGCAAGGAATAAAGCATAAACAGACATAATAAATCACTGAAAAACAGATATAATAACAATAGCAATAAATGGTAAACAAGTGAATGACAAATTACAAAACATTACAATTTTTTTTTTTCATTTAACCCCTTCGGTTGTAATGTATCCAATCGAACAATCCAGCAGGCCTCCAGTCTTGCTAAGTCCTTACTTGCATTCCCACCTAGGAGACACTTTGATCATATACAGTCAGGTGCATAAATATTGGGACACTGACAGAATTTTCATATTTTGGCCTCTATTCACCACCACAATGGCTTTGAAATGAAACAAACAAGATGTGCTTTAACTGCAGACTTTCAGATTTAATTTGAGGGTAATTACATCCAAATCAGGTGAACGGTGTAGGAATTACAACGTTTCTATATGTTCATCCCACTTTTTAAGGGGCCAAAAGTAATGGGACTATCAACTCAAAAGCTATTTCATGGACAATTGTGTGGGCTATTCCCTCGTTATTTCATTATCAATTAAGCAGGTAAAAGGTCTGGAGTTGATTCTAGGTGTGACATTTGCATTTGGAATCAGTTGCTGTCGACTCTCAATATGAGATCAGTAAAGCAAGCCTTCATTAGGCTGAAAAATCAAAACAAACCCATCAGAGAGATAGCAAAAACATTAGGTGTGGCCAAATCAACTGTTTGGAACATTCTTAAAAAGAAAGAACGCACCGGAGAGCTGAGCAACACCAAAGACCTGGAAGACCACGAAAAACAACTGTGGTGGATGACAGAAGAATTATTTCCCTGGTGAAGAAAAACCCCTTCACAACAGTTGGCCAAATCAAGAACACTCTCCAGAAGGTAGGTGTATATGTGTCAAAGTCAACAATCAAGAGAAGACTTCACAAGAGTGAAGTTATATAGAGGGTTCACCACAAGATGTAAACCATTGGTGAGCCTCAAAAACAGGAAGACCAGATTAGAGTTTGCCAAACAACATCTAAAAAAGCCATTACTGTTCTGGAACAACATCCTATGGACAGATGAGACAAAGATCAACGTGTACCAGAGTGATGGGAAGAGAAGAGTATGGAGAAGGAAAGGAACTGCTCATCACTACCACCTCATCAGTGAAGCATGGTGGTGGTAGTGTCATGGCGTGGGCATGTATGGCTGCCAATGGAACTGGTTCCCTAGTATTTATTGATGATGTGACTGCTGACAAAAGCAGCAGAATGAATTCTGAAGTGTTTCGGGCAATATTATATGCTCATATTCAGTCAAATGCTTCAGAACTCATTGGACGGTGCTTCACAGTGCAGGTGGACAATGACCCGAAGCATACAGCAAAAGCAACCAAAGAGTCAGTGACAGGGCATAAGCCCACTGAGTATTATACAAGCTCCGTGACAGGGCATAAGCCCACTGAGTGTATTATACAAGCTCCGTGACAGGGCATAAGCCCACTGAGTGTATTATACAAGCTCCGTGACAGGGCATAAGCCCGCTGAGTATTATACAAGCTCCGTGACAGGGCATAAGCCCACTGAGTATTATACAAGCTCCGTGACAGGGCATAAGCCCACTGTGTGTATTATACAAGCTCCGTGACAGGGCATAGCCCACTGAGTGTATTATACAAGCTCTGTGACAGGGCATAAGCCCACTGAGTATTATACAAGCTCCGTGACAGGGCATAAGCCCACTGAGTGTATTATACAAGCTCCGTGACAGGGCATAAGCCCACTGAGTATTATACAATCTCCATGACAGGGCATAAGCCCACTGAGTGTATTATACAAGCTCCGTGACAGGGCATAAGCCCACTGAGTGTATTATACAAGCTCCGTGACAGGGCATAAGCCCACTGAGTGTATTATACAAGCTCCGTGAAAGGGCATAGCCCACTGTGTGTATACAAGCTCCGTGACTCCAGTTCATAGTGATAAATTAATATGGATCACGAGAATGAACCTAGAGGAGAGCAGAAACAACATGTAAATGCTAGCATTGCAGCGGCTGGAAGTCCATCACTTTCATCTATGCTCAAGGGCGTAGAGGCTTTAAAAACTTAGGGAACCTGAAATCAAAAGATTTAGATTTCACAGGGGTAAAGACAAAAAAAAAACCTCTAAAGACTACTACTATTGCAGAGAAACAGAAAATTGGCAACATACCATTCACCACACGTAGCGGCAAGGAAAGACTCAGGCTTTGCCCTTTATTTCTGAGTGGTGGTTCTGCAACTGTCAGTGAGGCATCTTGTGCCTCTCATGATGATAAAAGACCTTTTCAATCAGACTATAGAAGTGTGAAAAAATTTAAAACCAATATGGCAGTAGAACAAACTGTGTTTTTTGAAACACAAATGTCAGAAATCCCTGAGGAGAGTCTAAGTGGGTCCACAAGTGGCATTGCTATGTGTAAGCCTGACCTTTCAGAGAAGCCACCATCCACAGTTTCTTTTCCATCTGTAGTTGTGGGGATGAGCAGTATTGCCGAGGACATAGAAATTTGAGGATGCCACTGTGGAATTGCAAGAGGATGAGAGGGATATATGTGCAGCTGACGCTGGCACTAATGAGGATGTTAAGGATGAGGATATTATTTGTATAGGTAAGGCACCAGTGGAAGCAGCTCTTGGCCAACGACGAGACCGTAGGGTCTCCCTTGTCGTAAGCCCCGGAGAGCTTCTGGCTCTGTCTGAGCCGGAAGCTCTCCACTGACATCACTAGTGATGTCAGTGGGCCCGCCCCCAAATGGTAGGCATTCCCATGGGAACGCCTCCATTTGGGCTGCCACTCCCCCGGCCCGCCTTCCAAACGGGGCAAGCTGTCAATCAACATCGACAGCTCATCCCCTTTGGATCGAGACCCGCTACGACCGGCGCTGTTGGTCATAGCGGGTCTCACACATGCGCACGACGGTGCCGGCGCCATCGTGCACATGCTCTGTGGGGGGCCATCGACCCGGTCCGAGCGCATCGGCGCTAACGACCGGGTCTGAATGACCCCTTGAATCTTTGAGCGCTAGGCCTGCTGCTGCTGCTGCTGGTGGATCTTCATCCCAGAAGTGGACCAAGAAGACTACTAGTAGTATACCAAAAAAACAATTGACTGTTAAAGAATCTCTTGCAAGGGGAAACAAGTATGACAGCTCTCACCCTGTCACACAGCGGATCACTGACGCCATGACAGCTATGCTAATATTAGATCTGCATCCAATATCCGCAATTAATGCAGTGGGATTTACACAGCTAATTGAGGTCATGTGTCCCCGGTACCAAATTCCATCTCGGTTTCATTTTACCCGAAAAGCCATTCCTCGGCTGTACCAGGACGTTAAACAGAACCTAATTATTGGCCTGCAAAATGCTATTGTACCCACTGTCCACTTAACCACAGATATGTGGACAAGCGGTAGTGGACAAACTAAAGATTACATGACTGTGACGGCCCACTGGGTGGGTGAATCGCCTTCAGCAGCAGCAGTATCTAACAAACAACACCAGCTCATTCAGAGGCAGGCAACTCTGTGCATCACCGGATTTAATAAGAGGCATACCGCTGACAACCTTTTAGAAAAACTAAGAGATGTCATAGAAACATGGCTTACCCACTTGGACTCTCCTCAGGATTTCTGATTTCTGACAATGCTACAAATATAGTGAAAGCATTACAGCTTGGTGAATTCCAACACATCCCCTGTTTTGCTCACACAATAAACTTAGTGGTGCAGGGTTTTTTAAAAAATGACAGGGGCGTGCAGGAGATGCTGTCTGTGGTCCGAAAAATTTCGGGACATTTTCGGCATTCAGCAGCAGATTGCAGGAGATTGCAGCACCTGCAAGAGCAGTTTAATTTGCCCTGCCATCAACTGAAGCAAGAAGTGGTAACGAGGTGGAACTCAACCCTGTATATGCTTCAGCGGATGGAGGAGCAGCAAAAAGCCATCCATAGCTATACGACAAGCCATGACATTGGGAGAGGAGGGGGAATGTACCTTACCCCAGCACATTGGAGAGTACTTTCTGTCTTGTGCAAGGTGCTCAAACCATTTGAAGTTGCCACTTGTGAAGTGAGTGCTGACACTGCTAGCTTGAGTAAGGTGATTCCCGATTTCGCTTTTGGAAAAGCAGCTGGAGAAACTGAAGGATGAGATTAAACAAAGTGATTCCGCAAAGTATGCTGGACTGATAGATCAAGACCTTTGTTTGCTTCGCCAGGATCCACGGGTGGCCAAGATCTTGAAATCTGATCATTATATTTTAGCAACCATTCTTGATCCTAGGTTCAAGTCATATGCTGTGTCTTTCTTTACAACTGACCCAGATCTTAAAAGAACCAAAGCGCTCCTGGTGAGCAAGTTGGCAGCTGAAGTGACACATGGCACTACGATGACGTCTCCTCCTTCGGATTCTCCAGCAGCAGCCAGAAAAAAATGCACCTTTTCCAAAAGACCCAGTGGTGATGCAGATAAGTCAAGTCAACATTTTGACATCTGGTCGGGTCTAAAAGATTTGCCCAACACCAGTGACACCTGTACCGTAACTCCATCTAATACGATTACCATCCAAAGAATGGTGGAGGATCATTTTCAGGACACCGTACACGTAGACATGTCACAGAGTCCCTTCGAATATTGGAAGAAAAAAAAGGCAATTTGGAGACCCTTGTATAAACTGGCTTAGCATTACTTAAGCTGCCCACACTCCAATGTGTACTCAGAGAGAGTTTTCAGTACAGCCAGGAACCCTGTGAGCGAACGACGAAGGAGGCTACTTCCACAAAATGGAGAAAAAATGATGTTCATTAAATGAACTGGAAATTTCACAAGGAAAACCTTTCCCGCCAATCACGTCAAAGTACAGATACTTCTGTAATGGTGGATTCCAGCGGGGATGAACTGATATTGTGTGAGGAAACGGATGATGTACACACTGATGAGGGTGAGGATGGCAATGATGGTGACATCATGCCACTGTAGACCTGTTGCCTTTAGTAGATTGGAAGATTTTTTTGTGGGGGCCCAAACAAACCAAGCACTTCAGCCACAAAGTGGCAGTACCTGTCGCTGAAATGCTTCGTTTGTTAAAGTGTACATGTCCTTTTTAAGATCCAACATAAAGGGTGGGTGGGAGGGCCCAAGGACAATTCCATCTAGCACTACCTTTCATTTCTACCACTGCTGTGTGGCATAGTTTCATAGATGTGCTTTAAACTGTGGTGTCAGTGCCACTGCGCCGCTGCTCTGACGCTTGGTAACCAGTCAGCTCACTGCAACCCTTAGCCAATAATGGTGAAAACAATAATTTAAGCTGTGAGGTGGTCTAAATTGACTGTAAATGACTGGAAATGAATGTTATTGAGGTAAATAACACTCTAGGAAGAAAAAAAAGCTCAATTTATGTCATTTTAGATTTTTTTGCCAATTTTGGCAAAAAATCCAAATCCAAAGCCAGTCACCGCAGTTTGGCAAATCCAAATCCAAAGCCGGACGACGAATTAGAACCAAATCCAAATCCGGCAAAAATGGTCCGGCGCACATCCCTAATATTGTTTAGTTTGTCCCATTACTTTTGGCCCCTTAAAAAGTGGGAGGCACATATAGAAACCGTTGTAATTCCTACACCGTTCACCTGATTTGGATGTATTTACCCTCAAATTAAATCTGAAAGTCTGCAGTTACAGCACATCTTGTTTGTTTCATTTCAAAGCCATTGTGGTGGTGAATAGAGGCCAAAATATGAAAATTCTGTCAATTCTGTCAATGTGCCAATATTTATGTACCTGACTGTATCTTAATGATGCCAAGGTATGGTTCATTTGTTGAAGTGTCTTGCTCAGTGGCGTAACTAGGGTATATGGAGCCCAGGGCAAGCTTAAAAATGGAGCCCCCCCATGTGTGCGAGACGAAAAATGAGCGTGATCACATGGGGCGTGGTCACTTAGAAATTGGGCATGTCAACATGACACACCCCTATCTCATCACTCTGAACATTCCTTTCCATTCCATATGCACCTTAAATGCATTGCCCCTTATACAGTCCCCCTTAAACAGGCCTCCAGTAGTGCCCCTCATACAGTACCCCCAGTATGTAATGTCCCCAGTAGTGATCCCTCTTATGCAGGCCCTCAGTAGTACCCCTTATACAGTACTCCCATTAGTGGTCCTCATTTTGCAGCCGACCATTAGTTCCCCTTTTATAGTGCCCCCAGCAGTGGTCCTCCATATGCAGGCCCCCAGTAGTGCCCCTTATACAGTGCCCTCAGTAGTGATCCCCCTTATGCAGTGCCCCCAGTAGTGGTCCCCCCTATGCAGTGCCACTTATACAGTGCCCCCAGTAGTGGTCCCCTTTAGCAGGCCCCCAGTATTGATCCCCCCTATACAGTGCCCCTTATACAGAGTCCCCCCAGTAGTAGTCCCCAGTAGAGGCCCCCCCGATGCAGTGCCCCACTCGCCAGTAGTGCCCCCAGTAGTAGACAAATACGAGTAAACAAAAAAAATACCACTTACCTGAATCCCCGCTCCAGCTCCCGCCGCCGTCCGCACACCCGCAGTCATCCCAGGCTGGCGCACTCTGCGTTATGGGAGAGACGTCATTACCCACTGCAGGAGCCAGAAGACAGAGCTCATGAGTGAGCTCCAACCGGCTCTTGCAGTGGGCACAGCAGCCAATGAGAGTCTGTCTGACTTGTTGGCTGCTGATTAGCACACACATCGCCACTGCACTGGCGGTGATGTGTGTGTAAATACCCCAACCTGAGGCCGCCTCCCACCCTCCACCTGGCGCTATTGGGTAAGCGCTGAGGGGGAGGGAAGGGGCTCGGATGTGCAGCACAGGACTGGCGCTGGGCATAGGGAAGCCTGGCGCCAGTCCTGAGTAAATGTGTAGTGCTGACTGCACTCACTGCAGTCGGCACTACACTGGCTAACTCGGACAGGCCATTATTTTGCCCGGCGGCGCCCCCGGCGTCGGCGGTCCAACGGCGCATAGGGCACGAGCCCCGGTGGCCCTGCCCTGTTTACGCCACTGGTCTTGCTTCAGACTGGTCTATATCCTTATCGTCATTCTTATTGAAGACCTATGTAAGGCCATGCGTTCCTTAAATTTACGGGAGATCATACCCATATAATATTTGCCACAGGGACGGATGATAATGTAAATCACATCCTTTGAAGAGCAATTAAGTACCTGTCTTATGTTGTAAACTTTCCCCATATGAGAGTGTTTGAATGGATTCCCAGTTTGTAGAAAACCACAAGTGATGTAATTCGGGCATCTGCGGCATCCTGATTTTTTAAATTGCAACAGTCCAGACGGTTCCTGAGCGTGATTGGTAACATCCATGCGTACTAGCTTATCCCAGAGGTCTCTTCCCAGTCTGTAGCAGGCCATAGGTCTAAGTTGTTTAAAGTTATATAAGTCATAATCAGTTGTGACTATAGGCCAGAGTGCTTCGTGGCCCGAGATATAATGGGGCTAGCCGTATTACAGGTTGAGTCTCCTATATACAAATATTCTGAAATACAGAATATTACGAAATGCGGACTACTTTTAGCATGAATGAGAAAGTAAAACCTTTGCTTTCTGATGGTTCAATGTACACAAACTTTGTTTAAAGCATAAAATTATTAAAATATAGTATAAAATAACCTTCAGGCTGCGTGTATAAAGTGTCTATGAAACATAAATGAATTTCATGTATGTGCACAAATTTTTTTTGATACACAAAATTATTAAAAATATTGTATAAAATGACCTGCAGGCTGTGTGTATGAGGTGTATATGAAACATAAATTAATTTCATGTATGTACACAAACTATTTTTGATACACAAAATTATTAAAAATATTGTATAAAATGACCTATAGGCTGTGTGTATGAGGTGTATATGAAACATAAATTAATTTCATGTATGTACACAAACTATTTTTGATACACAAAATTATTAAAAATATTGTATAAAATGACCTGCAGGCTATGTGTATAAGGTGTATACAGAACATAACTGCATTCTGTGTGTAGATTTTGGTTCCATTTTGGATATGGGAGACTCAGTCTGCATACTTAGTTTACCATACTAATGTATTGGATTTGTTTTTTTGTTTATTTTGTTCCAAGGACTGTAACAAAGACTCTGTATCCAGAGCCAGAGCTTTCATCTTAAGGTTGTTCAAATGTTTTAACTCATACCCTCTTTGTAGAAATGTTGTAATTACTACATCCAGTGCTTCAGATAATTTAGCTGGGTCGCTGGTGATTTTTGCTACCCACAGCATCTGTGAGTATGTAAGACCTGTTTTTAAAGATCTAGGGTTGTGGCTATTGGCTTCAAGAAATGTGTTTCTGTCAGTCTCTTTATAAAATACAGATGTAGTAAGTTCACCTAGTCTGTTGGAAACTAGAACATCTAGGAAGCTGACGTCTTCTCTACCACTTTGATATGTGTTGGTAATCTATTGATTTTATCCATCATACTCACAAAGAGGTCGATTCCGCCATCCCACAACATGAAGCAGTCATCAATGTACCGCTTGTACCAAATGATGTGTTTGCTCAAAGATGGATCTGAGAGGAATTATTCTTGTTCAAGATTAAACATATACACATTTGCATAAGATGGGGGTCACATTGGACCCCATAGTGCATCCAGTGCGCTGTAGATAATATCCACCATCATATACAAAGTAGTTGCGAGTCATGAAGTCAGCATTAGGAGGAGGTGCTGATCCTTATAGTGCCATGTGGAGGTTTTTTGGGGTACCTCCAAGGTAAGTTAGCTCTCAGCTCATACATGTACTGTTATCATGCAGTACATCAGTTTGTAATTATATGACCCAGAGTGGGTGCTACTATTATGTAGCAATAATTATTTTGGGGTGAGCGTTTGGGAGTGGGGCCCCCGGGGTTGTTCTGGCTGGACCTTGCTCATGGCATCACCACTTAATTCACATTGAATATTTTTTTCACTTCTCTATTCGTTTGTATATTATTTATGTCATTTTAATTCTTTTCCACTTCATTAACACTTTTTGATTTATCTTTACACATCTATTCTTTTACACTTCACTATCACCTTTTTACCCCTTTTCGTGTGATGTCCTGGGGATGGTCCTTGGCTGGAATTTTTTGGGGTGCCTTGCTTCTCGGATGTGAACCCCTTAATGTTAGGGACGCTGGTATAGAGGAGCCGCGACGTGGCCCAGCGCTTATTCATATATTTGCAAATGTATGTAAACCAATACCTCTGAATTTCTATTATCATGTAGGATTCAAGTATTTTTGATTTATCTGCAGTGTGCTGGGGGGCAATTTTCTTTTTTCTGTGTTCAGTGTAAACCCCACCCTTTACAAGCACCTGTAGTATATTATTAAGCTGATTGAGCAACTATCATATTTTGTGTTTGCAGTTTGGAGGCATGAAGGGAGTCAGCATTAGGAGGAGGTGCTGATCCTTATAGTGCCATGTGGAGGGTTTTTTGGGGTACCTCCAAGGTAAGTTAGCTCTCAGCTCATACATGTACTGTTATCATGCAGTACATCAATTTGTAATTATATGACCCAGAGTGGGTGCTACTATTATGTAGCAATAATTATTTTGGGGTGAGCGTTTGGGAGTGGGGCCCCCGGGGTTGTTCTGGCTGGACCTTGCTCATTGCAGTCTGCTGGGGGGCAATTTTCTTTTTCTGTGTTCAGTGTAAATCCCGCCCTTTACAAGCACCTGTAGTATATTATTAAGCTGATTGAGCAACTTCCATATTTTGTGTTTGCATTAAGAAAAGCTGTTGTATCCTTAAGATAAGTATCTTGTTTAATGATGAATGGTTGCACCAATCTATCCAAAAGCTCTGATACTGGTAGATACCGGGAACCCCTGGCGGATATGATAGGTCTGCCAGGGAGCCTGTGAATGACTTTGTGATTTTTGGGGACCGTATATAGGACTGGGGTCACTGGATGTGGTTGAGTGAGAGCTGTATATGTTGTGGGCAAAAGCTTACCCGTATCCACTGCTGTTTTCAATATGTTATTCAACTCAAGTTGGTAATCTTGTGTAGGGTCCCTTTGAAGTTGGCTATAGACATCCAAACAAGACAATTGTCTTGTAATGTCCTCCTTATACTGGGACAAGTCCTGAACGTCGATCCCCCACCTTTATCGGTAGGGCAGATGATGATACTTTTATCCCTGCTTAAGTTGTTTAATGCCGCAAACTGTTGTTTCGTTAAATTAGGGTCAATTCAGTTTCGGGTATTGTTGTATCTTTTGACAGAATCATCCAGGAGTCTAGTAAATGTTTTTAATGAAGGATTAGACGATTGTAGATGAAATGTATATATATATATATATATATATATATATATATATATACATGTGTGAGACACACAATACATCACACACACACGCCGACACTAACAAAAGACTGACATGATTCTGCAGAGTTAGCCTCTCAGTGCCGTGCCACACCAAACAGCTCCTCAATCCTTTGCATGCACCGTGGGAGTTGAGTCACTGGAGAGACGTCATGACATCTCTCCTTAAAGCCAGTGTGCCATGCATGAGCCGGGGGAGGCAGAGCTCACAGCAGGGTTGTGGATAGATCCCCTTCCGTAGATGTACCTACTGAAGGGGATCTATACACAACACTCACAGCAGTCAAGACAGACGGGTGCGCCACTGATATACATCGCAGAGGGCACCCGGCAAATAGAAGTTGCAGCAGCCTGGTTGGTCAGGGGGGGGTTTCAGGGTACTCAGAAACCCCCCCTGCATGCGCTAGTGGAATCACCCCATATATGAAAAGCATGAAGAGGCGCCACAACAAGAAGTAATAAAAATATTAACTCTAGCTCCAAACCAATCAACAAATGTGTTATTCTGGCCTTCAAGAGATGTGTTTTGTTCCTTTTCATCACGTCCTTTGTGTGACAGAAGTGCCTCCTATCCAAGGAAGTACTGGAAGGCAATATACCATGTCTGCTGACAGTTTAAGGAAAATTACAGACAGTTACAACAGGTTCCAAACAAGGTGAAAATAATGTCATTGCTGATTTAACTTCAGTTATGTTTAAGTTTTTAAATTTCATGGTTTCTTGTGTAAATTATGTATGTGATACAAAAGTAATCAAACGTCTCCTTAATTATTTTTTTTCTCCACTATGAAATAGAGTACCATGCTGATTTTTTTGTGGTGGTAGTAATATATAATAAACCTTTGTTAAGAAAAATTGGGATATTTAATGTTGATTTAACCTAGTGTTTTTAATTCTCTTCCAAAATCTTGAATTTTTGCTGTAATTTAAAACATAAGGCAGATAAATTAAATTAGTTTAGATTTTTGGATTCAGGAGGAAAAGTTACCTTAGGGGTCCAAATTTCGTGGTGATCCTTTAATAAACACCTGTGATACTTCAAATAAACTGAATAAATAAGCCACGACTGGTAAATAGTTTAATTAATTGAAAAATCAATATTTCGGAAACGAACAGTCAGACAGTCGAGATATTTGGCAGAAATAGTTTTTTACATCTTCTGTTAACTAAAAAAAACTTGAACTGACGTGGTATGACCCAGAACTTATTTTTAGTTAGTGCAATATATTAATAAATAAACCATATGGTCATTTATCATAACACTTTTCCCATTATGAAAAAAGACACAGGATTGGCATCATAATTGGAGAACTCATGGAAATTTGGGATTCCCAGATATGCTGGGAGAGTAGGCACGTATACTTTAATCTAGACATAAGAGACATTATCACACACTGCTTTCCTGGGTATCCAAAGTATTACATACTTGCCAACAGCATACCCCCGCCACCGACTCCTTTTTGGGTACTTTTCCGCCGTCCCACCCACAGGCTGCAATGTTGCAGGGGGGCACTCTCTTTCATGTGCATGGCATCTAAACAGTGTGGAGGAGAGCCTGGGGGCAGCACAGCAGCTTGGGGAGCATGCCCCCGGAGTGATGCGGTAACACACAGAGCAATGCTCCTTTGCAGGGCCAGATTAAGGCTTGTGGGGTCCCCGGGGGGCAACTAAGTTGTGGGGGCACCATCAATAAAATTGCCACAACCTCACACAAAGACTACTATGCCCCTTACCTTGTCTCTGAACTCTTCACTGACTGGCAAGGTCGCAGCATACTGTATCATGTCCGCAACACTGCTAAGAATAAATATATATATAGTAAATAGATAATATATATATATATATATATATATATACATAGATAAGATAGAGATATATAAAGATAGATATATAGAGATGGAGGAAGGGGCAGGGGGAGACAGAGAGGAAGGGACAGGGAGGGAGACCGGGAGAAAGGGAGAGAGAGGGGGGAGGGAGAGAGACAGAGAGAAAGATAGAGAGGGAGGGGAAGAAAGACAGAGGGACTGATTCAGACCCGCTCACGAGCGCTAAGCGCTCGCAAGCAGGTCGATGGTGCCCTAGTGCGCATGCGCATGACGGAGGGAGCTCCGTCGTGCGCATGCGCGAGACCCGCATAGCGACGCCCAGCTGTCGCTATGGGTCTCGTACCAAAGGGGGCGTGCTGTCGATGGTGAGTGACAGCATGCCCCCTTTGGTGGGCGTGACGGGGGCGTTGCTGCCCAGACAGAGGCGTTCCCATGGGAACACCTACCGTCTGGGGCCGGCCCCACTGACATCACTAGTGATGTCAGTGGGAGTGCTTTTGGCTCTGATAGAGCTTAAAGCACTCCTGGGCTTGCGGCAGTGAAACCCTACAGCAGGAGGCCGCCCCAATTTTAGGTAGGAGGGCCCTGATTCAGTGCGAGCGATCTGGTCAGAGCGTCCGGCTCTGAATCAGGCCCAGAGAGGGAGATAAAGGGAGGGGAAATAGGTAGGGAGGAGGGGGTAGGGAACAGAGAGGGAGGAAGGGACTGAGAGCATGCCCACACTACCTGCAGCATAATCTTTCTGATGGAGCCGACACTTCACGGCATTAGGTCCCACCCTTTACCGATAAACACCCACAAATCGTGACATGATGTCAGTGAGGGGGTGGGGCTTCCATAGTCAACCATGGTCAGGTCCATGAGTGAGTGTGCACTGCTGTGTGGCTGCCAGGAGCCGGCCAGGGAGAGTCCAGAGTGGCCATGTTCTGGCCAATGTTTGCGTCAGTGTGGGGGCCTCCAATGTGTGGGTGTCCTTGGGCGACTGACCCGTCCGTCCCGCCTATAATCTGGCTCTGCTCCTTTTTCAGAGTGTCCCTCTTCCCGCATGTTGGGAGCAGGCCCGGCAACAGGGGGTTACAAGGGGTACACCCATGCTGGGCCCTGAGGTTCTGAGGGGCCCCTAGATCTCAGGAAGCAAAAAGCATTTGCTGTGAGTCCGCGGCTAATAGTAAATAATAAATTCCCCCCCCCCCGCTGCCGCCTGCCTGGCAACAAAAAATATTATTATTCCCGGTTCCCGCAAGGACGGTATCCCCTGCAGCCCCATCACCTGTACTGTGTGTGGCCGAGGTGCACTGCTGAAGGGGGCATTACTATGAGGGCACTGCTGCAGGCGACATTACTGTGGGGGAATTACCAGGGGGGGTTGCCAAATTACTGTATTGCCCAGGGTGACAAAAACCCTAGCTTCGGCCCTGTCCTTGGCCTGCTGCCACGACGTTGGAAAGGTAAAGATGTCCATCCACCGAGTAGCAGGGAGTCCAGGACATACAACCGACCGCCACACTGAGCACACAGACAGGCCAGCACACTACTTCAAGCTGTGCCTGCAGCTCTGCGACTCCCCTGTCTGCCCCAGGGAATGTTTGTGGGGGTAAGTGACATTCATGACAGAGTGGTTTCATTTTATTTAAGATTGATATTGACAAAGTGCCCCTTTTCTTAATTTTACATATAGCTCCAGTTTTGTGTATATATATATATATATATATATATATAAAATATATATATATATATATATATATACAGTCAGGTGCATAAATACTGGGACATTGACAGAATTTTCATATTTTGGCCTCTATTCACCACCACAATGGCTTTGAAATGAAACAAACAAGATGTGCTTTAACTGCAGACTTTCAGATTTAATTTGAGGGTAATTACATCCAAATTAGGTGAACGGTGTAGGAATTACAACAGTTTCTATATGTGCCTCCCACTTTTTAAGGGGCCAAAAGTAATGGGAGAAACTAAACAATCCTAAATCTAACTTTCACTTTTTAATACTTTGTTGCAAATCCTTTGCAGTTAATTACAGCCTGAAGTCTGGAACGCATAGACATCACCAGACGCTGGGTTTCATCCCTGGTGATGCTCTGCCAGGCCTCTACTGCAAATGTCTTCAGTTCCTGCTTGTTCTTGGGGCATTTTCCCTTCACTTTTGTCTTCATCAAGTGAAATGCATGCTCAATCGGATTCAGGTCAGGGGATTGACTTGGCCATTGCATAACATTCCACTTTTTAGCCTTAAAAACTCTTTGGTTGCTTTTGCAGTATGCTTCAGGTCATTGTCCATCTGCACTGTGAAGCGCTGTCCAATGAGTTCTGAAGCATTTGACTGAATATGAGCATATAATATTGCCCGGAACACATCAGAATTCATTCTGCTGCTTTTGTCAGCAGTCACATCATCAATAAATGCAAGGGAACCAGTTCCATTGGCAGCCAAAAATGCCCACGCCATGACACTACCACCACCATGCTTCACTGATGAGGTGGTATGTTTTGGATCATGAGCGGTTCCTTTCCTTCTCCATACTCTTCTCTTCCCATCACTCTGGTACAAGTTGATCTTTGTCTCATCTGTCCATAGGATGTTGTTCCAGAACTGTAATGGCTTTTTTAGATGTTGTTTGGCAAACTCTAATCTGGTCTTCCTGTTTTTGTGGCTCACCAATGGTTTACATCTTGTGGTGAACCCTCTATATTCACTCTTGTGAAGTCTTCTATTGATTGTTGACTTTGACACATATACACCTACCTCCTGGAGAGTGTTCTTGATTTGGCCAACTGTTGTGAAGGGGTTTTTCTTCACCAGGGAAGTAATTCTTCTGTCATCCACCACAGTTGTTTTCCGTGGTCTTCCTGGTCTTTTGGTGTTGCTCAGCTCTCCGGTGCATTCTTTCTTTTTAAGAATGTTCCAAACAGTTGATTTGGCCACACCTAATGTTTTTGCTATCTCTCTGATGGGTTTGTTTTAATTGTTCAGCCTAATGATGGCTTGCTTTACAGATAGTGACAGCTCTTTGGATCTCATATTGAGAGTCGACAGCAACTGATTCCAAATGCAAATGTCACACCTAGAATCAACTCCAGACCTTTGACCTGCTTAATTGATAATGAAATAACGAGGGAATAGCCCACACCTGTCCATGAAATAGCTTTTGAGTTGATAGTCCCATTACTTTTGGCCCCTTAAAAAGTGGGAGGCACATATAGAAACCGTTGTAATTCCTACACCGTTCACCTGATTTGGATGTAATTACCCTCAAATTAAATCTGAAAGTCTGCAGTTAAAGCACATCTTGTTTGTTTCATTTCAAAGCCATTGTGGTGGTGAATAGAGGCCAAAATATAAAAATTCTGTCAATGTCCCGATATTTATGAACCTGACTATATATATATATATATGTGTGTATAGATAGATATAGTATATAGATGCATGTAGCCCACATCGATCTATATAAATATATATATATATATATAAATATATATATGCACATACACAATACACAAACAGGCATGAAGGAAGACGGTAGCACTCTGAGACTTATAGTGAAATTTATATAATTGTTCCAAATATACCAATGTTGGGATGGGGCCCCCAGAGATATCTGTGTAATGGACCCAAGGATTTCTGTTGCTGGCCCTGGATGGGAGTTATGCCAACAGTGCAGATATTCACTGACCAAAAGGAATGTGAATTGTAAAAAAGTTGGCATGATTTTGCCCGGAATAGTACTGTTTAGGGCAAATTAGTATGACTGGTGACTTGGTATAGGCTTTTCCCAATTCTAATTCAGGAGTGCATTGACAATACCCATTAAAGCATTCCTCCCACTACACTCGAGCCAGTCACAGCTGTTGCAGTGATATAAAATTTATTTTCTGGCAGACTATACTTCTTTTATTACAGGATATCTGGGCTGTCACACTAAAATTGGGAGTCTTGGTGTTTCAGCTATCTCATTGTTTACCATGTGTAACTAAGATTTCAGTCAATGAGATAAAACTTGAACTAATGGACTATGATTCAGCAGCTACACAAAATATTGCTAACAAGGTATAGGGACCTCTTTCAGAGTCTCGCTAGGGCACGCTCGCTCGCTGGGAGCGATAAACGCTCATCTGCGCATACATATAATTTGCAGTGCGCATGCGCAAGTCATTCATTGCGATCTGATTTTGCTAGCTCGCAAGCCACTTTCAGGTCGCTGCTTTGAGTGACAGATAGTGCCGTTTGTGGGTGGTAACAGGAGAAGGTGCTTGTGAATGGGGGTGTGGATGTGCGAACGCAGGCGTGTCTGACCGTCAGAACTGCGTTTAATGGGTGTGCATAATTATCAAAGTAGCGTCATTGCACACATGACCTGGTTGTTTTTTAGCCTGAACTGCTTGCAGTGCTTGGGATAGGTTAGGTCAACCCCAAGCTCTGCGAGCAGTTCCGATGGGCCTCGATGTTCACGATTAATCAGACTCTTCCCAGAGATGACGTGTGCTGCGAGTGACAGGTGGGAGGTTTTATAGTGCAGCGTACGCTAACTGCCGTTGCTCACTAAGACATAGAGGGCGTCCTTACAGCGCAAAGAGCGATCGCTTGATTTGCATACCCGGCCCCTTTTTGCAAGCGAGTGAGGTCCTAGATTTTTAAAGGACTTTTTTTCAATGTTAATTTTTTATCAAAATATTTTATTCACCATATATACAGTATATACTATACAACTTCTATATTATTTATTATCAGTTATTTATACACATATTCAGCTCTTTCTAATACAAAAACGTATATTACTATCCATTAGTACAAAAGCATACTATTTGTGTATTTTAATGTAAGACCCTGAAATCCTGATTTCCTTTCTGTTTAAATCTGTGTGGTGTATGATTTTTTCACCTTATGTCTTCGTCGCTGCGGCTCCATCCAAGTCTTGCTTGGAGTTTACAGGTTGTGAAAGGATGAACATTTCCACCAGTAGTTAACTCAGGAAACCCCTGCTAGACTCTAACCACCCCTGCTAGACTCTAACCACCCCTGCTAGACTCTAACCACCCCTGCTAGACTCTAAATTTAACACCCCAAAGGAAAAATGGTTAAAAAACAACAACTTTTGCTGCATTTAATATGTCAATTTCTATGTATAATTATGAGTAATGGAATATACCTTTTAAAACTTTAACTTAACCATTAACGATACTAAAGCTTGAAGTTAAAATGTGTGGCATGGTTTGACTTGTAAGAGTTAAATAATACAGTACACCTCAATCTCCTCTAACACTGCTTTTATTGTCCCATAATGTTGCAGTAATTCACAGACTCAGCAGTTTGCAGCAAGCATATTAACTGCAGATTGGCACTAATAATCCTTTTCCATTGCCGCAATAACCCGGGTTATTGCTGGATCTACTGCTGCTCAGTGGAAAAGGGTCCCTGAAAAATAACCCTGATCCGGTGACCCGGGAATCCGACCCTGGTCACGATCAGGGTTGAACCTAGGAAGGACCCAGGTAATGGCCTGATGTAAACGGCGGGTCACGATGTCCTGGGCCATGCCTCGAACCAGCAGGTTGGCTGGCTTCAGTAGCACTTGGAGATTACACCATCTCCAAATGTCCACTGTAACGCTGGAAGACCCAGGTCAAGCCACTGGTGTAAAAAGTGGTAAACCCCGGCTCAGACCCGTACTCACTTCGTGCTCAGTGTCATGGGCTGGAGCCGGGTTTTTAGCGGAAAAGGGGCAGAATAAAAATAAAATCTAGATGCAAATGTGAAAGAGTAATATATGACAAGTTTATTCTGGATCATAGTCATTACAGTAGACCGGGTCTGAATCAGGTCCTCAGTTCCCGGCTCAGATCATCCCTAGTTCTCACCAACATAGTCCAGTGGTCCCAGTTCTGTGCCCACAACAAATACAGACCTCATATTGGGTCTGTTCCAACTGCACTCTCAGTATCAGCACCACTGCAGCTATTGTTTGTTGAGAAACATGCTATATAACCACCTTATAAGGACTGGATTGCCCCTCCCATGTCTCTTTTGCAATATCCAGCAATCCCCTTAGGTGTCTCCCATGCAGCAAATCAAAAAGCAAGAACCCTGTGGTAGATTGTAGAACCTCTCTAATGTCCGGCAATAAATATGGTTACAAATAATAGCAATCTTTCCTATCTTCACACACCACTTTTTTAAGCATATTGTTTAAAATTTTATTAAACCTCTCCACTAAACCATCATTCTAAAGGTGCATACACACTAGACGATATGCTCCCTGAGCGATATCGTCTAGTGTGTCCCCGGCAGGCTGTGCTCAATGTCGTTCATGACATTGAGCACAGCCGCTGAACGATATCATTAGCGATATCGTTCAGCGCCGGGCTCTCTCACCCATTCCCTGACATGCAGCAACCTGACGAGGTCGTCAGGTTGGCCTGCATGTCAGCCCGATGAACGAGGATGACGAACGACCCGCGGGAACGCGCGTCGTCGTCATCGTTCATCTTTTTTGTGTTAAACATGGACGATAAAGTGGACGACTGAACGATAACGATATCGTTATCGTTCAGTCGTCCACTTTAATCGCCCAGTGTGTACGCACCATAAGGGTGATACATGGAGGTCCTTAACTGAGTAGCCCATAAATAGGCTACACAACTGGTTCATGATTCTTGGAATAAATGTGGTTCCCTAATCAGGTATTTCCACTCTGCTAAAGACATGTACTAGCTCCTTAGCAATTGTCTTTGGTTGGCGTATTGTGCAATAATATTGCTTCCGGGTATCTGGTAGCATAATCCATTACCACCAAAATATACTGATGACCCCAGGCAGACTTTATTAGAGCTACAACCAATCCACAGCTATTCTCTCAAATGGGACTTCAATAATGAGCAATGGGACAAGCGGACTTCTATAATATGGCCTGGGGGCATGGTACTGACACTTAGAGCAGGATGCACAGTAGTCAGATACATCTTTATGGACCCCTGGCCAGAAAAACCACTGTAACATTCTCTCAGAGGTTTTCTCTACCCCTAGCTGTTACGCAGTTATGTGACAGTGAGCTACGTCCAACACCGTTCTATATGCCTTAGGAACTATCAATTGTTCATCAATATCTTCTCCCTTTTTTGGACATTTGATACAACAAATCTTGATGTACTGCCATCATCCACTTTTACATTCTCTCTAGCCTTTACTAGAGTAGAGTCTTTTAACTGTTCTGTAGCAAAAATATAATTTTCTCATTTCAAGATCAGACATTCAGTCAGCTGGTTCAACAACATTCTACTTTAGTTGGGGGTACATCATCTTGTGCTTCACTACTGATATCATTGTTTTCTGACTCCCCAATCATGCTTGGAAAAGAGAACACTTCAGACTTGGGGGAACATTTCTACTGCCACTGTATCAGTAACATTATCAAACAGGTCTGGGTTATTTACTTCTGAAACAAACTGGGTTCCAGCTTCCAGAAGTGGGAAACATTTCTCCCCAATATAGCATCATATATCAAATAAGGAACTAATCTCACAGTGATTATGGTGGGACCACATTGTGTTTCTAGGTTCACTTCAGTAGTAACATAATACCGAGTATCCCTGTGTATACAGGTTACATCTACAGTTTTCCCTGACATTTTAAGGGTTATGAACAAGTCAGATTGTCCGCAGAGGATTCGATATTTATTTATTCCCCTCATGTATTCAATTTTGATATGAGTCATGTGGTGGGGAGGTGCACCTAAGAATAATTACAAATCAACATACAATACATAGACAGCCCAAGAGGGTTCAAGTATTCTTATTTTAGGCTCTCACAGATTATAACATTACCTATAACTTCAGAGTAAGGTGTGTACTATTCATTAAAACTTAACTTTTATTGGTTACATTTAATATATAAGGTGAAATATACACAAACTATATAAATTCAAGAAAAAAGAAAACTACAAATAGAATGCAAATTGTCAAAATGACCTATCTAATGTGCATAGAATTATGACTGTATTTGATGACTAGTTGTTAAACCAGGGTTTATGTGCGTTAACCCACTGATTCTGCATTAACTGTGGAATCAATGGGTTTTCCACACATGTTAAACCACCGCAGGTGCCTTTTCTAGTGGGCTTTTCCACGCAGGTGCAGAAGCTGCGAGGAAAAATCCACATCTGTGTTTTAATGCAGGGAGTAAACCTCACTAATTGAATCTCCCAACGCTGGTAATTAGCTGCGGGGTAAACCCTGCGACTTCTTGGATTCCCTCCATAACATTAATATTGATCTTTTTTTTAAATATTGACTGGTGATATATCTGAATATCGATCATCAGAGATCGCGACTTTTCTTTACCCCAGTGGCTGCTTCTCTCTGCAGTCACTAGGGACTACTGCTGGGCTGCCTGATCATCAGTGATCGGTAGCAAGGCAGACACTGGGGGAAGGTGTATGGATGCAGAAGACTCAGGAGTTCCCTCTGCCATTGGTGGCTGATTGAAGATTATCTTTTGGCAGTCACCCAGTGGGCATTTCTGACTGGTTGCATTGTTTGTCAGAGAGAACCAAACCCCAGTAAAGAAAGTAAAAATACTGTAACCGAATGCCATAAAGGGATCTCCAGATTCAGACCCTCCCCGACAGTCAGTGTAAACACCCGTCTCCATATATTAACTGCCTGCATAAACAGTGGGGTTCTACTGCCAGGACAGCTGCCATCCATCAACGTCTGCAATGAAGAATGACCTCAGGTGTCCTGTCGCACCAACAATGTGTGTAATTCCTGGCTCCTACCATCCAAAAGCCACCTGCACATGTACGCTAATTGTACGCTAATTGTACACTAATTGGCAGGCGAAATAATATTTGTGATTCAGAAGGGAAAAACCAAGCATAGACCTAGGTCTACACAATGTTTCAAGTCTAATTTGTGTCCTCCCAAACCAAAGATAACAATCTATGAGGCGGAATAACCAGGGAGGGGTATAGTGTATGCTGGAGCCTGCTGGAAAAAATAATGTAATTTAGGCAAAACTATAACTTTGATCAAATTGAGCCATCCAGTGACAGGTAGAGTTTCTTCCAGATATGTAATTTAGCTTTAAAAAAAAACAATCTGTGGCCGAAAATAAAGCGCAATTAAATTAGACATATTTGCTGTGACTCAAATGCCCAGACACTTAAATTTAGTAGTCTACTCCAAGGTGGTCACATAGGTCCCACTAGGAGGACAATGGCCAAAGAAAAGCTAAGAGTGAACAGGCCCGGAGACAGAAATCAACCCCCATCTCGTGCCTCTACATAATCGGAAAGGGGAAGAAACATCCATTATTAGACTCTCCCTATGTGTCCCATTCACACAAGAAAAAGCACTGATACACCTCACAGGGCTCAAACTTGTGACCTTTTGTGCTGTGACCTGTGTTCTTGCCAGTTGAGCCACAGTGACTCTTGCTTTCTGTTTGGATATACTAACTAGACTATCCCTAGTGTGTTTAGCATCCACCCACTCCTTGATCTTAGCCAATCCCCTGCAGGCTATGGGGATATAAAGCAGGATATAGACTCAAGCATTGCCTTATTGAGGTCTACTCATAATCTATCTGTTTCTGCTCCTGTTCAAGGACTTTGACCTCAGCATGCCTTTGCTGACTATTCTGGCTCTGGGACCCCTGGCTCTGTTTTCTGACTCTGCTTATTCCTTTGAATACCTCTCTGAACCCAGATTGATTTCTGTGTACTGAACCCCTTTTTTACTTGCAATTTGGTTGTGCTTTGCCCATAGCTATCAGCAATTGGGATCCAAATACTGATATATAATTATAATAATATATATATAATATATATATATATATATAAAATATAACTAAAATAACAATGCTGCATCATGCTGCTTATTTTTACATGCAAAAGACCTTTTAAAAGTTAATTGCGAAAATGTGCTTGTAGCGTCTTCCACATCCTATTGGTAATTCACTTCACTGGTGTCACTAGAGGGGTGCGGGCTGCAATGGGTGACACCATCTGAGGAGGTGACACCAAAATAGCAGAGCTGCTCTGCTATTGTGGTGTCACCTGCTCACATGGTGTCACCGAGCAGCCACACTGCAGAGAGAGTCAGGTGAGAGGCTGGGGGCTGCCCAGCAGCTTCCAGAGCACTGGGTAAGCAAACTGTGTGACAAAAACGGGGGAGTGCCATGCAGTCGCGCACCCAAGATTGGCACACATGAGGGGGCATGGCTTCCCGGCATGAGGCCATGCCCCCTTACTCCGGTACGCAAGAGTATACCAGCCAGGTCAGTAACGCCGCTGATGCACTTACTTGATATAATCAAGATATTGTGTTGTATTCAAGTAAAGATTCATTTTCTTTCTGCTGTTTTAATACTTCCAACCTTTCTTTCTGAGGCTGTTTTTCTTTCTTTATCAATTTCCTCAAGAAAATAAATTAAAGGAGGATAGAAAAAACGCATCTAGTTCATTATCCTTTACTTCACCCTTATACAAGGGAACATTAAAAACATATATAAAATATTACTTGTCCAAAAAATACACAACTCTTGCAAGTCCCTGATGAAAACCAGTACTGTGTTCAAGCTCTGCACCCATAGGATAAGAAATGTTGTACTAGACTGGCAATGATTATGTATGGTATAAAGTAACGTGAGGTAACTAAAAATACAAAAGTATCAATAATTGGGTACAATAGGAAAGGAACTTAAAGGAAAAAAAAGGAAAGATGCATATTATTCTAATAAATGCCTGACTTATGGAATGGGCAATGCGTATTTTTTGGCAGAGCCGTAACTAGACTTTTTGGTAGCCTGTGCCAGAGAGAGCATTGGCGCTCCCCCCACACAGACTTTTTAAATAGGGACATAAGATAGTGCACCTGAAAAAGGGCCATGGCCTCATGTGGAAGGGCCAGGGAAGACATAGGGGAGACCAGGAGATGCTGGGGATAAAAGAAGAGGAAGCTACAAGTGAGAATGATAATAAACAGGAAAATTGACAGGCCCAAAGAGCGCCCCCTGCCCTGTTTATGGCCTAGTTTTTAGGCCAGGGTTAATTGTAACCAACAATGTTACAAAACACCATTACATCCAAACAAGTATCTTTTAATATCTTGCAATATCTTGCATTCTGCTTTTAGGTGATTTTGAATATTAAAGACTGGCTACAAATTGTATTCTACACTCTTGGGATTTTTGTTACAATTTGATGTATTACAACAAGGACCCATGATGAATTTAAATGACATGTATTCCCACTAATCAACACAAAGTGATCAATAATGTGCCAAAAAAATGTAATCCAACCATTTGACAAATTAATTAGGAACAAAAAACTGAAAATAAATGTTTCACCCTCTTGTTATATCTATACTAGATTTTATTTTAAGGAAAAAACTTATTTTACAAGTCACCTAAATAGTTTATTGGAGTACACCTATGTGCAGTTAAGGTTTGACAAATGATTGCAGCATATATATACTGTTCTCTGCGGGTTCCCACAGGTAGTTAGTGCATTTCCAAGCAAAGACTACAAAATGAAGACAAAATAACATTCAAAGCAGATTGGGACAAGACTTTGAGAAGTACCAATCAGGAAAAGGGTACAATAATATTTCCAAGGCATTAAATATACCCTGAAGCGCAGTTAAGTCCATCATAAAAAATGGAGAAAATATGAAATTGTAAATCTGCCTACAGTAGGCCGCCCTCCAAAACAGAGTATCCAGACTAGAAGAGCTGCAGTAAGGGAGGCCAACAAGAGGCCATGGTAACTCTTAAGCTGCATACACACACAAAGATTTTATTACCATCGATTTCATGAACAATTTTCTGTCAGATTATCTGTCAGATTTCTTAAAGTGTAATGAACGATTTTTTTGAACTACATGCTTATTAAATCAGAGTTGTATGGGAGGTTGGTAAGAAGAAAGCCCTTGTTGAAAACATACTCATTTTAAAGCCCAGCTACAGTTTGCTCAAAACAACTGTGGCAGACATGAGCATGTGTTTCTATGGTCTGATGGGACCAAAATGTAACTCTGCAGCTGCAATGCTAAGCACTATGCTTGGCGCACACTGGACGATGTGTATCGTAACAACATCGTCCCACCACTACAGTGAAGCATTGTTGTGGCAGCATCATGTAATGAGGATGCCTCTTTGCAGCATGGACTGGAAAGCTCATTAAAAAATAGAGAGGAAAATGGACTGAACCAGTGGTTCCCAAACCTTTTTAAATCACGGCGCCCTGGAGTTCAGCTTTTTCTTCAAAGCACACCAAGGCCAATAAATTATCATTGCGATAATCAGTTAAATTGATTGAATTAAGGGCCTGATTCAAACTGAGGCGTTCCCATGTGAACGCCTCCGTTTGGGGGCGGCCCCACTGACATCACGAGTGTTTGGCACCGAAATCTCTCCCACTGACATCACGAGTGATGTCAGTGGGAGAGATTTCGGCTCTGTGAGAGCCAAAATCTCTCTGGGGCTTGCGGCAACGAGACCCTACCACATGGGTCTCGTCGCAAGCCCGATGGTCGCGATGGTCTTGACCATCGCGACCATCTTCCTGGCCGCTCGCTATAGCTGTAGGTGGTCACCCACAGCTATGCGAGCGTCCAGGAGGCCGCTCTAAAAAACAAGAAGGCCGGCCCTGATTCAGAGCGAGCGCTCTGTCAGAGCTTCCGGCTCTGAGTCAGGGCCTAAGTACATTAGTGGAGATGTACTAAGCCTTGAAAAGCGATAAAGTGGAGAGAGATAAAGTACCAACCAATCTGCTCCTGTTCCTTTACAGGCTGTGTTTGAAAAATGGCAGTTAGGAGGTGATTGGTTAGTACTTTATAACTCTCCACTATATCACTTTCAAGGCTTAGTACATCTGCCCCACTGTGCTTAACTATCCTCCTTAGATTCTGTTATGTGGTTGTGGATACGATTGCGCTTCTGTTTCTCCACATAGTTTATGTTTTGTAGCCACCAACACTGGTATTGCCTATCACACTGACCATAAATCATTTGATTTTGAACTGGACCACCATTTTTTGGCACCCCTGCAAGTGCCCTGTGGCACCCAGAGTACCACGGCACCTAGTATGGGAACCACTGGACTGAGCAAAGTATATAGAAATCCTGGAGGAAAACATGCTGCAGTTTATAAGAGCACTTGGACTTATAAGATTTATCTTCAAACATGACAATTAACTAAAGCATACAGCACAAGCCACACTTTAGTGGTTGAATCCCAAAACATTTAATGTACTGAAGTGGCCAAGTCAAAGCCCAGATCTCAATCCAATTAAGCATCAGTGACAGCATTTAAAAATTGCTATTCACCAACAATAAAGTCAAGAGTCTCGATCTGCAAAACTGATAGACACCCAATTATACTCAGGGCTATAATTGCTGCCAAAGGTGGTTCTACCAAGCGGATGTAGTTGTGATCCCGGCGCACAGAATGCCGGTGCTGAGCATCCCGATAGGATGAAAATGCCAGCACCAACATCTCGACGCCTGCAATCCCGGCGGGTAAGTATGTGGGTTAGGTACTATGGGGAGGGTTAGGCTGCAGAGAAGGAGAGTTAGTGGGAAAGGGGTTAGGGTTAGTGTAGGTATACTTACCATTGGGCGTCAGGATTCTGACTGCTGGCATCCTGGCCGCCGGGGTCCTATACCCAACCTCTACCAAGAACATATTAACTCAGGGATAGGGAGGGGGATGTGGTGCTAATGCAGTGACTTATTTTCATTTTACTAATTCATTTTGACAAATGGTTGGATTACATTTTGTTGGCATATTATCAATTAATTTATGTTGATTAGTGTAACACTGCAAAATGAGAGGACCATGTATTAACAAAATCTTGATAATGATCTTCACTTGATAATTTAATATATGAAACCATTCTTTTAACTACTTAACAGGCTAATATTTGTTCCAAGAACTGCTCACAAATTGTAGTTTTTATGTTTGAATTAGGTCAAGAACATTTATTTTAAACGTATCCAACTGCTCTGATATGAGAGTTAGTCCGGGAACAATATCACAGCTGCAAAATCGGTCTTGTCTGCTATATGGAATGATCCAATACACAAAAAAGATTTATTAGTGCCTATCATGTATATCAATCTTTCGATACATTGAGAGGAAAAATACTGATATGGCTAGTCAGGGCAAAATGGGGAGTAGAGGCGCTGATGTCTTTACACTACTCCTCGCTGCAGCCATCTGGTATACACACTGGGGGCAGCACTGAATTTATCTGCAGGTGCTACTTTCTGCAGCCGCTGGGTGGGGGTCCCGATCACTGCAGCCAGAACGGCACACACTGGGGAAGATCTGAAGGTGCAGAGAGGTCGCTCCAAGATTGGCAGCTGCTGGAAGATTATCTTCCGACAGACACCCAGTGAGCATTTCTGACCAGTCACAGGGAAAGCACAGCCTTGTGTGGTACAGATGGAGCAACATGTTTTTTGTACTGTAAAATTGATATGGCAGTTATATTTAGAAGCTAAAATTCAAGAATATTAGGTGTTCTATAGGCTAATTTCTTGCCAGTAAGGGATTATTTGTGGATATTTACACTATGGGGGTGATTCAGCAAGGATCGCAATTGCAAAGCTGCACATAGGCATATACTGTAGGGTGTAGTGCACACAGGCAGCTTTGCAATTACATCCTTGCTATTATGCAAATGCCCTGACAAAGCAGTCTATGCGAAACGTACGTCGGCAGTAGCAGCCAAGTGTCCTTCATGTTGTTATTAAACTTAAGAATCTGATTGTATTGTAACATGTGCTGATAGAAATATCTCTCTCTTTAGAACCTTATTGCAGATCTAGCTTATACTTACCCAACTCGGGAGATCGAGCTCCACGTGTGTGGCACATATAAATAGCAAAGATTATTTCTCTCTCTGCTCACACAACTGATCCTATTAAATTAGACCAGTAACAGGAGACTTGACCCTCCAATATGTGCTCTATACCAACAAGGGTACAGTGTTAAGAAGCCGCGATTATAGCAGCAACAGACACTAAGGATTTACCTATAATATGTGTTGAATTTGAAGTGCGGTGATATAAAGCATAGGAGATCGATATTGTTATAAGCTCCCTGATATTAGGTCATTTGAATTATTGACATACTTTTGGTTTACTGATTCAGTGTGAGTCCACTCACTATGCTCCATTGCAATTAAGTGCAATACGTACATAGCCTCTATTGGACCAGTTATCTGGTAATCAATATTCAATAGTTTTAACTGCCCCCACATGTATATGCAATGTGATTACCAAGGATCACTAATATATTTTTTAAGAGATCCTGTCACTATATGAAGTAAAAGATTCCATGCAGTTGATGCAGTGAGGTATACAATAGCTGAAATTACCTTGCTAGAGGCAATATTATCCTCCGCAATTAAGCTACAATTGTATCCACTATAACTGCTCCAGCCTTATAATATTTGGAATACAATATCTCTCCAATTGATACATTGTGTGGGAACAGCAGCTTAAAGCTCTTTATAACCATACCAGTTTATAGGAGAATACCAATACAATAAATTAGACTACAATATTAGAGTATAAATTGAACTCTTTATTATAAGACATGACAATTAGACTATTTAAAAGAATATTCATTCTTTCTTTTAATCACATTAATTTCTATTCTACACACATTATCTTTCTATACTTTTAATATTTTCGCCTTGCTTTTTCATGTTATGTGAGTAATTTCATTAATAATAAAGATTTAATTTTAATATACGTGCACCCCATACAGATCCCCTTTCCCTTCTTTTGATTTATTATGCAAATGCAGCAGGAGGTGTATGACACCCCCTGCTGCATTTGCGATTCCAGCACCGCGATGGAGGTCGCAGGCTGGGATCACCATCGGTGGTCGATGGTCGCGATTGTGGACGGCGCCGGGCCACCAGCCAGCTGAGTCAGCCTCAGCTTACTCAGGCTGGCTGGCTTGCAAGCCCAGGACACTGCATCGGTCGACACAGCCCCTTAAATGTCTCTGCCTGTCAATCAGGCAGAGGCATAGAAGGGTCTGTGTGCGACTACGCAGGACCCATTCTGCACACTCGCATAATGGGTCCTGCGCAGATCTATCTGTCCATCGGTTGTGCAGCACAGCCGACGTGATATGTCTGTAAATGACATAATTCACAGGCATATCACTGGTACACACTGGCCGACGTGCACCAGATATATTGGCCGATCAATTGATCGGCCCATATATCTGTCAGTGTGTACCCAGCTTTAAGTGATATTGTGGTTGTCTTAAGTTAAAGGACCGCACATTACACCTCCTCCTTTGTGCTGAGCAGGGGCTGTGTATCCTATTGCTTTAAGCACAGCCCCTGATCGCCCACAGAAGGGGGGGCAAAATTAAATTATCTATTGCCCCCCCCAACATAAAATCATTCAGACGTTCCTCCAGAGCCGGCCCTAGGCATAGGCAACATAGGCAAATGCCTAGGGGCATTCTTAGCCTAGGGCCGGCAGAAGTTTTTGGCAGAGACAGCAACCGAAATGGACGCTGGACCGATGGAACTAGCGGCGGCCGATGCCTAGCACCACAGTCGGGCCGCCACTATGAAGGGGCCTGCAGCCGTCCCCACCAGTCAGGTACAAACAGTGAGTCAGATTGACGCCGGCACAGGGCCGCAACTAGGGGGGGGCTAGAGGTGCACGTGCACTGGGTGCCAGATTGCAGGGGGTGAAAAAAGCTGACTCAAGGTGGCTTGGGGGCTGCAGACTCAGAAAACGGCAATCCAAAAATGGCCGCCGCCAAAGAGGAGACAAATGCTAGAGGTCCTTACTGGCCAGGGGGGTTTATGCTCATTGCCAGGGGGTTTATGCCAGCCATCCACATGGACGAGCAAGGACAAACTTCAGGTACAGGAAGGGAGGGGGCGCAAAATTGCTGCCTTGCACCGGGTGACAGCTGCCACGTGGGCCATAGTGAAGAGGGAAAAGGCCAACTTCTATGAGTCAGTCTGACTCACTGTCGGAGGAGGTCTCTCTGTCGCCACACACCTATGGTCATCTCTCCCCCGGCGCCGCCTCTCGGAGTGTGTCCGCTCTGCTCCTGCAGTTGCCGCCGGGGATCTGACATTTTGTGACAGTCCCCAGGGCTAAAAAAGAAAAGCCCAGCACAGTGCACACACAACCTGAGCCAAACCAGTCTTGTGACCTGATTGCCTGTCCTACTGATGGTAAACTATACATTCATTTACAGTACAGTATATTACATTTCTGTGTGAGCATATATGTATATAGCTATCTTGAGAGGTCTATATATATATATATATATATATATATATATTTTTTACAATCCTCCTTTGTCTGGCTTTCCTACCAAATATAAGAACACTCTGAGCCACATTTATAAACGAACGAAAATACCAGCGGCATTTAGTATCACTGATACAAATGAAAATGCCACTGGTATTTATCAATACTTACTCCTCTGGCAAGATCCCATGAAGTCCTCCTCATCGGCGGGGTTCTCCGCTCACTGGTGGGCCAGTGTAATACACATGCACAACATTCTGTCTGCGCATGTGCATGACACGGGGACCCGGCAGCGCGTGGAAGCCGGAAAGGCACCGCCGGGTCTCCATTGCCAGTAATGGGGAACGCATCGCTCTAAAGTGATGTTTGACAAACAGCTGTAATCTTATGTTACCGTTGTTTGTTAAAACCAGAAAGGGAGGCATAACCCCTTCAGCGAGCGTTAAAGAGGTTATGCTTCATTGTTTAATGGGGGCCTCTGTCAGTGGATAATGGACGACGGACAATATGTTTGAATTTTTCCCTGATGGGGCAGTGTGTGTTTCCTGTGGGGGCAATGTATTTGCCAGTCACCATGCACAGGAATGGCTAGGAGCTGGGGAAACAACTGCAGGGGCGGCAGCTCTTAAGAGTGAGTTTTTTACTAAGTCAGCTCAGCATGAGTGAGGGGTGCTGAGCTGACTTCTGTGAGAGGTGCTGTGTGCTGGCTGGATGATGGGTGATGGGTGCTGCAGCTGTGATCTGTGCTGCTGGGTGAGGGGTGCTGCGGGTGAATGTGATAGGTGTTGCTGGCTGATGCTATGATCTGTGCTGTTGGGAGTGGGTTGCTGGGTTAGAGGTGGAACTAGTGGCGGTGCTAGGGGGCACAAGCCAAAATCTTGCCTAGGGCATCAAATTGGCTAGGGCCGGCCCTGCGTTCCTCTGACCCCAATAACTAACATTCTAATTTGATGCGAGTGCCAGAGCAATTCATCATTTTCGTCAGCTTTCAGAGCAGTGACGCTAGCGTGCATGATTGACCTACAGAGCCATGAAGTCCGTGGAAGGAGCCGGACAGCGGCTGAGGGATCCAAAAGGATCCCTCTTCGCAACTCGGGACTCCTTCCGGTTGCGAACCTGGATCGGAAGCAAACGCCATCTGAAGATGGTGAATGCTCCCGCACTCAAGCTCCGAAAATATAATATTTTCAGAGCTTGATGAATTCTATCCCCATACTAGTGTATGGGGACAGCCGCCCATTCCGCCAGAGGAAGGTAAGCAGGAGATATCTTCTGCTTTACCTTATTAATGAATGGCCCAAACACTTAATTTTTACAATTGCATTTCACCTGCTTTTGTAAAAATTAAGTGATGATGATTAGGCCCCTACGTGGCAATAGTATGTCAGCTCTAAATAGAAGCATGAAACGGTGGAATGAAGAGAACAGCATAAGTGCTCCCTCTTGTGGCGAAAGATATGTAAACACAATCTATCAAATACAACTGACCGAAGGTGTTAGAGCAGAAGACAGATATCTTGACCAAAGACTGTCACCAAGCGTATATGTCTCTAGAGCAGGGGTTCCCAACCACGGTCCTCAAGGCACACTAACCAGCCAGGTTTTATAGATAGCCGTACTTGAGCACAGGTGTCTTAATTAGTACCTTAGTTATTTTGATTTAACCATCTGTGCTCAAGCATGGATATCATTAAAACTTGGACTGTTAGTGTGCCTTGAGGACCAAAGTTGGAGAAAAACGGCTCTAGATATTCAGTAGTGGCTGGAAAGCAGCCAGGGAGTAGTGCTGACGGTAAAGCACTACCTCACTTTGTTAGGGTAGCTGCTGTTAAAACTGCGTCAGCGGTGAACCGACTGATTCTTTATGATAAGAGGCCACAAGTTCCGATGCAGGGGCTGAACTACCGGCGGTGCAGTCGGTGCACTGCACCAGGGCCCATCGCAATATAGGGGTCCACACTGCCCGATGCCGTTTGTACTTGTATGACAACCTGCAGTGCAGCTGCACGCAGAGAGGACCAGGGCACAGTGCTCAGCACTGCAGTGCACTACTGGGTAATATACCCCAGTAGTCTCTGCAGTGGGGTCAGAGGAGCATGTGCTGTGCTCTGATTGGAGGAGCGCATCACATGCTCCTCTGACCTGGAGTTTAGCAGCAGCGCAGCCTCAAGGGTGTGACTCATTGTGAGGCTGTGACTGCTGCTCTGCCGGCTGCCTGAGGATGCTGCTAGTGAGTACACTGTGTGAGCACTACAGGTGGCATAATGTGGGGGCACTACAGGTGGCAAAATGTGTAAGGACTACAGTGTAGCATAATGTGTGGGCACTAGAGGTGGAATAATGTGTGGGCACAACAGGTGGCATAACGTGTGGGGACTACAGTGTAGCATAATGTGTGGGAACTACAGGTGGCATAATGTGTGGGCACTACAGGTAGCATAATGTGTAGGCAGTATAATGTGTGGGGACTACAGTGTGCCATAATAATGTTTGGGCACTACAGTTAGACAAAGTGTGGGAACTACTGGTGGCATAATCTGTGGGTACTACAGTGTGGCATGTGTGGGCACTACAGATGGCATAATGCGTGGGTACTACAGTGTGGCATGTGTAGGTACTACAGTGTGGCATAATGTGGGCACTACTGTGTGGCATAATGTGTGGGTACTACAGTGTGGCATATTGTGTGGGTATTATTGTGGCATAATGTGTGGGCACTACAGGTGGCATAATGTGTGGGTGCTACAGTGGCATGTTTGGGGATGAGTGTGGCATGTGTGGGCACTTCAGGTGGCATGTGTGGGCACTATAGTGTGGCATAATGTGTGGACACTACAGTGTGGCATAATGTGTGGGCACTACAGTGTGGCTTAATGTGGGGAACACTACAGTGTGGCTTAATGTGTGGGCAATGTTCTTACCTGTTCCCCAGTGCCCAATTGGCCATCCCTACTCCAAATCAATAGCCCAATGACCACATCCACTAACACCCATCACCTGTCTAGAAATCGGAAAGCAACAAGGTGGTAACCCTATAGCAAGGGTGGGGAACGTCCGGCCCACGGGACGTATAAGTCCCGCAAAATCATTTGGCCTGGCCCTGCCAAGGCAACCACAGACAGGACTTTAAATTCAATAAATCTAGGAGCTTATTTGATAGCATCCATAACTGTGGTGGCTGGGCTGTTGCTCTTTCAGCATACCACAGTGACACTACTCCAGCGGTGGGATTCTCCCCCTCAGCAGGCTGCGGCTGTTACTATGGCAGTGTAAGGGGTGTACAGGGCTGTCATCAGCAGGGCCGGGATGGTTACATCAGTGCTGGTGAGAGGACCCCAGGGCTGCCCCTCCACCTTGCCTGTCACACAACCAGAAACCATCAGGACTGCCCCTCCACACTGTCTGCCCCTCTACTCTGCCTGGTGACATACAGACACACTGTAATGGGGTCGGCCATTCCCTGCATACGAGTAAATGACAGGACAGACATTTTGTATGGCCCGCGAATGATGTTACAAATATCCAAATGGCCCTTGGCAAAAAAAAGGTTCCCCGCCCCTGCCCTATAGTGTGTGAATCGTGCCATCCCAGTGCCGATTTCCGTTGATATCAATTGTGCCCCCTACACATGCACCTTGGAATTCCACTACTAGAAGTGATGTCCCAAAAAAAGTAGGAAAGTATGGCACAGGCGCACTAACACAACAGCAGTTTCTGTAGAAACCATTTTAAAATGTTGCCATCTGTCCATGGTACTATAATGAGTATTTCAGGTTGGACCTTCTAAAACTGTACTGTACACCAAGGCACATATATACAGGTAAATTAACTGCTCACATTTGCTGATGAGATTATACTTGAAACAAGCAGTATAACAGACAACAGACACTCACACTTATACTGTGTAACAGCAGTGACAGTTCTAGGGGCGGGCTAACAGGGCCGTCGCCCAGAGTGCCGGCTCCTAAAGGGCGCCACTGAGTCCCAAAAGAAAAAAAAACTGCGCTAGTCCCCCCCCCCCCGCTAGCCGCAGCTGGGAGGTTCCATTTGCCGGGCACCCGCCGAGATTTGTTACCAGCGGGCACCCGGATCCCTCCCTGCAGCGGCAGCCGAAAGCCAGAGCTCACTCCTGAGCTCCGGCTTCTGCAGAGAGCACTATGGGAGGGACGTCATGACGTCCCTCCCATAGATCCGAGGAGCCGGAGCTCACTCCTGAGCTCCGGCTCCTGCAGAGAGCACTATGGTAGGGACGTCATGACGTCTCTCCCATAGATCCGTAGAGCCACGGTCGGACTGGACGGCAGCGGAAGTAGGAGCGGGGCTTAAGGTAAGTATTGTGGGTTTGTTTCTTTTTTAGAAGCACCAGCACTAGGGGCATTACTACTAGGGGGCACTACTATAGGAGGCATTACTACTGGGGGCACGACTATAGGGGGCATTACTACTGGGGGACACAACTATAGGGGGCATTACTACTGGGGGTACTACTAATGGGGCCATTACTAATGGGGGCACTAGTAATGGGGGCATTACTACTGTGAGCATTACTACTGGGGGCATTACTACTGTGGGCACTACTATAGGGGGCAATACTAATGGGGGAATTACTACTGGGAAGCATTACTAATGGGGCATTACTACTGTGGGCACTACTATAGGGGGCATTACTAATGGGGGGAATACTACTGGGGAGCATTAATAATGGGGGCACTACTAATGGGGGTACTTCTAATGGGGGGCACCACTACTGGGGCCATTGTGTAAGGGGCACCACTGCTGTGGGCATTGTATAAGGGGCACTACTACTGTGGGCATTGTATTAGGGGCACTACTACTGTGGGCCTTATGTATAAGGGACACTAATTTGGGCACTGTGTAAAAGGGACACCACGAGATCGCAGATGCAGGATGTGACACGCTCTGAAACATTAGAGACAATTCTGCGTTTTTAGCCAACACTCTCCATTACCTCCCCCAAACACTCCCTGCCTGTCAATCACACTGCCAATAAAGACTTGCAGCGTGAGACTATGGTAATGTACCACGAGACATGTGCAGTGTGAGTCAGACATATGCGCAATGGCAAAAAATGTCTCCATTTGCGAAACATCAGCATTGCGTAAAACTCTGAATGGGGCCCATACATCAGCACTCAATAGGGGAAATTAACCATTTTGCTGACCATTACTAGTAGAATGATGAGCCTTTCACGATTTGCAGATCTGTATTTGCTGAAAATTATCTGCAAATCACTGAAAACTATATGTAATGGATGGGTACATATTGGTGGATTGGAGAATCATGAGAACAATTTTTCTCTGCTTACTGATGCATGGGCCCCATAACGGAACCGGTATTAAATACCGCCGGTCGTGAGCCCGGCAGACCTAATACCGACGCCAGACGCTAGATCTTGACAAGGTAAGTTTTTTTTTCCTATCGTTAACCCTCCCCCCCTAAGGGTGCCTAACCCTAACCCCCATCCTAAACCTAACCCCCCGTCCCGCAGCCTAAACCTAAGTCTTCCGGGGGGGTGCCTAACCCTAATCTCCCCCCGGGGTGCCTAACCCTAATCCCCCTTCCCCTAGCCTACCCCTCTCGGGGGGTGCCTAATCCTAAATTCCCCCCAGGATCCCCTAAGCTAACCCTCCCCTCCCGCCCCACAGCTGTCCGCACCTGGCGCCCAGCTTACCTTCGTTCGTTATGCCGGGGTCGGGCTCCCGGCATAGGTATAATGACAGGTGTCGGGATTTCGACTCCTGTCATTAGTCCCCTGCCGGGATTTGAGAGTCTGGAAGCCGGCGATCGGCATTTCGCCCGCCAGCTTATTGACTGCATTCCCCCAAAACACAGTAAAGCTGGGTACACACCTAACAGATATATCTGCAGATCGAGTGATCTGCAGATATATCTGTAGATGATGGTTGTTCATACACACTGAACGACCATCATCTGTCTTCTGCCCGCGGGTCCGGCTGGCAGGGGGTCGCGTCGTGCCATGCTTACCACGGCCTCTGATGGACAGACATATCTGCCATCGGCTGTGCGTATAGTAGCAATGTTCACAGACTTAAGGTGCGCTGGGTGCATACACACGTAACAATTTTTTGAACGATTTGTCGATAACGACGTCGTTATTGTTAAATCGTTCAGTTTGAGTTATAACGATGAACGATAATCACAAATGCGCACTCCCGTTTGTAGTTATCGTTCATCGTCCATTGCAGACTGTCCAACATGACGATTTTCGTTAAGGGAAGGAACATTGGCCCTGATTCAGAGCCGGACGCTCTGACCAGAGCGCTCGCTCTGAATCAGGGCCCACCTCCATAATTATGGAGCATCCTCCTGGACGCTCGTATAGCTGTGGGTCACCACCCATGTCCATCGCGACCATCGAAAGTGCGAGCAGAAGCCTGCGGTTGAGTTTCTCAACCGCAAGGCCAGGAGTGATTTTGGCTCTATCAGAGCCAAAATCACTCCCACTGACCGGCTCCGGACGGTAGGCGTTCCCTTGGGAACGCCTACGTCTGGCAGGCACGCCCCGCAAAGGGGGCGTGCTGTCAATTAACATCGACAGCACGCCCTCTTTGATCAGACACTACGAGCGAAGGAAAGTCCTTCTCTCGTCGCGTCTCACGCATGACGGAGCTCCCTCCGTCGTTCGCATGCGCAGTGCACACCATCGACCCACTTGTGAGCGGACAGCCGCTCGCGAGTGGGTCTGAATCAGGCCCATTATTCGTTCATAGTTCAAAAAATCGTTCATTACACTTCTAAAAATCGTTCATTTTTTCAAGGGAAATCTGACAGAAAATCGTTACGTGTGTATGCACCTATATTGCTTGTACACACTGGCCGATGTGTACACAATATATTGACCAATCAATTAATCGGCCAATATATCTACCAGTGTGTACCTGGCTTAAATCACTGCGTGTGATATCACGTTTTCTCCCGGGATCTGGAATCGGGATGGGCTGGTATGCGCAAACGTTCGATGGATACACCGTTGCATAGGGTTCATACAATCGATGGAGGGCACACTGATGGCCATTTCACAGCTCAGCAGCTTCTCTCAAGAGCTGAGGAACCTCGCTGCTGCTCTCCTGTAAGCCAATCGCCATCCTTCTCTTAGTTACACTCTATAGAGATTCCCCAGCAAAGTAACAGTGAGAGCTGCGTGATTATTTGTGCTTTCTTAGCAAGACCGCTATTGGCTGTGGGTGAAAGCTGGGCAGGGCCCCGTGTAGCATGGAAGTTTCCGTACAGCTTCCGGCTCACATGCATGACAAGTGCTGCTGCCGTCCCCTCTAAGGTATGGTCCCAGCTAGCGGTGCTGTGTGCGCTCCGGCATCTCTATAACGCCCGGTATTGTGCAGCACAGCGCGGCAATGCCGATCCCATGCTTACTGATAGCAGCATCATCTACTTCCATGCACTGTCCAGCATACGAGCTGTGGCTCCATCAGACACATAGAACACAGACTTTCTATTTCCCAAAGTGGTTTAGTAAGGGAGCAAGTGTGCATGATGTGGTCAAGGGTGTGTCCAGTAAGTTACAGAGTACTTGTCTCGTTCTGCTACACCACTGTGCTCTGCTGTCCCCTGCTATGTTCGTCTGTGTTGCAGTATGTGATTCATCAAGCTTATGGGGGGAATATTTACCAAAATCTGAATTTTTAATGTATATGTGATTTATATATTTTTTTGCTTTATCTTGCATTGTTAAAAGTAACATTTTCATGCAAATTTACCATTATGCTCGAGACGGGGGTCTGATAAAGGCCAGGTATCTGCCTCTCCCTGGGCAGGGGTGCAGTCAGCTCACAGCTGCTAAGAAGCAGTCACCTATGCCTGTGGGGGGAGTGATCAAGCTGATTGCGCCCCCCACTGGCTATGCGCTGGGCTGACGGGGCTCACAGCGCCCCCCTTGCCAGTACGCAGTGGTGCTGTGAAACATTTTTTTTACCTAATTGGGCATGGCCACACCTCCTGCTATTAGGTCATGCCCCCTTTTACCTGGGCCAGGCGCAGCTCTTGGCAGGCCTTTCCCTGGGGCATATGTATCAAAGCTTGATGAGAGAGAAAATTGTGAGATATAAATCACCAACCAATCAGCTTCTAACTTACATTTTAAAATGACTGGAGCTGCTTGGTTAATACTTTTTCTCTCACAATTTAATCTCTCATCAAGCTTTGTTACATAGGCCCCCAAATGCTGTAAATGGTACTCTGGTCGGATGACCCAGGTTACCCATTCACACTGCTGCTTAACATGGGTCCTTCTCGTCTCCATACTGCAAGCTAGCCAGGTTGGATTGTTGGACATTCTTGGAAAAAAATAGTTTTATAACGTTAAAATAAAAGACTAAACAGTGTTAAATATACTTGTAGGGTTATTAGCAAAATAAATGATATTAAAAATCAATGTTTAATACATTTTTGCTGCCGAAGACCTTACTAGTGCAGATTTTTATTTACATAATGGGAACTAAAAGTTAGTGGTTGCTGACACAGACCCTACGAGTGCTGCCTCCCCCCCCCCCCCCTCACGGGACTGGAGGCTAGTGGTAGCTCCATACTACTCATTCTCACAGTATAGACTGTCACTTAACTGTATCTATGTGTATGTCTATATACTGAAATGCCAAAAATCATGGGATAGCAGTAGGCAAAGGTAATTGTAGGTGGCTTCACAATACTGTGATGTCTTTTAAATACCCAGACCTGCATTAGTTGTAATCTGACATCTCGTGAGTCAATTAGAACACCGGCTAGGCTGCTCATGGCAACACTACGTGAATTATCGGAGTTTCAGTTCCTAAATTATGTGGACACTCGAAAATTTTTGTTTCGAAGGTGTCACGTGTACCTGGAATACCTCTTGACCAGCAGCGTCTGGCCAGCGTTGTCCGTGGTAACAGACAAGCGACACTGGCTCAAATCACATCCACACTCAATGCATGAGATCCCAGTCACATATCCAGCAGGTCAATGCAGTCTTCTTTAGCTTCCTTGGGATTTGGTAGCAGAACACCCATGAGTGTGCCCCTGTTAACACTAAGACACCGGACACTACAACACCACATTGGCAACATCTGGCGTGGTCCATTGAGTCACGGTTCCAGTTGTTTCGGGCTGATGGTTGGGTTCTGTTGTGGTGCAGACCCCATGAGACCATGGACCCCAGTTGTCAAGGCACCTTGCAGGTTGTTGTTGGTTCCATAATGGTGTTCAAGTGCCATGGGTAGGGTCTGCTTGAACATGTTATCGTCTGGTAAACCGCTACGTTGCATTGCATGATCATTTTCAGCCTTCATGGACTTCATGTATCCCCACAATGATAAAATATTCCAGCAGGAAAATGCACCGTGTCATTGGTTCCAATTTGAGGAGCATTCTGGAGAGTTGAGACAAATGGTGTGGTCCCGATATGAACCCAATCGAGCATATATGGGACATGGTGGAAAGGTCCATTCGGACCCAAGATTCTGCACCTACAAATATCAAGGAGCTGTGGGAAGCTATCCAGATGGCATGTTTCAAAATCTCTTCAGAGGTCTTCCGTCCACTTATGGAATCAATGCTACATCGAGTTGCTGCACTTCGCCAGGCTAGAAGGGGTCCTACACGATACTAGGCATCTATCCCATGACTTTTGGCACGTCAGTGTGTATATACATTGTGCATGCCAAACACACTGTACAATCCGCTGTGCGATGATGCAATGTAACCAGTGATCGCGAAGAGCAAAAAACATTGTGGGTCCCAGGGACCCCTCGCTTTATAAAATTGGGGTCCTACTCCACTGTTTCTGGGTCCCATTACATATTATGGTGGGGTGAAAGCAGACAGCAGCTGGGACAGTGCTGGGGGCAGGTAGCAGTTGGGCTAGAGCTGAAGGAAAAGGCAGGGAGAAGTTGGGGATAGAGGGGAGTAACGGCAGGCAGTGCTGGGGAAAAGGGGGGAGGTAAGTGCAGAAAGCAATCGTGACAGTTCTGGGGGCAAGGATAGATAACAGCTGACAGTACTGAGGTGCAAGGAGGGGGCTAGGGGCAGACAGTACTGAGGGTAGAGTGGGGGCAAGTGTAGATAGCAGCTCAGGCAGTACTATGGGCAAAGAGGAGGTTAGGGGTAGGGAGGGGGCAAGGATAGATGGCAACTGCCAGTACTGGGGGGCAAAGAGGAAGTTAGGGCCGGGTAGGAAGGGTGAAAGTGTAGATAACTGGGGCAGTACATGGGGCAAGGAGGAGGTTAGGGGCTGGCAGTGCTGAAGGGTAGACAGCAGTTGGGGCAGTACTGGTGGCAAGGGGCAGGCAGTGCTGGGGGTAGGGACGAGGTAAGGGTAGACAGCAGCTGGGGCAAGGAGGAGATTAGGGGCAGTCAGTGAGGGGCTGGGAAGGGGTAAGAGTAGATGGCAGCTGAAAGTTTTATTAGTAGCAGCTAGTCCATTCCCCCTCTACGGGAAAAAAATTCTGCACAGCTCTGAAATGTTATGTTAATATATATCGCTCCCCCAGCGCCTGTCGCCCTGCCTCCGCCACTAGTGAGTTGTTAGAGGGAGGGTATCTCTACTGCAGATGCTCCTTTTGCATTTAGAGAGAGTAACTAACAGGAGTGCCCTCAATTTCTAACAATATTATAGTGGGAGGACATTGTAAAGAAATAAAATAAATAGTCCATCACCAGCAGTGTACAGCTCCCTGGAGGACACTCTACCTTCCCAGTCAGCAGTACTTCAACTCCCCAGTGATCAATCGCCTACTCCCGGCTGGCAATGCTGCAGATCCCATGCGGCCACTCTCCTCAGTTCTGCAGGGAGAAGGACCGGATCAAGCAGATAAGAGAGAAGCCACACAGTAATTGAATGTTCCGGGCGAGAATTCCTCCCCACGGTCCGCGACAGACGTCCAGCATCCCTCCCACTCCTGTAACTACCAATAGTTACAACTTCAACTCCAATTGGTATATAGTGAGGTCCAGCCCGGGAAGTATATTCCCCTCTGCCTCCCATCCCAGCCACCCCTGTCAGTTACTTAGTTGGCGGCAAGGGATTATCTGTAAGCGGAGCGCGTCCTCGGGGGCCACACATTTTTTAAAAATTTGTCCCCGATACGCAAAAGTGGGTAAAATACGCGATATAATGCGTATGTGCGATCACTGTGTAAAGTTGCATGCTTCATGTAACTACACAGTGTTATTCATTGAATCATCAAATCTTGCATGCAGCACAGTAGATGGGACAACTCAGTGAGCGACGGCCGGGAACTACGGATCGGGAGTACACACTGTACGATATATCGTTTTGAACCACGTCGGGATGATATTTCGGGTGTATGTACCCAGCTTTAGACTTAGAGGATAAGAAGACTAATACCAAGTTAATAGGGACGGAAATGGGATGCATAGTTGTGCTGACGTCACTTCACTTTGGTCCTTATGCATTGTCATGCCAGCCAGTAATCACTAAGGGGCCAATTCTTTTAGTTGTAGGTTCTGTGAAAGACACAGGTTACATCACCACTTTGTGGATTATTTTCATCGAGAGCTCCTGTGAATTGTACCTTTTTCATTTTAAAGGCCTATATATGGGACCCACGATAATGTCATGCAGTAATTCGTCAGTGCGTGACCCTGAGGAAGTGTATGGAAAGTGGGGAAATCGCCATGAACCCCCTTACCAAAAAGTGGCTAATTAAGATCGTATAACAACATAGAAGGCCATTAGTGGCCATATGCAAAGTATTTTAGGTTCTGTGTTATATGGCTGATTTTTACCTTACAGTGGAAAAATTACAAAACAAGTTTTTTTTTAACCAAATTAAAGGCTCTGTAATGGGTTTTGTTTTGTTTAAGCAAGTTTCAAAAATATTGGGGAAAAAATACTTTAACGAGATGTAGTCTGGAACCCGACGGTCTAAATGCTGACCGCCGGCTTCCAGACTGCTTTAGCCCGACTAGGGACAAATGACAGGTGTCTAAATGTAGACGTCTGTAATTTGCCTGGAGAGCAGCGCCCCGGCATCATGATCGAGCAGATGGCGGGCGCCGCAGCGGACAGCCGCGCGCTTGGGGGGGGGGTTTAGGCACCCCCGGGGGGAGGTTAGGGTTTGGCACCCCCCAGGGGGACTTAGGGTTAGGCAGCGGGGAAGGGGGGGTTAGGTTTAGGCACTTAGAGGGGGGGTTAGGCACAGGGGGGGAGGTTAGGGTTAGGCAACCCTAAGGAGGGTTAGGGGGGTTAGGTTAGTTGATACTTGCCTTTAGGACGATCGGGATTTCCAGCGCTGTCGGGAAATGAACCGCCGGCCATGCGCCCGCCGGTAATACATATAGCACCCCTTGTAACTCCCATATCCGCAAAACTAATTTCCCATCTATACAACATCCCAAAATACATGTCCCACATAATTCAATAATTTTAAGAGCTATCTACAGGAGCTGAAGCATGGCATGTCATTATTGGCTAAATTATTGCATTTAAATGCACTTGGTATATTTATTTAGTGGGTGGATGATACCAAAGGTTCTGCTTTGTGTCCTGACATTTTTACCTTAACCACTTGCCTGGCACAGTCGTATCAGATGCGACCATGCCAGACTGGGCTTTACCTGACATGGTCGTATCTGATACGACCAGTCAGAAATGGCCACTGGGCAGCTGCGGGAAGCTAATCTTCCCGTAGCCGCCTATATCAGAGGGACCTCCTGGTCCCTCTGCATCACAGGATTCTCCTCCTGTGTGTCCCGATCACTGTGGCCAGCAGTGATCGGGCAGCGGGCGTGACCCCCCTCCCTGCGTGGCTGTCCTGCTGTGTCCCAGACCTGGGCAGCTGGCGGGATCCCCTCCCCCTTGTCCCCGCCGGCGTGGAATTGACTTCTAGAAGCAGCGGCTTGTTAGCCGTGGCTGCTGCTCTGTTTCCGGGGAGTGGGCGGCTAGCCCACCCCTTCACCGGCGCTGGCTGGCAGTGGCTGCCGGTGACATCCAAATACAGGAGCAGCAGCTGCGGCTCCTGTCAGCCACGGCTGCCGCTCTGTCCTCGGGGAGTGGGTGGCTAGCCCTCCCCTTCCTTCACCAGCGCTGGCTGCCGGTGACATCCAACTACAGGAGCAGCAGCTGCGGCTCTTGTCAGCCGCAGCTGCTGCTCTATGCCTAGGGAGCCAGCGGCTAGCCCAACCCTATGAAAGCCACCGAAGCAGCATCATCGGCGGCTGCTGCTCTGTTCCTGTCCCGCACAGAAGGGCAGCACCTCATGCTCTTCTCTCCTCCCCCGGCCAGGCGATTACATAGTGCCCAGTCCCCAGCACCTCTTACTGCCTACAACTCCGCCCCTGTTCCGATCACTGCTGGACACAGTGATCGGGCATTGTACATGCCCCACCCCCCCAAAAAAATCACACAATCTATATACATTATAATATAAATATATATATATATATATGCGGAGGTGTGTGTGTATGTATATGTATGTGTATATATACATATACACACACATACTGTGTGTGTGTATATATATATATATATATATATACTGTGTGTGTGTGTGTGTGTGTATGTATGTATATATATATATATATATATATATATGGGAAATGGAAACCAAGAAAGAAGAGAGAGGACGCTCTAATGTACAAAATATATTAAAATACAAAATGTGTAAATAACACAAACTGAATAATTCAAAAAATCAACAATTAATGCAGCAATGAAGCTACTTCAATGATCAGTCCTAAATGTCGACACAAAGGATGAATCTCCCTTTCGTTTCACAGAGAGTAGATTTATTGAGTCCTTTGTTGGTCTTTAAATTATTTTGTAGAGGTCATAATTCCTGTTTTCAGGGTTAGCAATGATGCCTTGTAATGTTGCTAAAAAATACCCTTCCACCAAAAATACACCCAAACAGGCCAAAAGGCCACTGTTATTATTTGAATAAAACACTTCAATCTCAATAAAAAAAGAACAATATTTATTCAATAAAATCAGTGAATCTGATGAGCTTACATCAAACACTAGTCAAAATATGATGGAGACCCAACGCGTTTTGTCCCCACATGGGACTTCATCAGGGGTACATCATCAAATGACTGCTGCAGACTGAAACACTTGTCAGCAGTATTTTGCAGGAGTGGTACAGGATTATTGCTTCTGAGCAATCCTTACCTGGGAGCATAAATCCATCCACTATATAAAATGCGTCTACTCCAGTTTATTCTCCGCAAACAGATCTTAGGATCGTTTGATCAGTGTTCACATTTTCCTGACTCTTAATAGGACTGATAATACAGTCATTTGATGATGTACCCCTGATGAAGTCCCATGTCGGGACGAAACGCGTTGGGTCTCCATCGTATTTTCACTAGTGTTTGATGCAAGCTCATCAGATTCACTGATTTTATTGAATAAATATTGTTCTTTTTTATTGAGATTGAAGTGTTTTATTCAAATAATAATAGTAGCCTTTTGGCCTGATTGGGTGTATTTTTGGTGGAAGGGTATTTTTTAGCAACATTACAAGGAATCATTGCTAACCATGAAAACAGGATTTATGACCTCTACACAATCATTTAAAGACCAACACAGGACTCAATAAATCTACTCTCTGTAAAACGAAAGGGAGATTCATCCTTTGTGTTGACATCTAGGACTGATCATTGAAGTAACTTCATTGCTGCATTAATTGTTGATTTTTTTTAATTATTCAGTTTGTGTTATTTACACATTTTGTATTTTAATATATTTTATATTTTGTACATTAGAGCGCCCTTTCTCTTCTTTCTTGGTTTCCATTTCCCTCCATATCTGTCTAACAGAGATATTAGGTGAAAAGTGCAGCTATCCACTATTAGATTTAAGTGTTGGTTACATATCAGTATCATCAATAATTTTAGCGCAAATAATAGGGTATCTTTGTGTGTATGTGTATATGTATATATGTGTATATATATATATATATATATATATATATAAATATTTTGTATATAGATTGTGTGTGTGCAGCCCCCCAACCGCGGTCTCTAACAATCAATTGTTTTTGTCGATGGTTGAACCCATCAGTCATCGATGGTACAGCTGTCAATGGACATCACTACAGTATTCCATAAAAATGTTTATTTTTATGGTATATGGTGTTTTTTTTTTTTAATAAAAAAAATGCGTTGCAATAGTCTTAAAAATATGTTCTTGACCTAATTCAATCATAAAAAATGAACGACAATTTCGGAGCGGTTTTTGGAAAAAGAATTCGTCAGTTAAGTGGTTAATATAAAGATTTACCAAGATTTTACCAACTTTACAAAAATTATGAAGTTTAATTTCTGGACCAATTTTACATCGGACTAAAAGGCATATTTACCAAGCTCATGCTGCCCTTAAAACATGCAGAAATAAAGCTGTTTCAGTGTGTTTAAAGGCAGAATTAAGTATCAGTAGAAGGTAATGAGAGATATGGGCGATATCTCCTGCCTTCCGATTATCAGCCCTTGCAGGAGGAGCAGTATGTAACAATCTCCGAAACGCTTAGCTCTTTGGAACTTCTTTAGCCAACGCCATCCTCAGAATCTGCCTGATGCTTAGGACTAGTGTTTTGTAAATTTTAACCCTGTAAAGTAAAAAATATATATTTTCTTAGAAACCTACTGAAATAATTTTTTCCTCGGTCCTAAAACTATTTCTGTTCTGATTGTAGTTATTTGTCCTCATTATAGGCACACGATGCCGATGTTTTACGGATTTGAGCGATTTGTTACTGTTTGTGTGCAAAAATCCCTAACAAGTTGAACAGTGCATGCATCCCACGATGTGTACTCACAGAAGCGCAGTTGCGATTGAGACGTATGTTGTCAGACAGGTATTGGAAATGTGCTGGGCAGTGACTGGGAGGCGGCTATTCAGATGCACGGAAATGCACCGTCTTATGGGTTATTGGAGTGTAGAGGACGTGTCGCTGAATTTGTTGAGAACTCAGGCGCATAATGGCTCACATTGGAGGCCATACTCTGATGGGGAATCTGCACCTAGCATGGGGCTGGTGCAAGTTTTGATGTCGAGTGCGACAATGGCGTCTAAAGACGTTCCAAGTGGTGTTACAGCCCCTTAAGGCGCTCAAAGTGGGAGCATCCCAGTCCTTGCACAATCGGACGCACGCTTGTACACCAGGGAAGGACTGATACTAGCATTAGCATAGAGTCGCAGACGCAACTACGGCAAAGCAGATGCAGCACGCTGTTGCGACTCAGAATCGGCCCCTATATCCGGGTTTCTTGCCATTATACACCACACAGCATACAAGGACTTTACTCTGTAACTTGAGTATTTAGATCACAGCAGGCAAAAGGCGCCATTAAGCACGCTTAGCATCACATAGCATTAAGCACTGTTTTTTGTTTACATCAACAAATTTTCGGATTGCCTAATTCTCTGTCCCAAAACTGTACAGCCACCTGAACACCCTAGGTCTTAGGCAGAGTTGCACACAAGTCCTTTTTGCAAACAGTTCTTTGTGATTTTTATCACTGTGCAAGGAACTTACCCGAATTATGAGCAACTGGGCAATTCAGAGTTGTATGAACTCCACCTGTGACTGGGTGTAACTGGGCAGCAGCCGGGCAATCACGCACAGGCTGAGGGCTCCGTTCAATAATGAGCCTGGGGATTTTGCGCAATATAGCACTGTTGCTCGCTGCACTATTTTACATTTCTCATTTTGGTTTCATCACTTGCAAGCAGTGGTGTTAGTGAAACAAAGCAGCAGCGTTTTTCTGTGCCCGCTGTCACTGCCGAATGGACAGGGCAGACTGCGGGGAGCTGGGGGGGGGGGGGGAGTAGGAGGCTGAGTATGGGAGGGAAAGGGAGGAGAAGAGCTGCAGTAGAGCATTGTGGGTAAGGACCCGGATGCCATAGCCTCCCAGCCGGGTCCTTTGTACTTGTCAGTGCTAGATTAATGCGGGAGAGACCTGGAGAAGGTGGGTGTATGGGAATCCGTATGAAATACCGACAGAAGAAGCAGGAAAGGAGGCGATCCCGGTGCCGGCTGGTAAGTACCCTAACCCCCCCTACCAACCCTAACCCTCCCTTAGGGGTGCCTAACCTTAAAACTCCCAGGGTGGTGCCTAAGTCCACCCTGGGGGTACCTAAACCCAACCCCCCCCTCCCCTCTTTCTGCACCCTAACCTTGCGAGGAGGGGCACTTAACCATAACCTACTCCTGGGGGGTGGCTAACCATAACCCTCCCTAAACTTAACACCCCCCCCCCCCTCATCCAGGCTGTCGGCCTTCCGACGTCGGTATTTTGATGATTCTTAAGTCCCAAGTCGGGCTTCTGTCTGGATAAACTGCATCCCGGGTGTATGGGAGCAGTTTGGCTGCATAGATGTATATACCCCGACATTAATAGACCCATCTGTTTTATGTGACATTTATTAGCTAACATACAAATGAACACACACCAAGAGGGCGCTTATAGTGTAGTAGATTATTCTAACTGTATTCAATATAAGAATAGATATTATGCGTAGTGTACATCAAAAATAGTTTTTTCTGAATAACTGTGGACGTGACAATTGCCCTCTGGAGTGGGGAACAGTATTATATTTTCCACATCTATTTAGATAAACCACATACAAAGGATTTTTGATGTACGCAGAATTATTAACTTTATATTGGATGGCGCTGGAATCTACTATACTATAACTGACCCCTTGGTGTCTGGGTTTGTATTTTAGTGTCAGGTGTGGCAGGGACCTGTCCAAGAGGAGCAGCTCAGAGTCATCTGTAAGGGACTAAAACAGAGATTCACATCTATATTGAAGCATTAAGATTGCCCTTTGCTGGAGATAAGGGGCCTAACCCAAACCCTGAAAAACACCATTGTCCCTCTTCCACCAAACTTCACAGTTGGCACAATGCAGTCAGGCAGGTAACATTCTTTCGGCATCTGCCAAACCCAGACTGGCCCATCTGACTGCCAAACAGAGAAGCGTGATTTGTCACTCCACAGGACACGTTTCCACAGTCCAGTGTCAGTGTGCATTACACCACTCCATCTGACGCTTGGCATTGGACTTGCTGATGTGAGGCTTGCATGCAGCTGCTCGGCCATGGAAACCCATCCCATTAAGCTCCCGACGCACAGTTTTTGTGCTTACATTAATGCTTAAGCTATGGAATCAGCAGAACAACCCATTTTGTATTACAAATGTTCGCAAATGGGGACTGCATGGCTATATGCTTGATTTTATACTGTACATCTGTGGCAACCTCAATTCACTATTAGGTGTGGCCAAAAACTTTTTTCCCTATATTGTGTGTGTGTGTATATATATTATATAAACAGTGATCGCAAAATACTCGATATAGCGCGTTTTAGGAAGTTGGGGGCCCGGTTTTTATAACTCAGCGGGTCCTGCAGAATGCGCTGTGTGTGCAGTGCCACAGCAGCCAATCACCGCCAGTGGATTCTCCTCGCTACAACTACCAAAATCCCCCTGGTGCTTGTGGCTCCTCCTCTCTCTGTTTCCGCCTTCTGCCACTGCCTGCTCCTCGCTCACGCAGAGTCTCAGTTGGTCAGGTCCCTCTCCCTCACACTCTGCTTCCGCCTCAGCCTCCGCACTGTGGTGATGTTGGACCCTGGCGGGGGAAATGACGGCCGCATCGGCTCGGAGGTGTCGGCCTCGGGGTGCAGAAACACCGGAAGGTGGTGCCGCTGCACTGGAAGTTGGCCGTGACGCCCCAGTCTCCCCGGTGGGAATTTCTGGAATAGAAGAGCACCCAGGAGCAGATGAGGATTCGGAAGTTCCTCTCTGACCCTCGGGTGTGTGCTGGTGGAGAGGAGTGCCCTGAAAGGTGAGGGCACCTGACCAACTGTGTGGCCCCTGTCCTAGGTGGTGTTTGCCAGCTGTGTGGTCACTGTCCCTGGTAGTGTTGGATGGCTGTGTGCTCCCTGGTTGTTCCTGGTGTTTCCGGCCGTCTGTGGCCCCTGTTGCTGGCCGGCTGTGTGGCCTGTCACCTGTTATTGGCCATCTATGTGGCCCTATCCCTGGTGTCGCTTCCAACTGTCAGGCCCATCTTTGGTGTTACTGGCCGGCTGTGTGGCCCCTGTTGCTGGCCGGCTGTGTGGCCCCTTCCACTCCCTAACTGTGTATTCCTTCACTAGCCCCGACTGTGTAGCTGTGTATTTCCCCTGACTGTTAACTGTGTGCATCCCACACCTTACCATCTGCACTGCCTGCCCATAAACTCCTCCTTGCCCCCACTACTGCCCCAGCTACTATCTACCGTTACCCTTTCCCTACCACTTAGTACTGCCCCCCCTAACCCCTTCCTTACCCCAGCTGCTATCTACCATTGCCCCTTCCCTACCGCCAGCACTACCTGCTCCTAGCTTCCTCCTTGCCCCCAGCACTGTCACAACTGTCTGCACTTACCCCTCCCTACCCTCAGCTCTGTCTGTCCTTACTCACCTGGAGCACCAGCTCTGCCCCAACTTCTCCCTACCTTTACCCCAGCTCTACCCCAACTGTTGCCTGCCCTCACCCCCAATAATATGAGATGGGACCCAAAAACAGTGAAGTAGGACCCCAACTTTTTGAAGTGAGTGGTCCCTGGGATCCGCATTCTTTTTTGCTTAGCGCATTCACTGTGTGTGTATATCTATCTATCACAGCCATGGCCAAAAGTTTTGAGAATGACACAAGTATTGGTTTTCAAAAATTCTGCTGCTTCAGTTTTTATGATAGCAATTTGTATATACTCTAGAATGTCATGAAGAGTGATCAGATGAATTGCAATTAATTGCAAAGTCCCTTTTGCCATGACAATGGACTTAGGCCCTGATTCAGACTGTCCGCTCGCAAGTGGGTCGATGGTCTGCACTGCGCATGCGCACGACGGAGGGAGCTCCGTCGTGCACATGCGCGAGACGCGACGAGCGAAGGACTTTCCTTCGCTCGTAGTGTCTGCTCAAAGGGGGCGTGCTGTCAATGTTTATTGACAGCACGCCCCCTTTGGTGGGCGTGCCGGGGGCGTGCCTGCCAGACGGAGGCGTTCCTATGGGAACGCCTACCGTCAGAAGCCGGCCCCACTGACATCACTAGTGATGTCAGTGGGAGTGATTTTGGCTCTGATAGAGCCAAAATCACTCCTGGCCTTGCGGTTGAGAAACTCAACCGCAGGCTTCTGCTCGCAGTGGCGATGGTCGAGACCATCGCGACCATCATCCTGCACGCTCGTATATGCTGTGGGTGGTGACCCACAGCTATACGAGCGTCCAGGAAGACTCTCCATATTTATGGAGGTGGGCCCTGATTCAGAGCGAGCGCTCTGGTCAGAGCGTCCGGCTCTGAATCAGGGCCTTAATCCCAAAAACATTTCCACTGCATTTCAGCCCTGCCACAAAAAGACCTACTGACATCATGTCGGTGATCTCTCGTTAACACAGGTAAGAGTGTTGACGAGCACAAGGCTGGAGATCACTCTGTCTTGCTGATTGAGTTAGAATAACAAACTGGAAGCATGAAATCATTGTTCTTCCTCTGTTAACCATGTTACCTGCAAAGAAACGTGCAGGGCTTCTCAGGCAAGGATATTGCTGCTAGTAAGATTGCACCTAAATCAACCATTTATCAGATCATCAAGAACTTCAAGGAGAGATGCTCAATAGTTGTAAAGAAGGCTTCAGGGCGCCAAAGAACGTTCAGCAAACGCCAGCACCGTCCCCTAAAGTTGATTCAGCTGCGGGATCGGGGCACCATCAGTGCAGAGCTTGCTCCGGAATGGCTGCAGGCAGGTGTGAGTGCATCTCCACACACAGTGAGGTGAAGATTTTTGGAGGATGACCTGGTGTCAAGAAGGGCAGCAAAGAAGCCACTTCTCTCCAGGAAAAACATCAGGGACAGACTGATATTCTGCAAGAGGTACAGGTATTGGACTGTTGAGGACTGGGGTAAAGTTATTTTCTCTGATGAATCCCCTTTCAGATTGGTGCATCTGGAAAAACGCTTGTCCGGAGAAGGAAAGGTGAGCGCGCCCATCAGTCCTGTCATGCCAACAGTAAAGCATCCTGAGACCATTCATGTGTGGGGTTGCTTCTCAGTCAAGGGAGTGGGCTCACTCACAATTTTGCCAAAGAACACAGCCATGAGTAAAGAATGGTACCAAAACATCCTCCAAGAGCAACTTCTCCCAATCATCCAAGAATAGTTTGGTGATGAACAATGCCTTTTCCAGCATGATGGAGCACCTTGCCATAAGGCAAAAGTGATCACTAAATGGCTCAGGGAACAAAATATCAACATTTTGGGGTCCATGCCTAGGAAACTCCCCAGACCTTAATCCCATTGAGAACTTGTGGTCAATCCTCAAGAGGCGGGTGAACAAACAAAAACCCACAAATTCTGACAAACTCCAAGCATTGATTAGGCAAGAATGGGCGGCCATCAGTCAGTATGTGGCCCAGAACTTGATTGACAGCATGCTAGGGCGAATTGCAGAGGTTTTGAAAAAGAAGGGTCAACACTGCAAATATTTACTTTGCATAAACTTAATGTAATTGTCAATAAAAGCCTCTTGACACTTATGAAATGCTTGTAATTTTTCATCAGTATACCATAGTAACATCTGTCTAAAACCGCTGAAACAGCAAACTTTGTGAAACCAATACCTGTGTCATTCTCAACTTTCGTGTATATGTGTGTGTATGTGTGTGTATATATATATATATATATATATGTATTTAGTGCTACTGGAAGAAATGTATGCTTTTATGGAAAACAGTGCATTGAGTAAGATAAGACGTTTGTAAAAAAAAAAAAAAATGTATTCCCAGTTAAACTGCCGCTTATGAAGGTGATAATTAGCCGTCTTGGATGTGTGAACTGTGTGACTTATGCATAGCTACATTATGTGAACAGCTGACTGTATATGCTGAACATTTTCCATCAAATTCTGCAGACAAGTTTTTCCTGTATCACTGTTTTACTTATGATGCTGTGTGATTCCTTAGTAAGTGTCTGAAAATAAACTTCAAAATAAAACTTCTATTTTCTTCCTGTGGATTAGTGATTGTGCTTTCTCTGAATTACCCTAGTACAACTGGGAGAGGGTGAGTGCAGGGGGGAGAAAGTGGGGTGATATTTTAGAGGTGTGACTGCAAGGGAGGAGAAGTCGCAGGGGCATTGATGGGGAGATCCAAGTCATGTAGGTTTGTATAATGTGATACAGGATTAGGGGGGAGGGGTAAATTATATTAAAAAGAAAACCAGCTGTGTTTTGTATTTAGTATTACTGCCCCAATAAATCCAGCTACCGAAGATGCAGGAGCTTTAAAAAGCTCTGCTTAGTAAATTGGCCTGAATATAGTTAGCTGTGAACTAGGGTAAAACCAGTGGCTGCATGCTGTTCACTTTGTTAATGCCAGTTTGAATGGGAGAAATTGTGACTTTTAGTTCTCCCTGCCAGACTGTGAAAATAAGGTAAAAGTCCTTACTTTAATATCTCCACTACACTCTAAATTAGTAATATATTTGTGTACAAATGGTAAAATATGGCAAGAAAAGACGTTATTTTTTCAAGAGAGTTTCTCTAAAGACCAGAAAATGTATTTACTGGTGTGGGGACATGTATGTAGAGGTATTGTAATGACGTGAAATGAGGTTTTAAACTTGGAGCTGGTAGTTGCAATTATTTTTTCTGATATTTTACAAACTTGTTTGTAAATGCTTAAAAAAAAAAAAAAAAGAATTAAGACCTTTTAATATAACTCAAAACGCGTATTTTTTGATGAAATACACTTGCTAGCTATAATTTTCACTACTCATGCACGTCACATAGTTTTTACACTGTAGAGTTTAATGCGCGACACAGAAGCAATACCCACAACTTGCCATTCTTAATAAGATTGCGTCGGAATACGGAGCACATTTCATGAAAATCTTTTCTGAAGTACACGTTCATGTAATCACAGTATGGAACTCGCAGCTAAATAAATTTGTAATCGTTATTCTGTTCCTTCTATTAAATGCCACTAGATGGAGCCAGAGAATATAGATAAATAGAAATGAATAATCCACACCCATTATAAACCATGTAATTTAATCATGGAATGTTGTTTTTTAACAGTAAACTAAACCTAATTAAGAGAACTAGTATTGTCGTCTTTCATCGTTTTTTTTTCTGTTTTTGTGACTTTGAAAATGTTAAACCGATTTTTGTAGACAAAAGGACTATAACTTGCACATTGACAAAGTTGGCAGAAATATCAATCTCTGTCTGAAATTAAATCTGATTTACACCGACATAACATATGTCCTGATATGATCGTTTTTAGTCTTGAAATTGGTTATTCAGAGTGAACTTAAGCTAATGAAAGCAGGTTTTGGTTTTACAATTGAAGATGTTACTTGCATAACCTTTTTAATTACCGTCCCCTCAGTGTAGAACCTCTGTGTTGGAACCACATTTGAGATTGGTGGTCTTTTAAACTTCTTTCTCTTTCATACATGGAGGGGCACAACACTAGTGTATTGAGTGCACTAGTAGAATTTTGAACTTGAATTGGCAGCAGCAGCTCCTTTATTTCGCTATCTGCCCTCCTCTGCAGGGAAGTACCCTCTACAGCAGGGGTGGGGAATCTTTTTTTTCTAACGAGGACCATTATAATATATATAACATTATTTGTGGGCCCGGTGCAGGCCACACCCCCTCTGTGATGTCACATGGGGACGGGGCCACAATCACCGGTGATTACAGCAATGCCCGCAGCTTCCGGAGCTGGAAGGGCAGTGATGTGACCATCTGAAGTGTCCTAGGGATGCTCCAGGCGGCACTGCTGCAAAGATTCTGGCTGCAGGGTGCCATTCTAGGCACCGTGCTAGCCAGCTGATGCTAGCAGCGAAAAGCTCCCAAGGGCCAGACCAAATGATTCCACGGACCTTATACAGCCACCGGGCCTGAGGTTCCCCATCCCTGCTCTACAGGGAATTAGGAGTAAAGGTGCATCCAACTAGTTGATTGGTTGGAATGAAAATCTGGTAAGGTATGAAAGCAAATAACAATCAGCAATTTGCTCCCAAACGCTGGAAAATGGACAAAAACTGTTGTTTGAACAAATTGTTTAGATCAAACATTTAACAATCTTGTCTGACGACCATTTTCATCTGTTTTCTGGCATTTAGGAGCAAATTGCTGATCATCATTTACTCCCATACATTACCAGATTTTCAATCCAACCAATCAACTAGTTGGATGTTTGGACTGAAAATCTTTGTGTGTACCCAGCCTTAGGTTTACTGGGGTGCTACTTTTTTTCCTGTGAAGGAAAACTTGCTTTGTCCTATTGTATTGCAGCTCCACATCATCCTGCTTTGTGCAACTGGCCTCTCATATTCTTCCCTTATTTCTGTCTTTGTCTGTGAAGGGAAATATGTCAAGAGCCAATTCTGGTGGTGGGACAATGGGAAAACTTTTTGCCTACTCCTGATGTCACTCCAAATTGTCCTTTGCCCAATGTGAGGTATAGTGACTCCGCACACCTGTAGATATCGCCACTGAATTTCCAGAGCCAGTCTGAGCTAAATTTTTGGCCCAGACTATTTCAGATCTCCTGCATCTTGCTGCACATTCCAAGAAGCCGAGCAGAGACAAACTGGGTATGGCAAGGACGATGCATGGTCTGATTCAGTTGTCCTCTTTGAAGATGATGTTGGAATCTTACTTCATGTGAAAACCACAGAAGCTAGCGTACCCGCTAGGCTGTTTTAGCGGGGCGCGGCGCCATGCCCTCCTTCTGGTGGGCAAAAAGCACCCTGCCCTCCAGGAGGAGGGCAAAAAGCGCCCTGCCCTAACAGCCATGCTGGAGCCGTTTTCACCCGCGGGACGCAGTGTCCCGCGGGTGGAGAAACATGCGGTGTCCCGGTCACCGCCGGAGAATTCTCCCTTTCTGCAGCGCTTGGGGGCTGCCCGGCATGTCCGTAAGCGCCAGGCACGCCCACAAGTATGACGAAAAGGGGTCGCGTCTTATAGACACGCCCCCTTTTCATAACCATGCCCCCTTTTCGGGCACGCGCACAAGAATGCCCTCTCTATCTCCGGCACCCTGCCTGCCGCCGGAGCTAGAGGGAACACTAGAAGCTCTGTTATTTCTTCCCTGAGAAAGGCGAGTTGGCCGAAGTCTTTGATCCTGAGGTTCCCTCGGGCCCTGACAGGGAATCCGTAATGAAGCAGGGTATGGAGGATTTAGTGTGAGCTGTCTGGCAGATACTAGGGGGTATAATTACTAAAATGCAGGTTTATTGAAGTGGAGTTGTTGCCCATAGAATCTGATTGGTTGCTATCTATTATCTTCTAGAAAGTGCTAGATAAATGATCTAATTATTTGCTATGGGCAACAACTCCACGTCTAAAAATCCGCACTTTAGTAAATATACTCCTAAATTTCTAGGACAGCTGGGAATCGGACACCACTGACCAGTCACGGTTTCAAAGGAAGAAGTGCCAGAAGACTATTTAAGCGTGACGTGGACTAAACCTGATTGTTGGTTGCAGGTCTGCCACAAGATGTGAATAGGATGCTCACACAGCTTCTGCTGATTAAAATGATATGCGGCATGCCTATATTCTTTGTCGCACACAGAATACAGGCATGCCACATTTTAATCCGCAGAAGCTGCTTGTGCGTCCTATTTGCATCGCTTTGTGAATAAAACTCATTTCAGGGGAAAAAGTTGCACGATATGGCACACAGCAGGGTGCACGCTTCAAGAATATCAGCCCGATTTGTTGTTTCCTGGAAATTTGGAATGACAAATCGGGCACATCGTTATGTTGATTTGTTTAGTTTGATGTGGGGCTGTCATTTAAGAACTGTCTATGTCTAATATGCCACATTCAATACGCACCTACTGCCTGTAGAAGTTTTGAAACACCGACCTAGGACAGTCTTCGGATCTACTAAGTCTCCACTCCATGCTGTGCAATTCCTCGGTTCTTGGTAATGCTCTGATTATTCTGTTTCTCATTACTATTATTTTTCTGTCTGTATGTACAGCACCTAGCTTAAATGCTGAGCTATAGATTTAGATATATATAGATATATAATATATTTTTTGTTTAAATACTAAGCAGTGCAGGATTAACAATTGGGCATCCAGGGCAGTAGCCCAGTGGTCCACACACACAGCAGGTATCCACACTTGTATATCACCAGCGTGTGAGGCATTGTGGTATATGTGAACTGGGGATTCTGATTGGCTTAGTACTAATACTAAGTACCATATTTTAGTGTACACTTATGGGCATGGGGAACACCCTTTATGGTTAGACATGCTGCTGGTTTTCAGGCACCCTTCAACACACTTTCTTATATTGGTTATATACAGCACTTGTAGCATCTGCTTTGAATGGGACTTCTATTGCAGTTTCTAGTCCATGTATATTACTTTCTTTGCCGTTTCTTTACTTTTTTTTTACCTTTATACATCTTACTTACAATTGAAATCCATTTCAGAATCGCTTTATGATATCTTGGATGAGTATTCAGTCCCTAAACCTTTTGCATACAAGTCTAATGAAAAAAACTAATATCTGGTGCCTTGAGGACCGAGTTTGGGAAGCTCTGTCATGGAGTGTAATCTAAAGTAACCTCTGATATCAGGAGTAAACCACACAAAGTGCCTCTTTGCAGTTATCATTGCTTACTGTGTATGCCTGTATTCTGATGGGTACTTGGTGCATAGATCTGCATGGTGGAAATTTAGTGTGTGTTAATGTAGGCTTTCTAGAGTACCCCATCCACGATGCTGTGTGAGTGAAGACTGGATTATCAAGGGGCACATGGATGGTGTACAATACCTTGTCAGTATCTTGTCACTGGCAAAACATATTACAGACTCACTGTACAGGCTTTGGAGTCTCTTATCTGAAATCAGTGCTTTGTGATGTAATGTTACAGGACACACTAATGTGATAAACCAAACATTGTGCTACATATGACCTTGATCTTGATACACAGAAGGAGTCCTCTCTTCTGGGATGAGTTACAATGTATAATGAATTCCGTGTCTGCTATTCAGAGCAGGGCACAATAGAATCATTGAGTTGTTTTGTACTCAAGACGAGTTGTTTTGCATTTGCTAGTCAACCCATTTTAAAACCCAGCACTAAGTATATTCAGGATATCAACTTTGGTACTTTATTTTTATGGGTTATATTTTCCAATTCAACCATTTTATTTACAGCATAACAATTAGATTTAGCCTATGTTTTTATCAATATGAAGGTACATCTTGGACTGGGAAGCCAAGGTTAACATTTTAAATTGTGTTTATTAATTAAAATTTTTAACAGTGTGTACTGAAAAAGTAATGTTACGATGTACATCAGTTTTAGCGAAGGATAGAAAATCACAGCATGATCCTACCTATACATAAGGGGCTATCACATGACATAAGAGTGAATATATGTAGTATGTGTAAATAACTTGATAACAGAAAGATGGCAGCTCGGAGTGTGGGTCATGCAGTTAGAGTTTTTCAACCAGATTTAGCATATCTGCAGTCATGATTCCATGTAAATTGTCTTACGCGGAGGTGGGTTATTACCAAGTTTGAACCATTTGGCACGTGTAGAAGTAATAGGTGAAAGCCAATGAAGAGCTACTGTTCTCTTAGCCAGAAGTGGTAATTCATGAAGTAAAATTTGCCTATGCAATATGGTGGTGTAAACCTGCCACCAAGGAGATGTTGTCACAACACCAAAAACAAAAGTTTCTAAAAATTCAGAAATACTGCAGACCTGTTGTCCATTTCACCTCTTTCGTTCCAAGCTTCATCAAGAGCTAGAGAATCCATGTGTGGCACTTGGGGGTATTCTAAATTGGGGTAGGGTAGTAAAAATAAAAAAAATTCATCCACAACTGACATGAAATGAACCAGGTTCCATACTGTGTAGCTTTGGTTTTCTCAGCATCATTGTTCAGTAGTTGAATGCAATGGAACTACATTTGCCTTATCCTTGCAGCTTTGTTCTTAATATGTTTGTTGAAGGTGTGTTTTTAATATGTTTATTAGTGCATTGCTTGTGTAGGTTTCCTGCCAATGTGGAAGACATACTAGTGGGGTAATTGGCTGCTGAATAGCTTGACACGAGTGTAGGAAACTTAGAGGGGATGTATTCAATTCAATGCTCAAACCATAATCTTGGCTTAGTGCCCTAAGCAAGATACAACACGTAAAGTATAAAGAGGTAGTTTTGCACAATTGATTTGGAACCATAGTAAATTTTCTATATGTGTGTATGTATATGTGTGTGTGTGTGTGTGTGTGTGTGTGTGTATATATATATATATATATATATATATTATAATGTTTGTATGTTCTTGTGCTGATAGGCAATGTTTAAATCATTAAGCGGTATTACCTATCAGAACAGACGAAAATAAACACTCACTGAGTTGTTTGAATGGAATTAATATACATTGTTGTAGCCTGGAGTTTTTGTTTTAGCTCCCTCTGTTTTGCATTATTTTATCATACGTATCTTCTACTTATATTTTTGTATTTTAACTATGATGCATTTTGTTTATTTCTAGGTATTTGAAAACACATTTAAATCATTCATCAGCCATGGTGAGTATTTGAGTATGTTCAGCTGGTATAATGTTTGGGTCTTGAGTTCTAGAGGGGTTCATTTGTACATAGTTACTAACATCCTGCCTACATATTTAGTGTATTTTTAAAGTATTACTATAAGGTGGGGCACTGATATATTTTTGAGCTCAAGCCTACAGCTGTGAGCATTTAGTACATGACTCCAGAAGCGTCTCTTGGGCGTAGGTTAGCCATTAACCGATGCAGCTGAAAACAAGGTGTACACACTGTCTCACTGTATCTCATGGTGACACCTGTCATTCTCCATTTATATAGTGCTGCGTAATGTATTAGCTGCTTTGCTATGATACCTTCACCATTCATCCTACTTGAATGTATTAATTATGCTTTACTCTGTACAAGATTTCCATATCCATTCCGTCTGTAGGTCACTGTATGAACTAAATAGTCCATCTCTGAGAGCACAGCAAAATTTGCTCCTGTATGCCCGCAGAGAGAGGACATGAAGAGCTAGATAGTTTTTTCACTTGCATGCCACTTAATTACTGGTACTAGGAATGTTGTATTCAAGCCCATTCTTAATCAAACTACCATGCTAATATGGCTATTTCATTACCCAGCTGCATCACTTTGTTATAGCCATGATGCAACCTGATCATTTACTCTTCAACAGAAATGGTCAGATGTGACCAGAGTTGTACAATTGCCCAGTGAGTAACATTTCCAATGTAAACACTCTTGAAGCAGGTAAAGTTGGCTTCTGTACACCATGCCAGATTGGGATCTGCAGGCTCCATAAGGAAATGATTAGAAGTGCCCACTGTACAGTACAAAACTCTATAGGGCTAATGGTGAGTTGGACTGATGCTATTTTGAGTAACGTAAAATAAGCAAATTGGTCCTGTTCATACCCAGAAAACTAGCTGCACACGCATGCACTTATGCTGATTTGCTTGTGTTTATCTCTTGCTTATAACTGTAGTGGCCCCATCTAACGGTGAATAATTGATTGCAGATTAATCTCTGATGCCAATAGTTGCTTTCTTTTTTGAAAGTGATGTTTTGTTGTTTTTTGTGTGTATGTTTTAAGAATAGTTTTTTACACATGAGTTGTGTTCTGTTTTTCACGTTTTTTTGTGAAATCCTCATAGCGAATCCATGTATTACAAAACAAACAATTAAAAACATAGGTGTAAGTGTATTTGATGTATCCGTGACGTAAGCCAGGTGCATGTCTCGCCTCTGCATATAGATGTAAATCAGCTATATGTGCAGTTTTATTTATTGAATGTTACATCCAATATGTGTCCAACGGTATGTAGTCTTGAAGCCGACAGTTGAAATGCCGACCGCCGGCTTCCCGACTGTTCTATCCCGACAAGGTACTAATGATCGGCGTCGAAATCCCAACACCCATCATTATCTCTACGTCTGGATCCCGACGCCCGGCATACCGAACGAAGGTAAGCCAGGCAGCGGGTGCGGACACCCGCGTGGGGGGGGAGGGATAGATTAGGGGCTCCTGGGGGGGACTTAAGGTTAGGCACCCCCCCTGGGAGGGTTAGGGTCAGGCTATGGGAAGGGGGGGCTAAGGTTAGGCACCCCAGGGGGGAGGTTGGGGTTAGGCACCCCCCCTGTGAGGGTTAGGTTTAGGGAGCAGGGAGGGGGGGCTTAGGATTAGGCATTAGGGGGGAGGTTAGGGTTAGGCATCCCTAAAGAGGAGGGTTAGGGGGTAGAGGGTTAGATATATTTCAAATACTTACACTGTCGGGATCTTCTAGTGACGGTCTTGTGGCGTCCGGATTTGAACCATCGGACCTAAGTCATACCGATTACGTGTCCAACGCCACATAAGGCTATATGTGTTTTCTGTATTGCTGATATTATACCATTTGTAGATCATAACCTACATTGTGTACTTCATTGGTGATTGATAACATAGGGTAATAAAGTAGGCTTAAGTCCAACCACAAAGATCATCTGGAAACTTTAATGGCAATTTCAAGCCTGACTGTTCTGAACAATATAATTTCACCTCCCTATATGCAACAGGAAGTAGGGTTCAGTTTTCCCACAGAATGCAATGTCTATCCAAACTCCCATGTGAGCATCGCTTATGCCTGTCATTTTTTTGAGAATATTGCTTTAACTCATTTACTGCTCCATATGAATTACAAAACAATATTTTAAAGTGAGCTTTAATTTTGATTTAAATTATGTGCATTACAGTGACGCTCTGTACTGTACCCAAAATTTGATACTGGAAGGTTTCCCGTTTTCTTCCAAATGTTTTAATTGAGCGAAAATACACATTTTCTTCAACTATATTTTACAGTGTTGTACAGCTGCAGAAGCAGATGTGTTTGGGGGTTTTCTTAGTGGTCCCAAGTGATATCCAGGAAGTTATTTTTGGCTGCTTGGATGTATGGGAATTTAAAATGATGATTACTAAATGTGAGAATTTTTTTTTTTTAATAGCCCTGACATTCAGAATTTGCAGATTAAAGCCACAATGAGCAAGCCAGTTATGTTTTTGTGTTTCTCTGTTTAAACAATTGCTACATCTTAGTTGTTGGTTTTTTAGTTAATGTATTTAGGAGACTTACCAATTTCTTGCAAAGTACTGCCGGGCATTGCCGTGATAACTGGCAGCACATACGCCGACCAGTTACGGTAGCGCCAGCATCACAAGTTTTCCCTCTCCTCTCTATGGGGCATGAGTGAAAACACATGATGGTAGCGGGTGCGATGTGCTGTTCTGAAGCTGAGGAATCCCCCCCTCCCCCCATTCAGTGCTACATTGATGTATAGCCTTGTTAGAAACTTTATTTTCATGTCTTGAGCACCTGTAAAGGTTGAAAAATGAATTTGATGTGATCACTGACCACAGATAGAAATAATGAGTGATTACTGTCTCTTACTACTGTACTGTGACAGGTTAAACATTTCAGCATAGACAAGTGTAATGCATTTAGAAAAGTAATATCTCTGCATGAACCATAAACATATGGATTTAATACATTGTGTATTGAAAATATGCTTTCTTGGCATAGTTGCTTTTCAGTGGTGGTTTCCATATTGCTTGTTACGCACAGCCAAATTTAAACGGGGTGTATTCTATATTTCCTATACTTAGAAACTGGATATTCAATATGAAATTCACCCTAATGAGGTGTAAGATTGGGGCGCTTGTACAATTGGAATCTTTTCACTGATCACCAAATTTATTTTCAGAGCATCACCAGTTTCCTCACTTGTAGCAGAGGTTACTATAGCACTGGAAATGCTTTGACCTTTTTATAATGCTCTGCATATATCAACCATAATTATGTCTGCTGTGTGATGGAATGTCTGCTGAGGAAGAAGGTTTCTCCGCCCAACAAGAGGTAGTTATGGAAGAAGCCAAATAGCAGTTGGCCTATATCTGTATTTCAGGTTATGGAATATACCAGGTCTGGCCAAATCCCAGGTAGCCAGTGAGCCTAAACAAATATTATTGGCACCTAACATTTGGAAGCATGTTCTGTTGATGTGGTGGATTTTCCATGGCTCCTGAACCGATCCAGCCATGCTCTTGTCCTTTTAACATAATGGCTTCTGAATTCTACATTTCCTGTCAATCTCTCGTACATACATGGATAATTTCTATGTTGTGGAAAAAATAATGCACTCCACTGTCTTACTATGGTATATCATGGGCATGTGGTGTTTTTTAGACTGTAAAACTGTAATGGATATATCTTTTGTCTGTAAATGGTGTCCCTTTGCTCCTAGGCAAGCCTACATCATCAAGAACCTGAACCTTGGTATGCGGGCCGAGTGTATTCCAGGTACTGGAAGCATTACAAGCAAGCAATGCAATGGCTGTACAGGCACAAGCGAGCATATAGAACTGCTGTGTCTTCTCTCAGCTATCCCCCTTGGTACCCTGCGGATATGTATCTAAATAGTCGTTATGCTGATTGGGAAGGTGGAGAATCTTCTCAACCTTGCAACTATATCAGGCCACAAAAGGAAACCATGAAGCGCCGGGACCCCCCACGTTTAAAGGTATCCTGTTTGAAGGCACCATACTCAGAGGAAAGAGAGTGCGAAATGGAACAGGAAGGTGAAGCATCATCTGATTCGGATGAGGAAGGAATAGAATGTGACATGAGCAACATGGAGATCACAGAGGAGCTGCGGCAATACTTTGCAGAAACGGAGAGGCACCGGGAGGAGCTAAGTATGTGTCAGTCATTTGTATGTACCTTGCTAAACAGTTTTTCATTTTAAAAAGCAGGAAGAGTACAATCTACTTTTCTATGTTTAGCTAGAAAGTAGTTAATTTGTTAGTCTTCGTGCTGACAACAGTCAATATGTCGGCAGCATTATATTGACTGGACAATGCCGACACTGTTGTAATATTTTAAAGCATTGTAACAGTATTGGCATAAAACTTTAAACATGAGGCTTTACGATCATGTTTAAAGTTATGATGCCGACACCATTACAGTGTTTTAAATAACAGTACAACAGTGTTGACATTATCCAGTCAAAATAATGGTGTTGACATATTGAAGTCTGTCAATACATATATAAGCATCCTGTTTATTGTGCATCATTCATAGGAATAAATGCAGAAGTTTCATAATCTTGACATAGCAACTGATTCTTCCATTGCCTTGGCTTGGGATAAACCATTTTGCATTGCACACTGTCATTGTCGGGATCCAGGCACCAGAATCCCGAAGGTAAGTATCGGGGGTTAGGGGGAGGGTTAGGGTTACTGTGCGGGGTTAAGGTTAGGCATTAGTGTGTTACACTGTGGGGGAGGGCTAGGTTTAGGTACATGGGGGGAGGTTGGGGTTAGGCATCGGGGAGGTTTAGGGGTAAGGGTTAAACTTACATTGTTCCTTATGGGTGTCGGGATTCTGACTGTCGGGATGCCGCTGTCTGTATTCTGACCAGCGGCATCCCAACCACCGGGATCTCATACCCTACCCATTGTATTTCCAGGGTAGACTAATGGCTGTGCGCTGAACATAATCTTTTTAGTGATTGTACATCGTGGTACAACTGGTTTGTAGGTAGTATTAGCCAAATTTGCATTCTCTGCGTATGATTAATGTTTGTTTTAATTTATTTTCGCTTCATTTTTATTTCCATTTTGTTACAAAGGCTATTTTATTCTTTTCACTTTATCCTCGTACACTGTCATTTTGTGAAGAGCTTTGCAGCTACCAAAATAAGGGAAAAAACTAATACCCAATATATTATCTGAGAACACATCACTCTGCGGTGATACAGTGTGTGCTTTCTGGTATCACTGTTGCTTCTCCCAATACATCATCGTGCTCAGCTTCCCTTGAAACATTGCAATCCCACTCTTTAAAGTTTCCATAACAACAGTGCAGAGTGCTTAGAAAGGCTCTATTGACAGGACTCAATAGGGCCTCTTCAAGTAGGAGAGAACTGGAAGCTCTGGGAAAACAAAAGGGGTAGAAACACTTAGTAACATGGAGCCACGGTTCTCTAAATATCTTTTCTCCTTTTTTAAAAATTAATTCAAAATAGAATATATATGTTTTAAAATATTTGACAGTCGATCACTGTAGTGTTATCACTGATGAACGTAAACATTTAGATATATGTACTTGCTGCTAAAAATTGGCAATGTACTTTCCTGACTGCAAATATTACTAGTGTCACTTCTTTGAAGATCCTATCCAATCATGGAGCCAAGTTTACTTGTTTCTTTGTCCTCCCAAACTGTCCATCTTTTGGGTCTAGTGTATAAATGAGTAAAATATAGTGCTTGTTTCAAGAAAAAAAACAAGTCTCCCTCTGAACAGTAGAGATGCTACATGATATTACTTATTATAATGCAGAATGCTTGTGCCCTCAATAACTTGGCTAACCGCTCTTTTTATTTCCTCAGGAGTTGGCAGAAGTATGTCACCTATTTGCTGTAGAGGTTGCACTGATTACATATAGCCCTGTTGACTAGGAGGAATTCCTTTCTTTGGTCATCACTTTTGATTATGTTATAGTTAATAAAGTTATACAGTAGGTTGTTAGCCCATGTTTAGCGTTTGATGTCATCCCATTATCATTTCTACTTCAGGATCCATAGGGTATCCACAGGATACCTTGGGGTATAGGCGGAAGACGTCCGACATCGAGCACCATAGAGTTAAAGTTTTCAGCCTCCCAGGATGCACTGGGTCCCCCGCCTATACCCCGCCCCCGAACCAAGGCAAACCAGTTTCGTAGGTGCTCGGAGTCGGATCACCATTTAACAGAGGGGGGCTGTAATGGCCTCTGAAGTTCTTTAAGGCAGCTGTGGCTGCACAAGATGAGCTGCACAGCATAGACAGTCAGTACTGACGTCTATGCTGTCGCTCCTCCACCCCGCCGGACCAGAACACCGGTACTGATCCGGGGATGCTGGTGGGTGTCTGGGGTCACAGCTAGTGGTGACCCCGGATTACCCGGACTGTGGCCGGATTCGAGGGGAAAGGTAAGCGGCGGGGGACCACGGAGGGTACCCACCGATAATACAGTCCTAAGTTCCCAGGCAGGGGGGGGCACCCTGGGGACTGGCTGCACGTGGAGCCAGGTATTAACCTGCGCTTCCACTAGACCACCAGGGACAGTGGGCTGCGGCTGAGCGGCAAAGCTCCGGCGTCCCAGTGGTTAATTGCATGCCAGGGGAGCACGCCTTTCCTGTCTCACAGCCGGCGCCTCCCCCGCTGCTCAGTGCCTCTCCATAGCGGTCTGGCGGGCTGTGTCAGCGCTCCTCCACCAGGCCCGCCTCCTCTCTGCTCCTCGGCGGCCATTTTCTAAAGATTGTGCAAACGCTGCTGGACGCTGATTACAGGTGGCATCGCGGTCCAGGTCCCCCCGCATACCTCTCCTGCAATTAAGGTCAGAGTATGCAGCACTGTTTCTTACCAGGCTCTGTGTAGTTGATCATAGTGCTGGTAGTGCAGTGATTTATTTCTGCATTGTATGTGACTTACTGCTAGTGCTGCTGCCTATACTTTCACTTCTGACTGTCAGCTATTTTACTATCCCTGTTCTTCCTCTACTAAAGCCCTTGCGGTGCGGCGTTGCAGGGTAATTCATTGCCTCACTGTAAAAGCATTTATCTGTTAGTGGAGTCGCATACACTCCGTGATTTTCCTCTTCAGCTAAAGTGTACCACATGTAATGTACCATTAGCGGAGGGTGATGGAAACACTGAGGGGTTATGTAGGGCATGTTATCTTATATCATGCCCGATTTCTGTCACTGCGCCTGTGCAGGAACGGCCCTGGGCTTGTTTTGCTCAGGCACTTACAACCCTTGTGGGCCAGCTAGCGACACCCCCTGCGTTCCCCCAGATGGGGTTATCACAGCAGTCAGTTGTGTCGTCACCCATGCAGGGGTTCCCCAGACAGTGGATGGTACCCCAGTGTCTTCTGCTTTCGCCGCCCCAGGTCTCGCAGGAGCATGCATGGGTGAATTCATTGTCCAATACGGTGCAACACCTGTCGGACGTTTTACAGGGGGAGTCGTCATTGCGGCCTTTAGTGTCTCAGACGGCACAGTATGATGAGGGTGACGTCTGATGACAGTGATTTTTGACTTTTCAGACCAGGACCCCCTCCTTACTAAGGAGGTGGAGTCTAAAGTCTATATACCTGGCCTTATACGGGCAGTCTGTGCGGCCTTGTTTATTGAGGATGACGATCCCTCCCCCCCCCCCGTGGCTAAATCCAAATACGCATTCTTTAAGGATATTAAGGGAGATGCCACTGTATTTTCTCTATCTGTTCAGTTAGTGGATCATTTAGAGGAGGCGTGGAAAAATCCGGGTAAACGGTACCAGCCTCAAAAAACGTTTGGCTTTTGCATACCCCTTTGCGGATAATTATATTTCTAAGTGGGAATCTACTCCGCAAGTGGACTCTCATGTAACACGCCTAGTGAGGAGTGCTACATTGCCCATGCCCTCCATGTCCTCCTTAAAGGATGCTACGGATCGCAAGGTTGAAATATGCCTGAAATCCATTTTTCTACTGCAGGGTCCATAGGGTATCCACAGGATACCTTGGGGTATAGGTGATGACGTCAGTCTTCAGGCACCACAGAGTTAAAGTTTTCAGCCTCCCAGGATGCATCTGGGTCCCTCTCCTATACCCCGCCCCCGGGCCAAGGCATCCCAGTTTCGTCGGTGCCTGGCTCAGAGTCGGAGGCACTGTGCAGAGGGGGGCTATGAAGAGCCCCTGAAGTTTGTTTTAAAGGCAGCGCTGGCTGCACATCTGGGAGTACAGCATGGACAGTCAGTACTGACGTCCATGCTGTCTCCCCTACACCCCGCCGGTACTAGAATGCCGGTACTGATCCGGGGATGCTGGTAGACATCTGGGGTCACGGCTAGCGGTGCCCCCAGATATTTTTGGACCGTGGCCGGATCCAAGGGGATAGCAGGTAAGCAGCGGGGTCCCGCGGTGGGTCCCCGCTGGTCACATGGTCCTGAGTCCCCAGGCAGGGGGCTCCCTGGGGACTGGCTGCAGCGTGGAGCCAGGCGACCAACCTGCGCTTCCACTACCCCCTGGGACAGCGGGCCGCTGCTGAGCGGCATGCGCTGCGGCGTCCCAGGGGTTAAATGCAGGCCAGGGGAGCGCGCTTTCCCTGTCTCTCAGCCGGCGCCTCCCCTGCTGCACACAGCCTCTCTGCTCTGCCTGATTGGCCATAGTGTGTCAGCGCTCCTCCCCCAGGCCGGCCTCCTTCATCCTCTGCTCCTCGGTGGCCATCTTTAAAGCATGGTGAACGCTGCTGGGAAGCCTGTGAGCGGTGGCATTGCGGTCTGGGTCCCCCAACATACCTCTCCTCCGTTTGTCAGAGGTCAGTGTATGCAGCGCTGAGTCCTACCAGCCTGAGTGGCTGAGAATCAGCGCTAATAGTGCAGGGATTTGTTTCTTCTGCATTGTATGTGACTAATCTGCTAGCCCTGCTGTCTGTACTTTCATTTTCTACTGTCAGCCATATTACTGTCCCTGATCTTGCTCTGCTCAAAGCCCTTGCGGTGTGCAGGGTGTTATTCACACTATACCAATAAGTTTAGGTGTGAGTGTCACATACTTACCATCATGCCTGAGACTGATTTTCCTCTCCAGCTCATGTGTACTAAATGTAAGGTACCAATAGCGGAGGGGGAGGGTAACGCGGAGGGGTTATGTCCCCAGTGCCTGGCACTGTCACGGCCGATTATGGTCCCGGTCCCGGTAGAGGAACCTCCCTGGGCTTGTTTCGCTAAGGCGCTTACAACCCTTGTGGGCCAGCTAGCTCCGCCACCTGCGTTTACCCAGACAGGTTTGTCCCAGCGGTCAGTGGTGTCGTCACCCATGCGGGAGTTCCTGAGACAATTGATGGTACCCCACAGTCTCCCTGTCCCTTCCCAGGTTTCTCGGAGCCTGCGTAGGTTAATACTCTAACTGCATCGGTTCAGCATTTGTCCGATGTTTTACAGGGGGAGTCTGTGTTGCGGCCTCATAATAGGCCGGTGGCGTCTTTATCTGCTGCTTATGGAGATGACGATGAGACGTCAGATGATGGGGAGATTCTGGATCTATCTGACCAAGAACCTCTCCGTACCAAAGAGCCGGATGCGAAGTCCAGGGTGTATATCCCTGGTCTTATTCGTGCGGTCCGCACGGCTTTAGTTATTGAGGATATTGATCCTTCGGTGGCCAATTTCAAATATGCCTTTTTTAAGGATATTAAGGGTGAGGCTACGGTGTTCCCTCTTTCTGATCAATTAGTGGATCATTTAGAGGAGGCGTGGAAAAATCCAAGTAAACGGTTTCAGCCCCAGAGGCGCTTAGCCGTGGCTTATCCGTTTGCGGACAATTATTTTTCTAAGTGGGAATCCTCTCCGCAAGTGGATTCACATGTCACACGCCTAGTCAAAAATGCCACGTTGCCTATGCCTTCGATGTCATCCTTGAAGGATGTCACTGACCGCAAGGTGGAGATCTGCCTCAAATCCGTTTATTCCCTTGCAGGGGGAGCATCCAGACCGGCTATGGCCGTGTGTTGGGTAGCCAGAGCTATGGAGCGCTGGGTGGATAATTTGGAGGCGTCTTTGGACTCTGACTGTTCGGCTGAACAGACCAAGTTGGTGGGCATTCTCTGAGACTCGGCCACTCACATTAATGAAGCGGCCTTAGATATTTGTATGCTCACCTCTAGGATCTCCTCTGCAGCCGTGGCTGCTCATCGCACCTTATGGTTGCGTTCTTGGAAAGCGGACACGGATTCCAAAAAGGGATTAGAAGGTCTGCCTTTCAATGGGGAGGTACTATTTGGTCCAGATCTGGACAAAATAATAGCTATGTTGGCAGCAGCAAAATCTGCATGTCTTCCGTCTGCTATGATTCCTTCTAGTGCTGGTGGGTCGTCCTTTCGGCCTCACAGGGCCCAAGGTAGGCCTAAAGCACAGTCCTTTCCACGGCAGGCTGGGACCAAGAAATTGTCCAAGCCAAGAAACAGGTCTGGAGTACCAGACGTCCGGCTCCTAGGTCAGATGACAAACCTGTGGCCTGACGGTCCGGGCCTCCTTTTGGGGGATCCCAAAGCGGGGGGCCGCCTGCTTCAGTTCGCCCAGTGCTGGTCGAGGACTACGACAGACACTTGGGTTCAGGAGGTGGTCTCTCACGGGTATGCCCTCTCCTTTCGGCACAGGCTTTCATCCCGGTTCTTTACCACAGGCCTTTCCGCTACACCGGAGCAAATCCTCGGAACTGCGGAAGGTTTTGCACACTATGCTCCAGGCCGGAGTTATAGTGCATGTTCCAATTTTCCAGAGGGGCCTGGGTTTCTGTTCCAATCTATCTTTGGTGCAGAGACCTAATGGGTCTTACCGTCCAATACTAAACCTGAAGGCCCTCAACAAGTCCTTGAGGGTGCCTCTGTTTCGGATGGAGACCCTGCGGTCCATTATTCTGGCACTGGAACCTGGGGACTACATGGTGTCATTGGACATCCAGGACGCTTACCTGCATGTCCCTATTCTTTTGCGCCATCAGCAGTTCCTCAGTTTTGCAATCTGCAATGAACATTTCCAGTTCCGGGTGCTGCCTTTTGGCCTGGTGACTGCTCCACGGGTATTCACCAAGGTCATGGCGGTCATGGCGGCTCTCCTGCGGACGACCTCTTGTTGATAGCTGGGTCTCCAGAGCTTCTTTTACACCATCTGGATCTGACGATTGCGGTACTGCAACATCGCGGCTGGTTGATAAACTGGCAGTAGTCCACTCTCGCCCCGTCTCAGAGGATCCTGCCCCTCGGGGCCTTATTGGACTCCAGGCAGCAGCGGATCTTTGTGACGGAGGAAAAGATCCTGTCCAGATGGAATGGATTGCCTCAGTGTCACAAGTCCCAGACGATGGTGCTCACTCCGGAGGTTCGCCTGTCTCTAACCTGGTGGTTGCAGACGACCCACCTCAACAAGGGTCGCCTGTTCTGGGTGGCGAACTGGGTCCTGTTAACAACGGACGCCAGTCTCCGGGGCTGGGGAGCTGTACGGGTCCACACTTGTTTCAGGACAGGTGGACTCGGGCGGAAGCGGAGCTTCCAATACACATTTTGGAACTCCGTGCGGTGTTCAGAGCTCTCCAGCTGGCACAGCCGGTTCTCCAGAGTCACCCTGTGCAGGTCCAGTCAGACAACGCCACCACGGTAGCCTATTTAAACTAACAAGGAGGAACCCGAAATCGGGCAGCACTCGCAGAAGTGTCCCGTATTCTGGTCTGGGCGGAGCGCAATCTCCCAGCAATATCAGCAGTGTTCATCCCTGGAGTCCTCAACTGGGAAGCGGATTTTCTCAGAAGGCAGGACGTGCATCCGGTTGAGTGGTCTTTACACCAGGACGTCTTTCAGAGTCTGGTGGACAAATGGGGTTTTCCAGAGATAGACTTCATGGCGTCCCGGCACAACAACAAGTTGCCGGTGTACGGGTCTCGAACAAGAGACGAAAAGGCGTCTCTGGTGGATGCTCTGTCCGTCCAGTGGACATTCCAGTTTGCCTTCCTTTTCCCTCCGTTTTCTCTTCTTCCGCGGGTAATACGGAAATTCAAATGAGAAGGAGGTACGCTACTGTTGATAGCTCCCGAGTGGCCCAGACGGCACTGGTTTTCCGACCCCCAGAGTCTGTCAGTAGACGTTCCTCTGAGGTTACCATTACGACCGGATCTGCTGTCACAGGGTCCTTGTCTTCACCCGGACCTGACTCGGCTGTCTTTGACGGCGTGGCTGTTCAAACGGTCATGCTAAAGTCCAGAGGGTTTTCTGGCTCTGTGGTGCAAACCATGCTAAGAGCTCGTAAACCTTCCTCGGCAAGAATCTACCATCGTGTGTGGCATACTTTCATCCGGTGGTGTAGACCTAGAGGGTATTCCCCTAGGGACTTCTGCCTGTCTAGGGTGTTGGCTTTCCTACAGGCTGGACTGGATCATGGGCTTCGCCTGGCTTCTCTGAAAGTGCAGGTGTCTGCCCTGTCATTCTGGTTTCATCATAGGTTGCTGCGCTCTCTGACATAGGAATAGGGCGGTGCTTCGCACTCGTCCGGGATTCCTTCCCAAAGTGGTATCCAGTTTTCACATCAATGAAGAAATTGTTGTGCCGGCTTTCAATTCACCTGGACTTTCAGTGGGTGAAGCCACTTTGGATGCTGTGCGGGCCTTAAAGATTTATGTGGACCGCACTACTTCGTTTAGGAAGTTGGACGCCTTGTTTGTCCTCTCTGGCTTCCGTAAAAAGGGTTGGCCTGCTTCAAAGCAGACTTTGGCAGGCTGGTTTCGTATGGCAATTTCAGAAGCTTATCTTCATGAAGGTCTTTTAGTTCCCTCCTCTGTGAGGGCTTATTCCACTAGGTCTGTGGGTCCTTCGTGGGCAGCTAGACGTGGTGCCTCTGCAGTTCAGATCTGCAAGGCTGCTACGTGGTCTTCTGTCCATACCTTTGTGAGGTATTACACTTTTGACACCTTTGACTCTCAGGATGCTTCCTTCGGGCGGCGGATTCTCCTCTCAGCACAGTCCCCACCCTTGAAGGATACTGCTTTGGGACATCCCCAAGGTATCCTGTGGCTACCCTATGGACCCTGCAGTAGAAAATAAGAGATATGGTAAGAACTTACCCTTGTTATCTCTATTTCTACGAAGTCCATAGGGTTCCAAAGGACTCCCGCCCTGTCGCACCTTTACTGCAGATGGGCTTTATTCTGGTCACCGTTTTTTCCGTCTCCCTATGGTGAGAATGTGATGCTTGTGAGTGTCCAGATCTTTCTTCTCTCTCTTTCTTCTCCTCCTCCGGCCTATGGCTTGTGACGTAACTGAGATGCCTTGGCCCGGGGGCGGGGTATAGGAGAGGGACCCAGATGCATCCTGGGAGGCTGAAAACTTTAACTCTGTGGTGCCTGAAGACTGACGTCATCACCTATACCACAAGGTATCCTGTGGAACCCTATGGACTTCGTAGAAATAGAGATAACAAGGGTAAGTTCTTACCATATCTCTTATTATTCCCTTGCTGGGGGGGTGTCCAGACTGGCTATGGCCGTGTGCTGGGTGGCCAGAGCGTTGGGCTGATAGGTGAAGAGTCAGTGTCCAGAGACTCCTCCAAGCTGAGCAGGTGGAGTTAGTGGGTAATCTCAGAGACTCAGCCACGTACATTAATGAGGCAGCCTTGGATATAGGTCTCCTCACTTCTTCTCGGCAGCTGTGGCAGTTCGCCACACCCTACGGTTGAGCTCTTGGAAAGCGGATGCGGATTCCAAAAAGGGTTTGGAATGCTTGCCTTTTTAATGGACAGGTCCTGTTTGGCCCTGATCTGGACAAAGTTGTGGCCACTCTGGCAGCAGCTAAGTCTACATGTCTGCGATCGGCTACAGTCCCATCAGGGTCGGGTTTTTCCTCCTTTCGGCCCAGGGTAAGTCCAAAGTACAGTCCTTTCCGAGACAGTCAGGGGCCAAGAAATCTGCCAAGCCTAAGAAGCAGGCTTGGAGTACAAGACTTCCTGCTCCCAAGTCGGACGATAAGCCTTCCGCCTGACTGGACGGGCCTCTCTTTGGGGGACCCCAAAGTGGGAGGCTGGCTTCTTCAGTTCGCCCAGTTCTTGTGTCTCACCACCACGGACACTTGGGTAAGAGAAGTGGTCTCTCGGGGGTACGCCCTCTTTTTCTAGAGGAGGCCTCCCAGACGATTTTTCACCATGGCCGTCAGTCGGATCAAGACAAGACCCTGGAATTCCGGAAGGTGTTACACTCTCTGCTCCAGGCTGGAGTTATAGTGCCGGTTCCGTTGTCCCAGAGGGGATCGGGGTATTACGCCAATCTTTTTCTGGTACAGAAACCCAATGTGTCTTACCGGCCCATCCTCAACCTCAAATCCCTTAACAAATTCTTGAGGGTTCCTCAGTTCCGGATGGAGACCATGCGTTCCATCATTTTAGCGATGGAGCCTGGGGATTTTATGGTGTTGATAGATATTCAGGACGCTTACCTGCATATCCCCATTGTTTCAGCACACCGTTTCCTCAGGTTTGCAGTGATCGACCGAAACTTCCAGGCGCTGCCATTTGGTCTGGCCACGTCGCCTCGAGTGTTTACCAAAGTCATGGCAGTTATGGCAGCCCATTTGCGGATGCAGGGGGTCCGCTTGTTGCCCTATCTGGACGTCCACCTGTTGTTGGCGGGGTCTCCAGAGATACTTCAGTGCCATCTGCAACTGACAGTCTCTGTGTTGCAGACTCACGGCTGGCTGGTAAACTGGAAGAAGTCCTCCCCTGGTTCCCTCACAGAGGATGCTCCATCTCTGAGCCCTGTTGGACTCTCACCAACAGAGGATCTTTGTGACGGAGGAAAAGATCTCTGCATTACAGGCGACAGTACGCAGTTGCCTGCAGAGTCGCCGGGTGTCAATTCACTCGGCAATGAGGTTACTGGAATCCATGGTGTTGATGTTCGACATGGTGGAGTACGCCCAGTTTCACTCCAGACCTCTGCAGAAGTTGATCCTCTCCAGATGGAATTGGTTGCCCCATCGGATAAAGACACAGACAATGATGCTTTCCCCGGAGGTACATCTGTCTCTGGCCTGGTGACTGCTCACCTGAACAAGGGGTGCCCCTTTTGGATTGCGGACTGGGTCCTTCTGACAACGGACGCCAGTCTCCGAGGCTGGGGAGCGGTGACGGGTCTGCACTTCTTCCAGGGAAGGTGGACGCCAGCAGAATCTGCGCTTCCGATAAACATTCCATTGGAACTTCGGGCAGTATTCAAAGCTCTCCAGCATGCAAGACATGTCCTGCATGCAAAACCTGTGCAGGTGCAGTCAGACAACGCCACCACAGTAGCTTACATAAACCGCCAAGGAGGAACCCGCAGTCAGGCGACCTTGACGGAGGTGTCCCGCATTCTAGCTTGGGCGGAAGGCAATCTCCCTGCCATACCGGCAGTGTTCATACCGGGAGTCCTCAACTGAGAGGCAGACTTTCTCAGCCGTCAAGATGTGCATCCAGGAGAATGGTCTCTTCACCAGGAGGTGTTTCAACTCCTGTTGAACAAGTGGGGCCTTCCAGAGATAGACCTCATGGCCTCCCGACACAACAAGCAGCTACCTGTGTATGTCAAGAACAAGAGACGCAGAGGCACTTCTGGTAGATGCTCTGTCGGTCCAGTGGACCTTCCAGTCTGCATACCTCTTCCCTCCGTTCTCCCTTCTTCCTCGAGTGATTCGCAAATTCAAGCAAGAAGGCGGCACACTCCTGCTGATGGCTCCAGCGTGGCTCAGACGGCACTGTTACTCCGTTCTTTAGAGTCTCTCCGTAGACACTCCGATGCTGTTGCCTCTACGTCCAGACCTGTTGTCTCAAGGTCTTGCCATTACCCGGACCTGGGTCGTCTGTCTTTGACGGCATGGCTGTTGAGACTGCCCTCTTAAGGTCCAGGGGTTTTTCCAGCTCTGTAGTTAACACCATGCTCAGAGCTCGGAAGCCTGCGTCTGGAAGAATTTACCATAGAGTATGGCATACTTTCTTTGAATGGTGTCGCCCTAGAGGCTATGATCCTCAGGTGTTCCGGATATCCAGGGTGTTGGCTTTCCTACAGGCGGGCTTAGATCATGGTCTTCGCCTTGCTTCTCTGAAGGTGCAGGTTTGTACCCTGTCAGTGTGGTTTCAGCATATGATTGCTACTCTACCGGATGTCCGCACCTTTTTGCAAGGTGTACTTCCTATTCAGCCTCCCTTTGTTCCTCCAGTGGCTCCTTGGGATCTGGCTGTGGTCCTGAGGGCTCTCCAAAGACAGCCATTTGAACCACTGGGCTCAGTGGATTTGAAATGGCTTACAGCTAAGACTGTTTTTTTTTTTTCTGGCCATTGCTTCAGCCAGAAGGGTTTCAGAATTGGGGGCTCTCTCATGTCGGCCTCTCGTTCTCATTTTTCATAGGGACAAGGTGGTGCTTCGCACTCACCCTAGTTTTCTCCCAAAGGTGATATCTAGTTACCACATTAATGAGTAAATCATAGTGCCGGCCTTTAATTCTCCAGACCTCTCGGTTGGTGAGGCCACCTTAGATGTGGTACGGGTTCTAAGGAATTATGTTGACCGTACCAATTTTTTTAGGAAGTCGGACTCCTTGTTTGTCCTCAATGGCTTCCGTAAGAAGGGTTGGCTTGCCACTAAGCAAACGTTGGCAGGATGGATTCGCATGGCTATTTCTGAGGCTTATATTCATGAAGGCCTTCCTATTCCATCCTCTGTTAGGGCTCATTCCACTAGGTTTGTGGGTCCTTCGTGTGCAGCTCGACGTGGTGCTTCTGCTGTTCAGCTTTGCAAGGCAGCCACGTGGTCTTCTGTCCATACCTTTGTAAGGTATTATGCATTCGATACCTTCGCCTCTCAAAATGCTTTTTTCGGGTCGGTGTATTCTTCTTCCAGCACAGGAGCGTCCCCACCCCTAAAGGATACTGCTTTGGGAAATTCCCAAGGTATCCTGTGGATACCATATGGACCCTGAAGTAGAAAATATGAGATATGGTGAGAACTCACCCTTGTTATCTCTATTTCTGCGAAGTCCATAGGGTTCCACAGGACTCCCGCCCTGTCGCACCTGTACTGCAGATGGGCTTTGATCTGGTCACCGGTTTTTCCGTCTCCTTCTGGTGAGAATGTGATTCTTGTTTGTTCCAGACTTTCTTCTCTCTTTCTTCTCCTCCTACGGCTTGTTACGTAACTGGTTTGCCTTAGCTCAGGGGCGGGGTATAGGAGGGGGATCCCAGTGCATCCTGGGAGGCTGAAAACTTTAACTCTGTGGTGCCCAATGTCTGACGTCATCCGTCTATACCCCAAGGTATCCCTATGGACTTCGTAGAAATAGAGATAACAAGGGTAAGTTCTTGCCATATCTCATATTTTCCTAACAAGCACAGCATGAACCATTTAGTTGGTCTGCATGAATACATGAAAAGAAAAATTAAGAAAATGGAAATTGATCTTGATATTCTGTTATCTGTTAGATGTCGTGTATATATGTGTATAAAATTTATATACAGGTTGAGTCTCCCATATCCAAAATGCTTGGGACCAGGGGAATTTTGGATAATGGAATATCCCGTATTTTGGAATATTTGCATTTTATAATGAAAAATCTTGGGAATGGGACCCAAATATACACACACAATGCATTTATGTGTTATATACACCTTATACACACAACCTCCAGGTAATTTTATACAATATTTTCAATAATTTTGTGGCTCAAACAAAGTTTGTGTAAAGAAATGAAATTCATTTGTTTCATATACACCCTATACACACAGCCTGTAGGTCATTTTATACATTATTTTTAATAATTTGTGCCTTAGGCATTATCTCAGTCATGCCAAAAATAATCTGTATTTCGGAATATTCCGTATTTCGGAATATTTGAATATGGGAGACTCAACCTGTATTATATTGTGTGTTTGTATATGTACTCTACATGAGCGAGACACATTATTATGACCACCAACAAATAGCCAGAGTAACTACCGTGTGCATCACCGACAGCAGTTAAACAGGCTGGGGGTGACTCAATAAGGTGCTGATAGGTTGGCTGACCTCAGTGCATCCCACAGCTGCTGGAGGTTGCGTGGTGGAGTATCCATAGAGCGAACACAACGATCGAGGTGGTTCCACAGATGCTCAATTGGGTTCAAGTCCAGGGAATTAGGTGGCCAGGGAAGTACTTGGAAGTCTTGGTTGTGCTCATCCAACCACTGTCAGATATTTCTAGCCGTGTGACATGTTGCATCCCATCCGCCTCAATGAAGAGAATCGGCATGTATGGGTGTACGTGCTCTGCAAGGATGGATTCATAACCAAATTGATTGAGGGTGCCTTCCACATGGATGAGTGGGTCCAGAGAATGCCATGAAAACATTCCCCAGACCATAACGCTGTCACCACCAGCTTGGTTGCAGGGTGTTTGTTCTCCGATGTTTCTCGTCTGGCGTGCCAACGTCCATCCGTTCGATAAAACAGAAAACATGACTCATCGGAGAAGCCAACCCTTCACCAATTAGCGGAGGTCCAATTCCGATACAGGCATGGAAATTGTAGCCTTTTTCGCCGATGGACCTTCATTAGCGTAGGTGCAGTGACCTTAGTTTGCTTCGGAGCCCCATACGCAGCAGGGTTCGCTGAACTGTCGTTTTAGACACACTTCTTGTGGCCCCCAGGTTCATTTTGACGGTGAGCTGCTCCACTCTAGCGTCTGTCGGCCCTCACGCACCTTTGTAGCCGACATTCACCTCTCACATCAATGGTATGTGGTGATCCGCACTTTCCACATCGGTTATTTGCAATGGTGCCATTTGTCCAGTCACGATAAACATTCACCACATCAGCATGCGAACAGTTCACAAACTGCGCGGTTTCACAAATACAGCCACTCTTTGCCCGAAAGCCAATAATCATCCCTATTTGGAACTTTGTTAAATTGCCCCTTTTACCTATGACTGCAACAAGTGATGTGTGTAGATGCCCTATCGCACACCTTAAATAGCCACCAAGCCAGCGCACGGCACGTGACGCACTTCATGGGCTACACGCTGCCGGCGTCAAATGTAGGAGGTAGTCTTAAATAATGTGACGTGTGTGTGTATGTAATATATATATATATATATATATATATATAATATGACATGGTTTGGTGAACTGGTACCATCTCCTGGGGTAGATGGCTATGCGCAGCAGCTGAGAAACCACACATAGTCCTTTGGTCTGGTGCAACTGGCCTCAGCCAGTTTTATTATGCAGCAAAACAAAAGTAAACAAACACCTTGCCATCTGGCGCTAACTAAACACAAAAGTGATCTTAGCTCACTAATAAAACAAGGCACAAGAAGTTTTACCAGACATAGTTTACCTCGTCTCAGTGACCTGTTTCTCTCAGAGAGACACGAAAAGACTGTCCTTTCACCAGGCAGTGTCTCTCCATACTGATCAGCCTGACAACCTTAAGACACAGCCACACAGCTGAAAGCCCTAATTAGCCTCCTGTGAAGCAAACAGCCCAAAAAGCTTGTAACGCAAACCTCTTCCTGAGGTTTCAAAACTGAATCAGTATGACTTACCGCCGGCCGCATGGCCGGTGGTTCTAATCCCGGAAGCGGCAGCCTGACAGAGGAAGAAATCCCGATCGTCCTTAAGGTAAGTATAAACTAACCTAATTCTACTCCCTAACCCTCCTTTAGTGGTACCTAACCCTAACCTCCCCTTCCCCACTGCCTAACCCTACCGGGGGGGTGCCTAACCCTAAGTCCCCTCCCGGGAGCCCTAACCTAAGGCCCCGCGGCTGTCCGCGCCCGGCTTACCTTCGATCGGTAAGCCGGGTGTCGGGCTCCCGGCATAGGTCTAATGACAGGCGTAGGGTTTTCAACGCCTGACATTTGTACCTTGCCGGGATTAGACAGTCGGGAATCGAGCAGTCGGCATTGCGACCACCGGCTTCCCGACTGCTTCCCTTCAAAACACACCGGTCAGAAATCTAGGGCAAATATATCTGCCTTCAACTATGATGCCAGTGACCTTGTCACTATATACTGTATATCTGTATATGCGTGTGTATAATATAACTGTGTATGTGGTTGCATATTGCCACTTGTTTTAGTACTATCTATTCTTAATATTTATTAAGGGGTTGGGTACACGATCCCAACAGTGTAATACTGACGGTGGAAATCCTGACACATACATGTAAGTATTCTAACCATAACCCACCTTACCCGCAGCCTAACCGTCCTTGTCCCTTCCCATAGTGCCTAACCCTAAAACTCGCCGACTGGATTTCAGCCCCAGGATTCTGTCCACTGGGATGGTGACTACATCCCTTGTGGAGCGCTACACCGCAACCTTGGCACTATAAAATAGCCTGTGAAATGCGGGCTGAGGAGCGGTTATGGCAAGTTAGAGCGGCAATAATTTAAAAAGGCAAAGCCAACCTAGTTTTGCCTTTTTAATTATTGATGCTTTATAATAACTCTTTGGAACGGTGCCCGTGACTGCATCTTGCCAGCTATTATATAAGAGCCAATGGGCCTGATTCAGAGTTGTACACTATGCCAATATTTATACAGGTGGCTGATGTTTCAGAAAAAAACGCAGGTGTGTTGCAACAGATTTATAGGGGTGTCCGATCCAGCAACTGCATATTTGTATGCTGTATCACTGGTGCCAGCGTCTTAGTCAGTCAGCTGATCTGAGTAGCCTTAGGGTTACTCAGAAGGCCGATGAATGTCTGATCTGCAACCGATGCTGCGACTTTGTACTCAGATGCTGCAAAGATATTACGCAGCTGCTTGAATTTGCAACCCGCTGGTCGGTGTCTTAATACATATCCTGGTGACTGTGACATTTACATATTAACTTACATTATATGCGTAAAAAGACACAGTCCAGACGGGATAAGTGTACAACTCTAAATCGGGCCCAATGTCTCTTATTCTGAGTGCTGCATATATTGCTCACTAGCTGTTCTTATTTTTAGAAATTAAATCTGACAGTGCAACAGAATTGTGTCTGTCCTGTATACAAATAATGTAGCATCCCAGACTCCGTCTAATCTAGGCAACAGCAAAATCTCTGCTTACTTAGGGACATGGCATCTTATGGGCTTTTTCACATGTTCCTTTTTTTGTTTTTATGTTTTGAAGACCCTACTGTTTAGTGGAAGAGACTGAGATCTGTTCCCACAGCCTCCCTGGTGGAGTTATGTATACATTGACCATTTTTTTTCACCTCCCAAGAGGGAGTGTGTTGTGTAATTCTTCATGTTTCATAATGTAATTGGCATCTAGTCACTTTTTCTGTTTTATTTTTTCAGCTTTGTCTGATTTGGTGTTATATTGCTTTTGGTTGACAATCTATCTGCCTAAAGGACATGCTATGTAGAGTATTTACTTTAATTTCCTTTTTCTGTGCAATTACTTTGGTAAGGAACATTTTAACATTTATGATTTGTTCAAAAAACCGTATAAATCCCACTTTCCTGACAAATTATGGCAGGACTATATTATACTATGAGAAAAAAAATCTCATACATGTATCCTACATAATTATTCTAAATTTTCACTACACCCAACACCTAACTTTCATCCATCTGTTAATTTCAGAGACAGGGGTTTACTGTTTGATCGGGTGAGTACTTAATGGAGACAATACACAAATGTATAGTATGTGAAATTATATCTCAAATAATATTTTAACATGGAAGCTCGTTAATGATGTTCTTAGCTTTTTATTAGTTTAAAATATATTTTCATATTTAGATACAATAAATTGTCATTACTGTGGTGTAAGGCACATTGGAATCAAAAAAAGGAATGCCACATTTATTTTAGATTAACAAAGGTCCATAAATACAAACGTCAGTCTGCTATTTAAATTCTTAGGCTGGGCATACACTATACAATTATCAGGCGATAATTGTATACGCCCGATATCAGCTGATTGCCCAGATAATTGTACTGTGTGTGGGCGACTGATGGTAAAATATCATTCAGTCGGGCATGCCAGATCGTCCAGCATGTCCGACCGAAGCAATATTTTGTAGTTAAATGACATTCGGAAAAGAACGGGAAATGTCTCCTCCCTATGGGAGGAGCACAGATACCGGGGCCAATACACTGTGAGCTATCTCACAGTGTATGCCCCGTGATATTCGCTGGGTGTCAGGCTGCCAGATAAAATGTCTGTTGGTCTGACAAGCATTTTATTTGGCAGTGTATGCCCAGCATTATTTATATCTACTTTTAGTTTGTTTTTGTTTGTTTTTTTTGCTGTTTGATTTATTTATTTATTCTTTTTAAATTTTATAGTATTTCTAAATACATGCTAAGCATGCCCAGAACATACTCTGTTCCAAAAGTTAACACTTTGGTCATGCTCCGTAGAAAAGTAATTGTCCCAGATGACACTGACTTGCTGAAATCACTAGATCATATTATGCAGTAGATTTCAGTAAATGTTATTATGCTGGCTTGATAGATCTTGCAGGTACCTAGTCTATGTTGATACCCTTGTTACTGACCATGCTGAACTCTTGCTGGTTGGTCACTGTTTCTGTACTCTACACCGCAGCCTTTGGAGTCAGATGTCCCTCTGATCTTTCGCGTCCATATTCTGCCATTCAGAGATCATTATATAATAATTAATAAATTATTATTGAATAACCTGCCACATGGACTATATTGGAGCATCGAGAAATTTTACAAGTCATTTGAATATGCAAAATAATGAATTGCTGGCTCAGTGTTAACTGATTAGTGCTAGAACATACAGTGCATGGATAAAAGTATGTGGATACCATAAAATCACAACGACGTATGTTTTTTAAACATCTTGCTTAAAAACCATGTTCATTATTATAGAGGTTCCCTGCCCTTTGATGAAATGACAGCTCCCCTTTTCAGGGATGGCTTTCCACTACATTTTGCGGATTCGGCCACAAGAGCATTAGTAAGGTCAGGTACTGATGTTGGGCGATGATGCCTGGCTCACATTCTGTATTCTAAATCCTCCCAAGGTGTTGAGGTTGATGTCAGTGCTTTGTGCAGGCAATCAAGTTCATCCCACCAAACTGTTAACCAGGAGGACTTCAATTTGTGCTTGAGGTCCATGTCATGCCAACACAAGAATGGGCCTTCACTAAACTGTTGTCACAAAGTTGGAAGCACACTTCCCTAGAATTTCACTGTATAATATCATATCAATAAGATTTTCATTCACTAGAACGAAGGGTTACAGACCAAACCATTAAAAACTTCCCCAGATCATTATTCCTCCTCCACCAAACTTTATTAAAATCAATACGTATTTGGGCAAAAAGTATTGTCATCCGCCAAACTCTGAATCATTTGTGAGATTGCCAGATGGTGAAATGTGATTCTTCATTCTATAGAGCATTTTACTAATGCTCCATGAGGTGCTTTCAGCACTTGGAAGTCCCGTTCTGTGAGCTGTGTGACCTTCCATTTCGCAGCTGAACTGTCATTGTGTTATGAATCCCAGGTTAAGATTCACTTCTGATTTAAAGCAATAGTGCTGAGGATTATATGGTGTGATGGGGTCAACTGAATTGGTAGTCCTTGATAGAGGTGAGACCGGGTGGCCCATTCACAGCCTAGAGTGCTGACGTGTAATTGAGTGAGGTGTGGCCTTTGGACCAAGTTGCAGCCTTGAGGGCTGATGTGTACCTGACTGAGGTACGGCCTTGAGCCGAGTTACAGCCTTGAGAGCTGATGTATACGTGGGTGCTGTGCGGCTTTGGGGCCGAGTTGCTGCCTTGGGGGCTGTTGTGAATTTGGCTGAGGTGTAGCCTTGAGGGCTGTTGTGAACTTGGCTGAGGTGCCGTGAGGATTGTAGCAAAAAGTCCACACAGACACAGAAGTGTGACTGAGACTGGAGCAAGGTCCAATAACAAGAGTCCACTCAGACGCTGAAGTCCGGCTGAGACTGCTGGAATGTTATTGGCAGAAGGTCAACGCAACCGCTTAAGTGCGGCTGAGACTGCTGAGATGTTGATAGCAGACAGCCCACAAAGACACTGAATTGCAGCTGATAACGCTCATATGTGAATAGCTGGCATCTCACACAGACGCTGAAGTGCAGCTGAGACTGCTGAGATGTTGATAGCAGACAGCCCACACAGACGCTGAATTGCGGCTGAGACGGTTGATACACACACTGGAAACAAAGAACTGGAACACACAGGAGCTTAAAGGCACGTACTGAACGCTATCACCGGCATCTGAGCAAAGAACCAGCGGGAGAGAAAAAGGAGACAAAATTAATCCGAGCAGGAGATGACGGAGTAGCCAGGTAGGAGGACCTCACGGACAAGCAGCCCGGCATTCTTGTCTCCTAGCAACAAGCCTACAAGTCTTAAACACTGATTTTTGCGATTTACCAAGCATAGCACATTTTGTTTCAATGAAAAGATGCCCAAATATTCCCAAAGGAAGTGTTACATTATGTATTTGTCCGAAAACTGTGGTTCCCAAACTGGGTGCCGTTGCACCCAGTGGTGCCTCAGGGCACTTGCAGGGGTGCCACAGTTTGGTGGTCCAGTCCCAAATAAAATATTTTTTTGGTGAATTTGATAGGCAAAACCAGAGGTGGTGGCTGCCAATTATAAAATATGTGGCAAAAGAGAAGCACAAACCTGTTTATCACCACACAACCGACGCTAAGGGTGACAAACACAATTTAATTTTATAATTTTTGCACAGTTTCTCAATAAGAAACTTTTGGCCTAGAGGTGCCATGTAAAAAATGCTGATTCTCTAGGGTGCTGTGATTCAAAAACGTTTAGGAACAAATGTCATAGAGGGCGATTCAAATTGCTATTCAATTGTTCTGGGTGCTCATTAATTATCACCATCTTCGCCACCTATGAGACGAGATTTAGCTGTGTAAAACTGCTAAACCCATCTAAAATTCTGGTTAGGGCGCGCTAACTGATATGTCACGTTCGTTTACTTTTCATTGGCTCAAAGCCCTAAAAAGCATACCTCCCAACCGTGCTGACTCTGGCGGGACAGTCCCCATGGCCTTTGCCGTGAGGCCACGCCTCCTTTATCAGTACTTGGTAGTTTGCAAAAGATTTTCAGCATATAGAATAGATCGTCGAGTCCAAAAGTGTGATCATCCCTGTTTTAATTACTGGCCGACATTTTGGTGCCTGCTTTCTGGAGTCCACATACCGCTTGTCAACATGATTGCCGATAAGCTGTATGACTCAGACTTCCTGGTATATAGTCTCCTAGCGTTGTCTGTGCCAGCTAATTGTGCCATAATATTTGATCCTGCCAGTGCATATTTTATGTTTGAATTAGCATTACTGATGCTGGGTTTTTGTGATATTTTTTACAAACAAGACTGAACTCTGGAGTTTTCACCTTCAGGGACTGCTGTTCATACAGCCTTTAAGGTCTATCTCCCTCTCTGGCTTATGTATACTATCATCCAGAGATCATTAGACTCCTTATATCTGATTTTGCCTTAATGTTACATTCAGTTGTTATTATGGAGATGATTACTCAGTCTTCCCAATTAAACACGCTCTGCGTTCTTGACAAACCTATTGAACTGAATGCTCATTCTTTGATTATTATTTTTTTAACTTCTTTATGCTAATGCATCAAGTGTATCTGCATTTACTCAAATGTGTTGAATTTCATAAATAACAATAAAATGAATTCAAAAGTTTTATACTGTCTGTAGAGACTTCATTCTGATGAACACATTTAAAAATAAAGCAAAATACTTTTACTGCAAGAAATTGGGTTGTGAAGACTTGGCTCATAGCTTGGCAGTGTCTCTTCATTTTTTCCACTTGATGCTTTCTTTTTTCCAACCTGGCACTTGCGATGTAAGAGATTTTGTACATTCCCACATCCCACCTCCCGCTTCCCCCTCATCACCGTTTTGTATGCTTAAATTGTGCATCTGCTGCATTTACCACGGAAATTGTGACTCATACCATGATTTGTTAATGCAGGGGTTTCGCACCCAGATCTTGTTAATTCATGTCTCTTAGAACCATACTGTTTTAATTCTCTTACACTCAAAGCAATGTATCTATATATTGCAAAGATCGAGAAAGGAAACCTCTCCTAAATATGCCTTTACAGTGGACTTTATTATTATTGGCACCATTGCTAACCATGAACAAAAAAGATAGTATAAAATACACGTGTCCTCACTAGTTTTAGCTATATTCGCGACAAACAGACCCTCTCTGGGCGCCTGGTCCCGTAAGACACTAATGCTGGTTGACTCTTTTGGAAGATCAAACCTCTTTAAAGTTGCAAGTTTTTGTCACTAGTAGCCAAGGCTTTTGACAGACTATAATGATCCACCACAACATTTACCGGTGGTTATGAGGTTCTTTCCTTGGTATATTTCCCTCTTCTGATGTCACAGGGTATAATTAGATGATTTTTTGGGGGGGCAGTCCTTTCAATAATGTGAGCAATGCTTTATGTATATTATCTACACACTGCCATTCAAAAGTCAACACTTCGTAAATATACCCCTGGGGGGTCAAATAGTTTTGCAACCTAGACTATATTTTTGAGGGCAAAAATTGTTTTATCCCTTGATGTCCATGATCTTTCTGTGCATTTGTAGATTCTCTTTTGGGTTTTTCTTATTTTATTTTGTGTGGTGAGAGGGGTTGTCTCTTTCCTGAATTGCCCACATTCTGGTGGAATCGGCCCTCTCCAAGGGAAGCTGGAGTGAAACCTGTGCGTTCTGCATTAGCAGTGGTGGTGTGGAATTCCAGGTTTTCACATTTACACAGAGCCAGCTGGAATAATCACTGGCGCACAGGAAGTGTTTAAAACTTTCACACACCTGATGCCGGACAAACAGGCCAGGCGATAGGCATGGGGTGGTGGTTAGCATTAGGGTGCCAGGAACTGGAGGGTCCACAGATTTTGTAACTGCTGACTGTTAAGCACAAGGAGTGCTGTAACATTTACTATTATGTTCGCTTATTTTCTGTTCTGTGCCTGTGTGTATCCAGGCCTATGTTCACGTATGCTAAGGTGCAGTGTTTGCTGCCATTAAAAAGACAGTATCACTGAGTGCCTGTCTGGAGTCCTCATTTCAATACCCCGTGTTATGTTTATATATATATTACACACACTAGAAATATATAAAGTGATTATTAACAGAAAGTTGTGCTTACCTGCCCACCTTTAGATTATGTGGCGCTGTACATGATCTTGCTCCTGTTGGTCTGCGCCACTTCTAATGGCAACCACCAGAGATAGAGGGAGGTGGAAGTGGCATAGGCACATATGAGGAGGTACAGGGGGCAGAGTCACAGAGGGGGCAAGAATCATAGGCACAGATAAAGGGGGACAGAGGCACAGATGGAGAATGTGGCAAAGGTATAAGGAAGGGGACTAAGACATAGAAGGGGCAGAGACACAGCTGATATACAGTAGGAGGCACACATGGTGGAGGGAGGGTTAGAGGCACACATGAGGAGGGCAGGAGCAGAGGCACAGCTGATCAACCTCTGAGTGCCTCTGTGTAGCCTAGCCAGGGGAAGCAGGAGGAGGAGGACAAGTTAGGAGCTGTAGGAGACCTGGGGGCAGGACAGCTTGTAGAGGTTGAGGAAGTTTTGCTAGCCAGGAGACTGAAGTCCCTTGCGAGAGTGGGTGAGGGGAGCACACGAGCCACATCTCAAGCCTGGATCTAATGATCAAAGGCTGACAGAAGGGCCGCTGGTGCTGATAATCCCATCCCTGAACTGCTTCTTACTCACATGCATACATCTGCCTGTGAGTGAGAAGCAGGTTGCAACCGCGATCATCAGCGCCAGCGGCCCTTCTGTCAGATCCGTCCCATACACTGGTACTACCTCTTGTAGTATCCCTACTTATTCCCCTATTTGGTTAATCTGGATTCCAGTCCCCCTCAGCTCCGCCTTGTCAGTCAGTCAGCCCCTCAGTCCAGCAGGCTAACTGACTAATGTTGCACACACACACACGGTACAACCTGCACAACCAAAGATATCGCTGAGAGATTTCCCTCCAACTTTCTGTAGTGCAGGGCAAACAATTTTGGGTAGATATCTATGATAGATGTGTCAGTGAAGTCCTGTCTTTACAGACAAATCTTGACCAAATCGTCAAGTTGGCCCTCATGTACGGTCGACCATAGATATCGTTATAGTTCATGCGGGAAAGAGCGATGTTGGTCGATCATTCACTGCATAAAAATTACCAATATGAACGATTTATCGTTCAGGAAAATTGTCCCGTGTGTATGCAGCATTAGAGAACAGTCCAGACCCCTAAGGGATAGGCCCCGCTGCATCAATTAGCCGCTGCAAAATACCTTGGCTAGTAGGATACTGGCCACAGTTGGATGATGAACCCTGGGCAAAGAAGAAAACCAAAGGTATAATATGTATGGGAGTCTGAAGGAAACAGGCTTTCAACCATCGTTTGCTATCACCCGCTCGTAGCCAGTCGAGACCCTATTGAGCATAATAAATTGATAATAGCCCAATAATAGAGGCATCTGAAGCCCCCTTTTAATGATGGTGCTACTTTTTTTTTTTTTTTTTTTTGTAGAAGTTCTAAACCAGACAAGAACTTATATAAAGTCAAGAGCGCAAAATAGTGGAAATGTTCTCAAAACTGAAGCTATTAAATTGCTGCTTAGATTCAATTAAAGCTGTCTTAGTAGAATGGTGGTCACATACAGGGCTGGCCCGACCATTACGCCAGGTACGCAGCCACATGCAGGGCTATAGCATTGAGGAACCGGCCGGCATCCGAATCAGTCTGCCACCATGGACTGGACAGGAATGAGCACTGTGGTGGGGGCAGGGCTGCCTTATGACTCCTCGGATCTCCCAGCCAGTGATCCCAGTAGTCTGAACTACTGTAAGTTGAACTTTCTGGTTCAGTCATCAGGCAGTTCTGCCCCCACCCCAGGGCCCAGCCTGTAAAGTCCCCAGCAGTATCGTCAGACAGGACAGGACAAAGAAGCAGACTCAGAGGAGCCAGAAGTCAGCCCTGGCCTGGGTGCCTTTCACTTTTCTGCCAGTGCTACAGGTAAGTGTAGCCTACCTGGGAGGATCCTGGGTTAGGTGGGGGGTTAGGATGGCGGGAGCACTATGTGGGAGTGGGGGCAGGGGAAGCACTTTGTTTGATGAGGCAAGCACTATGTGGAATGTTGGGAGGGGAAAGCACTGTGTGGGAGTGAGGGCTGGGGAAAGCACTGTGTGGGAGTGAGGGCAGGGGAAAGCACTATGTGGGATGGAGGGCAGGGGAATACACTGAGATGTGGGGGAGAAGGGGGAAAACACTATGGGGTATGGTATAGCACTATGTGGGATGGGGGAGGAAAAGGCACTATTTAGGAAGGGGAGAACACTATGTGGGATGGGGGAAGGGGAGCACAGTGTGGGTGGGATGAGGGAAGGGGAGCACAGTGTGTGTGGGATGAGGGGAGGGAAGGGGAGCACAATGGGTGCGGGATGAGGGAATGGTAATACAGCATGAGTGGGATGAAGAGCACAGTGTGGGTGGGATAAGGGAAGAGGAGCACTGTGTGGGATGAGGGAATGGGAGCACAGTGTGGGTGGGATAAGGGAATAGGAGCACTGCGGAATGAGGGAATTGGGAGCACAGCGCCTGATTCAGACCCGGACGCTATTTGCGGCCGCTCGCTGGCTAAAAGGGGCCCGGTTATTTAAGTCATGTGCTCGCACTGCATCGCGTAAAGCCGCCCACTAAGTCATAGCGAGCGGTCGCACTATGCACTCGCATCTGTATAAAGATGCCCCTTTGCCACTCGCAACACACGTCATCTCCGGCAGTTATAGGATTAATCGGGAACATCGAGAGCAATCGAAGCTGCTCGCAGCAATTGTGGTAGCCTTTTTCCACCACAACATTTCGAGCAGTTCTGGCTAAAATACAACCCAGTCACGTGTGTAATGACGCTACTTTGCTAATTATGCACAACCATTAAACGTCGTTCTGTCGGTCGGGCACGCCTGCATTCGCACATCCACACCTTCGTTTTCAAGCACCTTCCCCTGTTACCACCCACAAACGGCACTATCTGTCACTCAAAATAGCGGGCGGCCCGGCTACGGGTGAGCACTTTCCCATCGCAATGACTGGTTTGCGCACGCGCATTGCGACTCATACGCATGCGCAGATTGCGAAAAATTGCTCAATGCGATCGCAGCATAGTGTCCGGGTCTGAATCAGGCCCACAGTGCGGGTAGGATGAGGGAATGGGAGCACAGTGCGGGTGGGATGAGGGAATGGGAGCACAGTGCGGGTGGGATGAGGGAATGGGAGCACAGTGCGGGTGGGATGAGGGAATGGGAGCACAGTGCGGGTGGGATGGTGACTGGGACAATGTGTTTGTTTCTTTTATACAATGCTTATGTTCTATCTATTTAGTTTTTTCTTTGGTCGCCATTGTGTTTTTATTTTTCTCCTATCTGTCGATGTATTTTTTTTTCCTAACGGGCACTATATGATGTGTGCGATATATCATTCCGATCCATGTTAGAATGATATATTGTACGATACATTGTATAGTGTGTACCCAGCTTTTAAGAGTTCGCTCCTGTTGTTGGGAAAACAGTGAGAATATAAATTAATAATAATTATGCTCTAAACTTAGCTGCACACAGTTGGGGTGAAAGAAACCTCTATACCCACTAGTACTGCCCTCAGAGCAGACGTCATTCATCTCACAGCTCCAGGCAAAATCTCAAGGTGGGTACATACAGGAGCACACATACATCGAACAGTGTGTACCCAGCTTTAGAGATTTACGGCAGCACAAGTCAATACAAAACAATCTCATAGGCTATTAAAACTGAACAATAATCTTTGTCAAGCATTGGCGTGCCCTGCACATGTAATTACGGTGTGCACCCAATGAAATTTAGTGGGGTATATTTTTCACCAAGGGGTATGTCTAGTACCACTTTCATGTCATGAATCCCCTCTCATCATGTTCTTCCAAATCTTCCCCCATATCATCATCATTCCACCATCCATCACCTCACTTACCTTTTTCCATATTATGACACAGCAGAGCCTTCAATTCACACAATGCCAAATAGAACTGGACCGTGTAACTTCTGTACTCCTCTTGTGCTTCAATAAAGCAAAATAGTTAAAAATAAAAACTTGCTGGAAATTGCCTGCCTAAGCTTTAAATGAAATGGGGGCTATATTAGTGGTACTTGGGTCATTGGTGTTTTCACAATGAGAAGAGGAGGTTTTACCTTGGAGAACCTTTTACACTGTAGTCCTGATGTGCAGCGAGATTTATATAGCAGCACAGATGGTGTAATGGTTAGCATTACTGCATCACAGCGCTGAAGTATTGGATTTGATTCCCACCACAGCCCAAACTGTGGAGTTTGTATATTCTCCCTGATCTTGTGTGGGTTTCCCCAGGGTACTCTATTTTCTCTGTCAATCCAAAAATAAACACATACTGGTAGGTTAATTGGCTCATGACAAAATGAACCCCAGTGTAGTAAGCAATATAGGGCCTGATTCAGAGATGGACGGAATTGCAGAGCCACTCACAAGCAGCTTTGCAATTCCGTCCATCTTAATGCAAATGCTAAAGGAGGTGTCACCTGCTTGCTGCATTTGCAAGCACCTTCGCGACTGATGGTGGCACCTTTGGTCAGCCTGCTGGAACTGAATCTTTCCTGCAGCCTAATCGGGTGCTGGTCACTTCAGAGGCAGACATTGGCCGCCTCCGGTGACCAGCCATGCCCCCAGAATGCCGCAGCCAGTCAATCATGCTGTCGTAGGGTGGGTGGGCTGCGTGCTCAATCACAGGACCCGTTTTGTACATGCGCATAACTGATCTTAATGTAGGTGCAGACCCCTAACCATTAGCAATGTAGGTTCATCATCAGATGAACATACATCTCTGAATCAGGCCCATAGATTGTAAGCTCCCCTAGGGCAGGGACTGATGTGAATGGCCAGATATACTCTGCTGTGGCATATGTGTGCGCTATGTATATAACTGAATAAATATATCTATGCATCCCCCCCCCCCCCATAAAATGCAATGACTAGTTTGATTTTTTGTTTTTTCTAAATGGACACCGACATATCATCTCCTCATTTGCTGAACCTTCCGGTCTGCGTTATAAAATTCTCAATCAGGCAAATTATGTTGGCACTAGTGACTTACAGTAATGGTCAATTCAAAGCAGTCACAATAGATTGAGTTAAGAAAATGTATTGCAATTGTGAATGATAAAAGTGGGATTGCTTTTCTCTGAAATGATAAATGAATAAATAGAAAAAAAATAAACTACTTTTTTATAATTATTACCACAATTTTTCAGAGAGACAGCAGCAGATTGAGGCGGAGATGCATGAACAGTATGTAGATGCAGGTCATGACCTGCACATCACCACAAAAAGATCAACGCAGCCTCCTTCCGAGAGACCTGGAGAAAGGCGTAGGATAGAGATGAAGAAACTTTATGGAGAAGATGCAGCTAAAATCCAAGGAATGGAAACTGCTATGCAGCTCAACTTTGACAGACACTGTGATAAAAAGCAACCAAAGTACTGGCCAATCATCCCATTACAATTATAAATCCTCTGAACATTTGCTATTTATTGATCGTATCAGACACGGCAGCTGTATGAACATGTAAAACTAACCAAACCATATCAGTTATACAGTTGATTATAAACGTACATTGCTATGGCAATAGTTTAATGCACTGATTAAATGTATAAATATGTTGTTTTTTTGCATATTTCTTCAAAATTTCAGTCAGTACATTTTTAGCCTTTTTAGTTGACAAGTGCTTTTGCATTCTACTAATTTTCCTTATGGACAAAGTACATATTATGTGGCAGCACATGTTTAATAAATTCAAAATATTCCACAAAATGCCAACTTTCAAGTTGTATCTGGGAGCCTGTACTGCCGACTGATAGGGGGTTATCGGAGTATGGCCGCCTTATGCCTACAGTCATATATTTCACCAGTGGAAAGTGAAGTGCGCTCTTATTTCTATTTGGCTATTGAACCATGCAGTTAATAGAAGTATCCGAATGGAAGATCTACAGTGTCTAGATAGACAGATGGTCTACAGGGTTAAATGGTCAAAAGGTTGACACAGTTTTTAATTATATTTCATGATTTTTACCTCTTAGGATGATAGTTTGGGATAGGCTGTGGAAGGGGACGGTTAGGGTTAATTTAGGGTGAGGATTAGGGTTAAAAATATGATTTAATTTTTTTTTTTAAGTGTTGACCTTTTCTGTGTTAACCTTTGTCCATGTCAACTTTTTGACCCTATTGGCTATCTATACACTGTCGATCTTTTATACCACACCATTTAATAATGACCGCCTCCAAAATACTGCATTTCTATAGCTGGGCATCCACTATACAATTTTCTGTCAGATATCTGTCCAATCTGGCTGGTTGGAATGAAAACCTGGTAATGTATGGGAGCAAATTACAATCGTCCATTTGCTCACAAACACTGGAAAATAACCAAAAATTTTGTTAAGACAAATTAGTTAACACACACAAATGTAACCAATTTGAACAACTTTTTTTTTTTTTTTTTTTTGTCCTTTTTTCAGTATTTAAAACCATATGATCGACTGTCATTTGCTCCCATACATTACGAGGTCTTCATTCCAACCAGCCATATTGGACAGATATCTGATAGAAAAGTATAGTGGATGGCCAGCTTTAGTCTGCTCTTATTATGAAGACCTTTTCTTGTGATCTCTTGTAAGCACACTCTGTACTTTGTTAAATTGTGCTTATTGTTCATTCATAATTATGTTGTATCAGTATTTTTTATGTTTATGACTAACCAAAACTAATGTAATAAAGTAAAAGTTCTTGACATGTCGAGATGTTTAGCTTATGCTCTCTTCTATGTTTTTGATTTATTCCCTCAGCGATCTAATTCATTTTATATCTGTAATTTTAGTGTGATTTATATTGCAACTTGAGTGCATTATGCAATTTACTGCTGTGGGTCTGTTCATTTCCCTCCCAAGTTCTCCTATGTGCGTTATTTGTCAGTTCAGATTCTTAGAAGGAGAGAATCGGAACGTTCTGATCTGGCTTGCACTTTGTAACAAGTCGTGCACTGAAGAATTCTGCTTTTTATGTCTCACATTGTGCCTTTGGCAGTACAAGGAGATTTTCACTTTGGTAAATAAAAAAAACTGATATTGTCTGCAATTCTGTATTGAATTCCGTAAATAAATTAACATTTCAAAGCATGAAATTCAAATTGTTAATTTTCTCTCTGCATTGCTAGCCATGGAGTAGACTATTTTGGTATTTAATAGATAAAATTTAAAACAAATTTTCATTAATTGCAATATTGTAATGTACATACAGTGGGATTCAATTAAGATGATGGAAAGAACTACAAGAATAGAAATGAAAAACCGTTGATCACTTTTCCCGAGTTCTTTAGTAGAGACAGAGACAACGGGTATTATTTCTATAAAGAAGTTCTAGCAGATCCAAGCTAAGAATTCTGTAGTTTGTCTCCGCTGAATCAATACTAGGATATAATGTATAACTACAGGGTATAATTTTCTTAACACTGTTAAATTGACCAATCGATCAGTTGGGTAATCTGTAAAATATACCCTCTATCTGTAAAATATTCCCTCTGTAGCTCAGTCAGTAGAAGAATGTTGCTGTCCATTTTGGCTTGGGGATTGCCTTCAGAATAATGCCTTGCAATAAGCCAGTACTTTTTGTGTACTACTGAAACTAAAAACTTGGAAGCCTATGGGAATGTGGTTTCTGTGGTATGTGTGTGATACAATTAGAGAGACTAAATATATAGTATAATTTGAAATATGCTCATTCCCACCTAATACTCCATTAGCTTTTATTTATTCTCCCTGCTGAGTCACTCTTGGCAGAGTATCAGTTTGAACATGACGAATAATTGGAAAATGCAAAAGGAGAATAAAAAACCCTTAGTTGACATTACAGGCATGTATTGTAAAATTCTAACACTCATATAGGGGTCTCAAAAAATGCAGACCCGCAAGTGCATTCATTTGTCATACTTAAGGGGCCTATCCATTAGTAGATGTTTTTCTGAGCGATGAAAGACAAAAGATATCTATTGAAAATTCTGGGGGCTGTGCTGAAAGATATCTGTCATGTACATGACAGATTTTTGCAAAAGACGAACGATATTGCATGACATCACGCAGGGACTGGATTTTTTTCTCTCCAGTGCTTTGTAGCTGCTGTTAATATCGTTCGTCGTTTACCGCATATAAACTGCCAGATATTTCTAATATCTGGCAGCGATATGCGATAATTGACCAACATGTTGGAAAGACGAAAGATAAAATGTATCGGCCGCGGGACTGCGCATCTGTCATCGTTCAGGGCCTATCCATTAGCAGATAAATATATTGTTCAGTCGTTCAATTTATCTGCTAATGGATAGGCCCCTAGACTGTGTTTTAAAATGTATACCATGCTTTCTGGAACTGCTACAGGAGCCACCATAAATGTGGATGGTGGAAAGAATAAGTGTCTCTTACTTTTATATTAATAACCAACTACCACTGTATGACCATCCCAATATTGGGTACTATTTTTTATATGTGTCACTGGCTGCCATATGTTGTGTTTGAGCAGAAAATGAATGGGAATCGCATTTGTAATTAAATATATACCCTAGGACAATATGCAACACATTTCAAAAGAAACATAAGTTTGTTTTGACCTCTACACAATATAAATGAAGCTATGTAGTGTCAGGAGAGGAGGGTGTACTTCTTAGTGTGTGGACAGGTTAGAGTTGAATGCCTCCTAGCTCAATCACAGTGTAATAATAAAGCTGTGCAGACACCGGATGAAAGCGCTAGCTACATCGCAGAAACACGTGCAGGGTTCGTTGTCAGACAGCTTACATCCTTCTATGCTTGGATCAATTTGAACTGGCAATACTACTTCCTTCACGCTGGAAATTCAGGATACTTGGCACCTCACCAAAGGGGCTCAGTCCTGGAGGCGAACAACTAATCTGATGTTATTTGCACATTAAGGCTCTCATTCTGAGTCTGACACAACTGCAGCCCCCTTTTCCATCTGGTCATGGCTTGCCGGCCTATTACATTATGCCACAGGTTCTCAAACTCTGTCCTCAGGACCCCAAACGGTGCATGTTTTCCATGTCTCCACACTAAATCAAGTGAAATAATTAGCTCCAGCTGTGGACCTATTAAAATGTGTCAGTGAGTAATGAATACACCTGTGCACCTGCTGGGTGACCTGCAAAACATGACCTGTGTGGGGTCCTGAGGACCGAGTTTGAGAACCACTGCATTATGCGAATACCAGTATCAATCCAGAGGTGTATCTCTAATGGGAGCAGGGTGTGCGGTGCACACGGGCCCCCGGGTCCAGGGGAGGCCCGCACCACACCCTCCGAGGTCCCGCACCAGTGTCAACACTGTACAAAAAGCCGGAAAAATGGCCACCGTGGCCATTTTTCTGATGTTTTGTTCATGCGCAGTAGACTACGAGCAGAGTCTAGTGCCCAGAGTCTACTAATGCTCTGGTGGCCGGCCAGCTGTGTCAGTCGGTTGCCGGACGCTGGGAAGAGAGGAGGGAGCCCCGGACTGGGAATGCACACGGGCCCTCTCCTCTCTAAAGACGCCCCTGTATCAACCCATCTATGCTGAATATCTGTCCGTCTGCATGTGGAAGGTCCGGACTGCCCACTGTTTTTCATCCACAGCTATCACCATTACTATCAGAACACTCACCCCATGCTGAGTGTAAAAGATCAGTCAGAAACAGGTGTCCTCTCTCTGTCTGCATACTGCAAATGATCACTGAAGTCGGCGGACATACATACTTCCATGACACTAACGTGAGACTGATCAGTTCCAAGTTGCCTCCCAGATCCAACCCAGAAATGTCCATTTCAAGGTTAGAGTGGTCTGTCGACGGAAGGATCAATGTATTCATACAAGCAAACTGTGTGATTTAAGTGTAAATCGTAGCATACACCATCATCTTTCTGTAGTGCATGTGCTGTATGCTGAAATCCATGAGATCCATCCGCACTGCGACTTGCGTCCAACACAGAATTGGTGTGCTCAGTATTCGAGAACACTCATACATTGGATTCTGCTTAATATTGAACACTTTTTACCCACTCTGCTTTCTTTTGCTCAGTAAATTTTAAGTAGCTTATTTTTTGTTTTCATACATTTATGTTAAATATCATGTCATATCTGTTTTAATTTAAAATTTTCATTATTTTCAAATTGATTTATAGAGTATTTAATTTAGGAAAGAGTGCATTTTTTTATTTTCCCCCATTGTTACATGCTACTCAGATACTCAATATATAACCAGCAGCATCTTTGTGAATTTCAACACACTATAAAAAAATATATATAATACGTGCACACACACAAAGTACTGTAAAAGTTTTAGGCAAGTGTGGAAAAAATCCTGCCAAGTAAGAATGTTTTCAAAAATAAAAGTGTTAATCGTTTTTCTACTTCAGGGTCCATAGGGTATCCACAGGATACCTTGGGGTATAGGTGTGACGTCAGTCGCAGGGCACCAAAGAGTTAAGCTTTCAGCCTCCCAGGATGCACTAGGTCCCCCTCCTATACCCCGCCCCCGGGCCAAGGCACCTCAGTTTAGTTTGGTGCCCGGCCGGAGTCGGGTGCACCTGTTGGAGTGGGGGCTAGAAGAGCCCCTGAAGCTTTTTCTTCATGCAGCTGTGGCTGCACATCTGGATGAACAGCATGGACTGTCAGTCCTGACGTCCATGCTGTCTTCCCTACACCCCGCCGGTACCAGAACGCCGGTACTGATCCGGGGATGCTGGTGGGCGTCTGGGGTCACAGCTAGCGGTGACCCCAGATGCTCCGGACCATGGCCGGATTCAAGGGGGACAGAGGTAAGCAGCGGGGTCCCGCGGTGGGTCCCCGCTGATCACATGGTCCTAAGTCCCCAGGCAGGGGGCTCCCTGGGGACTGGCTGCAGCGTGGAGCCAGGCGACCAACCTGCGCTTCCACTACCCCCTGGGACAGCGGACCGCAGCAGAGCGGTAGCGCTGCGGCGTCCCAGGGGTTAAATGCATGCCAGGGGAGCGCGCCTTCCCTGTCTCACAGCCGGCGCCTCCCCCGCTGCACACAGCCCTCTCTGCATGCTGCCGACTGGTCCTGTGGCAGCGCTCCTCCCCCAGGCCAGCCTCCTCTCTGCTCCTCGGCGGCCATCTTCTCCAGAACGCATGGTGAACGCTGCTGGAAGCGCTGGATGGAAGCATCGTGGTCTGGGTCCCCCCGCATACCTCTCCTCCGCTGTGGCTCAGGTCTGTGTATGCAGCGCTGTGTCCTACCAGGCCCTGTGTCTGTGTAGTTGAGTAATCAGCGCTGTTAGTGCAGGAATTGTTATTTCTCTGCATTGTATGTGACTGTGCTAGCGCTGCCTGTAACTTTTCTTCTCTAAACTGTCAGCTTTATTACTGTCCCTGTTCTTCTGCTAAAGCCCTTGCGGTGCGGTGCTGCAGGGTGGTCTCTCGCCTATTTAATACTTAATTGGTGAGAGAGGTCACATACGTGGTGCCATCATGTCTGAAAGTGATTTTCCCCTCCGGCTACAGTGTACCACGTGCAAAGTACCGTTAGCGGAGGGGGAGGGTAGCGCGGAGGGCCTTTGCCGGCAGTGTTTGTCCATAGCGCGGCCTATTACGGTTACAGCACCGGTACAGGAGCCGCCCTGGGCTTGTTTCGCTCAGGCGTTAACAGCTTTAGTGGGCCAGTTAGCTCCGCAGCCCGCGTTTACTCCGATGGGTTTGTCCCAGCAGTCTGTGGTGTCGTCACCCATGCAGGGGTTCCCACGACAATTGGTGGTACCCCACAGTCTCCCTATTTCCCCGCTCCCGGGTTCTCAGGAGCCAGCGTGGGTTAACTCCCTGACGAGTTCTGTACAGCACTTGTCGGATGTGTTGCAAGGGGAGTCTGTGATGCGGCCTCATAAAAGGCCGGTGGCGTCTCTGTCCGCTCCTTATGAGGATGACGAAGGGACGTCTGATGATGGGGAGATTCTGGATCCTTATGATCAGGAACCTCTCCATACTAAGGACGCTGATGCTAAGTCCAAAGTATATATTCCTGGACTTATTCGGGCGGTCCGCACAGCCTTGGTGATTGAGGACGAAGTTCCCCCAGCGGCTAAATCTAAGTATGCCTTTTTCAAAGATGTGAAGGGCGATGCCACAGTCTTTCCTCTTTCGGGTCAGTTGGTGGACCATTTAGAGGAGGCGTGGAAACAACCTGGCAAAAGATACCAGCCGCAGAGACGCCTGGCGGTGGCTTATCCGTTCGCGGATAATTATTTTGCTAAGTGGGAATCCCCTCCACAGGTGGATTCTCACGTGACCCGTCTTGTCCGTAGTGCCACATTGCCGATGCCATCCATGTCCTCCCTTAAGGATGCTACGGACCGCAAGGTAGAAATCTGCCTGAAGTCCGCTTATTCCCTTGCAGGGGGGGCAGCACGGCCGGCTATGGCCATTTGCTGGGTTGCCAGAGCGATGGAGCGCTGGGCGGATTCATTAGAGGCTTCTTTTGAATCCGACTGTCCGGCCGAACAGGCGGAGTTGATTGGCAATCTCCGTGATTCGGCCACCTACATCAACGAGGCGGCTCTAGACATTAGTACTCTGGTGTCTAGAATTTCTTCAGCAGCGGTGGCTGCTCGTCGCACCTTGTGGCTGCGATCCTGGAAGGCGGACGCAGATTCCAAGATAGGTCTGGAAGCGTTGCCGTTTACCGGAGAAGTTCTCTTCGGTCCGGATCTGGATAAGATTGTGGCCACGCTGGCGGCAGCCAAATCTGCTTGTCTCCCGTCGGCCGCTGCTCCTTCTGGTTCGGGACCATCGTCCTTTCGGTCATCTAGGGCCCAGGGCAGGCCCAAACCACAGTCGTTTCCTCGACAGGCTGGCCCTAAGAAATCGGTCAAGCCCCGGAAGCAGGCATGGAGTACCAGACGTCCGGCCCCCAAGCCAGATGACAAGCCTGCGGCCTGACGGTCCGGGCCTCCCTTTGGGGGATCCCAGGGTGGGAGGCCGCCTGCTACAGTTCGCCCAGTGTTGGTCGACCACTACGACAGACACTTGGGTTCTGGAGGTGGTTTCCCACGGATACGCCCTCTCCTTCCGGCACAGACCCCCGGCTCGCTTCTTCACCACGGGTCTCCCATCAGACCGGAACAAGGCTACGGAGCTGCGGAAGGTATTGCACACTATGCTCCAGGCTGGAGTTATAGTGGCTGTTCCATTCTCCCAGAGGGGCCAGGGTTTCTATTCAAATCTATTTTTGGTACAGAAACCCAATGGGTCATATCGTCCGATTCTCAACCTCAAAGCACTCAACAAGTCTTTGCGGGTCCCGAAGTTTCGGATGGAGACCCTACGGTCCATCATTCTGGCGCTGGAACCTGGGGACTACTTGGTGTCATTGGACATACAGGACGCTTACCTGCATGTCCCTATTCTTTTGCGCCATCAACAGTTCCTCAGGTTTGCAATCCGCAGCGACCACTTCCAGTTTCGGGCGTTACCTTTTGGCCTGGCAACAGCACCACGTGTTTTCACCAAGGTGATGGCGGTCATGGCGGCTTCTCTGCGGCTGCAGGGAGTCCGCATGTTGCCGTATTTGGACGACCTGTTATTGGTGGCAGGATCTCCAGAGCTCCTGTTACGCCACTTGGACCTGACCATTGCACTGCTGCAACGGCACGGCTGGCTAATCAACTGGCAGAAGTCCACTCTAATCCCGTCTCGGAGGATTCTGCATCTTGGAGCCTTATTGGACTCGGGACAGCAAAGGATCTTCGTGACGGAGGACAAGATCTCTGCTTTACAGTCAAGGGTGCGCAGTTGCCTGCACAGCCGCCGGGTGTCCTTACACTCGGCGATGAGGTTACTGGGCTCCATGGTGTCGGTGTTCGACATGGTGGAATACGCCCAGTTTCACTCCAGACCTCTGCAGCACCTGATCCTGTCCAAGTGGAACGGGCTGACTCAGTCTCTGAAGTCCCAGACGATTGTGCTCACCCAGGAGGTTCGCCTGTCCCTTGCGTGGTGGTTACAGACGACCCACCTCAACAAGGGACGTCCGTTCTGGGTTCCAAATTGGGTCCTGTTGACAACGGACGCCAGTCTTCGGGGCTGGGGAGCAGTTTCGGGTCCACACTTGTTCCAAGGCAGGTGGACGCCGACAGAAGCGGAGCTTCCAATAAATATCTTGGAACTCCGTGCGGTCTTCAATGCTCTCCAGCAGGCACAGCGGTTTCTCCAGGGTCGCCCGGTGCAGGTCCAGTCGGACAACGCTACCACCGTGGCCTACATAAACAGGCAAGGAGGAACTCGCAGTCGGGCGGCTCTCGTAGAGGTCTCTCGGATCCTGGTTTGGGCGGAGCGCAATCTTCCGGCCATATCAGTGGTCTTCATCCCGGGAGTGCTAAATTGGGAGGCGGACTTTCTAAGTCGCCAGGACGTTCATCCGGGGGAATGGTCCCTGCACCCGGACGTTTTTCAACTACTGGTGGACAGGTGGGGTCTTCCAGAAATCGACCTCATGGCGTCCCGGCACAACAACAAGTTGCCGGTGTACGGGTCTTACACAAGAGACGAAGGGGCGTCTCTGGTGGATGCTCTGTCCGTCCGGTGGACGTTCCGGTTCGCATACCTGTTCCCTCCGGTCTCCCTTCTTCCACGGGTAATCCGGAAATTCAAACAGGAAGGAGGGACGCTCCTGTTGATAGCTCCCGCGTGGCCCAGACGGCACTGGTTCTCAGACCTTCAGGGTCTGTCCGTGGACAGTCCTCTGCGGTTGCCGCTACGACCGGACCTTCTGTCTCAGGGTCCTTGCCTTCACCCGGACCTGACTCGGCTGTCTTTGACGGCGTGGCTGTTGAGACGGCCATGCTGAGGTCCCGGGGGTTTTCCAGCTCTGTGGTGCGTACCATGTTACGAGCTCGGAAAACGTCTTCCGCAAGGATATACCATCGCGTGTGGCATACGTTCTTCCAGTGGTGTCGACCGAGAGGTTATGCACCGCGGGAGTTTCGTCTGTCTCGGATTCTCGCCTTCCTGCAAGTGGGACTAGATCATGGGCTTCGCCTTGCTTCTTTGAAGGTACAGGTTTCGGCCCTATCTGTCTGGTTTCACCGTAGGATTGCTACAATCCCGGATGTGCGCACCTTTATGCAGGGTGTTCTCCGCATTCAGCCGCCCTTTGTTCCACCTGTGGCGCCTTGGGATTTGGCTGTGGTCCTGAGGGCTCTCCAAGGACCGCCGTTTGAACCACTGGGCTCAGTGGATCTTAAATGGCTAACAGCTAAGACTGTTTTCCTTCTGGCCATTGCTTCGGCCAGACGTGTTTCTGAGTTAGGGGCTCTTTCTTGTAGACCCCCTTTCTTGGTTTTTTATGGGAACAGGGCAGTGCTCCGCACTCGGCCCGAGTTTCTTCCCAAAGTAGTTTCCCAGTTTCATGTTAACGAGGAAATAGTTGTTCCGGCCTTTAACTCACCGGGTCTTTCCGTGGGTGAGGCCTCTTTGGATGTTGTGCGGGCCTTAAGGACTTATGTTGACCGCACTTCTTCGTTTAGGAAGTCGGACGCTTTGTTTGTCCTCTATGGCTTCCGTAAAAAGGGTTGGCCTGCTTCAAAGCAAACTTTGGCAGCCTGGATCCGTATGGCTATTTCTGAAGCTTATCTTCATGAAGGCCTACCGGTCCCTCCTTCTCTGAAGGCTAATTCCACTAGGTCTGTGGGTCCTTCGTGGGCAGCTCGACGTGGTGCCTCGGCAGTTCAGATCTGCAAGGCTGCTACGTGGTCTTCTGTCCATACCTTCGTGAGGTATTACAGGTTTGACACCTTCGCCTCTCAGGATGCTTCCTTCGGGCGGCGGATTCTCCTTTCTGCACAGGAGCGTCCCCACCCTTAAAGGATACTGCTTTGGGACATCCCCAAGGTATCCTGTGGATACCCTATGGACCCTGAAGTAGAAAATATGAGATATGGTAAGAACTTACCCTTGTTATCTCTATTTCTACGAAGTCCATAGGGTTCCACAGGACTCCCGCCCTGTCGCACCTGTGCTGCAGATGGGCTTTGCTCTGGTCACCGGTTTTCCGTCTCCCTCTGGTGAGAATGTGATTCTTGTATGTGTCCAGATCTTTGTTCTCTCTCTTCCTTCTCCTCCTCCGGCCTATGGCTTGGTAACTAACTGAGGTGCCTTGGCCCGGGGGCGGGGTATAGGAGGGGGACCTAGTGCATCCTGGGAGGCTGAAAGCTTAACTCTTTGGTGCCCTGCGACTGACGTCACACCTATACCCCAAGGTATCCTGTGGAACCCTATGGACTTCGTAGAAATAGAGATAACAAGGGTAAGTTCTTACCATATCTCATATTTTTCACTTTTCTTTTTGTTATTTGATAAAAATAAACAGATGAGAAATCTAAATCAAATTAATATTTGGTGTGACCACACTTTCAGCCATATTCAATTTGGGAGCGAAAAGTCTGCTGGACTATTCGCTCCACATCGGAGGTTTTGCAGGGATAAAGTATCGGGCGCACACCTGCTTTATCCCCACATTGAATTATTATCAATTATTTGTCCCCCATATTATTTTTTTACCCCAAAATTCAAGTAAATTTTTTGGGGTGTCCCGATTTTTTTTTTTTTAATCTATTTTTGACACATTTTTAGGGGACAATCCCAGGGGTGCAGGATACTTTTTTTTTTTTTTTTTTAAGCCTGCACCCCTAAACTACAATTCTGCCCTTTTTTTTGCCATGTAAAACATGGTGAAAAGTTATCCCCTTTTCTTAACAAATACTTTTCACACTGGCGAAAAGTCTTTAAAATTGAATACGGGGATAATGAAAACAGGTGAAAATGGCGAGTTCTTGCTTCAAATTGAATACTGCCCTTTGCCTTCAGGACACCATCAATTCTTCTAGGTACACTTGCACAAAGTCAGGGATTTTGTAGGATTATAGGCAGGTGTATGATTAACCAATCATACTAAACAGGTGATAATGATCATCATTTTCATATGTAGGTTGAAACAGTCATTAACTCAAACAGAAACATCTGTGTAGGAGGTTTAAAACTGGGTGAGGAACAGCCAACCTGCTAGAAAGGTGAGGTTGTAGAAGTCTGTTTCAAGTCACAGGTCATACAAGACTGAGCACAGTAACAACAGGGCCGAAACTAGGATTTTTGTCACCAGGGGCAAGACAGTAATTTGGCGCCCCCCATGTAATTCCCCCTGCAGTAGTGCCCATATTGTAATGCCCCCATAGTAATGCCCATATGTTAATACCCCCATAGTAATGCCCCTGTAGTGCCCACCATACAGTAATGCCCCTGTAGTGCCCATGCTCCCATATTAATGCCCCTGTAGTGCCCATGCTTTCATAGTAATGCCCCTGTAGTGCCCATGCTCTCATAGTAATGCCCCTGTATTGCCCATTCCCCATAGTAATATCCCTGTAGTGCCCTTACAGTAATGCCCCTGTAGTGCTCATGCCCCCACAGTAATGCCCCTGTGGTAGTGCCCATGCCCCAATAGTAATGCCCCTGTAGTGCTCATGCCCCATTAGTAATGCCCCTTATTGCCTATGCCCCCATAGTAATGCCCCTGTGGTAATGCCCCTGCCCCCATAATAATGCCCCTGTAGTGCAGCTTATTAAAAAAAAAAATACTTACCTTGAACCCCGCTCCTGCATCCAGCATCGCGTCCGGTCCACCGGCTGCTCCTTGGAACTATGGGGGAGATGTCATGACGTCTCCCCCATAGTGCCCGTGGGGAGAGCCGGAAGCTGGAGTTCGGGAGAGAACTCCAGCCTCCGGCTCCGGCTACACCGCGTCGCTGCAGAGAAGGAGCCGGGCGCCCGCTGGTAATAAATATTACCAGCGGACGTCCGGCTTGGAGCCTCTCTGCAGCGCCGGGCTGGAGGTCACTGGCACCAGGTACAGCGGCTCACCCGGTGCACGTGCACCTCCAGCCCCCCCCTAGTTGCGGCCCTGGTAACAAGACACAAGGTAGTGATACTGCATCAGCAAGGTCTCCCAGGCAAAGATTTCAAAGTGGACTGCGGTTTCAAGATGTGCTGTTCAAGCTCTTTTGAAGTTGCACGAATAAACGGGCAACGTTTGTGTGTGTGTGTGTGTGTGTGTGTGTGTGTATATATATATAATATATATATATATATATATATATAAAGATAGATTTCCTAAAAGGAAGGATGCACTCTCCGTGTTGACAACCTATCAAATTTTATTCCTCATAAGGCATCATAGAAGGAATTGTGATCGTGGTCGACGTTTCGGTACACATCTGGACCTTTCTCAAGACCTCAGTACAACAAAGTCACATATATATTGTATTAAAACAACTGGAATGACATGATTCTGTGAAAAAAAGAAAAGCAAAACTAACCTATCTGGCTCCTGCATAACCAAGTATGTTTGCAAGTGTAGCAAACGTGTATGGCTAATTATAACACCACACCACAGTGTCAATAAAACTGGTGCAATACCAACAACAAGTGCTCTTCGCATACATAAGATCACATGATGTGTACATATACATAAATGCGATCATATACACCAATGTATATATTTAATATTACCTCAATTCAATTTCAACGGAGGCATAAAACAATTCGGTGCAACTTCACCATAATGTAATTTCAGAGATAGGAGCATGGTCTAACGCAACCGGTTCACTGAAGAAGATATACACCTGTGGAAATAGTATGGTTGTAATCTAATATATTGCTAAATGATATATAAATGTAGTCACAGCACTGGATGCACGGGCACTTACCTAAGGCTTCATATCACAGTTAAAGCATGCCGCCATTAGCTGAACCTCGCTGTGGGTAAACTCGTGTCCCGCCGTGTGTGTACCTCACCGCTCCTTCCCGGCTAAAAAAGCCGCTAGACAGGAAGCGCTCATCAGCCATTCAACATTCGCGTGTCAGAGTGACACGCAAGCTGTAACCTAGCAACCCACGGTCGCATCCACGTGACCGGAATGCTTACACATATAACTGAGTTAGGGTAATGGGTTTATAATTACAGGAGCCAGATAAGACTGACAACATAATGATACATATTTTGGGGTACATCGTAACGATATATACATATTTAAATCAACTAGAGGAAAAAAAAAATATATATATATATACGAAATAGTATATAGTTAATACTCTATTTCACCCAAATGTATCAAAGGTCAACATAGGACTGCGCTTTCTCAACAATAATACAAACAGAACTTAAATCATAACATTTGTATATACATAAGACAGGTAGGTGATACCATATATAGACTAATAGAGACAAATAAAACTAAATTATAAAAGGTAGATATAAGAGAAAAAAATATATATACAAGAAAAATATATATAGTAAAATTGGCTTCATATATCAACATATAGGCGGAAAACCGTTGATACATGATTATGGTAAAAGGATCATCATATAGAACATAAACCCTTGACAGTAGTTGGCTAAATAATTATAAAAAAATTTACAAAAAAACACTAAGAGGATTATGCTCATTAAGGCCTCTTGGCACAACTGGGTCAAGTTTATGTATCCAAAAGCTCTCTCTTCTCTTTAAACTTAATAGCCTATCACTATTAGATTGAGAGTGCAGGACTACCTAGAATATTTTGAGTATCATTGACCTATGTCAGTCATACTTTTCCTGACACCCAACATTGAGTTTATAAATGTATTTTGTCTGTGAAAATAATTCAATCATCATAGCCACATTGACGGCTAGTCTTCAGTGGACTGTGCTATGTATTGTGTTGTATGTTAAAGTTGTCTATAAGATTCTACAGTAATGTTTTATTGTGTTGATCACAATGTAATATTTATTATGTGTAGATATTGATAGGGATACTATTTGTTCATAGTTATATGTTGGACCTTCTATTTTGTTTTCTTTTTTCCACTTTTTGGATTTGTGGTAGATATATACTCAAATTATATCTACCTGAATATTAAAACGGCTGTTGCACTGCTGGTATATTTGAAAAATTGTATATATTACACCATTGGCAGACTTAGCCATGGCACATGGAGGCTTAGGCCTATTGGATGAGGGACTTCTTTCCCAAGTTGAAAGCGGTGTAATTTCTTTCACAGACGATGAAATCAGTAAAGTACTTTTTGAGAAATTGGACTTCATTGCTAGCAGAAACATGTGCTGATCTCTTTTATAGATTATTGAGGCTACAGAGAAGACAAATTGATTTTCAATTACATGGTCAATTTCTCTCTGAGTACCATCGTCATAAACAAATACCGCGAGGGTTTAGGATACATAATGTCCCCACTCTAGGAAGAAGTAACCCTGTGTTTTGCAGTAGGTGGTGTGCAATTCTTAATAAATGTTCATCAGATTTGATGGTCGTTGTGATTGAGGAAGTGGGTAGTGAATTAAAAAAAGTAGTGATTGAAATAGAACAAGCAAACATTGTCACATTACCCACATTATGTGAGGATAAGGGTACCAATTGGCTCGAGAGACTACAGACACAAGTCAAAAACTATAAAAGAGACCTAACCTCATTTAAGCGTAAAAAACTTGATGTAGTTACTTTGGATTATCAAAAAGATACGTTTTACCGTTGGTTATTGGGTGATAATACCCAGACCAGATCTGGACAACCAGGCTATTCTACTAAACGTAGACAAATTTCACGAATCCCATTTGAATCCGGATCATCACTCTCTACTTCTGACACTGATGCTAATGTCGAGTCACAGAAATCTAATAGTCATTTTTTAGATGTGAGTCCAAATCAGGATTATGTTTCACCCAATATAGACGACGAAAGAGCCGCAGACCGCATCCGAGGAGGGGTGGTCATAAGGAGACGGCGCAGAGGACGGCGGATTTGAGCGTGGTATTCAATCTCTCCAGTGTGAATCTTGATGAGACTGAACTTAATGTACTAGCTAAAGGCCTCTCATATGTCCCGACCTATAGACATAGTGACTTTAAGAGAACAGTTGATTTGTATAAATTTAGTAGGACTTTAAGATTGAAATAATTTTTTCTAATAAAGGCAATACCATCAGTACAGTTAAAAAATTTAAAAGACCATCGACAATTGACCCACCAACCAACAATGCTAGTCTAAAGACTTTTTTGAGGTTTGTTAATAATGAAATCAAGTTATATGAAGCACCTAAAATTTACAACAACTTAACTACTAAGGAAGAGAAGGCACTTCATTCTCTGGTTGAGAATCCCAATCTTGTAATCAGACCCGCTGATAAGAGTGGAGCAGTGGTGATACAAGATTGGGTTGACTATGATGCGGAACTTATGGCACAGTTGGCCGACAGTAATGTGTACAGGCATATAGCGGTGAGACCAGTAGATGGCATTAAAGCGGCAGTTGACATGGTACTGAATAACGCCTTATTACAAGGATGGATTGACCAGGATGAATTCCAATTTCTCACAGTTGACAAACCACGCTGTCCTATAAAATACACAATACAAAGATCCATAAAACTACAGTAAAACCACCAGGCAGACCGATCATCTCAACACATGGATCGGTCTTGCAACCTTTAGCCATTTTTATTGATAATGAATTACAACCTTTGGTAAGCCAAACTGATACCTATCTTAGGGACACTGGGCATCTGCTACAGTTATTGGACAATTTAGGTGTATTGAATGATGTTATACTAGCCACCCTGGATGTTAAATCATTATATACGGTAATCCCACATCATGATGGCCTTGAGTCATTGAGAAGAGCCTTAATGACTCGTTCATCTCATCGTGTACCTACAGAATTTCTGATTGAACTGGCAATGCTAGTATTATGTAAAACTCATTTCCAAAATAAGGATCAATTTTTTTTACAGATATCGGGTACAGCGATGGGCTCAAATTTAGCTCCATCGTATGCCAACTTGTTCATGGCCAAATATGAGAGTGAACATATCATCTCCAGATATGGAGAAGATATTCTGTTCTACCGTCGATTTATTCATGACATTTTTCTGATATGGCGTGGCACATTTGCGAGCCTCAAACAAATGGTTCATAACTTAAATATACTACATAGTCCAATACATTTTATGTATGAGCCTGATGCTAGATCCGTCAACTTTTTGGATGTCACCATTAGTTTGGTTGAAGGGAAATTAATCACCTCATTTTTCAGGAAACCAACTGATAGGAACCTTGCACTGTTGCCCACTAGCTATCACCACACAGCCTGAAAAGATAATTTGCCAGTATCACAATACTTGAGAGTAATGCGGATCAATACCTCAGTGGAAATGAGAGCACGTCAATTGCAAGAAATGACAACTAGATTCCTGGATAGGGGATATCAACAGTCAATATTGTTTAAATGCCTAGAGAAAGCTAAGTGCATATTTTAAATGCTTCAGAGAAAGTGATATCTAATACGGCAAAGGAGTCACGGATGATTTTCACTACCACCTTTGATGGTAATGCTAAACACCCAGAAATCTATAAAAAAATTCTGGCCAATCTTACAGAGTGATAAAGCACTCACTTTCCAACATATGCCACCACCAATGATGGCGTATCGAAGAGGTCCCAATTTAAGACAGATGCTATTGAGGCCGACCTTATATCCAGGTAGAAAGAGTGAAGTATCTGAAGTGCTGTTACTCAGACCAGGAAGCTACTCTTGCAGTAGTTGTATCTCCTGTATGTCTATGTGAGTTGGTCCAACCTTCCCACATCCACATTTAGGTACCAAAATAGCCATCAAGTACAGGTTACACTGTGCATTGGATCACCTTATCTATATACTTATATGTCCCTGTGGTCTATATTATGTAGGCCTCACGGCACGTAGGTTTAGGGATAGAATGGCAAACCATCGTGCTTCTATTAGGGCGGCCTTGCAGACTGGTAAAAGTGATAAGCCTGTAGCCAGGCATTTTGTTGAAAAAGCACACTCTGCTGCATCCCTACAATGCAAATTGACTGATTGGATTCCCCCTGATAGTGGGAGTGATAGGCTATTAAGTTTAAAGAGAAGAGAGCTTTTGGATACATAAATTTGACACAGTTGTGCCAAGAGGCCTTAATGAACATAATCCTCTTAGTGTATTTTGTAAAAATTTTTGTAATTATTTAGCCAACTACTGTCAAGGGTTTATGTTCTATATGATGATCATTTTACCACAATCATGTATCAACGGTTTTCCGCCTATATGTTGATATATGAAGCCAATTTTACTATATATATTTTTTCTTTTTGTATATATTTTTCTTGTATATATATTTTTTTCTCTTATATCTACCATTTATAATTTAGTTTTATTTGTCTCTATTAGTCTATATATGGTATCACCTACCTGTCTATGTATATACAAATGTTATGATTTAAGTTCTGTTTGTATTATTGTTGAGACAGCGCAGTCCTATGTTGACCTTTGATACATTTGGGTGAAATACAGTATTAACTATATACAATTTTGTTTATATATATATATATATATTTTTTTTTCTTCTAGTTGATTTAAATATGTATATATCATTACTATGTACCCCAAAATATGTATCATTATGTTGTCAGTCTTATCTGGCTCCTGTAATTATAAACCCATTACCCTAACTCAGTTATATGTGTAAGCATTCCAGTCACGTGGATGCGACCGTGGGTTGCTAGGTTACAGCTTGCGTGTCACTCTGACACGCGGATGTTGAATGGCTGATGAGCACTTCCTGTCTAGCAGCTTTTTTAGCTGGGAAGGAGCGGTGAAGTACACACATGGCGGGACACGAGTTTACCCACAGCGAGGTTCAGCTAATGGCGGCATGCTTTAACTGTGATATAGAGCCTTAGGTAAGTACCCGTGCATCCAGTGCTGTGACTACATTTATGTATCATTTAGCTATATATTAGATTACAACCATACTATATCCACAGGTGTATATCTTCTTCAGTGAAGCGGTTGCGTTAGACCATGCTCCTATGTCTGAAATTACATTATGGTGAAGTTGCACCGAATTGTTTTATGTCTCCGTTGAAATTGAATTGAGGCAATATTAAATATATACATTGGTGTATATGATCGCATTTATGTATATGTCCGCATCATGTGATCTTATGTATGCGGGGAGCACTGGTTGTTGGTATTGCACCAGTTTTATTGGCACTGTGGTGTGGTGTTATAATTAGCCATACACGTTTGCTACACTTGCAAACATACTTGGTTATGCAGGAGCCAGAGAGGTTATTTTTGTTTTTCTTTTTTTCACAGAATCATGTCATTCCAGTTGTTTTAATACAATGTATATGTGACTTTGTTGTACTGAGGTCTTGAGAAAGGTCCAGATGTGTACCGAAACGTCGACCACGATCACAATTCCTTCTATGATGCCTTATGATGAATAAAATTTGATACGTTGTCAACACGGAGAGTGCATCCTTCCTTTTAGGAAATCTATCTTTATCTTTGGGACTGTAATGTCCTTGGAAGCACCCCAATGATGTGGATAAGAGATTGAGAGTGCAGGACTACCTAGAATATATATATATATATATATATATACATACATACATTCATAGATAGAGACATAGAACTTGACTGCAGATAAGAATCACTTGACTCATCTAGATAGATAGTGTGTGTGTGTGTGTGTGTGCGTGTGTGCGTGTTGAAATTCACAGAGTTATATATATTAATGCCTAAGGAGCACACTCTGTTGATGTAGCCAGTAATTGTATGCTAGGTGCAAAAGCAGGCAGTATTTTTCCTGCAAGAAAAAAAATATTGCACATCCACTCCTGGCATGGCAACCAGGTATTTCCAAGGGCAGTTTTGCACCCTATAGGTGGTTTTATGCCGAAGTTTAAATAAGGCCCTATGTGTGTGTGTAATCTTAGGTGGTTTTATGCCGAAGTTTAAATAAGGCCCTATGTGTGTGTGTAATCTAGGATTTCGTTTATTAGAAATGTTTAGCTTTATTGATTTGGTAAGTGAAGTGGTATGCAGTGAGTTTGTCGATATGGTGCTTACACCTACTGGGATAGGATGACAACACATACACATGCATCACTCATACTGCTTGCACAGACTTACTATTCTTTTATGGTCTTTTCCTGAGGGACGATATATCCTGTCTTTTATCAGCCTCTTTCCTAACTGCCATTTAGTAGGGACATTAGCTGCCATTTAATAGCCTTGTCCTAGGTGGTAACTTCAATACAGTTGCCGATCCTTCCATTGAGAAGTTTCCAGCCCCGTCCAACCTAGCCTCCCCCCATTTGAATTACATTTCTCACTTAACTATGACATACTCCTTGGTAGATCCATGGAGACTGCTCAATTTTAACTGATAGGTATTCCGTTTCATTCGGAGGTCCATGGGTCCCTTTCTCTGATTTATTATATACTACTCTCTGAGGGCCTGATTCAGCAAGGATCGCTATTCTGCTTATACGCACGCAACGCAGTAGCTAATATCAGTGGGGATATGTAAATGTTTGCATTCACATTGTAATCGCAGCCTGACATAAGGACGCCCACTTCACCTTACTCACATCCATATACTTTGGCAATGGGATGTAGTTATGCGACTGGCTGCCGGTCACAATCCCGACTGCAGAATGCCGGCAAAGGATTTATGATAAGCGTCGGTATTAATACCGACGCCTATTATAATACCAACGCCGGAATATAGGACGAAGCGTGGCCGAACAAGGTAAGTCCGTGGCGCCCATCCTGTTAGCTGCGGGGTGGGGGAGGGTTAGATTTTGGTAGGCACCCTCCCCGAAAGGGTTAGGTTTAGGGAGTGGTAAGGAGGGTTAGGGTTAGGCACCCTAAGGGAGGGTTAGATCACTTACCTGCCGCTGTTGGGATTACCTGCTGACGGGCACACGTCGGGATTTGAACCGGCAGCATTTCAATCCCATTCCTTTTGCAACATAGCGAAATAATTGGTAACATCGGACACATACGCACAGTTAAGGCAGGTCAGACCACACTCAGGAATTTCTTACTTCAGCGCACGCTATGAGACCCTCGGGCTGAATATGGTATCGCAGTGGTATCCTGCCTGAGGGCATGCGAGTTGTGAGGGGGCAAGAAAACTGTTATTAGCTGTAGCCAAAAAGTTTATTCTGCACATGTGGATACAACCCACCCCTCTGCCATTTTTGCTCTTTTTAGCAAAGTTCTTCCATATCTTGATAATGGATTGGCTGGAGGCCTCCCTGCTCCTGCTAAAAGAGAGGCCTGCTGAATGTGTCTTTGAGACGTGGGAAAGCTACATTGACATCCTTCCCCCTCTAGCTCAGGGAGCAACTCTGGAAATGTTTCTGGGGTACACTCTGGTTCATAACTTGTGTATATGCTCCGATCTACTTTCCCACTGCTCATACCTCAGATTGCAGGTGAATTGACAAATTTTCTCTCATTGGTTATGGCCCATAGGAGATGTGGTTCATATCTCTGGTTTTGTATCCAGGTCCACCTCCCACTCTAATTACTTTTTTATGCTGTTTCTTTTGTTATGTATTTGTAGTATATAATATCCCATTTGTTTACATTGTACTTTATGTTTGTATTTTCATGCTTCAATAAAGAAAAACAGTAATAAAATGTAGACCTAAATGTCTACACAAACAGAATATCAATATATCAAAGAAAATAAGAAATAGAAACCTGGCGCTCCACTGTAGGGTACAGCTTAAAATAACATCATATTCATGTGCACAAAAAAATAAACAATAAAGAGATGGGGTACTTATATATTTCAACTCTTTGGATGATCCTGTAGTCCGAAAATTCTCTCCAGCCAATGATGTATATAAAAGAAAAAGAAAATATACAAAATAGTGTTCCCTGTTTCCAAAAACAAAATATGTATCACTTTTACAAAAAGGATAGAGCAAAAACGTCCCGAACACAATTTCTTGAGTTAATTGTACAGCCACGTGTCACAATCTAAAGACGATAAGAACACCCAAGGTGCAGTTTCCCACTAGGTATTGCTTACATCCAAAGCTTACATCAAAAAGGTATGTGGCAATCCTATAAAGGTATCTTTCATCCCCTTCACGATGTAAATATCACACTCGTCATATATCCACTGTGAGATGTGTAATAGATGCTTACATGTATGCTTACATATAAATAGTGTTGTCCGTTCCTGTAGCAGTTTCTTTATGACGATGTTTCACTGATAACAGTCTTACTTCACGTTTGTATGTAAGAATCTTTTATTAAACGTAAAAAAACTCGCCAAAAAGTACAAGAATTCACAAAAAATTCCTTAAAACAATATTCTAATACCAGACTGCTGTTAAGCAATAACTTGCTCCTAATCGGTATGCACCAATAAGGGGCCCCAATATGGTTCCTACCGTAGGAGGAAGTATGCCGGTAACCAGTAGGTCTGTTACTTATAACACCATACCACCGACGCGTTTCGAAGTAGACCGTCTTTTTCAAGGTGATGGTGTTACTGTGTGCTATTATGGTATTTATACCTGATAAGGTCCCGCCCCACTTTAAAGCAGAGTGTTAATAGGGCAACATTTGATATACTTAAAACTCAGTGATGCATAATTATAAATCTCAAGTATTCAATAAATAATTAAAATGCATACTGCATATATACTAAATGAATCAACATATTTAAAATTAGATACATTTATTAAAAGCGTAACCATGGTTACCCGATGTGACAGCCAATCATATTGATCTTTTAACTTGATACTAGGGGATCTTCTATTTGGTCTCTAGTGGTCAGAACAACACATTCTCGGTGATACGTACATATCCACCGGAAGTGCGTGTCCACCAAAAGTGTCCCCCATCCTATGATAGTTCCAGCGGTGATGCACATCCGGCCCGCTCAACGCGGAAACCGGAAGCGCTACACCGCCGAACAGTCCCCCATTCACTTAACCACGTGGACACCATGTATATGGGCGCACGCTGTCCCGGACCGCCATAACATTTCGCCGGGCTAAAACAGATCGGCCTCTATCTTCTAAACAGGCGCCATTTTTTGTGCACATGAATATGATGTTATTTTAAGCTGTACCCTACAGTGGAGCGCCAGGTTTCTATTTCTTATTTTCTTTGGTGTATTACTTTAGTCCAGATTTGATAACACTGGACAGAACCCAGGGCTGCTCCTTTTTCAGCGCATTATCGCATTATTGTTATTGTTATTGTATAGAATATCAATATATGAAATGTCGACCTAAAGCGTTAGGTTTAGGGGTTGGGGTTAGGTTTAGAGATACCTTAAAAACACATTTTCACACATTCCATGATGAAATGGTGTGAACAACTCCTGTGCAATTGCCAGTTTACTGTATATTGATTTAGAATTATTTATTAAAGGAACTCACAAAATTATTTTACATCTACTGTGGAACAAAAAAATCTCTGAAAAAACTTGGTTTATCAGCAACATGTTGGCGTGCTGTGCATTTTATTCTGATAATAATCTGAATAAAAATTTTTTTTGAAAAAAAAAGACAATTCTGCCCTTTTGCACAGATCAATCATGTGAAATGAGTGGGTGATGTTGCCGCAAGGTTAGTGAGGGAGAAGGAAAACTGCTCTGAAAATCTAACAAGTACAGAGATTATTCCTGTGACTGCGCACAACTGCTGTTCACACAGACAGCAGTGCGAACTGTGGGTCAGACCATAGAGCTGTATAATGCTCTACTTTCCATAGCTTTGGTCTCCTCTTTACCATAATGTTTATGTAAATCGCAAAAACTCAGGAACCAATGATTCCCTTGGGATTTGTCTTTTAGATTGGATGTCTTGGTACCATGTTTCATAAGGAACACTGTAAAAGGTATGAAAGCACACATCTGTGGAAGCCCTTCTAGAAGCTCTGAAATCTGATTACAGCATATGTGAATACCATACGATGGACATTATATCTTTTATTTGGCTTTGAATCTTCATGACATTTCTGTTGACACTGGGTGTTCAATAAATTACATACCTAAGGCTTTTAAAGTAAAAGCACTCCAGATGGTGAATTAACAATGGATGCTCTAACAATACTGCCCTGTACATTAGGAGAAGCAGCAAACAGGGACCTTTATGTGTCATGCTCTGTCCATGGTATTGACGAGATGACACACAGGACAAGCCATACAGTTCAGCAGTAGCACATTAAGGTAACTTACTGACCAGTGGTCAATTGGAATTTAGGGTATAGTATAAAGTATTGTTAAATCTTTTTGGTGAAAACTATTTCTCTCAATAGAGAGTAATTTGGAGTCTAACCCCAATAGAAGATTACAATTTAAAACGTGAGGATGATCATTCTCATTGTTTTATTTTTAAATGTATTAAATGTTTGAATAAGACATAACTACTTTATTTAAAGAAACATCAAAGCATTTTAAATTGTACTGTGACTGCTCAGGTAACAGTCTTTCAGCATGTCTTGAGTTTCTGTATAAAATGGATCTCCAATCCGTAAACACTGACTTTTTAACATAAAAGTGCATATATGATCACCGTATAATAATATAATAACAATGTCTCACAGAAGTCAATCAACGCATCCACCATAGGGTATGCAAACTCTGTTTTTTGCCTCTATCAAGTGGTCCGCTAGGCTGTATACCCCTTTTAGCGGTAGTGGTTTATTTCATAATGACACTGTCCTTTTCTCTCTGTTCCCTCTTACAGGATAACACATCCTCATATCTCCACTAGGTCCTTTGTCTCAGAAGTGTTTTCCTCTTTAGTGTTCACCTGTTTAGTGTTTTTGGGCAGGGTGCTGACTACGGAGGAGGGCACATTTTAATTTAGAAGTGCAAAATGTTGGACGCAATTTATTATTCTGCCACATTTATCCTTAGATAATTTTGTATAGTGTGTCACATTTGATGAAGACCAGGATAATGCATACACTCGAAACAATTTTCACAGTACCTATTTCTTTACACATAAAAAAAAGTCAAACCATTAACTTTTGCTTTAATATAGACAGGTCTATCATAATATTAGTTTCAAAACTATGATTAGCATATAAAAACAATTGCAGCTGCCCTAATATAGTAGTGGTTCCTGCAGGATAAGTAAAGGACATCATTGAGGGGCTGTCAGTTGTCAACAGTCTAGAAATAGGGATAGCTGTTACTAACTCCAGTTAACGAATCTATGAAAAGCTCTTAGTTGAAGAGCTCTGCAAGCCACTGTTGACCATCACATAAATACGATGTCACTGCCTCTATTAAATGTGTGGTCGGCTACTGATGCCTCTGGTAGCTCCAGCTTTCTTTCCAGACAGCCCGTCCAGGATCACTGACACTCCGGAGTTCAGACAGATGTCCAGAATTTAGGACCTTCAGGAGTAATCCTGGTTGGTGGCAATACTAGTCTATCAGTTGTGTAAATAATATAGCGTTATACAGTAAGAATATGCTGCTTGTTGTGTCCCATGAGGATGCTAAAATGTGCTGACCGCCAAGGAGCTGATAAAGAAATGGCCATGGAACTGACATGGCGGTATAGGGAGATAAGAAAGAGGCAAGCTCAGACCCCCAGTCCATCCCCAGATAGTATATGAGGCAGCAGGAGAAAAACCTCCTCCAATAATAGCTCTAGTCACCTCCAATGTCTGATTTTGCCTGGAGATCAGCGAGGCGCTCCAATTAAGGGTAACATTTTTCTGTTTTAAATAAATGGGCAGGGTGCAGCACCCTGTTAAAAAAAAGGTTAGTATGAAGAGTGCTCTTACTAGACATGCACAGTTCTTTATTTCTTTGGTGTCACACATTTGGGTCTGTTTCCCATTGGAAGCACTTCCTGTTAATCACAGCCAGACAGGCAGTCCCTGGGGAGGTGTTTTCCCCCCCTGGGACTCCCGGACCGCGGTTAGCAGAGAGTGTGCTTCCAGTGTGAAGCCACTCTCCTGCCTTACCATGTGCCCTATCCGGCTTCTAGGGGCTGTAGCTGATACAGTCCCTAAAAGCTGGTGCTTCTGCGCATGCACCAATCGCGGACCTTGCCAGTTGCATTACGCATGCACAACGCGCCTGGTAGGAACTGAGAAGAGGACAGAGCCGGCAAGGCTGCTGCACGGACAGCCCCCTCCAGGAAATGAAGGGCGCTCATCTATATATATATATGTTTAGGAAGAAGTTTATTTGATGGCAAATTTATTCCACAGCTCTCAAGCTAAAGCTGCCAAACCTTACATAGTTATTTAGTATTGAAAAAGTAAGCTATTAGACCTCATGCGACAACGCAACAAATCTTAGATATAAAATTAATTGTTCTGTTTGTATGTTTGTCTGTCCGGTTATGCATTCCGACATCCCTGCATCAATTGGGATGAAACCAATGCAAGGTGGCCCAGTTGGATCCTTGACAGGTTTTAGGGTGGTTAGGGTCCCGGTCAGACCTCCCAAAGGTGTACACTGGGCAGAACTTTGACCCGGGAAGCCTGTTCTGAGCATTTCACTAGACCTACTTGTGCGAAACTTCACAGAGTGTTAACATTGGATCCCAGAAGACATATAAGGTGGTTGAGGTCTCAGTCAGACCTCCCATTGGTGTACACTGGGCAGAAATTTGACCTGGGGAGCCTGTTCTGGGCCTTCCACTGGATGGATTCGGATGAAAACTTCACAAAGGGCTGGAAATTGGTCTGGGATTCTTAATGGAGTGGTTGGGGTCCCGGTCGGACCTTACTGCAGAGTGCACTGGGCAGAACTTTGACACAGGGAGCCTGTTCGGACCCGGGGAGCCTGTTATGGGCCTTCCACTGGATGGATTTGGATGAAAACTTCACAAAGGGGTGGAAATTGGACTGGGATTCTTAATGGAGTGGTTGGGGTCCGGTCGGACCAATGGTGGAGTGGACCGGGCAGAACTTTGACAAGGGAGCCTGTTCAGACCCGGGAAGTCTATTCTGAGCCTTCCACTGGATGGATTTGGACGATAACTTCATACAGTGGTAACATTGGTTCCCAGAAGACATACTAGGGGGTTGAGGTCCCGGTCAGACCTCCCGTTGGTGTACGCTGGGCAGAACTTTGACCCGGGGAGCCTGTTCTGGGCCTTCCACTGGGTGGATTTGGAGAAAACTTCACAGAGGGGTGGCAATTGGTCTGGGATGCCTAATAGAGTGGTTGGGGTTCCAAGTGGACCACACGGCAGAGTGCACTGGGCAAAACTTTGACCCAGGAAACCTGTTCTGAGCCTTCCACTGGATGGATTTGGACAACATCACATAATAAAACTTAATAACTTGAAGATTTAAACCCAGGCAACGCCAAGTACTTTAGATAGTAATTATATATTAGTGGAAAAGATGGTTTTGCTCTGCCCTTTGTTTGCTTTTTATATATCCTTATGTTGTGAGACTTATGCATCTTTTTATCTCTAATTTATTTCATACTAGCAACCCACCCCGGCTTTGCATGGGAGCAATTTTAAATTTACGGCAATAGTCTTTTTTTTAACCAAGGTTTTGTAAGATTACCTTGTAGACGACATTAGTTCTGTTTCCTCCTGACGGCAACAGGAAAAGATTTAGTTTTGATATGACATGCAAAAGGGCCACGTAAAGTTGTCCATGAGAAAAACAGTCTCCAATTTGGTAAACTCCAGCCACTTTAAGTGTCTGCCCCTGTGCTTTATTTATTGTCATGCCAAAGCAGCCTCTTACCGGGTATTGGTCTTGTTTGAAATTAAATAATAGTTTTTCACATAAATGAAATAGGAACGGTAGAAAAAAAAGGAAAAACTGAAAGTTTGTATCCATAAACAGGGCTTACATCCATTTTTATGGAGAAACCGGATAATATGTATTAAACTCTATATGGTATAAAAAATATCCATTGGTTTAGGCAGCATAAGTCAAGAAAATGCTCGGATACCTGTTTTTTAATTGACTTGCTTCACTAAAATCGTCACTGCTATGCTCCCTTTTGTCATACATTAATGTTTTATACACCTAAACCTTCCTCTACAAACGCTCTATAGAATAGTAAAACTGCATCAAAATCCATCAAATGGTTCTTGCGATTAGCCCGAGCAAACAGACATATCTATCTGTCTATTTATTTCTTTGCTGTACTGTATTTAAGGTAAGTTTAACATTTTTGGAACAAAAGACATACAAATATACATATAATTGTTGAATGTATTCATATTTAACACCTATGAACTAAGTTGTTCCAGTTTCTAAAATACATTTAGCAATATAGAGAGACCACTTAGTGGAATACCTGTTTCTTTTCAGTTTAGTTAGCAGCTAATCCAAGATTATCACATCTAGCATCTTGTGGATCAGGCTGAAGAGCCTAATGAGATTCATGTTCTGCTTCACATAATTAACCCTTGCATGACAGGGAAGACTCATTTCTGTAACACACACACACACACACACACATACATATAATATCATCCCATACTTTCAATTAGCAAGACCTTCTGAATTTACTGCCCGGCGCCGGAATCCCGATCACTGAGAGAACACCGGCGCTGGAATCCCGACATGACTGGGGATGCCGACGCCGAAATCCCGGCAGCTGGCATCCCGATCATAAGAAGCCTGGGGCAAGATAAGTATCAGCCATGGGGGAGGGGATGGTTAGGTTTAGGCACCCCAGGGGGACTAAGGGTTAGGCTGCGGGAGGGGGAGGTTAGGGTAAGGCTCGAAACGGGGGGTTAGGTTCAGGCACCACTGGGGGGGAGGTTACAGTTAGGCACTAAGGGGGGAGGGATAGGTTTAGGCACTTACCGGAAGTGTTAGTATGCGGGAGAGGGAGGGTTAGTACAAAAAGGAGGGTTAGGGTTAGGGGGTAAATAAGACAGAGGAACATTACTTACCGTTCCCCTGTCAGGATTCGAACCATTGGGCGGTCACTGTCAGTGTATTGACAGCCAGCATCTCCTCCGTCAGTATTTCAAACAGAATGGAGGGGGGTTAGGCAGATGTCTGAAAGAGAGACACTGAGGACGCAATTTCACATAGGAGAAGTGGGTACAGGAGAAGAGGGTGGAGTGAGAGGAGAGAGAACAGACTAGTCAGCTTTACACAAGCAGCTGAAGTGGTTTGGGAGTAATGCGTGGAGGAAAAATAGTGTGGTGGTTAGAGAGGAGAACTAGGATTGAGAGATAGTATCTTGAGGATTGTGTGCCAGAATTGGGGTTTGATCTGCCAGATGTTGTAGATAAGTGTGACAAGATCAGTGTAAAGGTGCTGTCTCCTGGGGTGAACACCTGCACTTGTCATGCAGCAGCCAAGTAGTAGTACACATGTCCAGAGCCTTGGTATAAGTAACCACAGCTAGTCTAAATAGCTGCACAAAAATTAACAAAACATAAAAGTAAATCCTGGCTTGTCCAGCACTAACTAAACAAAATTATTCCCTCTCTCAGAGTGGAAGGACCTAAAGACCCTGTAGTGGGTAAGTTCAGATGACCAATGGGAGACGGAGATGATGCAAACAGGTAAGCTTTTTATTCCAGGCTTGAAAAGGCAGAGCCATTGTAATGACTTCTTACATAAGGCAAACACAGTTCAGGAACAATAATACATGTTATGGTGCATACACACGGTCAGGTTTTCTGTCAGATCTGAACGATAACGATTTTAAAAATCGTTCAATCGTTCATATCTGAAAGAAAATCTGACATGTGAGCCTGCAACGATGAACGATGCGCATTCCCACTTGTCAGATAGTGATATCTGACATCTGATGTGTTTGCAGTCAGATTTGGACGATTACATTAATTTTAATACAGTCTAAAATCGTTCAAATCGTTCATCTGACATATCTGACCGTGTGTATGCACCATTACATGAGACAGCGGTTCAAACACGCACAGTATTCCCAGCAGTCATGGTTCAGATTGTCCAGCATAGGGAGAGCTGCTAAAGGTGCAACCTCTCCCTCACATTTCCACTAACTAAACTTACCATGTTTTTATACCTTAGCTGGTTTTAATTAAAGTAAGGGTGTGGTTCCTCCCTAGCTACAGGGAGGTCAACCCTTTCCTCAGAATGTGGGAGAGACCCACTCTGTCACATACCTCCCCTGTTAAAGGGTGAACCTAAATCACCCGCTGCAGAAACCCGACTCTCCAGCCCAGTTCAGGGCATAAAGTCTGCATTCATATGTAGACGTCCTGGTCTGTGCCGGACTTCAAAAGAAAAAAGAGAGAGCCAGGTACCACCTTGTCAATCTTGCGTTACAATTTTTCATAGACTGTAACCATTTTAATGGTGCATGATCAGTAACCACAGTAAACCTAGCCCCACAAAGAAAATATCTCAATGACTCAAGAACCCATTTATAGCAAGGCATTCTTTTTCTATTACAGAATACCTAGTCTCTCGTGGGAACAACTTTCTACTAAGATATAGAATCGGATGTTGAGTGCCATCAAACTCCTGACACAAAACTGCCCCCAAGCCCACATCTGAGGCATCTTTTTGTACAACAAAAGGCTTGGTAATATCTGGAGACTTTATAACCGGGCCTTTACACAAAGGATGTTTAACTTTGGTGAACACAAACTGACAGTCCCTAGTCCACTCAAGTTTATTTGGAGCAGAATTTTTCAAACGATCTGTTAAGGGAGCCGCTAAGGTAGAAAATTGAGGCAAAAACCTCCTGTAATAGTCTGCTAAACCCAAGAAGGACCTTTACTCTTTCTTGGTACTCGCAATTGGGGCATCAGCTAGTGCATGTACCTTACTCACAAGGGGCTTCAGACACCCACTGCCCACCACATACCCTTTTACCTAGAACACATTTCTTCAAATTAGCAGTTAAAACTGCCTCTCTTAAAGACTGAAGAACAGCCATAAGCCTATTAACATGGGCATTCCAATGCTTACTATGTATGACAATATCGTCCAAGTATGCTGCAGCATATTTCTGATGAGGATGAAGCACCCAATCCATTACCCTCTGAAAAGAGGCCAGGGCAGCATGCAAGCCAAAAGGTATTGTTTCCACTGAAAGTGGCCAAACGGAGTAGAAAAGCAGTTTTCTTCCTAGCTTCCTCTGTCAGTTCAAATTGCCATTATCCTTTCGGAAAATCAAGGGTAGAAATATATCTGGCCGAACCTAACCTATCAAGCAGGTCATCGACCCTTGGCATTGGGTAGGCATCAAATTTGGACACTGCATTAACTTTGCGGAAGTCTATGCAGAATTTTGTAGAACTATCTGGGGCTACACCAGACACTAGATGACTCCTCAATTACCCCTAACTTCAACATTTCTTGTATTTCCTTGATTACCTGTGCTTGTTTTTCCCCTGGCATCCTATAGAGTGTTTGTCGAACTATTACAATGTCATGTAAGACTAAATTGGTCCTCCCTGGTTTATCAGAAAAAAATATCTGAGAATTAATTAACAAGGTTCCCCAAGGGAGGCTTCAGCTTGTCTGAATTTAAAGGTTTGAGGGGTGGAGAGACCCCATCGGGCTGAGGAATCTGCGGACCAAGGTTACTATGGCCATTACCAGGGTCTACAAAAAAACACCTTTTGATCCTTCCATGCTTTCAACAGGTTAACATGGTAAATCTGCCTATGTCTACCGGAGTCAGGTTGAGAGACTTAATAATTTACTTTGCCAACCTTTCTAATTACTCCAAATGGCCCTTTGCACTTTGCTAGTAATATACTTCCCTGAGTAGGTAACAACAAAAGGACTTTATCTCCAGGTGAAAAAACTCGAATTCGGGCATTACGCTTATATAAAAGTTTTTGAGCCTCCTGTGCATTTACCACATTTTCCCGGGCTAATTGACCTAATAGGTCTATGCGATTACACATCTAGACCACATATTGAGGGATGCTTTCGCCCTCTGTTGGTTGTTCTTCCCATGCTTCCCGCAGAAGGTCAAGAACACCCCGTGTCTTCCTCCCATAGAGAAGCTCAAAAGAGGCAAAGCCAATAGAAGCCTGGGGCACTTCTCTGGGGGGAATTCAATTCAACGCGCTATTGAATAGCGACGGGAGGGACTCCCAAAGCTATTCAATACACTGTGCTGTTTGGGCAAGCTAAGGATTTCTTCTCGTACCCCCCCTGGGGATGCGAAGAGAAATCTGACCAAAGTGCAGGGTTCGCGGCTGTTTTTCTGCATAGCGTGGCGCTAACAGCCGCGCACCCGGCACTTTGGTCAGAGAATGCTTGAAACCGCGCCTTAACAACCTTGTTAAGGCGCGATAACCGGCATTCTACGACCACACAGTGCACTGAATTGAATAGCTCTGGGAGCTCGCTCCCGGCGCTATTCAATTCGCGTTGAATAGAATCGCCCCCTCTGATTGCAAATAACAAATATGGTAGAAGCTTATTCCAACTTTTTTCAGTCTCTATAAACTTCTTTTATATACTGTAGACTGTAGTGTACGGTTGAATCTTTCGACTAAGCCATTCGTTTGGGGATGGTATACCGAGGTTCTGACAGATTTAATTTTTAACAACTTTAACACCCCTGCATTAACTTAGACATAAAGTTTGTCCCTTAGTCGGTAAGAATTTATTTAGGTAATCCAACCCTCGAAAACAGCTCTAATAACTTAGTTGCTGCCTGTTTGGCTGTAGCGACCCTTAAGGGAAATGCTCCCTGTCAAAGCTGGATTATTGGCTGAGACAAGATCAGTTTAAAATTGAATCGCTGTGACACCATCTTGCGACTGGCTGCAAGACGCCATTTTGCGAATGGCCGCCTAATCGCCATTTTAGATAAACTCACACTTTAGTACATGTGGCGATAATCTATTAGCATCATGCGATTGCATCTGTGACCATCGCCATAAGTTACGGCGATTCATCAAAAGCCCATTTCATGACTTTACGTAGTTTGAGTGCTCTGGATAAAGTGTATATTATTATAATTCCCCTAAAGGATATATTGCATAGCTAAACAGAGCAAATGGCCACGTGACAACTAGCCTGTGTAGACAAGCTTCCTGAATATAACGCCTGCTCTCACTCCAGGTGGCCCTGCTCGAATACACACCTTACATTCGCAGGCTTCCTGCAATAAAATACCTTCAAAGCCAAGAGTGTTATCTTAGGTTTGGGTCTTGTAGCTGGGCTAATTTGCATTCACACAAGAGTCTGGGAGAACAAAGGACTTTACTTTTGAGCCTGGGAAGGGTGGCGGCTGCTGAGAGAGGGGGGCATGTGGAACTATAAGGCTCAGCATTCCACACTGCTAGGTGTTCACTTAGTTTAAGTGAGATCTAAGTGCACCATTTCTCATACACACATTAATACGCACAATTCCGCTGGTAACTAATCGCATATTAGCGAATGCATAAGATCCTATATGAAAACGCTGTTCATTAGCTTTATGCACACGCATCTGCTCCAAGTTAACTAGCGTCTTTATATCAAACCCCGCATACTCACACATTACATATCCACATACAAGGTTCCATAAGCTTTAAGGGATAAGATTTAAGTTTGTGCATTTAGTATAAATGCTGTGAAATAAAGATTATTTGGTAACTAAGGTTTTATACATGCTAAGTAAGCCGTGTTTGGTTTTGTACTGATGCGTACTCTTTCAACAGAATTACGGTATTATCGGTGTAGAGATCGCATCATGCATTCTCAACTTATGGACCGCAGAGACTTCAAGCAACAAAATGTATATTATATGAACAACTGTTAGGATGTTGCATGGGGCGGGGAACCAGAGACCCTCAGTTGTTGGAGGCTGGGTTGTGTCTATTTGAACCAGCCTGTTAAATGATCTGTAACAGATGCATCCCCCTTGAGGACCAATGGCATCAGCAACAAACCTCTATTGTGTTGTCTATTTCTGGGGGGTATAAATATGTGTGCTCCAACACTGGGTCTTGGTCTTCGTGCTGAATGCTGATTGACGAAGGGTTTCTTGCTGATGCTTAACATCCGGTCCGGAAGCGCTGCGTATGTATACTGTACTTGGGTCTGTATAATTCCTTTGCGCCGAATTGTGTATGGATCAATAGCGTGTAACTGACTGTACTTTTACTTGAATAATACTTTGTGCTTCGGAACCACACGTTCCAAGTCTGGAGTCTTTATTTACTGTATAAACTGCGTACGCAAATTAGCGCCATCCTTAGAAGATATAGGCAGGATATTAGAAGGTATAGGAAGGAGTGTATAGAGGTTCTAATCCAGTATCGTTAATTCGGGGCTAGTAGTGAAGTCACTTACCTACTCACACCGTACATAGGGTTAGCGATATTTCAGCAAAGGGTGGAGTGGCCACATGCAGGGTTTACCTGCAACCGCTTTGTGCTGAAAGTTCGCTATCTGTTTCCGTGTGAGTCAAGGAAGCTGACTAGAATCCAGGGACAAGAGAGGAAAAAGTGTGTTTTCCTTTGTTGATAGAACCTAACATTTAAAGGGGTGCCGCAGTACTGAGTACGCAGCTGAGTCGCAGTTTTGCGCACAGCAAAGATGCACTTTTGCGTACGCAGCTAAAAAGTTGTCATACGGTTGTGTGGTAGTTGCATTATTGTGTATGCGACTGCACCATAGCGTATACGTACTTCCGGTTGTGCTGCCACGGTGTTTAAACAAAGCCGTTGAGGTTTACATTTTTCAATTGTTGTCAATATCTGGGTTAACATGTATTTTTCTGCACAGGAAAAAGTGTGTAACAGTGAGTATTTGTTGGTAGGAGTAACTTGTTCCCTACAGTTAGAGGTACCGTATGACCTTTAAGGGCTAAGTGCTAGTCGCTCGGTAAGCAGCTTACCATTCTTTACACAGTAGCAGGTGTACATGTTGTCTTTGTTGTAGAGAAGGTGTGGAAGTTGCCTATTTAAATCTTATCCAGGTGTGGAAGTTGCCTTTCTAAATCTTATCCGGGTGTGGAAGTTGCCTTTTTCAAATCTTATCCAGGTATGTGGGCGCTGCCGTTTAAATCGTCCACAGGTAAGTGAAAGTATCTTGATTGTCTTTCACCAGTTTAAATCTTTATTGGAAAGCATAGGAGTTGTCTCAGAATGGGAGCCATGCAAACAGTAGAGATGTTAGACAATGATGTGCTGCTAATGAAAGCGCCAATTGGATCGGCTCGTCGTATTATGCATACTAAGTACGGTACTTATGCGATAAGGTATTGTGATGTATGGTTTAAAATGACGATGAAGAGTGTTAGACCGTTTCCCAGAATTGGTAGTTTTGATAAAAATGTACTAGATAATGTCCGGGATCACATCAGTCTAATGTGCTCCCGAGAGAAAAAGGTCAAATACTATGAATGTTTAAAATTGTGGCAGCATGAAGGGGATGCGTGGCTTAAAAATGTGCAAGCGACGCAAACTAGCGTCGCGAGCGCATTGCCAGAGAATACATCCGCGACGCTAAATTGCAATACGGGAGAGCCGCAAAATGGCGCGCACGTGCGGCAAGGTAGCATTGTGGAGAGTATTGCCAGCAGTTCAGACTCACCTCCCCCACCTTATGTGGATGGAGGTGCAAGTACAGTTACCAAAAATACCCATAAAAATGTAACAAGCAACTTGTACCCTCTCTAAAGCAACCATAAAGAAAATGTTCATGATGTGGATGATGAGCCTATTGTAATGTCTGCCATTTCCCATGCTGTGCAAATGATAGATGCTGCATCACCACAATCACGGGTGGTGCTGCCATCTCCATCGGTAACAGCAAGGGCAGTGCAAACACCCTCTGCACCCATAGAGGAAGTTGTTAATACCATACGTAGCAGCAACAGATTAAACCCCCAGCCAGGTAACAAGGTCAAAGGTAGCAGTGCTGCCGGTCTGCATCCCATTCGGACAATAACTGTTCCAAATGGAAATGCAGATGCGAACGGTGTAGTGCCCACGAGGGAAGTAGTAATGCATTGTCCTTGGACAAGAGCAGAACTAAATTCCATCATAAATGATTCCCCCGATCCCAAAAAAGAACTAGCCAAATGTCAAAGATTTTTGAGAAATTTGGGTAGTTCACATGAGCCAACTAATAAAGATTGGCGTGTGGTGTTAAGGGCCTGTCTACCATGCAATACCGACGTGACAAAAATTTATCACGGATTGTGTATTGGATGGTGACGTTCCCTTAACAGACCAAGTAAACCAAGGTAACATTTCCCGCATTGTAACTCAATTGGGTATATATTTTCCAGCAGTAGTTAACTGGAACAAAATTTTCACCATTAAGCAAATGGAGAGTGAATCTGCAGAAGATTATTGCGACCGGGCTCTGCAGGCTATCGCCCAGTACACTGGGTTAGAAGATATTAAAGATAGCACTCACCACAGGGGAATGATAGTCACGGTACTCATGGATGGTCTGAAAGACAACTTAAAGACTCGGGTTCAGACCTCACAACCTGGCTGGAGGGGAGTCACAATAGATACACTCATAGAATCTGCCATAGAACATGATAAAAGAATCACAAAGAGAGAGACCCAGAGTGAAAAACTAATGGCTGTCAGTATCCAAGCTCTGGAAGGAATGACAATAACATCACAGCCAACCGACACACCTGCACCCACACACACACCTGCACCTGAACAGTTACACGTCCTCACCAATCCCACACCACATCAAACACATCCTTACCCCACATATCATACACAACCACAGGCCTCATAATACCCACAAACTTCATACCTCCCACAATACCCTTATCCTTCATATCCTTACCCATACCCACCATCTTTCCCTCTTGCTCAACTCCCACAACAATCCTTTCATCCACCCCATTCAAAATTATGTTTTAACTGTCACCAAGTGGGACACATAAGTAAGAACTGCAAAGTGGAGAACACCACACAGGAACACGAGTTTCCCATGGGTTCATAGGCAACCCCAGTATCTTCTCCCAGGCCTTATATGACTGTTTACTATCTTTTCAATCTATCAATGGATCTGTTCTAATGTAAAATGTGGATGATTTATTGTTGTATTTTAGGTCATGTTTAAATGATATTAAACTGTTGTGCTTTATCTTCCACTCACAGGACACAAGGTTGCTAAGGATAAACGCCAGCTATGCTAGGCTAAGGTCGAATACTCGGAATACTATCCAACCCAGTGGCCCAGGCATTATTTAGAGCAGTAGCTATTAATAATGAGATTTAATTGCAGGAACCTGTATGCAGATACTATATCCCTAGAATTATTAAAAATGATAGGGGGACTTATTTTACAGGTGACGTTTCCAAGAACATGTGTAAGGTGATGGGTAACAACACTAAGATTATCCCAGACTGTCTTTTCCTTTATTTGCCCCCCTTTGAGATTCTGTTCGAACAGGCAGCCTCATGTGAAAATATGATAATGAGGTTACTGTGCAGGGTCTCATGAAGATGAATGAAAATAACCGAAATTGAAAGTGTTATTAACTAACATGTCTAATGCAAACTGTCATGATGTCAAACCTGGAGAATTTGTTATGATCCAAATTTTTTTAGCTCAGGTTGTTTGACTGATCAGTAGAAAGGTCCGTATCTGACGATACCACATCCTCAAAGGGTGGCCGAGGAAGATACGTGGGTCCATTCCACTCACTATAGGGAGGTTAACCAACCGGTGGAGATACAAGGCGGAGACAAGGCCGATAACGTGGACCTGTCGATTGCGAGCTTGTGCCGGAAGGATTAAAAAGGTGACGGTGAGATATCTGAGCTAAAGAAATGTGTAGATCAGTGCTTCCAGCAATGGAGTGGTCTGCTGTGGTCATCCTAGTTCTTTTTTTTTTCAGAGTTTTTGTCATGATGATCTGTTTGAGGATACTCAGTGTCTGTGATGGAGGACCGATTGAGGAAATGGGTGCTGATGGCAGTGCTGATGGAGTGGAGTCAGGAGGAGTGCAATGCCAATCAGGGGAGTGTCTGACCAATCTTAGTACTGTCATTGTGTTACCTGGGAAGAGTAGTCCCAGAAGTTATGACCCTCACACATGTTGAAATGCTTGGTATACATAAAAACACACCATCACCATATCTTCACACGCAATATGAACACAGAGGCAAAAGAAATATGATACCTGGTGACATGCATAAAGCCACTCAGTTAATTAGTGAGACAACTGGCTTTCAAGTTTTAGTAGTACTGGATCCCACCAGGATCACTCGGGGAACACTAAATTTTAGATATATTCAGGAACTTGCTAAATTAATTGATAATATTACCGAGCTGTACGATGACACATTCAGGTATACAGGGAGAGAATTGCAAGCATATAAGAAAGAACTGGTGCAACACAGGCTAGTGTTGAATTATTTAACTGCTCTTACTGGAGGGTATTGCGTAACGTTAGCCACCCAATTTGGAGTAAAATGTTACACCTATGTCACCAATGATACCAGCGACCCCAAGGACCCCAGCTAAAATGGGAGTTTCGTAAGAACCATAATGCTTCAGTGGCTGAAGTAGGGGAGAAGATAGAAGGATGGGTTTCATGGCTGAACCCAGTGAAATGGTTCTCGGGTCTAGGGGAATGGGTCCAGGAAGTGATCGCCAGCATAGGCAAATTCTTGATCCTTATACTGATTGTCATCATAATAATTGGCATATGTGTCCGGTGTGTTCCTATTGTGTTGAAGTGTGTAAAATGTAAAAATAGAGTAAAACGAAAGAATGAAATTATGATGGTGGCCAGTATGAATACCGTGGTAAATACAGAACTGCATTACAACCCTGAACTAGGAAATACCATAATTTAATGTATTATATTTAGACATGCATAAAATGTATTATTGAAATGTTATTTTTAAAACACCTCAGATAATGTAAAGTCTAAATTCCCCTTCAAGACTGCTTTTATAAGACTGGTGCATCCCCACACCTTTCACATGATCTTCCAAGATCCGCGGTGTGCGTATAATAGTAGTTTTATGTCCCCACTCAGAGACACATTATTGATGGATTAAGAACAACCTTGTGCCATCCCATAATAACACTAAATAATATGTAAATGTAAGCCTAAATTAAATTCTAATAGCAGATTGTGATAGCATGTTGTTCGCTATCAAAGGGTGGACTGTCTAAGCTGGATTATTGGCTGAGACAAGATCAGTTTAAAATTGAATCGCAGCGACACCATCTTGCGACTGGCCACAAGACGCCATTTTGCGAATGGCCGCCTAAGCGCCATTTTAGATAAACTCATACTTTAGTACATGTGGCGATAATACTATTAGCATCATGCGATTGCATCTGTGACCATCGCCATAAGTTATGGCGATTCACCAAAAGCCCATTTCATGACTTTACGTAGTTTGGGTGCTCTGGATAAAGTGTATATTATTATAATTCCCCTAAAGGATATATTGCATTAGCTAAACAGAGCAAATGGCCACGTGACAACTAGCCTGTTTAGACAAGCTTCCTGAATATAACGTCTGCTCTCACTCCAGGTGGCCCTGCTCGAATACACACCTTACATTAGCAGGCTTCCTGCAATAAAATACCTTCAAAGCCAAGAGTGTTATCTTAGGTTTGGGTCTTGTAGCTGGGCTAATTTGCATTCACACAAGAGTCTGGGAGAACAAAGGACTTTACTTTTGAGGCAGGGAAGGGTGGGGGCTGCTGAGAGAGGAGGGCGTGTGGAACTATAAGGCTCAGCATTCCACACTGCTAGGTGTTCACTTAGTTTAAGTGAGATCTAATTGCACCATTTCTCATACACACAATAATACGCACAATTTCGCTGGTAACTAATCGCATATTAGCGAATGCATAAGATGTTCATTAGCTTTATGCGCACGCATCTGCTCCAAGTTAACTAGCGTCTTTATATCAAACCCCGCATACTCACACATTACATATCCACATACAAGGTTCCATAAGCTTTAAGGGATAAGATTTAAGTTTGTGCATTTAGTATAAATGCTGTGAAATAAAGATTATTTGGTAACTAAGGTTTTATACATGCTAAGTAAGCCGTGTTTGGTTTTGTACTGATGCGTACTCTTTCAACAGAATTCCGGTATTATCGGTGTGGAGATCGCATCATGTATTCTCAACTTATGGACCGCAGAGACTTCAAGCAACAAAATATACATTATATGAACAACTGTTAGTATGTTGCATGGGGCGGGGAAGCAGAGACCCTCAGTTGTTGGAGGCTGGGTTGTGTCTATTTGAACAAGCCTGTTAAATGCTCTGTAACAGATGCATCCCACTTGAGGACCAATGGCATCAGCAACAAACTTCTCTATTGTGTTGTCTATTTCTGGGGGGTATAAATATGTGTGCTCCAACACTGGGTCTTGGTCTTCGTGCTGAATGCTGATTGACGAAGGGTTTCTTGCTGATGCTTAACATCCAGTCCGGTAGCGCTGCGTATGTATACTGTACTTGGGTCTGTATAATTCCTTTGCGCCGAATTGTGTATGGATCAATAGCGTGTAACTGACTGTACTTTTACTTGAATAATACTTTGTGCTTCAGAACCACATGTTCCAAGTCTGGAGTCTTTATTTACTGTATAAACTGCGTATGCAAATTAGTGTCATCCTTAGAAGGTATAGGCAGGATCTTAGAAGGTATAGGAAGGAGTGTATAGAGGTTCTAATCCAGTATCGTTACCCCGGATAACAGGTGGCATAATCAACCACAACTAAAATGAATTTATAGTCTTTAGACGGTGATTCAGTTGGACCCACTAAATCAACCCCTATGTTTTCAAAGGGAACCCCTACAATTTGGAGAGGGATCAGCGGGGCAGGAGACGGTCGGTTTACTGTTGTCTTTTGACACTCTGAACAAGCGGAACAGAACCGTGAGACCTCAGCATAAACACCTGACCCATCCCAAATGACCACTCCAAGGAACTGCATGGGCTAAAAACAGAACCTGCTTTCGTATGTCGTATGACCTCCCCCGTTTGTTTGTGCTTGTCTAGTCGATATAAAACCTCCTTAAGCAACACAAAATGGGGATATTTTACTTCTGTTGCATGTGACAAGAGGACACCATCCACTGAAAGAACCTGTTCAAAAGCCCTTTTTAAATCAGGATCTTCCCATTGGGCCTTTATTAAATCAGGTTGAGGTGTAACGGAAAGTGTTAAAACATCTTCATTAATACTACTTAATTGAACCTTAGCATTATTCCTCGCACCATGAGGATTAGGCAGGCTGCTAGACACATCACTGTTCCTAGACCTCTAAGCATTACCATGGACATCAGCATGCATAAGCACATTAGTAATGACAGGTTCATCAGAATTATCAGATACATTGACATGAACAGGCACATCAGCATTTACTGGCAAATTGCAAGCAGTAGCATTATGGGAAAAGACCTTTTGTCCCAACAAAACATCACAACAAGCCAGTCTCTGTGATTCCTTCTCCTTTGTTTCTTAGATTTAGGAGCCTTTACCCGAGACAGAAAAACAAATCAGGGGAGAAAGGAAATGTCTCTCCAAGGGCTGCTGCAGGCACCTGTTCCTCCGGCAGAACAAGAGCCCGGAAGTGAGGCCAGTCCCGACCTATTAGCACAGGGGCTAGTAACCAAGGACACACACCCTCACGTAGTTTGGCAGTCTTTCCCCTGATTATCAAAGGGACCATGGCAACAGGAAAGATCTGAACATCTCCATGCACACAACAGATGCAGACTAGTTCATGGGGCAACAACTCGGGACAACAAATCCCTTTGTATCAGGGTATGCTTGCAAGGTAGCAACCCACGTCATCTGTGGCCTGCATTTTGGGAAGTACTGGAGCAGTTACCACTGCTTGCTGCTATTTAAAGAAGTCAAACATTTGTTGGGAAACTTCCATGGTGGTCTCTTTAGGATCCTTGGCACAGGACTCACTTTATCCCACTGACACCACATTGTAGCGGATACGTTCAGACAACCAATGGGAGACTGAGATGTTGCAAACAGGTAAGCTTTTTATTCCAGGCTTGAAAAGGGAGAGTCAGTGTAATGACTTCTTACATAAGGCAAATAGAGTTCAGGAACAATAATACAGCTTACATGAGACAGCAGTTCAAACAAGCAGAGTATTCTCAGCACAGTTATGGTTCAGATTGTCCAGCATAGGGAGAGCTGCCAAAGGTTCAATCTCTCCCTCACATTTCCACTAACTAAACTTACCATGTTTGTATACTGTACCTTAGCTGGTCTTAATTGAGGTAAGGGTGTGGTTTCTCCCTAGCTACAGGGAGGTTAACCCTTTCCTCAGAATGTGGGAGACCAACTCTGTCACAGTCCCTCTCACAAAACAGAAGTCTTTAGCACACTACTTAAATTCAGCAATCACACTGTCTCTCAACAGGCCTCTGGTCTGTTCCCCAGGCAGTGAGAGACTGACTACAGAGACTGACACACTCTTTGTCAGTCTCTCACAGGTGGTCTGGCAATGAAGGCTAGTAATCAGCTTCTGTCTACCATACAAAACTGGGGCGTATATATATTGTGCTAGGATCACTGGTAAAGTGGTCTGTGACAGGGACATTTATCCCAGATTCCTGTCTTATGTGTTTTAAATCCCCAGGAGAAAGTCTACAGTGTAGCAGGCTTGAGTCTCGGCTTTTTGAAAAGCCGGTTTGGGACCTGGGGGTTGTGGGTGAGAGGAGAGGGAGGGCTCCACCCACGGCCACTCCAGGTTTTGGTTCTCTTAGCCTGGTAACAGGCTTGTTAGGGTTTCCACCTGAGAGTGGCCAATATAAGCCTAGTGTGTTTAGGGCTGAGTGTCTCACCTTGGAGAGCAGGCAGGGAGTTTGCTCAGAGACACTTGAAAACCTAACTGTGAGTGTTGTGCTGTGCCTTTGTTGCTGGTGAGGGCATTAGGCCCTGCCAGGTTCTGATAGTGAGGGAACCACCTGTGAAGTTAGTGCCCCGACAGGGCTAGGATTTGTGTTTTGTTTTCTTTATGTTATTTCTGACATTGTACAATAAAGACTGGCGCCGACCAGCTTGTACTCGAATCCAGTCTGGCGTACTGTTTCCCAGCTGCTGTGTGTGTAAGGAAGGAGTCCTCTACCCAGGAGAGGGACCCCCTAACCTGACAGTGTCACAATATGGTGGAGAATGCGGGCACCCACACACACTGAAGTTGCAGCAAGAGGTAAACTTTCCATTTAAAAATTAAAGGGACAGACACCCAATTTGTGAGTGTGGAAATAACACTGTGTCCTTGGAGTCCCATAGAGGAGGTGTCAGCCAATGCTCAGAGAGGCAAGGTTCAGCTTCCAACCTACACCCCAGGACAAAATGGAGGAAATTATTAAGGCCTTGCTCCAAGCTACAGCAACTCAGCAGGAAGCTACAGCAGCTCAGCAGGAGACTAACAGACTTCAACAGGTCTCCATTGAGGAAAACAGCCAGGCCATAAAAGAGGTGATACAGCACCTGGTCGCCCGACCCAGAGATGTTAATACTGGTCCTCCCACCCCCACTCACTCCGTACGAGCCAGTCACTTCCTCCAAAAGATGACTTCGGGCGATGATGTGGAGGCCTATCTCGCCGCATTTGAAAGAACGGCGAAAGGGAGAGTTGGCCAAGGAGCAGTGGGCAAGTCTGGTGGCACCTTTTTTGTCTGGGGAGCCACAAAAAGCATATTTCGACTTATGCCTGGCTGATGCCAAGGACTATAAAAAACTAAAACAGGAGATCCTAACTCGCTTGGGAGTCACCACCTTTGTTCGTGCCCAACGGGTCCACCGCTGGGAGTTCCATATGGACAATCCTCCACGTTCACAGATGCATGACCTCGTCCATCTGTCCTCAAAATGGCTACAGCCCGAGACGCCGACGGGACCACAGATCGTGGAAAGGGTCGTGATGGACCGGTACCTGCGATCATTACCTGTGACTCTGCGCAAGTGGGTGAGCCATGCAGACCCTAAGTCCGCGGACCAGTTGGTTGAACTGGTGGAGAGGTACGTGGCGGCTGAGGAGCTGATGAGTATGCCCCACCGAGCCCCGATGGCGCACCGGCGAACTCCCACAGACACTGGTAAGACTGTTCCAGGGGAGAAGGGTGCTGGGCGGTGGAATGTACCTAAGACTGAGGGTGTAGAACCTGGAGACAGGCCTGCCAGGCCAGGAAGGTTCTTGCCCCGTAAATGACTAGACATTAATATGATTCAGTGTTTCCGGTGTGGTGACTTCGGCCATATTGCCGCTAATTGTTCACTTACAACTGAACCTATGCAATGTGATACTGCTCATGTCTACCGCAGGGCGTCTTTCTTTGCACAGACAGCCTGTACGGCTGACCGGCAGGCTGAGACTGATAAGCACATGTGTGTACTCACTGTAGATGGCAACCGAGTAGAGGCACTGTTAGACTCTGGTAGCTTGGTGACACTGATGAAAGCTGAGCTGGTGAACCCCTTGAGGCATAAGGGGAAAACTGTTGGTGTGACCTGCATACATGGGGATACTCGATATTATGTTACTGCCGAGGTGAACATCGAGACACCATGTGGCTCTGCTATAGTTTCTGTGGGTTTGGTGCCTGGTCTGATGTACGATGCAATATTGGGGAGAGACTTTGCTCACTTCTGGAAGTTGTGGGGAAGCCGTTTTGTTCCAGAAGTGAACAACCCCGATCCATTTGAGAAGGTTGTCGATGTAGTGGAGAAGGGAGTTTCTTCTGAGTCAGAGTTATTCCCTTTTTCTACTATGATTGGCAAACTAGAGAATGCGGAGCGTGACGGTGGCCCGCTAACTGATGTGCCTCCCATTGAGGTGGGAAGTGTTGTTGGGCCAGTTGATCGTCTGCCTGATTTAGAGGTCAGAAGAGAGGTCTTTGCCGTGGAGCAGTTGAATGACCCTACTTTGGTAAAGGCCAGGGAGAATGTAAAAGTAGTTGATGGTAAACCCATAGATCCTGATAGTCCTTTGTCCTATCCCCATATGGCAATGTGTCAGGATTTGTTATATCAGGTGACTAAGAAGGGGGAAGATGTTGTGGAACAACTAATAGTTCCCAAAGCCTACAGAAGAACAGTGTTGGATCTGGCCCATGGTCATATAACGGCAGGCCATCTAGGGGTAGGGAAAACCACTGAGCGAATAATGCAGAGGTTTTTCTGGCCCGGGCTTCATAAAGAGGTATCTGACTTTTGCGCATCCTGCCCTGAGTGTCAGTATCATGCTCCCAGACCACATTTTAAGGGTCCACTAGTTCCATTGCCTATTATAGAGGTGCCGATAGTGAGAGAGCACCTGGAACAGGCTCAACAGGCACAGCAGAGGGTATACAACCGCAATGCTCGGTTACGCAGCTTTGCTCCTGGGGACAGAGTGTTAGTGTTGGTTCCCACTGTGGAAAATAAACTTTTGGCTAAATGGCAAGGGCCCTTTGAAATCTTAGAAAGAGTGGGACAGGTCAATTGCAAAGTTTACCAGCCGGGGAAAAGAAAGCCGGAACAGATATACCATATAAATCTGTTAAAGCCCTGGAAAGATAGAACGGTACTGTTGGCGTCCGTGCCCCTCCAGTAAATCCAGGGCCCTTAGTTCCCGAAGTGACAGTGGCAAAAACCCTGTCGGCAATTCAACAAGAGGTCAAGGAGTTTCTGATCAGAAATAGGGTGCTGTTCTCTGACGTACCTGGGAAAACCTCGGTCGTTAAACATGACATCATCACTGACCCAGGGGTTAAAGTTAATCTAAAGCCCTATAGGTTACCAGTAGCACAAAGAGAATCGGTGTCGAAAGAAATTAAAAATATGCTAGAGTTAGGGGTTATTGAAGAATCACATAGTGAATGGTCAAGTCCCATTGTGTTGATTCCAAAGCCCGACGGGAGTGTGCGTTTCTGCAATGACTTCCGAAAGTTGAACAGTGTTTCAAAATTCGATGCCTACCCGATGCCACAATGGAGAAGGAGGCGTTGGCCATAAAGTGGGCATTAGAGGCTCTCAGGTACTACTTGGTTGGAAGAAAGTTCAAATTGATCACTGACCATGCCCCTTTGAAGTGGATGTCCGAAAATAAGGACAGTAATGCGAGAATTACGAGATGTTTCTTGGTGTTACAAACTTTTAAATTTTCAGTGGAACACAGGCCAGGGGGCCTGTTGTCTAAAGCAGACGCGTTGTCACGCGTTCATTGTTTGGGGGCTTCAGTTGTTCCGCCCCATAGGTCGAAACAAAGGAGGGGATATGTGATAGGATCACTGGTAAAGTGGTCTGTGACAGGGACATTTATCCCAGATTCCTGTCTTATGTGTTTTAAATCCCCAGGAGAAAGTCTGCAGTGTAGCAGGCTTGAGTCTCGGCTTTTTGAAAAGCCGGTTTGGGACCTGGGGGTTGTGGGTGAGAGGAGAGGGAGGGCTCCACCCACGGCCACTCCAGGTTTTGGTTCTCGCAGCCTGGTAACAGGCTTGTTAGGGTTTCCACCTGAGAGTGGCCAATATAAGCCTAGTGTGTTTAGGGCTGAGTGTCTCACCTGGGAGAGCAGGCAGGGAGTTTTGTGCTGTCACCATGATCATCTTGAGGATGAGTGCTCAGTACAGGGCAACATACCCATCGGTTTTCTGTCAATTTTGTTATTCGATGGATTTCCTGTCAGGTGTTCAGCCTACCGCCCCCACCAGCCTTTCTCACTGTCTCCCCTCACTGTATGACAACCTCTCCCTCCATTAGCTCTGCATGTGGCAACCTCTCACTCTCCCTCCTCCCCGTGTGTAGAAGCCTCTCCCTAATGGTAGCCACATTTTACACGTTGTGTGGCTGTACTTAGCATCCTTTTCTAAATTCATGTACTATTTTTGTTGAATTGCAACCTGCATATATGAATAGTGGTTTCTATAGTTAGTCCCTTTACCCGGAACATGTGCATACGTGCACTGTCGTAAGTTCTTCCCAGATTTCCGGAGGCAAGTTATAATTTGGTGCCCCCCCCCAAAAGGGAATATAAATATGGTGCATATCTATCTATCTACCCATCCACGCGCACAAAAGCACTAATATATAATATCTGAATTTGTTTCTATTAGGCCTATTTATTAACGTAAATTAGCAGGATATCCCCCAAAAACACCCTTTTTCGGGAGATATCTGGAAATTTATAAAATCCCCCGAATGTGTCTGCATTACGGAGACTGGCCCTGGTAGCTAACGCTATCTCAAGGTGGCGTTAGCTGCTGTGGCTAGTGATCTCAAAAAGTACCAGAAGAGGGATACATAGCATCCCTCCCTGGCACTCTCCACTCAGACCACGCATGCACAGTAGCGCTGAAGGAGAAGTGAAGGGTTTGCATTAGGGTTGTGTACAGATCCTCTTCAGTTAATGTGCCTGATACACATGCAATGGTATAAAGCTCTCCCATCGTATACCAGAGACATAAGATAAGGGATACCATTGCAACATTGTCTATTATAAAGATGGGGACTGCACTGAGGAATGTAATGTATGTTCCTATGAAGAGCGACCTCAGATACAGCTCTGGGGGTAATTAGGAGCACTGTATATACAGCTATGCGTTAGTCACAGATAAGCTAGTGACCTGTATAGTGCAATGATGCTCAGAGTCATCCTGAAGGAGGCGAAAGCCACCTGATGTGGGGTGGGGAGCCCTCCTGATACCCCTGATGGAGGAGAGGAAAACCACCTGATCTGGGAACTTTCAAGAGACTGAGTTTGAATCAAGATACTGTAAGACTGCCACTGTGGTGGGACTACAAATCACAAAAATGCCCATTATACCTCCAAATGCTTCACATGCCGGGAAGTAGCTCCATCAAAGATCTGCCACCAGACTCAGTCGCTGGTGCCCTAGGCCCCCACCTCCCATGCCCTCTTATTTGCAGCTCCATCTAGCACATCTTTGTTGACTTCCAGCTCCTGAAAGATCTGCAGCCGCACTTATTCTCTGGGCCACCGCGCAGGTCCGCGGCTAGAGCTGCCTCCTGGGAGGAGTGGGAAAGGGTTGTGATTGGGGGGGGCACCGGGACTGCTGCATGGGTCTGCGGCTAGGGTTGCTGCCAGGGAGAAGTGGGAAGGGAAGTTGTGGGTGAGTGGAGGTGCCGGACGTGTCACACTGGCATAAGAAGCTGCTGAGGAGCAACAACACCAATGAGCGGGGACAGGCTATAGATAGACGGAAGTGGCAGCTGATTGTCTGACACAGAGCCCTCCACTACTATATGGTTATGGTAGCTTCTCAGGTGCCAGGAATAGGTGACACATAAATTTGCCAGCCGTGACTGTACACTCCGGGTACACATTTACAGCCCTAAGTGGGGTAAATATTTTGTAGGAAATGGAGGAGGTGCCCCTTCAGTTCTGGCACCTCCATTGTCTCCCATAGTTCCACCCCTGCTTGCGTGTGTTGTTACATTTGCCACAGACTTGTCTGTCCTGTATAAGCTCATCAGTAAATAAAAAATAATTACTGCACTTAGCATTCTTCAGAGTATATCAACTAATTTAGGCTATTAGTCACTACGCGCTGGAGATTTACATCACAGCACATCCTAAAAAGACCTTAAAGAACAGTTGTATCAAACATTATCTTTTATCGGAGCTCACCGCAAGTGACGCAACATAAGCCGTAAGTCCATCGACAAGGAAGGGAAGACGCTTTCAGGGGAACAAGCCGGCAAGGGGAAGGAGTGGCATCCTGACTGCAGCAAGGGAGGTAAGTCTTGTACAGGAGGGGGTGTATGGTAATCGGCTCCTTTCTGGGGCTTATACTGTAACAACCCCTCCCCAGACAACTAGCTGCCCCTTCTGGAGCGCACTGCGGGTACGGAGCCTGTCATTCAGGCACACTACCGTCACTTGCACCCAGAGGTAAGATGCTCAGTCTCTGAGCTGCCCCTGCCAGTCAGCTGTATTGCCGTACTCCATCCCCGGGAAGATCTCCTCCCGGGTATCTATTGTTTTAGCACCTATTTGACCAGCGGGACACTGCAGTTCTCTATAGACATTAAGGAAGACATAAGCATTATCTACCAGTGATACCTTATCAACCATTACCACTCCTTATCAACTTTGGAGGTAGGTGGTAACCAGTGGCGTCACTTACCTTACTTGCACCCGATGCGGTAGTCGATCTGGGGTGCTTGTTCTTACGCGTCGGAGGCATGCCCGCGGGTGGAAGGGAGCATGGCTTTGTCACATAAAGCTGCGCTCACTCATGGTTTATACTGTTGGGGGCGTGACCGCATGTCACCTCCCCCGTCCACTCAACGGCCAGGGGAGAGGCTAGGGGCTGCCCAGTAGCTGACATGCTGCTCCGCTGAGTTAGCCCGGCTCAGCGCAGCAGCTGCTGGACAGCCAACAGCCTCTCACTGCAGTGTGGCAGCTCGGTGACACCATCCGAGGGGGTGACACCAAAATAGCAGAGCAGCTCTGCTATTTTGGTGTCACCCCCTCGGATGGTGTTACCCGGTTCGTCCCACACCCCCCTTGTGACGCCAGTGGTGGTAACAAGGACGTAGTACTATACATATCTAATCATCTACCAGTATAGGCACTTATTGAGAGGTCTAAAAGACTAATTCATCTGAAATCTTCCAGTTTAAATATCTACCCTGGCCAGCAAGAGTGGCTATTCTGGTATTTTGTTATTACACAGATCAGACATAGTGGGCATGTGTATTAGTTCATATCCATCGATATATATTAACATCAAGTAAAATCCTGATTGTACAGAAGTTTAAAGTTTCTCTTTTTTCTTATATTTATGTCAACTAATTTAGGCTAAGCGCAGTCATTATTTTTTATTTATATATACCTCCACGAGATAGGATCATCTCGACTGTTACCGCTGCTAGCCGCCAATTATACTCACAAACCCATCAAAGTGAGCGCAGGTTCTTATTTGTGTATTATAAGCTCATCAGTAACTACATCATAACCGCACATTAATGTTAACAATTTCAGCTTTACAGCATATGACTGAATACATTCAGCAGGGTCCTGGAACGCTGTATTGAATGTTTGTCTGCCTATAATTAAATTTTTTACAGGGAGACAAATCTCATAGAATTTAGCTATAAGTACCTCAGGATTCCCTCTCTCCTCTCCCTCTGCAAACATGAATGTATCAGCATAGAGATAGATAGATAGATAGATAGATAGATAGATAGATAGATACAGGGGCGGATTGGGATTGAAAACCATCCCGGGAAATTTTTGAAAGCAGCCCTGATGGGGGCGGGCTCTGCTGAGGGAATGGGATACTCCCTCATTCTGATTCTAAGTTGGACGCAATCGCAACTGCTACCAACCCCTTGCATGGTGCACAGCCGTGCGTCCGAATGTGCAAGGAGTGAGACACCCACTTTTGTATTTAGACATTACCATTAGATGCACCATCTGCTAGATTATCAATCTAAGTATGGCCTATGGCCAAACTTAGACGACACAAGACAACTTAGACGACAAAAAAGACAACACAGCCATCATTAGGTCTAGACCTAATGATGGCTGTCGTCTTTTTTTCAAAAATCCCTGAGTGCCGCCGTCAGAGGGGATGATATGTGTGGTGTATGCTTGCACTAATTGTGGAGGGCAACAGGGTATTATCCGTGCTTTTTTGAGTGCCGGATATATTTTCGTGTGTGTGTATATATATTGTGATAGGATCACTGGTAAAGTGGTCTGTGGCAGGTACATTTGTCCCAGATTCCTGTCTTATGTGTTTTAAACCCCCAGGAGAAAGTCTGCAGTGTAGCAGGCTTGAGTCTCGGCTTTTTGAAAAGCCGGTTTGGGACCTGGGGGTTGTGGGTGAGAGGAGAGGGAGGGCTCCACCCACGGCCACTCCAGGTTTTGGTTCTCGCAGCCTGGTAACAGGCTTGTTAGGGTTTCCACCTGAGAGTGGCCAATATAAGCCTAGTGTGTTTAGGGCTGAGTGTCTCACCTGGGAGAGCAGACAGGGAGTTTGCTCAGAGACACTTGAAAACCTAACTGTGAGTGTTGTGCTGTGCCTTTGTTGCTGGTGAGGGCATTAGGCCCTGCCAGGTTCTGGTAGTGAGGGAACCACCTGTGAAGTTAGTGCCCCGACAGGGCTAGGATTTGTGTTTTGTTTTCTTTATGTTATTTCTGACATTGTACAATAAAGACTGGCGCCGACCAGCTTGTACTCGAATCCAGTCTGGCGTACTGTTTCCCAGCTGCTGTGTGTGTAAGGAAGGAGTCCTCTACCCAGGAGAGGGACCCCCTAACCTGACTGTGTCACAATATGGTGGAGAATGCGGGCATTCACACACACTGAAGTTGCAGCAAGAGGAAAATTTTCAGTTTAAAAATTAAAGGGACAGACACCCAATTTGTAAGTGTGGAAATAACACTGTGTCCTTGGAGTCCCATAGAGGAGGCATCAGCCAATGCTCAGAGAGGCAAGGTTCAGCTTCCAACCTACACCCCAGGACAAAATGGAGGACATTATTAATTCCTTGCTCCAAGCTACAGCAGCTCAGCAGGAGACTAACAGACTTCAACAGGTCGCCATTGAGGAAACCCGCCAGGCCTTAGCGGAAAACAGCCAGGCCATAAGAGAGGTGGTACAGCACCTGGTCGCCCGGCCCAGAGAGGTTACTACTGGCCCTCCCACCCCCACTCACTCCATACGAGCCAGTCACTTCCTCCAAAAGATGACTTTGGGCGATGATGTGGAGGCCTATCTCTCCGCATTTGAAAGAACGGCCGAAAGGGAGAGTTGGCCCAAGGAGCAGTGGGCAAGTCTGGTGGCACCTTTTTTGTCTGGGGAGCCACAAAAGGCATATTTCGACTTATGCCTGGCTGATGCCAAGGACTATAAAAAACTAAAACAGGAGATCCTAACTCGCTTGGGAGTCACCTCCTTTGTTCGTGCCCAACGGGTCCACTGCTGGGAGTTCCATATGGACAAGCCTCCACGTTCACAGATGCATGACCTCGTCCATCTGTCCTCAAAATGGCTACAGCCCGAGACGCTGACGGGACCACAGATCGTGGAAAGGGTCGTGATGGACCGGTACCTGCGATCATTACCTGCGACTCTGCGCAAGTGGGTGAGCCATGCAGACCCTAAGTCCACGGACCAGTTGGTCGAGCTGGTGGAGAGGTACGTGGCGGCTGAGAAGCTGATGAGTATGCCCCACCAAGCCCCGATGGCGCACCGGCGAACTCCCACAGACACTGGTAAGACTGTTCCAGGGGAGAAGGGTGCTGGGCGGTGGAATGTACCTAAGACTGAGGGTGTAGAACCTGGAGACAGGCCTGCTAGGCCAGGAAGGTTCTTGCCCCGTAAACGACTAGACATTAATATGACTCAGTGTTTCCAATGTGGTGGCTTCGGCCATATTGCCGCTAATTGTTCACTTACAACTGAACCTATGCAATGTGATACTGCTCATGTCTACCGCAGGGGGTCTTTCTTTGCACAGATAGCCTGTACGGCTGACCGGCAGGCTGAGACTGATAAGCACATGTGTGTACTCACTGTAGATGGCAACCGAGTAGAGGCACTGTTAGACTCTGGTAGCTTGGTGACACTTATGATAGCTGAGCTGGTGAACCCCTTGAGGCGTAAGGGGAAAACTGTTGGTGTGACCTGCATACATGGGGATACTCGATATTATGTTACTGCCGAGGTGAACATCGAGACACCATGTGGTTCTGCTATAGTTTCTGTGGGTTTGGTGCCTGGTCTGATGTACGATGCAATATTGGGGAAAGACTTTGCTCACTTCTGGAAGTTGTGGGAAAGCCGTTTTGTTCCAGAAGTGAACAACCCCGATCCATTTGAGAAGGTTGTCGATGTAGTGGAGGAGGGAGTTTCTTCTGAGTCAGAGTTATTCCCTTTTTCTACTATGGTTGGCGAACTAGAGAATGCTGAGCGTGACGGTGGCCCGCCAACTGATGTACCTCCCATTGAGGTGGGAAGTGTTGTTGGGCCAGTTGATCGTCTGCCTGATTTAGAGGTCAGAAGAGAGGTCTTTGCCGTGGAGCAGTTGAATAACCCTACTTTGGTAAAAGCCAGGGAGAATGTAAAAGTAGTTGATGGTAAACCCGTAGACCCTGATAGTCCTTTGTCCTGTCCCCACATGGCAATGTGTCAGGATTTGTTATATCAGGTGACTAAGAGGGGGGAAGATGTTGTGGAACAGGCTCAACAGGCACAGCAGAGGGTATACAACCGCAATGCTCGGTTACGCAGCTTTGCTCCTGGGGACAGAGTCTTAGTGTTGGTTCCCACTGTGGAAAATAAACTTTTGGCTAAATGGCAAGGGCCCTTTGAAATCTTAGAAAGAGTGGGACAGGTCAATTACAAAGTTTACCAGCCGGGGAAAGAAAGCCGGAACAGATATACCATATAAATCTGTTAAAGCCCTGGAAAGATAGAACGGTACTGTCGGCCGTCCGAGCCCCTCCAGTAAATCCAGGGCCCTTAGTTCCCGAAGTGACAGTGGCAAAAACCCTGTCGGCAATTCAACAACAAGAGGTCAAGGAGTTTCTGATCAGAAATAGGGTGCTGTTCTCTGACGTACCTGGGAAAACCTTGGTCATTAAACATGACATAATCACTGACCCAGGGGTTAAAGTTAATCTAAAGCCCTATAGGTTACCAGTAGCACAAAGAGAATCGGTGTCAAAAGAAATTAAAAATATGCTAGAGTTAGGGGTTATTGAAGTATCACATAGTGAATGGTCAAGTCCCATTGTGTTGATTCCAAAGCCCGATGGGAGTGTGCGTTTCTGCAATGACTTCCGAAAGTCGAACAGTGTTTCAAAATTCAATGCCTACCCGATGCCACAGTGGAGAAGAAGGCGTTGGCCATAAAGTGGGCGTTAGAGGCACTCAGGTACTACTTGTTTGGAAGAAAGTTCAAATTGACCACTGACCATGCCCCTTTGAAGTGGATGTCCGAAAATAAGGACAGTAATGCGAGAATTACGAGATGGTTCTTGGCGTTACAAACTTTTAAATTTGCAGTGGAACACAGGCCAGGAAGCCAGCTGGCTAATGCAGACGCGTTGTCACGCGTTCATTGTTTGGAGGCTTCAGTTGTTCCGCCCCACAGGTCGAAACAAAGGAGGGGATATGTGATAGGATCACTGGTAAAGTGGTCTGTGGCAGGTACATTTGTCCCAGATTCCTGTCTTATGTGTTTTAAACCCCCAGGAGAAAGTCTACAGTGTAGCAGGCTTGAGTCTCGGCTTTTTGAAAAGCCGGTTTGGGACCTGGGGGTTGTGGGTGAGAGGAGAGGGAGGGCTCCACCCACGGCCACTCAAGGTTTTGGTTCTCGCAGCCTGGTAACAGGCTTGTTAGGGTTTCCACCTGAGAGTGGCCAATATAAGCCTAGTGTGTTTAGGGCTGAGTGTCTCACCTGGGAGAGCAGACAGGGAGTTTGCTCAGAGACACTTGAAAACCTAACTGTGAGTGTTGTGCTGTGCCTTTGTTGCTGGTGAGGACATTAGGCCCTGCCAGGTTCTGGTAGTGAGGGAACCACCTGTGAAGTTAGTGCCCCGACAGGGCTAGGATTTGTGTTTTGTTTTCTTTATGTTATTTCTGACATTGTACAATAAAGACTGGCGCCGACCAGCTTGTACTCGAATCCAGTCTGGCGTACTGTTTCCCAGCTGCTGTGTGTGTAAGGAAGGAGTCCTCTACCCAGGAGAGGGACCCCCTAACCTGACTGTGTCACAATATATATATATGTATATGTACTGTGTGTGTGTATATACTGTGTGTTTGTGTGTGTGTGTGTATATATATATACTGTGTATATATATACTGTGATTGATTCCCTTTGAGGCTCTTGTTCACTGATGAATGACATCAATTGGTAGTACCACAGCGCAGGAGTATATATTTCATCTGTAGCCGCTCCTGATTTTTTGGAGTCATCCACCTTCTTTTTTTCTTTGATGTATACTGTCCTGAGATTTTGTATCTTTTGCCGTACAGTTTTCAGGTCTGCATCAGATATGTATTTTTTTGTATACACCAACAGTTCCTCGAGTGCGGCCAACTTCTGCGACTTATTGTGGTACTTCCAAGAACTGATCTTCCACAGACAGTCTTTCGAGTGCAGAATTTCAATGAATCCTGTAACGAATTCACGTTCTGAATCCATGGACATTATCTATGAATAAGAAAAAAAAGGACATTTAAATATTTGTGTATATAGTTTTGTAAAATGTAATGTTGTTATAGTTCAATTTTTAATGTTTTAATATTTTCTTTTTTACAGGTTTTTAAAGGTTTGTTATGGTATCCTAATCATGTTTTCTTTTACAGGAATGTTATGTGTTTATTGCTTGGTAATATAATGTTTTTCTTTGACAGTATGGGTTTTCCACCTTTGGGCCTGTCGTTGTGGTAGAACTACAGATCCCAGGATGCCCTAAAAACAGTTTCAAAGGTGGGTGGCAGGTCATCCTGGGATCTGTAGTTCCACAACAGCTGGAGACCGAAAGGTAGAAGACCCCCAGCTTGAAATAATGTGTTTTTAAATGTAATGTATGGTGTTTTTTTGTAAAAAACGTGTTTATTTATTTGAGGTATTACACACATTGGTGGGCAGTGGGGGAGCTTAATGCATGACCCAGGCACCGCCGGCCTCAATACGGCGGGCGGTGGCTGGGTCATGCATTTATTGCCTGGGGGCACACATTGGTGGGCAGTGGGGGAGCTTAATGCATGACCCAGCCACCGCCCGCCTCAATACGGCGGCCGGTGGCTGGGTCATGCATTTATTGCCTGGGGGCACACATTGGTGGGCAGTGGGGGAGCTTAATGCATGACCCAGCCACCACCCGCCTCAATACGGCGGGCGGTGGCTGGGTCATGCATTTATTGCCTGGGGGCACACATTGGTGGGCAGTGGGGGAGCTTAATGCATGACCCAGTCACCGCCAGCCTCAATACGGCGGGCGGTGGCTGGGTCATGCATTATTGCCTGGGGGCATACATTGGTGGGCAGTGGGGAGCACATATTGGTGGTCAGTGTGGTTGCAAACTGTACAAATACTCACCAAATATCCAACAAAACAAATATCCAGTGTGCAGGCTCCCAAAGTGCGACTGGCTTGCTCCATACACGATGCTGCACAAGATGGCGATGGGGCGAGTCCAGGCTTCTGTCAGTCAAATTCTGCATTGTGTGATGAATCGTACGATTCATCGTGAGGAAAAAAACCCTCACGATCGGCGTCCATCGGGTTCATGGTTGGCTAATCTGCCCTACAGCACGGCAGATCAGAAGATGCGATATACGACGAGCGGGGACGCGCATCGGCATCGTGCTCGTGAGTATAAACTCACGATTTGTACTTTTTTTCCCGATTCGTCGAAATCGGCCAAATCGTGTAAAATGTCGCTACGTGTGTGGGCACCTTAAGACTAACTAAATAATGTACATTTGTGGATGTCGACATTCTGAATGGATACTTATGCTGGAATCCCTATTCTCTTCCATGGAAAAAAGATACTGCAATAAAGCTGCTTCCATAAAGACTGCTTCATCCTCTGTACTAATACCACCAAGGCTAGTAAAGATTTACCACAGCTACTCTGTAAGTGGACAGCCGACAATAGAACGTGTGAGGGACCCTGCAATAAGAAGATCTATCACATCTCCTCAGTCACCTGGTATTACTACTGTATGTACACTACGCCTCCTGTTATTATGGTAGGTGGGTGTGTGATCATACACAGTGTTTTGTCACAGGAATAAGATCCAAAACTGTCTGTGGCTCCGGTGACGTCACACCCCGGCTACCCGCGCCAGGCTCCGCCCCGCAGCTGTGGATCATGACGTCACCGCCCCCTCCTCCCTTCTCGGCGCTGCAGAGGTGCCAGGCGGCTCACGCTACTACAGTCCCAATGAAGTGAGAGCAAGAGGCGCTGCAGAGCACACCGACTCTCACACAGAGCAGAGCAGGGGGTTAGAGGACAGAGGACAGGGCTCAGCAGAGGCGAAATCATGGGTAAGTAACCCGAGGAATGTTCTCCTTTCTCCTCCCAGCCATGCTGCACACTGTTAGTGCTGATTGGGAGCTAGCTCCAAACTTTGCAAACTTTCATTTGTTTGAATTAATAAGTCTATAATAAGGATGCTAATTTGAGTTGGGCAGGATGTCAGACCTTACTGACAGCGCATCGAGAATTAAGATGAGGTTTTACAAATCAGTGCAGTATTAGTGCGTGAGATAAACTATCCTCTTGTTGGAATTATTTATAATAAACGAGAGCTCGGCTAAAACTAGAATTACACAGCCTGTCATAGCAGTCAGTGATCATATACACAGCAGGAGTGACTGAGTGCTTTGCTTTAATGTCTAATGAAATAATATTTAGCAGCACAGACATTTATAGTGGTTGTCTGTGTTCTCTTCTAAAATCCACATGCCAGCTTTTAGTGTGTGGGGTATAAAACACAATAATAGTTTAATTTGAAAACTAGTTGTCCTGCCTTCCTTCTAAGCATTTGTGTAAAACAAAATCCAAATATTTAGTTTTGTATAATTGTCCATGATTCTGGTCCATTCTGCATATCTGCTGCAAGTGGTTTCTTTGCAGTGATTTAAATACTCTTTGGGAATATCTGTGCACAGCAGGTTCCTGACGGGTGCTTAACACATTCATTGGGCCCTGGTGTGACCCCTTTGTGGCAAGGTTTACACAGAATTGAGTTGTCGCTTTGGGGAGAGGTAATTAAAGATGCTGTGTTGAGGTGATGTGTTATACTTGCTGACAAGTGCAAATCCAATAAACCGTTTGCACGTTGGTAGTTATGTTTAGCAATGTTTCACATAGGTCACCCATCAAGCAATCAGTCATTTCACACAAACAGAAAAAGAGAAGTAATTGCCTGATGCTCACCCCTTCTGCATTCCAATCTATCTATTATATTACCAGGTTTAGGGGTATATTTACAATGGATCTTCAAAACCCACGTTTTTTTGTAGATTTTGCCTGCCATATTTAAAAGGGCAGTAATAAATGCAAAATCAGGCTTGTTTTGTATTACATATTATTGCTCTTTTGAATGTGGCAGATAAAGGGGCCTATGTATCAAAGCTTGATGAGAGATAAAATTGTGAGAGGGAAAAGTATTAACCAATCAGCTCCTAACTGTCATTTTTCAAACACAGCCTATAAAATCTAAGTTAGAAGCTGATTGGTTGGTGACTTATATCTCACAATTTTATCTCTCATCAAGCTTTGATGCATAGGCCCCTAAATCCGCAAAATACAAGGGTTTTCAAAATCCACAGCTTAGTAAATATACCCCTTGATCTGAATTTGTCAATCGAGATATTTCTAATTCGTCAGTTGTCATGAAATTTTTAAAAGTAATGTCTTAAGTGGGGATGCGGTCAATATGCTGGAATCCGGACACCTGATGTGTGGGTAATGTAGAGTTGTCGCACTTCTTTTATGGTACAGTATATAGCTGCATCTCAGTTTATGTACAAATTTAGCCTTATTGCTTGTCTGTTATAACAAAATCCTCTCTGGTGTCATTGTCCACCTCAGTTTGCAGTGGGGCATCTAGATTTTAACCAAAATGTATGGGTTTACCAAGCAAGATGGTGGCATTTGCCTACTTTTGCATAGTTTTTCATTTTGTGCAGTGAATTATTGAATTGGGAACAGAAGTGGAGAGATTGTAATTTTAAGGGTGTATTTACTTTGTTGAAGGGCACACAGCCATTTTCCCTCAGCCAATACAATTACATTTTGCTTCAGCTTTGGGATGCTTCTAATGTTATCTCTTTTTGCACCTTTAATTTTCACTTTGGTTGAGAAGATATTCTATCATGCAAGTGAACTTCAAACATGCCAAAATGTCCTTTAATATAGGCACATAAAGTTTCCCCTCACTCTGATCACTGTTAGCCATAAATGAGACAAAACTTGAGCATTATATTAGAAGAAAACCATTAAATCTTAATGTAATGAATGGCGTGATTATAAAGGGAATACGTTCAATATCCTGGCGCTCAGAATACTGGCACCGGAATCCCAAAGGTAAGTATCGAGGTTGGGGGGAAGGTTAAGCACTAAGTAGGGGAGGTTTAGGGTGCGGGAGGTTAGGTTCAGGCACCAGGGAGGGTTAGGGTAGGGAGAGGGGGAGGGTTAGGATACCAACCGACAGGTGTCGGCATCCTAACCCTGTCGGTATGCCAGCGTCGGGATTTTGACCACCATGATCCCGAGCGCCAGCATCTCATACCCATCCCTTATAAAGTGTTAGGCGATTGGAATTTGATGTGTTGCCAGTTTTGTACAGTATCTTTGTGGCTTTTCCTTCCTCCCTATAAACCTAGGTGCATTAGACTCTGAAGGCATCTCCTGCACAGAGAAGACCATCGTAATCGATATGCGTAGGAGAAACCATTTAGCCTTACTGGTGCAAAACGAGATGTGCATACTGTGTGCTCTGTACATTAGGTCCATTGTTTTCACTGTAACAATATGTAATTGCTAAAAAAGGAATGTGTTCCTGGAGGTGTAGGTAGGTAGAGACTACAAAGGTTTGCTGTTACCAACCTGTTCCAGGAACATTGTGGCATGCATGCAATAAGGATAGAGGTAAGCAGAGGGAATTGGTATGATATGCCGCCGGCTGAAATCCTGACACTCGAGACACTCAAAGGCCGCCTGGTGCAGAATCCCTACAGCGGTAGGTAAGTACCCTAACCCTCCCTTGGTGGTGCCTAACACTAACTTCCCCAGGGGGTGCCTAACTCTAATCTACCCCCCCCCTTCCCGCACCCTAACCTCCCGCCAGTGGTGCCTAACCCTAACCCTCCCCAGGGGTGCCTAACCCTAATCGACCCCCGGGGGCGACTAAACCTACCCCCCCCCCCCTCCCTGGGGACAGAGCAGTTACTTACGTGTCCGTAAGATTGGGATTCCAGCGCTTTGAGATGCCGACGTCTGTATCCTGTTCACATTCGGGATATCGGCATCAGCATATTGCCGGGCGTCGGTATAATGACGCCCGGCATTCCTTCTGTCGGCAATATGACTACATCCCAAACAGAGCTTAGGAATCTATTCAATCAAAATAAAACTTGTCAGAGAATTAGCAGCTTCTTTGGTTGCATCAAGACATTCAAGTTTTGCAAACCAGTCTTCTTTACCACTCAAATTGAAACGAATCTTCATGGAACATTATTTGTGAACCATTGCGTGTCTCAGGGAGGTGAATAAATATTCCATATTAAATAAAATCAAGTACTTTTCCACATGTTGACTTTTCTAACAATTTGGTTTTGTCTTAATGAAAACAGCTGGAGTTTAAAGTGGAACTAAACTGAACCTGTAGTTTTAGAGCGGAAATCCAAGATATCTATTTGATGTGTGGTTGGTTAATTTCACTAAAGCCAACATTTATTTATTTTGGGTGCTTAATACTGAAAACAGTAATAGATTATCATTTTGATAGTTTCACAACCAACGGGCATTGGGAGTCTCCATACAGTAAAGATAGGACCGTATGGGGTTTATTCACCAATTATATTTTTTACATAAAAAATGCGGAAATCATCATTTCCGTATTTTTTTTTTTTAATGTAAATCTCCTATTCATCAATGAGATAATGGAGACAATATGGATGCAATTATCGTCTCCATTAATTCCTACCTGGCAGAGTACCACACTGTAGGGATCAGCCATTGCTCTCTACAGTGCCTTACTGCTTTTTGTTAAATTGCTAAAAAAAAAATCCTTACTTTATATAACGCCATCTCAGAATGGCGTTCTATGAAGAAATTACATTAAATTCCCCAAAACTGTAGAGACAGAGGGAAATTTTCCCATAAGTCCCTGAAGCATCTTTTAACACCGCCCAGTCTCCGTCCCTGATTTGCAGTGACCGACCGACAGGTAAGTCACTCTAGAGCCTGTTAAACCTGACGAAATTGATTGACGTGTACACAGCCTTTTTAGTAGCCTGTATACATGTATATTTATGTGCTATTATTTTTAAAATTTTTATATAAATGTTAAATATAAAAGCACATAAATATACATGTATACAGGCTAATATAAAGCCTGTATACACATGTCAATCACTTTGGACAGGCTGGAGATGCACTTACCCGTCGGCGGTCACCTCAAAGCAGGGACGGAGACTGTTCTGAAGCGCATGACTGTGCATGCACAGTAGCAGTAACAGAAGGTATTGTTTTCGGAAACCGACAACAATACCTTCTGTAACATCGCATGGACAGCGTGTTACCCCAACCACTGTCCCTGCAGAAAATATTGCTGAATAGCAGCCATAAATATTTGTAATTGATAGAAAATCGTAACACTGTTGCCCGATAATATTCTGGGCAACATCGTCACTATTGCTGAATAGACCCCTTTGTGGTAGTTTTATTAAAGTTTCCAAAATGTAAAATTAGAGGACTTGCTGCCATTCTTCAGAATGTACTAGATAACAGCATTAATCTGATTAGTTCCTTGGGCACAATATTTATAAAGATGAGAGAAGAGCTGGTATTATGTCTACTGGCACTGGAGAAAAGCAGGGAGAGACTGTTCATATAGGGTAGGCGCCCCATCTACCCTAACGGAACGCTTGCCTTTTTGTGGGCGGCCGCACTGATATCAGCAGTGATGTCAGTGGGGAGCTTCCTACTCGATCAGAGCAGGAAGCTCCCTGGGGCTTGCAGTTGCCGAGACCCAACCTCAGAGTCTCGTCACAAGCCCCGATGGTTGCGATGGTCTTGACCACTGGTTTTTAAAACTATCTGGGATACCTGGGTTGAAAACTGGACCCTGAAGTACACCTGCAGCCATTATTTGTTTACATTGTCATCGCCTATAACCCCTATTCCATTGATCCTGAAGAGGACCCCACTGTTTGCTAACATGCATGCAAACAGTGACGTAAGTATCGTGGGTACAAGGGGTGCGGCTGCTATAATGCACGTGCTGCCTCTGTGGCCCGCCGCTCCCCCTGCACCCAGTCAAGCACACAAGGTGGTCCGGGTTCAGTCAGGGCCGTGGAGGGAAGCTCGGCTGTCAGCGATGTTGATTTGGTGCCGGCCCGCCAGCTGATCACAGCTGACACACTGGCAGGCAGTCATGGACAGACAGCGACGCTGGTCACAAGGCAATCAGAGCTTGCGGACCGGCAGTCAATCAGCAGTGGTGGCTCCTCATTGGCTGACGGTCCGTGAACTCTGATTGGAGCACTGGAACTGCCTGTCCATGTCTGCTTCAGTTTGCCAGTGTGCCAGCTGTAATTAGCTGGCATCCGGCCCCAAATCCACACCTGCTGATGGCACTCAGGGGGAGGCCAGAGGCTGCTGAAGAGACACATGGAGGTGGGTTGCTGAGGGGGGGAGCATCATGTAAAGAAGCCTATAGGCTTCTAATGGGTAACTCCACCTGAAGAAGGCGTTACCCACTGGGGCGAAGCACTGGAATGGATCACATCCTGGTGCCTAGTACATATGGGGAATGCGGTAAAACCCTCAAACTGCATTTTTGGGGGGTTTACCACATTATTTTTTTTTTTTTCTTGGTACATCTCACTCAGTCACTGTTTTTTAAATTGATAGTGTGCTCAGTTGGTACATGCTTTATCTAGGGCACTGGTACTCAACTTTTTGTTGTGGTAGTGCTTCAAATGTCAGTAGCCCATTGATCTGGGACCCCAAAGGAGGTTCTTCCAAATCGACAGTTATTTAGAAGAACTAGATTTGCTAAATGTGTTACTCAGCCTATAGAGAATGGAACCTCCTTGGATGGTAGGGAGCTGCTTGGATTCAAAACTACACTTATTGGCGGATGGGAGAGAATTAATGAAATAATTAGTTACTATACTTCTGAGTTTGGACACCACACATACACACCCCCGTTAATTTTTTCAGTTCAACTGCCAGTAAGTCTTTGGCTTGTGGAAGTAACCTGCAGTACCTGGAGGGCACCCATACAAAAACAGGGTGAACATATACACTCTACACAGCTTGAAAAAGTCCAAAGGTTTGGATGAAACGCATTGCTGCCCTATATTGTCCTCTATAGTGAAAGAGACTATGTAACCCCATCAGCCAAATCTGTGAGTATTGGGACCTCATGGGACGTTACTCAACCTAATCACCTGCCTGACTCCTATTTCTATGTGGAGAATCTGAGTCTAAGCGGTATTCCCGTGATACCATCCATCACCGCTTTGAGGACAAAGCCAGGCGGAACCTAGCTACAGTAGTGAGCTGGAAGGGGGCCAAGTGTTGGAGCCGGTTACTGCCTGTCAGCTGCTCCGAGCATCGATCGTATGTAACCTCCCCCCGGCACACGGCAGCGGGTGAGAGCCGCCAAGGGATCAAGAATCAGAGCGGGCTAACTACTGACAGTTGTGCAAAGTCCCGAACACATCTGAATTTCCCTCTGGCACACAGCAATAGGTGTGAGCGGCAAAGAGAGTAATCTTAACAGCGAGTGGAATATATATAAAACTGTATAGAAATGTATTTTAATATTATCACGATTGATGGTCCAGGTTTATCCAGCGCAGTTCTTGTTTATATACTCCACACAGAGAAGACCTAGTTTAATTTGAAGCAATGACCTTGTTTTATGAGGTTGCATTTCTAGCTACTGTGCAATCAGATGTGTAATGCCCCCGATACAGAAGGTACCATGGCCGCCACACAGCATTGCCCTTTACGGCCTGTGTACCAGCAGCGAAGCAGCATTGTGCGCAGTCAGAGAGGGGTCCGGTGAGAGGAATAGTGTGAGAAGTGCTGTTGGGGCCATCTTGATAGGAGTCAAGTCACTTTGAGATTAAAACCGAATTCAGTGCAGAAAAAAACCTCTGCAGAGTGACAGAGACTTCCAGCAAAGCCACCGAAGTGTCAGTGGGAAGCTGAGAGAATAGAAATAGAGAAGGTTCAGAGATGAGGACTTCCACCCATCTTCACTGCTGTGTCTACATTTGGAGGAGGAGTCTGATCCTGAGAAGAGATCATGTGGGTGAGAACGTTTTAGCTGTTAGATACATTGTCTAATAACGCAAGAAGTGCCCTAATCCTGCAAGATATGCTTTAAAACTTTCAGGAATATCCATTGTTGTGACTGACCAGTGAGACTCAAAAATCTCAGGAAAAAAAAAATGATCTACTTGAAGAAAATCTAGTGAAGGAGGAGACACAGTGAACTGTACCTTGATGCTTGACAATTGCCAGTCTATGTGATAGAGACAGAAAGTACCTGTTTAACCCACACCCTCGCATTTATACCACTATATTTTTATGCTAGCGTACAAAAGCCTCATTGTGCGTTGACCGGCCACAACGTCAGTTTGTAAAGAGCTAAGTGATAATTCCGTTTCCTTGCAGGGTACTTGTTTACTGTCATTGTATATTGGACTTTAGTGTTACCTAACAACTTTCCTGATCTAGTTAGTGTGTGCTGTAAGACTCACTACCAAGAAGTAATAATATATGCTGTGTATTGGAGACTGAAAAACATTGCGTTTATATTAATATATTAGGATGCATCTCTTAATTGTCTTTTGGAAGTATTTATTTCTACTAAACTAAATAGTGTTAATGCATATTGTAAGGTGTTATCATGTGTTTATGTTTATATATGAATAAGTATAAGCCGCATTGGTTTTTACAGACAAACTGGTTGTATAATATATATCAGAGTTTTACATACCATCTAAAACCTATATCTGTGTGTCTGTCCTGGGTATTGTCCTTCTCTGCTGGGGTGTGTGATACAGAAGCTGACCAAGAACCAAGTACTTATAAGTTGTATGCACCGCTCCACAACACCCTCACCACAGCGGGTTACCACTGAATGTGTTGTATGATCTCAATTCATTGTGCTGAGGAGGTCACATGGCTGGGAAGCCAGCTGTTCCCATTCAGTCCCATGCGATATTTTTTTGGGAGCAGAGGATTAGTTGGAATGGGGCACAAAGCTAATGAAGGTTGTGGTGCTCCACCTATCTCCCAACACTGTTATATATGTTAGACATTTTGTAGTGACATACCTTAGTCTTATTAATTGCATCTTCATCTAAAAATTTCTCTGTGCAGTGGAATGTGGGTAAAACATGCTTGAATAGAACTATGATCTCTTCTATCTTGGTTTCCTGGGCATCCCGCCTAAGGGCTGAAATTTCTCATATGTATTGCAATGCATTCCGGTGTTTTGTCCCGGTGGGTAACGCCATCTTTAACCTATGGGCTTCTTTTCGGGACTCCCCCTAATAGGGATCCAATCGGATCCCACCCAGTTCCCCCTGCGGCATGCGCAGAAGGATGCCAGAGGGACTTCTGGGTCATAAACATGGAAGTCCCTCTAATGCAAATGGCAACCCTTACCAGGAGAGCTGTCCTTTTGCATTTTTCTAGCTACGTACCGGCGATGTTATCGCTGGCATGTTCCGATATTGGGAAGTGTGTCCGGCATCGCGGATGCGATACTTCGTACATACCGCCTCCTGACTGCTATAGGTTTTGTATTGCTACAATTTATGTTGGGGATAAAAACTGTTCAGAATCTTATAGATTTTTGACATGTTTTCATTACATACATTTGCTATGTGATAAAAATATGAAATACAGTATGGAACAGTGGTCCCTGGCGCACACATGTGCAATTTACATGATTCATTCATACAGGCCCTTATGAAGCTGTGTCACCTACACAAAATGTGGTGTGCAAATCACTAGGCTATGACAAATATATATTTGCAGAATGTTTAGCTTAATTATTATTTGCAATGCCAGTAAAGCCGGGTACACACTAAATCATGTGTGTACCCAGCGATAGCAGAGGTGATTGCACGATCTATCAGGCGGTCCGTACACACTGCACAATCTGGTGTACGACCGTCTAATATGTCATTTCCCTGCCACATTCAGAAGCATGGTGTTGGCTGCACTGCAGGCGATCTGAAGATGCGATGAACGACGCTCGGGAGTGCACAATATTGCATACACACTGGACGATTTGTCGTTCCGATTCGCCTCAAAATTACAAATTGTCCAATATATCGTCTAGTGCGTACCCAGCTTTAGAGGCAATTGCCAGTAATGCCCCACTGCAGACTCAAACACTTGTGTAATAATTTTTACCCTGTAGTTGCTTAGAAAATGTACCAGAACTGAAATGATTGATACCTATAAAGTAGACCAGTTGTTCTACAACCTTTCTTCTACATTTAATGCCTGTCTTGGCTTGTATCCATTGTTTCCAAACCCAACAGCTGTCTTTTATAGAGGCGAATTAGCATTAAACCAGTGTTGCTTTTTCAAGGCTTTGGTTCCAAAAGAAACAATTTTTGAGGCGAATGTTTGAATAATAGTCTTGACGGAGAAGACTCAGATTAAAAACCTAAAATTGGAAAATTAAAAAGTACAAAATATATGTACACTTTGTAACCCTGTATGGTGATTTATGGCTTAAACAAGTAATAAAGTGGAACTACTGATATTTTCTTCTATGATGCAAGTGTTTGTTCAAAAACCGATATACATTAAATCCACTCATTCTATGACCACTAAAACAAGCAAACTGTGTAGAACTCTTTATAGTTCTGAAGTTGTTGTTAACGATTTCACTTTTATTTTGAGGGTGTGCTGGTCCAACGTTCTGTGTTTTGTGGTTTCTAAGAAAGTATGTTGGCCAAACTTATGTCTTCGGTCTACCCTTTTCAGTGTAAATAGTGAAAAGTATTATTTTTTTGCTGTGCTGCACAAAATATTATCCATTTGATACAACTGCAAACTAGGACTATGCAATTACAGAGTCTCAAATGTGAGCTGTTCTTTTCCTTTGCTTTAGACTAACATTTTTGTATTCCTATTTTATTTCTTATGTAACTAACCCTTTTCTTGCTTAGTTTCTATGTTAAGCATTTAAAAAGCCTGTTTCTTGTTTAAACGCTAGTGGTGCAGGATTTTCATTGTCATCTATACAGTGTATGGCGCTCTGTTAATAAAGAATATATATATATATATATATATATTTCATGTGATCTAACAGTTCTTTGTTGAGAAATGGGTGAGAATACACAATATGTAGTGACTTTAGATTGACAAGGTTAGAAAAAGCAAGATCCCCCAACTTCTGGTTGGTTTTCCTCCTAACTCCAGATAAAGCCCCTTTTGTCTTTTAAAATGAATGGATATTGCACATATCAAGGCATCTCCAAATAACTACACTGTTCTACATATTGCAGTATTCTAGCTGGGCTAATACGACCATGGTTTAATCTGATTGTCTGGCTGAATCGTTTGTGTGAATGGGGCTTTGGCTTTTGTTCACAACATGGTGTAACTCTCTCACAATGACTGGTCATGTGACACCATTGTGGTGGATGGAATAGTTCACATGGGAAACTGTCAGTTTGATGGTTCTTTTCTAACACTGCCACAGAATGGCTAATAGCAGTGATATGAATAAAATGCAGTGCTCTCAGACAATGTGTAAGTGTCATCATGCCATTAAATGTTTTTCTGAGTTCATTGGTTGCAACAGAAATGTATTATACACAAAACCACAAACTTTCAATTTTATCTATCTTGTTTTTGTGTATTGCCAAATCACTAGCAGCCTGTGTTTGAGAAACATGACCTAGCAACCTGTTTTTGAGAAAAATACTACAAAGATATTCAACAAATTTGTATATTTATTGGAGTGCTGAGAAAACAAAATGGGTGTTTGCACTTTTTTTTTAGCAGATACGTTTAGTTCTGAGAACATCCCAGGTAGGTGATGCTGCAGGTATAGGTACTTGGACTGATACGGAGGCAACTTTACTGGGCCTCTTTCACTCAAAAGACAAGACACTGCGTTCCAAGTATTTCCCATAACAAGGATTTTATGAAATAGAACTGCTCGGCACAAATGCATAGAAAACATAGTTGCCAACTGTTTGCAATTTTCAGGGACAACTTCTGATTTTCCGCATTTGACCATGAATGTTTTGTCACAGACAACGTTACTTAATGAAATAACTGCACAGTACCTCATTTGTTTCAGATGCTGATTTGCATTTCTCAGCTTCTGTTTGATATGCTGAAAATGTTAGAAAATACTACTTTAAAATAAAATTGCACTAGAACCTTGTTTGGTGGTCATGTGTATTTATCTATGCACATTATTTTGATGTGTTAAGGTGCAAACACGGTCAGATTTTCCTTCAGATCTGTATAATAACCATTTTAAAAATCGATTAAGCGTTCATATCTGAAGGAAAATCTGACATATCTGACATGTTTGTCAGATGAACGATGCGCTTGTCAGATAACGATATCTGACATCTGATGTTTTTGCAGTCAGTTTTGGACGGTTCCACTCATTTTAATGCAGTCAGAAATAGTTGAAATCGTTCATTTGACAAATCTGACAAATCTGACCGTGTGTATGCACCATTACTTTATAGTTTGATGTAATATGTATTAAACTATTTCGAGAATATCTGATGTCAAAAACTATTTATTGTTAGGTGCTTCTCCAGTCCTAGTATAAAAATAAGATCTAAAATATTATACAGCAATTCACTACACACAGAATGCTAATTGTGAATGCACAAGTAGAGTGAGCTAAATAAATGTACAGTACGCCTTGTCACAGGATATCACAAGTTTATCCAAAGTATTCCAAAGCAGTTTTATATAACACAGACTGTGGTATTATAGGTATATATTTGGTAATGACATACTAATACTTCACTATCTCTGCTGTGCTTGTCACACTCTTAGGGGTCAATCCAATTAGGTGAGAATTGCGAGTAGCGAGTTTTTCTTGAAACTTGCAGACTTCACACACATGCGCGCGCTCCCCAGAACTCTCCGATCCAATAAAAAATTCCCGTTCTCGGTACTTGCAGCGGAGGTTTGCGAATTGACTGCCAAATGAGATGTGAGAGAAGTTCATGACAAAAGTGGGGAGACCATCCTGGACCCTCCCCAAAATGTATAATTTCGTTAGCTGGACTGTATAGAAGGCTATTTGTGGGCATTAAGAAGGTACTGTTGGTTTTTAAATGGTGTCAAATGGCTGACTTTTTATTTTTTAAATACAAAGAAAAATTAAATGAAAAAAAAGTTTGCTTTTTATAATCTCAAACAAATTAAATGAAAACTGCAGAAAAGTAGTAGGAAAAATTTTGGGGTAAAAAAAAAATAGTTTTCAATGTAAAAATATATTGTAATTATATTTGGGGTGCCTAAACTAACAAAAAAGTTGATTTTTGGGGCCATTTGAGGGCAATTTTTTTATTTACCCCAGAAAATGGCATTTAATTATTAAACTAATTAAGCTAATTGAAAACTTCCAATTGACTGACTAGTCATTAGGGGGTGTCCAAGAGGTTCAGCATGGTGTCCCGACATTTTAACTTTAAAATAAAGCTTTTTCCTTTCCATCTTTCTCAGTCAGGGAGTTGCAAAAGGAAAAATGTGAGTTCAAGTGTGACTGGTTCAGTGCGAGATGCTAATTGGATTGCAAAATGAATTCGCTGTGCGAATTCGAAGAGAAAATAGCACCTTGCAATTTGCATCTAATTGGATTGACCCCCTTAATCTCACTCATAATAAGATTGGTTTCTGCTTTGTATTCTGAAACTGCTTAAATTTGGATATTTTACATTTTATTTGAAGGACTGTCAACATTTGCAGATTCCTTCATGCTAACTAGTATTAGTCTATGTAGCTGTGAGTGGGAGGCCACATTATTAGGATTATTAATGTTTACTTAAATATGTGATCCCTACACAGTTTTTGGGATCCACATATCAACAAATGATGACGGAACCTGCGGCCTGTATCAGATTGGAACCACTTTTTTGCAATGACGAGCACCGCATTACCTCTACATGCATAAATCTCCAATTTTTGCACAGATTATTATTCTGCTGACACTGGGTGATTCTGAGGATACAAAAGTCTGTAATTTGAGGCAACTGTGGAGAAGCCACCTGACTGCGAGAGGTAAGGGGCACATCCACTAGCAGACTGAAAACACTGCACGAATACGACATTGTAATCCTGCAGTCGTTTCACAATCTGTGCTGTGTCTACACTGAATGATCAGTCGTTCAGTGGAGACACCCTCCCTCATCCCTCAACATGGGCAATCTGTCCTTATCGGCAGATTGACCAGCATGTTCAGGCAATGATAGATATCAAAAAACGACCAGTGGGAGCGCGCATTGCTGGTCGTTTTCAAAATTTTCCTGGCCGATTTGTGAACGATTAATGAACGATATCGTTGATGTTCAATCGCTCATTTTAATCGGGTAGTGGATACCCGCCTTAAGAGGCCTCCAGTGTTTTTTGAGAGAGTGTTATTGGTGCTACATAATTGGAGAGTTATAATAATAAAGGTGGCTCCATTTTCTAGTTATTGCAGAAACAACATTTGGTAAGATAATGTTGGTATAGAAGTCTAAGTAAATGTGACATCAGCAAGGACGGAAACTATTAGACAGCATTAAAGTCAAAGCCATTCTGGGTGATGAATTTTATTCCATGGTGTAATATTTGTAGCGTGGTGGCTGCAGAATGTTCCAGGGTATCCATGCCCCCATGTACAAGGCATGGTAGGTTAACGCATAGTTCACTGAACATCAAATATATGTAACTATGTGTCATTACTGCCCAGTCCGTAGATCACAACCCAGTTGAATAGTGCCTGGCGTATCTAGTTTGGTGCAGTAGCCCCCATTAGAAAACCAAACATGAAGTAAAGAACAGTGTTGTATCTTTCCGACTGAGTTCCAGACCATTGTACACTCTATTCCAAACTAAGCTGTATAGTGAAGTGTGATGGGTTGTAATTCATGCCACATTTCTTAGAACTGGTGTGCAGGTAAAAGTACCGCGGGCAATAGAACCCATATAGCATTTTTTAGGTCAGGGACCATTAGTGGCCGCAAGCCACGGGACTAACAGTCCTGGCTTACTAACATCATTCGCTCATCACAAGGCTCTGAAATTTTTATTTCTAACATATTTGTATCAATTTATGGTAGGCTTTCTGCCCTTAGGAATACCGTCCAGCTATGAAGGAAGTGCATAGACAACAGTAAATGGCTGGAAAGATATCTTCATTCAAATTCCTTTTTTCTGCCACTGAAATGTTTTTGCAACCTTACTGGTCACCGATAAAGGACAACACTAGGCTACAATATGTTTAAAAGCTGTTGTAAAATGTCTCCGTACTTCTGTGACATGAACTGCGTTGGTTTTATACTGACACTTTGACAGTGTATGTAGCATTTGTTTTTACATTGACATCTTTGTCCTCTGTTCAGAATTTGCATTCACACTCTGACAAACACTCTGTTCTGAACAAGTATCTTTCTTTTATTAATTTTTTTAACGAATAATGAAAGCATTGACTGATCATATCTGCTGAGTCTCCCATTTTCCATTGTTAATGACTTGTCTGTGCCATTGTGTTCGTTAATTGGAAATTCAACTGGTTGCAGTAAAAGAAAAGTAATGAAATCGGGTAAATTTTTTGTGCATGTAAAATGTATCCATCATGCAGATATGAAAACAAGCATGCACATTAGTCACCTTTTTATTATTTTCTTTCTGTATGGAAAATGCTAATAAGCCTACACAGGTGATTGATGCATTGGCTGTGTGATCTCATGTGACAATTTATAGACCATTAAGAGCCAGTATTATTACATGTTTGAACACTTATAGCTTTTTCCACCTAAGTCCCGGATCTAACACGAGATTTGGAACACCGTTCCAAAACAGGTCAGACCCGGGACAGACCCCTTTTCCGCTGTGGCGCCAATCCGGGTTATTTCCGGATCAGTGACTTTCACTCTGCACATGGGTGCAGTGGAACACTTCTCCCCACACTTGGCGATGACATCATCTCCATGCACCGAGAAACCCAGAAGTACCCAAGCTGTAAACGGGACCCGGGTCGTCCGACCTAGGTTATACGTTTTACACTGCAGGGTTTCAAGGTTCGTTCCTGTGTTAATCCATGCAAGCTACCTGGGTTTAATTGCTGGGTCACACGACCCGGGAATCCAACTGTGGCCCTTTTTACACCTAGCAGCAACCCGGGTTAACCCTACAAATAACCTGGGTTTTAGCTGTAAAAGGGGTATTATATAGTCCCATGAACACAGTGAGCCTGGAACATAGAATACTCAAACTTTTTAATGCTTCATACGGCCAGAAAATGGCTACTATCTTGCAGGCATGCAGCATGTGTGATCCGTATGTGTCAAGATTTGTATGAATGATCTGGTAACACTATTTTTATGTTGCTGTGTTTGTTGTATATGTGGCTTAGGCCGAGTTTTATCACCAAACGAGTGATAAATATCACTATGGGCTCCATTTACTAAAGAGTTCTACTTGCAGTGATGATTTTCATTATGGTTCACTGCGTTATTTAAAATTTTTTAATGTGTATTTATTAAGACACATCCTAGGTGTGAGCGCTAATGAAGATTGCTCCTATTAGTGCTATTTTTCCTATGCAGATAGCGCTGATGATTTTTTTTTCTCCAACTTCCACTCTTTGCACATGCCCAGTGAGGGTTATGTCCAGCACATGCGCAGTGGTGGGGTAGGGTGTGGGCTTCCCATCGGTTAAGTGCATGGACGCACTGTACGACACTGACCCCTGCTTGGCAGTGGCAGCAACCTTCCTTCCAAGCCCAGCACACGGTGTTGTTTACTGGGCTGGAGAGACAGGCTGCTGCCACTGTCTCGCAGGGATGGAGACAGGCGAGTACTGCTGCGGCAGGGTGGAAGGGGGGGCCGCCGGCTACTGATGGAGGGAGGGCGCCGGGTGATGTGCACTCTACGAGAGAGAGAGAGAGAGAGAGAGAGAGAGAGAGAGATTCATTTAAGGAAAATGAATGGTAAGTTATCATTACCGTTCGTTAGTAAATAAAGGTTGCCATTTGTTCTCATGATAAAACGCTAACAAATAGCTCTATTATGCCCAAACCCTAAATGTGCATTACTAAATAGGATGAGGTGTTGCTTTTCATGTGCAACGAGTTGTAACAGCTGAAACTCGTTTGTACATGGAGCCCTATGTATGATAAATGGTTCTCCAGCCAATCGGCTCCCAATTGTCAGTTGGGAGCTGATTGGCTGGAGCACCATTATCCTACACAGTGTAATGTATCACTCGTTTTGGGGATAAAACTCGTTAATAAATGAGGCCCTTAGTCAGCAAAGAGTTTGAGCTCATAACGCCATGTGTTTCTCATGTACAAATAGAGTGAGCCACTCCTGTTCAGTGGAAGGGACATATGGGAAATACCTCTTAAAGCCCTTTAAGTCAAAGCTTAGTCTGTGGACTCTGATTGTGCGGAGACACACTTTCTACCTACAGACAATCCGCTCTGTAATTGTGCTTGCGCTAAAACGGGAATGATTTCAATTTTTCTTAATTTGGGAATTGCTTCTAGATCACCCTGGCATTTGTGCTCATGAAAGATTCCCCTGGTTGCATTCAACAAGGAAAGTCTGAATAATTTTCTCCTAGTAACCTCTGCGCAGCGTATGTTGATGCTACCAGGGGGGAAACCATAGGTGTCACGGCATAGAGATCAATGGACCTGTATGCTGCAATATTTTGCAGTTTTGTGTGCGCTGCTGTTTGGAGTTAAGTAAATGGGTATGTGCTCTAGTTTATCTCTGATGTCATAAGACTGAACTGCATTTAAAAAGTGTGGTAGCTGTAAAAAGCACAGCCAATGGAAATAGAACCCTGCAGATCAAAAAGCACTTTGGTTGTTGTATAGAGAATTAACATGTCAGTAGGTAGAAAGCCATAATTCATTATAACAGGCCAGTGATTTCAGAGCCTCCCTGCCGTTTATCTTTATATGATCACCACTTCTGGTAGGTCCACTTTATCATCCTGATGAAGCAAAGGGAATAAAGATCATGGGCACAGTGCAGACTAGAGTATTGTCAGATTGTGCAGCATAAATGGTGCATATTCACAATGCGCATGGCCTCAAAAAGAACTGCACATACATGCTCCAATGCGGACTTGTGTGCATCTGGCACTTGCACATTTTTTGTTTGTTTTTGTCATCAACAGGTTGTAGATGACTTGGTGGAGCCAGGCACGTCTCGAGCTACATATTATGGCTGTGTGTATAGGAGAAAATACGCTATTTTTGTGTGATTATTACTATTAGTTTAATTTGTCCATTTTGCAACTAACTCTGCTTTTTTTATTTTTTATTTTGCGCTTTTCTTTCTTTGTCTCTATCTCTCTCTCTGAGATGATTATACATTTGCTCACAGTTGTCAGTCTTAGAGTGTGTGGGTGTCAGCCATCAGCTGCTTGTAACAGGCAGCAGAAAAATGTTCCCGTTTCTATGACAAATTAGACTAGAAAATAAAATGCAGGGTAATTTTATTCTAGGGGCAATTGTTAGATTTTGGGCTGAGAGCAGTATGATTCTACTTCTGATTCATACGTTTAACTCTACTAAAATTATATTGAAGATTTAAAATCTGGTTAAAAATAATTTTCAATTGATTCTAACCTATCATATGCCAATAAAATGAATGAATAAAAAAGCCTGTCTGGAGCTAATTAAGCCTGCTGTTATAAGGTTCTCCTAATATGTGCAAATGTTAACATTACATCATAGTGATGAAGCAACCCCCCCAGGTGTTACCAGAGGTGATGCACAGGTCAGAGGTAGATCTAATGAGGCTAATATTTTGAGATGAGATTTGAGATGTTTGAAGAGTTATGTTTTGTGAAGACTTTACACTGACATTTACTGTAATGATATTTCGGGTCTTTAAGACTTTCATTGGTGTGCGTTGTCCTTACCAACCTCTCTAAATGTTCCCATTCATGTCTGGTATCGTTTATTCTTTCTTATTTGTGTACAGTGGAAATGATTTACAAATTCTGGCGCAAAGTACGCATGTATTCCTTGTTCACCATGGATACCTTCGCTTTGATGAAGATGAAAGCCTAGCACTTTGTATTTTTGAATCACAATGACTCTAAAGTAATAAGAACATAGTGTTCATTCTAGCACCCTGCACCTGTCACAACCCGAGCAGTTCCTCTTTCATGTCTGGGGTGTCGCTCTCTGCTTTGGAGCTTCTAGCACACTCAGCTGATGCAACAAACTTTTAGATACAGACCAGAGTGTGCTAGAAGCTCCAAAGCAGAGAGCAGCACCCCAGGATGGAAAGAGGAACTGCACTGGTTGTGACAGGTACAGGGTGCTAGAATGAACACTTAACATAGTTGACAATGATATGCAAACAGGTTTTGTTGCTCATATTTTCTCAAGTAGTTACTGTATGACAATGCATGGACAACTAGATGAAGAAATATTTTAATCTGTCCATTGGTAAATTACAGGAGTCTTTTCCTGCTGATTTCTAGGATATTGTCCATTGTCCTGGGCCTCCAAATCTGAGGCATGGGTGCACTCATTGCAAATAAAAAAAAAAGTATTAGGAAACTTAATTATCATTATTTTATTTTTTTTCTAACTTTGCAAAATGAATCTAATTTCAGAATAGTCTTAGATTCCTACTAGGAGATAATCAATTTTACATGAAATACTCTTAGGGGCCCATACATCAACAAACATTTGGGTCAATTCAGCGTTTTGCTGCTGATTTTGTTAAAAAATCTGCAATGTATAGTGTTCACCGATTCAAACCAAAAAATTATCGGAATCACAATTTCCAACATGTTGGATTTTGCTGACTAATCATGGCTCTAGATTGGCAGTGTATGGTAGCGTTCAGCCGATACAACAATCCATGTATAGTAAAATAAGGCACTTTCACGATTCGCAGATCTGAGCTTTGATGAAAATGATAAGCGAATCGCTGGAAAACATTGGCACTGTATGGACACATATTGGTGTATCAGAGAATTGTTAAATCGAGACAAATAAAGTGGAATCGTTTTTTGAGAATGTTGGTACATGGGCTCCTTTACATAAACCCCCCAAAAAATTCTTCTTAGATACAGCCATATAAAATTTTGGATTTCAGTAGTCTGAAATTTGATAGGGCTACACACACACACACACAAAGCTCTAGGCGTACTGCTAATAACATTTTTATCAAAACTATTCTGCCAACAGATGGCGCCACAGATAAACGTCTTGGGTGGAATACATCTATTTCAATGTAGTTTTTATGAAGGGATTAGTGTACAGTAGTGTTATAAAACTTCTCATTACAACCATATATATTGTAGGTGTTAAGTTTTCTCCTCTCCTTACCCAGCTAACAATCTTGAAGCAGAGCTCCACTACTCGTTCTTCTAATGGTGCGTACACAGGTAGCGATTTAAATGATCGATTTGAACGATATCGATATCGTTAGTTATCGTTCAAATTGGTCATTTAAATTGTTCCTACCACTTTAACATCGACCAGCGATGCGCGACCAGGTATGGACGATGGCGATATCTGCCGTGCATGCCGGTCAACTTGCTCAATATCAAGCAGGTTTACTATAGGGACCCGCAATTGTTGATCGCAAGTCACTATAGTCATCGGTAAGTATGTGGTGTGCTGGGTGATCAATATACATCATCCAGCACACCAGGGAGGGTGCATGACGATCAGCCAGTGATATCGTATTGCTGGCTGATCGCTACGTGTGTATGCACCATAAAATGGCTTTCTTCTGGTTACAGGAGGAATGGCTGCAGATATATTCTCCCAGGAAAGTATGAAATGCAATGCCCCATAATATCCTCAGGTTGTAAGGCACTGCACTGCATAAATTATAATGACAAAGACTAGCATCTTCACAAAAAAGATCAAAGCTCTCTGGCTCAAATATGTTTCATTTTATACAACCTGTTGCATAAATGTGATTTTGCTGTGTAATGTTGACTATCTGCTTTTTTGTTTTGAACATTGGAAAGAATTGAAAAAAATCAGAGTTTCATAAAAGTAGGGCGTGCTTGTGAACCCAATTGGAACATTAGTAAGAATCATTAATACTTGTTATTTCAGCATGAATAGTACTGTTGTGAACCATTAACGATTGCTACCGATTTGCAATCTCAATGTGGCAAACAAATTCTACTGGCTGAAATCAAGGTGATGCATGACTATCCTCTCTCTGTGCACTTCAACTGGTCCTAGAGAGATGCAGGATGTGTCGAAGGGCAGCATAGTGCAAGTTTTTCAAACACATTTAATGGCTTGAATATCCCACAAATACAATACATTTTTCCATGATTGTGCTACTCTTTATCATTCATGGGAGTTGCAGCATGAGTGGACTAGTTAGGACAAGTAATAAAGCGTGCAGTAAGATATTTGTACTAGATAACAAACTCCTGATGTCATACATTAATATAAATAAGAGATATTTCCCTGGTAAGATAACTTGCTAATAGGTTGGTGCCTAAACCTGGCTCAGTTAGAGTAGTAACTAATATTAATCCATTGGGATTACTATAACACAATTGCTTGTATTGCCTTGTTTACTGTGACTAATTCATAAAATAATGATTTTTTTATATAGGACTCCAAGTGCTTTACATTTTGCGTTCAAAAAACACAAGACCAAATATAAGATTAAGAGAAATGAGAACTAAGCATTTGGGTGGTATTCACAATAAGATAAAGCACAAAAGTCTAACTTCTTTCCACGATAAGGAAAAGGCGCCTAATAGCTCCCATTGAGCTACGACCGCCTAAAAACAATTTAATTCCCCCTAAACAGGGCCGAGTGAGCCGTGCCGTTGCGCAGAGCCACTCACCCAGGGCCGCTGCATCTGGCTGGCAAGGTTCCTGGAACGGCACACTGCAGCCAGAATCGCTGCTGCAGTGCCGGCCGTACTGTCCAGATGTGGACACTGCAGATCTTACAGTCCCCCCGAGCATCTTGAGAATGCTCCTGGCAGTGCTGTAATTCCTGGCGCTACCGCCCCCTTTCCTTCTTCATGATGTCATGCACCCAGGGGGTGTGACTGGCACAAGGCACAGTACAGCGTTTAGTTTGCGCACAAGCCTAAATATTTTTAAAACCTGGCTTGTTGGGGTGCCTTGTTTGTGAACCACTGGTCTATAGGGGATGTAGTCGCATCCTGGCATGCGGGATGCCGACTGTCTTAATACCGGTGCTGAAATCCCGGTACCAGCATCCCGACACCAGTCTGCATCCCATAGGTAAATATTGGGGTCTAAGGAGGAGGGGGAGGTTTGGCTAGCGGGGTTAGGGTTAGGCACTAGGGGGATGGTTAGGCACTGGGGAGGGAGGGTTAGGATTAGAGTGCGGGGAGGGGGAGGTTAGGTTTAGGCACTAGGGGGAGGTTAGGTTTAGGTACTAGGAAGGGGGGGGGTTAGGTTTAGGCATCGGTGAGGGTTAGGGTAGGGATTATAAAAGTTTTAACCTTTTTAGCATCCTATGGGTGTCGGTATTCAGGCTGTCGGTATTCTGAACAGCGGTATCCCGACAGCCGGGATATCATACCCAACCCATCTATAGATATGTTTCCACAACTAGTGAGAGTCACAAAACATGCTTGTGCTAGAGTTACCTAGCAGAGCGCCACCTGGTGGCAACTTCTAGTCTATGCTACTTGCAGCTCACAGTTGTTTATGTAGTCCGATTACAAACTCTCCTAATAATTTCAAATGCGTGATCCGTATAGACAATGTAACTAAATAATACAGGAGATCAAGTTATAAAAGCACATTACAATTTAAACCTGGTAGAACAGTAGCTGATCTGATGTGAACCTTCTGGCCAAGAGCATTGCGACCTGTCTAACATACCCAAGAAGGACTTCCAAGGCAGAGAAATGAGAACTGTTTTCTGATTGGTCGATGGGTGTGGTTTATGTAAATTACTTAAAGAATGCTGCTAACATGCTAAAACTACAGCAGTTTATATGATTTTCAAACATTAAGTAAGAACTACAGCCTTATTATTATTATTCTGTGTTATACAGTCGATTTTGAATGCTATAATGACTTTGAAAATTTGGTCTCCCATGTTTTAAAGAGGAGCTGCTATAGGCTGGTCTTTCATGAAAACAAGCATATGTTAAGACTATACTTTCAGGGATCATTTCTATAGGTTTAATCTTTGGAAATGTGCTCTAAAGTGTCCAGACCATACAACCATGATGAAGAGCTTGAGTGTTTTCTTCTGAGCGTGAAGTGAGCTTATAGTGCTGTTTTACTGCAGCTACTATTTGCTTTTGATGACCGTTCCACTTTCTCTTTGGGAGAGTTGGAGGAAGGAAACACAAGCTGAGTGGTTGTTTTACTACAGTCAAAGAAAGAAACATCATGTGGTGTTGAAGTGTGGATTATATGTAATAAGAATACACTTCTATTAATATAGTGGTAATTCTTTATTTCATAGGTATAATAGGATTAAGTATAAAATAAATTTTGATCAAAGTAATTACATCTCTACTAGGGATTGAGTAGACTTATTTTTATTTTATTTTACTATTATCTCTGTGTAAATGTAAAGGTGCCTACACACTTACCCCACTCACGATGCGTTGCGCGTCCCCGCTGGTCGCACATCGCATAGCCAGATCTGATGTGCTGTAGGGCAGATCTGGCAATCTGGGACACAACGCACAGGAAAAAAACTCATGGATGCAGGATAGATCGTTTGAAGATGGACCAAATCTGGTGCAGGACTGCTGGGGAAACTTGATCAGTAAGTGTGTAGGCACCTTAACTGTTGTGCTATATATGTGAAATTATGCTCGGCTAAAAATACTAACACAATTAATTAATTTAAATACCATTATTTATACATCTTCAGAATGTTTTTGAGTAGGGATAGCCATCAGTATGGTTACCATCGATGGCAAACTAAAAAGTGGCCATCGATGGTAGCAACTATTCAATGGATGACCATCGATGGTCATCTCTGTTCTATGACTGACTGGGCCAGTGGGCCATTCAAAACTGGGGGCGTGGCTTTGTGGCTGTCAGGGGGTGGAGCTATGCACCTTGAAAAAAAATATATAGTGAGATTTATTGTGCACTTTTATGTATTTAAGTGATTTATAATCTGTGACACCATTTTGATGTTGCCTTAGGTTTTGTTTCTGGACCTCCAGCAGCCTTGTTCCTTTTCCCCGTAACCGTAGACTTGGAGCTCTTTAATAGACAGCAGAGGGCCCCAGTGCAGTAATTATCATTGGATCTTGTTCTTATGGTAACAGAATTCTTCGGGACATTCTTTTATATCTGAAATTTTACTGCATTTTATATATAATTTATGTCTATTTGCGTTGAACCATAAAGTAGTTGCCTGAATTCTTAGGAAAATTATTAAACAAACAAAAAAAAAAAAACCAGATAATAAACTACGTGGGTCCATAAGGCTCATTTACAATACTGCATTTAAGTGAAATACTAGCACTAAACATAGTAACCAGTTTATTTTCTCTGTCTAACTTGCACAGGTAAAAGCTAATTGCTGACTGTGGGGTCTATTCAGGAAAAGTGACGATGTTGCCCAGAATTTTATCGGGCAACATCATCACGATTTTTTATGCGTTATTAAAACTTAAGTAAGCTATTCAGCATTATTTTCTGCAGGGACAGCGGTTGCGGTATCACGCCATCCATGCGATGTTACAGAAGGCATTGTTATCGGTTTCCGAAAACAATACCGTCTGTTTCTGCTACTGTACATGCTCAGTCATGCGCTTCCAAACAGTCTCTGTCCCGGCTTTGAGGTGACCGCAGAGGGGTAAGTTCAATTACTGCCTTTCCAAAGTGATTGACATGTGTATACAGACTTTATATTAGCCTGTATACATGTATATTTATGTGCTTTATTATTTAAAATGTGTGTGTGTGTGTATATATATATATATATATATATATTATATATATATATATATATATATTATATATATGTGTGTATATATTATATAATAGCACATGAATATACATGTATAAAGCCTGCGTACACATGTCAACCACTTTCGGCAGGTTTAACATGCTGTAATTGGACTTATCTGCCGGCGGTCACCGCAAACCAGGCATGGAGACTGGGCGGAGTTACAGGATGCTGCAGGGACTTGTGGGAAATATTCCCTCTGTCCCTGCAGTTTTTGGGCAATTTAAGGCATTATCTTCATATATAATGCCATTCTGAGATGGCGTTATATAAAGTAATGATTTTTCGAGCAATTTAACACTTTTTGCTTTGCTGAAGATCAATGGCTGATCCCTACAGTGCAAGATGGGAATTAATGGAGACTATAATTGCATTATCTTCTCCATTATCCCATTGCTGAATAGGGGATTTACAAAAAAAAAGCGGAAATTACAATTTCCGCTTTTTTTAATGTAAGAAAATCATTGCTGGATAGACCCCAGTGTACCTTTTCTGTTTAGTACACATTTTGAAACAGTGGTTTCCTAATGGTAAGAAACAAAATGTGATATTGGTTGAACTTTTAATAAAGAACCTATCAAATGGCTTTTATTAATGACATGTCTGTGTGTGTTTACTGTAACAGTAAATTTGATGCATTGTCTACTTGATGACTACCTTGCTCAAAGCACTATTAAGCCAATATTTTTTTTTTAATATTCATCAAAACATATATCAGAGGTAGACAACCTGTGGCATTCCAGATGCTGTGGAACCACACATCTCAGCATTTCCTGCCACAGTTTTAGCATGCCCTAACAGCAAAACTGTCAGGGTATGCTGGAATGTGTAGTTCCACAGCAGCTGGAGTACCATAGTTGCCTACCCCTGGCCTATATAAACACATAGGAGTCAATTTACTTAGGAACAAGTTGGTACCTGTGAGCTGTTTTCACAGCGAATTTGCACAACAAATTTAATATGCAATTGAATTCCAAACCTGTATTGCATTTTACCAGCAAATTTGTGTGTGGTTTTTTTTATTTTAATTTTTTATACTCTGAGCATGTGAAAAGGTCGGGAAAATCTTTTATGTTAAGGAAAAAGTGTTGGGACACCGTGCAGAACCTTTGGTACATCCCTCCCAATGAATATAATTGACATGTCAGTTTTCAGGTGATTTTCTCTGAAAATCTCAATAATGGGTTAAAGGGTATGAGACATGTATGTAAGTGTTGTGCTCATGGGACAGGGGTATTTGAAATTGCAAATGAAAGGTTATTTTTTTTTTTAGTTTTTTTTTAACTTTATACAAATTGAGAAATCACTTTACAGACATTTTTCTGTCCCCAAAAATACTGTAAAGATTTGTATTTGCTAAAAAAAACACCTGCTTGCTATCATTTTTCTACCATTAATAAAATTGCAAAAATCAGACATCTGACACCTTTTCAGTATCTCCAGTACTTTCCTTATGGTCACTAACCGAGCTATATGGTCCTGCTATCTTAATTGGCACTTTTTGGGGGATCCAGGATGATTCTCCCACTTTTTCATGCACTTCTCCACATTTTGTCAAAAAATCTTGCAATTCCTACTAATAATAATTTCTAATTAAATCCTGATTTCCTGATGCGAGTTCGCTTTCATGTAATTGAACAGACCTATTAGTTTAAACAAAATAACATAGGGCCCCATTTACAAACTAAATATAACCCCTTTAGCGCTCGCTAAAGGGGTTATACCATCTTGCTTTATTTAGTAAACAGCGGTAATCTAAGATTACCGCTGTTTGGAGCTGTTTGTACAGCATCGCTCTCGCCATCTAAAAGATGGTGAGAGCGATGCGGGCCCCATTGCCGGCAATGGAGACCCAGAGGTGCCTTTCCGGCTTCAACGAAGCCTTCCAGGCACTGCCAGGTCTTCCTGTCATGTACATGCGCAGACAGACCGTCGCGCATGCGCATGACCCTGGAGCCCCGTCGCTGGCAGCGTTAGGCTGCCAGCAGCCCAGAAGACGACCTCGTCGAGGACGAGGATTCCGCTGGACTTCGCAGGACCTCGCCGGAGGGGTAAGTATTACTAAATACCAGTGGAATTTTCGTTTGTATCACAGTGATACTAAACGAAAATTCCCGCTGGTATTTCCCTTCGTTTGTAAATGGGGCCCTTAATTAGCTAGATCCCATGCTTGTCTTGTAGTACTGTGTGAAGTAAGTGTTTTATGGCTGCTTTTGTAGGACTGGGTACAACCCAGTAAAGCTGGGGGTACACCTATACCATTGTTGGGCCATTCTTTCAATTTTGACCCATTCTTTTGATAATATCGCAAGAGTGTTTACGCACCTTGAGCATGTTTTAACTGGGCACATTTGAAGGACCGAATCTTATGTTCACTTTAATATTCAGTTGATTCCATTGGGCCATATCGGACCAAAAGTGCTGTGTGTACGCAACGTCAATCGCTCTTGCGATTCTCCATCAGCAGCAGCGTCTACTCTGTGGGCTTAACCAATTACCATGTCAGCAGCCGTGCCGGGCCCTGGCGAAGGGGATGTGGCCTAATATTGAGAGATGTGGCCACGATTTATTTAGTCAGTGGCGGGTGCGATCAGTGTGAACACTTCCCCCACAGGGATAGGGGACTGCTGCTTAGCCGCGAGCAGTCTCTCAGTGCATCCCAGCACACAGCAGCGTGTGCTAGGCTGCTGTGATGTACAGGGGATCGGAAGTAAAGTCGATTGAATATTGCTTTGAAAGAGTGATCGCAAAGGTGTGTTCCTAGCTTAAGTGCCTTAAGCACTTTGCATGGTACTAAATTGTTTACATCCATTACAGGAGAATTAGGTAAACAAAGTGCTGTAAAGGAGGAAACTACAATTTTAAGTATATTGCATAAACTAAATAAAAGGTAAATATAAAGCCAATAGATTTTTTTTTTCTGGCTTTATACTAACAAGCAAATTAGAAATTCAGTGAGAAGGTATTTGCGTCCAATAAGATGGCTTGTTTTCCCTCACAGGAACATTATCAATGTGTGGCTATTGTACTATACTGTGATGTGCACAGCCCAACATCGTTTTTTTCCAAAAAGCAGCATCTATACACCAATCAATACACTTGTTTTATACAAACCGGTCTGTATATCTTTCCACACATGACACGAAAGCAAACACTGCTGATTTGTCCAAACTGCTTGGTAGTTTATGTATTAAGTGCATTATATTTCTATTGTTGTTCTTCTATGCCTGCAAAGATTCTTTGCTTCTACTGTGCTCCTGGAGAGACAGCCAGAGAGGCCTCTTGCTAGGACAATGCTATGAGAGGCTGGAAGTCACCAGATAGTTCCTATTAAGGCTCATGTCTGGTACAACTCAGCAGCTGGAGAGCACAGCTGCCCAGCATGCAAATGGTAACTGTAAATCTGATGGAATTTAGAATTTTCTTTCCACTCTGAAGAGATGGATGTGGATCATAAAGCGCTGCGGAATATGTGTGCGCTATATAAATAACTGGTAATAAATAAATATTACGTTTTCCCACTGTGTAAACAATGCAGGAGTTTAGTGGGAGATGTATCAGCAACCATTCCGCTTCTACCTATCCTATGCCGAGGGCATTTTATAAAATGATGCCTAGAAGCTGGTTGCTATTGGCAACTTCTCCACCTGTTCTCTTTAAAATATTTGATACATCTTTTATTTATTTTTTTATAATTATCTGTATTAAAGATGACTATTGAAAAAAAAAAAAAAAAAACCCTAATAAAAGACCATCTAGTTGGAAGTTCAAAGACTGAGCTCTGTTGTGTCTCATGCTGTCATGTCCAGTTCTAGAACAAAGCCGATATTTCCTTTTTTTCCTGTACTTTGTTAGATCATAGAGAGTCCTGCATTAAACTTAGCCGTAGTTATAGGAAAATGTGAATATGACAGGAAAGCAGTCTTTTTTCACTGAGTAATCTGTTTTAACGTATCATATTAGCATTTCTGCTAGTATAATACAATCTTCCTCCCTTTCTCCAAATCAAAGATAAAGGTTGCTATAGACACTTTTCATGGCTTTCCCAAATTGCCAAGGGGATCCATCCTCAGACCATGTAAGGAAATGCCCACCTGCCACGGTCTAACACCGATTCCTCTAGGTCTTACTGTCACACCGGCAGCAACATTCTGCAGTTGTGAAAAATGTGGTGTATGCAAGAGCCCCATGGGTTTTTCTTCGTGTTCAGAGACATGTCGGTCTCTGGCAATGATGATAAATTATAGGTGGGGAGCCTAAACATAAATAATTACAACCAGGGCCGTAGCTAGGGTAATGCGGCCGGTGCCATGGCACAGGGCACCACAGGTCAGGGGGCGCTGTTTGGGCCTGTCAATTTCTGTTTATTATCATTCTTGCTTGTAGCTTCCTCTTATTTCATCCCCAGCATCTCCTGGCCTCTCCTATCTCTTCCCTGGCCCTTCCCCATGAAGCCATGGCCCTTTTTTGGGTGCATTATGTCCCTTTGAAAAATGAGGGGGGCGCCAATGCTCTTTTTGGCACAGGGCAGCAAAAAGTCTAGTTACGGCTCTGATTACAGCATCTTAATTGATGAATTCTTATCTATGTATTGCAATGTTGGAAGAGATCATTTGTGAAGTTGTTGTGCCTGGTACAGTAATATAAAGTAAACCTTTATGTCCTTGTGCTGTCGATTTTGAGTCCTTTGTTTGGCATGAAGAACAAAATAGTGTTTGGGCCTGGATACCTGGGGGAGGCTTTTTAACAGTTTTTGTTCAAAGTCAGATTAAAAACTAATCTCTTCCATTTGTGTCTGCTCATTTTCTGACCGTTTCCAGATATGTGGTGGGATTTAGCTACATTCTCATTTATCTACTGGGATAATAAGAATGTTGCGTCTGTCTGTTTGTTCCAAGTTGGCGCAAAAACTACTGAACTGATTTTCATGAAAATGCATCATAATGTAGTGGAAACTCCTAGAAATAACTAGCACTTTGTTTTATCTTGATCCGTCAAGTAACAACTAAGCAATAACACAGTGACATTGGAGTGAGCGGTGGGTGAAGGCGTGCTGCCACCAGTCTGTATAGCGCTGTTGGTCATGTGGGCCACTCCCGCGACAGGGCCTCTATGCATAGCAATACAACTATAACACCTCAAATAAATAATAAAATTGTGCCAATAGCGATTTCATCACTGGCAATACGAATAGATTTGCAGGAAAGCGCAGGACACTTTTTTTTTTTTTTTTTTTAAATGCACATCTAAAGGTCTCTAAATTGAATGAGTAACTAAACCCTCATCCATATTTTAAGCTAATGCAGTATAGTATAATGTATGAAATTGTTTAATTTGTTTTCATGCTTTTTATAAGCACTATATTGTATAGGTAGCTGACATTAGTGCGTGAAAGTGTTGAGCTTTAAAAGTAGAAACTTTTTCATATTTTTTTTTTTCCTGTCAGTCATATTTCACGACTTTTGATGCACCAGGACATGTGTTCTTCATGTGTTGAGCAATACTTCATTCAATTCAGTTATGTGTCCTGCTCAGTTCATGTACATTTAATAAAAAACACATGTCCAAAAATAAAATATTTATCCTTACAGCAGCTTTAAACAATATGTGACTTCACAGCTGCTGTGGACAGTCCCTGTATGTTCTGAAGGCCAAATTAACTTCTTATAGTTCCACAACAGTTGGAGAATCAGTTTGTCTGGTCCATGGTGTATTGAAGCATTACACTATTTAATTCACATTCAATTCATTTCCCTGTGTCCAAAAAAGCTATTGACCTTCGCAATAGTCGCATTCCGTGAATTTAATTGGAGAGGAATGAATCTTTCCTAGCATGGCCTATCAGATTGTAGATGTTTATTTGCCATCTTTACAGGACTTTGCTTCTGAAATTACTCTTTATTCTGTAGTATAGGATCAAGCCAAGATACATTCTATGAGAATGCTCCTCGTGATTGGAGCGACCTGCATATGTTATTTAGCAGAGTAAATTGTGTGCTTCTGGAAGTTGTAAGCCAAAGGTATATTTTCTCCTGCCTATGCTCTCGGCTACATATATCTACCCTTTATTAATTAAAGTAATAAGATAATTAACTAAGGCGTGGAAACACAGGCTGCCAACTCTTAAATCACACTTTTTAATTCACTCAGTGAGTACTTGCCAAAATGCAGCAACCTTATTCCACACATATTCTGAAGACCGTTTTGACCAACTAGCTGGTAACACAACCTGGTTCAAGAAATGGCTTGCAAAAAAGGTGAAAGACAAAGTAAGGAGAAGCCTAGTCAAGTGCTTGACCACATATTAAAGACATTATGGGGTCGATTTAATTGGACGAAATAAATTTGCTGCCGTAAGTGACTATATAAGTGACTATATGCTCGTAGGGCTGCTTACAGAATCCATGAGTCCCGTGGCGAGATTGGGCTGAGAGGAGGGGCCGAGCTGCGGGGCTATTATAATGGTGACTCACCTTCTTACAGGGCTGCGAGGTCTCCATTATTGTGAAGTGGCAGGTAGGTTCACAAGTTGATCACAATTGACTCTAGTTTAGGAAAAATGAGTGCAGATCGGACAGCACATAGCCAAACCAAATGAAGTTGCCACGTAGGCCTGAGTTGCATCCATGTTGCTATAGAGACTTGGCAGGTAAATTAACTATTTTTCCTGTTTAGTTTGTTGCATTTGTATTCAGTTGCATAGGTCCTATGAAGATGAAGCTGGTAGCAAAATCAGGTGCCACTCCCGGCCCCCCTGCTGTTACAAGAGAATCGCCTGCAGCGGGGGGGGGGGGGAGGAAGGGAGTCAGTGAAGCAATTCACACTTAAATGAGGGGCCAAACTGACGCAAGCGTGTGGCCATGCCCATATTTGGTCCTCAATGCCGGCCACGCCCACCTTCGATGCCGATCTGGCTACCCCTGCCCGGAAGAGGCAGCTAGAAAGTCAGCATCCGTGAGCAGAAAGCGGTGGTCTGTGAATGACATCGTTGACAGACAAATTGGGTGTACGCACCTGCCAATGCACTCGCAATATAACACCAAGTCTGTACCCAGCCTTCATTATCTGTGCACATGCCGTGCCTGTACTTGGGTTTCCATCTCCACTTTTACTAAAAAAAATATTTTTTATTGGAAAAATTGCTTTATGTGAATAATAAAGAATTTTTTCTTGGTAAGAACTCGGCTAGCAACTTTTTGGTCATATGGAGATAGTGTTGGCAAACAAGTCTGTGCTTGGGGTATTTTATTTAAGTGGTAGGAAGGGCTGGATGATTGGAGGAGTAGGTTACTCATGTAGATGATTACATTTGGGCATGACAGAGGAAATCTCAACTTTCTGCCATCGGGCACGCCACAGTAACATTTAAAATAAGTTACTCTGTGACAGCAAACCTGTTGTATACATAAACTACTGCAGTAGTCAGGTAAATGCCCACATTTGCAGGACTCAAAATGCCAAAGCAACTGGAATACATACTATTTACTGGTTTCTGTACTAGAATTTCTTCATGGGATTATTTCCAGGGCAGGCAGAGATGAGAAGTAACTAATCTCCTAATGCCAGCTAGTTAAAGACGTTATCCCTGCAGCACTATGTACCACACCTGAGACCTGTGCTAATAATAGGCTTTAATCTGCTCCACCTCAAGGATTACACTTTCAGAGCAGTCTTAATGCACAAAAACTTGGCGGTTTCCATAGAAGAGAAATTTGCTTGCCTGAAAACTCTTGTTTTGAAATGTCTTGCAGTATTTTCCCTTTTAATGTGACCGACTACAGAAGTTTTTTGGTTATTAATTTCCTATATGCAAGATGTCTAACTGCAAAAGTATAATTAACTAAGCAGTTGTAATTAATATAAAAGTACGTCTTTGACTGTTTTACCTTCTACCTAAAATTGTAGTTTTAAAATAGTTGTTTGCTGTTCCGTCACCAAATGACTATGTAAAATGTGTGAATTGAACACTGAAACAACAGGATGACCTCAGCTGTGTTAGCAATTTATGTAAATGTGTCACTACTAAGACCTGCCTTTTTATATATTTCCTTTTTTTGTATCTGGTGCACAGGTAAACTGAACATAAGGAGGAGCTCAAAGCAACAAACTAGATGTTTTGCTTCCACTTTGTAAACAGAATGACAGGGGGAGATTTATCAAGCCTTGGAGAGAAAGTATCAACCAGTGAGCTTCTACACTACCTGTCATTTTCCGAACACAGCCTGTAAACTTAGTTAGTAGCTGATTGGTTAATAATTTATCTCTCTCCAAGGCTTGATGCATCTCCCTAATCTGTATGATTGGGTTCTCAGCTGCTAAACCTCACATACGAGAGCACTCTTTGTCGGTTATTGAATGGACATCAACCACTACTTATTAGACCCTTTTGTCTGCCCAGAAACTCTGATTAGACAGACTTCAACCTAATTTTATTTTCTTTGACCACTTTAGCTACTTACTCTTCATTTCCATTTAACGGACCAGCTTGGGACACTTTCAACATTCTCATTGATGCCATGACAACTACTCTTTATGGTCGTCTTGTTCCTTTCTTCAGCTATTGACTGTGATGTAGCACTGCTGACTGCTTACTTTTAATCAAACGCCCCTTCATTTCTCACAAGTGTACTCTGTGATCTCATACCTGTCATGCTGAGATACACAGGAAGGAAATGCACATGGAAATTTTCTACATTGAAGTCTTTGCCTCTAACCAATGTTCCTGTAGCACACATGGATGAATGCCATCTATTCCAGGTGCTTTATCTGTTTTTAACTATGAAAGTGTTTTCCTAGATTAATATGGGAAAATTAAACTAGCTGGTCCATGAATGTTAATAGTAAAGTGCCTCAGTAACGTCATTCGGTCCTATTGGATTCATCTGCTGCATTTCCGCAATTATTGGCTCTTTAATGGCTTTATCCACCGTTTGCAGTGGAATTAAAGTGTATTTGGTAATTCAATATGTTAAAATTAGTGGCATTTAAGCACCCTTTTACTTTGAGTTCCCAAAATTGTAACCCTTTCATTGCACTGTTAATCGGTGTCCAGAATATTTCCTTCCTTGTTGACCTGCCTTGGTGGAATCTGGCACTCAGCATTAGTAACAAGTTGTTCATGTGATTACTTTCATGGGTCTGTTGAGTGCAGGGACACGTTCTCTTTAAGAAAATAGTAACTAAAGCCTTTATGGATTTAACAGTTGGCATGATGGATTATTCTTTTTTTCCAAACCACCTTTTTCTGTACTTTTGAATAATCTGCAGCCTCAGCTTCATGCAGCTCATATTACCTTTTATAGAGATGCTGCTGACCTTGACTGCTGAAGTAACTGTACTATTTAATCTCTGTACTCATTCAGACTCTTTATCGTCTGGTCATATGAATGTATGCTGCTACAGCCTGTCATACAGAAGTTTTGTGCCCCGAAGAGGCAGCACGAGTGACTGCCAGATGTCGGTACAGGGCAGGAGTCTCACCACCACTTATAATAATAGAGGCTGAGAGCCACTTCAAAACCTGGTGGTTTAACAAGGAGTGGGAGAGAGGTTAATATTAAGCAGGGGTGTCTGATCTAATATCAGAGAGGATCTGCGCTTGTTTAAGTAGGAAAAAATATTTTGATCAGCACTTTGCCCCAGGGGCCAGACAATTAGCTTGGCATGGTATCTTGCCCAGTGTATAAAAATTCAAAGACCCAGAAATCCTAGGGCTGGATATGTATTTTCTGTTTGTATGTCTGTATTGGCACACCACTGTTTGCATGTTGGTGTGCCAATACAGACAATATGGAGTCTATTCAGCAATAGTGACTATGTTGCCCACAATATTATCAGAGAACATCGTCACGATTTTTTATTAATTATAAATATTTATGGCTGCTATTCAGCATTATTTTCTGCAGGGACAGTAGTTGCGGTAACACGCTGTCCCTGTGATGTTACAGAAGGTATTGTTATCGGTTTCCGAAAACCATACCTTCTGTTACTGCTACTGCGCATGCTCAGTCATGCACTTCCGAACAGTCTCCGTCCCGGCTTTTAGGTGACCGCCGACGGGAAAGTGCATCTCCAGCCTGTCCAAAGTAATTGACGTGTATACAGGGAAACGGTATGATTTACCGTCGGACCCATGCCGGCGGTTGGAATCCTGACAGCGGCATCCCGGCAGAGGAGGAAATCCCGTTCGTCAAAGGTAAGTATGTTCTAACCTATTCTACCCCCTAACACTAACCCCCCCCCTTCCCCACCTAAACTCCCGGGGGGGTGCCTAACCCTAAATCTAAACTTAACCCTAACCCGCGGCTATCCGCGCCCGGCGTCCCTTTGAGCGGGATGTGTATGTCTAATGACAGGAATCTATATATCGACGCCTGTCTTTAGTCCCTTGCCGGGATATGACAGTCAGAAAGCCGGCTGTCGGGATTAGGTCCGCCGGCTTCCCGACTGCATACCAGATACAGGCTTTATATTCGTCTGTATGCATGTATATTTGTGCTTTTATATTTAACATTTAAATATAAATGTTAAATATAATAACACATAAATATAAATGTATACAGGCTAATATAAAGCCTGTGTATACATGTCAATCAATTTGGCAGGTTTAACAGGCTCTAGAGTGACTTACCTGTCTGCCGTCACTGCAAACTAGGGACGGAGACTGGGCGGTGTTGCACGATGCTGCAGGGACTTATGGGAAAATTTCCCACTGTCCCTGCAGTTTTTGGGGAATTTAATGTCATTTCTTCATAGAACGCCATTCTGAGATGGTGTTATATAAACTAAGGATTTTTTGAGCAATTTAACGCTTTTTTTCTTTGCTGAATAGCAAAAAGCGTTAAAGCACTGTAGTGATCAATGGCTGATATCTGCCAGATGGGAATTAATGGAGGAGAAGATTGCATTCTCTTTTCCTTTAACCCGTTGCTGAATAGGAGATTTACTTAAAAGGCGGAAATTATGATTTCCGCCTTTTTTTATGTAAAATAATCATTGCTGAATGTGTCTTATCATATCATATATAGTGTCATCAACCTTTTTAGATATACTTTATACACTCAGTAGCTACTTTTTTAGGTGCAACTGCTGGTTATTGTAAATATCTGCAGTCCATCATGTGGCAGCTGCTCAATACATGAAAGTATGCAGACAAAGACAAGATGTTCAGGGTTTCATTGAAAACACCAGAATGGGGAAGAAGTGTGTTCTTCAAAGTGACTTTTACTGTTCAATGACTGGTGGTACCAGATGGGATGGTTTGAGTTTATCAGAAACTGCTAATCATTTATGTGTATATAATATGTATTTATTTATTTAAGGGGTGTGTCTAGTGCACAGGTTCTCAAAATCTGACCTCAGGACCCCAAACAGTGCATGTTTTCCAGGTCTCCTCACAGAATCACAAGTGAAATAATAATCTCCACCTGTGGATCTTTTCAAATGTGTCAGTGAGTATTGAATACACCTGTGCTCCTGCTGGTTGACCTGGAAAACGTCATCTGTGTGGGGTCCTAAGGACTGAGTTTGAGAACCACTGGTCTAGTGCAAACTTAAGAGAGCTGCATGGAGGCCCCGCCGCCCACCCTCCTTCCCTTACTCACTGACTGCCTCCTAGCCACAGCCTCTCAACTCCTCCCCCGCCAGCACTGTATGTGTCTGCAACTGGCACCCCCAATTCCCCACACTCAAGCCCAACCCTCCCACTTGTGGACCCCCTATCCCACTTGTGTAAGAGGGATTCGGTGTCTGCTGCCCTGCGGGTGTGCTCTCGTAGCTTACCTGGCGTCGCCTCCTCTCACCTTTAGGCTGTATGGGTAACAGACTGTCCTGGTATGCCAATCTGGGAGGGAGGAAATAATGTGAGAGCCGTCTTCCTCAAGGCAGACTGACACGTCTTACTGAACAGAGAACCACTCGATACAGGTATTTGGGTTTTAAGTGAAGATAATCCCTGGCACTTTTGGCCTTAGATCCTGAGTTTCACCTATAGGTACTCGCGCACCAGGTGGAGACTCGACCTTGCACCAGATTGCAAGGCCCACTGTCCTCCCAGAAAGAAAGACAGGTAGAGACACACAGTAAGTGACCGTACACACACACACACACACACACACACAGATGTTTCTCACTGTGACCATTCTTGTTCTTCGTCTGCTCATTCGCCTACATATCCCTGTAAGGTGGCAACAAAACACCACAGTCGTGCAGGGCCTAAACTTAACTTAAGTGTGCCACACAACTACACTTACTACAACATCATCGCCCTCAACCTACTGTGTGTGTAGTGTGCACAACGATTTAAATAACCGTTCTAACATTTGCCCTGCACAGAACAACAACCACAATGACAGACGGTTATTACACAAGAGCAAACCTCAGTTCTGTCGCTTTAAATGTAATCTGCCTACCTGCCTAAGCAGAGCTGACCAGCCTTTCTCTAGCCCCGGATAATGGTGACTGCGGATGGGTAACGTATATTTAAGTGGGGGCCTGATAGCCCTCCACGTGAGGGGAGCAGGACACAATGTGTGCGGAGCTGGACCACTCCTCCACAAGGGAAGCAACGGGAAGGTGGGTGCCACACAGATATTCACACCTCCGTATAGAAATATGCAGCGGCTGCCTATCAGTTTATAATTATTGTGACCTGGGCCTAATGCTCAGTCACTCTCAAAGGCTCCGTGCCCTGGGCCTAGTGCCCATGTATGGTCTTGCAGGTGGCTCAGGCTATCAGCCTGCCTTCTTCAGGGCACAGAGAAGGGACTCGGGCCTAATGCCCAGAGTCCCCTTTTATTAATAATGGCCCAGGTCTATGGGCCTGCCTATTGGTGGACACACAGTGACCTTGACCTAAAGCCCAGGGTAACTTTATCAAGGGCACAGGCCTATCGCCCGCACACAATTAGTGATCATGGCCTCAACCACACCTAATTGGGGACAATACCAAATTTACAGGGCCTAGTGCCCTCTACAGCGCCTTGGTTAGTGCCTGCCTAATCACTCACAGGCCTAATGCCTGTCACTGCCCACGGGCCTACTGTCTGAATGCCCTGATGGTCAAGGGAGGGGTTGATAATACCAGTGGCCCAAGGCCGTCTACCGGTATGTTGGGAGAGGCTGCAGTGGGGAACTTTGTTAGCTCTTTTACTTCCCACCGCTGTAGCACTCCCCAGTCCTCAACTTCTTTCTTGTGCCGCTGGCCCACCCTGGCCAGTGTCGCTGCCTCTTGTCTGCGTCCAGCCGTGTCAGTTCATCCTCTTTGTTTCCACGGCCACAGGAGCGCTTTCCGAGGCGTCCGCCTTCTCTTCATGGGGTCTGATCTCCCTCTCTGACAACAGACACCTCCCACTCTGCGTGATCTAATATGACACCACAAGTGGGCGGGGCTGTGAGGTGGCGAGCCATTGTTGGCTCACCACGTCCGCCTCCGTTTGGCTGCAGGAAGAAGCGACGGTCATTTGGAGCAGCCTGCGAGCCAATCATGGCTCGTGGGCTGCACCAAATGCACGCCGCTTCTTCCACTTGACCGGCGCTGGGAGCAGATGCACCGTCCCAGCGCCGACTTCATGCTGTCTGTTTACCTGGTGCTTGGCACAGAAACACTATCCCAGTGCAGGCTGCTGATGTCTCTACCCGCTGCTACAGCTGCACTGTTGCTGGGATCAGAAGCTTAATCCCAGCACTGTTTGCCGTGCTCCTCCCCACACTTGTGGCCCCCCATTTTGGATGAGATGGTGGGGCAAGAAGAATAAAACTTGAGGGAGAGGATGAACGAGTTAGGTGGTGGTGGGCAGGTGAAAGAGGCAGAGATTGGGAAGGCGGGAGGAGGCACCTGTCAGTACTTGGAGTAATACAATACTTTTCTTAAAGGAAGCTTTAATAAAATTAACAATTTCAAATACATTAGTAGTGGGTGGTCAGCGGCAATCCAAGAAATTGGTAGCACATGCGAGGTTTGAGTTGCAAGTAGAGGTAAATATTTGTTTGTGTTTTGTCACTGGCAACATTTTAAGGAAGCTTTGTAGTACACGTGGGCATTTAGGGACTAGTTTGGACATTTTGCTATAAGTTGGGGTCAGAAAGCAGGTTTGTAACTTTTGTAGCCACTAGAGGTAGAGCTTAGTGGAATGTGGAAGATCTGTTGGGCATTGTGAGTTAAGTGATAAGGGGGCAGTCCTTTAGGGGGGTGTTTTTAATTACTGAAGTTAGGAATAATGTGCAGCCTTTTTTTTTTTTCAAAGGCTGCACATTCTACAGCCATGGCCAAAAGTTTTGAGAATGACACAAGTATTGGTTTTCACAAAGTCTGCTGCTTCAGTTTTTATGATGGCAATTTGCATATACTCCAGAATGTCATGAAGAGTGATCAGATGAATTGCAATTAATTGCAAATTCCCTCTTTGCCATGACAATGAAATTAATCCAAAAAACATTTCCACTGCATTTTAGCCCTGCCACAAAAGGACCAGCTGACATCATGTCAGTGATTCTCTCATTAACACAGGTGAGTGTTGACGAGGACAAGGCTGGAGATCACCCTGTCATGCTGATTGAGTTAGATAACAGACTGGAAGCTTTAAAAGGAGGGTGGAGCTTGAAATCATTGTTCTTCCTCCTTCACCATGGTTACCTGCAAGAAAACGCGTGCAGTAATCATTGCTTTGCACAAAAAGGGCTTCACAGGCAAGGATATTGCTACTAGCAAGATTGCACCTAAATTAACCATTTTTCGGATCATCAAGAACTTCAAGGAGAAAGGTTCAATAGTTGTGAAGAAGGCTTCAGGGCGCCCAAGAATGTCCAGCAAGCGCCAGGACCGTCTCTTAAAGTTGATTTAGCTGTGGGACCGGGACACCACCAGTGCAGAGCTTGCTCAGGAATGACAGTAGGCAGGTATGAGTGCATCTTCATACACAGTGAGATGAAGATTTTTGGAGTTTGGCCTGGTGTCAAGAAGGGCAGCAAAGAAGCCACTTCTCTCCAGGAAAAACATAAGCGACAGACTGATATTCTTCAAAAGGTACAGGGATTGGACTGCTGAGGACTGGGGTAAAGTTATGTTCTCAGATGAATCCCCTTTAAGATTGTTTGGGGCATCTAGAAAAACGCTTGTCCGGAGAAGGAAAGGTGAGCGCTAGCATCAGTCCTGTGTCATGCAAACAGTAAAGCATCCTGAGACCTCATGTGTGGGGTTGCTTCTCAGCCAAGGGAGTGAGCTCACTCACAATTTTTGCCTAAGAACACAGCCATGAATAAAGAATGGTACCAAAACATCCTCCAAGAACAATTTCTCCCAACCATCCAAGAACATCTTGGTGACGAACAATGCCTTTTCCAGCATGATGGCAAAAGTGATAACTAAGTGGCTCGGGAAACAAAACATCGAAATTTGGGGTCCATGGCCAGGAAATTCCCCAGTCCCTAATCCCATTGAGAACTTGTGAACAATCCTCAAGAGACGGGTTGATACACAAAGACCCACAAACTCTGACAAACTCCAAGCATTGATTAGGCAAGAATGGGCGGCCATCAGTCAGTATGTGGCCCAGAAGTTGATAGACAGTATGCCAGGGCGAATTGCAGAGGTCTTGAAAAAGAAGGGTCAACACTGCAAATATTGACTTTTTACATAAACTTAATGTAATTGTCAATAAAAGCCTTTGACACTTATGAAATGCTTGTAATTTTACTTCAGTATACCATAGTAACATCTGACAAAAAGGTCTAAAAAGACTGAAGCAGCAAAGTTTGTGAAAACCAATACTTGTCATTCTCAACTTTTGGCAATGGCGGTACATGCATTCTATAAAGTGCATCAGATTGACCGATTTTATTGTGGTTTTATACCATTTGCCCAGTGGTTAGCATTGCTGCTTTACAGAGTAGGCTTCAGGAGTCTGATTGTTCAGAGATTGTTCGATCCTAGGTTTACATGGGTTTCCTTCGGGTGCTCAGATTTCCTCTGTCCAAAAAGCAGATTGATCTGCTAACACTGCTGAGAAAAATGAAATCCTAGTGTGGGGGGATACTTGTGTGGTATAGAACTTAGACCCGTATTCAATTTGAGCGGACTCGCAATACTTTTCCGCCTCCTGGACTTTTCGCCTACATCGCCTGTTTTATAGGCGGAAAAGTATTGCGTGTGTGCCCGCGTATCCCCATATTCAATTTGAAAGTAGGTGAAAATGGGACCCGGCGAAACTTAAACAAGCAGAAAGTACTGTCAGATTTGGTGAAATCAGCCTCACCCCCCAAAAGATGCTGTTAGCTATGGTTACCCCCGATTTGGCTTGCTGAAGGGATATGGTGTTTTTAAACTGGCTCAATAGCTGCTAAATAGCGTTTTTGTATAAGTGCTGCAGAATAGTATTCAGGATTATTTTTTGCAGAAAATAACTTATCCCAGCAAATTTGGGGTACTTGAAAATGGGGGCCAGCATATTTTAAAGTGGCTAAAGTTAAGTTGACAAAATCGTGAAAAATGCACCTGCCGCAAGCCCCTGCAATTAAAAACACACATGGGACATACTTGGGGACCCCCCAGATTCTAGTTCGCTAGTTTTTAACTTTGTCCCCCAACATTGTTTTTTTTTTTTGCCCCCAAATTCAAAGTGATTTTTTGGGGTGTTAAGTGTTTTTTAAACATTTTTTGACAGTCTACCTCTGGGGGACTGTCTGAAGGCTGCACGGGGGTTCCCACAACGTTGCACCCCAAAACCCCAACTCTGCCCTTTTCCGCCTGTTATTCTTAGGCAAAACTTTTCTGCCTATTACATTGCATTGACTTTCCACCTAGGCGGAAAGTCTTTCAAATTGAATACGGCGATACTTTTCCGCCTGGGGAAATGACATAATCGGCGAAACTTTTCCGCGGATTTCGGCTTTTCGCCTCAAATTGAATACGGGCCACAAACTGTAACCTCAAATGAAGCATTGGCTGTTGTGACTCTTTGTGCACTCTTTGTACATCGCTGCGTGACATGATGGTGCTATATAAATGAACTATATAATAAATACATTTGATATATGCAGAGTGGTTCCTTTCAGATACACTGGGCTAATTATTCCTGAATCTATAACTACAATACATTGTGTTGGGGGATTGAGGGAAATTTTGATATGGACTTCCTCCTCTTCAGATAATTGATACATTGTTAGCTAATACATGAGTCAATGTAAAATATTATGTACAGAATAGGGAATTGGAACAAAATATGAATATTTTAACAGTAACATTTTTCTCTAGGAAATCACATGACTGCTTAATAAACCACAGCCAAAATGAATTGCTGAATTGTTCAGATTTTTCATTTGGCACTCTATTGTGAAGCCTTTAGTTATTGGAATGCTATGTTTTCGTATTGCATAATATCACAAGTAGCACTGGTCTTGGCTAAGGATGTAGTTCTACTTTTTCAAGAAGTGCTACTTAAAAAAAGAAATCTATAAATGAAAGAAAAGGCAGTCCCTGAGAATATTCATTAAATTAATAACAAATGACCTACATTTACTAAGCAGCACATAAAGTTTAAAACAAAATAAAAAAATTGCAGAGGAAAATTCTTCCTCCAAGATGTCTCTTCCGGATGTGATCTCTCTAGAGAAAAATTAGGAAACTCCACTCCAGTTTTCCGTCTAATCCACGTAATGTCTGTTATATTTTGCAGCTGTACAAATGATGACAAATTTAAAAGGAGGCTTTTGTAGTAATTGAGATGAGCTAATATAGAAATGTACCGTAGTTTATACTTAACACTAATGCTTATATTTAGACATTGCTGCATCTCGTCAGTAATTATATGACCAATTTAAATGAATAACTAGGATTTTATGGGGTAGGCAAAAATATCTGGAGCAAAGACTTCCTAGAATAACATCTGGTTTCTAATGTATGTAAATATCCCATCTTTATAGGACAGGAAAAGTTTACTTGTAAAAGAAATGTTTATAGATTTATAGCAGAACTGAAATTCATAATTGCATATGCAACCCAATATTGTGATGTGTCTGTGTCTTGTCTCTATTGTCACTAGATGATGTAAAGCTCTTCTGTTTAACGTTCAAGTACAGGCACAACACAACTAGTTACTTTTTACTTGTATATTTGGCATGCTTTTGCATGCCTGACAACTCATATACCCACCTTTAAATAGTTAATGCTAAAATTATTAAAAGTATATGATATCACTAAAGTTGTATTCTGCAATTTGTCCTGTAAAATGCAGCTGTGCGAATGGTTATCTGTGAAATCATGTCTACCTGCTTCATCAAACAAATACTGTCCTGAATGCCATCTAACACCATTACAAATGTAGCTGATCTCCTGACTGATTATAAGCTTGTTTGGCTGTAGTGTATTTTGCAGTGTGCAGAGGGTTTTACTGTAAATTGATTACATTTGCTATTGGTACCCTTTCAAACTTGTTAATTTACTAGGATATAAAATGCAAATAAAACCATATAAATTGAAATCAATTTTGAAACCTTTAGGAGGGCAGATTCGATTTACAGTAAATGATGCTACTGTATAAATGTCGGCAATTAGGGACTGCCTTACTGACTAAGCAAGTGGCCCAGTGAAATAGGAGCATTTATGGCATTTAACGGTCACAATACCGACTGCGGAATACTGACAGATTGTGTAGGTAAGTAGAAGAGTCAGGGGGACGGTTAGGGTTAGGCACAGGAGGGAGGGTAAGGGTTAGGATGCGGGAGGGGTGGGTTAGGTGGAGGGTAAAGGTTATATGTTCTGGGATTCTGAATGTCGGGATGTCGGTATCCTGACCGCTGGGATCCCGTACCTAACCCTTTGTGTACTCCTTGCCCTTACAGTAGTTTTTTAGATATGTGCTGGATATAGGGGGAGATTTATCAAAGCTTGGAGAGTGATAAAGTAACATCCAATCAGCTCCTTACTGCCATTTTACTGGCTGTGTTTAATAAATGACAGGAGCCGATTGGTTGGTACTTAATCTCTTTCTACTTGATCTCCCCCATAATATCATAGCTAATATAACAGTGTGCTAATACATTACAGTAAAGAACTCAGGAGCTGATGCATTAAGAAAACAGATTTTTTTTTTTTTTGTATTGCCAGAGTAAAGGTTATATATTAATAGGGATATTGGTAATATCCCCTTTTAGGGGTGCCTATTTTTCGAGTGTCATGGTGGTTCTAACCTGTTTTGTTAACTGCATCATTTGATCCAGTTCTCAAAACAGAAGCATTAAACCAATTCTTTATTCTTGGTGTAAAACACTTTTTGTAATGCAGTACTACTCCTTTAGTTTGATTTCTAAAAAATGAAAGGTGCCAGGTAATTATAGACACAACTGTAGCTAATCAGTGCCGTGCTGCTTCCACTTGTACCACTATTTCAAATTTCCCTGGCTCAAGTCAAGATTCCCTTATGGAGACTAACACATGATCCATCCAAGTGGAGGACGTAGCGCTAATGTAGTACAGTGATTTCTGTATAAATAAGTACAAAAAAACCCTGTTAAACCCCATTCATTTAATTAATGTTATATTTTAAAAGTGAAAACCATTAATATAGATCTTAAAATACTGAACCTGCATCACTTGGATAAAAGTGAGTGTCATGTCTTTTCACCAGGCATGAAATTATTTCTACAGAAGTGGGAGGCTCTGGGATGCTGGTTTATTCTCTCAGGGAGAGCTCTGTGAAATTTACGAGTCTCCTGGATATTCGGGAGTGTAGGCAAGTATGAACTTCTGAGGATTTCCTAATTCTAGTACAGGTTGTAGGTCTCTTACGTATTCTTTGCAAGGTTTTCATTAACTTTCTATCAAAAAGGCAGTATCTAAGCATAACACAGACACCTCAAATTATATTTTCAATGTTCATAAGGTCATACAGAACCACTTATTTAAACGCTATACCATGGTGGAAAATTCAATTTAACGCGATGTGGAATACCGCTGGGAATGAGTGCCTTAAGCTGTAAGCCCTCGACTAGAGGATTCCTGCTAATACCCTACTGAGGAAACTAGTGCCGCAATGCTAGGTGTGGGCTTACTACGTGCGCTAACAGCATCGCGCCAGGCACTAAAGTTGGAGAATGACGTTCACCGCAACTAAACCCCTAGCATTAGAACGGCAAATTGTATCTCCCAACTTAGCTGCCAGGTTCGATGCAGACAATTGAATACCATCGGGCACTCATTCCTGGTGCTATTCAACATCGCATTCAGTTGAATTTCCCCATGTGTGTGCCTTTTTCTCCTGTTAGGTGGCCATGTAGTGAGCATTGTGGTGCCGTAGAGTAGATATATAGAAATCCTGCACAACTTGTATTCTTTAGGGACCAGGGCCTTCATTCATGCTAAGATGAATTTAAGATTGGACAGGATGCTCAAGTGGTTATATTGCCAAAACCAAACATGATAGTAATAAACTATTACATGTCACAGACTAAAAGCAGGGCCTACAGCCATGCAGCAGGTATCTGACTGTAGGAGCAGAAGTCTGCATTAAATGCAACATGCCACATTGGCTATTAGTATATGGATGGAGGTTGGCCTCTGGTGACGCACAATTTTCTTTTTTTCTTCTTGTACATTCCTGCTAATTAGGTTGACACATCGATTACTAATGACTGCACCATTTTGCACCGAGGAAGCATTTGATGAAATGTGAAGATTGAGAATCCTTCAGTTCACATTGGAGTCTGATTTGCCTGAAGAAACAAGAAAAGAGGGAATTGGGAGCGGGGTTCCCTTATAACTGTTTTCCACCAAAATCCCAGGTCCAGTAACAGGACGCTGAACACTTTTAAAGCTGTGTTGCAGTGGATTGAACCCCGTTTTACACTGCAGGCTGGACCAGGGATATTGACGGGGCTTACCTCTGCTGGTGCTTGGAGATTACATCCACTCCAAGCGCCAGGAAATGTGTCTCTCTCTATGCTGTGAACGGGACCTGGGTAGTATGACCCAGGATACCCGTTTCCACTGAGCCTTACCTGGGTCTTACCCACGTAAAACCCTGCTCGAGACCCGGGTTGACACTGTAATAACACAGATTCTTGTGGTGGTGGAAAAGGGTATTAAATGGCAGGGCTACCTATAGATGGGACTTGCCTGTAGTTGTTAGCAGGGGCGTATTAAGAGAGTAGGGGGCTGGTGTGTATTCCTCGTCCAGGGCCCTCTGCTGGCAGCAGACTAACCCGTCTGACCGCCGACCGCGGCATCAGTAGACTCTGGGCACTAATCTGTGCCCAGTGTCTACTGCGCAAGAGCAGATTGCCAGGGAATGGCGCCGCCGCCATTTTCCTGGTGATTTCCTCACTGCGCATGTATAAAACGCAGGAAAATGGCCGTGGCTGACATTTTCTGGCGTTTTGTGCAGGGCTGAGAAACCTAATATGTATATGGTGCAGGCCTCCCTGGGCCCAGGGGCCCGTGTGCACCGCACACCCTGCACCCATTATATATACGTCCCCGGTGATTTGGTTTTTAATGGAGGTTTTTAAATTATTCAGGCTGCTGCCATGAAGTTGTATTTACTAGAATTGCAAGCTACCATGGCAATACACAATTAAATGTAACATTTAGCAAGTATGAGGTTGTTTATGGATCAAAAAAAGAAAACTATATAACAAGGCTAGACACTTTTAACATGCATAAGCTTAATGTGAAGTGACAATGACAGAAAAGCACTATTAATACTTTAGTATGAAAAACCCTATTCGCACATGGAAGCTGAGAATAGCGTGATATATTTAAGTCGTCCTAAACATAACCGTTATGCTGTAGCCCACAGAGAATAAGTTTACTGGATTCTGAGCCACTTAAGGCATTTTGTCATTTTAAAAAGCAATTAAAGCCATCATTGCTGCCTCCCAGAGCTGGGGGTCAAGAGTATTACTATACACACAAACTGTATATGTAATTTATTATTGTTTGTGTGTGGAAAAAAAAATATTGTTGAAGAGAAAAACTTTTATTTCTATCAGGATGGAAAAAAAATCAGCTTGTTGCGGTAAATACGTTTTTGTGCCCTCTGTTTTTTTTTGGGTGGTTTTTTGAGCAGAAGAGGGGCTGTCCAGCCATTGAGAAAGCACCGCTCTTTATGAGCTAAATTCAGTCAGTGCAGATTATTGCTGATTCTATACCCATACTTGCCTGCTTTTGAAAAAGCATTTCATGGAGATTGTGAAAGCAACACCTATGAGTGCGGCGTTACAGTGGACGAGTTCTGCTACATCTTAGGGGTGTGTCATAAAATTGTTTTACATCCAAATGTAAATGAGCCCAAAAGCAGTTAGTAACGTTAGTAAGATCTACTTGTTGGTGAAAACACACTGATACTTTTCAGAAAATGCATAGGGATCATTGTGCTTTATATCCAATGCAGGGAAATTTATACTAATGATCCAATTTGAATGTATCTTTTTTTTTTTTTTTTTTTTTTTTTAAACTGCACCTAAAGGCGCGTACACACTAGGCGATCAGGAAAGACAGTACGATTACGACATCGTAATTGTACCGTCGTTCTTGATCCCCTCTAGTGTCTGCACTGAACGATCAGTCGTTCAGTGCAGGCACTGTCCATCATTCCTGAACATGCCAATTTCTCCTTATCGGCAGATTGTGCTGCATGTTAAGGCGATGGACAATGTCGGAAACGACCAGCGGGAGTGCATAGCGCTGGTCGTTTCTGACATAAAAGTGCACGATTTGTGCACGATTACTGAGCGATTGCACGATTACGATGTCGTAATCGTGCAGTCACTCAGTAATATCGCTCAGTGTGTACGCACTTTTACTCCCATTATGAAGTGGTTAATCAGGGGGATTGCTAGACTCTTCAAGGAGACAGGGAGATTACTAATATATCAGGGAGTCTCCCTGACAATGAGCAAGCGTTGGCAAGTAGGTCTATACCTAAATCTGCACCTCTACAACAGATTGCCATTTTAAAGGGGCCTATCCATTAGCAGATGTTTTTCTGAACGATGAAAGACAAAAGATAGCTATTGAAAATTCCGGTGGCTGTGCTGAAAGATATCTGTCATGTTATGTACATGACAGATATTTGCAAAAGACGAATGAACGTTGCATGACATCATTCAGGGAGAGGATTTTTTTTCTCTCAAGTGCTTTGTAGCTGCTGTTAATATCGTTCGTCATTTACTGCATATAAATTGCCAGATATTTCTAATATCTGGCAGCGATATGCGATAATTGACTAACATGTCGGAGAGACGAAAGATGAAATTTATCAGCCGCGGGAGTCCGCATCTGTCATCGTTCAGGGCCTATCCATTAGCAGATAAATTGGACGACTGAACGATATATAGTTCAGTCGTTCAATTTATCTGCTAATGGATAGGCCCCTTAAGAGTGATTTTGATTTTCAGAGTTGTTCTGCAGAAATGTTCTTTTGTGTTTGCACTCAGGGTCAGTGATGTTACAGCATATGAACAGAGTACTGATGTCTCCGCTTTCTGACTCTTATCAGTTCCTATAAGTTGTTTTATGATATTTTCCCTTTATAGGTTGTATGCAACCGTAACCATGCTCCAATGGACAAACGCATGTCACCGTAAACATGCTCTAATGAACAAACGCATGTCACCGTAAACATGCTGTAATGGACAAACGCATGTCACCGTAAACATGCTGTAATGGACAAACGCATGTCACCGTAAACATGCTCTAATGGACAAATGCATAACACCGTAAACATGCTCTAATGGACAAATGCATGTCACCGTAAGCAATGTTGTCACCTTTAGAATCGGAATAGCGAGATGGAGAACGCATGTCACATTGACTCGTACCAAGACTTTTCATTCTTTCACAATTTGTCCCTTTTATCTACCTAAATTTCACTGCAGCTTTCTGACATTAGATATAAATATTGTATCCAGTGTAGATGAATCCTGCAATTTAAGCAGACACCATATGCTCAGATATAATATAATAGTTGTGACTTTTAAATCTGGTATTAATAATTGTTCACATATAGAGAATGTTGCAGATGGCCAAAGACTTTATGCATAAGGGGGAGCTGTTCCCAGGCATGATATGCTTACCTCATTGAGCTAAGCTGGATCTCATTAAACAGTGATATCCTGCAGTAATGAGGTTTTCAGGACATCTAGAAGAGTCACAGTTGGACAGCTGTGGTCTAGACTGGAGAAGCGCCCATGCCTACAGCATAGCATAGCACTATAATCATTTTGCTGAAAGAGTTCCTATCCATACCAGTTATGTAATTTTGTATGATCAGCATAATACTCTATTTTTTTTTTCTGTATGCCATATTCAGAAATTAAATATTTCAAATTCCGAATGGCTTGATATTGCTCAGTTTCCTCCTAGTAAATATTAGCTACATTTTACTGGCTAATCATATGGGCTAATTTTGAAGCTTATGAATATTTGATTCTCTTCAAAAGGGAATGATTTGGTTAGAAATTCGGGTTGCCATCCATTCCTCTGGATAGTCTGGAAATCAAATGTTCAATATGGAGGGAACTGGACAGGCAACATATGAAAATATCATGTGGGGGGGGGCAGTGTGACGCTATCAGTGTGCTTAGTGCTTGCCTCCCTTCTGCTTGCGGACTGCCTCTCATCAGCCTCCCCTGGAAGAGAGCACTTCACTTGATCCCCCTGACAGGAGGTCAGGGTCATGCAGGCCATGCCTTCAGGGGTATTGTGGCTGGCGGGAGGCAGCATGACAGATAGCGGCAGCAGCACCTGGGGTAAGTGTACTACATGCACAGTGGGGGTGGATGTGCAAGGTATATAGGTGTTAGGGAGATAGTACTGGGTATAGACTGCCCAGTGATGTATTGCAGTAATGTAGTGCATGGAGGTAGTGCTGGGCATTGAAGGATCAGTGATGTAGTGCTGTAATTTAGTATGGGTACTTTGATCATGGTATAGCGAGGTTAGGGATGTAGTGGAGTATGGTAGGAAGTTTGTTCTGTTTTATACAGGAGTTAGTGAAGTAGAGCAGTGTATAGAAGATCAGTGATGTAGTGTTGTGCAGAGTTAGTGAAGCAGTGCAGTGATGTAGTATGGGGATGTATTGCAAAATATGGAGTGGTGAAGGATGTAGTGCAGGATATAGATGAACCCCCCATCATATAAAATACAAGCCAAATTGGTTCTATTAAAACACCCTTAATTGAGTGTTGCTAATAATCAATTAGATAATTGAGAGACTCCCTGTTTTTGTCAAAGGCTTGTACCTTAGCTTGGACAAGTAATGTTTTCATTAGATAGGCAGCATTCCTGGCAACTCTTAATATATCCTTTGATGATGGGGCAAAGTTAGGGTGAGAACACCCAATTATTACTTTTATTTTTTAGATATTGTTTTGATATGGTCACAACAAGCTGTTGAAACCTTAAGCAAACCCAGAGTACAAACCTAGAATGTTGGCTGACAATGTACAGCCTTCTATAAATTTATTTGAAAGAATATTTGTCATTTGAGCAACAGAAATTTTAGATCAATATCCATTTATATTATCTTCTACCCCCAACAACACTCCTGGCTTAGGAGATGGTGCTAAACAGAATCTGCCAGTCTGATGATTGTTTAAACTGGGCATCTTTACTGTACCTCTCCAAAGTTACCTTCCCTCCTACATATTTACACTCCAAGACCTCTGGGGTAACCAGTCGACATGTTGACAATCAATATGCAGACATGCATTTAGGTTCACATGGTTAAAATGTCAGCACGTTCAGAATGTCGACATTTAACATGTTGACAATAAAATGTCAACTTTGTTTTTTGTTGATCGGGTTACGCTAAAATATCAAAAGAACATTGCCATTTTGAACATGTCAACATTTTAACCATGTCAACCTTAATACTTGTCTACATATTGATTGTCGACCTAATGACCGTGTCAGCATTCTAAATGTTGATATTCTGGTCTTGACATTCTGACTGTTGACAAGTCATACCACACTCCACTCTAGACCAGTAAGTAGTATTTTAGAACATTGATAGCTTGGTACAGTAGAGCTACAGCTCTATTTCATGGGTTGACCACTGCACAGGTCCTTCCCTGCATTGATGAGCACTGCTTTTGCTTCTTTCTTCTGCCACTGTCCATCCAGGCTAGTGATGTCTTTCCCTCTTAACCAGAACTTTTCTCCTGTTGAGTACAGCATTTTTTAAATTCTGTTTACGGTGTTTGATATTCTTTTGAATGTCTTTGCTCTAGTTTATTTTCTTTTGAGAATACTTTCCATCTTCTCCTCCCACCATCAGGCTTATAATGCCATTTCTCCACTTGACATGGATCTCCGCAGCCATCTCTGTGACTCCATGTTGATTGACTGAATTTGAATTCTTAGAGATTCAAGCTCTTCAAGGCTGGGAAGCAACTCATACTTCCTGGACCGAGCTTCTCCAGTGGCGGGGACCTCTCACTCTAAGTGAGCCTTCTCTCCTGGTCTACTCCTATGGGCAGCTCCCGGTCCAGCACTGGGCACCGCTCCACATCTCCAGCTCTGACATGTTCTGTGTCCCAAGCCAGGCTCATTTCTACATCTTTACAGTTAACTCCCGCTAAGGACTTCACCATTCTGGTTCTAGATCACTTTAAGCAGTTATGTGCACAAGAGAGGCTTTGTATAGTTTTTTGTTTTGATTTTTTTTTCACTCTGCTGACAGGTGTGTTTGTTTTTTTTTTTTAAATCTTTCAGTGTTCTCTTACCAACTACATATTTTGAATATTTTTCTAGCTTATACAAAACTATCCTCAAATTCCAACAATGAACCCCACAATGTGCGAGTCAGAGGTTGATACCATGCCATGCAATCGTCTCTTTACCATATAATAAATTTTGCATACGGTGGATTGGCATATGTACTCTTGTCACCTTGCAATCAATCTTTGGTCCCTGATGGGTCACACCTTGAAATGCAATCATAATGACCTATAGGACTGGAAACCAGGAGCGTGGTATCCCATCATACTGAAAACCAGTCTCAAGCAGGTATAGGTCTGGTGCCTCATTGGAGATAGTCCCCCCCCCCCTTTCCCCCATAATAAAAACTACATGCCCCACACTGATAAGGCCACCCCCCCCTCCCTTCTACCATTACTGTCTGGAGTATACAATCTTGTTAATTACCCCAACAATAATGCCAATGGTCCCTGATCAGCCTTGGACTGGTTTCCACTGTAGCAGGGAACTCTGTCATTGTAATAACCATCAGAGGTTGTCTTTCATAGATTTGTGAAATTTTAAAAACAAAAATAATAATCCCATGTAGTCCATGTACATTTAGGCTGTGTATGAAGCTCACAATGGTGGCCATACAGCAGGCATACGTTTGCAGTACGATGTTACCATACTAGCTTGTGATATAAGATGTTGAGTTTGTTTTGTACCCCATGTTAATCTATCATGGTTGTCATACTGAAAGAATAGTTACAAGTGTTTTCTGCTTTATCTGTAAAGTGGAAAGGAAAGGAGGGGACAGGGTTATGTGGGGGGGGGGGAGAGATATGATCAATTTCATCATGTGAGCTATGGTAAATAAGGGTTGGGACATGGTCAGAATCACTAATCCGAAAAGTTTTCTTTTTAGATAAATTTAGGATAATGGATCGAACCCTGGGAGACCTTGATTGAGGGTGCTCATCTTGCCTATATGACTGAAACATTTACTGCATAGATTAGGCTTAGTAGCACAAATGTTGGGTGGTTCCAGCCAGGTCCATAGGGAGGGATATACAAGAGATGCCGCCACCTAGGACACAGGGCCGTGGGGGCAGCACCATCTCTGCCCCAAAGCCCCCTGCATCTGGCTAGCAGGGTTGCTGCAACAGCACCATGCAGCCAATAGTGCAGCTTCTATGCTGCTGGCGTCGTGATGTCACTGCCGGAGAGCAATGCTCCATAGCTGGCTCCAGCACCCACAGAACTGGCTCCTATGGATTGAAGCATTGCACTACAATTTGCATCTTTAGCCCAAGTATTAATGTCTTTTCTTTTGATGCCACTACAATCTGTCCACTACTTCGTAGAAGGCATATATGTAGTAACAGTGTAACTTGACATGTTATAAATACAACACAATATAAATTGACATATATTGGGAGCAACATGCAGTACTGCAATAAAATGACTAGGCAAAGTAGGGTAACTCACTGTGGTGTCCTATTTACAAAGCAGTGTTAGGAGACAGAGTGAAAAGTGATAAGGTGCCAGCCAATCAGCTCCCAAATGTCATTTTTCAAACACAGCCTGTGAGATGGCAGTTAGGAGCTGATTGGCTGGCACCTTTATCACTTTTCACTCTGTCTCCTAACACTGCTTAGTCAATAGACCCCTGTATCTTGTAGGGCAAGCGGTGGTAAGTTGAAGGCACTATGGTCCTCGATGAACATGTACATTATGTCTGGGCGAGTTTACAGAGTTGCTAAAGGGGATTTGGAGACAAAATATATTTGATAGCAGACTACAGCTTCTAGATGACCATGTAATACATGGCTCTCCTAATATTGTCATTGGGTTTTTGACACACTAAAAATGGGCCTTGACTGGCATGAACTTTCTAAGTAGGAAACACAGCGGGTACTATGATAATTGTGCATAATTGTGCTTTGTTTTAGGCTGCAAACACCACCAGACCTGTAAATAATTCAGTACCTCCCACCATTTTCATTAGCCCCATGAGAGCATAATGAATACATCAGCTACTCCTGGTCGGCTTGTCATGGAATTACTGTTTGACTTAAAGCTAAAGTGACAGTTTGCATTGCAATTTTGGTTTAATTTCCAAGCAAAGTAACCTCAGTATCACTGACTCTGGAGGTGACATTTCATACACTCTGATTTTCACAATAATAAACAACTTAATTGTACAGCATATTTTGAGCATCTTAAAGCTGCACTACCATCTTATAAAAATGTGTTTTTTTACTAAGGCAGAGCTAGCTATGATATATGTAGAACAATTGTGTACAGTCTGTTCTATCTCTTTAATGCGTGCGCAGTGGTACCCAGGGCACAAGTCCTGGGAGATGGGAGAGACCAAGAAAAGTAGGACTGGCCAGTGGGAATGGCGTAAGTTAGGGAGCCAGGGGATGGGTCGAGGTGCAGAATAGCAGATAGGAGATGGGGCCGGAACAGAGTGAAGGGCGGGACTGAGGGGAGCGGAGATGGAGGTGACCTGGTCCGCTAATCTAGTGTTCTAATAATAATGCGACAGGAACCATACATCTCAAATTGTTCATTGCTTGGTTATCTGTTCTTTCAGAAAGTCTGCATACAGCACAGTTACAGCAGGGGCTAATATGTGACAGCACACAAAGTGCTGGCATATATTAGCCACAGGACTTGTGGTGTGTCACTATATGCGATTGTGTTTAACAATGGAATAAGTTAACATTTTTGAATATGGAAAAACTAAGTCATGTCGGAGATTATGGAGCTGCTCTTGCTTAGTTTTTTTTTATATTCTCTCTCTCTCTCTCTCTCTCTCTCTCTCTCTCTCTCTCTCTCTCTCTCTCTCTCTCTCTCTCTCTCTCTCTCTCTCGAGATATATATCTATCTAATACATTGTGGTCTAATGATCTGATCTAATTTTTTTTTTTTCCATATAAAGATTTATAACATGTAATTAATGTAGTTATCACTATTAATATAAAAAAAATATCTGCAGACACCAGAAGGAAAAGGGTGCAATCTATGCTGTATATATACCGCGGGGTCCCCAATGACATAGCTGCTATTAGGTTTCCCGTGGTATATAAAAATTCTGCAGATTCCACTTTTTGTCTTCTTGTATCATGGCTTCCATTGCCTTGCTGCTGACTGTGTGTCTTTTGTAGACCAGACAGGAGTACATATAATGTTCTTCTACTAACCAGTAAGTCATATCTCCGACTCTACTAATGCATTTGCTAGAATGCCTCTTGAATTGGACTCCTCTATCTCTGTGTCCTTGGCGATGAAATATGATAAAAAGCTCTATTTACTAAGCCTGGGACGGTGATAAAGTGAACGGAGATAAAGTCCCAACCAATCAGCTACTAACTGCCATGTTACAGACTGTGTTTGAAAAATGACAGGAGCTGATTGGTTGGTAATTTATCTCTGTTCACGTTATCTCCATCCAAGGCTTAGTAAATAGACTCCAAAGGCATCTTTATGGCTGCATATATATGTAATTTTTTTATTGTGTTTTAATTAGAATATTTTATGCTTACAGGTCAACTTTTAGATAATTATCATGCATAGAATTGAATGCAGATGTCTATGAAGTGAAGCAATGTAAAGCATCTGTCATGTTTGTTTTTATAACAGCCAACTTCAGGACATTAAGGGCTGATACAATTACATGTAAATGCGGCAGCATTGTGTGCTTGGAAACACATTCTGATATTCGCCCGTACGCAGAGTTGCATACATCAATGCGGCATCACCGTCCCATCCACATGCATTTACAGCTGCCCTCTCCTTGGTGCAAGAGATCTGTCCAAAATCAGACGAATCTCTATGTACGCTCAACTCTGCATAGATCCTTTATGGTCCTTTTACACCCATTCAGCTGCAGGTGTACGACTCTGAATTGCATGTAGTTGCTCATAGTTACTTACACATATCCACAGAGCATGCGCAGTCCTAACAATCTCAAAATCCATCGACAAAAACGCAGCTGCATGCAATGGTCCATCCGCTCATAATTGTTTTTCTTTTCTACTTGTGCAGAAAAAACCAAACTGATGATTGTGCAACTATCGTAAGATATATTCTTCATTTCAGTCAACTGCATATTTCCATTAATCTGTCAAGCTATGCCCATGTGAGTGTTTTTCTCCATAGACGTTACTGTCTCTGCCTTTCACAGCTGATGTTTTTTTTACATGCTAGAAGTATGTTTCCTGTGTTATTTTCCAAGAAATAAAGATAAGGTTGGTTAATTGCTTCCAGACGACTGTTAATCAAAGCCAACAGCTAGACGTTAGCAGCGCTTTCAAGGCACATGTCAGATACAGATTGTAAAGTACATAGTTAAGCTGAAAGATGTCGCTGTAGGCCATGGCTCAGATATAGACATTTTTATATTTTTTTTAAGAACGTTTAAACTGGAAACTTTGCTGCATTTATGCCCCTACTTCTGCACCAAACTCTCAAGTAAAACTCTTTTGCAAGTGGTACAAATGCATTGTAATGATAACAACAAATCTGCTAGGTCTAAGATAAGATTGAGCTCTATGGACTAAGACCAAGCTGCACTCTACTCCTCGTGCTAAGCACGAGCATCATTGTCCATTACACGGGATGCCCATGGTTTCTGCCAAAGCAGTGCATCCACACCGACAACATGGTAAGGCCAGGACTCCTTCAGTGACACACATGTGGCGTGACTGTGTATCACTGCTTACCAGGGCCGACATTTACCATTGCGGCCCTGCATTTGCAAGGTATATTTTTAATAATAAATGTCACTGGGCTTATTAGTGATGATAAAAGAGACCATCTACCTTATGGAGGTCCACCACTCTCCTCCTATCACTCAACATTGTTGTCAGAAAACTGTATATACAATATAGTAGAGAGAGCAGCATATTATACGCTGGCCTAGAGCTAAAAGTTAACAATCCGTACCATAGTTATTACATTTTAATTGAATTTTATTGAAGGTTTTATTACTAAAAGAAGCCAATTACATTGACCGTAAGTACATACAAACCTGTACCTTACAAAATAAATATAAAATGGCTTGTGTCCAGATTAGCCTGTATGCCACACACAAGCATTTTGCATTGACTTCAGAAATGTTGGCAAGAATGGCTTTGACTGCAGTGTAATAGCAGGTCACAGCGCTAAGGCCTGGTTCTGTATATGGTAACTATCGGGGCCACTTAAATCCTGGCATTTAGTGCTTAGACACAGCTCTGATACACTGAGATAAAGCCACTGTACTGAGACCGCTTCAAGCATAGGGCTACACTTCTCATTCTACAGTCATCATGGTGACCTGAAAACCAGAATTTGTTTATCCCTTATAATGCTTTGATATGATGGTTGAAAAATTGGATGCAGTAGAAAATATACTAGGTTGGGACTTAAATGACAAGCTAGAGAATTTAAGTTTATGTGCCCTGCTGATAATGTGGTGGAGATATCGGAGTTAACAAATTGAAAACGTCTGCATTTAATTATTGACTAGATTTTTCCCGTGGTGTATTGTGTGTTTTCATATAGTGACATCACCACTTATTTCATTTTCTTGTGGATTTCTCAATGTGAAATTGCTGACTGCAGAGATTAGCAGAAGGATGGAGTAAAAGGGAGAGCAGATAGGAAATTTAAGCTAAGTAGCAATGGTGAAAAAAATGAGGCTGACGTTTGATATTGAACCAGGTTGGAGATGGGCTTTGAATAGGAATAACAAGTGTGTTGTAACCCATGGCAACTAATGCGCTTTCATTTTCCTTCAGTTTGTATTCCTATAGGTGCTCACACACTCAACGATTTTTTGAACGATTATAGTTAAACTATATCGTTTAACGATAATCGTTTGTAAAAGTCGTTCACTTTCTGAGTCAAACGAACGATTTTCGTTCATGCGCGTTCACGTTTGTAGTTCAGTCAGACTTGTCAACTCAACGATTTCCAGTAAGGCAATATGCAAAAATCGTTTGTAGTTCTAAAAAATCGTTCATTACATTTAAATGAACATAGTAAATGAACAAATTTAGTAAATGATTTTAGTTCATTTTTTCAAGGGAGAAAATCGTTTACTAAAATCGTTCATTAACTAAATCGTGTGTGTATGCAGCTTTGCACTTTATTGATTAGAACATATGGTTAGTGAGTAACAGCACATTTGTGATATCTGCACAATGTATTTGAAATTGGCTGTTCTCTAGGCACTTTCTGTGATATAGTCTTTTTATTCCAATAACCTTCAAACTAGAAAATAAGTGAAATCTTTTAAACAGATTGGAATTCCCTAAATGCCGGTATTTCAGTGCAATACAGCTCGGCTAAATGTGTTGCCCATTTTTAAAGAAAAAATATTTGTTCAAAAGAGATGAACATCAGCCCTGCCTGGCTTTTATGGTTGCTCTTCACCCAATGCCATTTGCATGCTGCAACCATAGATGAAAATTGCATGTGATGAAAACAATATGACGACCTACTTGTGTTTCGTCTCTAGCAACTATCCGATTAGTTGAAGTGCTCTCTAATTACTACCAGACTATGGTGTGAGTAGGTGGTTCAGTAGCCCTGCTAATACACTTATATGAAAGAGATCATGTGAATAATTGACACAAAAGTTTATACAAGCGATCAAGGCTAGAGAGAACCTGTATGCCACTTCCCAGGGCTGGACTGGGACTAAAAATAGGCCCTGGCATTTAAAGAGCACACAGGCCTACCTTGCGTCAGCATTTAGCTACTGGCATAGACTCCTCCCCAGGGGCAGAACTATGGGAGACAATGGAGGCACCTGCCGCCGGGCTCCAGATCTGAAGGGGCACCTCCTCCATTGTCCACAATATATTCACCCCACTTAAGGCTGTAACTCTGTACCCGGAGTGTACCGTCACGGCCGCCCAATACATGGCACCTCTTCCCGGCACCTGAGAAGCTACATACATTAGTGGAGAGCTCCATGTCACACCGTCAGCTGCTGCCTTCGTCTATCTATAGCCTGTCTGCATGCAAATTGCTACATTACAGTGTCAGCCGCTGTGACAAGGGGGGGCACTAAATTATAACTTGCCTCCGGGCATCTGGGATGAACTTACGCCACTGCTCCTCCCCTTACTATTCCAGGCCCCTCCCACTTCTTAGTCTATTCTCTTACAAATATAATTAATATTAGAACAACATACAAGTACACATCATTATCTGTATTAAAAATGTAATACCTACAACAGCTCATCATGCAGGGGATTCAAACATCTGCCATAGTCAGACATTATTTGTGTAGGTCACACACACAGAAAAGGGAAGGCATTTTCCCAAATTACCAATCCCTAGCTTAGTAGTTGTACAGGATTAGATAGTGTTTATTGCAGGATTTTTTTAGGGCAGGGGTGCTGAACGCAGAGGACACATCTGTGCACACCAAAGCAGAGCTATAACTACACATTTTAACAAAAGGGCGCTTGTGCCGCAATCCACAGGTGAAACAGGGAGAACGCAAAAAAATCCCATTATTATAATCCTCTAGTTCTATGGCGCTATATGTGTTCTGTAGCAGCTTACAAAGTACATAAACAAATAAGTGAACAGGAAACCAGTGACTTACAGTACAATAGAATACAGAACAAGTATATGCTGCATTAGCGATCATAACACTCAAAATAAGCAGCAGGGAGTCAGTAATCCCGTTATGTCACACAGTAGTGCCCCATAGTCACGTTAAGTCACACAGTAGTGTCCCTTAGCCACATTACACCACACGGTAGTGTCCCTTCGTCACACTACACTGCACAGTAGTGTCCCTTATTCATGTTACGTCACACAATATCCCTTTTTCATGTTACGTCACACAGTAGTGCCCCATAGTCACATTACACCACACGGTATTGTTCCCTCATCACACTACACTGCACAGTTGTGTCCCTTTTTCACGTTATGTCACACAGTAGTGTCCCTTATTCACATTACACCACACAGCAGAGCCCATTCACGTTATGACACCCAGAGCCCATTCACGTTATGCCACACAGTAGTAGTGCCCCTTATACATTATGCCATGTAGTAGTAGTGCCCCCTATATATTATGCTACATAGTAATGCCCCTTATACATTATGACACACACAATAATGCCCCTTAAAACACAATACGCCACTCAGTCATACCCTGGCATCTGCAGATGGCATCTTTCAGCAGATCATGAGGTGTCCCAAGATGGCACCCAGTCAGCTTCTCGCCCGCCCTTGCCGCGCTTTTCATCCATCGGCGGCCGAGTCATGACATCACCGCGGCCGCACGTGACACTCCAGTTACTCCACCATGTCCTCAGCATGGTGCCACCGGGCAATCCTGCAGGCAGCTCACAGGAGCTGTCAAAATGCCATCCAGCCATTCCTCCCAGATTATTCCCGGGCCCGGCCCCTGCCCCTGCCGTGCATCTCATACCAGGCCGCGTCACTAAGTAAAGATGTGTCCCAGGGCCGTATTAAGACTTGTGGGGGGGAGGGGGGGGCAGATCTAGGTATGCATTCGGGAAGCCGACTGCCTAAATACCGGCAGCCGGCTTCCCGACTGTCATATCCCCGCGAGCGGACAGGCGCAGGGGGGAGGGTTAGGTTTGGGCTCCCGGGGGGGACTTGCGGTTAGGCACCCCCTGGGAGGGTTATGGTTAGGCTAGGGGGAGGGAGGGTTAGGGTTAGGCACCCCCCCGGGGGACTTAGGTTTAGGCAGCAGGGAAGGGGGTGGTTAGGGTTAGGCACTTGGGGGGTAAGTTAGGGTTAGGCACCCCTAAGGAGGGTTAGGGGGGTTAGGTTAGGTTAGTAGATACTCACCTATCCACGATCGGGATTTCCAGTGCTGTCGGGCTTCCGCTGCTCGGAACTCTGCTGATGTCGGGCTGCCGCTGGAGGGAGGGTTAGGGTTAGGCACCCCCCCGGGGGACTTAGGTTTAGGCAGCAGGGAAGGGGGTGGTTAGGGTTAGGCACTTGGGGGGTAAGTTAGGGTTAGGCACCCCTAAGGAGGGTTAGGGGGGTTAGGTTAGGTTAGTAGATACTCACCTATCCACGATCGGGATTTCCAGTGCTGTCGGGCTTCCGCTGCTCGGAACTCTGCTGATGTCGGGCTGCCGCTGGCGGGAATCGAACCGCCGGCCATGCGGCCGGCGGTATTTCATACCCATTCCGGAGATATATATATGGCCCACTGTCTCCATATGCTCTTGTGCGCGTGCGTGACCCGTAGGTATTTCTTTCTCAGCTGATTGAGTTATAGTAGCATATTTTCGATGTTTACATGAAGATATGTTCCCATTTCTTTAATTATTTTATATGTATGGTATATGCAAGTTATTAGTTAATTACACTTTTTAATTTAAAATAAAGGTTTTTAAAGACCCAAATCTGCTTCTTTTTTTTTTTGCCCTCTTGAAAACCTAAGAGAGTCTATATTGCTTACATTAGTCTATGTACTTATTCGCACAAGTTTGGAGGGTCTTCCTATGATTAAAGTACAACTTTGATTCAAGTACTCCACGTTACTGGTGTTATATATTAATCGCACTGCCTACTTGGTTTAGATAAACACAACATTTATTTAAGACTGTAACATAACACAGATGCATCACTACAATTATTGGACGATTATAATTAAACCGGTCACAAATAAACCACACTGTAACAACCTAGCGTGCCCGGTCGAAGAATAGTAGAGAGATTCACTGCAGATTGAGAGAATGAAGAATTTGCATAAGGAGAGGGTGATCCACTCATTGAATTTGGCAGCAAGAAGGACATTGCTGACTTTATTAAGGACAATTTCTGTGGAGTGGAGAGGACTAAAGCCACACTGAAAGGGTCAAGTAGGGCGGAAAGAAAGGTGCTTATAGACAATCCACTCAAGGAGTTTGAAGGCAAAGAGATTAGGCGGTAGCTAGAATATCAGGGTCAGGGGTGGGTTTTTAAGTATGTAGTAGACAAGGGCATGCTTGAATGCAGAAGAGACAGTGCCTGATGAAAGAGATAGATTGAAGAGATGGGCAAGATGGAAACGGGCAACTGGGAGTGGAGGTGGTGGGAGGGGATATGGTCAAAGGAGGTTGTGGAAGGAGACCAGGACTGGACTTAGGGCTATGACTTCACCTCCAGATACTGGGGAGAAGGAAGTCAGCAATGCTAAAATGGATGGGGATGATGGGAAGAGACAGGCTGGGAAAGAAGAGAATGGGATGATGAGGGTCTGGGTGGATGTGATGTTCTGACGGATGGGTTTGATTTTAGCTGTGGAGTGGATGGCAAAGTCAAGGGTAGAGAATGAGGGGGGGGTCAGAAGAGGTAGTTAAGTGGATGTTTGGGGTCGGAGAACTGGGAGGATATATAGCCCTAGAAATAAGACTGATCGCAGTGCTTGTGGTGGGGAAGGGACTACCTCAAGGGCTGCGAGCTGCTCCGATGGCTCTCAATGTTACTGATTATTCATAAACTACCTGGAGATGTCGTGTGTTAAGATTGAAAAGTGGGTGTCTTTATTCACCAGCGTGCGCTCACTGCCGTCGCTCTCTAAGATATAGAGGGCGTCCTTAAGCCAGACAGTGAGATCTCGGGATTTGCATACCCGCCCCCTTTTGGCAGTGAGTGAGCACAGCTTACCGACCGGGTCTGCATCAGGCCCATAGTGTCAATAGCCACAAGGTTACGCTTTGTGATGGCAGCCTTGGGAGGCCAAGGACGACATGTATTGACTGATAAGTTAAAATAAGATGATTGTCAGGAAGAGTGAATGGGGAATTGGTTAAGTCAGAGATATCACAACGGTGAGTGAAGACCAGATCAAGTGAGTGTCCACTCACATGGAAGGGTGAGGAGGTCTATTGAGAGAGACCAAATTATGATGTGAGAGTAAGGAGTAATGGATTAAGAACATGCAACTGTTCTGTAGCAATGAAGAAGAAGGTTGTCTGGGCCCTGAAGCGCCGCCAGTTGACAACTTAAAACTAGAATGAGGTTTCATGGACTGATCAAAATTTTACATTTTTGGTTAATCATGATGTGTAGGCGAAAGTAAGAGGAGTTTATTTACTAAACTGTGGCTTGTAAAATCTGTCCTTTTGGCATATTTAAGCCCAACATTTAAAGCTGCAATGCTTTTAATATCAAAACACCATGTTTTGCTATTTAAAATCGTTCCACTTTTAAATTTCAGCTTATACACGCTGTGAAGCTTAGTAAATTGTGACACCAACTGTCAAGCATGTAGAAGGAAGCGTGATGATCCACAATATTGGAGATTTTCCTGTGCACCTCTATGAGTTGTGATTAAATTCTGCAATGGTGGTGGCTTTGAGGTCCTGGGGAAACTGTTGAATCACCAGCACTTTGCCATCAGCCACCAAGTCTAATTGAATTATGCCCTTATAGTTCTTTCGCTATGAGTTGCATGAAGGTGAAGTTCATGGGGGAGGAGCTTAGACAGCACTTCTGCCCATTGGAACAGGCAATGCTGGAGAGCAGTGCTATGCCATTGGGTGGTAAGGATAAAATATACCCTAATTTGTGTATAAACAGAGCAGATATACTCCAGCAGTTAGTTTGACTTTGTTCTGGTGATACACCATTTGTCCTTATTTTTATTATTTTTCTTTCTTTATTTTTATAATCCTTCTTGCTGTAAATTAAAACCAATCTTCTCATATACAATCTATTTTGTCAAGTAGAGGATGGATCAGAATACAGATCTTCTCACACAAATCTATATTTGTCTGGGCACTCCTAGTGACTCGTTGGTTTCACACATCCTGTTTGGTTTTAGATTGCATGTGGATAATTTAGAAATATACCACAAAAGGCTGTGGGAGGCCATATATTTCCAAAACACAAATTCCAGGTTTTTAGCTTTTTATGACATAGGATCAATTTATATTATTGTGGGTTACAAGGAGCATAAATGTCCTTATGAAAAAGTGTTTACTCTTTCAAGAAGAAACGAACTAGAAGTATAACTAGTATAAACAGCAAGGATACCAGTATAAACACTGAGCATTGTCTTAGTACAGTGGTTCCCAAACCTTTTTGAATCACGGCACCCTAGTGCATCAGAATTGTTTTCACGGCACCCCTAAGCCAAAAGTTTGTTATTGAGAAATTCAGAAAAAAATGTAGTAAAGTGAAGTAAATTGTGCTGACCTGTCATCCTTAGGTTTGGTTATATAGTGGTGGACAGGTTTGTGCACATATTTACATTTCATTGACCATAAAGAATTTGATTTGGTGTTGGACCACCAACCTGAGGCACCCCTGCAAATATCCAGAGGCACCCCAGGGTGATGTGGCGAACAGTTTGGGAACCACTGTCTTAGTGTATTCAGATTATTTAATATTATTTTTACAGACAGCATTTCTGAATATTGGTGAACAAGAAAATGTTTGTTTTGAAACATCAGCAACTACTTTTTTTTTTTCTGTTTTCCAAACTTTACTAGATAATGATAGAATCAATCAGAATAGATTTAGGACACAGCTATGATCCACTGACGTTACAGAAATAGGACCTCATTCAGAGTCGGTCGCGAGCGCCGATGCGCTTGTAACTGACTCGATGGTCTGGCCTGCGCACGCGCAGCGGCCGAAAGCCCCGTGGCGACAGGAACTATGTTGTTCCAGAGCTCGTTACCAAAGGGGCGGCTGTCTATATTGATCGACAGCTGCCCCCGTTTGGTAGGCGGGCCTGGGGGGGTGGTTTCCAAAATGAAGGCGTTCCTTTACCATTGCTGATGTCAGTGGGGAGCTCCCTGCTCCATCAGAGCAGGAAGCTCCCTTGGGCTTACGGGTGCCCAGACCCAACCTTAAGGTCTGGTCGAAAGCCCCGATGGTCGCGATGGTGATCACCATCGCGACCATCAACCTGGTCGGTCGCTAAGCTGTGGGTGGTAACCCACAGCTTAACGATCGATAAGGAGGCGGCCGTTCAGGATGCAAGCGGCCGCCCTGATTCAGTGCGACCGCTTTCATCTAACGACCGCCTCTGAATGAGGTCCATAGTCCCTATCAATTACTTTTCCCTAGACTCTTAAAATGTATTATTTTTCATAGACTGGACGGACATACAAATGAAAATGTGTGTTGCATGGCTTGTAATTCTTGGTAAAAAAAAATAGACTTAACTCCAGGTTAAATCGGTAATCGTGGTAGAAAGGGGATTGAACAGCGCTGAAGGCAATGATATAATAAATTGGATGTAATAAAATAAATTATCACTGAAGACAAATAATATAATAAAACATGCTGAATATATCAACAATCAAGGTAGCTAATGCTCGGCTCTCCTATTCAGTAGTCTCATACGGCTTGGTTCACAATGAAAAGGTATTTAATCATATAAAACATACATAAAAATCAATGCATAAAAATCAGAACATGAAATTAAAAAGCAGTAATGGTCTAATCCTGAGATATATATTAACTCAGTCTATATAAATCCATTGTCCATGAGAAGATCTGGAAAGTCAATGACAAAGTCACATAATAGTAGCAACATTCATATAGAGGAAATGGAGTCAGATATCAGGGCAATCCAGATGATGATCCAGCAAACAAAAATCATATATTACCAGTCTTCAAAATTGGTCAGTTTTAGCTTTTATTTCCTGTTTAGCAGATGGACAGCAATGTCAGTGGCTGGAAAGGGGTGTGAAAGATGCTGGTCCGGAACCTCCCGTAAAGTCTCCAATCCAATAAGATATTGGTGCTAGCATCCCTTGAACCTAACCCTCCCCCCTAGGGGTGCCTAACCATGACCCCCCCCCCCCAGGTGTGGCTAACACTAAAGGTGTCCTGGACTTGCCTCGTTCGGGCTGGCGTCCTTCGGCGTTGGGATCAAGTTAGGCGTCTGTATTTTGACGCCTATCTTAAGTCCTTTTCCAGGATCACGATGTAGTTATGTTGCCGCCGGTCTCCTAACTACATCCCGGTTTATCAACCAGTTCGAACCAAAGCCTCTTGGAAGACACTTAGGGGCGCGTCCTTACAATCTGGAGGATGGAAGAAGAAGACGCACAGTATTGGCGCGCAGTAGCGCATTTGGATCAGAGGTTGTGTGTGCCCAGTAGTGCACCTTCATTACTATGTCTGCCGCAGCACTCTCCTCAACGATAAGGGCAAACCATTTTTTCCTGCAGACTTAGGAGACCAGCTATAGCTATGTAGAGTCCCTTATTTCTATGTGCTCCTTCATGTCAATTAATCCATTGAAATATAAGTGGACACATGTCCTACAAGTCTGATTTGCCCACCTTTTATTAAAATTGCTTTGTGAATTTCAGTCTTAGAGGGGACCGCTTTGGAAGTGGAGAATCCATCATCTAAACAGCAGTGTAAGGGCTGGCAACAAGATCAGATTTATTTTACGGATTATAGACTAGGCTTGGAGCAGGCTCCCTCAGTTAAAATATTATGTTCTGGCTCACTTGTTAAATCTACACTGGCTGCTGAGTAGTATTCTAATTTTGGTTATCAAACCCCCTCCCCCCTTAAAACAACAGAAAACAGTGCCAGGTATTCGGGCGGAGGGAGGAGAGTGGATCGGAATCGCACTTCACATTCCGGACCTCCTTCCAATAGTAATAAGTCTAGGTAAGGTAAACTAACATCTGAAGATTGCTTTCGTACCCACAGTCTAGTTCCGAAAACTTTCAGTATTCAGAGCTGGTTAGGTGTATGAACCCCATACAAGTGTATAGGGATGGTGTGCTCCACAGGACTGTACTGTGCCCAGGAGATATCTATGATGTCTCCTGCATTGCAATGATGGTAAAGCGATCTGTGCTAAAAACATGCCGAAACAACTTAGTAATGTCACGTCTAGTGAATGAATAGGCTGCGTTTTCAAAGAGTTTTGGTTCAGCCCACAAAATGGCTGCTTCCTTTATATATAATTGACTTCTATCTTATACTACAAATCAGCAGCACTTGAGTAATATAAAAAAAATATATATTATTTTGTTTCTGCTCATTCCTTTAGCTGTGTGGCTTGCTTCAATTCGCCAAACTCCTATTTTTATTTTTTTCTTGTTTCAAGCACTTTACACCCACAGAAGCTCTGGCTCTCTAAGCCATCTGTTTGATTGTTTGATGGATTATCTTAAATGGGCTTTTTATTATAGAGGATAATAAAGGGATGTCTAACATTTTATTGTTTTGCCCATGTACATATACCTGTGCATTAGCTAATATCTTGTAACTGGACTTTGCAGTTCATGGTCTGGCTGGTTCATTTATGGTAAACCTGATTCTGAATAGTCATTACATTGTACTCTGCACTGCAACCTGCTTAATCACACTTAACATATATGCAAGATTAAAGGAAAATGTATGATCAAATTATTATTTTTTTATTTAGCTTGCAAAATGAGTAACCAAATGTTGACATGTATTTCAATATATGTGTAATTAAGTATTTTTTTAAATTCCTTTTACTTCATGTTTACTGTGCCATCAAGGTGACTTTTTACAAACGAATCCCTTTCATTGGACATCAGTAATTACTAAAGTTACTAAAAACATAGGACCACCATAAGTTAAGTCACATTCTTTAAAATATGTTATTATCCTTTACTTTAAAATTAATTTTTTTTCATAGACTGGACATACTAATGAAAATGTATGTTGCATGGCTTCTAATTCTTGGTTAAAAAAAATCACTAGGCAAAATCCAAAGTACAGTTTTATTCTAATCCTTAAAGCAGCAGTGCCATTAAAAAAAAAAAAAAAAAAAAGTTGTTTTTATCTTGTAAATAAAATTCATTGGTCTGTCTGGTTATGCGTTCGGACAACCCTGCACCGATTGGGATGAAACCAATGCGAGGTGGTCCAGTTGGATCCTGGCCAAGTTTTAAGGGGTTTAAGGGGTTAGGGTCCAGGCTGGGCCGCCCGTTGGTGTACGTTGGGCACAACTTTGACCCGGGGAGTCTGTTCTGAGCCTTCTGCTGGATTGATTTGGACGACATCACATAATTTTGATGAACTCTTCAGAGTGGTAACATTGGATCCCAGAAGACCTACTAGGGGGTCGAGGTCCTGGTTGGACCTCCCGTTGGTGTACGCTGGGCAGTACTGTGACCCAGGGAGCCTGTTCTGAGCCTTCCACTGGACGGAGTCGGATGAAAACTTCACAAAGGGGTGGCAGTTGGTCTGGGATGCCTAATGGAGTGGTTGGGGTCCAGATCGCACCTCACGGCAGAGTGCGCTGGATAGAACTTTGACCCAGGAAGCCTGTTCTGGGCCTTTCACTGGATGGATTTGGATGACATCACGTAATAAAACTTAATAATTTGAAGATTTAAACTCTGGCTCTGCCAGGTACTTCAGCTAGTTTAAAATAATTCCTGTGTTGCTTGATTTTCACTATACCCCTCATGGTACCACCCACTGCTGCAATATAGTGTGATTCACAATACTGCAGCTTGGGTGGTTGTGCCATGACAATGCGATCTGCTGCCCGTTTCCTTGGGACGGTGAATGGGATACGTAAGGCTGGTCTACTCATCAGTGAGTATGGGAGAACTCCCTGAAACTCGGGCGTCTTACAGACATTTCTGAGAAACTAGGCAAATATGCATAAATCATGGTGGCAGACTATAAGTACAAGTTTATATATTCTCATTTTTCCTGAGGTTGCTTTTTGTACTGCTATTAATAATTTATAATTTTGAAGAACTGTCTTGTGACTATCATGGTGACCAAATGGCCCAAAATGTAGTGAGCAGAATTACCCTCTTGAGTTTTGTCTGCACTGGAAAATGGGAGTGTCTTGTATTCTTTCAGGTATATCAGTGGTTCTAAAATGAGGTACTTGGGACCCCACACAGGCCATGTTTTCCAGGTCACCCAGCAGGTACACAGGTGTATTCATTACTCACTGACACAATTTAAAAGTTCTATAGATGGAGCTACTTATTTCACTTGTGGTTTTTGTGAGGAGACCTGGAAAACACGCACTGTTTGGGGTCCTGATGTTCGAGTTTGAGAACCTGTGCGATAGATATTTGAAAAGGAGATGATGATTTCTACTTGGATAGCTAAGGATAATTAGATATTTGCTTAAAATATTATTTAACTTGCTGTTACGATGATGATCAGTTGCTAATATGCAGTAACCCATAGTAGCTGTTTGCTCTCAGTCTAGGCTGTCCGAATCTATTTGCTATTTTTTTTTGCTCTGAGATACTGTACATCACCATTCTGTGGAGTATAATAGTACAGCCTGAATCACATACTAAATAATCTACAAGTGCATATTATTTTCAAGCTCTCCATGTTTTTTGATGGCATAAAACTGTGAGTGTAAGGTTAGTATCCCTAGAGCCGGATTAAGACCCCATTGGGCCCTAGGCAAGATTCTTGTTTGCAGCCCCCTCCTCTTCCAATCTGTTTTCTCAAAATGGCAATTCCCAACCCTTTTTCACTATACTACCTGTACTCTATTCACTCTTCTTATCCTACACGTGTTTACAAACTTTTCTTTCACTAGGCCCTGGTCAGGCCTTTTCCTTTACATATAGTACTTCTCTGTCCACCAGTTCATCCATTATATGCCCCTCTGCTCTCTAACATTTTCTCACATGCCCCTCTGCCCACCAGCTTTTCTCTCGCATTCATCTCTGCTTATTAGTTTTTCATTTACATGCCCCTCTGCCCACCAGCTTATTTCTAACATATCACTGTCTGCTAGTTATTTGGTCACATCCACATTTGCCAGCCAGTTTTTCACTAAAATGCCACCCTGCTCACCAGCTTTTACCTCACATACCACCCTACCAAAAGTTTTCCCTTACATGTCACTCTGCACTTCTGCAATCAACTTTCTTCTCATATGCCCTCTGTTTCCCAACGTTTTTCTCACATGATCCATGCTGTCCACTTGATTTCCTCTCTCATACCTGTCACATATGTCTTCTCACCAGCTTTCTCACATGCTCCTTGCCCACCAACTTTTCCCTCAAAGTCCTCCTGTCTACCAGCTTTTTCCTACAATCCTTTTCTGACTACCATATTTTTCCTCATACGCGATATGTCATCTGTGTCTCAGCTTTTCCCTTTATATGCTGTCCAACAGCGACCCCCATTGTCTCTTCCACTTGCCTGATTCTCCACCAAGGTTGCATAGGAATCGCAAGTATGTTGTAATAGCAGTTGCACTAGAGACCGAGCATGTTGCAGGAAGGACCTCCATTCAGACAGACTTCATGCAGGAACTATCCTGACGGCATGAACTTACAGCTGTGGGCGACAAGGAGGGAGGTGAGGGGAGAGGGGGTTGTTAGTTTCACATCCCCCAGACACCTATATAGAAGCAGTGTTACATATTAAGACACACACACACCTCTATACACATAGGCAGAGTCGACTGAGGTGGCTTGTACACACAGGCCGTCACTTTTAGTGACTGCCTGTGTGTACAGGCAGGTTCACATGTAGTGATGTGAACAGGCAAGATCACATGATGTAATGCGCACACAGATATCCAGGCTGGGTCACATGTAGTAACACATAAACACAAATGCAGATAGGGTCACATGTAGTGACACGCACAAACGGGTTCCCCTGTAGTCCCTACTCCCTCACCTTGATGTGGAGCTACCAGCAGCACCCTCCTCTTCCATGCTGCCTGAACAAGCTGGTATAGCCTTTCCCCCTGTCGTCGGCCGGGTCCCTAGGCGGCCGCCTGTACTGCCTTTTTGGATAATGTGGCCTGTATATCCCTGTGACACTCCCTTTAATGCACTCTGTGGTGCAAATGGAACAATAAAAAAGTTGTAACTAGCCTGTATTTTTGCTGGCAGGCCCGGCGACAGGGGGGGAGATCCAAACCAGGCCCCAAGGATCAGGAACAGAAAAAAACAGGGCACTAGCACATATTAAACTTTGTAAACAGCTGCTGTGCTGTTACATCAGTCGTCCTGCCGAAGCCCCGCCCATTGACATCCTTCCCAAGTCAAACACTGGCTTACACTGACATGCAGGGGCTGGTGCTTCTCCTCCTGGGCCAGTCCTGCTTCTTTCCTGTTCCTCTCCCATCATCTTCTGTTGTCCAAGTTCCCCCTTGCAGCACCCCCAACCCCCCCTCCCCCCCCCCCCCCTTCGCGGCACCTCCGACCCTCCTACTGGCATCCCCGACCCACCCCTCGTGGCTGCCCCACATAATGTCAACCTGACGTCCATGTCAACATTCTGTCAACTTTCAGAACCTGTCATTATTCTGGTGTCAACATTTTGAATGTCCACTAGTCATACCACACCCATTATCCAAATCCACTTTGCGCCAAACTGTTGGTTCACAATATGGCTTGTTTGTGACTGTGCGGATATGTAATATGGTTTATCAGTCATTTATTTCTGCCGGTTGTTAAGCTACAGAAAGATTCTCTATATGGGTCGTCTCTCACTATTGTTGTGTAATGAGTGTAATTTGAGAGCCATGTGCTGTTTCCAATCTCCTGCTGTTTAACAGAATATATGTAACAGCAGTAAGACATTTCCTGAATGGGTGGTAAAGATTCCTGTTTGCTAACAGCATGGGGCTGGATTTCAACTTTTTATATTGTGTTATTTTCAAAATGCCAAATTTATTACTTGGCACTGTATATTACGGGAATCACGATACAATGACATTTAGCAGAAGGGAAAGCTGGCCCTGCCCAAATGTGCTCACAATCTAAAAAGTGGGAGGAACAATTAATAGAAAATGTGTACTAAAATTTCTGAAGCTGGTGGGGACAGTGTATGTGTTACGGTAAAACAGAACAGCCACAGATTTTAAAGTGACTATTGGTGATTGGAACTATTGTGGGACTACAGGTAGTGTGCTATGGTTGGGATGAGGTGACAGTGGGAAGTGGATACATTAAAGATCAACCAGTCACGGTAGAAGGGTCAGGACAAGCAGCTGCTATAAACCATGACAGCCCTTTACCATGTCTCTGCACTGGACATCCTTCCCCTGTTTGGTTCTAGAATACACATTTGTGCTGCATGGACTCTCCTGCTATAAACAGAAAGCTGTCAGAATAGAGGATAAATTCAATACCCACTTTAGCTATAGGTGTACTCTCCCTGATACTTTTCACAATAGCTAATGCATTCAAAATACTTGTATTAAACTTTACTTAATTCTTACTTGCATAGGACATTGCTGACTGAACTATATTACCCACCTTTCTTAAGCTTTAAGGTGCATATCCACTAGCAGACTTTGGGGTCTATTTACTACGGTGTGTTAGGAGATCAAGTGAATGGTGATAAGGTACCAGCCAATCAGCTCGTAACTGTGATTTTGCAAAAACAGCCTGTGACGGCAGTTAGGAGCTGATTGGCTGGTACCTTATCCCCGTTCACTTTATCTCCTAACACAGCTTAGTAAATAGACCCCTGTGAAACGACTGCACGAATACGACATTGTAATCGTGCAGTCGTTTCACAGTCTGTGCTGTGCCTACACTGAGCGAGCAGTCGTTCACTGGAGGCACCCTCCCTCATCTTCGAACATGGCCAATCTGTCGTTATCGGCAGATTGACCAGCATGTTCGGGTGATGGCTGTCAAAAACACGTGAGCACGCATCGCTGGTCGTTTTTGACATTAAACTGCCCGATTTGCGCATGTTTAACAAGCGATTGAATGATAACCACATAGTTATCGTTCAATCGCTCTGTTTAATCAGGTAGTGGATACCCGCCTTTAGAGGCAAGATGAGTAAGTCCTCAATAGGGGGGAGATGTACTAAGCCTTGGAGAGTGATAAAGTGCCAACCAATCAGCTCCTAACTGTCGTTTTACAGGCTGTGTTTGAAAAATTACAGTTAGAAGCTGATTGGTTGGTACTTAATATCGGTCTACTTTTTCACTCTCCAAGGCTTAGTACATCTGGGCTCAGGAAATAGATGCTCCATTCTAGCTCTTTGTATTTTTGTGCAGATTTCAAATTCCTATGCCTGGCTGATGGATTAATACCTGCCGCCCCCCCTCACTTCCCCATATTTTATTGGAAATTCCTTCGATCATGAACCATGATGTTGCTTTCAGGGTAATATGCTAGCCATTTATTTACTTTGTACAGCTTTACTGGTGCTGACATTCTTAGTAAAATGTATACACTTCACCCCCTGGGCTCTCCCCTATATCAGATATTTAAATCGCTCATATCTATTGCTCACTAAAACAGCTGAAGTGTGTTTCTGTGGGGTTTGTTCCCTGAAGATCCCTTTTAGTTTCCCTATCTGCACGCAGTCCCGACACAAATGATTAGCGAGGACTTTCCTCTGGAGAACTACTGTAAATATTTATGACGCAGGAGGAGGATATTATCCAATGTACTGGATGAAATGACAGCTAAGGATGAAAGCTGAATTTTAATAATGTTAATGACAATACCTTAAATGGATAAAAAAGGTGGTAGAATGGGTTTGAATTGGAGAAATTGATAGTAAAACTGCTGCATTTATGTAAATCCAGAAAAATGAACTTTAGATTCTAGCAGGCTGTGGAAAGAAGCATAGAGAGATACTGCAGTTCTTCCGCTGGCTTCTTTTGAATTTGCAATTGAGCCTTTAACATTTGGTACTTCTGTTTGAAGGTAGGTATTTTAATAGACATAATTTTAGGTCACTAATACTTGCATAGATTTCAATTAAATGTGTGTTTACCTCACCTTCCCCTGATACATCTCCTACCACCAAGGGGTGTATTAACGGGTTAGAATCTCGATGCCGGCATCCCAACCAGGGTAGAATGATGACGCCCCCAGGTAAGTAAACCTAACCTCCCCCCCTAGTGCCTAAACCTAACCCTTTCTTCCCCAGTACTTACCTTTGGGATTCCGGCGGTCTGGATAAGAGCGCCAGTATTCTGACAAGTGTCGGGATTCCGGCGTTGGCATTCTGTCTGCCGGAATCCCAGCGTTCGGCATTCTGACTGCCTCCCATATGAACACCTGAGGGGGTCTGTGTGTAGCAACCTCGCTCCCCTAAGCAGTGGGGACCCCAAGCCCCACATATTTCCTTGTGCTGGCAAGCAGGTCCCTCCAACTCCGCAGCGCTGTATTTTCAGTGATATCCAGGAAGATGGCACATGTACACAAGAGAGCAAGGGCTCTGCTACAGTGCCATATTCTTTGCTTTCACTTCGCAGTGCATCTTCCCCAAAATGTCACAGGGAAGATAGTGTTGCATAATAGGAAGGCCGGCACAAGGCAAGTATACTATGGGTGCGTTGCAGGACCCCTGTGCACTGCACACCCTGCACCTATTATAAATAGGAATGGGTATGCCAGAAGCCCGATGAGTGAGCATCCCGACAGGGTCAGGAAGTAACCTAGGCCTCCCCTAACCCTCCCTTAACCTCCCCAGGGGGGGTGCCTAACCCTAATTTTCACCTGGTGGTCCCTAAACCTAACCCCCCATCCCCGGGCTAACGCTGATACTTACCCGGATCCTTCGTTTGGTATTCCGGCGGTCGGTATGTCGACGCTGGTATCCTGAACCGCTTCAGGGTTGCTGCATTGGCATTTTGCCGGGCGGCGGGATTCCGGCATCGGTAGATCGGCAGCCGGCTTCCCGTCCACCTGCATATTAACTACATCCCTTATTCGTCCGCCGGCATATTAACTACATCACTTATGAATATGCCTATACCTACCACCTGGTCCACCTACCCCTGTCTCAGCAACTCCTCCTGCCTCCTTCTGCAACCTTCCTCTAGGGCAGAGGTGGTCAATAATGTGGTCAGCTGTTGTTGAACTACAAATCCCAGCATGCATTGCAACATTTTTAGCATGGCCACATAGCAAAAAAGGTGGCAGGGCATGCTGTAATGTGTAGTTTTACAACATCTGGGGGGGCCGCTTAATGCCTACCCCTACTCTAGGCTGTAAGCTATCACGATCAGGGCCCCCTGAACGTGTCATGTCTGTTTGCCCCACACTGGGCATCCTTTGTCTTCTTTCTAACTGTATGATTGTTACATGCTCTGAACTGTATGGTTATACATGTTCTGAGAATTCAGGTCCAGTTTTCACATGACTGGCACGTTCATGTCCCGTTTACTTTCACATACACTTTGACATAATCACACCAATTTTACCTAGACCTGAACAGGTAATGATGAAGGATAAGCACTTATAACACCCGTGTGTCCTGCACCCAGATAATCAGCATGTTTTGTAGGATAAATCCCACCCCTCCTTTATTTCTCATTGAATCTGAGCTGCTAGGATGTCAGTCTTTTGTGAGAAAACCTTTGCAACAAAGTAATACTTAAAGTAAAAGGAGCATGCAATCTGTACAGGTTATTATTACTATTTACCCTTTTCAAAATGCAATGTGAGATGATAAAATTCCCTTGGGGAAAATGCACATATGATAAGTGAATACATTAGTCAGGCAATTGATTAGGGAATGGTCCAACATCAGAGTGCCAAGTGACACGGGAACTCTTCTGCTGCTGCTTTCCGAAATTCCCTGTGGTGGTGTCACATGTGCATCCTTAAATTAGGAGAAGTGATTAGCATTTTCAAGGGGGGCTATAGAGGAAAAAGGAGTGGTCGACTATGATGGGGGAGTGGCAGCAGTTTTTTTTCACACTGGATTTAGCTCTCGGCAAGTCTGGGTACAATCAAGCACAGAATGGCCATTTTCTAGAAAGGGATTCTGTGTGACGTATGACTGTTTTCTGGCAGAAATCTTGGAGGACCAGTGTAGGCAGAGCGGAATTGGAGCTGACAAGTCTGCATCTTGGAAAGGACTGTGATCTAGTGTAGTACAGAACAGAAGCACTCAATCACTGCAGCTGTAAATAGGAGGCAGGGGAACAAATCCACAGCAAGAAAGACAGAAGAAAGTGTTTGTTTGGAAGGAGAATTAAAAAGCATTTTTGGTGCATGGGATAAAGCCAACCATGGAAACTGCAGCAGAGGAAACGACAGAACAAAGCCAGGAGAGAAAAGGTACCCATAGAGTTCTTGCATTAGGCTTTCATTGGCAGGCTGACCTCATTCCGTGTGTCTGTGTGTTTCATCTATTTTTATCTATTCAGTGTAAGCATAATATTTCAGCAAATAATGTGGATTGTTTGATTGCAGATAGTTTTAAACATTTGTTGCATAGTGTTTCAGATGAAGCATTGGCAGTTCCTTTGGCCACCCAAATAAACAAGGTAGTGACCTAGAACATCAGTTTGTATCATAAGTGGTAATATTTACAGTAATATTTGATTCGTGTTAATCAACAGTTTAAAATTTCTAATGCAGCGTTATGGCGTGTTGTCTCAGGCTGATGTTTATTGTGCTCCTGTTTGTGTGTGTGTGTGTGTGTGTGTAATAAATAAATATATATATATATGTTTGTGTGTGATGCCAATTTAGTGTTTGATTTTCTGTATTTGAAAATACATCTAATAGTCTGTTGCCCTGGTACTGAGAAATAATGGTGACTACCCTCACAAAAGCAGTCTTATTTAAGCCTATACACGAGTAGTAACCCTTTTCAACAGAGAATTGGTTACTTAGCAACTAAGGGGCCATATTGCCTTTCTAATTCTTATTAAAATAAATTACGCCATCTCGTCAACTTGGTATTTTCTGTTAGGTGCCATATGTATGATCCAAATAAATTAATTAACTGTCATTCTGCATAATAACATACAGGATTAAAATGCATTTATATAATGGTCTACCACACTGTAAATATATAAACAGTATTCCATATTTATCATCATTTATATGCTTAGAGAGTTACACCATATCTTTTGTTGTGACTAAACGGTGTGTGTAGTAATTGACTTGAATAAAGCTTGCTAGGGAATAAAGCTTTGCCACTAGGAGTATAAGGAGGATACAGATGAGATTACTGAAATGTAAAATATGGTGACCGGTAATATGAATTACATAGCAAGAACCTATGGATATAGGTAGGGGATGTAAGTGACATCTATGATGGAGTATTTAATCCTAATAGTGCTACATCTATATAAAGTATTTCATACAAAAGAGGGAAAAATGCTTCAGCCTTTCTGTTGTGACTCCATTTGAGTTATATTTCTTCTGCCACAGCTTGGTTTTAGTTATTTTGCATCATTTGGTAATTGAGGCTGAACACTAAAGTAACATGTTGCATCAGACATTACAGTTATTTGCTGGGCTTTTATAGGCTGCTAAGGGAGCTTGGTGTTCTTATTTACAGTCAAAATGTGTCTAAGATTGAGAGGGTTTCCATTGTCATGTCTGATGGATAGACTCCATTTAATTCTAGAATGGGCCAGAAATTGGTGTAAAGGTTCAGGCACAATGAAAGGTGAGGTGTATTGGGTTTCATGTACCATAAAATCTCTGAAAAGTGTGTAAAGAGCTATCCTATTAGCTAGAACATAACAATTAACTAACCAACAGAAGATTGGAGTGAGAATAGACAGCATGTCTATTACAGATTGCCATCGGCAAAACATTTTTTTCTTCAAGGATTTATGGCAGTCATGGGTTTTGGAGATAAATAAGTCCTCTTGTTCGAATGTGACATATTATCTGTGTCTAACCCTGTTTGATGTTCTAGAACCAGATTTGTCTTGCTCTTCCTCCCCCTTTTGGGCTTAAACGGTTATGTTCATCTGATTTAAAATGCAGCAGATGCTAGTGTGTGTGTGTGTGTGTGTGTGTGTGTGTGTGTGTGTGTTTGTGTGTTTTTGTTTTTTTTTCTTCTGAAAAGAAAGATGTATAAAATAAGCTGGATGTTAGACCAATACTGTGCAAGACTCCACCTTCTGAAGTCTTAAAAATATAAAAGACAAACAACCTTGTCCATTAGGCCAGGCCATAAAAACCACCCCTTGCTTCCTTCTGGATGCCAAGAACCATAACTGAAGTAAACCAGTTATTAACACTAATCGCGACAATCAATAGTCCCACGCACAGGTTTTTGGTTAACTAACCAACCAATGTACCACATGTGACCATATCTAATGAAAATGGATTTGATCTGTTATCATTGAACACAGTCAACTGATGATCCATGTGCAGTGTATGAGGGGTATTCCTTCTTGAAATGCAGGTGGGTATGCTTTGCATGTTGATGCGACTGTTCAGCGCGCCATGATGAAATTGCTCACTAATATGGTTTTGCAGTAGTTGTGCCATTTGGAAGCTCACTTTGTGTAGCTTAAGCACCATTAGGACTGTGTATTAAAGAAAGATTGAAATACATGGCCAAAAGTAGGTTGACATCTGAACATCACACCCATATGTGCTTGCAAATATCTTGTTTCAAAACCATGGGCACTTATATGGTTTTGCATACTCCTCCTTTATTACTATAATAGACTAGATTATGAAACATGGTTGCAGGGGTTCGGATTCATTCAGCCACAACAACCTAAGAGAAGTCAGTAACTGATGTTGGGTGATGAGGCCTAGCCCACAGTCTGTGGCTCCAATTCATCCCAAAGGTGTATGATGCAGTTGAAGACAGGACTCTGTTCCTCCACACCAAACTTGGCATAACATTTTTTCATGGACCTTGCTTTGTGCAAACTGTTGCTTTAAAAGTAGGAAGCACACCGTTCTCTTGAATGTCATATGCTGTAGAATTACAATTTCCTTTCACTGGAACGAAGGGGCCCAGGCCAATCCATCAAAAACAGCCCGGGACAATTTTCCATCAACAAATTCTACAATAGGCAGTGTAACTTTCAGGAAGATGGCATTGTCGTGATATCTGCCAAGCCCATAGTTGTAAGGCTGCCTGGGGGGAAATGTTATAGTCACTCTAGATAATGTGTTTCGACCACTCCAGAGTTCAGGGGTATACTTTTTAGTACTCTAGCTGCTGTTTTTCATAGTGATCTGAGGCTTAAGCTCAGCAAATTGGCCTTGGAATATGATGCATGAAGCTTCATGAAGCTCCTGACAAACTAATATTACAGACCTTGCATTCAGAAGCAATCTATCATTATTAATGCAGCCGAGCTCTTCAACACTCTGCATTCCTGTTCGATGTTCTGTGGCCTGCTTCGTGGCTGAGCTGCTGTTGCTCCTCGAGATTTCCACTTCACAGTAGGATCACTTACAGTTGATGTTGGCAGCTCTAGTGGGATATAAATTTGAAGAACTCTTATTGCTTCACTATGACTCTTTGATTTTATAAACATTCGCAAAGGGTAAGGCTGAAATGGCCAAATACACTAGAAGTTTACATGCTTTTGCCCATGTAATGTTATTCTTCTGAGTTTAATTATTACTGGAGCTATCCTGGAAATGGTAGGACATTTGAATTGATGGAAGCTCTGTAATATATGGGATAATGTACCACATTCCCTCTTTATGCCATCACACCCCTCCAAATGTTCCTTTTATGCTATCATACTCTACCATATGCCCTTCTTATGCCTTTAGACTGCTTCACTTGCCACTTTTATGCTGTTACTCCTTCACATGTCCCTTTTCTGCCATCAGACTTCTCTGTAAGCCCATTTCATGCCATCACACCCCTCCATATGCACCTTATATGCAGTCAGGCCCTCAAAATTGCTTTTAGAATTTAAATATGCCCATCAGGATCCCCCCCATACGCAAACACTTACTTCGCTTTGTTATAGTGCCTATGCAGAGTAATGGAACTGTGGCACAGCAAACTTTCTTAAGAACACTCCCTACTGACTTTGACTGCGACCTCCCTGTACTGTGCAGGGGTGGTGGTTACATCCACAGCACAGGTCCTCCCCCAAGCTGTCAGTGCACAATCCTGTTTCTTCAGCTCCCATATCCCAGCTGATAGGTGTTGCTGACCTGTCCAAGACCCTAACATGTGAGTTGCACTGTTCATTCTGTGGACAAGGGAAGGAGCTGGCCAAATTAAACTGCCAGCTGTGAACTTTATTTTATGCACCCCTACTTTAAGGCATAATTAAACCATTTTATATCCTGTGTGTTACTGTATTGGTAATAATTGAGAGATAAAACGCATAACATTCCATATCAAATTATTTCTCCCTATAAAAATCTACAATGGAAAATGACCAAAATTTCCATGGGGTTTAATGGTAATTTGGAAATTACCATGGTACTTTTTCGTAAGGGTGTAGTTGTCAAGTTATCTGGAGTGCCTTTGTTTCATAACATCCTCTTTCTCCCCCCCCCCCCCCCCTCCCCCCTCCACAAATGCTTTTCTTTGAATTTTGTTCAAAATAATTTCCTTATCTAGGAAGCATGGCCTAGCAGCACAGGGGATAACCTTGTGCTGACTGACCTCTAACTATTGGGAACCTCATCTGATCTGTTGAGGTTATGCCAACAGGTATGAAAGATGCAGCCTCTTAGGCATGTCCATGTTTAGAGACATTACCTGAAATGCTATGTCTACCATGTGTGCTCAACCCCTTCTAGAGATCAGTATTTATACATTTTGAGTATTTTTGTATTTAAGTTGTAGTGTTTCCCCTGAAGAGCATAATAATTGAATTTATAAATTGCAATGTTTTGACCCTTACATTTGATATGTTTGTAAAATATGGTATTCAGCTTCTCGGTGGAGATCTTGGGAGAGTATGTCCCCTCCGACCCCAATTTTGGCTCTTTCATCTGCTAGAATACACATCTGTTGTTGTTAAAAGTAACTTCTAAAGCATTTGAACAATGCCGCCAAGATGATTGTATTGGGCACCCCTCTCCAATTGTATTGCTTCCCCCAAATTTTTTTATTTATATTTTTTTTTATGAAAAAGGATGATACACAGAACTAATTTCTTTCTATCTCTGGCCACTATTTTTCCTAAATGTATATTTAGCCATTTATTATTATTATTCACTATATAATAATATAGCACGTATATATTGCATGCTGTAATGTTTTCAGCTACAAATTCATTAACTACCTGTGTTTAGTTCTACTCTGTGCTATTGCATCTTTTATGCCGCAGACATTAGCGGGTGTCCATGTAGTTTTAGCCTGACATCAATGGGCAATGATCATGAGTAGCACATTAAATTACCATTTATTGAAGAGAAATTGAGTAACTGGTTTTTCCACTTTTTCATTGGTAAATGGCTGTAAATACAATGTATGTAGGGAACACTATTTCCAGCTGTGGAGTTATAGCCATAGGTGGCAAGATAACAAATCTCACATACTCACTCACCTAATGATTTTCAGGACACCACTCATTTGATGAATGTTGTATTGTGTCACTTGATTTAAGATGATACAGGAGTTCAACATTAAAGGTAACCTTGTGTTCCCATGTGAGCTCAACATAGATGGTATTATGTTTATTATTATGAACACTTGTTAACCTGGTTTTTTTTTTTTGGGGGGGGGGGGAGGAGGGTTGTAATATCAAGCAAAAACTCTAGCCACTGACTTCTCTATACAAATGCTGTGATTATACCGGTTTGTTTTGTATACTATGTAATCTAGTATATTTACCACGTTTTCATGTTGTCATTGTAGAAATGTAATGTATTTTTAGGAGGTTCTTTTTCCACGTTGTTTTTGTCATTTACCATAATTTTTTGGCAAAAGATTAATAGTTTTTAACATGTTATGGTGGGATGTACAAACACTAAAATGAGGTCAAAACTCAGAAAACTGCTGTTTTGTGAGGTTTGACGACGTTTCCCACATTTACAAAGCTATAGGTGGCGTTGCAAAGTATTTCCCGAGATGGATCAAATAGAATCCCCCGCGGCTCACTCATGCGCTGACCAACAGCCACGCGTTCGTAGAAAGACTAGTGTGTCATAAACCCAGAAGTGTTCTATCGCAAATTACAACTGTTTTCGGAAGACCTGTTCTTTGTGATTTTAATTGCAATTGTACATGCATAATGACGTTATTAACGCCAATATGCATGCTGTAAATGGCGGGATGTATCGCATCCAAAATGTGTTGCTTGATACAATACCACTCCTATATCATTTAAAATATATGTTTGAAAAGTGTCCATTATATTTATTCGCCAAAGGTGATTTAAAGACCTTGGCCCTCATTCAGAGCCGGACGCTCTGAGCAGAGCGCTCGCTCTGAATGAGGGCCGTCCTCCATAAAAATGGAGCGTCCTCCTGGACGCTCGTATAGCTGTGGGTCACCACCCACAGCCTATACGAGCGTGCAGGTTGATGGTCGCGATGGTCTTGACCATCGCAACCATCGCCACTGCGAGCCGGAGCCTGCGGTTGAGTTTTTCAACCGCAAGGCCCGGAGTGATTTTGGCTCTATCAGAGCCAAAATCACTCCCACTGACATCACTAGTGATGACGGTAGGCGTTCCCTTTGGAACGCCCCGTCTGGGAGGTACGCCCCCGGCACGCCCACCAAAGGGGGCGTGCTGTCAATCAACATCGACAGCACGCCCCCTTTGATCAGACACAACGAGCGAAAGAAAGTCCTTCGCTCGTCGCGTCTCGCGCATGCGCACGACGGAGCTCCCTCCGTCGTGCGCATGCGCAGTGCACACCATCGACCCACTTGCGAGCGGACAGCCGCTCGCGAGTGGGTCTGAATCAGGCCCCTTATCTCTCTGGATTGGTGACAATTAAATCTCTTACCAATCTGTTGGAGCCCCAATCATTTTACAGAATATTTTTATCTTTAATTAATTGGTTCTAGAAAAGAGAACTTTCTATCCGATTTTTACCACAAAAACTAACCTCCTTACATAAACATGGCTTTTTATCTATTTACATCTCTCTCCAAACTGGAGCAAGATTTACTAAATAATTTGCTTCTGCAAGCCACCAATTATCAGTGGGTTTAACCCCCGAAATAAAACTGACAATAATATTAAATTCAAAACCAGACCTGTTTTGCAGTTAATATTATTGCCATTTTGAAACTTGGGATTAAATTCAGCAGCTTGCAAAAACCGCTGCTTAAAAATTCTAGTCCAAGGTTTGGAGAGAGGTTTTCTATTCACTATTAAAATATAGCCATGAGTAGGTCAAATCTGCTGATGAAATCACTACTCTAATGTGTTTTGAAAGATTTTGGTGCATTATATTTGTGACAATAAAAAACATCTTGCTCCCAAAAATTGAAATAAGTCTCCCATTGAGTTGTCTAGGGATTTAACTGCTTAATGCAAACCATCTATATTGTATTAAATGTATAAGTGGTGTTTCCTGAGGACCAGTGAGCATCAAAGGTAATTGCCAAAAATAACAAGAATCTCTCTTTATATCCCAATATTCCAGCATGATTGTTTGATCTGCATTTAACTTTCGTCTGGCTTTACCATCCAAAAAAAGCATCAAAGCATTGATGCTGTCCAGGCCTTTATCAGGGCATTGGCAAAAGGGGTTCTTTTTCTCATGGAGCCATTTCCATGAATGATATCTGTGTGTAAGACTGTGAGGCTTTTTTTTCTTTGATGCACTACTGACAGTACAAAACTTTTCAATAAAAGGCTTGAGTCCAACACTTCAAAAGAAATCATTACACTGCCCATGGGTTAGATGTCTTTGGTAAAGTAATTTAAATTTGCAGTTGTAGAAATTAAGATCCCATAACAACATAGAATACATTATATACTAAGAATTGAGCTGAATATTCTGTTCATATGGCGGCAGCATGAGAAATTATTAGATGCATGTGTTAACTTTAAAGGCAAAAATAAGATCTAAACATGTTTGTTTTTTTGTTTTTGTTTTTTTGTGATGTTGAAAGTCCTTATTTTTGACATTACAAGTAAAGTATACGAAACATGATAAAATCATGATTTCAAGGGCTTAAGTGCCAAAACTAATTAATGCATCTTTTTTTTTTTCCCAAAGGATTTTAACAAACAGTTGACCTGGAATCACAGAAAATGGGGAAGTAAGGCAGGCACACTGTCAGCAATAACCCGGCTTATTTCATGTGAATGTACAGCAACCTGGGATATTTCTCAGTGTGAAAGGGCTCAGTTGAAATAATCAAAGTCGAGCAGCTCGGCATTCCAACCTGGGTAACGAGCAGGATCGAAAACACTGTTTCAACCCAAATCATGGTGCCGTGTGAATGGGTAAACCGTGCCGATGTGACCCGGGTCCCGTTGGAGATGATCTCCTCTCCAAGTGCTGACTAAGCACGTGATGGCGGGGATGTCATTGACCCACAATAAGCCGGGTCGAGTCGCCAATCTGAAAGGGGCCTCAATCGGGTCCCACCTGGGATGGACCCGTGTACAAAATGCGAAAGGGGTATTGAGTTGTACCAAGCAGTTGCAAATGAATAGATCATGCTAATAAGTTTTGTAGTTTGGAACTGTATGTTGTAAAATGTTTTTTTTTTATTTAATTTTTGCAAATTCGTTTTGTGAGCATAAGAAGAAAAAACAATAGGTGGCATGGTTACCCATAATACTCTATTGTTGCTATTACATTGTATAAGGCTTTGGGATCTTTTTCACTGAAAATTACGCTGCTTTTACTACAACTATGTAAGATGTGAAGCTCTAGAAGAGTATTTGACTAGGCATTCTTATTTTATTGGTTCAAAGCGATTTTTATCTAAAGCTCATTCTCATCTAGTCATATGTTCTCCATTAATGGTTTTCTTATCAATGTGTCTGAAAGGAACTTCAATATGCGGCTTTTTAATTCACTTTATGGGGCTTCTTGTGCATCCTGTTGCGCAAGTTATTGTTCTAAATAACACTACTACTGTCAGTTGGGAAAATCCGTGAATCGGGCGTTTTGTTACCATACAGACTTAAAAAATATATATATATAGCAATTCTCCAAATATGCAGCTGAAATTAGAATGTTTTCTTGTATTGCTATAATGACCCACAATTACTAACCCATTCCTAAATACGTCCCATCTACATGAGGGAAGATAGTCAATTCCAGCAGTTTTTGTGGAAAGCAGCAAAAACGAGTTAAAGTTTGAAAAGCCCAGCTTAGTACATTCACCCCTCAGTATTTAACTGCCAGCAAATACTGCCACCGTTTCTAAGATATAAATGGACCTACACATCAGTTTATAAATATGCCATATATATTCTGTAGCCAATATTACTGCAATCATTGCAAAGCCGCTTATTTGTTTGTTTGCTTTTTTTGTCATGTCATCTATTTTTTCTTCGTGAATGAGTTTCTGTTATCACGTTTTTAGTCATTTTCTCTAACTAGCTACTGTACAGCAGTCTCTTATTCTGTACCTGTCTTACACTTAGCAATAGAAATGTAGATATAAATGGCTAACCAGCATTAAATGGCTTTACTAAAACAAATGAAATGTGGATTTGACTTCAAATCAAATGCAGGAGAACACTGACGTTTTATCACCTAAAATTGGCAGTGAACAGCAGCAGACCAGAAATGGAAATTGGCAGGTACCACTGGATGTGCGGGAGTTCAAGGCCACAGCAAGTGCCAGCAATGAGCGACAGTATGGGTCCCTTGGGGACTGGAGGTAAATAAATGGATGAGATAGTATCAGAGTTCACATGCAGTACAGTAAGCAAATAGCTGTTGCTTTTCACTATTGATTGTCTAGCCCTCAACCTGAATGTGTGCCGTGCAGACAGCTACTTGTGCATACATCCAGTGATGATGATGTGTGATAAAGACATATAGTGAAGATAGTTGAGACTCTGCTGACACTGACTAAGTACAAATATTAAAATAAAATGGAAGATTAACACCTGCAGGGTACAATGACAAATGTATGCACACATTAGTGCAACATTACTTCTTCATTTCTGAAGTTACTATATTGAATAAAATGAAATTGCAAATGTGTCAGACGTTTGGGACTCTGGGCCTGATTCAGACCGTTCGCTATATGCGTGCGCTCGCAAGCGGCCCGATGTTCTGCGTATGCGCACGCTTCGTTCTGCGCGTGCGCAAGCTACTCACTGCGATCGCATACCGCTCGCTCGCCCTGCAAAGACAGCCCAGTGTAATAAGTGACAGGAGAGGCCGTTTATGGGTGGTAACAGGGGCAGGACACTAATAACGGGGGGATGGAGATGTGAACCCAGGCGTGCCAGAGTGTTTCAACGCCGTTTTAGAGGCGTGCATAATTAACAGGCAGCGTCATAGTACATGTCACTTGCCTTTTTTTTTACACTGATTTCCTCACAATGCTTGTGGTAGGGTGAAGCTCCCGCAAGCACTGCGTTCACATCCGATGGTGCTCGATGTACCAATGTTTTAATACACTTCCTGGAGATGACGTGGTGCTGGTGGGCGGCTCTGCCTGTGCGATTTGGCATTCGCATACACAAAGTGGCCGCTCGCTAAGACATGGTGGGCGTGCTTATGCCTTGGCGAGCGATTGCTTCCCGTGGCGTCACTTTGACAAATTTGCATATGCATCCAGCGAGCGTACGCAGATAGCGAACGGGTCTGAATCAGGCCCTCTGTCAGTCAGTTCTTTGTAACATCTCCATTGGCATGAATCGTAGTGTAGTTCCAAATGTTTAATGTAGCTGGCTAAGGGACAGTTTCAATTAAGTGTGAGGTCCCGTAGGAGCCTCTCGCATTTTGCTGGAACATCATTATTTTTGCTATACAAGAACTAACCTCGTTTTCTGTACCGTAATATTCAGAAGTGTGCACAGCAGCACATTGCACAAGGCTACTCTAGGGCATCGTGCCTAACTAAATATTCTCTTAAGGGGGGCAATTCAATTCAACATGATGGACGCTATGTGCCATACCAGAATGGCACATCACACCCGCCTGCATCATAAGTTTTCTTCTCACCCCATAGAGGTGCAAGGGAAAACTTGCGATGTCGGCACAACCATATATGGCCAATAAGTGTACAGTCTGGTAGTGCAGCGATACCCAGCGGCACATCGAGCTAAATTTAAAGTGTCTTTCCATTCCTGCCTAAGAAATTTTGTCCCAAACTTCTTTAAAGAACTTTTGTAGCTCAGAAATATCACTTCAGAGTTTCATTAATATGTCTGGGGACTGTGAGGGCTATTCCAAAACTTTCTTACATTTTTGTGTTTCATGGTTCAGTTTGAGAAATGTTTTATTTCATTGTCTTGCAGAAATACCAAATTCTAAACTCACTCTGGGACTGTAGCTCTTAGCATATGTTAATATTTAGGGGATTCCATGCTTCCTAACAACTAGCTAGTGTGAACTGGGACTGCCACACAAGCCCAAAGTATAATACACCCATCCCGTACTTAATGGCTGGCAAATAATGCTTTTCTACAAATGTTCCACCTGTTTTTCTCTAAACTGATGTCCAATTTGTTCTTATTTCCAGTAGGCCAAAGCACTTTGTTCTAAAACATTTCTGTATTGTAGGTAAGCATCAACACTGTGTTGTACACCCATACTCCATTGTCCGCTAACCCATCCTATAGGTCTTTTCCAGTGTTTGCATATCTGACCAGAATCCGTTCTTTCAGAGATTTTTCTGGGTTTTGCCTTGATTCAACAGATTTTCCTGCTTCCATTTCTTAATGATGTATTGGAAAGTGGAAATTCCAAGCTGAAATCATTTAGCTATAATTTTATAGACAGGCCCTGCTCTATTGCTGTAGATCAGTTATTTACCCTCACTTTCAAGTCATGTGTCAGCTGCTTAGAGGATCCCGTGGCTGTTGAGTAGACTCAACATCCTGGGAGGTTGGAAGAGGCCGTTTATCATTCAACTCTGGAATGGTCCTCCCCAGGCTTAATATAAAGCTTAATGAGTCAGTTAAGTTTTGGTTCCTGTTAATTAACCAACTGGAAGTGTAACCAAACTTTTACATGACGCATTTAGTTTTTTTTGCATCATGTCTACATCTGTTTTTCTAGCATCAAGCTTTTGTATGATGTAAAAGACAGGTAGCGCTTGTTTTACAAGCTTATTAAATGTGTCTATAATGAATAAACACATATTTGTATGTATCAACAAAAATCAAAAGAGTACATATGTATATACACCCAAGGGAGCGCTGAATTAATTGATAATAAATTTAATACATATATAACATTGCATATGAATACATCAATAAAATTGAGTTAAAAGATACAAAATAACCACTAATGACTGGCAAATATTAGTCGCTTGAAAAAGGTCATTCAAAGGATCCTGTGGAAATCCACTAGTGGTATAGAAACTTGATTAGCAGAGCCAGTGTGTTTATATTGATGCAAATCATACTGTCTCACCACTCTTGGGGAAATCCTGAGCAAAGGCAAAGTCCCCAGATAGTACAAGTGGTAGGGCAATCTTCTGTGAATCACGTTCCCCGTCTGATAATCAGAATTGCCGCTTGCCAATGTGATGACGTCAGCAGCAGTGGGAGCAACACATCAGTGCCCAGATATGAGAAGATCCACTTGTCAGGCAGCCAGTATTAAGTCCACAAACTACAAGTTTGTGGACTTAATACTGGCTGCTTGACAAGTGGATCTGTCTGAACATTGTGGTGTTGCATAAAAAACTGAGGTTTTGCATCCGTAAGAGCTGTGACTTCTTCTCATATCTGGGCACTGATGTGTTGCTCCCACTGCTGCTGACGTCATCACATTGGCAAGCGGCAATTCTGATTATCAGACGGGGAACGTGATTCACAGAAGATTGCCCTACCACTTGTACTATCTGGGGACTTTGCCTTTGCTCAGGATTTCCCTAAGAGTGGTGATACTATATGGATGCAAATCATACTACACACTGGATCTGGCAAATATTAGTCGCTTGAAAAAGGTCATTCAAAGGATCCTGTGGAAATCCACTAGTGTTATAGAAACTAGTTTAGCAGTCATCAGTGGTTATATTGTATCTTTTAACTCAATTTTATTGATGTATTCATATGCAATGTTATGTATGTATTAAATTTATTATCAATTAATTCAGTGCTCCCTTGGGTGTATATACATACATGTACTCATTTGGTTTTTGTTGATCTTAATTGAGTAGTGTCTCCAGCACTACTATTGGGAGCTGCTATATAGCTAACAATTGGTTATTGTATATTATTGGTTCCGCCTAATTTTATACATATATTTTTTATTTGTATCTATACCTATTGCTATTAAATGTTATATATACATATTTTTTTTTTTTTGTCATCTTTACGGATGACATTTGGAAGTGGTTCAAGGTAATCCCAAAAGCATTCCTATTACAGAACAGTTTTCATATTGACCATATTCCCTGTTGGTCCAAGCCAAATTTGGGACACTTTTAATATTAAAACTAAACCCAGCCTGTTGATGAAGGGGGCAATTTAAAGGAAAAGTTTTTAGAGGAATCATTGCTGGCAGGTGTTTATTATAAAATAGGGTCTGTGTATAATAACTGGAGTTTTATATCCAGAGTTTCTTCTAATGGTCCTACTGCAATATGTAATTGCATCTGTAGAGCTGCCTTCCCACTCATATGTTACATTTTAATAACCCGCTCTCTGAGCAGGAGCTACAATTAGTGGATAGAGGAGGCTGGTAATGTAACGGGTTGGTGAAAGTGCAGCTGTGAGAGAGGCAGCAAGTTTATCTGGAGGGGACAGCGCCAGGTCTTAGAGGTATGTCCCTGGTAATGTTTCTGTTTCCAGCACAGCCTTTCATATGTGACTATTGCTATCATTTTCTGGTCTATAGAAGTTAATGCTTATTGAAGATGAGTAATTAAAACAAAAGTAGGTTTTAATAACAAAAAAAGAAAGATAAGGATACTCTGAGATCTTAAAAAGTGGGAGGCACATATAGAAACCGTTGTAATTCCTACATCGGTCACCTGATTTGGATGTAATTACCCTCAAATTAAATCTGAAAGTCTGCAGTTAAAGCACATCTTGTTTGTTTCATTTCAAAGCCATTGTGGTGGTGAATAGAGGCCAAAATATGAAAATTCTGTCAATGTCCCAATATTTATGCACCTGACTGTATGTGCTGTTTACATTTGTAACTTAGACCTGTTTTATTTAGTGTTACTGGTATAGCTTCATACTCCTTTCCTATTAACTTGGAACAGGATTTGATATAAACTTTATGCAATATTAAATATATGCTTATATCGCAATGAAATACATCGGGAATAAAAGTATTAAATAGCAAATATCAGATGTCTAGCAATGTTCATTTTGAATATAAATATTCTAGAGAATTTTGACAGTAGAGACTTATATAGTTCAATAGATTTTTATTATCTGATCTAGGTTTGTAAGTTTTTGTCGTGAAAAAGTATTTGTTTATACTGTAGTCTATAAAGCAGATTCAGGATAACCATATTCTGTAAACACTGTTGTCTGTCACAATTTCACATATTAGGGACAAAGCACTACAATACTATGCTGTCCCTGTCTAGGAGTGCACTGGTTTCCCAGATTTTCCTAAGAAAAGTCCAGTCTTCTCTTAAGGCCCCCATACATCAGCAATTGATTGCAGCAATTGTGCAATTTGGAATCGATTTGTTTATAAAAATCGTTCCCTTTTTCAATCGATTGCAAATTGCACGATTGCTGCAATCAATTGCTGATGTATGGGGGCCTTTACTTCATGAGGGGTGTGACATGTATTACCGCCGGCGCTTCAAATCCCGACAGCGGCTGCCCGACAAAGGAGGAAATCCCGGTCGTCCTAAAGGTAAGTATAAACTAATCTAATTCTACCCCCTAACCCTAACTCTCCTTTAGGATGCCTAACCCTAACCTTCCTCCCCCCCTGTGCCTAAACCTAACCCTAAACCCCCCCCCCCCAGCCTAACCCTAACCTCCTGGGGGGTGCCTAACCCTGTCCCTCCCCCAAACGCTTCCCCCGCGGCTGTCCGTTGCGGCACTCGGCATCCGCTCGATCGGGATGCCGGTCTCCCGACGTCGGTCAAATGACAGGCGTCTAGATTTAGATGCCTGTCATTCGTCCCTAGTCGGGATTACAGTGTCTGGAAGCCGGCGCTCGGCATTTAGACCGTCTGCTTCCGGACTACATCCCTTCCTGAGAGCCTCAAGATACAATGCTGCCTCAATATGTTCACAACTGGGGAAGGATAGGGGGCTTTTTTACACCCATTTTCTTTTAAGAAAATGTCTAAGTGTGTGTGCCTCTGTCTCCAGTGAATCTGCATTTTGCAGAAAGCACAAAAGTCTGAATAAAAATATAAATTACTGCTGTTCACTCATACACACAAAGCTGATAACAGGCTTCCTGGTGTGGCCACTGTAATGAGCACTGCTAAACAGTTGAATTAGTAGGGAAATGCAGGGCTGGTGTGGAGAAAGAACAGTCATTTTTAAATCTAAGTTAGTATGTTGAAAACATGGTGCTTCAAATTATTTAAAACTTATTTGGAAATAAGCGGCATGCAATCCAGATTCTATAGTGTGTACAGTATATTGTGTATAATTTCAAACTGGCTACAATAAATATATACGTAGATATGTATTGGAGAGAGAGGCAGATTGTCGCATGTTGCTAGCATAATGTACCTATGTAGTCCTATTAGCCCGTGCAAATTTTAGTCTATATAATAATATTAAAATAGTATTTTTTTCATTGCATGTGTCATTTCAGTGCCTGAATAAGCTCATTGCTTGTAACTTCAGGCTTACAAGACTTTAATGTTCTTACCATTTCTCCCTTATATCTGATTTTTTTTTTCTGTTCGTTGATACATGTCTATAAATGTTTCGTAACTGCAGTGTCGCTTACTTGTCACGCCCCAGGGCAATATTTACATATCTCTGTTTTTCTCTCATTAGAACGAATTCTAAAACTTGAAATGAAAGAAAATAGATTGTAGATGATCCAATCTCTGACCACTGACACAATGTGGTCAGACTTGGCCAAGTGCCTTAGTGAAGCAATTAAACCCTACACCTCTGCCAGAACTTGGGGGATGTTCTCAGGAAACAGGATTACACGCAGTGACCATGATATGCTTCCTAAGCAGTCTGGTATTGAGAAAATACATGTGCCCAGCTCTGTGACAAATGCCTCCTTCTTTTTCTTAAATGAGGTCACTTGACAAGCAGGTCCTTTTTGCATGCTGTCCTTAGCTTTTATCTTTGTCTTTCATAGGAGAGAGCAATTCGTCTTTCCTCACATGTATTTTTAGTTTTACAAGGAAGTTCTAAATTTGCCCCATAACTGAAATATCGCCTACAATTAGAGTATTAAATTGCATTGCTTCCCTTAATAATCCCACTCCTTGTTTTAGCTGGCTCTCCTGTGAGGGTTAGGTTTGCAGCCAGGATCACAGACAGCACTGAGCAAGTCGCTGGACTGTTATTAACTTGTTTCTATGACGACCGCTGCTCACAAGCCTGAGGACAAAAATGTTTTTATTCTGCTATGTTGAACAAAAGGGTTCTGGTGATGCTTTGGACAAAACGGTCTTTGAAAACAAGAGACATTGATGTGTTTGTACTATGTAGTTTATATTCAGTGTTATATTTAACCTCTTACTCCACAAAGTAAAACGGGTAAAAAAAAAATTTAAATAAATAAATAAAAAGTTGTTTTGTTTTTAATTATTTAGTTCAAATTATACTAGCCTACTTCCTTTTTTTTTTTCTATGTTACTTTAATTATTGGCTAATACAATGCACATTTGTTAAGGGAAGCCAGAAAAGGCAATTTATGACTAGAAATTCAATGTAGTGTGTATAATTGCGAATCCTATTCCCTCACCTTACAAACTTGAATGGGATTTGCCTATTTTGCTAAGGCAGTGGCCTTGAAGTGAACTCACAGTCCATGATGTAAGTGTATGGTCTGTTATTTACTGTGCTAATGTCTTATGCTAATTATACTACATTCAGAAAGGCAAAACCCCAGCAAATGTTGTACATTTGTTAGACCCATGGAATTTATGGCCGGTGTTTCAGAACCGTGGTCATTATGGATATTAGTTAACATGGAATTACATTAATTTTATTCTGAAATCCTGTAATAGGGTTCTCCTAAAAATAGGGACATGTTTAATAATAATTGTTTGACTTGAATAATATAGTAGAGCAGGAAATTAGGTTTTTCACATTCCATGGTTCAGTATAGAGAGCTTTGTCAGATGAATGAGGTTACCTTAATACTGGTTTGTCCTCCATACTGTAAATATAACACATTTTATCATGTGCACTTCAATGTTTAATGCTGCATAATAGGTTTTTGCTTTCTTTATAAAGGATGGTTTTATTGCTGACAAATCGATTTCACCTGCTCAATCTGCTCTAGAACAGAAAGACACCTAGCTAATGACATAAATAATATAATTTTTAATGCTTTGTTGCTGAGTTTTGATTCAAATTTTTCTGTTATTTACCCTTTAAACATTTACTATAATGTATATAGAGAATACATATATTATACATGTGAAGTTTTTTTCAGGATACAAATGAACATTTGTAATATCTCTTCATGTATGTGTTTGTTATAAATCACTGGTTAGTGCACACTATCGGCACTTGTCATGCTGATGGATTTGGGCATTGGTCTTCCCCGGACACCTTTCTGCAGTTAATTTTATAGTACAGCAGTTTCTAGAGCACTTCCATAAAGGTGTACAATGATGGTGTATAAGATGAGCATTGTCATTGTCTTCATTTTTAGGGAGTGTCTGGGTGGGACATAGATGTATTGAGAACAGTGCTGTCAAACCACTACACATGAGAGGAGTGGGTGCACTTAGGAGGGGCTGGTAAGGGGTTACCAGATGGTGCTGGTCACCAGGGACAGCTGTTGTATCCTGGCTTTTATTATTTCATCCTGTCACACCAGCTCTATTTAGCAAGGAAATGCAAAATGACATATCCCAAAGGGAGGCTTTGTCCTTTTGATTTGGTGCTATTTTGCTCCGAAATACATTTAGCGTATTTACCCATGTGTATAAATTCAGTACATTAAATTATGTTTTGCTGACAAGAGACCTAGCGTAATAGGTTTTGTGGGTGTTTTTGACCATTTATACAGTTACGTGTGATTAAAGTTAATGTTCTGTATCTGACACTATTCTGCCTTAGAGTTCAAATCTCATGCATTCCAGACAATCCAACTATACTTCTAAAGTCTGATATGGATAAACACCTGGTTTTGGTTCAGTACTGTTCATTATTGCTGTTCTCACAGTTTTCTTGTACAGAGTGAATTAAATTTTGTTTTCTGTTGCACCTTAAAGAAATGTTGAGTGTATTTATTCTTTACTCAGCAGGCTATGTTTCAGTGGACCATGCAATGTTTACTAACATATTTATTTATTAACATTGCTTTAAGGTTTAGTGCATGATGGCATATTTTGTTCTATTAGAGGAAAAGGACTTTGAATTATAAGACCTTAGAATTGAAACTTCTCTCAGCATTGCAGAGAAATATATTATTCCTTTAAAACCATTGCTGCTCTGTATAACCTAATAAGCCATTGGAAACTTAATCTTACTATAGAGATGTGCTAATGAATTGTTCAATTACCTTGTTTTGAGTTGGTCAACTTAAACTTAACTGTCCCCTAATTGTGAGCGTTGTATTGTAACCAAGAGTATGACCGTAGTAGAGAATATTTAGTGGGCAATCATATCTGTGGCCAGTTGACTTACAATAAGGTTCTGTTAAGTAAAAGCTAAAAGAAATCTAGGGAATCAAACCAAAGTCACCATTAAGTGAGAATTTGAAAGTTCCAGATCATGAAATGAAACCATTAAGCCGCGTATCCACTTGCCGATTAAACTGAGCGATTGAACGATTACGACATCGCTCAATCGCTCATTAATCTGGCATAAATCGGGCATCTTAATTTCGGAAATGACCAGCGCTGCTGCTGGTCGTATCCGACATCAATCATCGCCTGAACATGCCAGTCAACCTGCCGATAACGACATATTGGGCATGTTCGGGGATGAGGGAGGATGCCTGCACTGAACAACATATCGTTCAGTATTGGCACCTACAGGATGAGGAACGACTGAACAATTACGATGTCGGAATCATTCAAATGTTCCTCAGCCAGCAAGTGGATACGCACCTTACATTTGTAATTAAGAACATTTTTACACAATTATAAAGTGTGACTTTAAAAGCTTATTTAGAGTAAAACTAAACAGGTTGCTAACACTACATTGTCCAAATTGAAAGAAATACTGTCTGTCTGTTGCTGGCAATAAATAGTCATATTGGTACACTATGTGTATAGGGCAATGTTAAACAATTAGACCTAAGGTTATTGTTTTTAATTGTATGTGGTTTCTGACTGCATTTTTTAGCATAAAAAAAATATCCTGGCGGCGAAGTACTAGTAGTGTGTGTGTATGTATATGTATATATATATATATATATATATATATATATATATATATATATATATATACACACACACACACACAATGCAAACACAAAATAATCTCTAATGTACTTGTTCTGCAAGGACTGACTGGGGCTGTTGAGCAGCCCTGGCAGTCTCCACGCCTGTAAAAGGGGCGTGGCCTCACCTCAGAAGGGGCATGGCCTATCCTCACGGGGGTGTGCCTCGAGGCCAGGCCTCGTGATTCGCGGCACGCCCCCGTCTTTCTGTATCCTGGTCGAGCAGAGAGGCGGATCTGCTCGGCCAGGGTTTTGACACCAGACCGCCCATCTGGCCATTGGTTCTTCTGGCATTTGCCAGATGACCAGTCCGGCCCTGCTGTTGTCTGTGGGTACACTGCATAATTTCGAGTGGTAATTAGTGGAACAGTAACCCACTTTCAATATGTGAAGTATAACGGAGTTGCAGTTTGTCAAATTAATAAAAATATCTCTAATAATCCTACAAGGTCGGTAGGTATCCTCTCCAACTATGGGCAACAGAGTGAAGGGGTGAGATGTGGTGAGGATGTAGCCAGCTTAAAAAAAATGTTGCGGCTATTTAATAAGTAAATAGGTGCTCTAGTTTCATCCCATACTATGCAAACATAAGGCTACTGTAGGTTAATTGGATTCTTGAAAAATTAACCCTAGTGTGTATGTGTATGCACTTGTAGATTAGGGAATATAGGGACCCATTTAATAACGAGTGATATGCTTGTTATCAATTGTTACTAATCTTAAATGGTGCTCCAACCAATCAGCTCCTAACTGTCATTTTACAGGCTATGTTTGAAAAATGTCAGGAGCTGATCGGTTGGAGCACCATTTAAGATTAGTAGTGAGTGATAACAAGCATATCGCACATTATTAAGTGGGTCCTTTAGAATGTAAGCTCCAGAGGGGCAGAGACTGATCTAAATGACAAATATTCTTTATACAGCGCTGTATAAATTGGTAATGCTATCTAAATGATAGTATATTGTAGCTTGTACATAGGGCAGTATAGGTTATGCAGGCATTGTATGAAGACTGTAACTTAAACAACCATTTAAGTTGTACAATAACTTGTTAACAATGTTATATGATGTGTACAGTCATTTAGACAGACTCAGGGTCGTAGCTAGGGTAGTGCGGCCCATGCCATCGCACAGGGCACCACAGGTCATGGGGCGCTGTTTGGGCCTGTCAAATTTATGTTTATTATCATTCTTGCTTGTAGCTTCCTTTATTTCATTCCCAGCATCTCCTGGCCTCCCCTATCTATTCCCTGGCCCTTCCCCATTAAGCCATGGCCTTTTTTTGGGTGCATTATGTCCCTTTGAAAAATGAGGGGGGCACCAATGCTTTTTCTGGCACAGGGCACCAAAAAGTCTAGTTACGGCTTTGGACAGACTTGTGTATTTTTTTTTTTTCTTTTGTTGTGACAGGGCAAATGATGTTCACTGCAGGCACCAAGCTTCAGGGGATGACACCTAGACAATAATGTTTCTTAGTTTATTTTCACGTTGTCCTAACTATTTAATTATTGGACTGTTTTTCGATTTTTTTTTTTACTTGTTGGTCTATTGAAGAGCGACCAGAGTCCAATTTAAATATGTAATTTTGTCAAATAAACTTTATTGGAGTATTATACATACATTAAGAAGTAAAAATGGAGCCAATGGTTACAAACAAATTGTTGGGGCAGTACATTACAGTAAGCAAGGATGAGGCGTGAGGAGACCAGAAACATGTGGTACAAAAGCATGCGCTATATGAAGGTCTCGTGAGTAGACTCGAGTTTCATACCAGAGTGTTGAATGGAGGCAACACCATAGACTTTCCTTCATAGAGGCAGACTGTATGTCAATAAAACTTTCCCAAATGTCAAAGAATTTTGTATTATTTTTTTTTTTGGAGAGAGGCCTCCAACCAGTCCCTTCTCATGAGAAATGATCCAAGTTTAACACTTTATTTAAATGATTGGGGGTGCTCAAGTTCCTCAAAGCCCCCCCAATCCCCCATACGACAGAAAAATGCCATGCATAGATCCTACAGAGCTGACGTCTATGGTGGGAAATGTACATGTGAGGTGCCATGATACATAGTGAAACTTATTGTCTTATTCTAGTACCAGTGTTTAGGTTTATTATATTAACTTAGCTCCAAATTTGCTTTGTATGCCAGATCATACATAATTGGTAGTGAGCAGTATGTAAGCATGCATGATGGATTATGACCAATAGGCATGGTAAGATTGTAAAATATTCTCTCTTGTTCTGACATGTTCTTTATTCCATGAAATATCTAATGGCATGATCTTTAGATATCAATAATAAGATACATCAAAGCTAGCCTCCCTATATCCTCCTTCAGCCCTTCATATTCATATTCATGAAATGTTAACTGCAGTATAGGTCATATATTTAATTCAGCTTACAGTGAGAGATAGATGTCTACAGAAGGCCATTCATTTCCCATTCATACAGCAGACGTTAAGAAATATATTTAATAAAAAAAAAAAAAATCACTACAAAATTGTGAAACTCAACATGTGTTTTTATGTGACACTGAGCTTAGGATCTTAGGGAACGAACTGGCTTGATGGTTCATGGTTCTATAGTCCTAGGGACCGGTTATCCCTCTGCATTTCCATATGTTGTCCAATTGGTGAATGGGACATTTCAGTTCCAAGTGTGTGTACAAATCCTGGGATACAATGATTCAGGAGTCATTAAAAAATAAAATATATGAAGGAAGGATACGTGCAAATGTATTGCTGAATGTTCATTTTATGTCTTCAAAATTATTGTTGTAGTAATTGAAAAGGAACCATATTTGTGCGATTGAGGCTAGACAAGTGAGCCTAAACTAGAAGCAAGAGAAGTGCACCCAATAAAAGCTGTAGAAATAAATCCCCAAAAGGTTAGTTGGCAAAGTATATTTAGAGGTCAAAGCTGCTCATTGTTTGCGCACATTTGCTATCTGAAATACTCTTTTTCTGTGTGGGACATCTTAATTTTGTTTCCTGTGTTTTGAGTCTGAGGGGGCGATTCAATTGTTGTTTTGGGCGTGATAATTAATGAGCGCCCAGTTTGCTATTCAATTGTTCTGGGCGCTCATTAATTATCGCCCTCTTCGCTGCCTAAAAGACGAGGTTTACCCGTCTAAGACTGCTAAACTCGTCTTAATTCCTGGTTAGGGCGCGCTATCTGCAGTCAGGGCGCCCAAACCAGGGTGTTTTAGACACATTTCTGCTCGCGCACTCCTGAGTGCGTGCAGAGATGACAGCGCCGGTGACTATTGCGCCCTAACAGAGCAATAATTGAATTGCTCTGTCGGGCGTCTAAAAAAAAAAAAAAAAGCCGCCGGCTAAACATTTGAATTCCCCCCTGAGAGTCCCAATTACATTGAGTATGACGTGGTTGCTCTTATATAGGAGTCTTAAGTTATTCATTATTGTTATACACTTGAAATCATGCCATGAGACATTGCGTGTATTAACTATGCATGACGTGTGTTTCTGTGTAAGACAGAATATAATTAGTCATGTGAAAATGTACACATTGTGTTTTTGCACAACAGGACATAACTGACCTAGTCCTCACAATCTTATCTGAGAAAAACCCATAACATAAGCCAACATGTAAAAGCCATGTGGGAAGAAACATAACCTCCCCACTCCCCGTGAAACCGGGAACTATATAACACTCCATTCACATGATCAGTCACTGTGCCGATTATGAGCATTCTGTTTGTCAGTGCACGCAGATTGCTTCCATATTATGGTTTCTATGGGAGCCTAATGATATTACAGTGATGACATAGGGACTTCCTGTGTTAGGTTAGGGGCAGGATTGGAAATCGAATGATGTTTAATGGATGGTTACCCAACAATAGTGATGTTCTACTGTATCCTCATCATTGATAGTTTTGTTCTGATATTGGCTTGCTGATTGGCACCCATGACTGACCTTTCCCCGCCCACTGAGAATATTTATCCGGGCATTGCATTGCAGCAGTGCCACCAAGAGAAATATCTAGCCCAAGTACTTAAAGGGGTGGGGCTGGGAAGTGTGGGGCCTAACTACACCCCTCTGTGCATATGTAGAACCTGAGCAACATCCCCAACAACTTAGGGGCGTGGCTGCACCTCCCTGAATAGACCCCACCAGGATACTTTGTAGTTGCCTTTGCTTCTCTGCAGTGTTATGCAGTTCCCAAATGCTGTAAATAGCATTATTAGCAGGTCAGCATCCTGTGTTCAACCTAACAGTGGCTACATGATCAGTGTCAAATTTTTAACTGTCTAACTCGCATACCAGCCATCATGTTCCTTTTGAGCCCCTCTGCCCCAGTGGAAAAAAATAGTACAGTAAGATTTATAGAAAAAATAAATCCAATTATAATTTAAAACCTCCTGCATGACATGTGTTTTGTATGAGTTTCTTGCATGTGTACATTCTGCATAACATGAATTCCTGCTTTTTACCCTATTCCCCAAATTGTGTTTATTCATCCTGCAGATATGACATACCATTTGCATTTTTCCATTATGGCTGTTTTCTCGAAGTAAAGCTTAGAAAATAATGAACATTATTATTAACATTTACTTTTATAGCTTCAGCATACTGTATTCAGTTGCACTTTTATGTTGCCTAAAAAGTAAAGCACTATCTAACCTTAAAATCCAAGTAAAAAAAAAAAAAAGTATGAGTCAATTGGGAAGGCTAAAAAATTAATAAACAAATATTACCATTAACTTTTTTACCCGTTAACGTCTTTGGGAAGCTGTAACTGATGCAATATTTGTTTAAGCCACTGGATGTTTGAAATACAGTGCATCCGGAAAGTTTTCACAGCGCTTCACCTTTTTCCACTTTTTGTTATGTTACAGCCTTATTCTAAAATGGAATAAATTCATTTTTGTCCTCAAAATTCTACACACAATACCCCATAATGACGACGTATAAAAAGTTTTTTTTTAGATATTTGCAAATTTAAATAAAAAAACAACAACTAAGAAATCACATGTACACAAGTATTCACAGCCTTTGTCATGAAGCTCATAATTGAGCTCAGGTGCATCCTGTTTCTACTGGTCATCCTTGAGATGTTCCTTACAGCTTAATTTACCTGTGGTAAATTCAGTTGTTTGGACATGATTTTGAATGGCATACATCTGTCTATATAAGGTCCTACACTTAACAGTGCATGTCAGAGCACAAACCAAGCATGAAGTCCAAGGAATTGTCTGTAGACCTCCAAGACAGGATTGTCTCAAAGCACAAATCTGGGGAAGGGTACAGAAAAATATCTGCTGCTTTGAAGGTCCCAATGAGCACAGTGGTCTCCATCATCTGTAAATGGAAGAATTTCGGAACCACCAGGACTCTTCCTAGAGTTGGCCGGCCGTCTAAACTGAGTGATCGTGGGAGAAGGGCCCTAGACAGGGAAGTGACCAAGAACCCGATGGTCACGCTGTCAGAGCTACAGCATTCCTCTTTGGAGAGAGGAGAACCTTCCAGAAGGACAACCATCTCTGCAGCAATCCACAAATCAAGCCCATATGGTAGAGTGGCCAGACGGAAGCCACTCCATAGTAAAAAGCACATGGCAGCCCGTCTGGAGTTTGCCAAAATGCACCTGAAAGACTCTCACACCATGAGAAACAAAATTCTCTGGTCTGATGAGGCAAAGATTGAACTCTTTGGCGTCAATACCAGGCGTTCTGTTTGGAGGAAACCAGGCATGGCTCATCACCAGGCCAATACCATCCCTACAGTGAAGCATGGTGGTGGCAGCATCATGCTGTGGGGATGTTTTTCAGCGGCAGGAACTGGGAGACTAGTCAGGATAGAGGGCAAGATGATTGCAGCAATGTACAGAGACATCCTGGATGAAAACCTGCTCCAGAGCGCTCTTGACGCCAGACTGGAGCGACTGTTCTTCTTTCAGCAGGACAACGACCCTAAGCACACAGCCAAGATATCAAAGGAGTGGCTTCAGGACAACTCTGTGAAGGTCAATGAGTGGCACAGGCAGAGCCCAGACTTGAATCCGATTGAACATCTCTGGAGAGATGTGAAAATGATTGTGCACTGACGCTTCCCATCCAACCTGATGGAGCTTGAGAGGTGCTGCAAAGAGAAATGGGCGAAACTGCCCAAAGATAGGTGTGCCAAGCTTGTCGCATCATATTCAAAGAGACTTGAGGCTGTAATTGCTGCCAAAGGTATTAATAAAGTATTGAGCAAAGGCTGTGAATACTTTATGTACATGTGATTTCGTAGTTGTTTCTTTTTTTTTTGCAAATTTTAATAATAAGTTGTTTTTTTTTTACAAGTTGTCATTATGGGGTATTGTGTGTAGAATTTTGAGAACAAAAATGAATTTATTTCATTTTGGAATAAGGCTGTATGTAACATAGCAAAATGTGGAAAAAGTGAAGCACTGTGAATACTTTCCGGATGCACTGTATGCCGTGTAGAAAGCATGTTGTAACCTATTGAAGTATTATTGCATAATGTGTAGTTTTCAGTCTGCTGCTTGTTGAAATGTTATAAAATGTTTTAAAGACAGTAAAAGTAGCATTAGCTTTTAGCTCCAACAGTGCATTTTGGAATTTAAATTGGTGTCCCGTGCCTATGATAGTTATATTGTGTAGTATTTGTATAAAATGTTGCTTTTTCTTACTTCGTATTTCACCTGTGTATCTTTGAATGCCAATATTCCACTGCCTATCTTCCATTCTATTTTGCATAGCAGCCATAAATGCTGCATACAACCTTAGAGTCGATCTATTTCACAATGTTAAACTTTGAAAGCAATCTGGTGAGTGGATAATAGTGCGGTGGGTAAAAGGTTAAACTGTGTCCCAAAAAGAAAAATGTCTGGCCATTCAGGGGAAAGGGAAACCCAAATAGTAGGTGTATAATGTATTATAGTACAAGATGCTTGCATCAGAAGCACACGTCACACTTACACCCATATTTTAACCATTATTTTGCTTGTAAAATACGCATTCACTGTTGGGTTGTTTAAAGCTTTATCGGATCCTAATACAGCAGGTACAGAAAATGCTAAAACCACCACACAAAAACTTGATATAGTCACAAGAAACTAATAAAGTACCTATCAGACACAGCAGTGCACTCACAGCCAGCCAACCAGAAGTGGTGATGACAATAATCATCATTGTACATTTGCACCTGCTCTCGATCACCACAAATAGCTCTGTTTTCCCAGGCACATGTGTTCCCAGTTACAGCTCTTACTGTGTTTATTCTGGGACATTCATGAATGTGATGCCTTACGGGGCCAAGGAGTAGCCCCTTACAACCCAATTGAGAGATTTTAAAGCTCATCTTGAATATAACATTGTAAATTGTGAGACTCCAGTGCGGCCCATCTCCCTTCCTTTTGCTGTATTTAGTCTGTTAGAACCCTCCATCTCTGCCCCATCATGCCTCTTCAGAGGCAAGTGGACCTAAGTGTCAGAATCACACAAATATATGCATAGGTGCATATGCTTTCCTGGACATGAGCATAGCAGGTTTTGGTAAGTTCTGCTAATAAACTGGGGTAGGTTTCTCTGCATAAGCCCCCAAGTGGTTAATATTGATTTCATACATTAAAGAATTAGTTATCAAGAGAAGATTTAGAGATTTATTCTGGACCATATGGAAAATATTCTCCAAATGTCTCTGTGCACATATGTCACTAGATTGTCCAAGAGCTTAGTCACTCACGCTATCTTTTTATCATCTTGCTGACTTGCAATTTTTTTTTAATCTCGTATTGTAATTGGCCGCTATGGATTATATACAGTATGTTCATATTTTAACATTGCAATTCACAATAACACATGCTTACATCCAAATGATCCTGACTGAAGGGTCTTTAGATTGTATTTAATATTTACTCTTAGGTGCCTGTTTATTAAGGTATTTTTACATTCAATCCTCCAAAAAACGTGTCTTTTGGGGGTTCAAGGAAATATTTTAGCATTGGGCCATTTACCAACACATATCAGTTTATGGGACTGCGAAAATGGCAATTTAGCAAACTCCAAAAGCTTGGCTTTTAGGGGCATGGACCAAAATTCTCAGATGTCTTTAAAAACCATTCTCAGATGTCTTTAGCCATTATAGCCTGTATGCTACATTTTCCAATTCTTTTTAGAGACATGAATAATGAAAACCTCCGGCAAGTCATGTACATTTAGGCATCAGAGGATCTGCTATGCTTAAGATCAGGTCTATTTATTTTATTTTATTTTTTACAGTGCCTATGCTCAGGAAGGTTCCCACCCCATACGGTTTTCTTCCCATTTATAGAGGAGGAGGTGCCTATGAATGAGCATTAGTCCATTTTGTGGACCCTATTTTGGTATTTCCGTATAGCTTTTATTATTAAATGTTCTATCTCGGGTGGAGGTAGCATTGGTGGCTGTCATTTTTAGGAAGTAGTGTACATCCTTTATTTAAACATGAGTGACCTTCTTCAAAATATTTTCACATTACATGCAACGTATATTGATTTGAAATATTTTGGATACGGTGATCATTTGCAAATAGGTATTACAAGAAATCTTTTTGCATGTTTAATATCTCTCTCACTTGTACTTCAATGTGACTATTATGAGATTTGTCAGAGCAGCTGGGTAATGCAGAGGAAACCCGTTCCCAGTAGTAATTTTCACCCGCAAGTGAAGTGCACTACTCTTACCCAACACATGCGATGTATTTGGCTGCTCTGCAATGCTAAGTGATTTGTTTAGACAATTTCCCTTCCCATACATTGTAAGAAGACTTAATCTATAACAACTGTGGGGCCTCCCCTGCTACCATTGGCTAACCAATACTTCCCATGGTAAAATATTTGCTTTAGCTGACTGATATTTACATGACCCGTCTTATCCATGCACGGGAAGACACTGTTCAGCTGTTCAGCCTTGTTCTGGAGTTTAATAGGACTGTCTTGTGAATGGGTGTGTAAAAATGTTAATTCTAGGAAAACCAAAGGCATGTACATGTTTCTAGAAATACTGTTATTGAGGATTTCCGTGTTAAATGTAAACAGGAGTATATTACCAGCTATTATTTATTGATTAACAGTTATTTATACAGCACACACATATATTACACAGAGCTTTACAGAGAATATTTAGTCACGTCAGTCCCTGTCCTAGTGGAGCTTACAATCTATATTCCCTAAGACACGGACTAGGTTTATTTTTTTGTGAGAACCCAGTATCTTACCAGTATCTTTTTGGATTGTGCTAGGAAACCTATACAAACATGGGGAGAATATACAACTACATGCCGATAGGGCACTGGAAGGCATCAAACCCATGACCTCAGTGCTGTGACGCAGCAATGCTAGTCACTGAGATACTGTGCCGCCTCTTAGGCTAATCCTGACTTGTAGCGATTTGTTTGTGCATCTTTGCTAAATCTAAAGGTGCCCACACACATACCCGATCTGGCCAATTCCGACGCATTGGAACGACAGATCGTGTAAAAAAATCCCCAAATCGTGAGTCGCCACTCACGATCGCGATGCGCGTCCCCGCTGGTCGCACATCGCATCGTCAGATCTGCTGTGCAGTAGGGCAGATCTGACAATCTAGGACGCGATGCACTGTAAAAAGTCTGGATGTAGGAGAGATCGTATGAAGATTGGACACCAAATCGTGTGCAGAGCTGCTGGGGAGAGTTTCAGGAGAAATTGTACACATGGGCTGATCGTGAGCACATCGCTGTGTGTATAGGCACTAGAAGACCGCACATTTATTAGGCATATGATCTAAGATAATGTGACTTCATTTTTAGAAGTCTATACTTATGTTGGGAATGAGACTATATATATATATATATATATATATATATATATATATATATATATATATATATATATATATATATATATATGCATATATATATATATGCATATATATATATATATGCATATATATATAGTTTATAACCAGAAACAACTTGTACCTACAGTCATTTTACAGTAACTTTGCGTTCCTCTTACTAAACAGGGAACAAACAAGTCCAGAAATTCACCGCTGTTATTAGTTTAGTATCACACAAAGGTTAGGGTTACTTACCGTGCATTCAGCGAAGCGCAGATATGTGGGATAATCCATCCGTTCTGTGACATACAAGGATAATAGAAGTGACTGAAAACTGCAGGGATCACAGAACTGAGGTGAGATCTCATATCCTTGTATTTCACAGTATACGTTTCATTATGTCTTCTAATGCCCACAATATGAAACACGCAAAAAAAAACCTAAGATTAATATGTACTGAGCTTTTCCACATTTTTTAATATTCCAAACCTGTCAAATTGTATTTATGGCTTTAAAGTGAGCCCACAGAGGTGGCTGCTGAAACAGGAAGTCCTAAGTTCTGCTATTGTAGCTCCTCGCTACTGAGCAGGCCACGTCTTGCGGGTGTACATCCTTATCAATGAGCAGTCATTTATATTCATTGGATCACTCGGTAGGATGCTCATATCAGTTATGTTTCCTAAGAACCTTCCATTCTTCTTATAGGGGCATAATCATTTAGACGCGAAAAGTCAGGTTTCGCCTGTCATACTTTTCGCTGACTTTGCATGTTTTGGAGACGCAAACTTTTTGTACTCGGCCCACTTTTTGCCCTATTCAATTCCAAAGGACGTGAAAATGGGACCCGGCGAAACTCAAACAGGCAAAGTGCTGTCAGATTTGGGGAAATCAGTCTGACACCCCCCAAAAGATGCACCAACATTGGGGATAATTGTAGATGCCCCCGAATAGCCCTACTGAAGCTATTTGGGGTACTTAAATGCTCTCAATCACTGCTAATTTGCGTATTTGCACAAGTGATGAAGAATAGCATTTAGCAGTTTAAAAAAAAAAAAAACTTAGGGCCTGATTCAGACCCACTCGCGAGCGGCTATCCGCTCGCAAGTGGGTCGATGTTCTGGACTGAGCATACGCACGACGGAGGGAGCTCCGTCGTGCGCATGCGCCAGACGCGACGAGCGAAGGAAAGTCCTTTGCTCGTTGTGTCTGATCAAAGGGGGCGTGCTGTCGATGTTGATTGACAGCACGCCCCCTTTGGTAGGCGTGCCGGGGGCGTGCCTTCCTGACGGGGGCGTTCCCACGGGAACGCCTCCCATCAGAAGCCGGCCCACTGACATCACTAGTGATGTCAGTGGGAGTGATTTTGGCTCTGATAGAGCCAAAATCACTCCGGAGCTTGCGGTTGAAAACCTCACCCGCAGGCTCCGGCTCGCAGTTTCGATGGTCACGACCATCGCGGCCATCAAAATGCACGCTCGTATAGCCTGTGGGTGGTGACCCACAGCTATACGAGCGTCCAGGAGGACGCTCCATTTTCATGGAGGCCGGCCCTCATTCAGAGCGTGCGCTCTGCTCAGAGCGTACGGCTCTGAATGAGGGCCTTAGTCCCAGCAAATTTGGGGTACATGAAAATGGGTGCAAGCATGGTTTCAATTAGCAAAAGTGAGGTTTTAAAAAAACGCACCTTCAGCAAGCACCTGCAATCATAAAAACACCACCCCCATACTTGCAGACCCCCCAAAAGTCTTTTGCTACTTTTTACATTTGTACCACAACTTTGAACTTTTTCACCCCCATTTTCAAAGTCATTTAGGGGTGTTCAATTTTTGGGGGGGATTTTTTTTTTACACAGTTAACCTTTGGGGGCCTGTCCCTAGGGTGCAGGGTGGTTTCCCCACCTTTGCACCCCAAATTCGCAATTCTGCACTCTTTTCCGCCTGCTTTCATAGGCAAATCTTTTACGTCTAGTCCAATGCATTGAATTTCAGCCAACGCGAAAAGTGTTTGGAATTTAATACGGGGATAAGTTTTCGCCTGGCGAAATTACGTCATCGGCGAAACTTTTCCGATGAAAACTGCTTTTCGCCTCTAATTGAATATGCCCCATAGTCTCTACTGACGTCCTTATAGAATATGGCACCTGAACAAATAAGTGGTGCTGATACATGGACCTCCCATATGCATGTGGAGTTTGTGGAGCACTCAGCATTGCCATTTCAGTGAAAATGCACATAGCAAAGAATGTGCATAGTAACACCCATATTGTCGTCCTTCTGTATGTGGGAGGCTCCAGGTGAATGAAACAGCTATACCCAGTGCCTTGTGCTGAGCTAAATACTGTAGAGACAAACAGGTGCTTTGGTGAGGGGGTGATGCATCACAAAACATGGTAAAACTAAATGTTGCACTCCAATTACCTTGTAAGGCTTGGGACTTAATTTATAGACCAAAAACTATATGTAATATATCTTTTTAGGTGATTCAGAATGTGTACTCCTGTGTAAAATGTAAACTTTAGAAAAAAAAGAGCTAGATGGATGCTTGCACTTTTGGTTCATCCTGATTTGATGTTTGACAACACAATCTTTCCCCATCACTCGTCCCATATATAACTGCCTGTGTCTTTCCACTTGTCTCTATTTATCTGCTCCTAATAAGACCGCTTCTATCTCTACTGGTGGGTACACACCTGACAAATCTATTTGCAGATGATGGTCGTTCATACACACTGAATGTGCCCCCGAGTCCCGGCGGCAGGACCCGGTGGGTGGGTAGGGAGTATGTCCTGCCCCTTTCCCCGCGGCTGCTGCTGTGTGTGTGTGTGTGTGTGTGTACCTGTACACACTTGCCGATGGAGAGATATGTTTGCAGACATATCTATCCATCGGCTGTGCAGCACAGCCAATGCGATATGTCTGTGAATGACGCAGTTCACAGACATATCGTGTGTACACACTTGCCGACGGGCAGCAGATATATTGGCCAATATATCTGTCAGTGTGTACCCAGCTTTACACCCCTTCCCTAGTGGTTGTTCTGCTTCCACCTGATTCAAAACTAGGGGCACACTAATTAGCAGGAGATGTAAAAATAAGAGTTATGGTAGACTTACTTTTGTTAACTTTTTTCTTCAACGTCCATAGGCTCCACAGGGATACCATGAGGAAAATGTGGTTGGAGTGATCCAGGCACCAAACAGTTAAGCTTTCAGCTCCCAGAATGCCTCTGGTCCTCCTCCACATATACCCCTCCCCTGGCCACAGGCGTTCAGTTTTGTAAATGAGCCCAAGGCAGGAGAAGGAAGAACAATGTACACCAGAAACATACTCATACAAGATGAGAGAATGCGTGCCCGAAAGAAAATTAACAGATTGCAGCCAGGTGCATCATGGTGGGTGCCCTGTGGGACCCTATGGACTTTGAAGAAAAAGAGTTAACAAAGATAAGTCTACCATAACTCTTATTCTTCTTCAGGGTAGATAGGGATCCACAGGGATACCATGGGGATGTCCTAAAGCTGTTCCCCTAAGGGGGGTGGCAGTCCTGAGCAGAAAGGTGAAACCGCTGCCCAAAGGAAGCATCCTGAGTGGCAAAAGTGGCAAAGGCGTAGAACCTGAGAATAGTGTGGACAGAAGACCACGTGGCTGCCTTGCACAACTGTTCAGCAGAGGCACCACGATGAAATGCCCATGATGTTCCAAAGACCAGGTAGAATGTGCTGTCGCCGTGTTTGGAACAGGGAGATCAGTCTGCGTGTAAACCTGAGAGATAGTCATATGAAATCATCGAGCCAGAGTTTGTTTATTAGCTGGTAAGCCTCATTTGTGAAAACCATATAACACAAAAAGAGCGTCTGTAGAGTTTGTACGATCCACATAGATGCGGAGAGCACAAACCACATCCAGGGAAGGCTTCAGCTACAGAAAGGTCTGAAGACTGAAAAGATGGAACCACAATCTCTTCATTGACATGAAAACAGGACACTACTTTAGGAAAGTAACTCTCCCATGTACGGAGAATAGCTCTATCCTGGTGAAAAATCAAAAAGGGGGAGCGACAAGAGATCGCTGCCAAATCAGAGACTCTGCGTGCAGAAGAGATAGCAAGGAGAAAGTGTTTTCACTGTCAACCACTTCAAATCCACTGAGTCCAGAGGTTCAAATGGGGGAGCTTGTAACTCCTTGAGAACTAAAGACATTTCCCACGGTGCCACCAGTGGGACAAAGGGTGGCAGCACTCTGAGAACACCCTGGAAAAAAAAAATTATCACATTCGGCAGAGAAGCAATCTTTCGCTGGATCCAAACTGAGCGCAGAACCTGTACTCTGAGTGGCCAGACGGAGACCGAGGTCTAACCCAGCCTGGAGAAAAGCAAGTACCCAGGAAACACTAAAAACCTTAGGATCATACTTTCTGTGGGAACACCATTGACCAAAAGAATACCAAACTCTGCACCAAGCATTATTTAAATCACAGAGCTGGATAAACCTTTGGCTTTTAAGATGGAAGCCTTCAGAGCCACCCCATAAAGGACAGACTAGTTAAGTCCGGATGCAGGCTGGAACCCTGCACTAACAGGTCCGGCCATAGAGGAAGAGGAAACGGAGTTTCTATTGATAGATTTCGTATGTCGGTGAACTAGTATTACTGTGCCACCTTCCTGCTTGAATTACCTGAGGACCCTTGGGATGAGGTAAATCGGAGGAAAGAGATACGCCAGCTTGAAGTCCCATCTTACTGCCAGTGCACCCCTTAAGGCGGCTGAGGGGTCTCTGGTCCTGGACCCGTACCTGGAGACCTTGTGGTTGTGACATGATACCATGAGATCTATGTCTGTAGGTCCCATTTGTCCACCTGGAGTCGAAAAACCCCCAAGAAGAGAACCCACTTTTCGACGTGTATGTCGACTTCTTAGGAAGTCCGCTTCCCAATTGAGGACTCCCGGAATGAATATTGCAGAGAAAGCCAGAAGATGACGTTCTGTCAAAACCAGAATGTTTGTCACTTCCCTCATAGCTGCATGACTTTGCGTGTCTCCCTGACGATTGAGATAGGCTACTGTGGTCACGTTGTCTGACTGGATCTGGACCGGCCTGCAAGGGAACAGGTCCTGTGCCATGACAAGAGCTTTGTATACTGCTTGAAGCTCCAGAATGTTTATGGGCAGATGACTTTCCTGATTTGTCTATTTTCCCTGAAAGGTGTGATGACTGATCATCACTCCCCATCCACGAAGACTGGCGTCCATGGTGAAAAGCATCCAATATTGGATCCAGAATGGGCGACCTTTATGCAGATGATCCATATGTAGCCACCACACGAGAGAGACAAATCTCCGGAGTGAGAAGGATCCTGTAGTACCGTATTAGATGATACTGCCAGTGCGCCCACAAAGGCTGCTGAGGAGTCTCTGATCCTGGACCCATAGCTTGGAACCTTGTAGTTGTGATGTGATGCCATGAAGTCCATGTCTGGTAGGCCCCATTTGTTTACCAGAAGTTTAAAAATCCCTGGATGGAGAGAGCCCTCTCTCATCTGTGTATGTCATGACGACTTAGGATGTCCGCTTCCCACTTGAGGCCTCCCGGGATGAATATTGCCGAGATAGCCGGAAGATGACGTTCTGCCCAGATCAGAATATTTGTCACTTCCTTCATAGCTGCATGACTTTGCGTACCTCCCTGATGATTGAGATAGGCTACTGTAGTCGTGTTGGAGTAGGTCCTATGCCAGGACTAGCGCTTTGTATACTGTGCGCAGCTCCAGGATGTTTATGGGCAGATGACTTTCCTGATTTTGTCCATCTTCTGTGAAAGGTATGACAACCTGCACAACCTGTCAACGCCCCCCATCCATGAAGACCGGCATCCGTGGTGAAGAGCACCCAATTTGGAATCCAAAATGGGCGATCCTTGTCCAGATTTAGCGACCATGAGAGAGAGAGACGAACCTCCGGAGTTAGAAGGATCCTTTGAGATCGTATTAGATGATACTACCCGTTCCACCAGGAATCAATTGTTGCAGAGGCCTGGAATGGAATTAAGCATACTCCATCATGCCGAAGGTGGACTCCATTGACCCCAGGACCTGCATCGCTGATAGAATGGATATCCTTCGCTTGGGTACTCGCAATATTGGGGTCGAAATCTTGTCCTCTGGCAGAAATGCCCTATGTGCCTGAGAATCCAGAAGTGCCCCCAGATGTACCATCTGATGTATTGGAGAAAGAGGATTTCTTACAATTGATCATCCAGTTGTACTTCTGTAGCCAGGCAATGGTCAGTTGGAGATGGTGTTGCAGAACAGCTGGAGACTGTGCCAATATCAGAAGGTCATCCAAGTATGGCCGTATTCTGATTCCCTGACGCCTGAGGTAGGGCATCATAACCAGCTATTTTTTTGGCGATGACCCAAGGTCACGTTGATAGACCAAAGGGCAGTGCCTGAAATTGGTAATGTCGTTCCAGGACAGCAAAACGTAGAAATTGTTAGTTGGATGGCGTAACAGGCACATGTAGATATGTATCCTGAATGTATAGGGAAGCCATAAATTCCCCAGGTTCCATTGCCAAAATAATTGACCGAAGTTTCCATACGGAGCTTGGGTACACGGATAAACTTACTGAGGGTTTCCAGATTTAGAATGGGGCGATGAGACCCATTTTGGTTTCTGAACCGAAAATAGATTGGAATAATAACCCCTTCCTTATTGTTCCACAGGAACCAGGATTATCATCCCTGACTTCAGCAGGGAGCAAATTGCCTCCTGGAGTGCCAAGGCCTTAATAGAATCTGATGGGAGTTGTGCAAAAAAATTTCTGGGGAGGATGCCTCTAGAAAGTGAGGGCATACCCCGGAGAGACAACTTCTCGGACCCAGGCGTCTGTTATTTGATGCCAGTGGTCCGCAAATTGATGAAGTTGATATCCCAGGAGGCGGCCCACCCCATCAGGCCGAGGGTTTGTTGTCCGGCTTAGAGGCTGGACATCTTAGCTTGGTGGTCCTGCAAAACTATACGGTCTGGGGTAAGACTGTCCTTTTGCTCTTCCCTGAGGTGGAAAGGACTGAAAAGAAGACTGCCTAGACTTTGATGTAGCTGTTGATGGCAGACCTATAGATTTTGAAGCTGCCAGAGCCACTATCTTATATAATTCTGCTCCAAAAAGTATGTTTCCATAAAAAGGTAAGGATTCCAGAGCTTTTTTGGATCCTGTATCTGCTTTCCAGGATCTTAACCAAAGGGCCCTACAAGCCACAACCGAAGCTGCTGATGCTTTAGAAGCCAGGAGCCCAGCATCTATTGCAGCTTCTACCAAATAGGAGGCCGCTTCCTGTATTTGGGAGATATGACAAATGTTCTCTGGTAGCATTTGGTAGAGTATACTCCAATGCTCCCGTCCATTATTCAACAGCCTTGGCTGTCCAAGCCGCAGCCATAGATGGCAGAGTAACAGCTCCAGACAATGAAAACACTGATTTAAGACATGTTTCAAGTTTTCTATCTGTAGGATCTTTAAGGGAGGATGCTGACGGTATAGGCAATGTAGCACTCTTGACTAAATGTGTCACATGAGCATCCACAGTAGGAGGGACTTCCCACTTAGTACCTTCTCTTTGTAACATGGAACCGTTTATCCGGGTTACTCCATGCTGCTTACATAAGTTCAGTGGCTGGGTGAGGGGCTGCTGGGGAGATCCTACCTCCCCTATGCTGTAATAACCCTTGTGTGCACTGGCCTTATACATGGCTGCCGCCACTGTCCCCGACGCTAGACTGTCTTGCCCCGATGGCCTAATGCTGCTTGCTCTAAAGTAAAATAAGAAGCTTGGGACTGCCTGAGCAGCCCCCCTGTTATAAAAAGGTGTGTCTGAATTCTACTGCACCAAACGCAAAACTGAATGCCTGTAGCCAGGGGCGGGGTATATGTGGAGTAGGACCAGAGGCATCCTGGGAGCTGATGGCTTAACTGTTTGGTGCCTGGATCACTCCAAACACATTTCCCCCATGGTATCCCTGTGGATCACTATGGACCCTGAAGAAGAAAAGGGTGATCTGTCTCTAGTCAAACACCCTAAGGGGCATATTTCTGTAACAAAGGAAGAATATCCCCCAAATACACCCATTTCTTCTTCAGGGTCCATAGGGATCCATAGGGATACTATGAGGATAATGTGGTTGGAGTGATCCAGGCACCAAACAGTTGAGCTTTCAGCTCCCAGGATGACTCTGGTCCTACTCCATATATACCCCGGCATTCAGTTGTTCGTTTGGTGCGGCAGGATTCAGATGCACCTTTGTAACGGGACAGCTCAGGCAGTCCCAATCTTTTATTTTCAATGTTTTTGAGTTAGCAGTGCTGAGTGTCTGTATTAAGACGCATGCACTGCGACTCTGTTTACCTCCACAAGTATGAACCTAGGGTTTTAGTGTTTTCCGGGTACTTATTTTTTCTAGGCTGGGTTAGACTTTGGTCTTTGCCTAGCCACCCTGGAGTGCAGGTTTCTGCGCTGTCAGTCTGGTTCCAGAAGAGAATTGCTTCTTTGTCGGATGTTTGAACTCTGAGAACCCCCTGAAAAAAAAGAATTCTGCCACCTTTTGTACCACCGAGAGCACCATGGCATTTGTCTTTGGTTCTCAAGGGGCTTCAAGTACCCCATTGGTACCTCTGGACTCTGTAGATTGGAAGAGGTTGACAGCGAAGACATTTTTTCTCCTCCCTATCTCTTCTGCACGCAGAGTCTCTGGTTTAGCAGCACTTTATTGTTGCCTCTTTTTTTTTTTTTTTTTTTTTTTACACCAGGAATGAAGAAATTGTGGTTCCAGCTTTTTCAGTCTTCAGATCTTTCTGTAGGTGAAATCTTCCTGGATATGGTTCATGCTCTCTGTATCTAGGTGGAGCGTACAAACTGTGTTAGAAAATGAGATTCTCTTTTGGTATATGGTTTTTACAAACGAGTATGGCCAGCCAACAATCAAATTCTGGCTTGATGGTTACGTATGACTATCTCCCAGGTTTACACTAAGTCTTATCTCCCGCTCCCAAACACTGCGACAGCATATTCTACTGTCTGTGAAAGCATCGTGGGCGTTTCATGTTTCATCGTGGTGCCTATGTTGAACATTTGTTCAAGGCAACACATGGTCTTCTGTCCACACTTTTCTTAGGTTCTACGCCTTTGATATTTTTGCCTCTCAGGATGCTTCCTTTTGGGCAATGAGTTGTCCTTTCTGCTCAGGAGCATCCCCCACCCTTAGGGGAACTGCTTTAGGACATTCCCATGGTATCCCTGTGGATCCCTATGGACCCTGAAGAAGAATAAGAGTTATGGTAGACTTACCATTGATAACTCTTTTTCTTCAAAGTCCACAGGGTACACACCCTGACACACCTTGCTTAATTGGGTAATTTTTTTTTTCGGGCACAGATTCCCTAATTTTCTGAGAGAGTTTCTAGTGTACAAATGTTCTTCCTTCTCCTGCCTTGGGCTTGTTTACAGAACTGAATGCCTGTGGCCGAGGGTAGGGTATATATGGAGGAGGATATGAGGCATCCTGGGAGCTAAAAGCTCAACTGTTTGGTGCCCGGATCACTCCAACCATTTTATCCCCGTGGTATCCCTGTGGACTCTATGGACTTTGAAGAAAAATAGTTATCAATGGTAAGTCTACCATAACTCTTATTTTTGAAGGGGTACCTGCAAATATTAAAGATAACTAGGATTTCCATTTCCGATTGCAAAAGCGGCCAAATGCAGGGGGTAAAAATCACCCCCTAAAACGGCACGTCCTTTTAAAGTGAAATCGTGATTAGAAAGTACTAAGAACAATCTAGTTTACTGGCAATTTAGTGTCCTCTTTTAGTCTCTGCTTGCACCATTGGAACAGAGTGTCTATTGTGTAGCATGTATTGGCTATGGTTATGTCCCAAGACACCCCTCTTCTTACCCTAAGGGAATTCTGGCTGGCTGTAAAATTACAAATGTTCTTTTAAAGTGAAATTAATAATGCCCTGTAATACTGATGCATACAGTGTGTATACAGTAGTTGTCTCTGTAAAATTCATGTAAATGGGTTAGACGCCTTTCTGTAATATACAAAAGAGGGCAGTGTGTTTGGGAGTGTCAGACTTAGAGTGACTATTGCAGGAGATTAGAGTGATGGAAGGTCATCCTCAGGGTCTATGAAGCATGGTATTAATGTCAGACTGCACACATTCTATCAGTGTATCTTGTTTTGTCTGCCATCACCTCTTGTAAAACGAGTTTGAAACCTCAGCATACTTATTTGCTAGATTTATGCGGTGGGAATTTGAAAGCACCTTGAAGTGTTTAGAATATATACACAAACAGGCAATTTAAACCTTTTCCATGAGCTAAGTCTGTACATGAGCAGATACGCCTAACTCATGGACTACAGTGCTGTCTGGTTGTAGAGTTTCTTGGCGATTTTTAGACATTTTGCATTTTTCTTTTCTCTGTTCACAACATTGTATCTTTGGAATCTATGTATAAATGACCTAGATTCCTAACAGAGGAAGACTGCTTGCAGCTGCAGCACAGCTTGAGACAAATAGCTGCTGTATGTGTGATGTAGTCAGTGTTTCCACTCACCAGAGTGTGTTCTCTCTTTGTGTACAGGTTGCTTTGAATGCTGCATTAAGTGCTTGGGAGGAGTTCCATATGCTTCACTGGTGGCCACCATCTTGTGCTTCTCTGGAGTAGCTCTCTTCTGTGGCTGTGGTCATGTGGCCCTCACTGGAACACTAACCATCCTTGAACAGCACTTCTCCTCCACTCCTAGTGACCATGCCCTCCTGACTGAAGTGTAAGTACAGACACCACTGAGCTAAAATGCCAAATAGACCAATTTATTCACAATCATTTACTTTAAATGTTAATCAGAGCATGAACCTTTACATTTCATGCCCACACACCATTTGCTACAAAATAAAATGCAATTTTGTTAGTAGATGACCATATATTGCTTGGCTGAACAGACATAAATTGTCTGCTCGGATTCCAATAGATGACTCAAAGTGCCTATCTACAGCCATGGCCAAAAGTTTTGAGAATGACACAAGTATTGGTTTTCACAAAGTTTGCTGCTTCAGTGTTTTTATGATGGCAATTTGCATATACTCCAGAATGTCATGAAGAGTGATCAGATGAATTGCAGTTAATTGCAAAGTCCCTCTTTGCCATGACAATGAACTTAGGGCCTAATTCAGACCCGCTCGTGAGTGCTAGCAAGCGGGTCGATGTTGCTCAAGTGCGCATGCGCACGACGGAGGCGGCTCCGTCGTGCGCATGCAGGGCCGGATTATAGGGTGAGCGAAGGGGGCGATCGTCCCGGGGCCCCCACACACTACCCAGAGTCTCTGCTGCTATTAACAGCATTTAGCTGTCGCCGGCGCTGCTATTGTTCTTGTTGGCGGCTGTTACCTAACAGCGGTCGCCGAGGAGCTTTCTACAGGCAGAGTCTCGCGAGATTTGACGTCATCATCTTGGGAGACTCTGACTGTAAGAAGCTCCTCGGTGGCCGCAGTCATCAGTGACAGTCAGAGAGAGCCGAGGCGCCACTCCAACATAAAGCAGAGGTGAGTCATGGTACTGTAGTCCTTAGTGTGTATATACACACACACACACGTATATGTATATAGCCATATATACTGTATGTGTGTGTGTGTGTGTATGTATAAGTATATATATATATATATAAAATGTATATAGTGTGCTTACACACACAGTATATGTATATATGTGTGTATATACACACTAATACCTATATATGAGTGTGTGTGTATAGTTATATATACAGATATACTGTGTGTGTGTGTATGTATGTGTATGTATGTATGTATGTATGTATATATATATATATATATATATATATATATATATATATATATATATATATATATATATTAGCGCTTATATAGAGGCCCCCACAAATTTGCTACAGAAAAATGGGGTCCCTTGATGCTGGGCTGCTGGCTTAAGTGCTTTGATCAAATCATGACAAAATCCCCTTTGTTTTATTTGCTGCACACACATAAATTTGCAGTATATTATTGTTAGCGCCGATAGCAAAAGTTTCTCTGTTTTGTATACATATATGGCATTAATATTGCCATGCTGCTGGTACCATGTATGATATGGGTAAAACCGAGCGCGGGCATATTTCTTTTTTATTTTTATATATATATATATATATATATATATATATATATATACACACATATATACATATATAGCGTTTATATAGAGGCCCCCACAAATTTGTTGCCCAGGGGCCCCCACAGACCTTAATCCGGCCCTGTGCGCATGCGCGAGACCCGAATAACGACGGCCAAGCCGTCGTTATGGGTCTCTCACCAAAGGGGGCGTGCTGTCGATGGTGATTGACAGCACGCCCCCTTTGGTGGGCGTGCCGGGGGCGTGGCTGCCCAGACGGAGGCTTACCTATGGGAACGCCTACCGTAAGGGGCCGGCCCCACTGACTTCACTAGTGATGTCAGTGGGAGTGCTTTTGGCTCTGATAGAGCCAAAAGCACTCCAGGGCTTGCGGCAAAGAGACCCTACTGCAAGGGTCTTGTCGCAAGCCCGATGGTCGCGATGGTCTTGACCATCGCGACCATCATTTTGGCCGTTCGCTATAGCTGTGTGTGGTCACCCACAGCTATGCGAGCGGCCAGAAGGCCGCTCTTAAAAAAGATAAGGACGGCCCTGATTCAGAGCGAGCGCTCTGTCAGAGCGTCCGGCTCTGAATCAGGGCCTTAATCCCAAAAACATTTCCACTGCATTTCAGCCCAGTCACAATGGGACCAGCTGATGACATGTCAGTGAATCTATGGTTAACACAGATGAGAGTATTGACGAGGATAAGTAGATCACTCTGTCATGCTGATTGAGTAAGAAGAACAGACTGGAAGCTTTAAAAGGAGGGTGGAGCTTGAAATCATTGTTCTTCCTCTGTTAACCATGGTTACCTGCAAGGAAACGCGTGCAGTCATCATTGCTTTGCACAAAAAGGGCTTCACAGACAAGGATATTGCTGCTAGTAAGATTGCACCTAAATCAACCATTTATTGGATCATCAAGAACTTCAAGTAGAGAGGTTCAATAGTTGTGAAGAAGGCTTTAGGGCGCCCAAGAACATCCAGCAAGCGCCAAAACAGTCTCCTCAAGTGGATTCAGATGCAGGATCGGGGCACTACTAGTGCAGAGCTTGCTCAGGAATGGCAGTAGGCATGTGTGAGTGCATCTTCGCGCACAGTGCTGCCTTTCTTGACACCAGGCCATCCTCCAAAAGTTTTTGCCTCAAAGAAGCCACTTCTCTCCAGGAAAAACATCAGGGACAGACTGATATTATGCAAAAGGTAAAGGGATTGGACTGCTGAGGACTGGGGTAAAATTATTTTCTCACATTAATCCCCTTTCAGATTGTTTGGGGCATCTGGAAAAACCCTTGTCCGGAGAAGGAAAGGTGAGCGCTAGCATCAGTCTTGTGTCATGCCAACAGTAAAGCATCCTGAGACCATTCATGTGTGGGGTTGCTTCTCAGCCAAGGGTGTGGGCTCACTCACAATTTTGCCTAAGAACACTGCCATGAATAAAGAATGGTACCAAAACATCCTCCAAGAGCAACTTCTCCCAACCATCCAAGAACAGTTTGGTGATGAACAATGCCTTTTCCAGCATGATGGAGCACCTTGCCATAAGGCAAAAGTGATAACTGAATGGCTCGGGGAACAAAACATCGAAATTTTGGGGTCCATGGCCAGGAAACTCCCCAGACCTTAATCCCATTCCCAAACTCCAAGCATTGATTAGGCAAGAATGGGCAGCCATCAGTCAGTATGTGGCCTAGAAGTTGATTTACACATGCCAAGGCGAATTGAAGAGGTCTTGAAAAAGAAGGGTCAACACTGCAAATATTGACTCTTTGCATAAACGTAATGTAATTGTCAATAAATGCCTTTGATACTTATGAAATGCTTTTCATTTTACTTCATTATACCATAGTAACAACTGACAAAAAGGTCTAAAAACACTGAAGCAGCAAACTGTGACAAGCAATACTATACATGTATCAAGTAATTCAGTACATGTACAAGCAATACTATACATATATCAAGTAATTTAGTACATGTAAAATGGGCCCTTCAATGTATTCTATACACGTGCTTGTGGACAGTTAAACAGCGAATTAAGAGATGGAAATTTGTATGTTAAAGCACCTGTGATTAATATAAGATAACACTGGAAACCATAATAATAATGCTCTATTCCAAGCTCGCTGATTATGGACTATGGCAATTTTATTGATACCAGTGTGAGTAAATTATTACTGTCTATGGTTTGAGAAAGTTGGATTCCTCTGTTGGACTGAAACGTTGTCACACAATATACAAGGGTTCTCTCTACTCTATGACCTTAAGAAAATCTAATTTCTACCCATAATATTAGGAAATTCAGTATGTAGTAAGTGTGTACTCCATACATTTCCTCATCCAATAACAGACAAAGAAAAACTTAATATGTATTGCCTACAGTCTAGCATGTTGTCAGTGTATTCACTGGCTTTTAGAATAAACTTTAGTAATCTAGGTATTTTGGGGAACAAATTATATACTTATAGAGTATAAAGCTTGATGAATGGAGTGAGACTTGCATGTTATTATTTTGCAGAATCCAGTTAATGCAGTATGTTATCTATGGAATTGCATCTTTCTTCTTCCTGTATGGAATCATTCTGTTGGCAGAGGGTTTCTATACTACCAGCGCAGTGAAGGAATTGCACAGTGAATTTAAAACTACGGCGTGTGGACGATGCATCAGTGGAATGGTGAGCGCTTAAATAACCATACCGCCATGTTGAAAGCTAATGTATTAATGGAACTTCATAAAGGCAGTCAAAAGGGACTATTTTGTGGTCCTGAGCAAATTAGTTATTATTCATATTGGACTTGTCCTTTGCACTTTTTAGATATATGCTGAGGATGATTCCCGCTCATCCTTACCTCCTGAAAGGGCTAAAATGCAAAACACTGCTTTTATAAAACTTCTGCTTCAAATATTTTTTTTTGCATATTTAGATTAATAATCTATGTCATTATAAAATCTATCCTGATTAAAAACTAGGTAATCACATTTGCATGACCTACTCGTGGCTCTGGCACATGCATACACGTCAATCTAACCTTTATGGCGTGCTCCCACATTATGTGTAATGTATGTGCTCCGCTTTTGGGTGGGGAGGGGGGGGTGTAAGTATATCAGGAGGGGGTATCGTAGGAGCGACTGAGGTGACCTAGTAGATGACTGGTCCATTTACTAGTCTATTATTATAAAATTGCTCCTTAAACTAAATCTAGTCATTACACACAATTTGTGTGATGACCTAATTGTGGCTGTGGCACATGCACAGGACGCTCCCCGGCTCCCACCGTGTGCGCTGTGTACATGAAGTGCGACATGCCGCAGCAATGGGAGAGAAGAGGGGTGGGGTTGGGAGGGACAATTGGGGACAGGGAGAGCTGCTGGGGAGGCGGGGCGGCTGAGGTGACTCGGCAGATGCTGGGTCCATTAATTTCCTAGTATACTATAATCTTGTATTTTGTAAGTATTATTATATAATTAAAATGTTGTTTATAGTTGTCACACACTAATGTATGTATTGCTTTTCTTTCTTGTTAGTTTGTGTTTCTTACCTACATCCTTGGTGTGGCCTGGCTAGGAGTATTTGGGTTCTCTGCAGTTCCTGTTTTCATGTTTTACAACATGTGGGCGTCTTGTGAAGTTCTCAAAGGGGTGCCTGTAAACTTGACAACTTCATCGGATCAGATCTGTGTAGACATTCGGCAATATGGTATATAAACTATCTTTCCCTTCATGTTTATTGGTTTTCTCATATTATACTGCTTAAGGCATGAAAAGAATCATTTTGGAAAACATACAATGGGATACTAAAATGTAAGTGTCTCTTGTGCAAAGAGAACCCATACTTCAGCGATGAACTGAATTGTTGGGGTGTCTTGAGGGCCGCGTTCTGCCATACTTAGTAATGACCGGTAATTTCCTATATAGTTTCCCCCAATCTGTGATCTACTGTAGAATATAATGCCTGTTTAGCTTTTGTCAGGGTAGTTTGCCATATTCAGTGCATTTCTGAAAATCTAATTCTGCCAGTTTGTAGAGAGACTGAATCATTTGTGTGGGTGCATGTAAAGGAACACAGATGGCCAGTGGGAGGAGAAATGGAGAAGACTATGCTGAGCTGTTTGCAGTGAATCTGAATGCTTGTGTTTCTTTCCATACAGGTATTATCCCATGGAATGCCCTGCCTGGGAAAGCTTGTGGAACAGCTCTGGAAAACATCTGCAGCACCAATGAGGTATTTAGACTGATAATAAAGTATGATGCTGCCTGTTGAATGACACAAGGGTATTCTTCCCACGTTACAATTTTGAGACAGCAGTTTCTCAGCCTAACTAGTGACAAGCTCTTTATGATCAATACCACGCACAGGCGCAGGGTGTGCACTGCCAGGGAGGGGGGGATGATGTCTATCAGCAGCCAGGGGACGTAGCTAGCAGATGGCTTGTTCTAATTTCTCCGTAGTTAAAATTAAATGATTAGCACCAACCTTCACCATTAGACTAATAGCCCAGCCCCCACCCTCATTATATGAAGAGCCCTACCTCCATATTTACCTTATTCCATCTGGCAGTGTACATATCAGAGGCAAACTCTTCTGTCTGTCTCTCATGCTTCCTGCACACTTTATCCCCATCAGTCCTCTCTGAGTGCAGAACTGATTTTCTATTTTGACAAGAGAACGTACTGGGCTGCAGTGGATTTCCAAGCAACTGGAACCCCCCGCTCCCACAAGTTTGTAACTATTTGACAGCATTAGAGTGTGCCTGTGCACACATCTATGGTACTAAGGTGTAATATCACCTGAAATAGAAGTCCTAATTCTGAATGTTTTGTACTGCAGTTAATGCAGCATGGAAGTGGTGGGAGTAAATATAGCCTTTTTGCAACTAGTTATGTGTGGGGGTGATATAAGTCATCATATATTACTTTTACTGTATGGTGTCCATCTTAGCCAATATATTTTACCATGCCACTATTGTTCATACACAATTGTACCTACAGCTTCTGTTTCATCTTTCATTCCTCCATCATAGTTTCTGCCATTTAGTGATTGGGCCTAATAAGTATAATCATCACCCAGCCCTGCACTAGTAACCATCACCTCTCACAGAATCTTTCCACAAAATACAGAGGTCAGCGTCTACCCACAAATCACATGTCAGACAGTTGTATTCTAAAAGAAAAAGATGGTAATAAAAAATTAAATAAAGTAGTTTTAATGCCCCTGTCAGAATCTACTACATGTATTTTATGGAATAACTGTACCCTTTAGTTTGAAAACAGTACATTAGAAGACACTGGTGAACTGTGACCACTTTAAGAAAAATAAAAGAAATGAGGCCTTCAGATTTCACTGGTAACTTCTAATACCATATTATAAGGGGGGGGCGGCATTATTTGCCTAATTCCCAGCTGTCCTCATTTAGGTATGACAGTCCCAATCAACTTCTAGCTTGTCACTACTGCTGGCAATAGTGTGAGGTAAGTGCAGCTCACCCTCTCTGCACAGTATTTATTCTAAACAGAGAAGGAAATTAGAGGTGGCATATAGTTTAATAATCTAGGCATGCCCCGGGAGGTCAAGGCCATACCCTCACTGTGATATCAGGACACAGAAAGAGGTTTCTCACTGCATAGAGCAAAGGTTCTCAAACTCTGTCCGCAGGACCCCAAACAGTGCATGTTTTCCAGGTATCCTCACAATCGCAAGTGAATTAATTAAAAAATGTAAGGAATACACCTGTGCACATGCTGAGTGACCTGGAAAATGTGACCTGTGTGGGGTCCTGAGGACCAAGTTTGAGAACCACTGGCATAGAGTAGGGCAGACTTGTTCACCCATTCAGTATACCTCATCAATAGTGCATGCAGGGATGGTTTAATCGTTTTACTGACATATACAGTATGCTATTTCATTGAGATTTGTAAAGTAAATTATATTAACTCCTGACTTAACTTCAGAGATATATTTTTATATTTTCAATTTATTTTATAATAATGTGATAAAATTATAATTTCTTTGGCATGTAGACTGCTCTTAGCGCTGGTCCTTTCTTTTGCTATTTGACGGTTATACCGACTTTCTCTGTAAATAACTTTTTTTCATTGTGGTTTTTTATTCTTGGTAATGTCGAGGATTGAAGTCTCACTATATCACTTACAATGATTTATTTATTGTGCTTACAGGTGATAAGCACACTATTAACACACTTTTATATATTGCAGCCATCTATATTCCTACATATGTCCTCATACCAGTACTTAAAGTGGTCCTAGAGAAGTGGTGGAACTCCCCTCCCCCCTCCCCCTCGGAGATTCCTTGTAGAAAAAAAGGCGTGGTCTCAAATGAAAGGGGCGTGGTCACACAATAGTATTCCCAATTCAAATTACATCACACAGTAGCACAATCTTATTCACATTACATAGCACATAGTGCCCCTGATTCACATTACACCACATAGCAAGTGTCCCTTATTCATGTTATGATACACAGCAGTGCCCCTTATACACAATGCCCATAGTAGTAGTGCCTCTAATACACATACTGCCCACAGCAGTATTGACCCTTATACAATGCCCACAGCAGTAGTGCCCCTTACACATAATACCCACAGTGGTAGTGCCCCTTATGCAGAGCCTATAGTGGTGCCATTATGCGGTGTCCCCAGGAGTGGTGCTCCCTATGTAGTGCCCCATGTATTAATGCCCCCTGTAGTAGTGCTCCCAGTGGTAATGCCCCAAGTAGTAATGCGCCCTTCAGCAGTAATGCCCCCTGTAATAGTGTCTCCTGCAGTAATGCCCCCTGTAGTAATGCCCCCTGTAATAGTGCGCACACACACAAAAAAAACCAATACTTACCTCAAGCCCCACTCCTGTGTCCGCTGTCGTCCAGTCTGCCTGGCTGCTCCTCTGAACTATGGGAGAGACGTCATGATGCCTCTCCCATAGTGCAGGAGCCGGAGCTCAGGAGTGAGCTCCAGCCTCATGCTGCCGCTGTGGGGAAGGAGCTGGGCACCCGCTGGTAACAAAATGTCAATGGGCGCCGGGCTGAGGTGGACTGGAGGAGGCGGAACTGGTTCAGTCTCCCAATAGAAGTGACAGAACACAGTTCCGCCCTGTTCCAGCCCATTTTAATCCCTGCCTCATACACCATTGCTGCAGTAGCGCTGTGTCAAGCGTCTTTTTCACCCAAAAATGCATCTGAGCCACAATACAATACAATGGAACTAAGACGCACCAGGTGACTGCACTGATTAATTTGATATGCAACACTTTTATATTTGTGTGCAACTAGGTCTGAATCTGTATACTAGTGCAGTGCCTGCGGCTTTTTTCCACCCCAAGTACCATTGAGCTTCGTGTACAGATTCAGTTGTACGCAGAGCTACTAGTGTCGCATATGAGATTAATCTGTGCAGTCTCATGGTATGTCTTAATGGCATCGCATTGTGACGAAGACATATATTTTTGGGTTAAAAAAGGCACGATTGGCGCAAGGGACCAGGTAGTTCACTCGCACCCGGCATCTCGCACCGCATGGCTCATTGAGGCTAGGTGTGTGGCTCTTCATGTCTTCCACATATGAGCATCTAGACTGCGCCTGTGGGATGTATGTTTTGGTCAGCAATAAATTGCATTTCAAAGCACTGTGGGAATACTCAGGGCATGCCAGGCAACACTTGTCATGATTTATCATGTGTTTGGAAATAGACTCCTAGGTGTTTGTGTTGTGTTTTGCTTTATATTATGATTAACCTCAATTGCCTCTCTGATTTCCCTTCCCAGTTCTACATGTCCTACCATCTCTTCATTGTGGCCTGTGCTGGGGCAGGTGCTACTGTTATTGCCCTGGTGAGTATGAGTTAAAGTACTGAGTAGATGTTGCATTTATGTTGATATTAGCGTTACAAGTAATTATAAAATGTGGGTAGTGTCAGTTTGGCGATATCAGCACTAGCTCTTTTCCAGGATAATAGGCGCTTCAGCCTAATAGCGTTATTGTGGAAGCTGGGAAAGAGAGGCACTCTTACATCTCACAGCGTGTAAGCAGTGTTTAATGGGTGACACAAATCTATTCAAACATTATGTACTTATTTTAATTGGACGGCAACTTTATTGTGCTCCTTGGACCATTATCCCAACACTACAGTTATTACTGCTGGAGTGATTTATAATGCCTGTGTGACATCCTAAAAGCAATGAATGATTTACTTTGGAGTGAAAAGAGCCAATGTGACACGACCCTTACTGAGTTACTGTACATGTGCAAGGCTTACAATAACTGTATAGTTTGACTGTATATATAAATTAATTGATTAAAAAGAAAATCACCCCCAAATATTGTACTATTGAGGTCTGCTAACGCCAAGACATTACATGTAATATAGACCACGATATAATAGACACACAAACTGCTCACATGCAAGCAGACTGTATGCCAACAACATATCCCTGTGTAAAAATAAGAGGTATACTCTAGTTTGTGCCCATGGGCACATAATATTGTGATTCGTTCCAGAAATTTCATACAGGTATTTTCTCTAAATAGGAGCAACCTGCACGTCTTTTCATGGGCTTTATTAAATGTAATAGAATACACGTAATTTAGTGATATTCCTACATTAGACTATAGTGTAACAGTGAGACAAGTGACTCTACACTGCCAATTCCTGCTGCGTTTATTGGTCACTAACATAATGCAGCTGAATGTTTGGTTTCATATATCAATGGAGCATGATCTCTCTGTATCATAGAAAGAAATGTAACTGAATATATTAAATTGCTGATATTCTACACTTTTATATGTACTACATAAGTATGATTATACCATGATGTAAAATGCTGTTTTGTTTATTTAATGGATTTTGTTTTTGCCAAGAAGTTAAGAATTGTAAGTTTCAGATGCTCACTGTATTATTTATATATATATATATATATATATATATATAATATTTAGAGCGAGAGAGAGCTTGATATCAAGGCATCTGTAGCACTGAACCTTGAAAAGTGTTTGTCCATCTAGAAACAGTGTGCACAAGTATGGCATACTAACAATTCGGGAACCCTAAAAGAATTCTATTCTGATCTCCCATGTCCTGGTCACATATTGTATTGTCTAACAATCAATGTGTATGACGAATATCCGTGTAATTGCAGAGGTCTCTGGGGTTCTATAATCGTGCCCATTGAGAAATAAATCTATAATACAGATCAACCTCCATCTTCCCTGATTCAAAGCAATGAATCTGTAGCTGAGTGATGTCCGAGGCTGCATGAGGCATTAGTCTGCCATATCTTACACTCCTTTTTATTTTGTTCTTTTCCACCAGCTGATCTACATGATGGCAACCACATATAACTATGCCGTTTTGAAGTTTAAGAGTCGGGAGGATTGCTGCACTAAATTCTAATCTGTTTTAGTCAAAGCATTAGAGAGACTGATTGTTGTAGCATAATCTACCACTGACACCCTGGACTAAAACTAAGTCTAGCATTTCAGATTTTCTATGAACAATTATGTTTATTCTTTGTAAATAGTGTCACTTATAGCCTTGTGGGGGAGTAATATAAAAATGATTGTATGTAAGCACAACAGTGTATGAGATCTGGCTAAATTCTGTTACTTAATTCAAAGAACATTCATTTTGGCGTCTCCTTAATGATATCTACAACGCGTGCCTTTCTCGGTCTATTCAGCTGCCCTTCGCTGCAGTGCAATTACAATTGTATATGATGCAGGATGCCTAGGGTGGAGTATCATCAATGCCAAACGCAGCAACGTATACAGAATCAATAAATATAGTTAGTATGATCTCATACTAATCCCTAATAGAGGCTTCACTTACCCCAAATCATACAAAGTTCTACACACTTTTTTATTTTTCAAAAGTTCCCGCACTTGTACAGGGACAGTAAATGATAGTAACAGAGTATTATTTATTAGCCAGATCTCGACAAGACTAATCCACCTATCACCTAGACTGAAGTCCAATAACTTGATTTGCATTTACTGGAGGCCTCTGTGGCCAGGAAGAATGGAAGTGATGTAACGTGTGAGAGGCAATAGTGCAGGGAAGGATTACTGTGGGACCTAATTATCACTGGATACCGGGTTCATTTTAACATGAAAGTGTTTAAAAGAAACATATGAGCACTAGCAATGATTTCATTTTTCTAACCTATTTTTGTAGTTGAATAAAGTGGCAATAAAGACTCATTTGTGGACCTGCATGCTTCTGTTTATAAACCACTTACCTCCACAGGTCACTTAATATATGAAGAACAATTCTACTTAATGGACCATACATATTTTCTATTTTAGTATGTCTTGATATGTTTTTTGCACTTGTGTACATGCATCTATTATAGAATATTTGTTTGATATATATATATATATATAACAAAATAAAGTATGTTTCTTTGGTTTCATATTTATTTTTAATTTCTTGGGAAGTGTTTGTTGGTTTAACCAGTCTGCAAAGAGGATTCCTTCAGATTACTCGGAGTTCTGCTTACTAATGCCCTTATTGCTTTCCTCACCTTTGTCCACCATAGTACAGAGAGTGCATGCCTGGATATAAGGTTATTAATTTTCACTAAAGTGTTACCAAAATAAAAAAAAACAGATTAACATTTTTATTTCCTTTTTAGATTATTGCTACTACTTTTAGTTCTCTAACCGCTGCTTGCTTTGCCTGTTGACACGTTTACTAGCCATCGTCCTCACCCTTCTCTTACAGATCCACTTCCTCATGATTCTGGCTTCTAATTGGGCCTACTTAAAGGATGCAAGAAAAATGCAGGCCTACCAAGACACTAAAGCCAAAGAAGAGCAAGAACTGCAAGATATCCAGTCACGGTCAAAAGAACAGCTCAATTCTTACACATAAATAACCATAACAGCATGAGGAGCAGTAGCGTCTATGGCTAATTCATTCATTCCAAAAGATAATGATTTAGTAAAAAAACAAAAACATTTTACTAGATGTGATTGTGTACAGTTTAAACAAATTCCAGTGCATAACAATAACAATGGTGTCTCTCTATCCCACTCACACTCACACACTCACTCACACACAATGAACTCAGGCTTTTTGAAAGGAAGCACTTTATAAAGGTATTGGCAGTTATTTTAAATTTTTTCCCCACCCATGGAATACACTGTTACAAAAACAAGGACCATAGAATTGGAGAGGTGGTAATTATATGGTGAGTTATATCAAATAATTGCATCTGTCCAGTTCTACATGTAAAACCCCTATTCTAGTGTTGCCATTTTGAAGTGAAACAATGACCCAAGTACAATTTTTTTTTTTTTTTTTAATGTCACTGACACTTCCAGATACGCCAGCGCATCAGGAAAGGAAGTGTCGGAATATGCTTGTAATGTCTGTACACAAGGCAGCAGAACCATCTAGTCGGGGACACCCATTTTATTTACATGTTTCCTTCCTTACCAGTGGAAGCAGCCATTGTTTGGTTGAGCCAATATTCTTGAGAATATTTTGCTAGGACATCACTAGAGCATGAGAGACGGAATGCCTGACTCCTCAGCACCATCACTGGTACCTGGCCAATTGTTTAAATTTACTGAATGTCTAAAGTAGTCCATTTTAAGAGTGTTCAGTCTTAGGTAATAATGGCAAACACAATTACAGTGGTGCATTTGAAGATGTAGTATTACGTTGTTGCTGTAGGTCACTTATATTTCCATAGTTAATAGTGATTTTTGGTTTGACAGTTGCACTTCTTAAATATGAAAAAAAAACTGAGCTGTAGGCGGTTGGTAGGTATGGCCTCCCAGCCTACGCCATCATCTGCAGGTATTCCTGATTGTTGAAATGTGAACAGACCGTTTTCGGATATTTTTGTTGACTACAAATCCTGAGAGGACAACTTTATTTTTTTGTACACTTTAAAGATTAAATTGAGTTGTTCAGAGCTTGTACACATGGGCGGTAATATAGCGTGGACAACACGATGCACTTTGTCCTTGCTGTTAGTGTCTGAAGCGCATTCATTAACAGCTCTCAATGCTTCCCTGCAGTATAGTGTACTGTGTACGTAACAAGGGTTCAGATAGAACTCCAGAGTGATTAATGCTTCTGAGCAATGAAGGCGAAGGCCAGAAGTGTTTACAGGTGTATTTGCTTGTAATTAGTGTTTTGGGTTTTTTTTTTTTTTTTACAATTGGCATTAATTGCATTTAATAGTCTTTAAGAAAACAGGCTACATGCTTAACATTATCGCCCATGTGCATGAGTCCTTATTGTATTTAGAGAAATTGTAACATAATAGCTTACAGTAGCTTTTTGTTAAAGCCAATGCATGCAATTTGTAATTATTTCTACTGCAATGCAGGTGATTGTTTCAGCCCAGTGTCCTAATGTATGGATAATGACGGGATTTTTTTTTTTCACTTTTGTGTAGTTGATTGAAGTTTTTTTTCTCCGAGTTCTATTAGTGTAATATTTTTATGTAAAAGAAAAAAAAAAGTATTACCTTTTGCTATGTATAAATTTTGTAACCTAACAGTGAATCAATATTTTCTATCAGTGCCAAGGGCTTCCTGTAGTTATATCCAAGTGTTATAATAAATATTTGTAGATAAACCTAGTGGCTATGTGGTGATTTAAGAGATACTGTTATTACATCTAAGTTTAAAATCACAAAGTTACCTTAGAGCTAAAAACACACTTCCTTTTATAGGCATTTGAATTTGCCCGCCCATTTGAGCTGAGCTGTCAGTCACCAGCAGTCCCTGCAGCAAGTGCACGGTTGCCCATACACACAGCCAGTTGGGGCCACCTCCCCTTCTGACCCTAAGCACCTTCAGTCATATCCTGCTTAATTTAACACATTTCAAAATACTGCCATAGCTGGGACTCGAACCTGTCACCTTACACTTTGTGGTTAGACAACTTGCCAATGGAGCCATTTACTACAACTAAGTGAGCCTGTGGATTGAAACCTATCACCTCATACTTTCCAGTCAGTCACCTTACAAAGGGAGCCAGTGAATTCTATATGTATATGAAGCCATTTCACATTCTCCTTAATTTACAAAACAGTCATACATGGGATTTGAACCTATTGCCTCATAAGTGGCATTCATTCACCTTACCAATGGAGCCATTTGCTAATAAGAAATGAAGTTCATATGCCTGCGGACGGGATGCAGTCAGTCGAAATACTTATGCCATAATCCTGCCGCCTGGCATAATGCCGACATCCCGAAGGATACCAGCGTCTGCATCCCGACCGTTACGGTTAGGTACCCTCCCAGAAGAGTTAGGTTTAGGGTGCTGCAAGGGGGGGGGGGTTGTTAGGCACCACTAAAGGAGGTTTAGGGTCCTTACCTGCACCTGTCGGGATTCTGCACCATTCGGCTTTCCAGCGTCACATCTCATATCAATTCCGCTAATACAATGGAAGTCTATGAATTGTAACTATACGTGTATGAAGCTACTTCAAATTCTGCCTAATTTAAAATAGTGATACCTGGGATTCAAACCTATCACTCCACACTATGTTGTCAGACATTTTACCAATGGAGCCATTAGTTCTTGTATTAAAATGTGTGAATGCTAACTATATGAGGGCGCAAATTTATAGTTTGTAGGGGGGAGTCGAACACTTTAGCATCGGCCCTGTGCGTATGCATTAGTGTACATCTCTGAATTAGGTCCTATATCCCCTAATGACAATGTCACTTTAAGCATTGTTAATATCCCTATTACATGTAATGATAAAGGATGTGTTTCCTAACCAAGCAGAGCAGTCCTACAACCTGATACCGGTATTGTTTATTTGAATATGAATTATACCTACACTAGCAGCATGCCGTTGTAATAGTTTGTGTAACATATAAAGGACTTGATTCAGTGATCAATGCAATTAAGCAGCACTGTGTGCTTGAAAATAAATGCAGATCTACCCCTGTGTAGTTGGCCGTGTCCATCCAGCCACACCACCCCTATACACCGCATTTGTGAGAGCAGCCGTCAACACTATCAGCGTGCATTTACACCAGCTCTTTCCTTGGAGCAAGTTATGTTTTAAGTCCGATGAATATCTGGATACTCTCTACTCTGAATCGGCAGCAATCAGTGGCGGGCTGGGCCGGGGGGCAGGGTGCCATGTGCCCCCCGGGCCGCAGCGCCATGCGGGCCACGGGCTGTCTGTGTCACTGTGACACAGGCTGCACCGCGCATGTAGCGCTGACCGGACTGAGTTCGGTCAGTGCTACACCGTGACAAAAACACAGCCGCCGGCTCCAGCAGCTGTGTGTTTGTTTCAGCAGCTGATGAGTCTGTCAGACTCTCATTGGCTGCTGCTGCTCCCACTGCTGGAACCAACTTCCGGCTCCCGCAGTGGGTAATGGGAGAGATGACATGATGTCATGACGTCTCTCCCATAATGCAAAGCGGCCCGGGAGGACGGATGGAGGAGCTGACAGCAGCGGCTGGACCAGGAGCGGGGTTTCAGCTAAGTGTTTTTTTTTTATTACTTGTCTCTCTATTGCGGGGGGGGCTACTACTGGGGGCATGGTTAGGTCTAGACTATACAAGGCTGATGGACCTGTGACGTCACACCCACGTGACCTGGCCTGAAAGGGGGAGGGGCGGGGATGCTAACAGGGGACCAAAAGTGTCCCCTCACGGGTTCACTGCGCTCGCCACACTTTGGCCACGGTGGCTCGCTGCGCTCGCCACAAATATTTATTCCCCCTCTATGCCCTAGTGGATGGTAACGCAGGAGCGGTCCAGCCTCCTGCAGCGGTCACGTGGTGGATACGTTACAGAGGTCCTTTAGCCACATAGGAAATAGCAGCAACCCTGGGGGCATTACAAGGGGGGGCTACTACTGGGGGCATTACAAGGGGGGGGACTACTACTGGGGACACTACAAGGGGGGGAATACTACTGGGAGCACTACAAACTACAAGGGGGGAGGACTACTACTGGGGGCACTGCACAGGGGAGACCACTACTGGGGGCACTATATAAGGGGCTTACTACTGGGGGCACAAGGGGGGACCACTACTAGGGGCACTGTATAAAGGGCACTGCATAGGAAGATCACTACTAGGGACACTGCTGGTGGCCTGCATAAGGGGGTCCTCTTCTGGGGCACAGGGGGCACTGCATATGGGCACCATTACAGGGGGCTGCCCCATATCTTTATTTTTACTTTACATTAATTCCATATGGAGCCGCCTCCTCCCTGGAACACTTGAGGGGGGGGGGGCGCCTAAGCACGGACGTGCTCCAGGCACCCTGGCTACACGCTACTCCTCTGCCAGGGCCACCCGCATGCATTTGCCCCCCAGGCTAAACTTTGCCAGCCAGCCCCTGCCAGCAATTATGCCTATACACTCACAACATGCCTTCAGAACACTTATCTTACTTACAAATGCTCAGTTGCACCCACTCCCAGTTGAGATGTGTATGATCCTGCGAAGCGGACTTGTGTGCAACTCCAAACAAGGGCCAAAGTGTAAAGGCACAATAAACCCAGAAGATTACAGGGGTCCATCCTCTAGAAAAGACATACTGTTTATAATAATAATGACACTGTTGTCTGTCATGTCTAGCACTGACCGAACACTTGTGCGCTGCCCCAAAAGCATCCTTACCACTGCCATTTGCAAAGCCCTTTCTGTACCACCCTGCATGTTTTATACTAGCCCATTACAAACATATAAGAGCAGTAGCCAGCCACTGTCCCCCCATGTCTGGCCTGCACTCAGAAGAACAATCAAGACATTGAATGAGTGACATACCCATTCAGTGTTTTAGGAACAACCGCAAAACCACTTATGTTGCATAGTGGTTGCACGGGTCCTCTTTATTTACAGGCCAGCTTGCATTCTAGGTAAAATTCTAGGTAACATTGTGTCCATCGGGGTAGGAAACTCAATTATCCCGTTCCTCTCTGAGCAGTGAATGTAAAGAGCCACAAAAGTGGAAGCCTATGTAGGCTTGCTGAAGTGAGATGAAGGGTTTGCCTGTTGATTTTCCGTACCTAGAATTCTTGGTTCTCCTATAAAATTGGGCCTACCAATTATCTAGTTCAGAGATTCAAACCTCTGTCCTCAAGGCACACTATTAGAGCATAAACACGGTCAGATCAACGATTTGAACAACGAACAATTTTTGACTGCATTAAAATGACTGAAATCGTCCAAAACTGATTGCAAACACATCAGATGTCTGATATCGTTATCTGACCATCGGGAACGCGCATCGTTCATACATGTCAGATTTTCCTTCAGATATGAACGATTTTTTAAATAGTTATCGTTCAGATCTGAAGAAAAATCTGACTGTGTGTATGCACCATAACAGTTCTGGTTTTAGTGATATCCATGCTTAAGCATAGATGGTTAAATCAAAATAACTAAGGTCTAATGAAGTCACCTGTGCTCAACTATGGCTATCCTTAAAACCTGGAATGATGGCGTGCCTTGAAGGATCGTGGTTGGGAACCCCTGATCTAGTTGAACCCCTGATTAGGGCCAGAGTGGAAAAGAGCAACTTTGGACCTCATTGTGGTTGCTATTTTAGGGCACATCTTGGCTACATAGATAGCCTTGGCAAAATCTAGTTCTGTGTGTGTAGTTTAGGAGGGTGTGGCTCACGCCCATTATGCAGCTTAGTTGGGGCTATGTATCGCTGAATGGGACTGAAGCCCAATCAAACACCATTATCGCCAATGCTGGGCTCCCAAATATGACCTTGCACTCGCAACCCTCCTTATGGTAAAAAGCCAGTGCTTCTGGCACCCCTGGTAGCAGTTTCCATACAGTACTTCATCTTGCTGTGCTTGGAGAATAGTCCCGTCAGCATCTTGCGGCATAATGTTAATTGCAGTTTGATACAACACAGGGGGAGTAGTCCAATGTGCCAATTAGAAAGGAGACTGCTTCCTGGAGTGCATAGCCATAGAGCAATGGTTCTCAAACTCTGTCCTCAGGACCCCAAACAGCTTACATTTTCCAAGTCACCCAGCAGCTGCACAGGTGTGTTCATTACTCACCGACACATTTTTAAAAAGATCCACAGGTGGAGCTAGTTATTTTGTGAGGAGATCTGGAAAATATGCACTGTTCCGGGTCCTGAGGACTGAGTTTGAGAAGCTGTGCCATAGAGGAACCACATAGTTACCAGATCTCAGACCGGTGCACCACAGTGGTGACAATTACTATTTCATTGTCAACTGCTCACTGGCTGCATAAAGATAATTAATGCTTTTAGCTAAAGTATCTCTTTAATAGCACAAGATCTCCAATATTGCTGTGCTCTAACTACTTGAAAATATATATGGATAATGTTTTATCTGTTTTCATTTTAGAAATGAGTTCACTCATAAATTTATATTCAGTTTTACGTCATATAATTTCTTCCGGAACATTTGCTCATGCTAACATCAGTTTCTAGAAATAGACTTCTTGTTTGTACCCTGTCACTTCAACAATACTTACATTCTCCCACACTCTGTCGTAGCTGTGTTGGCTGTTTAACTGCACAGAGTCTGAAGAGTGAATGACTATAGGCTTTACAGAGGGATGGCTTGTTCATTTCGCCGAATACCAACAAACGACTGTAATTAACTGACTGTAGCAAATTGCTATTTCAAATGTGTGAATCTGTTCCTTATTGGAGGATGTAGTTACCATCCTGGCAGTCGGGTGCCGGTGCTTAGAATACCTGCATCGGAATCCCGGCCACCGACATCCCTACGGTAAGTATTAGGGTTAGGGGGAAGGTTAGGCACTGGGGGGGAGGGTTAGCCTGCGGGAAAGATGGGTTAGGGGTTAAAGCACTCACCTAATTGGGTCGGGATTCTGACTGTTGGTATTCCGACACTGGTATCCCAGCCGCCAGTGTCCCATACCCAACCCCTTTTTTTAATATTTCCTCATGTGCATTTTCATTTGTATATTTTGCTAACTCCAGTAAATTTGTACCTTTATTTTTATTTGTGGTATTTTAATAAATTAGAATATATATTGCTAGATCTTGTTTTATATGTTTTCTAGAATTTAGGAGAGGTAGAGAATTTTCGGCAGTTTTGCAGCTGCTGGTCTACCAAGCCAAGATAATGTTGTAGATTCCATCTCTGAAGATCTTCATTGGTTGTGCACAATAAATTCCGAAAGTTGGCTAAATATTATTTATTGGCACCCAGATATCAGAGTTTAAGCTTTTGCCCAAAGAACTGAAAATGTTGGTTTGTGGCAGCTTTGCAGAAGCATTAAGGCCTAACACTTATGCGCTAAGTTATATTCTTGCCGGCCAATACTGATTCCTGAAATTTTTGCAGGCTAAAGGGAGCCAGAGGGCAGCCTTGCCTAGTGTGCCAGTGCCCGTTCTTAGGGATTAACTCTTTAACTACAGGAAATACTGTTTTTACGACGGTAATCAAAAAGGTTTTTTTTATGATAACATGGATGTGGTTTCTTCATTCATTCCCATGAACCATACATATGCTTGAGAGAGATTTCCCCATTCTACAGATTAAACCTCCTCAATGTTTCTTCAGCATCATTACAAGTAGGGTCTTATAATGCTCCTGCAGCCATTCAGACTGGAAACTATGATCATCTATATCTGTTATTTTATATTTACCTTTTATCTCTTTGTTAGCATAAGGATCATTCTTGTTGGTAAAAGATGATTTTTTTTTTTCTTTTCCATTCTTAATTTCTGAGCGGTTTTCGGGAAAAATATTAGTCAGTTTAGTTGTCAGGTTTTTTTTAATCACTGAATTAGACCAAGGACATCTATATATAACATACTGAACACCGCACCGGGAGTAGTGGATAATGGGGCCAGCGATGGATCTCACCTGTGGCTGCAGAGCTGCCAGGAGGGGGTGTGCTGATCGACGCACACAATAACAGGATGCGGGGGGTTCCTATGAGATGGGCGGCTGCCGGAAGGTTATCTTTCAAGAGCCGACCAAAGGGCGTTTCTGACTGGTTGCTTCAGATGCGACCATGTCAGGGAAAGCCCAGCCTGGTGTAGTCGCATCTGATGCGTCCATACCAGACAAGTGGTTAAACTGTTTTGGAGACTGACACTGTCTTTTAGTCTGAGGACTGCAGTCAGGGCCTAATTAAGAGACGCACGCAGACCTGATGTACATCTCTAATGTTTGGTGTACTGCACATGGACAGGACCTGTACTGCACATGGGCAGATCAGGTCCTGCATCAGTGGCTGCAGAGTGACAGTCTGTAGCTGTTTGGGGTCATGGATGAGAAACGTTTTGCAAAACTGGGACGTGTCAGCCTCATTTTGTAGGAGTGCTGAGGCCAGCACAACACAGCTTCACTGGCCCCCACAGTGTGGAAACACCAGCCATCCTGAGTAACCAGAGGGATACTCAGATCACCTATATTCACACACATGCTCCAATGCTGCGTCTTCAGGCGCAGCAATGGAGCACAAGAGCAGACAGTGGGCGTCATTCTCCTACAGACGTCTCCTGATGCTTTGCATATTTTAGGAAAGATATGTTATTACACTGCCGCTGCAACATGCCTTTAGTACAGAAGACCCCTTCATATTCAGCAGATACAGAACCACAGGCTGCATACACTTTGTCTTGCTTTCCTCCTTCTGCCTCACAGGCTCTACAAGAGACCTGAAGCAACACATTTTGTCAAGAAACCTAGCTATACAGTATAGACATACACAATATGAAAGCACCTAACTTAGGGTCTTACCTCAAGCGATTTCCTCCATCTGCACACCCCATTATTGTCTGTTAGGATAGGGAACGCTCAGAGCTGTTCTGAATCACTTCTCTACCTGCTTGGTCCATGTTGGATACCTCTTTAATGACACATTGAATGTGCATGGGCAGAAGAATTGTTGTCTATACAGGTACACGTTCTATGAATTTACAGCCACATCTGCTCTTGGAGTTGTTATGTAGGTGTTCTCCAGGTCGCCAGCCCTGTCATAGGCTTTGAGTATGTGATAGTGGGCCTGATTCAGAGGTGCATGTTATGTCGATACTGCACTGTAGCGGACCATGTTTTCAGTCTGTGCATGTGTCTCGATAGTTACTGTAGAATGCGGCAGATTGAATTTGGGCACTGCCTGGTGGAGCGTGGTCACAATCACAGATTGGGCTTTATTCACAAATCCTAGGGATTCCCTGCACTGTAGCGGACCATGTTTTCAGTCTGTGCATGTGTCTCCATTCCCTCTTGCCGTCAACACACAATACCACAGGAGGTTAGCCCGCCCTGGGTTTCTTAACCACTTAACTGACTATTTTTTTTACCCAATAACTGCTCTAAAATTGTCGGGTTTTTTATGAGTGAATTATGTGAAGAACATCCATTTTAACTTATCCAAAATGGTTTCATTAAAAAAAATTGTTTTTAATATTTCTAAAAAAAAAAATTTTTTTTTTTCAAATAACGGAACATCGGAAACATTGCGACGTTCAATTTGAGACCGAACACAGGAACCAAGTATGTCAGGGGCGTGAGGGTTAACTTACTTTTCCCCAGCGGCTGCTCAGTACTGCAGGCGCTGGGTGGGGGGGGTCCTGCTTTGCTGACCGATCAGCAGTGATCGGCAGCACTGCAGACGGAGAGAGGGTGCTGGCAAGCAGATGCACCGGAAGGTCCCTCTGATAGCAGCAGTTGTAGGAAGATTCGCTTCCTGCAGCCGCCCTCATGTTTATCTGATCTGGACATAAAATTTCATCCAGTCAGATAAAGAACTGCCTGGTGTGGTCTGAAAATTACGTTCATGCCAGGCAAGTGGTTAACCATTCAAGCTAAGTGCATGTGCCTTGCATGCACACACTCAATATTGTCCCTGATGGACAGTGGGGAATGGTCACTCCTCTGTGCCTAAGACAACCTAGACAGATCACCACTGCCCAGGTGCCAGCAAGTCTGGAGTGGGGAGATGTTTCCTTCCAAAGCGTTACTTACAGAATTCTGCTGGATGACCTCATCACCATTTCTGGTCAAATTTGGGCACCAGAGGCAGGGAGACAGGCAGCAGTCTTCTGGCCACCATGTGTGAGTTCTTTGGCGCTCCAAGAAAACAGTCACTGTAGCTATTTGTGCTGGCCAATTCTCCTTGCATCTCCTTATGCCACTCTGAGCCATAAGGCTGCACGGAAAAGTTATTCTGGTTCCCTTGTAGGGGACTGGGGTAACAAGCACCCCGCGGAGGTATAATCTGGAGAAAAGTAATGTGAATGTAAATACCCAACAGCCCAGGCTCCCACTCCTTTATACCCTGCCCCCAGCCACTGGCAGCCAGTTTGAGTTTGGTGCTGGCAGGAGCAGGCACCTTTTTGAGGGGGGCTACTTTTTAGTGGTCCTCCATTACTTTTATTTTACTTTACTTTTACTGAGCAAGTGGTGCAGGGCATCCTATAGGTCTCCTGTGTCCTCATATAAAAAGCTCCTTGCAGCCAAGTTTATCCATAGCTCTTTCCTGATTTTATAGTTGGTTTGTTGGGCACTATTTTCCCACTTGTTCAGAGCATTGAGTGATCTGTGTGCATGTGAGTATTATTATACTTTCTGCCTGTGTGCCCTGCTGTTGATACCAGTCACATTAGGGACACCCTTAGCAGTTGGTAATTAACACTCTGTATATATAGATACTCTTATTATTGTATATTTAATACCGTATTAGATGCTCTTTGCATTTCCCCTGAGAACACACCATTGCTCGTGTGTGGGGATAACTTGAAATGTGTTCAACAATAACGATCCCAAGGAGGTGGGTGCTCCAGTGCTGTGCACTTGTAAAAAAAAATGTGTCAATGTCATTTCTCCCCAGGACACGGAACATAATGCCTTTGTGTCCATTGCTTTACGGCTCTACAGCATGAGGTGCCTTTAGCTGCAGAAACCGGCTAAGGCTTCTATGTTGACACAGGTAATGATGCAGTTAGTAAACCGGTTTGCAGCTCTAGTGCTCCCTGTTACTAACATTCTCCCAGCTCCTACCTACTGTTGAGCCACCTTTGATGCATTCTTTTACTGCACTTTTTCAGATAAAGCTGGACAAGGATAGAGCTCCCAGATGCAGGCCTGCTACACGTGAGAGCCCTACACCACTCTCAGAGGGAGCTTCTGACTTTGAGTGTTCCTCGGACAATGAGGCTAGTGTCTCTGTCACATCTGAGGTTGAGACTCCCTCGGCCCCGGACAATGCTACATCTTCAGTAGATGTGGAGGCTCTTATCATGGCTGTTAAATCTTTACTCCTAGTTGAGGATTTGGAGCAACTGCTTAAATCCAAAGCCCCAGTATTAAAACATCAAAAGAAGGCAATAACTGAATTCCCTTCTTCGCACAGCTGGGTTCTTTCCAATAGATGCTTTAAAGTTTCTAAGAGTATTGCTGCCTTTTATCATTTCCTGGCTGCGGATAGGGCCAAATGGGAGTCTCCTCCACCAGATAATGCCTATATTACCCGTCTTATCAGTTTATCTTTTCTTCCTATTCCGAACACAGCTTCCTTTAAGGATCCCATAGATAGGAAGGTGGAGAATTTTCTTAAGACCATATATATTAATGCCAGTGCTATTGCTTGCCCGGTCTTTGCATCTGCTTGGGTGGCTAAAGCTGTTGGCCGCTGTGCTTATGCTTTAGAGGATGGGCTTAATTCGGGTGCACACAGAGGAGACTTATTGTCTCTGGTGGGGCACATTAGGGAGGCAGATTCCTACCTATCAGAGGCAGCCATTGATACAGTGGTGTTAACCTATAAGGTGTTGGCATCAGCCATTGCAGCTAGAAGAGCTCTTTGCTTGTGTACGTGGTGGACATACACAGATTCTAAGAAGGCTCTGGAAGTGCTTCCATATTCAACAAAATAGTGGCTACACTGGCTGCATCTAAGTCAGCCTTCTTGCATTCTGTGGCTCCTCCAAGGTTCAGAACATCTACTCGTTCCTTTCACCTGCAGGGAAAGGCCAGATGTCAACCTTTTCCAGAAGCCAGGGTCCTGCTTTCAAAAGCTCTATGCCCTAAGGTATGCAGCCTTGGTTCACCAGACGTCATGTGGCAAAGCCTACCACATGATGGGACGGGCCTTCACCCATGGGATCCCCATGAGGGGAGGTAGGCTTCTGCTCTTTTCAACAGTTTGGATGCAGACCATGACAGATGCATGGGTCAAAGGCGTCGGTTCTTAGGGCTATGTTCTGACATTTCAAAAATGACCCATTTTTGTTTCCCACAGGTCTTCCAGCACAGCCAGGAGAAGCAGAAGCTCTTGAGGAGTCTGTTTGCTCCCTCCTGGCCTCCACGGTCATCATTCCAGTTTCTCCATCTCAGAGAGGTATGGGTTTCTATGCCAATCTCTTTCTCGTCCAAAAGCCAGATGGCTCATTTTGGCCCATCCTCAATTTGAAGGAGCTGAACAAGTTCCTTCGGCTTCCCAGGTTCTGCATGTAATATCCATTTTGGCTCTGGAGCCGGGGTACTTTATGACTTCGATGGACATCCAGGATGCCTACTTACATATTCCCACCCGAGTCAGCTACCCGCACTTCCTCAGGTTTGCGGTAAGGGGTGAACACTACCAGTTTCAGGCATTGCAATTTAGACTGTTCACTGCCCCTCGTGTGTTCACGGAGGTTATGGCGGTGCACCTTCGCTGCAGGGGCGTCCAGATCTTGCCTTATCTGGATGAACTTCTCCTGGCCCAGTCTTCGGCTGTTCTCGGGGATCACATCCACCTGATTGTGGAGCTTCTGCAGTCAGATGGGCGGATAATTATTTGGCAGAAATCCACCTTGACTCCTCAGGAGATACTCCACTTAAGAGCATTACTGCACTCCAAGACTCAGAGGGTTTTTCTTCCAGCAGACAAGATATTGGCTCTATCAAGAAGAATAAATATAATGACCGCGCTGTATAGTCACCCAAATTTATGGCAGTAAATATAGGTAAATTAATAAACTGGCAAAGTAGCTGCTGCTATTTTAGATACACAATGGTCACTAGGTAAAGTTAGAAAAAGAGAATAATAGCGCAAGTCATAAATTAGGAGCTGAGGTGACAGTGTGTATATAGTGATATCACTTGATTATAGGCAGATTATGATAAATATATCAAATTTAATAAGATGGGTAACAACCTTATACAATAAATGCAAATCCTAGATATTAGCTAGGTAAAAACATATATGAATTGATAATCAGTATATAAAAAATACATAACAAATAAAATCAAATAATTATAAATACAAAAAAACATAAATGAAAAGTCACAGCATGTGAATGGGATGATGGGAATAAAAATGCAAAAATAAATAGGAGTGAATGTGGGTACAAAGTCCCTGAAAAGGAAAATCTGGAAACTCCAGCATGTCACTTTGAGGTAAATAAACCTAACCTGCAGGTTGGTATTGAGGATGGTTCGGGTGTCAAGTTGTGCCAGATGTAGAAGAAGTCCTCCCCATATGTGTCAGCTCGATAGCTGCTGGTGGATGGTAAGGGGAAAAGGCACTGTTCTGGTGGTGGCCAGGTAATCAATCGGTGTCCCACTGTGGCTTCAGTTAAGTGTAGGAACAGCTGACTCCCAGAATAATGCAGCTCAGCAGATGGGCAACCTAGTGCTGTGAATGGGGAGAACCTGGTGTCCTGTAAGGTGGCGGCTGTGTGCCGGCTGGAAGCCCGGGGACCGTGTGCACTCCGGTGCAATGTCCGTGCAGAGGTGAATCCAAATGGCAATAAATTGACAGTCCAATGTAGCAAAGAGGTCCGCCTAACTCGTTTCCCTGTTCGGAGACAGCTTCATCAGAGGCTAGTGCTGACAAGGCTGTCTCCAGACAGGGAAATGCGTTAGACGGACCTCTTGGCAATAAATTGACAGTCCAATGTAGCAATGTACAGTATTTCAATATTATATGGATAGATAGAAAGAAATATGGACAAATAGTGGAGAGCAAAAGTAATCGAGGAGAACCGATAGAAACAAATATATTAAATATTGTAAAAGGAAATGGCTCCTTTACGACCAATCACACCAGTGCGAAAAGAAAAGGAAAAAGAAAAAAGGAGGAGGAATAGCTGAGAAGATAAGAAGACAAACGAGAAATAGGCAGAGAAAAAAGAAAACGTGGACCAGGTGACAAAACATTTGTAAAAGTGATTATTTAAATAAAAGAAATTTGGCTGCCACAGATATATACTAAATTGAAATTAAACATAAGTTGGCCCTTGGAGAGATCGAGGGCGGTCCAGTTATGGGCAAAGACCGCAAGAAATCATACCTAAGTAACATGAAAAGGACCACCACTCACAAATCCCAGAGTCCCACAATTTTAACGACATGAAAAAAGAGATATGTAGAGGCCCCTTATTTAAAAACAGTGACCTAGTAATGTGTAAAGAAAGCCAAAATACGTTATGGGTAACATAAATTAAGGCAATTACACAGTGTAAAAAATAGGCAAATGTTGATAAAAGAAAACAGGATCAATTAATAAGGAAGGAAGAATTACACCTGGAGTCCACGAGTAACGTCAGATTCAGGCGGTAGACCACTCCGGGGTCGGAGCAGATCACCGAGGGGGTTCATCACCAGTCGACTGCGAGGGCGGAGAGAGGGCGATACTCAGCTTAGGGAGCAGAGTTAAACCCTCTTCTGGGGTCTTAATTCTGTATGAGTGACCCTCATGAGACACGTGGAGATGGAACGAAAATCACCATCTATATTTAATTTTATGATTGCGAAGAGCTTTCGTAACATTTATGAGATCTCTGCGTTTCCTCAAAGTCGAAGGAGCCAGGTCCTGATAAATTTGAAGATTGTGTCCTCGGAATGAGACAGCAGGGGAAAAACGAACTGAAGAAAGGAACTGATCTTTGGATTTGTAGTAATGAAATCGGATCAATACATCACGGGGGGGTTGATCAGGAGTGGGCTTAGCGCGAAGGGCTCTGTGAGCTCTGTCTAGTTGTAAGGACTCTGTAGAAGCATCCAGCAAGCATTGATGAAACAGAGCCTCTAGGTATTCAGATAGGACGTCTGTGTCAACAGATTCAGGAATATTTCTCAGGCGAATGTTATTCCGTCTGGATCTATTCTCAACATCCTCCATCTGCTCCTTGAGAAGATCTATCTCTGAGTGCATATCAGATAATTCTTGGCTTGTGACATCCTGATACTGACAGATCTAATCTACTTTACGCTCGAGGGTATCTGTCCTCGTACCAAGGGAGTCAATTTCAGTCTTGAGGGAGGAAATCAGGGAGCGTAGTTCAGTTTCAATCGTAGTCTGAATCATTTTAGTGATGTCAGAGGAGAGAGAAACTGCAGAGGGGTCCTCCGTGAGGCTCAAGGTCGCCGCTGAAGATGGCGGGGAGTGAGCAGGTATAGAGTTTGGTCTGGTTTTGTCTTTGGGTCGAAAGAAGTCTGCCGATTCTCCCGCCGCTGCTTTCTTATGTCATTGAGACATAGCTGATTTCTCAGGACACAATAATAAAAACGTACAAAGATAAATAAGTTGGAGAGAAGTGACACTGGTGGTGGTCGCAAGGACAAGTAGAGAATTTAAATCAGATAATCTCACCTGGAAAAGGTTCTCCTCCTGCGTATCAAGCGAAGTATAAACCTGCATCTTAGTAGAGAACGGGGATCCAGAGAAATCTTCACCTATGCGGTGAGCATCCTTCTTTAGTAGTATGACAGGTTATAACAGGTTCAGCTACAGGTCAGTGAGCACTTTTTCTTGCTGTCCCGGCAAAGGAGACAGATTGGAATCTCAGGCTTGGGCAACTGGGTGAATGAGGGACACTGCCGGACATAGGAGCCGCAGCACCAGGTGGAAAGTGAATCAGCTGATGGAGGGGACTCATGCCGCAGCAGTGCTCCCACCGGCAGGCACCACTAGTCTCCCGAGGAGTGCGGTGAGTAGTGGCATTTATTTGGGGTCCCTTAGGGGGCCATGGGGCTAGCAGGAGCTGTGGGACCAGCAAGAGGGTTTACCTTGGGGCTCTGTGATGCTGTGACAGGTTGCGGCAGGTTGGAGCCGAAATCTATTCTGCGGCTTCAGGTGCGAACTAGGCCCCAGAGCTCCGGGAGCCGTGCGTGGTCTTCTGGGGTCGCTATCTCTCTAGAAACCCCTGAAAGTAAGTCTGTGAGGTACAGGCAGCTGAGATCCGCAGTTCAGGCAGTATCAAAGCCCCCAACAGGCGGTGAAGGGGGATATTTATTAGCCGGTATAAATGGAGTGCCAGGCACTGGTCTCTTAAAGGTATAGTGGATATTGTACCTGTGGTGAGTTTATCCCCTTCCAGCAGCAGCTCAGTATAGGTAGCTTCCAGGGGAGCAACAATGTTCTGCAGTTCAGGTACAGGTTGAGTCCTTCACAGGGTGACTCAGAGGCACAGCAGACAGGGTAGGCCTGCGACAGAGATTCGGCCAGGCAGGTGCTGTAAACAGCCAAATAGGAGGATCTTTTTGTCGAGTGCAGTCCGGAGCACTCTCCCAACGTGTGCAGACACTCACCAGCGGGTGGTATTAGGGAAAAATGCCTCAAAAGGGGTTTGTTAGGGACGGAGCTCTGAATCGATACATCCATGTAAGATGGCTGACAGGCCACCCCCCCGGATCGGGCTGTTCTAAGGACTTTACTGTGTTCCCACTATAAATCAGGCATGTCTCAATTCCACATCAATCAGGAGATCGAGGTACCATCTTTCCCAGTTCCAGATTCCTCGCAGGAGGAAGTCTCCATGGATGTTGTGAGAGCTCTCTGCATTTACGTGGACAGGACCAGAGATTTCTGCAAGTCGGATTCTCTGTTTGTCCTGTATTATTTTCACAAGCAGGGCTGGCCGTCTACTAAACAGCTCTTAGCCCGCTGGCTCAGTTTGACTACACTCTTTTTAGTGAATCTTCTTGCCCAGCCAAGGTGACTGCCCATTCCACCTGGTCAATGGGAGCCTCTTGGTCAGCTTGCTGTGGCGCATCTGCAAAGCAACTTTGTAAGGCTGTCACATGGTCCTCTGCCCACACTCATCCGTTTTAAAGTTTTTTACATGTTTGCGTCTTTGGAAGAAGATTTATGTTCTTACCTGTTAAACCTCTTTCTTCGACTCCATAAGGGGCACAGGACGCCCACCCTGACGCACCTGCCTGCTAAGGTGTGTTTCCTTGGTTACTGGTTTTGCTCACCTATACTATTTGTGTGTGGTTCGGAGTGTGTGCTGGTCTTCCTTCTCCTCTGCCTTGCTCCTTGCCGTGGGTCTGCTAACTAAACTGGCGGCTAGGGGTGGGGTATAGAGGAGAGGGAGCCTGGCCTGAATTTAAGTTTAACTATTTGGTGCCCAAACTCTCCTCTCCAGCAGTGGCGTCACAAGGGGGGTGCGGGCCGCAGCGGGTGTCACCCTCCAAGGGGGTGACACCAAAAGCCAGACACTCCTGGCTGCAGTGCACCCCTCCGCCACACTCATGCCCGCACGCCGGATTACCAATGGGGCGGGGCGGCAGCCCACGGGGCCACTAATCGCTGTGCTGCTGTAGACAGGAATTTTCTTTTCCTGGTACAGCAGCTTGCCATTGTTCCTACAAGGCCCTGCCCCCTAGTTGCAGGCTCCGCCGCCCGCTGCTGTAAGTTGCAACAGGTTCAAAGAAGCCGGTGCAGAGCAGACAGCAGCGCAGAGCAGAGAAGCCGGGCAGACAGGGACAGCGCGACGTCACACCGCTGGAACAGAGGAGCTGGAACCAGGTGTGAGCTGACCACCCTGGAAGAAGGACTGCATAGCAGGACAAGCAGCTGCCGCAGGTAAGTGTGGGCTGGGCTATAGAAATTTGTGCAGGCAGTGGAGGTATGCTGGTGAAGGGGGGAGATGGAGCTGAGGGAATTTGGGCTGAGACACACTGGGGTGGCACACAGGGGGCTCCCCATTGTTCTGATAAAAAAAATCCAGAATCCCACCCAGGCACATTTTGCACTGTACTAGTTAGCCAAATAATAAAACTTTTATTATTTAGCTAATACTGTAACTCAGTTTTGCTATAACAAATTCATGCATTTATAGAGCAATAGCCCTTCTTTCTATTTACATTTGTGCGGCACTAGCAATACACCTGTAACAGCAGCAATAGTACATATATTACCAATGATTGTAGTGGTTAAGTACCAAGCTGCACCCCCATTCCCTTCAAACCTACCCAAAACACGATACCTCCACCTTGACTTCCACCCCCAGAGACACACACACACACACCTACTATATGACTTCTCAGTTCTTCCTCTTCTCTCAGATTTTCTTCTTCTTACTATCTCCTCCACTGTCCCTGATTCCATTCCCCTAGGGTTTCTGCACTGTGGGCTGGCAAGCTCTACCAGAGACACACTCCCTGCGCCCGTGTGCATATAGGTACTGGGTGGGGATAGGGGCCCCAAAAAAATGTGTGCCAGGTCCCAGGATTTCTGTTGCTGGCCCCATCCCCATCTGTGCCTCTGCACCCTACCTATCTATGCCCCTGTCCCTTTTTCCTCTGTGTGCTGCCTATCCACATTGTGCCTCTGCAGCCTCACCCATTGGCTGCTGGCTGGCGATCAAAAGAGGCACGACTGGACAGAGGATCAAGTTCATTCAACACCACAAAAATGAACCTAAGGATGCCAAGTAAGCACAATTTTCAGTTATTAAGGGCCCATATATATTATTAATGCTGATGTGGTCTCTTCACTCCTTGCACATCGCAGGGATGGGCTCCATTCAGATCACCTGTCTCTGCGGGTGCTATTTCATACATCCCGGAGCTATCATTGCATACTACAATGCGATCATGGGCACTAATATTGCGCCTAGATCTCATGGAGTATGCTATTATTGATAAATTGGCCCTCAAGCCTTTATGGATTTTTCAAAATATTTTTTTAAAATAGTTTATCTACTCTCTAACTTTTTTTTGCGTTTGTGTTAGCGTATATATATATAATATATATATATATGTGTGTGTGTGTATCTTGGTCCCTATAGTTTTTTTTTGTGGAGGGGGGTGTCAACGTGCATTACAGCACCGGGTGACGCCTCTGCTCTCCAGACTATACCCAGAATGATCCCTGTGCCCCCTGTGGAGTCGAAAAAAAGAGGTTAAACAGATGAGAACATAAATGTCCTTTTCCTACTTTAATAACACATTTCACATGAATACATTCAAACATGTTAAAAATCTTCTCTTGTGCACAGCATCCACTGGCCTTTGCTACCAATGCCCTGTTGTACTGGGACGCCAGGAACTACTCTTAGTCCCCAGCGCTCGGCACCCAGCCCTGCAGCAGGGGACTATAGGCCGGCTGCAATGGCTCTTGGTGTACGGCCTGGTGCCTCGCTGCTAGTCCGGGGCTTCTAACACATGCATACAATAAAAATACATTAGCCACACAGCGCCGGTGTTACATTCAAAATTGGAGCCTAGCACTGATTTGTCCGTTTAAAGAGGGTGTCGCGGCACAAGGGCTAACCCTCTTGGCCATGTGAGCCAAGTCTCTGGCCACAGACACAGGCAATTTCATTAGGAAATTCTGGGTGGTAACAGGGAGATACTGGCATGTTGCGGTCAGCGACTGTGTCTTCAGACTCCATTGCACTGACTCTAGCAGCCATGTTCAAACAGAGAAATTGCACCTGCCATAGGGCTGGTGCAATCTCTGATGGTGCATATTAATTCACACAGCGGCAGATTAGCACTACAGCTGGTGGCTGCTTCTGTATGAATCCCATCAGCTGCTGTGGCAAATGACACAGCTGTAATAGCGTGAACCTCTGAATCAAGCCTAATATATTAATGAGAATAACAAACACTGAGCTAAATGTAATAGCTTGTGATTGTGGGAACCAGCTCAATGCCAGCAAGATAGTCACTAGATTTAAAGCAGCAATTTGTTTAAAGGTAAAACCAACCTGGTTAGTGCTGTAAACTAATGGATGCTCTAAATTTAGTGACTATCTCACTGGAATTCCGGCTCCTACCTTTGGCCCTTTCTGATAAAGTGAATGTGTTTATTTTCACTCTTATTTCCGGAGCTTTGCTATATACCAATCAGCTGAAAGTGACGAGCCTCCCAACAAGCAAATATATCTGCAAAAAAGCCATCATTGTGGGGAAATTGTATTTTAAATCACACTTATTAAGCATGAGTAGTCATCTCTTAGAAACAATAAAAGGATTTTTGTACTTACCGGTTAAATCCTTTTCTTTACCCCACAAGTCAGTTTTACACTAACTAAGACAAAGAGAAGGAGGAGGCATACACTCACACACCCACGCAGAAACAGTACTAGGGAGGGCGTCCAGTGCCCACCATGAAATCAGAAAATTATGAGATATGGTAAGAACTTACCCTTGTTATCTCTATTTCCACGAAGTCCATAGGGTTCCACAGGATACCTTGGGGTATAGGCGATGGCGGCAGACATCGGGCACCTCAGAGTTAATTTTTTAGCCTCCCAGGATGCACTGGGGTCCCTCTCCTATACCCCGCCCCCAAGCCAAGACAAATCAGTTACATAACAAGCCATAGGCCGGAGGAGGAGAAGAAAGAGAGAGAGAAGAAAGTCAGGAACACACAAGAATCACATTCTCACCAGAAGGAGATGGAAAAACCGGTGACCAGAACAAAGCCCATCTGCAGTACAGGTGTGACAGGAACCCTATGGACTTCGTAGAAATAGAGATAACAAGGGTAAGTTCTTACCATATCTCATATTTTCTACTTCAGGGTCCATAGGGCATCCACATGATACCTTGGGGATGTAACAAAGCAGTATCCTTTAAGGGTGGGTGCACTCCTGTGCTGAAAGGAGAATCCGCCACCCAAAGGTGGCATCCTGAGATTCTACTTCATCCTTGGGGAACATTGGAGACAGTGAATTGGTAAATTCTGGGAGGCTGAAAAATTAACTCTGAGGTGCCCGATGTCTGCCGCCATCGCCTATACCCCAAGGTATCCTGTGGATACCCTATGGACCCTGAAGTAGAAAAAAGGATTTAACCGGTTAGTACAAAAATCCTGTTTTCTACTTCATCCTTGGGGAACATTGGAGACAGTGTATTGGTAAATTGTTTTTTTTTTATCAAAACAATTTTTTATTTTTATTTTATATACTCACAAGTGCAAACATACATGTATATGTATATCTATACAAACATACAGATATACTACATAAATCCATATACACATAGATACAGAACTGCAATCTGGGTAAGCAAATACAATTCAAGTGCAACATCAAACACATACATTTTGTCTGTAGGATATAGAAAGTCAAAAATTATTGTTAAACATAAGCACAGAGATAAAATATATAATTCAAATAGAACCATAATAACAGAAAACAAAAACAAATTATATATGTATAAAATAAACACATACCCCCCCGAACCCTGGTGCAGCTTGTTCCCTTTCCATTGATCGGATACTCCTACACTGGAGGAAATAACGTTGTTCCTCTACAGAAGACAAAGAATCTGATCCCCTGACCCGTAAATATAAGATTTTAAGATCTAAATATACAACATCACTCCAAATTACGGAGTAGAGACCAATTCGTAGTCTCAAACAATCTCATTATATGAGATCTAACATCAGAATCCAGGGAGTCTATATATATACCCCATTTAGCGTAAAAGCAAACCACCCCCTTCTCAACATCAGGTATAGCTGCTCTTCTATCAAAATAAAGTATTTGTAGCAATATGTTTTTAACTGCTTGAAGAGATGGTGCTGTGGAAACTGTCCAGTTACGGAGGATAGCTTTCTTCGCCACAGTTACCACTATCGTAAGAAAGGGCAATAACAAGAGATATGGTAAGAACTTACCTTTGTTATCTCTGTTTCTACGAAGTCCATAGGGTCCACAGGGTTGACCTTGGGGTTATAGCTGGAACAGGATCCATGGGCACCACACAGTTAAGCTTTTAGCTCCCAGGATGCACTTGGGTCCTCCTCTATACCCCGCCCCCGAGCCACAGGCACCTCAGTTGGTAAGCAGCCTAGGCCGGAGGAGAATATGGAACAGAGAGAAGGAAGACTGGAACACACAAGAAACCATACTCACAGCAATAGGAGACGGAAAACCGGTGACCAGCCACACAGCCCATTTGAAGCCAGGTGCGTCAGGGCGGGCGCCCTGTGGACCCTATGGACTTCGTAGAAACAGAGATAACAAAGGTAAGTTCTTACCATATCTCTTGTTTTCTACTTCAGGGTCCATAGGGGGTCCACAGGGTTGACCTTGGGGATGTCCCAAAGCAGTACAACTAAGGGCGGGGACGCTCCTGTGCTGAAAGGAGTACCCGGCGCCCAAAGGATGCATCCTGAGAGGCAAAGGTGTCAAACGCATAGAACCTCAAAAACGTTTGAATTGAAGACCAAGTGGCCGCCTTACACAGCTGAACAGCAGAAGCGCCACGTCTAGCAGCCCAAGAGGGACCCACAGAACGAGTGGAATGAGCCTTAACAGAGGCTGGCACAGGTAAGCCCTCCTGTGCATAAGCCTCACAAATAACGGAACGAAGCCAACGGGCTAACGTTTGTTTGTTGGCAGGCCAACCCCTCTTGTGAAAACCAAAGAGGATAAACAAGGAATCAGACTTCCTAACCGAAGCCGTCCGGTCTACATAAATTCTAAGCGCCCGGACCACATCTAAGGAAGTCTCACCAGCTGAAAGATCAGGGGACTGAAAAGCTGGCACAACAAGTTCCTGATTAATATGGAACTTCGAGACCACTTTGGGCAAAAACTCAGGACGAGTGCGGAGCACCGCTCTGTCCTGGTGAAAAATCAGGAAAGGAGGGCGACAGGAAAGCGCCCCCAATTCAGACACCCTCCTGGCCGAAGCAATTGCCAGGAGAAAAACCGTCTTAAATGTCAGCCACTTGAGCTCCACCGCCTCAAGAGGCTCAAACGGAGGACCCTGTAGCACCACCGCCAAGTCCCAAGGAGCCACAGGAGGCACAAAGGGAGGCTGGATCCTGAGAACACCTTGGAAAAAGGTGTGAACGTCTGGTAGTATTGCAATCCGCCGTTGAAACCACACGGACAAGGCGGACACATGAACCTTCAGAGATGCAAGGCGTAAGCCGAGATCCAATCCTGACTGAAGAAATTCCAAGATCCTAGAAACTCGGAACACCTGAGGATCATAAAGTCTGGACTCACACCACTGAAAGTAAGTGTGCCACACTCTGTGATAAATCCGTGCTGAAGCAGGCTTGCGTGCCCTGAGCATGGTACCAATAACCGAACTGGAGAAGCCCCGAGACCTCAAGACGGCTGTCTCAAGAGCCACGCCGTCAAAGACAGCCGACCCAGATCCGGGGAAAGGCAGGGCCCCTGAGACAACAGGTCCCGACGTTGAGGAAGAAGGTACGGAGCGTCGATGGAGAGGCTCCTCAGATCGGAGTACCAAGGACGTCTGGGCCACGCCGGAGCTACCAGCACGAGCATGCCGCCGTCCTGCTTAAATTTCCGCAGAACCTGAGGAAGCAGGGATATCGGAGGAAACAGATACGCCAGGTGAAACGTCCATGTCACCGACAGCGCGTCCACCAGACTTGCACCTGCGTCTCTTGTCCTTGACCCGTAAACGGGCAACTTGTGATTGTGACGGGAGGCCATCAAGTCCAGCTCCGGCAGTCCCCACCTGTCCACGAGTAGCTGAAACACCTCTGGGTGAAGCGACCATTCCCCGGGATGCACGTCGTGACGGCTGAGGAAGTCCGCCTCCCAATTGAGGACTCCGGGGATGAAGACCGCCGAGATCGCTGGAATGTGACCCTCCGCCCAAGACAGGATACGAGACACCTCCGACATCGCTGCCTGACTGCGAGTTCCGCCTTGGTGATTGATATACGCCACCGTGGTGGCGTTGTCGGACTGCACCTGTACCGCCCTTCCGTGAAGAGCGGGGCCGGACGACTGCAGGGCCTTGTATACTGCCCGCAGTTCCAGGATGTTGATGGGGAGAAGTGCGTCTTCCGCTGACCAACGACCCTGAAGCGACAAAGAGCCGGTCACTGCCCCCCAACCCCGGAGACTGGCATCCGTCGTGAGCAGGACCCAGTCCGGGATCCAAAATGGGCGCCCCTCGACCAGATGAGCTGTCTGAAGCCACCAAGCCAAAGATAGCCGAACGTCCGGAGACAACACCAGCACCTGAGAGCGAATCCGGTGAGGTAACCCGTTCCATTCTGATAGAATCAGCCCCTGCAGGGGCCGGGAATGGAACTGGGCAAATTCCACCATGTCGAATGTCGACACCATGGACCCCAGAACTCTCATAGCCGAATGGACCGACAGGCGGCAATGGCTCAGGCAACTGCGTATCCGCAGCTGTAGTGAGGCGACCTTCTCCGGAGTCAGGAAGATCCTTTGCTGACGCGAATCCAGCAGAGCTCCCAAATGAACCATCCGCTGTGATGGAATCAGAGAGGACTTTTTCCAATTTATCAACCACCCGTGCGCTTGCAGGCAAGCGATCGTCAGGTGGAGATGTTGAAGCAGTACCTCCGGGGAGCTCGCCAGCAACAGGAGGTCGTCCAGATACGGCAGCAGCCGTACATTCTGGTTCCGAAGATGTGCGGCCATGACCGCCATAATCTTCGTGAACACCCTCGGTGCCGTGGAGAGACCAAAGGGTAGCGCCTGGAACTGATAGTGGTGTTGAAGGATAGCGAACCTCAGATACCGCTGGTGTGAAGATGCTATCGGAACATGGAGGTAGGCGTCCTGGATGTCCAGGGACACCATGTAATCCCCCGGTTCCATCGCCAGAATGATGGAACGTAACGTTTCCATCCTGAACTTGGGAACTCTGAGGAATTTGTTCAGAGACTTCAAGTTGAGGATAGGGCGATGAGAACCATTGGGTTTCTGCACCAGAAACAGAGACGAATAATACCCCGTCCCTCGTTGTGATAGAGGAACGGGAACAATGACCCCTGCTTTCAGCAAGGACTCTATAGCCTCCTGAACCTGTAACGCCTTGGTCTTGTTCTGAGAAGGACTTGTGCAGAAAAACTGGTGGGGTGGTCTGTGCCGAAAAGACAGGGCGTACCCCTGGGAGACCACTTCTCGAACCCAGGCATCCGTGGTGGTATTGTGCCAGCACTGGGCAAATAGAAGAAGTCGGCCTCCCACTCTGAGGTCCCCCAGAGGGAGGCCCGTCCCATCAGGCCGCAGGTTTATCTTCCTGCTTGGAAGAAGGGCGCCGAGCACTCCAGGCTTGCTTCTTGGGTTTAGAGGCCGTCTTACTCGCAGACTGTCTCGGGAAGGACTGACCTTTCGCCTTACCCTGAACCCGAAAGGAACGAAAAGCCGAACTCCGAACCTTAGCAGGCAGTGCCGCCGAAGGGAGGAAGGCCGACTTGGATTTAGCCAGGGTGTCCACTATTTTGTCCAAGTCCGGACCAAATAGTAATTCCCCATTGAAAGGTAAGGCCTCCAGACCTATCTTTGAATCAGAGTCCGCTCTCCAGGACCGCAACCATAAGGATCGGCGGGCAGACACCGCTGCAGCCGATACCCGCGAGGTCAGCAGACTAGCATCTAAAGAAGCTTCTCCAATGTAAGAAGCGGCGTCCCTCATTTGTCCCAACAACGCCCGCTGGACATCCGGAGCGTCGTCCGGGAAGGTATCTTCCAATGCATTGGCCCACCCCTCAATGGCCTTGGCAACCCAGGAAATGGCCATGGACGGTCGGGCCACCGCCCCGGAGAGGGAGTAAATAGACTTTAAGCAAGTCTCAACTTTCCTGTCCGTGGGATCCTTCAGCGAGGATATTGACGGTAATGGTAAGGTGGCGCCCCGAGTTAAACGGGTGACATGGGAATCCACCGCCGGTGGAGTTTCCCATTTTTTACAATGTGCCTCAGGGAAGGGGTAATTAGAAGCCAACCGCTTCTGAGGAAGGAATCTCTTACTGGGCGCCTGCCAAGCTACCGCCATATGATCCGTCAACTGATCCGACAGGGGAAACACCGCAGAAGCCACCTTAGTTTTTTTGAAACTAGGAAACTTCGACCTAGAACCGGTGCCTCATCCTCTATAAGAAGAATAGCTCGCACCGCCCTAACTAGTGCTCGCACATTAATGGACGACTTGGTATCCATTTCCTGGACCGAGGCGTCCGAGTCAGTGTCATCAGGGACCTCCCCATCATCTGAGGAACCCTCTGAGTCCGATACCTGAGCAGCCCGTGTCATGAGTGGGCGTTTAGAAATCCTAGAAGGCATGTCAGTCTGCAACATTGACTGAAAAGCCGAGGAAGCGGCCGCCAAATTTTGCACGGAGTTGGAGAGCACATCCACCCATGGTGGAGGCGTCGCCATAGGGGCCTGAAAAGGTACCACAGGCTGCTGCGGCACAGGGGAAGCCTGTATATACATAGGCAACCCCGCATAGGGACCAACTGATTGAGACCCAGGAGGACTCCGCAATAACTGCGGGACACCCGGGGAATGGGGGATGGTCGGCTGGGGCACCGCCCTAGTAGGGAGAGCAGTCGGGACCGACAGACGGTCCGCAATAGACACCAGCACTTGAGAAAACATCGCCCACGGTGGTTCCTGCGCCAGAGAAGGTCTGGATGGGCCAGGAGCCACCTGGCATCGACTACACAGGCCATCCTGTGACAAATCCTCCCTATCTACTCCTGCAGAACAGCGTCCGCAGGAGGCCAACACCGGAGCCACTGAGCGCTCAACCTCCTCGTCTGACATGACAGAATATATTATATATCTGGCACCAGGGTAGAAGTGAAACGCACTCACCGGTGTGCTGAACAACAGCCCACAATATGGCACTGAGTAGCACACTACTGTATGTGACGGACCTCACAAATACGTGATCTATATAAGTGAGGTCAGTAGAAACGCCCCTCCCCCACACACCTGTAGGGCTTGTAGGAGAAGTAAAGGGATAGGTATAAGCGGACAGTAAGCGGAAAATAAGCACAGACAGGCAGCACTAGCAAAAGTCACATACCATGCAGGAAGATATACTCACTGCACCTTTACACTACAATCAACCTGCCCAGATTCAGTGTCTGGGAGGGCTATAGTGCTGTGTACGCTGTCCTTAATCAGGGGAGAGGTACACAGGGGGACCGGTCCGCGTGCTCCCTGAGATCTGCGCTGCCACTGTGGGAAAATGGCTGCTGGAGACCTCAGAGGAGGAGTGGCCGAGGAATCTGCAGCTCAGCGACGCCAGACTGCGTGCTGAAAGGCGCGCTGAGCTGAGGGGAGGAGCCGCTGACAGGGAAGGCTTCCTCCCCTGGCTGGCCATAACCCCAGGGATGCTGGCTTCCCGCTTGCCGGTTATCCCTGGTGGTCTAGTGGTCCCACGGGTTATGGGGGGGGGGCCCGCCGCCACTGCCAGCAGCCTCCGGTCTGTCCCCAGGACCGGAGGCTAAAGGACTGCATTTAAGGCATTCCGCGAGCCGCCGCTAGCCAGCGACGCGCGGCTTACCTGCATCCCCGGCGACTCCGGCAGCAGTCCTGGGAGGTAGACAGAGTCCGGCTAGTACGGACTCTGTCCTCCCGCCGCGATCCCCAGATCAGTACTGGCGTCGCGGCGCCAGTCGGGGATCAGAGCGGCAGCGTGGGCGTCTGTACAGACAGCCCTTCGCTGCCGTCTGTAGTAAAAATAGATTAAAACTAAATAAAAATTTAACTTAAAATAAAAAGCTTCTGGGGGCTGCTCCTGCAGCCCCCCTGCGCGGTGACCGACTCCGGCCGGGCACCAGCTTACACTGAGGTGCCTGTGGCTCGGGGGCGGGGTATAGAGGAGGACCCAAGTGCATCCTGGGAGCTAAAAGCTTAACTGTGTGGTACCCATGGATCCTGTTCCAGCTATAACCCCAAGGTCAACCCTGTGGACCCCCTATGGACCCTGAAGTAGAAAATTCCATTTTACGACCTTGCAGGTCCCAATTTATAAAAGTAGCGCATAACATAGCCAAAGGGTCTTTCCTAAGATGTAATGCGCATATCTTATTTATAAATACCATAATCTTATCCCAAAATTTTCTAATTTTCCCACATATTATGGAAGAAAGTAGCTCGTGAGAATTTACACTTCGGGCAGCAGCCTGACTCCTCCTCCACAACATGTTTCCTCTGACTCTGGGACATATATGCCCTATGAATAGTCCTAATATGTACTTCCTGCCAAATAGCTGAATGGAGTATTCTTAAAGTCTTCTCAGTATACTTTAATAAAACATTGGGTGAGTATTTCTGAGGACCAATTTTGGGTGCAACTCTCCCACAGAGCCTCAGCTGTCGCGGGAAGCAAGTAGGGGTATAACAACCGTGTCTTATAATACCCAGTATTGGATAAATTAAATTAGGGCCGTAAAATATCATCATCTTCCTCCCTCAACATAGGAGGGGGGTAAAGATTGTATAAAGTGACGAAGTTGCAGAAACATAAAAAAGTCTCTATTAGTAAGAAACAAATTTAGACTTTAAATCTTGAAAAGAATACATTTGGCCCCCTGGATCAAACACATCGCGAATGGCAGCGATACCCCTCACCCTCCAGACCAGGTATTCAGCGTATTCTAGGCCAGGAATAATCCTCTCCGCTCTCTTCATTCAACTAATGCACGCCGCCTTTCAAGCCAGCTGATTACTTCCTCCCACTCCTGCCTCCAAGATTTTGCCCGCACTGCTCCCCACCTCTGGAACTCTCTCCCACTCCCCATCAGACTCTCCACCTCTTTGCAATCCTTCACACGGGCTCTCAAGACCCATTACTTCATCAAAGCCTTCCAGCTGTCATTCTAACTCTCTGATACATATACCTTCCTCCCCATCTGTGTCACCCGTTTGTCTTTCCCTCCCCTTTTAGAATGTAAGCTCTTACGAGCAGGGCCCTCTACCCTCTTGTGCTTCTCCCTACTTTAGTTTCATCTACTTCTTACTCACCACTAGGGCAGCTAACACTTGGCTGCTTATGCTCTGTTGCTTATCTGGGTGTTATGGTCACTAATGTAGCAATATATATATAATCCATGTCCTGGTCCTGTATTGTATTGTTCTGTAAGTCGCTTGTCTACAACTTGTTTATGTGCTTTGTAAGGCGCTGCAGAACATTTGTGGTGCCATATAAATAAATGATAATAAATAATAAATAGGATTACCCCAGAACGTATTATACTTAGATGCAGTGTGGCGCCTGTGAAGCTTTCGGTTTATTTGTAACCAAACTAGGTAAGTGTCAAAAAATAGAATATTATTTTGTATCAATGGTGGGAGATGTGATTTGGGAGTATGAAGTAGAGCAGACAATGAATAGGGAGAAGCTATTTCTTCCTCCAGGGATTTATGGGTATATGTTTCACAACCCGTCAACCAATCGCGTATATATCGAAAAAATACTGCATTAGTGAATGCAGAGACATGCGGAACAGCTAATCCACCATCAGATTTCCCCAAATGCATCTTGGCTCTAGATATACGTGGTTACCCACTCCTCCATAAAAACTTAATAAATAGGCGAGTAATTTGAGTAATATCGAAACGGGTTAATCGTATTGACAGCATTTGTATAGGATAGGCCAGTTTAGGAAATATGAAAGATTTCAACAATGCAACTCTGCCCAGAAGAGATAATGGAAGGTGTCGCCAAATATCTAATAGTTTAGTGATGTCAGCTATCACTGGGGTGAAATTAACCGTATACAACTTAGAGATATTAGCCGGGATATAGATTCCAAGATACTTAATAGCTTGCTGAGCCAGTCGGAAATGATCCAAGCATATAGCAGAAAGATGGGCGGTAGAACTGCGCTCTCGTTGACCAGGGGGTGGTGTGTTGTGGTTTCGGGGTGCTGCACCTTTGTGTGGGAGTACCTTTCCCGCACTGAAAACGTATGGGGGTAGGGGGGGTAAGGTTCGCTCTTCCTGCTAGTAATGGTGATGACTTGTGTGTGTTTGTTAGTGGTGTTAATTAGAATGTTTCTTCTGGTGGTGGTGATGTTTTGGGAGTGAGGAGGGTGTGATTGGGTATGGAGTGTAGTTTGGAGTAATGTGAAAAGGGGAATGGAATAGGATCAAAATGAGGCCAGCGAGACACAGTAATTTTGGGCAAAATCTTTTATTGAGTAGTCACAATGCTGCTCTGTTAAGATCCCGGGCAGGTGGGTGGGGTTCAGTGATGAGTGGTGATGAGACTGGGGAGGTAGATGGACCCTTTTAGGGGGCTCCTTCCCGTGTGGTTCAGTGACCTTGCACGTCACCCCTGCTGGACCTATGGTCGACAGTCTAGGAAGTCTCGGGGGGTGGGGGGATTTGCAGAGTGGGTTGGAACACCTGTGCGGCGTCCCGCGTGTTGGTGTGAGTTTTGGCAGTACTTACCTACCGGTAGGTTTTTTGTTATGGTAATGTAGGTCGACGTTGCGGCCGTTGCAGATAGGTTGGAAGCTGCAGGTTTGTTGGTGAGCTGGATCAGCGTGTTGCTGGTGTGCTGCAAGTGCACGGCTGTTCTGATTGGTCTGCGGAGGTCAGCGACCGGAGTATGCAGCTGAAATTGGCTCTTGGTCGTGCCGCTGGTGGTGTGGAGCCAGAGGTGTGGATGGGTGAGCTGCTGGGAGGCTGGGTTGCAGTGTGTGTGCTGGGACCACCCCTGGGGGGTGGTCTGCCCGGGATACTGATTCAAAAAAAGCCAGGGAGGAGGGGGGATGTGGAAAGTGTGACCGGGATGGAGCTGGTCACTGGCGATGTTGGCTGGGCGGACTTGCGGCCGGATGTGCGGGATGCTCTTATCACTGACGGTCCCTTGTGGAAATGGGGATCGACGGTGGAGACACCCCTGGCCAGGAGTGAGTTGCTGAACACGCCTGGGAGCAGGGGGGGAGAGGGGCTGGTCCGGGGTGGAGCCGGTCACTGGAGGTGTGAGCGGTGCGGACCAGCAGGCGGGTGGGCTGAGAGCTTTCTGCACTGGTGGTCCCTGGTGGGGATGGGGATCTTTAGTGGAGGTCAGCCTGGATCGGTGTCGGGTTAGATGTGAGGGTCTCCAACGCGTTTCGGCACAGGTGCCTTCTTCAAGGAGGTATTGTATTGTATTTATTGTTGTCATCAGCAAAACAAGTTTGACAGACGAAATTACATTGCACTTTTTTAAAACAGTGAATAGCAATCCATGGTAAAGGTTATCACAAACAATTTCACAAAAATAATAAAATTAAAATTAACTAAAGAGATACAATCATAGCATTCAACATGCGCACAGCAGATGGAAGAAAACTAACCCTCAAGCGACTCGTACGTGCCCGAAGTACTCTAAACCGCTTTAAAGATGGGAGCTTATCAAAAAATTCATGAAATGGATGGCTTGGATCCGATATGATACCTTTGGTTCTCTTTAGAACCCTAAGCCCATAAACATCATGAATAGTTGGCAACTGCACGCCAATGATTTTGCTGGCGGTCCTAACAACCCGTTCCAGTGCACTTCTTTCACTCGCTGTGCAGTTGCCATACCAGATAATGATACCAAACGTCAGAATGCTCTCAATTGAGCATCTGTAAAAGTTTAGCATAGTTACTTTGCTAACTCCCGAGGCCCTCAAACGTCTTAGGAAAAACAAACGCTGTTGCGCCTTTTTAATTAGGGACAGTGTATTTAAAGACCATGTCAAATCTGCCGCAACCTGGATACCCAGAAATTTAAAAGACTCAACTATATCAACATCCTGGTTGTTAATAGACACAATAGGTGTGAGAGGATCAATGCTTCTGAGGTTCTTATGTAGGTCACTTCCGGGGGTGGGGGTGTGATCAGGTGACTCATGGGGCCAATGGTGTGTTTGAAAGGTAATGTGGTGCAGGTGTGTGCAGGGACTTGCTGAATGGTGATGCGGTGCAGGTGTGTGCGGGAACTAGCTGGAGTGATGAATTTAATCAGATTAGGCCACTGGTGTGTTTGATAGGTAATATGGTGCAGGTGTGTGCAGGGACTTGCTGAATGGTGATGCGGTGCAGGTGTGTGCAGGAGCTAGCTGGAGTGGTAAGTGTAACCATATTAGGCCAATGGTGTGTTTGAGAGGTAATGCGGTGCAGGTGTGTGCAGGGACTTGCTGATTGATGATGCGGTGCAGGCGTGTGCAGGGACTAGTTGGAGTGATACGTGTAATCATATTAGGTCAATGGTGTGTTTGAGAGGTAATGTGATGCAGGTGTGTGTAGGGGCTTGCTGTTTTTTTTTGTCAAAGGTAATGTGGTGCAGGTGTGTGCAGGGACTTGCTGAATGGTGATGCGGTGCAGGTGTGTGCAGGAAGTAGCTGGAGTGATAAGTGTAATTAGGTTAGGCCAATGGTGTTTTTTTTTTTTTTTTGAAAGGTAATGCGGTGCAGGTACTTGCTGAATGGTGATGCGGTTCAGTTGTGTGCAGGGACTAGCTGGAGTGATACGTGTAATCATATTGGGCCAATGGTGTGTTTGAAAGGTAATACGGTGTAGGTGTGTGCAAAGAATTGCTGAATGGTGATGCAGTGCAGGTGTGTGCAGGGACTAACAGGAGTGATAAAAGGTGAGGTGATAGGGGTTGGGGCAGGAGGAGAGCGTGGGTGGGCTGGTTGGAGATTACTTCGTTATAACGGATTTGACTTAGTTGTCAATGTTGAGTCCCCTGGGGGTTAATGTTTTCAGCGTGAATATCCATCTAAGTTCCTCCTTGTTGAGGATTTTGTTATGGTCTCCGCCTCTCCAGTTTTTTTGCATGTGTTTGATTCCTATGAAAGTGGTGCCTTGTGTGCTGCTATGGTGGTATTCTTTGTAGTGTACGGGTATGTTATGGTTCTCTGTTTGTTTGGTGATGTTTCTCAGATGTTCAGCAATTCTGGTTTTTAGTGGTCTGGTGGTCCTGCCTATGTATTGTTGATTGCATGGGCATTGTATGAGGTAGATTACGTTGTTACTGTTGCATGAAATGTGTTCTTTAATTTTATACGTGGTGTTTGTCTGTGTGGATGAGAATGTTGTAGTGGGTGTGGTGCTTCTATATTTTAGTGTGACGCAGTTGGTACATGAGCCGCAGTGGAAGAAACCCCCTGTGAGTTTGGAGTTGTCTAGAGTGCTTTGTGTTCGGATGGGTGGAGGAATGTGGTTGGATACAAGTTTGTTATGGATGTTGGGGGCCTTGCGGTAGATGACTTTGGGTCTGTTGGGTAGGATACTTGTCAGTTGTGCATCTTCCTTAAGTAAGTGCCAGTGTTTGTTGATGATTCTTTTTATTTGTGTCGCCTGGGTGTTGAATTGTGTGATGAAGGGAACGTGGTTGTCTGTGTTTTGTGGTTGTTGTTTGTATCCCAGAAGTGGTTTCCTATCTTCTAGTCCTATTCGGGTGAGTGTGGCTTCTAATGTGTCCGGTTTGTATGCTTTGTCCGTGAATTGTTGTTTGTGTTGTGGCTTGTTCGTGATAGTCCGTGAGTTTTGTGCAGTTGCGTCTGATCCGCTTGAACTGTCCTGTGGGGATATTGCTGAGCCAGGAGGGGTGATGACCACTACTGGAGAGGATGTAACTGTTGACGTCTACGGGTTTTTGAAAAGTCTTGGTCTGTATCTGGTGATTATCAATGTATATTTCTAGGTCTAAGAAGTTGACGGAGGATTGGCTGTAATTGGTCGTGAATTTGAGTTTCCAGTCATTGTTGTTGATGTATTGAATGAAGTCAAGGAGTGTGTGTAGGGGACCCTTCCAGATGCAGAGGACGTTGTCTATGTATCTGGTCCATAGGACCAAATTCGCATCCCAGTCATGTCCCGTCCATATGTGGGAGTCCTCCCAACTGCTCATGAACAGGTTAGCATAACTGGGCGCGAACTTGGTCCCCATAGCGGTGCCAGTCCTCTGCAGGTGGAAGTCCCCATCGAAGCAAAAGTAATTGTGTTTGAGAATGTATTCAATGCCCTGGAGGATGAATGTGATCTGTTCTGGTTCCAGTGTGTCGTCGTGATTGAGATGGTGTTTGATGCTGTCAAGACCCTGTTGGTGATTGATGATCGTGTATAGGGATGTGACGTCGGTGGTGACTAACCAGTGGTCATCCCCCCAGGTGGTGTCGAGTATTTTGAGTATGTGTGTTGTGTCCTGTAAGTGTGAGCGTTGGCGTTTGACGTATGATTGAAGATAGTGGTCGATGTATTGTGATAGATTAGATGAGATGGAATTGATGCCGGAAATGATGGGTCTACCTGGAGGGTGTGTCGTGCTTTTGTGTATCTTGGGGAGATAATAGAATACGGGTATGACCGGGTTTGGGTTATGGATGAAGTTATATTCCTGCTTATTGAGGATGCCTGTGTCTAAACCGGTCAGTAGTATGCGTTTGAGGGTTTGGTTGAACTTGAGTGTCGGGTCAGAATTGAGTTTCTCATATGTGTCTCTGTCTTGAAGGATGCGGTGTGATTCTGCGATGTAGTAGAGTTTGTCAAGGAGTACTATGCCCCCCCCCCTTGTCTGCTGGTTTAATTATCAGGTTTCTGTCCGATTTGAGATTGTTCAGTGCACTTTTTTCGTTAGTGGTGAGGTTTGGGTTGTGCCGTTTGTTAGAGGTATTGAGTTTGTTGATGTCCTCTGTTACCAGATGTTCGAAGGTGTGTATGAGGTGGCCTTTTAGGTGACTGGGGAAGAAGCTGGATGGGGGTTTGAGTGTAGTGTGTTTGTATTGGTTATGTATGGGTTCTTTTGTGATGGGGTTGGACATGAAGTATTTTTTGAGGGTGAGTTTCCGGATGAATCTGTTTAAATCAAGGTAAGCTTCGAATTTGTTAAGAGGGTTATGTGGGGCGAATTTAAGTCCTTTGTTTAGTACGGAGATGTCATTCGGTGTGAGGGTGCGGCTGCTTAGATTGAAGATACCTGTACTGTTGGGTGCTGTGGGATTGGTCAGTGTTTGGGTTTTGGTGGTTTGTCCACCTCTGCATCCTCGTCTCGTTGGTCTAGCTTGCGTTTTGGCCTTGTTGGGGTGTGTGTTAGGGTAGGTGGTAGGCAGGCGCGGTTGCCTGCCTCCAGATCTAAAAAATGCTGTGACCATTGTTCGTCTGTGTGGATGGGTGTACATGGAGGTGGCAGTGGTGGTCGGGTGGCTTCTTGTGTGTTGTCTGTTTGTGTTACTGTTTGGTCTGGTGTCCCTCTGAGTGTGTTGACCCACCCTTGGTTAAGCGATTGTCTTGCTAGCTGTTCATAGTGTTCCGACTCGGATGGGTCTTCTATTTCATGAATGCTAAATGATGTGTTGCAGTCTGAGTCTTGTTCCTGGTCGTTTGTGTCGTTATCTTTGTTGTGTGTGTTTGATGGGTTCTTTGTGTTGTGAATCTTGGACATGTATTGCTGGTACATTAAGTCTAGTTTTTTGTATATCGGGGTGCCTGAGGTGGTATGGTTGGTGGTGTGATGTTGGTGCGGTGTAAGTGTGTGTCTTTGTGGTGGTGAGACTGGTGGTTTTGTAGTTGTGATGTTTGTCTATGTTCGGATTGTGAGTGTTGGGGCAGTGGTGGTTACCTGGTTTATCCCGTGTGATTTTGGCTATCTTTTTCTCGATTATGGCTTCCTCTGTTTTATTTAGTTTGGTTCGTGTTAGTGTCACGAGGTTTTTAAATTCCTCCTCCCCTTTGTATGGATCCAGGTCTTTGTCAAGCGTGTTTATTTGGTTGTCTAAGAGGGCTAGGTCTATTTTATGATGTCTGATGATTAAGTTGATCAATGATTTGGAGCAGTCATGAAGTATACTGTTCCATTCAGTCATGAACGTGGGGTTGTCGTGGCTATTTTTTGGATGACTAGGCCTTTCGGGATGAGATTATTATTGAAGTACCATTGGAGTATGTGTGCATCCCACCATACTTTGGACTCTCTGGTGATGAGTTTTTCGAGTTGAAGGTATGTTTGGCAGAAGGTGTTGCTGTTATTTTGTAGCGTGGCTCGTTGGTCTAGTTCCTTTAAGAGGTATTTGGCCCTATCTACACGTGTCTCTGATGTTGAAAATGCACATGTGTGGATTTGTGTATGGTCCCTTTGTTGTGTTCGGTTATGTGGTTACTTATTGTGTTTTGGGGGTGTCGGTGATTGTCAAGATTGCTGTTGGTCGTTGGTGCTGCAGTTCTGGGTACTGATAGAACATATGAAGGTGGGCGGTAGAACTGCGCTCTCGTTGACCAGGGGGTGGTGTGTTTTGGTTTCGGGGTGCTGCACCTTTGTGTGGGAGTACCTTTCCCGCACTGAAAACGTATGGGGGTAGGGGGGGTAAGGTGCGCTCTTCCTGCTAGTAATGGTGATGACTTGTGTGTGTTTGTTAGTGGTGTTAATTAGAATGTTTCTTCTGGTGGTGGTGATGTTTTGGGAGTGAGGAGGGTGTGATTGGGTATGGAGTGTAGTTTGGAGTAATGTGAAAAGGGGAATGGAATAGGATCAAAATGAGGCCAGCGAGACACAGTAATTTTGGCCAAAATCTTTTATTGAGTAGTCACAATGCTGCTCTGTTAAGATCCCGGGCAGGTGGGTGGGGTTCAGTGATGAGTGGTGATGAGACTGGGGAGGTAGATGGACCCTTTTAGGGGGCTCCTTCCCGTGTGGTTCAGTGACCTTGCACGTCACCCCTGCTGGACCTATGGTCGACAGTCTAGGAAGTCTCGGGGGGTGGGGGGATTTGCAGAGTGGGTTGGAACACCTGTGCGGCATCCCGCGTGTTGGTGTGAGTCCTGGCAGTACTTACCTACCGGTAGGTTTTTTGTTATGGTGATGTAGGTCGACGTTGCGGCCGTCGCAGATAGGTTGGAAGCTGCAGGTTTGTTGGTGAGCTGGATCAGTGTGTTGCTGGTGTGCTGCAAGTGCACGGCTGTTCTGATTGGTCTGCGGAGGTCAGCGACCGGAGTATGCAGCTGAAATTGCCTCTTGGTCGTGCCGCTGGTGGTGTGGAGCCAGAGGTGTGGATGGGTGAGCTGCTGGGAGGCTGGGTTGCAGTGTGTGTGCTGGGACCACCCCTGGGGGGTGGTCTGCCCGGGATACTGATTCAAAAAAAGCCAGGGAGGAGGGATGTGGAAAGTGTGACCGGGATGGAGCTGGTCACTGGCGATGTTGGCTGGGCGGACTTGCGGCCGGATGTGCGGGAAGCTCTTATCACTGACGGTCCCTTGTGGAAATGGGGATCGACGGTGGAGACACCCCTGGCCAGGAGTGAGTTGCTGAACACGCCTGGGAGCAGGGGGGGGGGGAGAGGGGCTGGTCCAGGGTGGAGCCGGTCACTGGAGGTGTGAGCGGTGCGGACCAGCAGGCGGGTGGGCTGAGAGCTTTCTGCACTGGTGGTCCCTGGTGGGGATGGGGATCTTTAGTGGAGGTCAGCCTGGATCGGTGTCGGGTTAGATGTGAGGGTCTCCAACGCATTTCGGCACAGGTGCCTTCTTCAAGGAGGTGTGAGCGGATCAATGCTTCTGAGGTTCTTATGTAGGTCACTTCCGGGGGTGGGGGTGTGATCAGGTGACTCATGGGGCCACTGGTGTGTTTGATAGGTAATATGGTGCAGGTGTGTGCAGGGACTTGCTGAATGGTGATGCGGTGCAGGTGTGTGCAGGAGCTAGCTGGAGTGGTAAGTGTAACCATATTAGGCCAATGGTGTGTTTGAGAGGTAATGCGGTGCAGGTGTGTGCAGGGACTTGCTGATTGATGATGCGGTGCAGGCGTGTGCAGGGACTAGTTGGAGTGATACGTGTAATCATATTAGGTCAATGGTGTGTTTGAGAGGTAATGTGATGCAGGTGTGTGTAGGGGCTTGCTGTTTTTTTTTTTTTTGAAAGGTAATGCGGTGCAGGTGTGTGCAGGTACTTGCTGAATGGTGATGCGGTTCAGTTGTGTGCAGGGACTAGCTGGAGTGATACGTGTAATCATATTAGGCCAATGGTGTGTTTGAAAGGTAATGCGGTGCAGGTGTGTGCAGGTACTTGCTGAATGGTGATGCGGTTCAGTTGTGTGCAGGGACTAGCTGGAGTGATACGTGTAATCATATTAGGCCAATGGTGTGTTTGAAAGGTAATGCGGTGTAGGTGTGTGCAAAGAATTGCTGAATGGTGATGCAGTGCAGGTGTGTGCAGAGACTAACAGAAGTGATAAAAGGTGAAGTGATAGGGGTTGGAGGAGAGCGTGGGTGGGCTGGTTGGAGATTACTTTGTTATAACGGATTTGACTTAGTTGTCAATGTTGAGTCCCCTGGGGGTTAATGTTTTCAGCGTGAATATCCATCTAAGTTCCTCCTTGTTGAGGATTTTGTTATGGTCTCCGCCTCTCCAGTTTTTTTGCATGTGTTTGATTCCTATGAAAGTGGTGCCTTGTGTGCTGCTATGGTGGTATTCTTTGTAGTGTATGGGTATGTTATGGTTCTCTGTTTGTTTGGTGATGTTTCTCAGATGTTCGGCAATTCTGGTTTTTAGTGGTCTGGTGGTCCTGCCTATGTATTGTTGATTGCATGGGCATTGTATGAGGTAGATTACGTTGTTACTGTTGCATGAAATGTGTTCTTTAATTTTATACGTGGTGTTTGTCTGTTTGGATGAGAATGTTGTAGTGGGTGTGGTGCTTCTATATTTTAGTGTGACGCAGTTGGTACATGAGCCGCAGTGGAAGAAACCCCCTGTGAGTTTGGAGTTGTCTAGAGTGCTTTGTGTTCGGATGGGTGGAGGAATGTGGTTGGATACAAGTTTGTTATGGATGTTGGGGGCCTTGCTGTAGATGACTTTGGGTCTGTTGGGTAGGATACTTGTCAGTTGTGCATCTTCCTTAAGTAAGTGCCAGTGTTTGTTGATGATTCTTTTTATTTGTGTCGCCTGGGTGTTGAATTGTGTGATGAAGGGAACGTGGTTGTCTGTGTTTTGTGGTTGTTTGTATCCCAAAAGTGGTTTCCTATCTTCTAGTCCTATTCGGGTGAGTGTGGCTTCTAATGTGTCCGGTTTGTATGCTTTGTCCGTGAATTGTTGTTTAAGTGTTGTGACTTGTTCGTGATAGTCCGTGAGTTTTGTGCAGTTGCGTCTGATTCGCTTGAACTGTCCTGTGGGGATATTGCTGAGCCAGGAGGGGTGATGACCACTACTGGAGAGGATGTAACTGTTGATGTCTACAGGTTTTTGAAAAGTCTTGGTCTGTATCTGGTGATTATCAATGTATATTTCTAGGTCTAAGAAGTTGACGGAGGATTGGCTGTAATTGGTCGTGAATTTGAGGTTCCAGTCAAAAACCCGTAGACGTCAACAGTTACATCCTCTCCCCTACCCCCATATAGCAGAAAGAGACAAAGGCTGGGACCCTGAGTCATGCATATAAAGGACCTCCAATTTATGTAGATTAATCTTATACCCAGCAAAAGAACCAAATCGTGACAGTAATTCCAAAATAGCAGGAACAGAGTTTGTGAGATCTGACACAAACAAGAGCACGTCATCCGCAAAGAGACACATCTTCAGCATTACGTTCCCAATAGAAATCCCCCTAAATCCCTCATGCTGGCGAAGGGCTATCGCAAGAGGCTCCATGGGCCAATGCAAATAACAGGGGTGAGAGAGGACAACCTTGTCGAGTGCCTTTCTGAACTTCAAAAGGGGTAGACAAGTAACTATTTGTAGAAACCTGCGTGAGTGGTTCACGGTACAAAGTTTGTAATATTGACACAAATTCATCAGGGAATCCAAATCTCTTCAATGTTTCAAACAGGTGGTCCCAAGTGACAAGGTCAAAAGCCTTTTCGGCATCCATAGAAATTATAGCCTGAGACCTAGGACCACCTGAGAAACCAAGAGCCTGTACGGCTGCCAGCACTTTCCGAATATTAACTACCGAATGGCGACCCATGATAAATCCTGTCTGGTCATTGAAAACAATAGTAGGTAAAATGTATTTCAAACGATCCGACAAGATTTTAGTTAGCAATTTGTAGTTGACCCTCCAGCAGTGATATTGGGCCATATGACCCCGGATCCTCCGGATCTCGATTGGGTTTGGGCAGAACTCTGACAACTGCAGAGTTAAAATATAAGGGTAATCTGCGCTCTTTCAAGATGGAATTGAAGACCAAACACAATGTGTCACTTACTCTATTAGCTAATAATTTGTAGAATTCCCCGGAAAGACCGTCCGGCCCCGGGCCTTAAGAGGCTTCAATCCCACAATAGTCTTAAGAATTTCTTCCTTAGTAATAGGGGCAAGCAAGGACTCAGCCTGTTCTTCAGAAATAGAATTGGTAAATTTTAATGAAAGTTTGTGCTGAGGACCAGTTAGGAACCCTGCAAAGCTGTGCCAACTAGGTGCCCTACCAAGCCGGCCAGGAAGTATTCACCGATTGAGTTGATTAGACCCACAGAGACAGCATCAGGTTTACCAGCCAAATAATAAGCATTTACCATTATACAACTGGCTACGCATTGTTTGGAAGCAAGCCAACCCCTCTAATGGGCATAGAGGAGCACAAACAAAGCATCGGTGCAACACAGGTCCTTAGATCTGAAGACATAGGGGTGCAAGTAGCGAGTTTGTTTTTTGAAACTTGCAGACTTCACATCGAAACGTGCTCCCGAGAATTCTCCAATCCAATTAAAAATGGCTATTCTCGCAGCGAAGGGGTGCAAATCGACTGCCAAATGAGATTTAAGAGAAATACATGAAAAAACTGGGGAGACCATCCTGGACCCCCCAAAATGAATAATTTTGTTAGCAGGACCATATAGAAGGCTGTATGAGGGCATTAGGAAGGTACTGTAGGTTTTTAAATGGAGTCAAATGGCTGATTTTGTTTCATCATTAAAAGCAGAAAAAAAAATAATGTAATTTTGGGGTACTTTGAGGGCACCTTGAAAAATAAAATATATATATATATATATATATTTAAATTAAAAATATTGTAATTAAATTTGGGGTGCCTAAACTAATGAAAAAGTTGATTTTGCGGTAATTTGAGGCCAATTTTTTTCAGCCACACCCCCCCAAAAAAAACTGACATGCAATTATTGGACTAATTAAGCTAATTGGAAACTTCCAATTGCCTAATTAGTCATTAGGGGGGGGGGGGGGTTGTCCAAGGGGTTCAGCACAGTGTCCCGTCATTTTAACCTTAAAATAAAAATTTTCCTTTCCATCTCATCTCAGGGAGGTGCGTATTGAAAAATGCAAATTCAGTCTCACTGGTTCAGTGTGAGATGCTAATTGGGATTGCAAACTTGATTCACTATACCAATTCGAAGAGAAAATAGCAATTCGCACCGAATTGGACTGACCCCATAGTGCCAGAACCAGGGCCAAAAAAGTAGGGATTTCCCAGAATCGCTCAATTCCCCTTCTGGTAAAGCGGGTACCACCATTTCCTGAATAATATGGTAGCTTGGAACCACTTTAGGCTTAAAAGCAAAGTTTGTCCACAAAACCCCCCGACCATGGTGAAAAATAAGAAAAGGACATCTTTGCAACAAAACAGTTAGTACCAAAACCCTCCAGGTTGAAGAAAAGGCCAGTATGAATGCAGTTTTCCGAGTCAAAAACTGTATCCACGGTTTCCTACGGTTCAAAAATAGGTTCTTGAAGTGACCAAAGCACAAGAACCAAGTCCCCTAAAATGACAGGAAGTTGGATGTGCAACACCCTTGAAGAAAAATCTGGATGTCCGGAATGGATGCGATTTTCCCTTGAAAGAAAACAGAAAAGGCCGACACCTGCACCTTTAAGGAGCAGAGACGAAGCCCCAAGTCCAGAAACCATCTGCAAGAAGGACAGTAGTCCTTGACAACCAGCACACTGAAGGAGAAAACTCCTATTGTTCTCACCAAGAAATATAGGATTTCCACATATAGGCTGTTAGTGCAAGCAATGAGCAAAAGGATTTGCCCACACATGTGACAATGTCCCTTGCTGGTCAGATGACATAGCGGTCTGTTGGTACATTTGGAAGATGGTTGACAGTGGTCAAATGCCAAAACACGGGGTTAGGCAGTGTGATGGTGAAGTTTTGAGATTACATATGACAATATAAAGACACTTTGAAATGATCAATGCAGGCTTGTCCAGCATGTTTATTGAAGGATGCTGCCTGTCAGCCTCTACCAGCCAGTTCACATTCATCTTGAAGGTCAATGTGTTATATTGTTTCCACACACATTTCATAATATTTATATATACACACACAGTACTTTTTTTTCTCATACAGCAGTGCCTAGATATTGTCTTTTGGTCACCTAGGATAGGGAGGGAATGGGCTAGACATATAATTGTTCTCTTCTGAGTCAATGCGTACAAATTTATTATTGACCTTCGGCTATTCAGGTTAGGTACTGTAATCCTGTAGTCCCTGTTATGTAATCATTTGCTAAACGTTTATATGATGAATGGATCAAACGTTTGATTTTTATTCCGACAACGTGTCTATAGCCTGATTTTGCTATTTTGGAAAGTTAAATTGGTACTAAACCTGTAACCACAAAGTGTTTCTTAGAATTTAACAAGAAAAAAAAAACTACATCTATTTACATTCACTTGTAATTTTAATAGAGAAATAATTTTTGGTAGATTTTCTTTGTAGTGTCAGGTATTATGGAGAAACAAAGCCTTTGATATAAATTGTGTGAGTACTGGACAGAAATATTACTAACATTGATGTAGGAAATAGATAGTCTAAAAATATACTTTGCACAGGGGTAAGAAAAAGCTCCGGCAGGGAGGATATCCATCCAAACGTTATCTGCCCATTTTTACCAATCCGTTCCCTTATCTCAGGGGGTCAGCATTACATAGCTGCCCGAATATACAGTGTAATTGCGTTCCTATGCGTACCCCCTACAGCACCTATACATGCCTCTTAGATATGTGCAAAACTGGAATACTCCTAAAAAAAGATTTAGATATTCACAGTAACTGCAAATTCTACACATTAGAGAGTGTAACTAGAGGATCATTTTGGTCTTAAATGTAACACATATTGCTAAGTGAGTTACAAAGACATGGCAGCGCAGTACATGCGGACAAAACAGAGAAGAGCAAATGGCGGTTCCTGCTTTTGGTTAAACATTTAGTTTGTATTTCTTAGTGTATTATCACTGTAAAAAGTACATTGCAATACTGTGTCACAAACATTTTATATGGAGTTGATCAAAATAATTTCTTGTCACTTGAAAAGATTCTGCAAATAAATATTCAAAACATTCCTGAAATCGTTCTATACATTGAAATTCATCTTGAACAAATGGTTCTACTTAAAAAGGATAGAAAACTATTTATTCCCACTTCCTTTCTAAGGAGTCATTTCTAGACAGTGGGGTTAATAGACACAGAGAAAATATATGCAACAATTTCAGCCATAAGACTTGGCCTTTGACAACATTTCCACATCAAATAAGAACATGCTGTGCTGGTCACACACAATTCAAAGGACTTGGATTTATCATGGAAAGCGGAAACGACTGTTTACCAGAAATCCTCATCTGCTTCTCCGGGAGAATGAGCTGTGATACTGGAGAGATAGAGAAAGGATCTTAGAAAAAAGAAAGGAGACAATTCTGACTACTTAGTCTTGTCAATTACAACAGATATACCCTTCATGCAGAGAGCAGGAGTTAGCGATATGGTGGACAGTGAATTTAACAATGTCCCCCCTTTTTTACATGTATGTTTGTAGCGGTATGTGAAGTTCTCTACAGAAGAGCATTCTACACATCAAATACTGCTCTAGAGCTAGCCAAACCACAAACCAGCCAGCTGCCCCACAACTATGAAGCATTCCCACTCACATCCTTTCCTGTTTCTCTGCTCCTAAAATATCCTCTCTTTCAAGGCTAGTAAAATATTCTTTTGGTGGTGGTGGGGAGGTGTATGGCTTAGAGGGGTACTATACATTCTGCAGAAGTGAATGTCTAATATTAGCTTTATGGGAAAAAGGTGAACATTTTAAGGAGGGCATAATTGTTCATTTATATAATACATTTGTACTACAACACCTCTGTTTTAAAAAGGACAATAGGAAATTAGGGGAGTAGTTTGAAATAAAGCAAAGGTGGGCAGCTACTAGCTCTACTCCAATCAGCAGCTGGCTCTCATTTATAGTCGCTGCTTCTTCTGCTCCAGAGACATATGAGTTGTAGGAAGTGAATACAGAGGTCCCGGATATATGGGCTGGGTACCTGCTCAATACCCATATGAGAGGAAAGAGAAAAGTATTGTCTCTTTGTTGGCGCACATAAGAAGAAAGAAAAATAGTATATAAAATTTAACTTTTATTACATTAATGTTTAAAATTCACTGTACCTTTTAAGTGAAATATAAGAACATAAAAAATAAATTGTTGAAACAAAAATATGTTATAAATATCATTATTTTATATTAAATCATTAACAATACTTATATCTCTATGTCTTGTTATATATTCAATTGACCTTATAGTTGAATTTACAGTATTGGTGTATTATATGGTAATCATTAACCAAGTAATATTAATGTATTAGTTTATTAATTAGTGCATCAAACTGGTATGATTGTTATATTTCAATATGAGTACATTACGTGTGCATTAATATATATCCAATCTCCAATAATGTATTATCATCTATTGGATATAGTCTGTAATAATTTCATAAGCTGCTTATCCAAACAGAGGAATTAATTTAGTGCTTAATACAAATATCCTAGTGTCCTCTATAGGAGGATTATTGTCTATCCCGGACTATTGTCACATGGGATCATGTGTCCAGTATCCAATATATAGACACTATCCCTCCATTAGGATAGAATATGGTGAAATTACTTATTATTCCATTCAACATGTATAGGGAATGTGAAGGGTTAATTCACAAAAGTGGATGTAATAAAATTTGTTTTACATCCTACAGATCATATTGTGCAGATAAGTCCCTGCATAAATCCCAATATAATATACTAATCAACAGAAAGATCAATAAACATTCTCTAATAGATATTACATGTTATGTTAATATATTGTAATTAGATATATACATATATCTTTATCCGAGCGTTCCTTGTTGAATTGTAGATACTGCAAATGAACAATCATCTGTTGGGAGTACAGTAATAGCATGTATCAATTATAGTGCCCTCTGTTGATTAATTTACTTTGTGTTGATACAATCTTATATGATGTTTTATATTACCATATAATCAACATCCACTAATAGATATTACACATTTGTGTCAATACATAATTTGGTTCTTAAAAAGCCAAAATGGATTTTATTTGTATATCCCCTATTCAATTATTCGTATTGCAGATCGACAGCTTTTTATTGGGAATGTAATAATAGTTAATGTCAATTATAACACCCCCTATTGGTTTCTCTGCCTTATATTAATGCAGCACTATGATATATTCAAGTTTGTTGTAGCACCCCCTATTGGATAATTCACATTATATTGGTACAGCACCATACATTAATTAGCACATTTACCACAGCACCACCTATTGGATACTTTTGTATTGTTAAGTAAGATTTATGCAGAATTATTCTTACAGCGCCCCCTATTGGATGTATCTGTTGTGCATGTAAAATATTATTCTCTAGCACATCCTGCTCCCACTATGTTAGTTTATATGTTCAGGCTGTTATTTGCCATTTTTAATCCATTATTAAGTGGGATGCAAATAGTACATCAATCGTTTCAGCTTACAACATGAAGCATACGAGAGCAATCAGAATTCTATAGGGCTTGTGCATCTTACAGCGCCCCCTATTGGATGTATCTGTTGTGCATGTGAAGTAGTATTTCTCTAGCACATCCTGCTCCCACTATGTTAGTTTATATGTTCAGGCTGTTATTTGCCATTCTTGATCCATTATTAAGTGGGATGCAAATAGTACATCAATCGTTTCAGCTCACAAAATGAAGCATACGAGAGCATTCAGAGTTCTATAGGGCTTCTGCATCTTACAGCGCCCCCTATTGGATGTATCTACTGCGCATGTGAAACAGTATTCTCTAGCACATCCTGCTCCCACTGTGTTGGTTTATATATTCAGGCTATTATTTGCCATTCTTAATCCATTATTAAGTGGGATGCAAATAGTACATCAATCGTTTCAGCTTACAACATGAAGCATAAGAAAGTAATCAGAGCTCTATAGGGCTTGTGCATACAGTTATTATTGCAGCGCCCCCTATTGGGTGTATATTCTGCACATATAAATTTCACTAACGTATCCTACTCCCATTATACTAGGTTATATACTCAGGCTATCGTTTTGCCAATCCAGTCAATTTTTAATGGGATATAGGTGATACAATAATATAATTAGGTCATGACATAGAGCATGAGAGAGCAGTGAAGACAGCTCACGCCGACGTACGTTTCACAACTAAAGGTTTTCTCAAGGCACTCAATACAAATGGTGATGGATCCGACTAAAAGGACCCCAGCCAATGGCAGAGCAGATGATTTCACTGATACCTATGACTGCCAACAGGTAGGCATAACAGTTCACCATTTGGATGCCAAAGCAGTAAGAGAGACTAATCTCATTATAAATTGGTCAGTATTAATATGTTTACCTTTCATTAAATAGTTTTTCTTCAATGGACACCTCTTCCATGGGTTCCTTGGTAACCTGGAAATTAAAAAATACATGAGATTTAAACACTAGCTGCAGAGATAACTGGCTGATACTTATGATAGATATGATACATAACTGGGTAAGCAGAAGAAACTACTGCTCAGGGCACAAAATATGCTGGTTTCTAGTATTCCAATTTTAGAAAAGCATTGTTGGCCCAACTGTCTGTCAATTGTCATAATTTTCAACTTTTAATCTATGAGCTAACAAAGCATATCCTGTGTGATATATTTACAATAAAAATGGCAAATATCTTCCGCCATGAGACGGGCTGCTCCTTATTGCTGTGCTGGAAGAACAAACCACTTAATATCATTGTGCAAATTACAACTCAAGTTTAAGTCTCATTCATTTTTGCCTGTGCATAGTGGTCAACTTTAATTGGAACTTGGCATCAAAGTTTCCCCCTCTCCAGAAGTCATATGATCAGGACCAACATGTCTAGTTTTACAGATCTCAGTTTTACAGGAATGCACATTAATCATCCACATTATAAAAGAACAATCAGACTAGACGCTGGGCGCTAACTTTGTCAGACTGATCCTCTGCTCCTTTCTGCAGAAGCAACTGCATGTACTTGTCCAAGGGATTTACTTCTTCCGGATTACTACCCCTCCGATTTTCCTCTTGATCTTCAGCAGATGTTTTAGACTCTGCTACTACAACCTAAGAATTACAGAAAAGGAACCAGTAAGGGATATTGTTTAACAAAATGATTTGTGAAAATGGATTGACGGGGATCACACTTGGGCAAAACGCACGTCTGTCCACATGGGGGTCTGTTTGTGCATAAAAGGGCACCCCATCCTCAATACAGCCCAGCTGCTAACCACACTTTCTTCAATTCAGGTACACTCTATGGGGCTGATTCTGGTTGACAGCACAGCAAAAAAGAGCAGTATCTGTGCATCTTGGTAAAACCATGCTACTGCAGGTGGGGCAGAGGTAAATGTGCAGATTTAGATTTGGGAGGGGTGTGTCCAAACTGATATCTAAATTGCAGTGTAAAAATAAAGCTGTCCAACATTTGTGCACTACATGCAAAACCAGCCATTATTTATCCTGCATGCAAAAATAATAAATACATGTATTTGCACCCCTTGTATTGCAACATGGTTTGTCCCAGAAACAGAGCTACTTGTGTTTTTTTGCTTTGCTCCCATCTCAGAATTAGCCCCTGTATCTGTAGTTTTTCCAAGTACTCTCATTAGGAGGATCAACTCAGGAACTCCTACACTGTCCTGACAGCAGATACCTGCACTGCCTTCCACCTGTTGGGGGGTGGGATTAGGACTCGTTCACCCATTGTTCAATGCTATAGTGGACAGAAGCAGCCTTTTCCCATCCAATACACAGACTCTTTATTTCTATCACACAAACACCATTTATATGACATAGTTACAATGTATTGCTATGCTCATATGATATAATGTTTGAAATATACAGGTTGAGTCTCCCATATACAAATATTCCGAAATACGGAATTATTTTGACATGACAGATAATGAAACCTTTGATTTTCGATGGCTCAATGTACACAAACGTTGTCTAAGGCACAAATTATTAAAAATATTGTATAAAGTTACCTTCAGGCTGTGTGTATAAGGTGTATATGAGAAATAAACGAATTTCATGTATGTACACAAACTTTGCTTGATCCACAAAATTATTGAAAATAGTGTATAAAATGACCTGCAGGCTGTGTGTATAAGGTGTATATAACACATAAATGCATTGTGTGTGTATATTGGGGTCCCATTCCTAAGATATTTCATTATAATATGCAAATATTCCAAAATACGGAATATTCCGTTATCCAAAATATCCCTGGTCCAAAGCATTTTGGATATGGAAGACTCAACCTGTATTGATAGAATGTGCATATAGTATACCTTTTTATTGATTGTAATTTTTCAGTAACAGTTATACTTCTCATGTTTACTTGGCTGATGTAATACTGTATTGTGTTACATATTTTTGAGTTATGCAGTTTATATACAGTATGTGCTGATTTTGGACATTTCTGACTGCTGAGGAGCAATTAGCTACATACTTTAAAACTATGGACTGTGATGATGTATTTTAATGCATCAGTGTTTTTCTCATTCATTCTTTCTCTACTCCCCATCACATATTTTGTCACTTTACCCTCACCCACTTTCCTTCTCCTAAGCCTGAGAGACCAATTACAATTTTTGGACTCCCATTCTCAAAGGACTTTGGCCCTCATTCAGAGCCGTACGCTCTGAGCAGAGCGCACGCTCTGAATGAGGGCCGGGCTCCATTTTCATGGAGCGTCCTCCTGGACGCTCGTATAGCTGTGGGTCACCACCCACAGGCTATACGAGCGTGCATTGTGATGGCCGCGATGGTCGAGACCATCGCGACCATCGAATTTGCGAGCCGGAGCCTGCGGTTGAGGTTTTCAACCGCAAGCTCCGGAGTGATTTTGGCTCTATCAGAGCCAAAATCACTCCCACTGACATCACTAGTGATGTCAGTGGGCCGGCTTCTGACGGGAGGCGTTCCCGTGGGAACGCCCCCGGCAGGGAGGCACGCCCACCAAAGGGGGCATGCTGTCAATCAACATTGACAGCACGCCCCCTTTGATCGGACACAACGAGCGAAGGACTTTCCTTCGCTCGTCGCGTCTGGCGCATGCGCACGACGGAGCTCCCTCCGTCGTGCGCATGCTCAGTCCATAACATCGACCCACTTGCGAGCGGACAGCCGCTCGCGAGTGGGTCTGAATCAGGCCCTTTATTCTTTGTTTTTTATAATTTGTTATGTTGAGACTTGTTTTATGCAATTTTAATACATATCTAATACAGGTTATTTTTCACAATGAGTGTCCCGCTGTTAGAGAGTGTCTTCTGCTAATATGCCATGAAGTTTGTTACCAGTACTCAGGACACCTCCATTCCCCTAACATATTACAACTGTATGGCCTCGGATATAGAAAGAAACAAAATAAAATGTCATTACCTCCTGCTGGCAGTCCGCATTCTTAAGGCTTTCAGAGTGTTCTTTATTTGGGTCTTCAGCAGGCTCTTGGTGGTTAATTTGCTTATTCCGCTGTACATTCTTGTCATGGCTGGGGTTGTCAGTTTTATCCTGACTACTGACTAAAATATAAACCAACAGGCTATTACTGTATTACTAGTCATGGGATCATCACACTGGCAATTCTGGCTATCTGTTTGTAATGCATACAAGCCAAGTCTGCTAACTAAATGCATGTGACTGGGATGCAAAGTCGCTCGGTAGGTGGAACATTTTTGTCCATTCATCATCATTAAACAAAAAGGATCGAGGTACATAATCTCTTTAAATAGTAAATTCAGACAGCTGTGACTCTTACAAGTATAACTTGTGGATGAACAATCCATACTTCAAAATGAAAACATTTTTTTAAATGCAACTAGGACGCACTTGTGCTGATTAATTTGATATGTAACAGGACCTGGTGGCTTACTCACGCCAGGCAAGTCGTGCTGTGTGGCATATTGAGGATGGATTTCTAAGGACACCAGACAATGGGGGAGATGTATTATACATATCGTACCACTATAACTCTTCCTGCTTCGCCTCTTTACCAAGGCTAAGCAGGAAGCCCTACCAATGAGATCTATGAACATCTCATCTGCTGGAGTGGTGGAGTGAAAACTCCCCCGTCGGGTGATCCCTGCTGAGTACACAGCTGTGTCTCGCGCCCAGCCAGCTCCACTGGGCATGCGCGGGATCTCGCAAGCAACGCAAGATCCCGAGTGCAGCCCCAGGAGCTGGCAGTACTGTCCCTGCTGTGGTGATAGGGCAACGACTGTCGATATCAATAGCTGCAGCTGTCAGAACAGTCAGTGCAACATCGCTCTCCATATCGGCGCTATCTTGTAGATAGCAGCGCCGATAATAACAGGAACGCATAGCGCCCCTGTCAATTACCGCACAACCCCACCGTAGTACATGAGGGAGAAGTGTATCAGCACACATAACGTGCGCTGATAGCACTTCTTCCCCATATTGACAGTTAATACATCTACCCTTGTGTACCATACAACAGTCAAAAACATATCTGTGCTACTGGATGATTACACAGCCCAACAAGAAAAAAAATAAGAGATATGGTAAGAACTTACCTTTGCTATCCCTATTTATACGAAGTCCACAGGATACCTTGGGGGTATAGGCGATGGTGGAAGTCATCGGGCACCACACAGTTAAATTTCATCTCCCAGGATGCACCGGGGCCCCTCTCCTATACCTTGCCCCCAGGCCAAGCACCTTCAGTTATGTATCAAGCCACAGGAGGAGAAAAAAAAGAGAGAGTAGAAAGTCTAGAACACACAAGGATCAATTCTCATACAGAAGGAGACGGAAAACCGGTGACCAGAGCAAAGCCCATCTGAAGCACGGGTGCGACAGGGTGGGAGTCCTGTGGACCCTACGGACTTCGTAGATATAGAGATAACAAAGGTAAGTTCTTACCATATCTCTTATTTTCTACTGCAGGGTCCACAGGATACCTTGGGGATGTACCAAAGCAGTCCCTTTAAGGGTGGGGATGCTCCTGTGCAGAAAGGAGAATCCGCCGCTCAAAGGAAGCATCCTGAGAGGCGAAGGTATCAAATGCATAATACGTCACAAAGGTATGGACAGAAGACCACGTGGCCGCCTTACAATGTTGCACAGCCGAGGCGCCACGTCGAGCTGCCCATGAGGGACCCACAGACAGAGTAGAATGAGCAGTAACAGAGGGCGGCACTGGAAGGGCCTCATCAGTGTAAAACTCAGAGATCGTCATACGAATCCACCTAGCCAAAGTTTGCTTATTCCACCTAGCCAAAGTTACCACTACCCTTCTTGTGGTAACCATAGAGGATAAACAAGGAGTCAGACTTCCGAAGGGAACTGATACGGTCCACATATATCCTGAGAGCACGTACCACAACCAATGAGGCCTCACCTGCCGAGAGGTCTGGAGAGGAAACTCGACACCACCTTAGGAAGGAACTCAGGGCGAGTCCGAAGCACCGCCCTGTCCTGGTGAAAAATCAGAAATGGAGGGCGACAAGAGAGAGCCCCCAAATCTGACACTCTTCTGGCAGAAGCAATAGCCAGAAGGAACACAGTCTTAGCCGTAAGCTATTTGAGGTCCACTAAGCCCAGAGGTTCAAATGGAGGGCCCTGAAGAGCCCTAAGCACCACAGCCAAATCCCAAGAAGCCACATGAGGGACAAAGGGAGGCTGAATGCGAAGGACCCCTGGAGGAAAGTGCGGATATCAGGAAGAGGTGCAATCCTTCACTGGAACCACACATAAAGGGCAGAGACATGCACCTTCAGTGAAGCAAGGTGGAGATCAAGGTCCAAACCGGCCTGCAGGAAAGCCAAAACTCTGGATATCCGAAACACCTGGGGTCGTACCCTCTTGGACGACACCAATCAAAATAGGCGTGCCACACCCTGCGATAAATCCTGGCAGAGGCAGGCTTTCGTGCTCTGAGCATGGTGTTAACCACAGAGGTAGAAAAACCCTTAGACCTCAGGGGGGATGTCTCAAGAGCCACGCCGTCAAAGACAGATGACCCAGGTCCGGACATTAAGGCAACAGCACCGGAATGTCGATGGAGAGACTATGAAGATCTGAGTACCAGTGACGTCTGGGCCACGCTTGAGCCACCAGCAGGACAGTGCCTCCTTCTTCTTTGAATTTCAGAAGCACCCAAGGAAGGGAGAACGGAGGAAACAGGTATGCAAACTGGAAGGTCCACTTGACCAACAGAGCATCGCAAGTATAATAGACACCAGGGTTTCCATCTTGAACCGAGGTACTCTGAGAAATTTGTTCAGGTACTTCAGATTGAGGATAGGCCGATATGAACCGCTCGGTTTCGGAACCAGAAAGAGGTTGGAATAATAACTCGTTCCCCTCTGGGGAAACGGTACTGGAACTATGACTCCTGCCTGGAGCATAGAGTGTACTAATTTCTGGATCTCCAAGGCCCTGTCCTAGTTTGACTGAAGTCCCGTGGTGGAGAACTGATGAGGAGGCCTTCTGCGGAAAGAGAGGGCGTACCTGTGAGAGACCACTTCCCGTACCCAAGTATCTGTGGTTGTCTGACACCAGCACTGGGCGATTTGAAGAAGTCGGCCCCCCACTTTGGGGTCCCCCAAGGGGAGGCCCGTCCCCTCAGGCTGAGGGTTTATCGTCAGACTTGGCAGCCGGACGTCTGGTGCTCCAAGCCTGCTTCTTGGGCTTGGTAACCTCCTTGGCTCCTGATGGCCTAGGAAAGGACTGAACCTTAGGTTTTCCCTGAGTAGATAGGTCCGAAAAGGACGAGGTCCTAGACCCCGATGGAGTCGGGGCAGACGGTAGACAAGCAGATTTTGCAGCTGCCAAGGTGTCTACAATTTTTTCCAAATCCGGACCAAACAACACCTTTCCACTAAAGGGCAAACACTCCTCCCCTTTCTTACACTCAGCATCTGTTCTCTAAGAGCGCAACCATAGGGAGCGACGTGCCGAAATCCTGGACGTTAAGAGGCTAACATCTAAAGCAGCCTCATTAATGTATGTAGTCGAATCCCTGACATAACCCACCAGTTCTATTTGCTCACTGGTAGCATCCAAAGGGAAAGACGCCTCCAAAGCGTTCGCCCAGTGTTCCATGGCCCTGGCAACCCAGCATATGGCCATAGCTGGCCTGGAAGCCCCTCCTGAAAGGGAATAAATAGGCTTTAAACACACCTCCACCTTCCTGTCCGTAACATCGTTCAAAGAGTACATGGATGGCATATGCAGAGTCTAACTCTTAACCAGGCGTGTCACATGAGAATTCACCTGAGGAGGAGTTTCCCATTTAGAGAAATAATTTTCCTCAAAAGGATAAGCGTAAGCCAAACGTCTTTGAGGTTTGAAACGCTTTCCTGGAGATTTCCAAGCCTCCTCTAAATGATCCACTAATTGATCAGACAGAGGAAAGATTGCAGCGGTGCTTTTAACATCCTCGAAATAGGCATGTTTGGACTTAGCTGCCGGAGGCTCCTCGTCCCCAATCTCCATGGCCACACAGACCGCCCGTATGAGGCCCTGGACATACATTTTTTACTTAGGCTCAGCTTCCCGCTTGGGGGGCTCAGAGTCAGAAAAGTCATGTATCTCCCCTTCATCAGGCGTTCTGTCGTCATCATCATAGTGCGTCGACTGACACGACATAAGTTGTTCTTAGCAGGCCTAAGCGGGAATTCACCCTGCAACATCTGTGTCAGGTTGTGAACCGAAGTAGAGAAAAAGAGTTAACCCAATTAGGCTCCGGAGACACCGGAGAAGGTGTCGGCTGTGGAGGGAGGCATTGCGCCACCATCATCTGCTGGGGGACCCCCTGTATGGGGGTTTGAACTACCGCCTGCTGCGTGAACCCCATCTGGATAAACGCAGGGGGGGCTGCCAACCGTCCCACAATGGTATTCAGAGCTTGTGCAAAACAAACCCAGGGAGGCACCTGTGCAGAAGTAGAAACAGCAGGTGTACATGAAAGGGCAGAACAAGTTGTACATAAGCCCCCATTAAGTACATCTTCCTCCCCAATGCCTGCCTTACATCTGGAGCAGGAATGTAGGAGAGGGGCATCAATCTGTATAGATTTGTCACTCCCAGGCATTGTAGAGTATGGATACTGTATGTGACCCACCACACAGAAAAATACTGTTAACTGTGAGGTAAATTTCCACCCTGACAGTACTGGAACCGTGAGGGCTGTGAGAAGGAAAAGTATAGAGAAAGCAAAATGGCTGACAGAGAAAAGAAAATACAGTCAGACAGCATTAGCATAAGTCACATACAATGCAGAATATCCACCTGCACTAATGGCACTACCATCAACTAAGCAGACCTAAAGTCTGGTAAGTATAGTGCTACATACTCTGACCTTACAGGAGGAGAGGTATGCAGGGGAACCCGGGCTCCGCACCGCTGATGAGACCAGCGTCTAAGCCTTAAGATGGCTGCCGGAGAGCTCAGAGGAGGAGGACCCGAAGAAGGTGTGCTGACACAGCCCGCCAGACAGCAGTGGAAAGGCGCTGTGTGCAGCGGGGGAGGCGCCAGCTGTGCGACAGGAAAGGCGCTCTCCCCTGACCTGCTATTAATCCCCGGGACACTGGAGCTTGTTTGAAAGCTCCAGCCCGACGTCCCTGGTGGTCTAGTGGCAGTGCAGGCTCAGACTCAATGCCTGGCTCAGGGAGCCCCCCTACCCTGGGGATAAATTAGTACTGTGAACCAGCGGGCGTTGCTTACCTTGCAATCCCCGTGATATCCGGCCACAGTCCAGGGATCCCCTGGGGTCCCTGCTAGCAGAGACCCCGGAAGTCCGCCAAGATCCCTGGATCGGTACCGGCGTCTCGGCGCCGGCAGGGTGGCGGAGCGGCAGCACGGACATCTGTTGGACTGTCTTTGCTGACCGCTCTTGAAGAATCTTCTGGGGCTGTTTGAACAGCCCCAGAAGATGTAATAATTTTGGCTCTGTGATCATTCTAGAATATTACTCCTCTGTATATAAGTGATCGGTCACCTAACCAACGGTCAGTCGACAGTTGTCTATTGTGTGTTTCTTGTTTCCCAGGTGTATCTCAAAAATTAGACCTAATCTTGCAAAACCGATGTCATATTCGGAAACAGCACCACAACGTTATCTCAAAATTGCTTAATATGATTGGCAATAAAATGAGTGCTGAACAGTGTTATGCTTGCATAAAAAGCATTATATATAAGTGTGTGTAGATGTAGATAGATAGATATGTTCTAGATCAGTCTTTGTGCTGTTAGCAATGGTATATGATCACCACACTCATTTGGAAGGACACTTTTGTGCCTTGATAAATTGCAGCATGTTTAGCAGTTATACAGGATACTGGCATGTGTTAGAGTATTGCCGCTCTTATTTCACTGTGTTCCACCCACAGAAATCCAAAGCAAATTGACAAAATAAGGATTATTGAGGAATAAAAATAAAAAGTAATGTGGGTGTTATAATCGCTGTATGTATTAGCATTGTTACTTTCTGCAGTGTATTTTCCATATTAAAGAACAATATCTGGTACTCAGATTTCTGTCTGAAACTAGGGAGTATTTTATACAAAGTATATTAAAAACAACAAAAAAAATACTATTTTTATGAGGAAAAAATCCATAAGACTCCACTGCACAAACATATTCCTACTAACATTTAGTATGTTCCCTGTATGACACAGATAGAAGTAATGTATAGGCAGTGACAGAACAAAACTAGGACTATTTTTGGAATCTAAAATGAGACATTGAATATTGATTATGGGAGCATGAAGTTCATGTAACTTACACAAGTCAGGCAGTGAATTAGTTGCCCCTGGTGCATCTGCAGTGACACGGATGTCATGCACATAGTCCTCAGATGGATGAGACCAGTCACTTTCAAGCTGCTCTGGTATGTCCTCCTGGTCTGAGGGAAAAAGAGGAGGGGGGTTAGTTTAACAATGATCCCATTATCTTGTAGGCCAGGGCCTGGCAGAAGTGTCTGGGAATGACTGCGTTCACACACTATGCTGCATTGAGCCCCAATTCTATAATGGCACAAAACTGGAGAGTTTTTTCTTCTTTACCACTTAATTAACACGGACGTCACTGTATGAACAGGGAGTAGTGAAATGTATAGTAGAACTTAAAAAGAATATTGTACATTTGTATTTCTAGCTATTTTTGCATGTCCTAATTTGTTTCTATGTGAAATTATGTTCAGAGCAGGAACACAAAATGTACACTTTACAATTGCTGGTCGGGCCACTTACACTACATCAGCAACATTATGATTGGTTGGTACTTTATCTCTCTCCAAGCTGTGATAAATCTCTTTAGTCGCAACACAATATACATTTGATTGAAACAAACAAGATGTATTATCATGGTGAGGCCTATGAGATTCTCAAAGGAGCCATTTTCTGTGCAATGTCGGATTGGAAAACTCCATTAGAAATGATACCATATTAGTAGTTCATACACCAAGACAGTCTAGAACAGGTTTGCCATTGTGCTTTACTGACGGATGGGGAACAAAATGTAATGGAGAAATCCAAGTTACATTAAACCTACTGATTAAGAATCTTTTAGGTCATTGTAAAATGTTGCTTATAACATTGGAATTCAGACTAAGAACCTCAGTAATACATCATTTATTCTTCATTTCCTGACAAACAATTTCATTGCTGGATAGAAGCATTAAATATTTTGTTTTATAACTTCAGTCATCACAATCTATTATTTGAAACATGACTGTCTCACAAGCATACAGTATATAACAGTGATGTACAGCAGGCGCATAGTAGGACAGTATGAAGTGAATAGAATTACAGTACACATGCTCAATCCGTTTTCCCAGCAGCTGCTGTCATACCATGGAGGAGTGCAGCAGGACCACGGTCTTACTCACTGCTGCCTCCTTCTGGATTCAGGAGGGACTTTTCCCATGTAGCATAATAATATAGATGGTAGAGACAGCAAGACCAATATTACAAGGGTGGGGGATCGAGTTAAATAAAAAGTGTGTTTTTTTTTTTTTTTATCTACTGGTCCTATAAATTTTTAGTCTCATTGTTTTATAGTTCAACAAAATTATTCAACCAGGCCAAACCTGATCCAAACAAAAGCAATTTATTTTGGCTACACAAATACTACTAATACGTGAAACAATATAATTGTATGTACAGTTTAACACTTGTAAAATAAAAGAAAAAAATGATTTTGCAGCGTGCCATATTTACTTACATATGACAAGCATGTAATGTAAATAGTGCTCATGGTATGTAGAAATCTGATGGGGGATTTTTGGCTTGCAAACTAGGATTACAGATAAATTAATGGACAAAATAGGTGTAATCTGCCAGTGTACATACATCAAGCAGTACACTATGGCTTAGACAATACTACTATATAATGCGTTGTTCACTAAGGTACTGACAACTCTAAATGTAGCTCACACAATAAACCGTTTATTACACACATATTTGTGGGTTATGCGATTGTCTTATTATTGTTTATGGTCTCTTTTGGGACATTATGAATACATTTTCCTGTGCTAAGTAGAGAGTTTGTGGTCACTGACATAAAACATTAGTGATTATGCTGAAATATTCCAGCGGTCCTGGATATCATCAAGTAACACTGACAACAGGGGACCTCTGTTGGACCCAAAAGGGTAGTACAACATGTACTTATCCATAGTAACACAACACAGGCCTTCCAGAGACACAGATGTCTGATACATCTTATTTAAAACCGTATAAGTTTGGATTAGCACAACATGGATTTTATCATGTTTCCAACAGATCTGTTTTGAAGTGAGGTGGAAAGCCAGAAAAATGATGTTTGCCATATAGAAAGTGATCGCAGTAAGAGACTGACTTTATGGGGGATTTCTCCAACCAGCTGAAGAGCAAAGGACAAATTCACATAGAAAACGGCTGATCTGGAAAGCTTTGTGTTAGCTCAATAAATCAGCAAATGTTTTACAGATTAAAATGTAGTTATTAGTTCAGGAAATTAGATTGCAGTGACTTCAAAGGTGAACAATTTGCTTTCCTTACACTACACTAGATATACAAGTTCATTGATCAACAGACCTTTAAATGTATGCTATGTCTGTTCTCGCAGTACTGTCCCTCTTTTACAGCATTACAGCATTGCATCTTTTTATTTGTAGCAGCTGTCTAACTGGCAGCCCCAGCAACATCCAAAGACTCTATTAAAAGCCATATTAGATTTAATCCTATTTAGCCCTAAGGCACGTATGCAGCCTGCTTGATGTGAACACTAGGACATCATGTTAAGCTGGATTCGTTTCCTACTACAGATGTGTTATCATATGGAACAAAAAGGATAGGTGTATGAGGAGAGATGCCTGGTGCGATTCACTCGTATCGGACCTGTTATTTTCCTTCTTCACAAAGACGGCATATTTTTCCCTCAGTTTTACGTCTTACCATACCTCCCAACATTCTGCCAATCACATGTGGGACTACTAGCGTGCGAAAGGCGTGTGACCTCTTAGCCCTTAGGCCATGCCCCCTTATGTGTGAAGTTTCTTGTCACACTAGCACCTCAACACCTGCTGGGCTGCCCCCAACCTCTACCGCCACTAAATAGATGTTGTGCAGGAGTACACGCTGCATCCATTCACCGCTGCTCTGACAGAGAGTCACTGGGGGTGGCCCATATTACTGCATAAAAAGTTTGAAGAAAAATGTGAAAAACTGGGTAAAAGACACTCTGCTACAGAGCGTATTAACAAACTACAGCAGCTAGGACTAAAAAAATAAAAACAATGGCTTAGCCTACTTATGAAAAATATAAGAAGTATAGAGATGGACTTCCTTCAAAATTTTACTATTAATTTATGGTATTTCCTTTGAAAAAGCTTTTTATTCCACTGTAAATATAGCAAGTATTAAGAACCCGGAGATAACGTTCCCTAGCAACGGCACATTTTGTGTTGCTGGGCTGTAGCTCATGCAGAGATGGAGGAAAGGCTTATGTCAGATGCCTTGTAGGATATTCTGCACTTCATCAGCTTATATAGCTGCTTACAATTCCTTCCTAGTTCTGGTTCCTTTCTGTTATTTTACATGTAATACAGTTATGAAGTCTTACCTTGTAATGATGAGTCTGAGTGATTCAGGCCCTCAGGATGTATCTTTTCAGGCTTTGAATGGTCGGTTATATCCAAACTCGCAGCAGCTGGCTGGTGAGCACTAGAAAGAAGAAATGAAAACTCGGTAGGTAAAGAATAATTTCCGATACAAGTTACCACAAAACCATGGGCACCACTTCATTCACTGTTGTATGAAAAGAATGCTGGTGGGTCATGGGTCCATCCAGTGTCTGGAATGTATGTGCGTTACATACTCTCCATCTATTGTAGGGATTAGCAAACCTTTTTGTGCTGTATTTACTCTGCAGTCAATATGCTAATAATTGAAGGATGATTGCCTCATAAGCCTATATAATATTGATGTACAGGAGGCAAGGTAGGATAGTCTAAAGTGAATAAAGTTTTGCTATCATTTTTGAAACTATACCAGGAAAATAGCAGACTGTGTGCATGTCATGAAAACATGAATCAGAAGGTAACATATGCAATAACATATTGGTGTCCGAGAAATAAGATAATTTGGATGTGTTGCTAAACCTGGGAAGATGCCCTATTCCGGGTTCCTCTCCAGTATCCGGAACATCACGGCTAAGCATGGGAAGTTGCTGGACTTTAGGAATGGGAGAAAGTCTGTGATTCGGACTGTGGTGTGAAGATGAGATGTAAGAGCCATCATTATCTGTAATGAGGGAAAATATATATATTTAGTTTAATACATAAAATGCAACAATTAGAAGTTTTGATGAAGCACACTGCAATGAAAGCAGCCAGCCAGTAGTCTTATCTCTCTAGGACAAGGGAAACAAATGAAGACAAACGTCTCTTCAGTTGTCACAATGAATATATGTTATCTGCACCATACTAAAGTGCTACTAAATGCAAATTAAATATATGTTATCTGCACCATATTAAAGTGCTACTAAATGCAAATTAAATATATGTTATCTGCACCATATTAAAGTGCTACTAAATGCAAATTAAATATACATATTTACATATGTAATTGTGAATGCTGCTAGTACCTCTTTTATATATCATTCACAGAAATATTCATATAATTGTCTTCTTACCTCGGTGACTTTCTGCAGGTTTTGGCACTGGAGTTGAAGACAGCCTACGGGTAGAGGAGATCTTGGTCTGTGGTGGGGTTATATTTACTTCCGATGGCAATAGTCCTTCATATGTCTGTGTTTTTAGTCTGTTTAAGAGAATATGTTGCTGCGGAGTGAGGTTGTCCTCTAAAAAAGAGACTTTATGCTGCAGCATAGCTGGTTTTGTGCCTAAATAACCTCTACTAGATGGAATCACAGTTTGTGGGTATCTGTCGATGGAAGCAGTCTGGAGAACTCTGTGCTGGTAGTTACGGTAAGCTTCCTCTAAATATTCTGCTTCTTTTTCAAGCTCTTTAATTCGAGCCTTAGTGCTGGCCACAAACTCCAGATCAGAGTCAGGAGAGCTGCTGCCGGTCCTTTCAGCGTAGCGAGGCTTTTGCCCTGAAATGCCACCTGTTTCAACAATAGAATCCATAAGATGTTGGCTTTTGAAGCCAGTTCTCTCAAAAAAAGTATTGGGACGCACAATCTTGTTGGTGGGGAAGTCTAGCACAGAGTGGCTAAGCAGAGATGTCCTGGGGACGCGATACACTTCATTTTCAAGAGCTAGCAAAGGAACAGTCACACAAAAGGAAATAAAATAGAAATATTAGGTAATGTAGTACACGGAATCATTAATGTATCATCTTCTGCAGATTATTACCCTCCAGTTATTATATGATATAGCATGACAAACCGAAAAAAAAAGAAATACCTTCTTATTTATGTTACCTTAAGAGATGGTTCAGGCGATAACTATAACTTTAGTTTTATTTATACTGTTTCAATATAAAAAGAATGAAAAAAAAAAAAGAATGCAGCATATGACACTGCGAATACACTAAGTTTTTGTGCATTTTGATTTGGTGAAAATTTAAAATTTGTCAACACAGACCTTTAACCACTTAACGGACGATTTTTTTTCTACTTCAGGGTCCATAGGGGGCTTGGGGTTATAGCTGGAACAGGATCCATGGGCACCACACAGTTAAGCTTTTAGCTCCCAGGATGCACTTGGGTCCTCCTCTATACCCCGCCCCCGAGCCACAGGCACCTCAGTGTAAGCTGGTGCCTGGCCGGAGTCGGTCACCGCGCAGGGGGGCTGCAGGAGCAGCCCCCAGAAGCTTTTTATTTTAAGTTAGATTTTATTTATTTTTAATCTCTTTTTACTACAGACGGCAGCGAAGGGCTGTCTGTACAGACGCCCACGCTGCCGCTCTGATCCCCGACTGGCGCCGCGACGCCAGTACTGATCTGGGGATCGCGGGGGGGGGGGGGGGGGGGCAGAGTCCGTACTAGCCGGACTCTGTCTACCTCCCAGGACTGCTGCCGGAGTCGCCGGGGATTGAGGTAAGCCGCGCGTCGCTGGCTAGCGGCGGCGCGCGGAATGCCTTAAATGCAGTCCTTTAGCCTCCGGTCCGGGGGACAGACCGGAGGCTGCTGGCAGTGGCGGCGGGCCCCCCCCATAACCCGTGGGACCACTAGACCACCAGGGATAAAGGGGCAAGCGGGAAGCCAGCATCCCTGGGGTTATGGCCAGCCAGGGGAGGAAGCCTTCCCTGTTCAGCGGCTCCTCCCCTCAGCTCAGCGCGCCTTTCAGCACGCAGTCTGGCGTCGCTGAGCTGCAGTTACACGGCCACTCCTCCTCTGAGGTCTCCAGCGGCCATTTTCCCAGTGGCAGCGCAGATCTCAGGGAGCACGCGGACCGGTCCCCCTGTGTACCTCTCCCCTGATTAAGGACAGCGTACACAGCACTATAGCCCTCCCAGACACTGAATCTGGGCAGGTTGATTGTAGTGTAAAGGTGCAGTGAGTATATCTTCCTGCATGGTATGTGACTTTTGCTAGTGCTGCCTGTCTGTGCTTATTTTCCGCTTACTGTCCGCTTATACCTATCCCTTTACTTCTCCTACAAGCCCTACAGGTGTGTGGGGGAGGGGCGTTTCTACTGACCTCACTTATATAGATCACGTATTTGTGAGGTCCGTCACATACAGTTGTGTGCTACTCAGTGCCATATTGTGGGCTGTTGTTCAGCACACCGGTGAGTGCGTTTTACTTCTACCCTGGTGCCAGATATATAATATATTCTGTCATGTCAGACGAGGAGGTTGAGCGCTCAGTGGCTCCGGTGTTGGCCTCCTGTGGACGCTGTTCTGCAGGAGTAGATAGGGAGGATTTGTCACAGGATGGCCTGTGTAGTCGATGCCAGGTGGCTCCTGGCCCATCCAGACCTTCTCTGGCGCAGGAACCACCGTGGGCGATGTTTTCTCAAGTGCTGGTGTCTATTGCGGACCGTCTGTCGGTCCCGACTGCTCTCCCTACTAGTGCGGTGCCCCAGCCGACCATCCCCCATTCCCCGGGTGTCCCGCAGTTATTGCGGAGTCCTCCTGGGTCTCAATCAGTTGGTCCCTATGCGGGGTTGTCTATGTATATACAGGCTTCCCCTGTGCCGCAGCAGCCTGTGGTACCTTTTCAGGCCCCTATGGCGACGCCTCCACCATGGGTGGATGTGCTCTCCAACTCCGTGCAAAATTTGGCGGCCGCTTCCTCGGCTTTTCAGTCAATGTTGCAGACTGACATGCCTTCTAGGATTTCTAAACGCCCACTCATGACACGGGCTGCTCAGGTATCGGACTCAGAGGGTTCCTCAGATGATGGGGAGGTCCCTGATGACACTGACTCGGACGCCTCGGTCCAGGAAATGGATACCAAGTCGTCCATTAATGTGCGAGCACTAGTTAGGGCGGTGCGAGCTATTCTTCTTATAGAGGATGAGGCACCGGTTCCTAAGTCGAAGTTTCCTAGTTTCAAAAAAACTAAGGTGGCTTCTGCGGTGTTTCCCCTGTCGGATCAGTTGACGGATCATATGGCGGTAGCTTGGCAGGCGCCCAGTAAGAGATTCCTTCCTCAGAAGCGGTTGGCTTCTAATTACCCCTTCCCTGAGGCACATTGTAAAAAATGGGAAACTCCACCGGCGGGGGATTCCCATGTCACCCGTTTAACTCGGGGCGCCACCTTACCATTACCGTCGATATCCTCGCTGAAGGATCCCACGGACAGGAAAGTTGAGACTTGCTTAAAGTCTATTTACTCCCTCTCCGGGGCGGTGGCCCGACCGTCCATGGCCATCTCCTGGGTGGCCAAGGCCATTGAGGGGTGGGCCAATGCATTGGAAGATACCTTCCCAGACGACGCTCTGGATGTCCAGCGGGCGTTGTTGGGACAAATGAGGGACGCTGCTTCTTACATTGGTGAAGCTTCTTTAGATGCTAGTCTGCTGACCTCGCGGGTATCGGCTGCAGCGGTGTCTGGCCGCCGATCCTTGTGGTTGCGGTCCTGGAGAGCGGACTCTGATTCAAAGAAGGGTCTGGAGGCCTTACCTTTCAATGGTGAATTACTATTTGGTCCGGACTTGGACAAAATAGTGGACACCCTGGCTAAATACAAGTCGGCCTTCCTCCCTTCGGCGGCACTGCCTGCTAAGGTTCGGAGTTCGGCTTTTTGTTCCTTTCGGGTTCAGGGTAAGGCGAAAGGTCAGTCCTTCCCGAGACAGTCTGCGAGTAAGACTGCCTCTAAACCCAAGAAGCAAGTCTGGAGTGCTCGGCGCCCTTCTTCCAAGCAGGAAGATAAACCTGCGGCCTGATGGGACGGGCCTCCCTCTGGGGGACCTCAGAGTGGGAGGCCGACTTCTTCTATTTGCCCAGTGCTGGCACAATACCACCACGGATGCCTGGGTTCGAGAAGTGGTCTCCCAGGGGTACGCCCTGTCTTTTCGGCACAGACCACCCCACCAGTTTTTCTGCACAAGTCCTTCTCAGGACAGGACCAAGGCGTTACAGGTTCAGGAGGCTATAGAGTCCTTGCTGAAAGCAGGGGTCATTGTTCCCGTTCCTCTATCACAACGTCTCTGTTTCTGGTGCAGAAACCCAATGGTTCTCATCGCCCTATCCACAACTTGAAGTCTCTGAACAGATTCCTCAGAGTTCCCAAGTTCAGGATGGAAACGTTACGTTCCATCATTCTGGCGATGGAACCGGGGGATTACATGGTGTCCCTGGACATCCAGGACGCCTACCTCCATGTTCCGATAGCATCTTCACACCAGCGGTATCTGAGGTTCGCTATCCTTCAACACCACTATCAGTTCCGGGCGCTACCCTTTGGTCTCTCCACGGCACCGAGGGTGTTCACGAAGATTATGGCGGTCATGGCCGCACATCTTCGGAACCAGAATGTACGGCTGCTGCCGTATCTGGACGACCTCCTGTTGCTGGCGAGCTCCCCGGAGGTACTGCTTCAACATCTCCACCTGACGATCGCTTGCCTGCAAGCACACGGGTGGTTGATAAATTGGAAAAAGTCCTCCCTGATTCCATCTCAGCGGATGGTTCATTTGGGAGCCCTGCTGGATTCGCGTCAGCAAAGGATCTTCCTGACTCCGGAGAAGGTCGCCTCCCTACAGCTGCGGATACACAGTTGCCTGAGCCGTTGCCGCCTGTCGGTCCATTCGGCTATGAGAGTTCTGGGGTCCATGGTGTCGACATTCGACATGGTGGAATTTGCCCAGTTCCATTCCCGGCCCCTGCAGGGGCTGATTCTATCATAATGGAACGGGTTACCTCACCGGATCCGCTCTCAGATGCTGGTGTTGTCTCCGGACGTTCGGCAATCTTTGGCTTGGTGGCTTCAGACAGCTCATCTGGTCGAGGGGCGCCCATTTTGGATCCCGGACTGGGTCCTGCTCACGACGGATGCCAGTCTCCGGGGTTGGGGGGCAGTGACCGGCTCTTTGTCGCTTCAGGGTCGTTGGTCAGCGGAAGAAGCACTTCTCCCCATCAACATCCTGGAACTGCGGGCAGTATACAGGGCCCTGCAGTCGTCCGGCCCCGCTCTTCACGGAAGGGCGGTACAGGTGCAGTCCGACAACGCCACCACGGTGGCGTATATCAACCACCAAGGCGGAACTCGCAGTCAGGCAGCGATGTCGGAGGTGTCTCGTATCCTGACTTGGGCGGAGGGTCACATTCCGGCGATCTCGGCGGTCTTCATCCCCGGAGTCCTCAATTGGGAGGCGGACTTCCTCAGCCGTCACGACGTGCATCCCGGGGAATGGTCGCTTCACCCAGAGGTGTTTCAGCTACTCGTGGACAGGTGGGGACTGCCGGAGCTGGACTTGATGGCCTCCCGTCACAATCACAAGTTGCCCGTTTACGGGTCAAGGACAAGAGATGCAGGCGCAAGTCTGGTGGACGCGCTGTCGGTGAAATGGACGTTTCACCTGGCGTATCTGTTTCCTCCGCTATCCCTGCTTCCTCGGGTTCTGCGGAAATTCAAGCAGGACGGCGGCATGCTCATGCTGGTAGCTCCGGCGTGGCCCAGACGTCCTTGGTACTCCGATCTCAGGAGCCTCTCCATCGACGCTCCGTACCTTCTTCCTCAGCGTCGGGACCTGTTGTCTCAGGGGCCCTGCCTTTACCCGGATCTGGGTCGGCTGTCTTTGACGGCGTGGCTCTTGAGACAACCGTCTTGAGGTCTCGGGGCTTCTCCAGTTCGGTTATTGGTACCATGCTCCGGGCACGCAAGCCTGCTTCAGCACGGATTTATCACAGAGTGTGGCACACTTACTTTCAGTGGTGTGAGTCCAGACATTATGATCCTCAGGTGTTCCGAGTTTCTAGGATCTTGGAATTTCTTCAGTCAGGATTGGATCTCGGCTTACGCCTTGCATCTCTGAAGGTTCATGTGTCCGCCTTGTCCGTGTGGTTTCAACGGCGGATTGCAATACTACCAGACGTTCACACCTTTTTCCAGGGTGTTCTCAGGATCCAGCCTCCCTTTGTGCCTCCTGTGGCTCCTTGGGACTTGGCGGTGGTGCTACGGGTCCTGCAGGGTCCTCCGTTTGAGCCTCTTGAGGCGGTGGAGCTCAAGTGGCTGACATTTAAGACGGTTTTTCTCCTGGCAATTGCTTCGGCCAGGAGGGTGTCTGAATTGGGGGCGCTTTCCTGTCGCCCTCCTTTCCTGATTTTTCACCAGGACAGAGCGGTGCTCCGCACTCGTCCTGAGTTTTTGCCCAAAGTGGTCTCGAAGTTCCACATTAATCAGGAACTTGTTGTGCCAGCTTTTCAGTCCCCTGGTCTTTCAGCTGGTGAGACTTCCTTAGATGTGGTCCGGGCGCTTAGAATTTATGTAGACCGGACGGCTTCGGTTAGGAAGTCTGATTCCTTGTTTATCCTCTTTGGTTTTCACAAGAGGGGTTGGCCTGCCAACAAACAAACATTAGCCCGTTGGCTTCGTTCCGTTATTTGTGAGGCTTATGCACAAGAGGGTTTACCTGTGCCAGCCTCTGTTAAGGCTCATTCCACTCGTTCTGTGGGTCCCTCTTGGGCTGCTAGACGTGGCGCTTCTGCTGTTCAGCTGTGTAAGGCGGCCACTTGGTCTTCTATTCAAACGTTTTTGAGGTTCTATGTGTTTGACACCTTCGCCTCTCAGGATGCTTCCTTTGGGCGCCGGGTGCTCCTTTCAGCACAGGAGCGTCCCCGCCCTTAGTTGAACTGCTTTGGGACATCCCCAAGGTCAACCATGTGGACCCCCTATGGACCCTGAAGTAGAAAACAAGAGATATGGTAAGAACTTACCTTTGTTATCTCTGTTTCTACGAAGTCCATAGGGTCCACAGGGCGCCCACCCTGACGCACCTGGCTTCAAATGGGCTGTGTGGCTGGTCACCGGTTTTCCGTCTCCTATTGCTGTGAGTATGGTTTCTTGTGTGTTCCAGTCTTCCTTCTCTCTGTTCCATATTCTCCTCCGGCCTAGGCTGCTTACCAACTGAGGTGCCTGTGGCTCGGGGGCGGGGTATAGAGGAGGACCCAAGTGCATCCTGGGAGCTAAAAGCTTAACTGTGTGGTGCCCATGGATCCTGTTCCAGCTATAACCCCAAGGTCAACCCTGTGGACCCTATGGACTTCGTAGAAACAGAGATAACAAAGGTAAGTTCTTACCATATCTCTTGTTTTTCCCCTGTAAGTATAAAAATGATTTTTAATAATATATTTAAACGTAAAATATTTAGAAAAAAAAATATTATATATATATATATATATATATATATATCTATATATCTATATCTATCTAGGGGGTGTTTTACAACCCCCCATACCCCATGTCCATAGTCCCCCATTATAAAATTATTTCCCACCCCCTATAGGCAATAGACCCCCCCAGGGGTTCATAAAGTCTGAGAATAATACCCCCCACACCCCACCATTAGTAGTAAAAAAAAATAAAAAAGACAAAAATATATATCATATATATATATATATATATATATATATATTTATTTTTTTTTCTAAACCAACCCCCCTTGTAAAAAGACCCTTTTCCTGTGTGCCCCCCCCCGCCTCCTATCCTGTGACCAGTATGTTTTTTTTTTTATTATTTAATCCCCCATTCCACCTCCAGAGTCATATCTCTTGCCCCCCCCACCTCCACTGATGCCCCTCCCATTAACCCCCCAACTGCCATGGGCATATACACTCTCCCCCCTCCCCCATATGCAGAGCGTGTGTCAGGGGGGACTGATCATCAGTCCCCCCTGCTGAAGCTGATCTCTGCACTTGCAGAGATAAGCCAAATCCTCGCACTGTGATCCCCGACACATGCGTCCCGGAGTGTCGTTTGCACAGCATTCTGGGGTGTGATTCTGGAAGTAATGTTGGCGGTCACAGACTGCCACATCACTTCCGGGGGGTTTGGGGAGTTGGAGGAGATCCATTCTGCATTTGTGCAGAACGGATCTTCGCAGCAAAAGCCGGGGAAACAAAGGGTTGGCACGGTCGCATGTGATGCAACGTTGCCAGTTGAAGCACTGCTGGCTGCGGTCGCATCACATGTAACGCCGCGGTTGTAATCCTGCCATTGGAGTGCTAAGTGACAAGATAACTTACAATTGTGTTGAAACTGCTGGATCACATTTGGTGCATTTTTCAATGCACTTAATAACAGGGTAATTTTTACACCCGAGACGATATCTCGATATCTGGTCAACTGCCTATATACAAGGGTGGTTATAATAAATAAGGTAACAAGACCTCTTATTGCGTAAATTTATTAAACTCGTACATATTTCCGTATGATCAATAGTATGGCCTTGGAACAGATTATTTTTCCACATAGTTCCCATACTTGTCTAAGCATTTGTTCCAACAGTACACCAAGGCATCTATCCCAGCATAAAATATCAGTATCAAGTATCAGTATGAAGTGCTTGAAGATGGAAATCACTCAGTGCCAGGTCAGGGCTGTAGGGAGGATGGTCCAGTACCTCCCAATGGTAGCACCCTAACCACTCAAGCGTGCAGTTGGCTGAGTGTGGGCAGGTGTTATCGTGCAACAATGCGACGCCTGTTCACAGCAAACCAGGTAGTTTTCAACGAATTGCCCTCTGCAACTTGCTCAATGTGTCACAATAGCGGTCAGTATTCACAGTATCTCCCTTGGTGAGGAAATAAACAAGAAGCACGCCCTTGTGGCCCAAAAACACGGTCGCCATGATCATCTATGCTGATGGAGTTGTTTTGAATTGCTTTGAAGGTGGGGACAATGTGTGTTTCCATGTCATGGATGCTTGCTTCATCTCCGGTGTCACATGATGCACCCATGTTTCTTTGCCTGTAACAATACACTGCAGGAACTGCACTCCCTCCTCATGGTACAATGTCAAGTGCACAAGAGACAATCCCATCCTATTGGTTTATTGACCGTCTGTGAGTTGCTTTGGTACCCAGTGACACTTTTTCATGAACGATGTTGTGCACAGCACCCACTGAGATGTTCAGTTTGTCAGCAATATCACTAACTTGAATGCATCTGTCCTCATGTATCAGACCTTCAATGCGGCACAAATTGCCATCTGTGGTGGACGGTTTGGGCCAGCCGGAATGCTGCTCATCTTGAATGTCTGTCATGTCATAATCAAACACAGTGCACCAAACTGTGACATGACGTTATCACCATACACTACGACAAGTTGGAGATGAATTTCAGCTGCTGATGTGTCCAGTTGACGCAGAAATTTGATTGCACTACGCACCTCAATGTTTGACCATGTTTCGGCAAGCCCCGTCATCTTACAGTTGATGTGGGACACTATGACTCATTTGAGGTGCTGTCTATTAGCTGTGAGGGGAAGTAGTGGTCTACCTGCCCTGGCATGGCGGGAAATTAGAATGAAAGAGAATGTGAGAGGTCTTGTTAACTTACTTCTTGAACCACCTTAGTAAGTTGCAAAATGTGACGCCAGGATTAGAATTGTTCTTAAACGAGAACTTGCGTTCTTTTAATCATTCTTCAAAGTAAACCATTCTGCTAATTGATTAAATTTAAAGAATGGGGGGTGGGGGGACGACAGCGACGACATCAGTGTTGTGTTACAGGATTCATACATTGTAAAACAGCACAGTATACAATCTGCTGCAGGAAAGCATTCTGTACCATCCATACAATGAAATTAGTGACAAAAAAGATGGATTACAAAGGTAAACAAGCAATAGTTACAAATTAGTGCAGTAAAAGTCCTTATTCTTCAACACATTAATATTAAAACACATGAAGAAGAATATAAAAACACACAGAACACCATATAAAAACATTGTTTTAGCCAATTTCTCTTTTACCTTTACAGTAAAGTACATAGTAAACCTACATCTTTTTGTGAGAGGGGCTAGAGGAGTTGGCATAGTATTGGTCCTCTAACTAGACTCCACACTTTAGGTGGCCTATCTGGGCAGCCTGCGCGTATAGTAAACCTTTTCAGTGTTAAGCATTTGGTTTCTGAAGATTCTTCTATCTCTGCTGCCTCACTTTGTCTGGCAAGGCTGGAGTTACTACCGATAGCTGTGTTTGATCGTATGCTAGGCATCAGGAGTGTGGTATCGGTATGTACCAATTGTGTTGGAACCGATAATATAAAAGCTCTTAGTGAGTGCTCCCATGAAGCTCTCCGCCTAAACCATCTCGGACTTAAAGAAGCTGAGAAAGTTTAGGGGGAAAAAAAACACAAGACTTACTGTCCTGTTCAGTCACAAAACCTTGGCAAAGTTGGGGTTTTCTGTGAATATACATACACTGAGATTGCAGTCTTTAAAATAAACAATACTATGAAACCATGCTTCACTTTTTTTCCTGGAGGTGTGAACCATAAGCCTATAAAAAACATTCTTTACCAGGAAGCGATGAATTATAGGCTATCCAATTATAAAAAAAAAGTCAAACCTTGTTGTGTTTGTCTCAGCTGAAATTCCATTTGCTCTATTTGAGCACTTAGTCTTTTTGAAGATTCCTCACGATTTAACAACTGCACTTTAATGTCCAGACCACGCTCAATCTGCAAATGCCAAGGGTTATACCATCAGCTCATGAACGCATGTTACCCGTCATGTGACAAAGCAAGCTAGGCTATGTAATTTGGAGGGGATGGTTTAGTATCATCATGACTTGTTAATACTTGAATAAAGTTACGCCGTCAACCACACATTTAATTTACATTTTCTTGATAATTCTTATTTGAAGGAAACTGAATACAACAAATAATTAAATTTTTTGTTAAATGCAGGAACTCTATGCGCGCAAACCTGAAAAGGGGGCGTGGCCAGCCAGGGAGGGCGTGTCACCGTAACTTTTCCTAACCGCGGAAAACGGAAAAAGCAGGGTGCGGAGCCCCGCTAAAACAAGCTAGAGGGAACTCTAAAATGGCCAAAGAGGAAAAAAAAGTCTTCCTTTTGGATTCCGAAAAGGACAATCCTATTTTTAAAATTATTATCACATCTATATTCAGAATAATGGATAAGACAACTTCTCTAAAATTAATAATAAACAAACATTCTTAAAGGTATCAAATATTTAAAATCTATTCTGTAACCGACAGTAGTTATTAAAGAAATGGATATACTCATTTCACAGAAGCTAGTGCAAGACACATTTTATGTTAGAAGGTATAGAGCAAATATTGCATTTCATACAGTGTCAATATACCATCACTGACAGAAAGCCATCACATAGGTAAGTTCTCATCATGCCTTTGTCACTTCTACTCATATTAGCATTTATAGGTACAAAAAGACCAATACAAATTTTGTTAAAAATAAGAATACAAAAGAAATATAATAAACTATAAATACATGTAAATGTTGTGTCTTACCTCTAGTTCTAGTTGTTTTTCAAGGATTTCCCTCTGTATTTTGAATTCGTCCTGGTCAAATTTTCGTGCGGTCTCCATCTTTTTTAGCTGTTCTTGAAGAGACAAGAGCTCAGGAAACGGCAGTGATGCTTCTGGATATTGAATAATGTAAAAGTAATCCATTAAGTAAGCTGTATGCTTCATTATAATGTTAGAAAAAAAAAATCAATAAATTTGTAGGTGTTAGCTATCAAGTATCAACTTCCTCATTAGCTACTACAACTCCGCAAGTCCAACAGGTAAGACAACAAGGGTCATTTAGAAACCTCAAAACCTACAGACCCACAATGCTTCTTTATAATCAAAATGCATCTACTTCTATTCTAAATGCATTTCATGCTTCTAACAAATTGAAATAACATCTAGTTATGTAGTATGGCAAATGCTCCAGTAAACGCATATGGTGACACAGTAAAAGCATCATTACATTCCAAAATGAGTCAATGCCTTATTGCCAACACATGGAAAGCAGAAAGACCATCCAGTGTTTCTTCTCTGAGGTCATATATCTAGTGCAGTGATTCCCAACCTCGGTCCTCAAGGCACACTAACAGTCCTGGTTTTAGTGATATCCATGCTTAAGCACAGATGGTTAAATCAAAATAATTAAGGCACTAATTAAGCCACCTGTGCTCAAGTATGGCTATCCTTAAAACCTGAACTGTTAATGTGCCTTGAGGACCGTGGTTGAGGACCCCTGATCTAGTGCATATCCTAAGGCAGAGATTTTCAATTCCAATCCTCAAATACAGGTCATGTTTTCAGGATTTCTTTCTGCAGAAACAGGTGGAATAGTTATTAACAAAACTATATAGTGTTTGAGTATAGAAATCGAGAAAATATGACATGTTGGGGTACATGAGGATTGGAGTTGAAAACCCCTGTACTATGTAGAACAGTGGTGTCAAACTCGGGCCCTCCAGCTGCAGTGGAACTACACATCCCAGCATGCAGTGCCACAATTTTGCTATTAGGGCATGCTAAAACTGTGGCAGGGCATGCTGGGATATGTAGTCACACGAAAGCTGATGGACCACAGTTTGTCAACACTGATGTAGAATATCATGTACCATTCCACCAGGTCTGGGCTCCATGGCTCCTAAACCAACCCCTGCAATCAGTCTAGACTTCCTTAATCACACACCCCCTTTCCCTCAAAAATATAGAGACCACTGCGGTTATTCTGAGTTCTAACACTAATCAGTACATTACACATCTGTAACAAAAGCAGAGCACTTGACTCGAGTCACTATTACTCAGCAAAACTCAAAAAATCTCTGCCTATATATCTAAAAGTAAGTCCAATATGATTGGTATCGCTATAATAACCTGTTCTTCCAAAGTAATTACCGTAATTCCAGAGATTTCTGGACTTTTTCCTATAGTTACACTTCAATGCTAGATTTGTAGTCGATGGTTACCGTAAGTCAACTGATCCTAGCCATTCATTCTAGGTGGACTGTTTCTGCTTTCCATGTAGTGGGATCCTTACTTCCCTACGTAAATTCCTTCCCCCTTCCATATTGTACTCTCATGCATTTCACTGGCTTTATCTTCCATTGGTACTAATTCTGACAATGTTTCTGCACATGTTCTGCCACTGCTTCCCTTTTCTGATGATGCTGCCTTGATAAAGGTCCCAGGTGGCAATGAAATGTTAGTATGTTTAAATTAGTTTGTGTTTTTGGATAATAAACTGGGTCAGCCTGTTCCTGGGTCTAGCCCTGAGAGCGCACCCCAGCAGATGTCCACAATATTAGATGTGAATGCAGGGCCCCGCAGTCATTATCATATTGTTATATATATATACATTTAACCTGCATCATAAGACATGAAAAAGAGTCCTTATACTCTGGTTAACAATCACTACTGCAGTGGTTGGTGAGTTTAATAAATAGCAAGTCTAGTTCATTACTAGTCAGTATAGGGAACACTTGCTCACTTTCTCTAAGCAGTTGATTTTCTCTTTGCAGCTCTTCCAGCTGGTGGTTCAGTAACTTGACTTGAGCCTTAAGTTCCAGCTCCTTTTCCTTTACCAGAGGGTAGTCCACTGTCTCTTTTAGCTTTTCAGTTAAATGGTGATTCTGCTGGGTTACTAGGGACAACTGAGCTTTCAGGGTATCCACCTTTGTCTAAAGGAACAACAACTAGTTAAATGTACAAATATATAGATAAAATGTACACAGGTTTTTAGGAGTCAAGTCAAAAGGAGGTTAATGGCATAAGTGGTACAAGTAAGCTAGTCATGCACATGTACAATTACAGCAGTTTGTATTTTATTTCAGACTAACCAGATCTTGGTCCAATATAGTACAAGGGCAAAGTGTGACAAATGTAGTTATTCAGTAGGTGTAATATCATAACTACGCTATGTTGGCACATGATCAGACCGAAAGGATAACGTGGTCACATAGACAACCTTATGAAAATATACGTTTAAGCTTCCTTGAAAGAAACCGTTTCACTAAACTATGTGGAAAAGTTAAATACTTTAATGCTTGTGGAAAAGTTAAATACTTTAATGCTAAGCAGTATCTTTGTGACCACATATATTTTACTATTATTATTATTATTATTATTATGTTTTGCTTAAATATGAAAAATGTAAAATTTGTAACTGTTATTTTTATTAGTTTTTGAGATGGGCTTACTTTTGGCTATGTTTATAAATAAATGTTGCTGTATTTTAATAATATATCAGTTAATTAGACAAAAATAAGGATTACACTTTTATTTTTTATTAGAATAAGTCACCAAAGATTTGGAAGACACTGCAAATATATTATCATCATGTTCACAAAGCTTGTTGTCTGTCTGACTGGAGCTCACATTTAACGCTAGGTTGAGCAGACACAAAAACAGGTGATTTCTATTTTGTCTTTTCTTTTTACTAAAGAGAATAAATCTGGGTAATTTCAGTTACTCTTGTAAGGTGAACCTGCTTATTATGTGGTCAGTTGGGGTTCCCTGCATATAAATGTACATACTGAATGATTTGCAGTACCGATTCTATGGCTTTCAAGGTTCCAAGGAGTCCTGTATGGGTCATGGCATCCCGAGTCTACAGATGCAGCTATATTTGGTGGCATGTGCCAGCCATTTGTACATTTTGGAAAAAGCATAGGTTTTAGAACTAGAGCACTCTGATGTGTGGCATTTTCTTACTGACTAAAGCACAAACAAAAGACCATACCAGCGCTGACAATCTAACTAAAAAAATTGGGAAAAATTAAATACAAAACAAAGAGTTCCACAATGCTAGAAAACGCAGACCATGGGGTGAACAAATTGTTGTGTTGTATCATGCACAAAATGTAAGGTAGCTTCCTTGTCACGTAGAGGAATTGCCCAGTGGTCATAAGCTTATGGAGAGCTAGAGAAAGGGTTTTATATTACATGCATCAGAATCATGTTAGCACGCGGTTACTTACCTCCAGCTGTTTTGTGCGAGATATGGCTTGCTCTAGTTCTTGCTTCCTCATGTTGATTACAAAGGTGTCTTCGCGTAACCGTGCAGCCTCCTCTGAAAGTAAAAAACACAGTACAGAATAATGATATATTATGAGCTGGTTAAAGCTTCCAAATTCACATAAACACTAACCTAGAATTTTATGAATGGAAATTATACCTGGTACATTGCATTATAAATAGACAACATGAATACCCATTATAAATGTGATATTTATGTAACAGAATGTAATCTGTTTTATGTGTGTGTGTACATATTAGAGACATCAGGAGCCCAGGTGAGGCACTGTGGGCCTGATTCAGAGCCACTCGTTCGCTCCGAGCGATGTTCGCACATCTACGCATGCGTATGGGTCGTAATGCGCATGCGCCAACCAGTCAGTGCGGTCGGAAATCGTGTGTTCGCAAAATAGCGAGTGCCTGCTAATTTAAGTGACAGGATGAGGCGTCTGTGGGTGGTAACAGGGGATGGTGCTTGAAAACGGGGAGTGGAGATCCGAACGCAGGTGTGCCAAATGGTCAAAACGGGCGTTTTAAGGGTGTGCATAATTAACAAAGCAGCGTCATCGACCACGTCACTTGGTTGTCTCTTAGCCTGAACTGTTCGCATGATTGCGGTAGGAAAATCCAACCACAAGCACTGCGAGCAGTTCAGACATCTTTCGATGTACTCGATTAATCTAATAAATAGCGGAGATGACGTAGGATGCGAGCGGCCAGGGGGTGTCTTTACAAAATAGCGAGCGCATGTTTCGTTCGCTCGCTCAGACATAGAGGCGTCAACAGACCGCAAAGAGCGAGCGCTCAATTTAAATAGCCGGCCCCTTTTTCTGAACGAGCGAGCGCAAATAGCGTCCAGCTCTGAATCAGGCCCTGTGTCCGGTGTCAGAGTTAACAGGCACTCTGGTGGGTCTTTTGCTCTCATATACCATTGAAACTAAAGAACAGACCTGCTGTATATGCATCTGGTACCTCCTACATTCGATGTGGATGTGATTTGAGATAGTGGAGATGTATTACAGTGGCACGGATCAGGTCGCTATAGCTCTTCCTCCTTCGCCTCTTTACGTGCTCTGAGCATGGTGTGGACCACAGAGCTGGTGAAACCCTTAGCCATTAGAAGGGATGTTTCACGAGCCATGCCGTTAAAGACAGACGGGCCAGGTCCGGATGTAGACATGGACCCTGAGACAACAGGTCTACTCGTAGAGGAAGTTGAAGAGGAACGTCTATGGAGAGCCTTTGAAGATTGGAGTACCAATGACGTTTGGGCCAAGCCGGAGCTATCAACAGGACTATGTCCCCCTCCTGTCTGAACTTCCGAAGCACTCGAGGAAGCAGGGATATTGGAGGGAAGAGATATGCCAAATGGAAGTTCCATTTTACCGACAAGGTGTCTAAGAAGGCCACGTCGGGGTCCTTTGTTCTGGCTCCATAAACTGGAAGTTTGTGGTGGTATCTTGCGGCCATGAGATCCACTTCTGGAAGACCCCATTTGCCTACCAGAAGCTGAAAGACATCTGGATGTAGAGACCATTCTCCTGCATGCACGTCGTGATGGCTGAGGAAATCCGCTTCCCAATTGAGAATCCCCGGGATGACTGGAAGATTGCGTTCGGCCCATGTGAGAATGCGGGACACTTCTGTTGCTGACAGACTTCGAGTGCCCCCTAGGCGATTGCAGTAGGACACTGTCGTAGCGTTGTCGGGCTGTACTTGTACTGGCCTTTTTTTCATAATGTTCTAAGCCAGAGTAAGAGCTCTGTAGATGGCTCGAAGTTCCAGGATGTTGATTGGTAGCACTGCCTTGACTGGGGACCATCGGCCCTGGAAGGAGTGCTGGCCAGTTACTGCGCCCTGCCCTCGGAGGCTTGCGTCCGTAGTGAGGAGAGCCCAGTCCGTGTTCCAAGAGGGACGACCCTTGTTCAAATGGGAAGTCTGTAGCCACCAGGCTAGGGACAGGCGAACCTCCAAGGGGGAGGCTCATCGTCTGGGATCTGAGCAGATGGGGTAGTCTGTTCCACCTGGTGAGGATCAGGTGTTGTAGTGGTTTGGAGTGAAACTGGGCGAATTCCACCATGTCGAAGGTGGAGACCATTGATCCCAAGGTCTGCATTGCAGAGTGAATCGACATTCGGTGATTGTGGAGCAGTCTGCTTAGCCTGTGCTGCAGTGCTGAAATCTTGTCCGATGTTAGAAAGATTCTCTGAACTCGAGAGTCCGGGAGGGCTCCCAAATGTACCATCCTTTGAGAGGGTGTCAGGGAAGACTTTTTCCAGTTGATCAGCCAACCGTGCATTTGTAGAAAAGCAATGGATACCTGCAGATGGCGGTGAAGAGTCTCTGGGGAGCTGGCCAACAGCAAGAGATCGTCCAGGTATGGGACCATTCTGATCCCTTGACTATGAATAGAGGCTGCCATTACTGCCAGGATCTTGGTAAAGACCCGAGGGGCCGTTAAGAGGCCAAACGGCAGATCCTGATATTGGTAATGTAGATGCAGTGTGGCAAACTGGAGATATTGTTGATGAGAAGGCGCTATAGGTACATGTAGGTAAACGTCCTGAATGTCTAGGGAGACCATAAAATCTCCCGGCTCCATAGCTAGGAATAATAGAATGGAGGGTTTCCATACAAAACCTGGGCACCCTGATAAACTTGTTCAGAAATTTGAGGTTGAGGATAGGCCGATAAGACCCATTGGGCTTCTGAACTAAGAAAAGGGTAGAATAATAACCCTTGCCCCGTTGTGAGGAGGGGACCCGAATTATTACCCCTGAATTCAGTAAGAACTGAATTGCTTTTTGGATCAGCAGGGTCCTGGTTGAGTCCGATGGATGACCTGTGCAAAAGAACTGTTGGGGGGGACGCCTCAGGAATGAGGGGGCGTATCTGTGGGAGACCACTTCTCTTACCCAAGCATCTGACGTGGTTTGATGCCAAAGTTGGGCGAAATGAAGAAGTCGGCCTCCCATCCTGGGAACCCCCAAGGAGAGGCCCGCCCAGTCAGGCTGCAGGCTTGTCCTCAGATTTTGCAGGTGGACGTCTAGTAGCCCAGGCTTGTTTGGCCCCAGGCTTGAAGGTCTTGGCTGCGGTCTGCTGTCGTCGAAAAGACTGACCCCTGGTTTTGCCTTGAGGACGAAAGGACCAAAAGGATGACGTCTTAGCTTTTGTATTATATGCAGAGGGCAGGAACGCCGTCTTGGAAGCTGCCAAAGTAGACACAATTTTATCTAATTCTGGACCAAATAAAATATCTGCCGAATAAGGCAGAAACTCCAGAGCCCGCTTTGAGTCCGAATCTGCTTTCCAGGAACGGAGCTGAACAATACGGCGGGCTGCTACCGCAGAGGCGGATATCTTGGAGGCCAGGAGAGCCATATCCATAGCTGCTTCACCTAAGTAGGAGGCTGCATCTCTACTGTAAGATACGAAGGCTAGTTGTTGCTTTGAAGAATCAGGGAGAAATGTATCTACTAGGGATCTGCCCAACTCTCAATGGCTTTCGCCACCCAGGCCCATAGCCCTAGCAGGACGAGTAATAGTTCCTGTAAGAGAGCAAATGGATTTATGACAAGCTTCTCTACGTCTATCTGTAGTCTCCTTCAAGAAGGTTGCATTATGAATAGGTAAGATGGCATTTTTAACCAGACGTGTTACATTAGAATCCACTGCTGGGGGAACTTCCCATTTAGTGCAATCAGTAGCTGGCAGAGGGCAAAAGGAACTAAACCATTTTGGAATTTGAAACCTTTTACCAGGCATATTCCATGCTTCACTCATGTGATCAGATAGCTGAACGGAGTCAGGGAATTCTGGTAAAACCACCTTTTGTTATTTTTCTTAGGAGCAAGTTCATCCTCTTCTATTGTAAAATGGTGGCTATTTGTAAGGTGGCTCCTCTTCTCCTGACACGAAGTCAGAGTGAGAGAAGTCTGCGTCTTCTGCTTCCCCAGATGATATATCAGAGTCAGATAACGGAGTGGACTGGGAAGATAACAGAGCACGATTACTAGATTTAGTAGGTAAAGGCTTGTCCTTTTGCAGCATTTGCTGAAAAACCATAGAGGTATTAGCCAAACTCTGTACTGAAGTAGACAGTACGTCTACCCATGGGGAAGGCACAGGATTTTTAAGGAGTACCTGCTGTGGCCATCCCACAGGGGGAGCCACTACGGGGACTGCTATGTGGTCTGTAATTTTTGCCAGCATCTGTGAAAAAGCCGCCCAGGGTGTGTCCCGAGGGAGAGACACCGGGGCTGAGGGGCCTGGGGCTGTGTAGCAATTAATACAAATCCTGACCGCCGTCCTCTAGGGCTAAGCCTGCTGAACAGGACTTACATGACAACAGAGTAGGGGCAGCAGCCTCAGGCTGCTTGTTATTCTTTCCCCTGCCAGACATAGCCACAAGAATAGTTCAATACACAGTATGATACAGTGCAGTGAACACCCTGCAGTATGTGTAATATGGCACAATGTAGTGTGTGATAGTCCTCACACTTATATAGAAAAAGTGAGGTACAATGAACCCCCTATACCTTAGTATGTCAGGGTAAAGTAGAATAAAGGGACAGTTATAAACTGACAGTATAGAAATAGGGATTAGCGCTAGCACAAGTCACATACGAACGCAGAAAAACATTACATGTCTGCAATGGGCACTAAAATCAACTACACAGACCGCAGTGGCTGGTAGGATATATCGCTGTATAACCTGCTCCGTGGGAGAAGTGTACAGGGAGACTGGACCCAGCGAGACCTGCCTGCAGAAAATGGCTGCCACGCATCTGAGGGGGTGGAGGGTGAGGGAAGAACAGCTCAAGGATCACCAAGACTGCAGTGGAAAGGTGTCCTGAGCAGGGGGAGGGGCTGCAGGGAGAGCGCCTGTTCCCTGGCCGACGTTAATCACTGGGTGCCCTGGCCATAATAATGTGCCTCTGCGCCACTATATTTTTGCCCCGGTGGTCTAGTGGAGTAGTGGGCGAGCCAGTGTCCACATCAGCGCCTTGGTCTGTCTCCTGAGACCGGAGGCAAGACTAAACCGCGGGTCCCCGCAAACAGGGTTCCGCCTTACCTGTCCCCTGGTTCTGGGCTGCAGTCTGGGGTCCGGGGAGCCTGCTAGCTGGCCCCCGTCGGGGCCCAGACGGGAGTATTTAGCACAGGCTTGGTATCATGCCGCTGCGGAGGGGTGATGGGGTAGCAGCACAGACGTCCGGAGGACAGTCTGGTGCTGCGTGCCCTTTGTAGTAAAAGTAGAAAGTTAAATAAACCATCACATAAAGATTGGGCTGATTAAGCAGCCCTGTTATAGTGGTGATCCTAGCTCCTGCCGGACACCAGTGCACTGTGAACTCCATCAGGTCAGCAGCCTCCCACTGAGTCCAATGGCCATTACACCCCTGGTCAAAAATGGTAGCAATAAATAGTGGGGGTCAGTCAATAAGATGGTACATGTGTACTGTATGTATGAGCAACAGAGAATGATAGAGACATCCTGATTCACAGTATTCACGTATTATCCATAAAGCAAAGTAAAACAACTAGGTTAAAGAAACACAATAGAAGATTTCCTTTAAATTTACTCACCTTTATTTTTCCTCTCATCTTCATTGACTTTCTGAGTTTTCTTCAAATACTCTTCATTTAGTTCATTTTGATATCTAGAATATGAAAACACATGCAGAGAATTGTTTTCTATTATTGTTAATACTGCAAACTAAAGACATTATGAGAAAGACACTACACCCCCTTTATACTGGCCATAATACTAAAGCAAAGGTACAGGTAGAAAAGACTCTGCGACTTTGGAACAAAACGTGTTCAGTCTTGCTACTTCATCAGGCATATAGTCCTCTATATCTGCACTGCAAATTGATTGGTTAGGTGACAGTTAAAGAAGTGAAACTGAAGTAAAAGGTACAGGAGAACCATTTCCTGGTCCTAGAACACCAACATAAAAGATTCTACTAAGGGACCCTTCCTCCCACCCGAAGCCCCTCGGCTGCTATATGCAGCTGTTTTTCTCAGTACTCCTCTATTCCTTTTGTGCTGTTGATGTCGGATTATGGAGATGATAAAACGCCTTCAACTTTTACAAGCATAATGTCTCTCTAGGGATCCTGTTCTTCGCGTGATGTGTCCAAAGTAGGAAATACGCAGTCTTGTCATTTGTGCTTCTAAGGAGAGCTTAGGTTTTAATTCGTTTAATACCAATTGATTTGTTCTTTATGCAATCCATGGTATACGTAATATTCGTCTCCAGCACCATATAGCAACAGCGTCAATAATCTTCCGATCTTGCTTCTTGACTATCCAGCTTTCACACCCATACGATGTTACTGACAAAACAGAGTCTGGTCTTTATATGCAACACAGAAAAACTTCTGGAGGGGTGGTGTTATCAGCGACCACATGCAATCAAGCTGGCACACAGAACTCCGAGCAGCCAGTTTAATGACTACTAAGAGTTCTGTCTGCCAGCAAGCACCCCTCCCTGCACTGCAATGGAAATGGGACATTTGACGGTGGTCCTGCCCCTTACTCTTTGTGTAGGGGACATATACACTTTAAATATCAAGTGCTCTTTACTTAGGGTATAATTTATATAGACTTTCTAGAAACATTATTAGATAGTCAGAGTTTTTCAACTCTGCATATTAATATGATTAGACAGTACTATACTGCATGCTAATAGTTTAAGTACAAATTCATCAAAGACAGACAGAATAGCACTGTACGTCCGGTGTCCATATATTCATTTGATATAGAAGACAGACTATTTACTTTGACCATGCAATAGCTTAAAAAGTCTCACCCACAATCTGGAGGATAGGTGAGGATGTGAATTTAAGAGACTTTGCTTTTAGATGTTTTTTCAGTGTTTCTTTGAAAGCCAACTGTGCCAGACTCTCTATTAAAGTCAGATGGTCTACATGCACTAAACCTCAGTTAGCTGTCCAGGCAGGATTACCAATTATATGTTATAGTGACCACCAGTTTCATATTATTTTTATATCATGACTAAGAAGTATAGAACGATATTGGTCCTGTACATGTAATGTAAGAAGCAAAGGAACCCAATTTTGTAATGTTTCAATCGAACAGCAGATTTAAAAAAACAAAACAAAACACACACAACAAGAACATAGTCTAGGGCTTCTCAAAACCATCTAGTTTACAACCTCTTAATAGCTAGCAGACAACTTCATAAACCTGCTTGGTACTAGATGCCTGTTAATGTGCACCATGTGTTTTCTTTTCTTGCAGCTGCTATTTGTTCTGCAGTGAATCTATTATAAAGCTGAGGGAATTACAGAAATAAAAGTACATTTAATTGTGCACCTCAAAATTACTATTTGAGCATCAGATGTATACAAAGTTGTCTTGTATAGGTAGTAAATTAGTCTTTGGAACACAAGTCTATCTTGTAAAGAATAAAGAGGAACAATTGCAATAAGTAAATGTTTAAAAGTACTACAGAACTGTAGCACATAAACCCTCTAACATACAGGGAGTTATTCTATGTCCACCTGAAGTAGCTCGGTTTGTGTAACATTAATAAATACTTTATACATGTAAACATTTCAAGAGATTATCAGAACTGAAGATCTTTAGGATAAAGATGAGGTGGGGTGGGGAGGGGATGGAGTTCTTTCAGTACACAGCAAACTTCCTATATGTAAACCTATGGACGGTTAATGCAGTAAGCCTCTTTTGGCAGAAATGTTTAAGAAGATAAATTCGCTAATGTTGAACATCTCAAATTCTGTTAAAGGTATGAAAACTTTACTTATATATTTAGAATGCCATGATTTAGATGTGGCATTATGTAATTTAGTTTTACATGTTCTTTAACTGCTTGAATACATGTTTCTGCACTATAATATACAAAAATAAATAGATTTAAAACTAAACGATAAGATAACGGTAGTTTTGATATTCAGGTAAATCGGAAATACAAGCAGAGAAATAGTCAGACCGTAATAGCTCATTTTTGAGCTTCTGTTCATATGTATCTTCAATATTCGTAACTTCCAGCTCTCGTTTCCTGAGCAACTCATTCACACTTTTGTTCTTCTCTTCTTGCAACTTTTGAGAACTAAAATAAAAAAATAATTAAAAAAGTGTTTTGATATCAACTGTATAAAAGAAACATGCACATGTACAGTTTAAAACTATTACTAGAGACAAAATCAGAAATCATGAGGTAAATTCAATTACTAGATTATTTTTCGGGTGGGTAAAATGTGATTTTAATGCTTGAATTGACTCCTGGAATTCTATTAGATCCCGTTTTATTTGCCGAACAATTATCTGTTTTCAGGCAAATACACATAGGATCCGTGATAAATTCAGGGATCCTGTGTGTTAATGCCGACGCCCACCCGAAAACAGATTATTTTCGGAGCCTGCTGAGCTCCTGAAAAGAAATGCCCAATACCTTAGCTATCAGCAGCCCAGCACGTGGGACATGGGAGACTGCTGCCACTGAGCAGCAGCAAGCAGCCTCCTCTCCTCTGCAGACCCCCACCCTGCATTTGCCCCTCACAGCACCGCTGCAAATATTTTTTCTTCTAAGGGTGGCTTGGCCACGCCCTGATAAATGCTGGCTTTGGGGCTAATTGAATTAGGCCGTGGTATCAATTAGCCAGTGGTAAAGTACCGCAGGTAATTGAATTTCCCCCTTAGTGGTAAAAAATGCTGTTCCACATAATATATTTACTTGGGCTCCTTTTGTGCGTCAAACGAAAGAGGAGGGAAGGAAGGTGAGAGTGGAAGGGAGGGAGGGAAGGAAGGCAAGAGAGGAAGGGAAAGAAGGGAGGGAGGGAAGGAAGGTAAGAGAGGAAGGGAGGGAGGGAAGGAAGGTAAGAGAGGAAGGGAGGGAGGGAAGGAAGGTAAGAGAGGAAGGGAAGGAGGGAAGGAAGGTAAGAGAGAAAGGTAGGTAGGGAAGGAAGGTAAGAGAGAAAGGGAGGGAGGGAAGGAAGGTAAGAGGAAGGGAAGGAAGGTAAGAGGAAGGGAAGGAAGGTAAGAGAGAAAGGGAGGGAGGGAAGGAAGGTAAGAGAGGAAGTGAAGGAGGAAAGGAAGGTAAGAGAGAAAGGGAGGGAGGGTAGGTAAGAGAGGAAGGGAAGAGGGAGGAAGGAAGGGAGGGAGGGAGGGTAAGAGAGAAAGGGAGGGAGGGAAGGAAGGTAAGAGAGGAAGGGAGGGAGGGAAGGTAAGAGAGGAAGGGAAGAGGAAGGAAGGGAGGGAGGGAAGGTAAGGGAGAAAGGGAGGGAGGGAGGGAAGGAAGGTAAGAGAGGAAGGGAGGGAGGGAAGGTAAGAGAGGAAGGGAAGAGGAAGGAAGGGAGGGAAGGTAAGAGAGGAAGGGAAGATGAAGGAAGGGAGGGAAGGTAAGAGAGGAAAGACAGACAGACAGACACACACACACACACACACACACACACACACACACACACACACTGGAGGACAGTAAATCAGGGAGTGTAGAAGTGCAGGCAGTGGGAATTTTGAGAGACATTTCATACACTCTGAGCAGCTCCCTCTCTATAGCCCCAGTCTGTAGAGCATCAGTTTTTTTTTTAACTAGGCCCCAAGAACAGAAGAGAGGACAAAAGGGGAAGAGGATGAGGTCCTCCAACAACAGTAACTAAGAAAGTGAGAGTTTCAGAGAGTTAATAGTGGGAATCCAGAGTCCTCCAATGAATTTCCAGAAAATTTCTTGTTAATGCAAATCTAAAAACACCATGTTCTCACATACATACAATTGTGGGACATTGGAACCATGGAGATGTCCAGCTGCACCTAAGGGAGGAGCTGCTCTGAGAAAGATGTGTGCAGAGCCTTCAGTCCTACTAACATCTTTGTATGCAAAAATACAGAAACTGTAAAACTTTATAAGTATGGACAGATGACCAGGTGGCTGCTCGATACAACTGCCTAGTGTGACGGCACTTCTGCCAGATTGGGGTGTCTACATCTGTACAGGTATTTCTGCTCCAATGTAAGCATATCCAATTACTGAAGTAATCCATTTAGCAATACAAGTACTACTGAGGATTGTCCTAAGGCCCCTGACAACATCCAATAAACAAAAGACCAACCTCAGCATAATGTCAGAATATCCTAATTGAGGTGGAAACTGGATACCACCTTAGGCTGAAAGGAGGATTTTGTCTATAGGATAGCCTTGAATTGCACACTGTAGAGAACACCAACAGAAAAGTTGTCTTCCAAGTAAGGAATCACAGCTGTACAAACTCCCAATGATTAAAAAAAAGGGTATGGAAATACTGTCAAGCCTAAGTTCAGGTCCCAGTGAGCTATAGGAGGTACCCTTGCTTTTCAGTTCTCCAACCATGGTACGAAGGTCATGGAGATTGCTAGAATATTTACTTCCACCCAGTGCATTATCGTTTTGGTTTCCTTCATGTGTCTCCTTGAGGTTAATGTATGTAGCCATAGTTGCCCTTTCTTGCCCTGACTACACTGTTTAACACTTTTTTAGGTTCCAGAACACTGATGGAGAAAACCTACATGCTACAGATGATACTGAAGAGCAACAGACCCCAGCACAAAAGGATGACATCCGTCATTATGATTTTCAGCCCCAAATGGTGAATGGTCAATGTGTCTGGGATTCTCACTATAGAGAGATTGCTTGGTGTGTACCTGTAGTTTTAACAAATAAATTAAATAAAAATTAACAATTTACAGCTCAAATGCCTCCACATGTTGTCGAAGATCCCTTTCTCTGCTTCGCACCACCTCAATCTCTTTCAGGAGAGTCTGTCTCTGAGCATATATCTCCTTAGATTCAATCTGTCAACAAAAAGAAAGTCTTGTTAGATTAAAATTAATGTGTTTGCTTAAAAGGAAGCACTCTGCTCAAGTGAGTGCCAGCTATTGGATAAGAACCCACATTTTCCATCACACTGTGGAGCGTTCGCTCGTAGCTGGCCGATTTTCGCCTTCTGCGCATGCGCGAACCAGTGCGAGAGATCGGGAAGTGTTCGCTCGCTGCGCATAGACAGCCCAACAGAGTAATGACAGGAGAAGCTGTTTGTGGGTGGTGACAGGGGCTGGCCATTAACAACGGGGAGAGGAGGTGCGAACGCTGGCGTGCATGAGCGTCTCCACGCCGTTTAAGAGGCGTGCATAATTAACAGACAGCGTCATTGTACACGTCACCTGGTTGTATTTCACACTGAAGTGATCGCAGTGCTTGCGGAAGAATATAATCAACCTCAAGCGATGCGATCGCATCCGATGGTGCTTGATGTACCAATGGTTTCAAGCACTTCCAGAAGATGACGTGTGCAAGTGGGCGTCTTATGAATAGCTGGTGAGCGTCTGCATACACTAAGTGATCACACACCAAGACATAGTGGGCGTGCTAATGCCTTGCCATGCGATCGCCTGCCTTGCTGGGCGTGTGCAGGATTTGCATACGCTGGGTGCGAGCAAACGCATCTAGCGATCGGGTCTGAATGAGCTCCTTAATACAATAGACCTCGTAATATGATCTCTGAGGACAGAGAGTGGACAAAAACTAGAAACACTAATATGAAAGTCTCTTGTTAGGCTTGTATGTACCATGGCAAGAAGCCTACTAATGTCTGGAATTGTGTAGGAGGGATGCAGCACTGTTCTTTCACAGGGAAGTCACACAACTGACATCTGGTTTGTATTTTTGGAGAACGCTGTCTCAGGTGTAGTTTCAGAATATCCCATACAACACCCAAACCGTGCCAGAAAAATGTGCCACACAATATTATGGAACCTAGAGATCCCCTCACTGGAGGAAACAGCTCATGGCTGTACAGTTCTTTAGGTTGGCACCACACATGGACAAGACCTTGTCAAGACCTGGAAGTATGATCCAACTAGATTCTAACCAAATCACCTTCCTCTGGTGCTTGACTGTCATGCATTGCCAGGAGTGAAGTGGTTTACGCACTGTAACCTAACTACAATATCCTGCATTATATTGTTATAGTCTAATGATGTTTTTCTTTCAGAGCTCCAGGCAAAACCTTAGACACCGTTGCTCATGATGCATTAGCATGTAGTTCAAAACTCTTACAAAATCCACCGCAATAATCCCCCCTCTTTCGAAGTCCCTGAGGTCATCTCTTGTAGCCATAATTAAAGGCAACACTAGAAGAGTATGAATCCATCCACACTAATTAGGGATAATGCGCCCGATTCATTAGGGATCGCAGCTGCAATTACTCACGCAGACCCACTGCGAAAATATGCTATTGTTTACAATCACAATGCCGTCGCAGCCTAACATAAGGACGCCCACTTCCCCTTACTCACATCCATAATACTTAGCAAAACAGCGAAACCATTGGTAGCATCCTATCGCAGCCTCACGCACAATTGCATAAAGTCAGACCTTACTCAGAAATTGCTAACCTCTTCGCATGCAGTGGGAGCTCAAGCTGCGTATACCGTCACGTTCAAACGCACTGACACGCCTGCATTTCGCCGATCAACCCCTCCCATGTCACCACCCCCAAACGCTCGATTCTTGTCAATCACTCTGCGATTGCAATGAGAGCTTCGCGCATGAGCACTGCAATGCATACACAGGTGCAGAACGCAACAATCATCTGCCTGCGTGTGTAATTGCAGTTGCAATCCATAATGACTTAGGCCCGATGATAGGGAATAAGAGTAGTTCAACCAACATAATGGCCCATTAACTAAATAAATGTATATAGCACTTGGTTAGTAGCGCTCCCGAGGTTCAGTATAATACAACAGGTAATATCAAATTATGAAGAGGCAAAAGGCAGAACTCTTATTCTGGGGTACACTTCTAGTAATCAGTGAAGTAAAAAATATACCAGATGGCTGGATTTGGGGAAGAAATTAAAGACCCATAGTATATAATAGGCATCATGCTTAAAATGACTGGTGGAGTTAATAGATACTGTGACCAAATTGTCCATTTTGCATCTTAAAATTACACAATCAATCTTGACAAAACTGTGACTGTGATTAATGAACTGTCTACTATTTTGATTTGAGGTGAATTGTTATCAAATGTAGATAACTTGCCTCTGCGATTGTATTACTCACTGCTTGCTGAACTATTGTAACACTGCTAGAAGTGTGTCCATTGCATTTTGCTCTAAAGCATTATTTCATATTGAATTATACTGTGATTTGGCTACTAACAGCTGAATTTGAGTATAATTCTATTTATTGGAGACTATTCATTTTAACTGTTACTTACAGTGATATTTTATAGAGTGATGCATTCAGTTTGTGATTGTGAATAGAAGAGAAGGCGGGTGACCTAATGCTGGGTACACAATGACAGATATATTGGCCGATCATTTGATCGGCCAATATATCTGCTGCCCGTTGGCCAGTGTGTACCTGCGATATGTCCGTGAACGTCGTCGTTCACCGTCATATTGCATTGGCTGCGCTGCACAGCCGATGGACAGATATGTCTGCAGACATATCGGTCCATCGGCAAGTGTGTACCGGCGTTCTGCAGACTGCCCGTACACACACAGCGGCAGCCGTGGGACACGCCCCCTGACCGCCAGGACCTGCAGCCAGACAGAGATGACGGCCGTTCAGTGTGTATGAACGACCATCATCTGCAGATATATGTGCAGATCACTCGATCTGCAGATCTATCTGTATAGTGTGTACCCACCTTAACGCTACACTGTGCCACCTAATCTGGCTTTTAAGATACATTACATCTATTCATTTCTGACTACACATTTTATATTCACTATATCTCTAATAAACTTATAATTGTGCAATTTCACTTCTATTTTTACATCAAAGGAGCCTATTAACTTTGCCATCCATACCTTATCTTAAGTATTCTTTTACAGGTATTTAATATTAAAATGTATGTTTTATTTTCTACTTCACTGAATGGTTTGCAATAAGTGTGCCCCAAAATAAGAGTTCTGCCTCTTCACAATTTGACAATTTATAAGCAACCAGGGCAGACCAGCATTTTGTATACAAGACCCTCATTATGCTGGACTGTTGCTTCCTTAATTATCACATGAGAACACCTTTGTTGAAGCACTCATCACTCAGTTACTGCTTTAAAAGCAGGGACATGTGTTTAGATTTGCCTTTAGCCATTAAGGAGAATGCTTCTATAGTGGTTTTCTACTGTAGTTCAGAATGAGCTGCACTACACTGATGAGTGCAGAGCAGACTGCAACAGAAGCTCAAATCATGCTCTAAAACCCAGAGGCAATGGCCACAGGGTTTTGTTTTCCAGAACTCCCTTTTTCTTTTCTAGAGGCTTCATAAGAAAACAGGTCAAAGGGTTCATGGTAAGTCCTCTTCTGGGGAGCTCTATATCATTTTAGACAGCACAAACTTATTGTCTTATGTGGACAATGCAAGCTATGAAATCAGTTTTGCATCTTCTCTCACTTTAGAGTCTAGTACAGGGCCTGTGGGCCAAATGTGGCCCTCTGTACAGACCACAGTTTGGAGTCTTCGATCCTCCGCTGCACCCCTGTACATGCACCAAGGCAAGTCAGGAGAGCTGTGAGCTTCCTACTTGAAAGACAGGCAGAGCAGAGTCAACAACTACTGAGTCGAAGCAGCCACCGTCTCAGGCATCAAGCCCCTAGGCCGTACCCAACCTAGCCCGGGGGCTCCCATCCAGCAGCAGAGCCAGACACAGGGTGGACAAGAACCAGAGACTGCTTCTGAGGAGAATATGGACTATTCCATGAGGAGGCTAGGGACCTGGGTAGTGAATGGGGCTTTTACCTGAGGGAGGACAGGCACTGGAGGCTGTATGTCAGGTGGAATCCTGTATGATTGGGTAGGGAGCACAAAATACAGGAACAGTATCTTAGGAGGAGGACAGATACCATAACCTGAGGATAATACAGACCACAGTCACTGTCTGAGAGAGGGTATCTGAGAACAGCCCAGAGACTCTCGTCTGCAGACAAAGTCACAACCCCACTGTTTGCATTAGTACAGCATCTCTCCGCAGTGAGTAAAATCGCTTACCTCCTGCTGAATCTGAAGTCTGTCTACAGCATTCTTCTCCCGCGACACTAATCCATCACATTTCACTTGATACGTTTTTTCCAGTTCTCTCCGTATATCAGAAATCTCCCTCTGGGACTTTTCTCTTTCTTCCAATTTTACTTTAGCAATTTCAACATCTTTGAAATGTTGCAACTAAAATAAAAATTGGAATTCAGTTTTACTAACTGGACAGTGTCATTTTTGCTTTCGTTATTTTGTTATGGAAATGGATATTGAATATGAGCCACTGATACAGTAGGCTATAGTGCCAATGTGCCAACAAGATGTATAGCTTTAAGAAAAGAAAACTTGGAGATAAGAGCACACAGTGCCAACATTTTCTTAACCCGTAATAATCTAGGTAGAGATTTTCAAATTTTTTCTATAAACGATCAATAAAACATATCAACACGGATTATTCATTACAAACTAACTTTTGTCTATACACCTCTGGAATTATGAATATGATTGGGAATACTGAAAAGTATATGGTATCTTTTCTGTTCCAAAAGCTTGCCCAGAGACAACATCAAACATAATGGATCAATGTGCTAATACATAAAATGTAGCATACAAAGTAAAATAAAAATCTAGAAATAATGTAATAAAAGAGATATTCACCAAGATAAAACTGACAAGACTTCACTAAAAATCTCAGCTAAAAGGTTTTATACTGTGAAGAGACAATCATAGTATCAAACACTATCTATATGATTTCTTGGTTTTGATGTACTGTAAAGATGCATACACACGTAACGAATTTTTGAACGATTTGTCGATAATGACGTCATTATCGTTAAATCGTTCAAAAAAATTGTTCAGTTTAAGAGTTATAACGATGAACAATAATCATAAATGCGCACTCCCGTTTGTAGTTATCGTTCATCGTCCATTTCAGACTGTCCAACATGACGATATTCATTAAGGGAAGGAACATGGGGCCTGATTCAGAGCCGTTCGCTATTTGCGGTCGTTCGTTCAAAAACAAGGGGTGGCTATTCAAATGATCCGTTCGCAAATTGCAGTCTGTTCACACCTCTAAGTCTGAACGAGCGTGCAAAACATACGCTCGTTTATTTGTTAAAAACGCCCCCTGGCCGCTCGCACCATACGTCATGTCCGCCATTTATTAGATTAATCGAGTACATCGACCAGCGTATGAACTGCTCGCTATTCTTGTGGTTGGTTTTTGCTACCACAATCTTGCGAGCAGTTCTGGCTATAAAATAACCCAGTGACGTGGTCAATGACGCTGCTGTATTAATTATGCACACCCATAAAACGCCCGTTTTGACCTTTAAGCACGCCTGCGTTCGGATCTCCACTCCCCATTTTCAAGCACCTTCCCCTGTTACCACCCACATACGCCTCATTCGCTATATTGCGAGCACATGAATTTCGGCCGCACTGACTGGTTCGCGCATGCGTATAACGATCCGTACGCATGCGCAGAAGTGCGAACATCGCTCGGAACGAGCGTACTGCCGCTAGCGAGTGGCTCTGAATGAGGGCCATTATTCATTACACTTCAAAAAATCGTTCACTTTTTCAAGGGAAATCTGGCAGAAAATAGTTGGTTACAAAATCGTTACGTGTGTATGCACCTTTAGTTACATTTTACTTGATTTACTAATAAGCAGATTGTGTTTATAATATTTTGTTGACTTTGGACAATCACTTAGCATGTGATATATTCTCTTATATACTTTTCTCTGGTAAACAGTGTGGTGTACTGGTACTCAAGGTATGGTGTTGCCGGCTGCCCAAAAGATTCACTAGCCATGGCATTATCGTATATATAAAATTAATTAGTCTGTTTGTTTGCCTGTCTGTCCGGTTATGAATTCGGACACCCCTGCTGATTGGGATGAAACCAACGTGTGGTGGTCCAGTTGGATCCTGGCCAGGATTTAGGGGGGTTAGGGTCCCAGTCGTACGTCCCATTGGTTTACGCTGGGCAGAGCGTTGAGCCGTGGACACTGGACAGAACTTTGACCCAGGGAGCCTGTTCTGGGCCTTCCACTGGATGGATTTGGATGATATCACATAATATGAGTGAAAACTTCAGAGAGCTAACTTTGGATCCTAGAAGATATACTAGGGGGTTGAGGTCCTGGTCGGACTTCCCGTTGGTGTAAGCTGGGCAGAACTTTGACCCAGGGAGCCTGATCTGGGCCTTCCACTGGATGGATTGGACGACATCACATAATAAAACTTAACTTGAAGATATACTATAAATCCGGGCAACGACCAGTACTTCAGCTAGTAACATATATGTTGATCTTACCACAGATGCATTCAGTATATAGCTATAATGGGCACTAATAAAAAAAAAAAAAAGGGGGGGTGTGTTAACTACACTGCGGTTGTAAACATGGAATAGTTAATTAAATATGTTGATAAAAATTACTCCCCAAAAATAGTATATCATAATTAAAAAATATATATATTTTTTCCCTTTCTTTAATGATGTGGAGCACTGTGCTAGAGACTGGCAATGTCACATTGTAGTGATTCTGGTAGAGTGCGCTGTTTCACTGTAGAACATACAAACCTTGTGAGACAGTTCCAGCTGGAGCTGTTCTGCAATTTCTCTGCGATATCCAGAGAGTTTTCCTTCCAGGGACTCAAATTTTGAGCGTTTTGGATACATTTCTTCAAACTGTTCATCAATAAATTTAAGTTTATCCACTATATAAATGAGAAGCAAAGATAATATGTCTATTAATTTAAGGCGAATATAAAAGTGTCATTTCAGAGATCGCTTTGAGTGGATATAAACAAAAATGAACACAAACCAACAGAATAAGCAGCTCCATAGGGTAAGTAACTACCAATGGGTGTGATAACACAAGAAAAATTAGAGATATGGTAAGAACTTACCTTTGTTATTTCTCTTTCTTCGAAGTCCATAGGGTCCACAGGGAGACCTTGAGGTATAGCTGGATCTGGATCCACGCAGTTAAAAGCTTTAGCTCCCAGGATGCACTCCGTTCATCCTCCTCTATACCCCGCCGCCGAGCCACACGCAACTCAGTTGGTAACTAGCTGGCCAGAGGAGGAAAAAAGAGACGGAAGACTGGAGCACTCGAGAATCACACTCACAGAAAGGGAGACGGAAAAACGGTGACCAGTAACACAGCCCATACGAAGCCAGGTGCGTCAGGGCGGGTGCATTATGAACCCTATGGACATCGAAGAAAGAGACATAACAAAGGTAAGTTCTTACCATATTTCTCATTTTCTTCTTCAGGGTCCATAGGCTTCACTGGGAGACTATGGGGATGTCCCAAAGCAGTCCTTTTAAGGGTGGGGACGCTCCTGCGCTGAGAGGAGAATCCGGCGCCCAAAGGAAGCATCCTGAGAGGCAAAGGTGTCAAAAAGTATAAGACCTCAGAAAGTTCTCGATGGAAGACCACGTGGCCGCCTTACACAGCTGAACAGCCGTGGCGCCAAGGCGAGCTGCCCACGAAGGGCCTACAGACCGAATAGAATGAGCTTTAACAGAAATCGGAACAAGCAGGCCCGCCTGTGTGTAAGCCTCTGAGATAGTCATACGAACCCATCTAGCCAAAGTTTGTTTGTTGGCTGGCCATCCCCTCTTGTGAAATCCAAAGAGTACAAATAAGGAATCCGATTTCCGAAGGGAACTAGTCCGTTCCACATAAACCCTGAGAGCACGGACCACATCCAATGAGGCCTCACCAGCCGAGAGGTCAGGTGACCGAAAGGCCGGTACAATAATTTCCTTATTAATGTGGAAATTAGAAACCACTTTAGGTAGAAATCCGGGGCGAGTGCGAAGCACAGCCCTGTCCTGGCGAAATATCAGAAAGGGATGACGACAGGAGAACGCCCCCAATTCTGATACCCTCCTGGCTGAAGCAATCGCCAGGAGAAAAAGAGACTTAGCCGTCAACCACTTGAGCTCCACCGAATCAAGCGGTTCAAAAGGAGGACCCTGGAGGGCCTGAAGAACAACCGCCATATCCCAACGCGCCACTGGGGGAAGAAAGGGAGGCTGAATCCGGAGGACACCTTGGAAAAAAGGTGCGGATATCCAGAAGCGGAGCTATCTGTCGCTGGAACCACACAGACAGTGCAGATACATGCACTTTTAACGAGGCCAGGCACAGGTCCAAATTAGCCTGAAGGAATGCCAAAATCCTAGAAATACAAAACACCTGAGGGTCGTAATTTCTTGAGCTACACCACTGAAAATCGGTATGCCACACTCTGTGGTAGATCCTGGCTGAGGCAGGCTTGCGTTCCCGAAGCATCGTGCTGATGACCGAGCTAGAGAAGCCCTTGGACCTTAAGATGGATGTCTCAAGAGTCACGACGTCAAAGACAGACGACCCAGATCCGGGTAAAGGCAAGGACCCTGAGACAACAGGTCCGGATGTTGAGACAACAGGTCCGGACGTTGGGGCAGCAGGAACAGAGTGTCGATGGAGAGACACCGAAGATCTGAGTACCAAGGACGTCTGGGCCAAGCCGGAGCCACCAGCAGGATCGTGCAACCGTCCTGCTTGAATTTCCGAAGAACTCGAGGAAGCAGGGATATTGGAGGAAACAGATATGCAAACTGGAAGGTCCACCTCACCGACAGAGCGCCCACCAAGCTTGCTTCGGCATCTCTTGTTCTGGAGCCGTACACTGGCAACTTGTGATTCTGACGGGAGGCCATGAGGTCCACCTCTGGGAGGCCCCATTTGTCCACAAGGAGTTGAAACACCTCTTGGTGAATAGACCATTCCCCTGGATGCATGTCGTAATGGCTGAGGAACTCCGCTTACCAAATGAGGACTCCTGTAATGAACACTGCCAAAATGGCCGGGAGGTGGCACTCTGCCCAAGACAGGAAGCGTGACACCTCTGTCATCGCTGCTCGACTTCGAGTGCCCCCTTGATGGTTGATGTACGCCACCGTGGTGGCGTTGTTTCACTGAAGCTGCATGGCTTTTCCCTAGAGAACTTGTCAACTGGAAAGCCCTGTACACGGCCCAAAGTTCCAGAATGTTGATTGGGAAAATTGCTTCGTCCACTGTCCAACGACTCTGAAGTGAGTGCGGACCTGTCACTGCGGCTCAACCCCGAAGACTGGCATCTGTTGTCAGAAGAACCCAGTCCGGGATCCAAAAGGAGCGATCCTTGGTGAGATAATTTGTCTGAAGCCACCAAGACAGAGACAGGCGCACCTCCGGAGACAGCACCGGCATCTGAGTCCTGAGCCGGTGCAGTAACCTGTTCCATTTGGATAGGAACAGCCCCTGCAGGGGCCTGGGATGGAACTGGGCATATTCCACCATGTCGAATGTGGATACCATAGATCCTAGAACCCGCATTGCCGAGTGAACCGACACCCGGCAGCTGCTCAGGCAACTGCGCACCCGCAGAGAGATCTTTTCTGGGGTTAGAAAGATCCTCTGCTGATGAAAATCCAGAAGGGCTCCCAAATTAACCATCCTCTGTGAGGGAATTAGGGAGGACTTTTTCCAGTTTATCAGCCACCCGTGCGCTTGCAAACAAGCAATCGTCAGGTGCAGATGCTGTAGAAGTACCTCCGGAGAGCTTGCCAGCAAGAGGAGGTCGTCGAGAAACGGGAGAAGTCGTATACCCTGACTCCGCAGATGGGCTGCCATGACAGCCATAATTTTTGGTAAATACCCTTGGAGCCATGGAGAGGCCAAAAGAGCAGTGTCTGAAACTGGAAGTTTTGCTGCAGTAAAGCAAACTGCAGATACCGCTGGTGGGAAGGAGCTATGGGAACATGTAGGTATGCATCCTGAATGTCCAGTGATACCATGTAATCCCCAGATTCCATAGCCAGAATGATGGATCGCAAAGTTTCCATCCTGAAATTGTGTCTACAATTTTGTCCAGGTCTGGGCCAAACAATATCTCCCCATTGAAGGGCAAGGCCTCCAGGCCCTTTTTGGAATCAGCATCGCCCTTCAGGAGCGTAACCACAAAGAGCGGCGGACACGGCTGCGGCCGAGACTATGGAGGTCAGTAGACTGGCATCCAAAGCCGCCTCACCAATATAAGCGGCTGCATCTCTCATGTGGCCCACTAAAGATCTTTGAGCCTCAGGAGCCTCCTCAGGGTAGGTATCTTTTAGAAAGGGAGAGGGAAAGTATTGTGTCTTTGTTGGCGCACGTATGGAAAAGATTTTATAACAATTAAAATATAACTTTTATTATGCAAACATTAAAAAATTCACTTCGCCGTCTTAGTGAAATATTCCATGAAAAAATAAAAAATATTGAAACAAACGTGTATCATAAATTATTATTGATATTAAATTATTGATAGTACATGTGTCTCCATGTCCTTATTAAGTTGTGTTTCATTTAGCCTCACATTTGCCTCATACAATTACAATCTCAAATGCACCATGTCTGTTTAATTGTGAACGAACCATTCACTCAGTTAGTGGTGTTATATTGCCATCTATTAAGTATAGTATGTAATTGCACTGTATCAGTCTTATGTTTAGAAAGCAATTGCAACTGATTAATACTACAACATTCACAGCGCCCTCTATAGGAGTAAAGTGTCTGTATTTGTAGAATTTTGTCACATGAGAACATGTATACAATTCTTAGTACAGAACATTATGCCCCCTATTGGAATGAAATATATTCAACCATATAATTGCAAGGGCTGTGTATATTATAGAGATGGTTCATTATTCAGTATTCTTTATTACAGCGCCCCCTATAGGGATATATAAAAATTGTATTGTAGGTACTGTTGTTTCAGTGCCCCTATAGGATTACTAGATTAGTTAATGAGCCATATCTCAATTACAGATAATGGGTATTATCGTATATGGTAGATTGTAAGCTTGCGAGCAGGGCCCTCTTACCCTTATGTATGTCTTTTATGTATGTACGTATGTCTTTTACAACCCAGTATAATGTTAATTCAAATTGTAAAGTGCAAAGGAATTTGCTGCGCTATATAAGAAACTGTTAATAAATAAATAATAATGAAGTTGTGTAACAATAGGCGATCCCACCACAGCACCACCTATAGGAAAATCTAGGTGTATTAGTTATTGTATATTATATAGAACTGCAGTATTAATGTGTTGAGAGCAGCCAACTGTTACAATAGCTAGTTAGTATGGTTGTCACTGAATGCTAGGAATATTTATGGGGTACATGATGCTAGGAATATTTATGGGGTACATGAAATGCACAGTTACGCCATAGATCGCAAAATTGGTCGTAGCTAAAACAGATAATGTGTTGCACAAATTAACTATACCAATAAACTTTGTTTATGATAATATAAGAAGTATTGCGCGTTAGTTGTAACACCTCCTACAGGAGTATATATGCTCTGTTAATAGTTTCCCCTATAGGGCTGCAGAATTTCTTCCTAAATTACAGTGCTGGGTTAATCGATGTGCATTCCACTAATTACTCACAACAGGTTGGTTATCACACATAACAGATGGTCTATTACACAGTCAACTTTGTTGATAAAAATTGTTATAGCACCCCCTATAGGAGTACATCAAACTCAGTACAGTTTAGTAATGTTATTATAGCTCCCCCTATAGGGCTGCAGAGTTTATTGCTGAATTGCAGTGATAAGCTACTTAGTATACATTTCACTTAATACTCAGGCTAATAATGCCAAAATAGTAGTGCAGATGATAGAGAGTTTTGCCTTGGTTCATGTCATTATTTCCACTGTACAATATCCTAATCTCTTGGTACAAAGTAATGGAGGTAACTCATTCTGTCATTTCTATCACAACATAGACAACATTAGCGGCAAGGCCGCACACGCCGACGTACGTTTAACTAACACTTGAAAGAAACATAAGTAACTGTGCATTTCATGTACCCCATAAATATTCCAAAAACTGGATAACATTCAGTGACAACCATACTAACTAGCCAACTGGGTCGTAACAGTTGGCTGCTCTCAACGCACTAATACTTCAGTTCTATATAATATACAATAACTAATACACCTATATTTTCCTATAGGTGGTGGTGTGGTGGGATCGACTATTGTTACACAACTTCACTATACAGGATAATACCCATTATCTGTAATTGACTCATTGACTAATCTTGTAATCCTATAGGGGGCACTGAAACAACAGTACCTACAATACAATTTTTATATATCCCTATAGGGGGCGCTGTAATAAAGAATACTGAATAATGAACCATCTCTATAATATACACAGCCCTTGCAATTATATGGTTGAATATATTTCATTCCAATAGGGGGCATAATGTTCTGTACTAAGAATTGTATACATGTTCCCATGTGACAAAATTCTACAAATGCAGACACTTTACTCCTATAGAGGGCGCTGTGAATGTTGTAGTATTAATCAGTTGCAATTGCTTTCTAAACATAAGACTGATACAGTGCAATTACATACCATACTCAATAGACGCAAAACATAACACCACTAAAGGTGCCCATCCACTACAAGATCTGAAAACGACTGCACGATTACGACATTGTAATCGTGCAGTCGTTTGTCAGTCTGTGATGAGCCTGCACTAAATGAGCAGTCGGTCAGTGTAGGCACAATCAATCATCCGCAAACATGCTGAACCTGACGTTATCGTTGGTTTGTCCAGCATGTTTGCAGAATGATAGATGTCTAAAACTATAGCGGGCAAACGATATATGAACGATAACGTTCAATCGCTCACATAAATCGTCTAGTGGATGGACACCTTGACTGAGTGAATGGTTCGTTCACAATTAAACAGACATGGCGCATTTCAGATTGTAATTGTATGAGGCAAATGTGAGGCTAAATGAAACACAACTTAATAAGGACATGAAGACAAATGTACTATTGATAATTTAATACCGATAATAATTGATGATACTCGTTTGTTTCAATATTTTTTATTATTTTTCCATGGAATATTTCACTAATAAGGCAAAGTGAATTTTGAAAGTTTGCATAATAAAAGTTATGTTTTAAATGTTATAAAATCTTTTCCAAATGTGCGCCAACAAAGAGACAATACTTTCCCTCTCCCTTTCTGTAAGCTTCTATTTATTGTCCTTGGCAGCACCCCCACAGACTGATTTCATATGTGTTATAAATTATCTAATTGAGGCCAATACTTAAACATTTCTTTTGCCCTAAGCCTAGTGCAGAGGTGTCTCCCAAGACCCTTATCCCTAGTTTAATAAGGCATCTTTTAGCACATTGACCCAGCTCTCAATGGCCTTGGCCACCCATGAGATAGCCATGGACAGACGGGCCACAGCTCCTGAAAGAGAATAAATCGATTTCAGGCACGTCTCCACCTTCCTGTCCGTGGAATCCTTCAGGGACGAAATGGAAGGCATAGGGAGTGTAGCACTCTTGATTAGACGAGTAACATGAGAATCTACCGCAGGTGGCGATTCCCATTTCGTGCAATGACCTGCAGGGAACGGATAACTTGAGGCCAAACGCTTTTACGGTTGATACAGATTACTAGGTGATTGCCAGGCCTCCGCCATGTGGTCTGTCAGCTGGTCAGAGAGAGGGAAAACTGCCGAAGTCACTTTTGCCTGTTTAAAATCAGGGTATTTGGATTTAGGGGCAGGAACGTCATCCTCTATATCAAGTATGGATCGAACCGCCCTTACCAAAGCTGGCACATTAATAGTTGATTTAGGTTCCACCTCCCACCAGGGGAATCAGAATCAGACCCCTCAGGCATTTCCCCATCATCTGATGACACGTCCGTGTCTGAAAGTTGCGTGGACTGGGATGACATAACAGGGCATTTAGAAGCCTTCTGAAGTTTTTCACTCCGTAGTATGGTCTGAAAAGCCATAGACAAAGCTGCCAGACTCTGTACTAAACTAGAAAACACATCCACTCAAGGTGGTTGGTCCAGCTTGCGGAAGCCCCTGAAAGGGAATGACAGACTGTTGAGGTACAGGAGGAGACTGCATATAGAGCGGTAACCCCTGATCAGGAGTAATAGTCTGAGGCCCAGGAGTAGACTGCACTAATTGCGGGATACCCTGAGAGGGGAGGATGGCTGGTTGGGGTAACCCCATATGGGGCAAAATGTCCGGGACTGCTAGGTGATCCGCAAAATATAGGCCAGCACCTGAGAAAAAACCTCCCATGGAGGGTCCTGTCCCATTGAGGGACAAGGCAACTGATAGCACCTCACACATAGCCCATCCTGAAATAAGTCCTCCTTTCCAACCCATGCAGGAGAGCAGAATGGGTGCAGCGGAGCGCTCGACCTCCTTGTCAGACATGTCTGACCAATATATATATATATATATATATATATATATATATATATATATAAAATCTGGAAGCGCCAGACTGGGTACCCACAAGTATACAACACACTGGTCGAACAATATGGCACCATGCAGCACACAACCATATGTGACAGACCTCACAAATACTTGAGTTTATATATGTGAGATCAAAGAAACCTCCCTACACACACCTGTCAGGGCTGTAGGAAAAGGAAAGGGTTTCAATGCTAGAATGATGGACCGAAGGGAATCCATGTGAAATATGCGAATCCGAAGAAATTTGTTCAGGTGGTTCAAATTGAGGATGGGTTGAAAGGAACCGTCCGGCTTTTGAACCTGAAAGAGGATTGGCGTAAAAGCCCAACTCTCTCTGGGACGGGGGAACAGGAATAAAGACCCCTGAGGCCATGAGAGAGTGAATAGACTCCCTGAGAACTTCTGCCTTTTCTTGCTGTGTAGGAAGGCCGGTGGAAAAGAACCAGGAAGGCGAACGATGGCGAAATGTGAGAGCGTAGCCTGGGGACACGACTCCTCTGACCCAAGCATCTGTATCCACACTGCTGAAAAAACGAAGAAGCCGGCCTCCCACTCAGAGGTCCCCCGGAGGAGGCTCTCCCCATCAAGCTGCCACTCCAACGTGTGCAACCATAGTAACCGAGTCACCTCTGTGTGCACCGGAGGAAAGTCCTTCCTCCAAAGTGACTGCCCAGCGGCCCACAGCTTTAGTCACCCAAGCTGATGCCAGGGCTGGACGAGACAGAGCCTCTGCATTCATATAAATGGTTTTTAAGAAATTCTCCAGCTTCCTGTACGTCGGATCGAGATGCCGTGCTAGGGATATATAGGAAAGATGACCTAATTAGCCAATTAATGTGGGCATCCACTGGGGGAGGAAACTCCCACTTAGCCCTATACGATGTGGGGAGAGGGTAAAAAGGAACAACACGCTTGGAAACCTCCTAGTTCTTCTGCGTAAAGACGGAAATTCAGCCACTGCCTTTTTAGGTCGGCGCCTTGGATCTAGGAGGTTGCTCCGAGTCCTCCACTAGAAAAATAGCTTTCACTGCCCTGATAAGAGCCTCTATGAGTAATGGGTAACAGAGCCTCCTCTGGGACAGAAGATATCTCCACATCTGAAACAATGGCAGCACTAGCCTCACCATCTGAAGATATCTCTGAATCCAAACCTCCGCCAGATAACGTAGGGGAACTTTCTCGTGGAGCATGTCTATGCCTAGGATCCCTATCCTTATCAAGCATCTGCTGAAAGGACATGGACCCCTGAGCCAACCCCTGTACTGACTGTGCAAAAGTCTGCATCCAGGGTGGTTCAGCCATGGGAAGTTGTGACACAGCAACAGGGACAGTCATGCGGTCTACAAACTGTGACATTACCAGAGTCAGTCATGACGCCCAAGCCGGTTCTTGACTAGAATCCATGGGCGCAACCACCTGTTGCAGGGCCCCAAAGCAACTGACACACAGGCCATCATGCTCTGGATCCTGTGGAGAAATTACATTAAGACACTTATATGCTGTACTCACCCCTGCAAGGGATGTCTCTCAGTGATCAGTAACAGCAGGTACAGACACACAAGTAAAAGTACACTTACTCACAGGCACGCAGACCTCTCAATGCATATAAATGTGGGTTAATTAAGCTCAACAAACCAGCCCAAAGAGCAGGAAGCAACAAAGAATCAAGCACAGCTGCTGGGAGCAGGCTGTCAGAGGAGACAGGAGCGCAGCTTCTCTCTCCAACGCAGGGGCAGGCAATGCTGCAAAATGGCCGCTCAGCGTCTGGGAGGGGGAGGAGAGAACGGAGGATCTGTTTGGAGCTTACTGGCCGCAAAGGGAAAGCGCACCCCAGGGATGGGGTACAGGCAAACAAAGAAGCGCCAGCCCCCCCCCCGTATGGCATAACCATCAGGGAACATGACCACCGCTGCTATGAAGCAGCCCCTGCACCATATAGTAATCCCTGGTGGTCTAGTGGTGAGCGCGGTTTGACCAGAAGCCCCCACCACCAGCGGTCTCCTGCTCTGGTGGTGACAGCCGCGAACCCGTCATTTCACCTGGTTTTTCCCGCTGAGCGCCAGCTGCGGCTTGCGGCTCCACATGTGTGGGAGTCCGCGGCCAAAGTCACTGACCCAGTCACCAGTGCAGCGCCCACTCAGGAAAAACGAAGTTAAAATAAAATTAATAAAATAAACTGCGGGGGACCACCTAAAACAGCCCCCCTATAATCTGGTGCCCAGCAGACACCAAACTCAAACTGAGCGCCTCTGGCTGGGGGCGGGGTAAAGAGGAGAGGAGCCTGGGCTTGTGAGTATTTACACTATTTGGTGCCCAGACTCAACTCCAAGCTATACCCAGTGTCATCCCTGTGCCCCCTAGTGGAGGAAGAAGAAAATATTTTTTCCTAATAGGTATATGGTATATCTGATCCAGAAACCAGTTATCTATGAAGGTGTGAAAACCAGAAACAAAAGAAATAAAGATTTGCTGCTGTTTGTTAGTAATAACAGGCATACAGAAATGGCTACAGAAGGTTTCTTCTTACAAACACTGTGGGGAGTAATGTTAAACATCATACTAAGGACATACTAAAAGCAATGCAAGGTGACGAGTGGAAATATAAAGGTCACTTTTAAATTGAATCACAATGTATTTCGGCATGGTGCTGGTGGAGCTGCTTCTGAGTAGGGAGCAAAGCAAAAAGAAAAACAACAAGTAACTTTGCCTTTGGACAAACCATGTTGCAATGGTTTTAAACAGGGTAAATACTCGCTGCTTTTGCATACAGCCCACACATTCTGGGCAGCTTTATTTTTACACTGCAAATTAGATTTGAGTGCTGACATACCCCTTTCACATCTAAATCTCTCTGCACCATTTAAATCTCACTCATCTGCATTACATCATGGTTTTACCAAGGTACAAAGGTACTTGCTGTTTTTGCTTTGCTCCCAACTCTGAATCAGCCCAGGCATTATATATAATAGATCCCAATGTTGTAATTATAGAATACAAACACAAAAGGGATTGTCAATTTATAATAATAGTCTGACCACAGGGGCGTATCTTTAATGGGTGCATGGCACACGGGCCCCTGGGTCCAGGGGGGCCCCACACCGCACACCCTGCACCCATAGTATTACTTACCTCTCCGGAGTCCCACGTCGGCGCGGGGGTCCGGCGCTTTAAAACGACAGGAAAATGTCTGCTGCTGCCATTTTCCCGTCATTTGCGCATGCACAGTACATGGTAAATGGCCGCCGCAGCCATTTTCCCGGTGATCTGCATGTACTCTATAGACTCTTGGCGCACTCTAGTGCCCAGAGTCTATAACTCCGGCGCAGGCCGCGCACAGCTCAGTGCACTGCCAGCCGCTGGACAGAGAAGAGGGGGCCCATGTCGGAGACTGCACCCAGCCCCTTCCACTCTAGAAACGCCCCTGTCTGACCACTTCATTATAGTTTATTCTATATGGTTTATTTTCAGTTTATGCTTTCGCTCTCTTTCACAACAGAAACAGGAAATACCGATTGAATCTTTGTAGGGAGATGTTGTGACTGTTTGGGTATCAGCATCTCTGCCATCTTTATCCAGGTAGTAATCTATCAGCTCTTTCAGGATTTGTAAAAGGAAACCTATAAAACATAATAAATAACAAATGATTATATTGTAAGTTGATAGGGGATTGACTACATATGTTTTGGGACTGCCCAGCCATAAAACTTTGTTTTCATAGAAGGGACCAACTTCATAACACAAGTAACGTGGTCTATATGTTATGTGTTAGAGTTATCCCCCCAAAGTACAGAGAAAAACAAAAAATGGAATAATCCCAAGGCAAAAAGGCTACTATGCAGCCCCTTGTATTGACTAAGGACTACTAAATCCTCAAACTACAGTACACATATACCAACACTTACAAGATGCAGGCCCTCAGGAGTGTTCCCGATTGGTATTAGGACACAGTCTGCTACAAAAGAATGTCCCAAATTCTCTGATATAGATGGAATAGAATCAATCTCTCTCCACATTTGATGATGGTGGCTAACAATCACCCTCAAGTGCACTAGAAATAGTGTGAAAATAGTGAAAATAGTGTGAAAAGACAGATATATGATGAGTGCTGTTTGTGCCTTTAAGTATTAAGCTTACATCATGCAACCTTGCTCAATACATATAGCAGGTTCTTTACAGACACAGAAAAAGTAAAGCGACAGATGAACAAATGTGACCACGTCCCTTAGGTATTCTGCTTACTAATAATAAACTTGAATCATGGCTCAAAGCAGGTTCTTTTTTCAAAGCACGCAATCCAATACTCCAAAGATCCAGACAAGTCATATAGCGGGTAAAATAATTATTGAACACATCAACATTTTTCTCAGTAAATATATTTGTAATGGGGCTATTGTAATGAAATGTTCACCAAATGTCAGCAACAACCCATGCCATCCACACATGCAAAGAAATCAAACCACAGAGGTCCATAAATTAAGTTATGTGTGATAATGTGAAATGACACAGGGAAAAAGTATTGAACACGCTTAATGAAATTAAATTTTTCATACAAAAGCATTTGTTGGTAATGACAGCTTCAAGATGCCTCCTGTATGGAGAAAGTAGTCGCATGCATTGCTCAGGTGTGATTTTGGCCCATTCTTCCACACAAACAGTCTTCAAATCTTGATGGTTCCGTATGTCTCTTCTATGAACTCTGATCTTTAGTTCTTTCCATAGATTTTCAATTGGATTCAAGTCAGGTGACTGACTGGGCCATTCTAGCAGCTTTATTTTCTTTCTCTGAAACCAATTGAGAGTGTCCTTGGATGTGTGTTTGGGATCATTGTCCTGCTGAAATGTCCACCCTCATTTCATCTTCAGCATCCTGGTAGATGGCAGGAGATCTTTATCAAGAATGTCTCGGTACATCTTTCCTTCAAGCATATGAAGTATGCCAGTACTGTATGCTGAAAAACAGCCCCACACCATGATGTTCTCACCTCCAAACTTCAGTCGGTATGGAGTTTTTGGGGTGATGTGCAGTGCCATCATAATTTTGGCCCCGCCCCCTGCTTCACAATGCATATATTATCGGCATTGTGTAGCGGGGTCGGGGTTAAACCGACGCGATCACGTGACCCCGCCCCCACCACAAGTGCCCGTCACCCGCCTGGCCACTCCCCCTTGTCCCGGCCACGCCCCCGGCAGGTATGAGTATATTACAATGTTTAATAGACCAACATTGATCAAAAACAATAAAAATATGTAAGTAGTAATAACAGAATGATTCACTTCCTACTGGACACTTCCTAATGTACAACAATCACAGTGGACTCAGATGGAGACTCGGGTGTAAGTCACTCTGTGGCGTAGCGATAGAGTTCCGAGGTAGGTGTAGCCCTTCAGCCGAAGCCTTTTGACTAATAGTTTTTAAGTCTATTATTTGTATTTAGCCACAATCATCGAACGTGGAGAAAGACAGAGGGCCTGATTCAGACCTGCTCGCAAGCGGGTCGATGTTGCCCTAGTGCGCATGCGCACGACGGAGGCTGCTCCGTTGTGCGCATGCGCGAGACCCGAATAACGACGGCCAAGCCGTCGTTATGAGTCTCGCACCAAAGGGGGCGTGCTGTCGATGGTGATTGACAGCACGCCCCCTTTGGTGGACGTGCCGGGGGCGTGGCTGCCCAGAGGGCGGCGTTCCTATGGGAACGCCTACAGTCTGGGGCCGGCCCCACTGACATCACTAGTGATGTCAGTGGGAGTGCTTTTGGCTCTGACAGAGCCAAAAGCACTCCTGGGCTTGCAGAAGCGAGACCCTACCGCAGGGTCTCGTCGCAAGCCCGATGGTCACCATGGTCTTGACCATCGCTTCCATCATTTTGGCCGCTCGCTATAGCTGTGGGTGGTCACCCACAGCTAAGCGAGCGGCCAGGAGGCCGCTCCAAAATGAAGGAGGGACGGCCCTGATTCAGAGCGAGCGCTCTGTCAGAGCGTCCGGCTCTGAATCAGGGCCTGATTCTATTTCATTTATAGCAGAGGATTTGGGACATTATATTGCTTCCAACGGTCATAATACTACTCTGGAACACTACTGAGCCCCTGCTTTTTTCATTAATTATATATGTAAAAGTACACAGAAGGTTTGCAATGGAAATAGAAGGGCTTGTATACTCAATTCATAGATTAAATTGTCCATATATTCCTCCTATGTATTTTGTGTAAACTGCTGGATTACTGTATATATATTACATTATTGTTACTGATGCTATACGTCCCTTATCATCTGCTTTGCTCCCCTCTTTCCTATGCTTTTTATAATCTTTATCTACATAAATTAATAAACCAAGGGGAAAAAAGTTATATAAAACGATAAATGGACAGAAAATTATGTTTTATTATATATTTCTAAACATTAAATATAGACAAATAACTTTACCTACTCAAGCTTCTTATATTTCATTGGGTATCCAAAATTAAATTTTTGAAGATTTAAACTAATCACTTTACTCTAACAAGTAGAAAAAGAAACAAAGTAAAAGAGAATTTTTGTTACTCCCAATTAAATACATTTCTATGAATCCATCTGGGAACACTGCTATACCTTGGTCTGTAGAGGGCGCTGTGTCCTTGAGCAGGCACTACCGCAAACATAAAATTTCTTTGCCGACATCTCCTCCCCCTCTACACCCCTCCACCAATCGGCCTTCAGTTTATAGTTAATAAACGCCATAGGAGAGCATGCAACTATCAGAACAACACTCAGACAGAGTGAAAGAAGTGACGTGAATGCAGTATCCCCCAGATTAATTTAGAGAAACTTATTTAACAGCGAGTATCCAAAATCTTCTTTTCCCTTACATCCTATCTGGGGGACACTGCTTTACCTTGGGGACATCTCGTCCAAAACAGACATCTTTAGGTACAGAAACATTACAATTGCAAACTTAGTAATGGTATGAATGGATGATCAGGTGGCCGCCTTGCACAACTGGTCCATAGAGGCGCAATGCCGCGCTGCCCTGGAAGAGCTTGCCAATCTGGTAAAGTGAGCCACAATGCGACGGGGAACTGGAGCACATTCCCATAAAGAAGTCTGTCAGATGGTAGCCATGATACATCGGACCACTGACTTTGGCACTGTTTTGTCACCAATCATCCTCTCTTATGTGCATCATAAACCACCAGGAGGCTAGCAGTCTTCCTTAAAGGAGCTGAGAAATCAACATGGATCAGTAAATCTCTAAATCACATCAAGAAGAAGTACAAAGTCACCACTTCTAGATGCGCAATCTGGACCTTGAGCGGGAGTAACAATATCCTGGTTAAAATGGAATCTGGAAGCATCCTTCGGCTGAAAAGGCCAATTACGTAGGACATTTGTATCTGCATAAAAGACCAGGTAAAAGACAAGGTAGCCAATTTAGATACCCATCTAGTTGAGGCAATAACCAACAAAAAAGGATATCTTCTCAATAAGGAATTTAAAGTCAACAGAGTCAAGTAGCTCAAATGGAGATTTCTTTAATGCAGACAGGACCAAATTTAGGGCCTGATTCAGAGCCGGACGCTATTTGCGCTCGCTCGATCAGGAAAAAGGGGTGGCTATTCAAATGAACCGTTCGCTCTTTGCGGTCTGTTCACGCCTCTAGGTCTGAACGAGCGAACAAAACATGCGGTCGTTTTTTTGTAAACTACGCCCCCCGGCCGCTCGCATCCTATGTCATGTCCGCTATTTATTAGATTAATCGAGTACATCGACCAGCGTATGAACTGCTCGCTATTCTTGTGGTTGGTTTTTCCTACCGCAATCTTGCGAGCAGTTCTGACTATAAAATAACCCAGTGACGTGGTCAATGACGCTGCTGTATTAATTATGCACACCCTTAAAACGCCCATTTTGACCTTTAAGCACACTTCACTTCCACTCCCCGTTTTCAAGCACCTTCCCCCGTTACCACCCACATACGCCTCCTCCTGTCACTCAAAATAGCAGGCATTCGCTATTTAGCGAACAAACGATTTTCGGCCGCACTGACTGGTTCGCGCATGCGTATTACGATCCGTACGCATGCGCAGTTGTGCAATCATCGCTCGGAACGAACGAGCAGCCGCTTACGAGCGGCTCTGAATCAGGCCCTTAGATCCCATGGAACAACCGGACAAATATGGGGTGGTTGAATGCTGACCAATTTCCATCTAAAGAAAAATAGACAGAGCTGAAACTTGAGCCTTAAGGGAGGCTAGCTGCAAGCCACTGTCCACATCATCCTTTGAGAAAGACAAGAGGCAAGCCAATCTGGAAGTAGTTTGAACCTTTATCCTTTTCACACCAAGAGATGAAAATCTTCCACACTCTACAAATGTTTTTGGAAGAGCCTTGATTGTGGTCTGAATGATTGGTTCAGAAAACGATTTAGCCTAAAGAATCATGGCTTCAACAGCCAAAAGTAGCTGAAAAAAAGGCCCTTGCCGAGAAAGTCCTTTTTCAGAGGCAGCTTCCTCGGTGGTCCTACCACCAGGTTTATGAAATCAACTAATCCAAAGTCAGTAGTATCACTGGACCCCCTCTTTCTTGACCTTCTTAAGCAACGGGGGAAGAATGGGTATTGGCGGAAAAAGATAGTAGGTCCAGCAATGTAAGCGTTATGGCATCCAATAGGACTGCCTGCAAATCCTGTGTTCTCGCACAGTACTGTGCCCCTTTGCGATTCATGCAAGAGGCCTTCAAGTCGGCTTATGGCAGACTCCACCTGTCCATGAGCTAAGCAAACACCTCTGAGTGGAGACACCACTCCCCATTCTCCTCATCAGTTTCATGCAATAGAGAGGACTTACACCACTCCATAAAAAAACAGATCTGTCACCTGCCTCTGGATGGCACAAAGCTTCAGGGAAAAAAATCCTGTGACATTTGGTATAAATGAGAAGACCCAGGAATATCACGCGTTGGTCCAGGACAAGCTAGACTTGAGAAAATTGACCACTCAATTATGTGCTTCCAGCATCTCCACTGTTAAATGTAAATAGATCCATAGAAGAGAGGTCAAGCTCGCGTTAATCAGAGGGTTGTTCATTTACAGAATAACCCTCATCCCTTTGGACCATAAAGTGATGCAATGATAAAATAAAATCACAAAGCTGCTCCAGCAGTACAAACAAACAGTGCCCACTTCACAGGCATTAAATTAAAAACTGAAGGACAAATGATGGAGAACTGTAAAGGGGAAGACAGCAGCAAAAAAGTAGATTTGCAGACGTGCCTACTCCTGGACACAGCAACTTCTACAGCCCAAGGTACAGCAGTGTCCCCCAGATAGAAAACCTCTTTCTCTTGCAACCTATCTTTGGATGACTTAATATTTATTGTCCTCCACAGACTCTCCAGCAACTGTTAGCTTTAAAATTATAGTTTTTTTATTTCTATATTGTTTTTGTGTATTTGTTTTAGAATGTAGAAATCCCCCTTTATATGGAAATAGTCACTTTATACAAACATTCTAGATAACGTGTAGTTAGGGCTGAAAATTTGAAAGACAGAGAGGTCTAAAAGGTGCATACACATTAGTCGATATTTTGCACGATTCGCCCGATTTTGACGCATCGGAACGACAAATCGTGTAAAATGTGTCCAAATCGTGAGTGTCCACTCGCAATCACTGTGCAGATGCGCGTACCCGCGATTCGTACATTGCATCTTCAGATCTTGCCTACAGTAGGCAAGATCTGCTAATCTCATACACAATGCACTGGAAATCGTTAAGGACACACGACAGGTCGTAGGTCAGATTGATCACTTTTAAGCACCATATCGTGTCCTGGAGTGCCGGGGAGAGTTCAAGGGAAATCGCTCACAATATCGCATTGTCAGCACATTGTCTAGTGTGTACGCACCTTTAGAGTACAGTTGCTGCATCTGTTAAATCGCATGCCATCACCCCACTAATAGGTCTCACACCCCTGGCACCAATATCTAACAACACGATAAAATCTTTATATTTGTAAAAGATTTTATACACTTTTGTGGTCACTGCTATCAGGAACAAACATAATTATACCTTTTGCTTTGCTATTCTGAAGGGATGATGTCTGCAGGAAATAACAAAAACAGGACAAGTTATTAAATATGTAAACCATTCTGAAACATAATATACAATATAGACAAATACAAATATACATTACCAAAGAGTTGTAGAGTCTAGATTTTGGGTTGATTTTCATCAGCTGCATTAAGTCATTTACAGTGAAAACCTTTATAAACAAAGTAAAACAGATATTATACAGCAGTCACTGATATTAAAATCTAATAGGTTATAAATCTATGGGTGAGCCTTGTTCCTGTGTAATGTGTTGGGTATTAAGTAGATCCATGGCCAGTGAGGGTTACAAGGTTTTTACACGGTGAATACCTACATTTTGAATAATTTGTAGACTAGTAGAGTAGCGCAGTTACCTGAATTGCAAACATTCCAGGTGCACAAGTATTTGGACGTCCATAAGTGCAAATAGTGTAATTTGACACTTTCCCATAATACAGGGGTCTTCAACCGGGCCCGTGGAGCTGTTCCCCGTGGCCCGCCGATGGTTAGAGTAGTGCGGTCCGCATTACACAGAAACAAACACCACCGTTGGTGCAGGGTACTACACTCGTACTACCCGGCGGCTTTGTGGATGTTTTAGCAGCCAGTGAGAGTCAGACAGACTCTCATTGGCTGCTGCACCCACAGCCGGAGCTGGGCTGGAGCTCACTTATGAGCTCTACCTTCCAGCTCCCGCAATGGGCGATGGGAGAGACGTCATAGAGCAGAGCGGGCCGAGAGTACAGAGGAGCGGACAGCGGCAGGTGCGGGGATTCAGGTAAGTATTGTTTTTTGTGTCTTTGTCCTATATATGTAGGGGGCACTGCATAGGGGGGGAATACTACTAGGGGCTCTATATAAGGGGCAGTGCATAGGGGGTCCACTACTGTGGCACTGCATAGGGGGACTACTACTGGAGGCATTATAGAAGGGGCACTACTGGGGACACTGCAGAGGGGGGCAGTTATGGGACATAAATGTTTGAGGATGGGGCAACTATCTGACATAATTAATGGAGGAGGGACAGTTATGGGGCATAATTATAATTGTGGGTGGATAGGGGTCGTTCTGGGACCTAATTAAAATTGTTGGAGGGGGCAGTTATGCAACATAATTGTGTAAGTGGTGAGAGTCTAAATACCGCAGTATAGCTTAGTGGCCCTTGAGCTTCGTTTAATTTTTTAATGTGGCCCACACTGTCTTAAAGGTTGAAGACCACTGCCATAATAGATCATTATATTCAGTGTTCTCCCCAGGATGTTTTTTGCGGGTGCACCACCCGGCACTTTGGGAGCCTGCAAGTGGGACAATATCTGGCAGCTGTATAAAAAGGACCAGATCCTACAGATGTAACTTTTTCATAATCAGACGACTGGGCCTCTAATAAGAAGAGCAGAATTAATATATAAAATGTTATTTCAAGTTTAAATCATTATAAAGTCAGGGTTTAAAACATTTTATAATTGCTATTATTAAGGCCCCCACCCAGTTACTTCTTGATGCCACCCGGCTGGAAAATTTTTCTGGGGAGAACACTGAATATAATTACAAAGAAATATATTTAAGTAAAAAGGTTTATAGAAAGTCTTCTGTACACTGACAATGCACACTATAAACAGATATTAGAAAGTCCATTTGAAACAGCATCATTGTTTTTTGCTTTTTGTCTTCTTAGATAAGACCTCCTATATGTGGAAGCTAAACATTGCTGCCCTCAATTCTTTCCTAGACAAAAATACATTCTTATCCAGGGCCGGATAAAGGTTTGTGGGGACCCCTTGGCACCTAACTTGTGGGGCCCCCTACGAATAACATTGGCAATTATATGCTCTAGATGTTTTTAAAAAGTAGAACATTTAAATACTCCCAGCACCACTAATGTGTTAAATACACTGTAGTGCCCCCAATTCACATTATGCCACAGTGCCCTGCATGCTGATTATGTAGCTATGTGTACCCGCCCCGGCTGTCCTGTCTTTAATCTGGATGTGCTCTTTTCAGACAGACAATTTCTTTAGCAGGCTGTAGGGATGAGAGAAAACATCATTGTCTCCCACTGAAATGTCTTTATCCATACCTTTTATTTTACTTTTTCACACAACTATAGCCAACATATAATTACCGCAAACACTATAAATACACATAACTATCTTGTCTCCTCCTATCACATATAATGCTGGTCCATGTCCCATCATATCAAATCTATTATGAGCTTGAGCCCCTCATTTTATCTAAACTATCAGTTTCCGGAGAAAAGAGCCACCAATGCACATGTGCTGATACCTATAGCAGAAATGGTCTATAGTGATGCCTCTCTCCAATACACATACTGTAACTGCAGTTTTTTTACCACACTACCAGGCAGCTGAAATTGACGGGGACCTTCTCTACAGATATTTTATTTTTACAACTATAAATTCAAATTTGGCAATGACAGACCATGTTTGTGTGTGTGTTATATATATATATATAACACACACACACACACACACACACACACACACACACACACACACATATACACACACACAGTACCAGTCAAGAGTTTGAACACACCTGCTCATTCAATGGTTTTTGTTTATTTAAATTATTTTCAACATAGTAGATTAATACTGAAGACATCAAAACTATGAAAGAACACATATGGAATTATGTTGTAAACAATAAAAAGTGTTAAATCAAAATATGTTTTATATTTTAGATTCCTCAAAGTAGCCCCCTTTTGCTTTGATGACAGCTTTGCACACTCTTGGCATTCTCTCAATCAGCTTCATGAGGTAGTCTCCTGGAATTGTTTTCCAACAGTCTTGAAGGAGTTCCCAGAGGTGCTGAGCACTTGTTGGCTGCTTTTCCTTCACTCTGCGATCCAACTCATCCCAAACCAGCTCAATTGGGTTTAGGTCGGGTGATTGTGAAGGCCAGGTCATCTCACGCAGCACTCCATCACTTTCCTTCTTGGTCAAGTAGCCCTCACATAGCCTGGAGGTGTGTTTGGGGTCATTGTCTTGTTGAAAAACAAATGATTGTCCCAGTAAGCGCAAACCAGATTGGATGGCATGGCGCTGCAGAATGCTGTGGTAGCCATGCTGGTTAAGTGTGCCTTGAATTTTGAATAAATCACCAACAGTGTCACCAGCAAAGCACCCCCACACCATCACACCTCCTCCTCCAAGCTTCACAGTGGGAACCACACATGCAGAAATCATCCGCTCACATTCTCTGCGTCTCACAAAGACACGCGTTTGGAACCAAAAATCTCAAATTTGGACTCATCAGACCAAAGTACAGATTTCCACTGGTCTAATGTCCTTGTGTTTCTAGGCCCAAACAATTCTCTTCTTCTTGTTGTTCATCCTCAGTAGTGGCTTCTTCGTAGCAATACGACCATGAAGGCCTGATTTACGCAGTCTCCTCTGAACATTTGATGTTGAGATTTGTCTGCTACTTGAACTCTGTGAAGACTTTATGTGGTCTCTAATCTGAGGTGCTGTCAAGTAGCGGTTTCTGAGGCTGGTAACTCTAATGAATTTATCCTCTGCAGCAGAGGTAACTCTTGGTCTTCCTTTCCTGGGGCAGTCCTCGTGAGAGCCACTTTCATCATAGCGTTTGATGGTTTTTGCAACTGCACTTGAGGATACATTCAAAGTTCTTGAAATTTTCCGTATCGACTGACCTTCATGTCTTAAAGTAATGATGGACTGTCGTTTCTCTTTACTGAGTTGAGTGGTGGGTGCTATAATATGGATTATAACTGTAGTCAAATAGTGGTGTCCACTGTGAACTAACCCTACCTCTGCACAACACAACTGATGGTCTCAAGCACATTAAGAAGGCAAGTAATTCCACAGATTGACTCTTGACAAGGTGCACCTTTTAATTCAAAACCATTCCAGGAGACTACCTCATGAAGCTGATTGAGAGAATGCCAAGAGTGTGCAAAGTTGTCAATCCAAGCAAAAGGGGGCTACTGTGAGGAATCCAAAATATAAATATAACAGATTTTGATTTGTTTAACACTTTATTGTTTACAACATAATTCCATGTGTGTTCTTTCATAGTTTTGATGTCTTCAGTTTTAATCTACTAAAAGGTGTGTCCAAACTTTTGACTGGTACTGTATGTATATATATATATAATGGATTCTCGTCCATGCAGTATACATAAGGAAGAATCAAACTTACCTTTTCTTTCTCCAATCCGCACTCAGGATAAAAGACGGAAAGGGAGTACTCATAACCACATCTTCTCATGTGATCTGCCACTAGGCTATTACAGGCCCTGTGTAACAGAGAGTCACCAGACACATCGGAAGCCTGAAGCTGATCTCCACTAAGTGCACGGTGTTTCAGATCTTGGATAAGCTGGTTTCGCAGTTGTGTCTTGTTAAAATAATTAAGAAAAATTTGAATGGTGGAAAATATAAATAGTTTTTGCTCAAGCATGTATAATGTTTTCATATGACAGAATAGAAGTCTATGCTTCCTAGTGTTCCCATCAATGGAAGAGGGAGTAAAGAAATTGTAATGTGATCAGCTCTCTCTATTACTAAGAGACTTACATGGGAAGGGGTAAATTTTAGTATAATACATAACCAATAAAAATAAAATTTTTGTTCCAATAAGTGCAAATGTTTACTTCGAAAAGATCAACATATTCCTGCAAATGGTGTAAAAGTGAACACAGATTGTGACGGGATTGTTATAATGACTAAAAAAAAAACAATAATTAAAAGTACAATTATTAAACAGCGGGAGATGTATAAAACCTTGGAGAGAGAAAGTGGAGTGGTTATAGACTGTGCTGGATAAATGATAGCTAGAAAAGGATTGGTTGCTTCATATACATTGCCCCTTCCCCACAGTACTAAAATGTAGAGACAAAAAAAATCACCTTTAGAGAATCCAAAACACCCTTGTTTTTAAATGTCTGATAAAGTCTTTTACGTAGTTCCTCTTGTGACAAAGATTTAAGCTCGCTGTGAGACATCATACATTTAGAAGGTAAAAATCACTGTAAAAAGAGTAAAGTAAAATTAGAAAAAGAAAACATACAAGCAATTTTCACCTAAAATTTTGTACATAGTTTAGCTACTCTATGGGGTCTATGTACTAAGCAGTGATAAGAGAGAGTGAAAAGTGATAAGGAAGTGATAAGGTGCCAGCCAATCAGCTCCCAACTGTCATTTTTTAAATACAGCCTGTGAGATGGCAGTTGGGAGCTGATTGGCTGGCACCTTATCACTTTTCACTCTGTCTCTTATCACTGCTTAGTACATAGACCCCTATATCTTGTTGTTTTTGAACCACTTTCGCTCCAAACCAGTGGCTGTTTATCCTTGTTTCCTCCATGTGCCGTTAGGAGTCACAGACAAGACGTTAGCCGTCACCCTTGGGGATGCAGGCACTAGATGAGCAAGTAGTTCTCGTTCTCAGAACCACTTGCTTCTCCGTTTTTATAGCGTAGATATCCAGTCTAATGTCTCCTAATATGTGCAATTCCCATATTTTTATGTTATGTGTGTGTAGTTCAGTAGAAGAAATGAGTTTTAATTATGTATTAAACATAAAAAATATATCAAAAACTCCATTCTATTGGAATGATGCCCAAACACTAAATACAGTGCCTTGCAAAAGTATTCACTCCCCTTGGCTTTTTACCTTTTTTGTTACATTACAACCTGTAATTTTTTTTTATCTGAATTTTATGTGATGGATCTGCACAAAATAGTCTAATTTGTTGAAGTGAAATGAGAAAAATATATTTCAAAAGAATCTTTATAAATAAAATTCTGAAAATTGGCATGTGCATATGTAATCACCCCTTTGTTATGAAGCCCCTCAAAAGTTGTGGTGCAACCAATTACCTACAGAAGTCACATAATTAGTGAAATGAAGTCCACCTGTGTGAAATCTAAGTGTCACATGATCTGTCAGTATAAACACACCTTTTCTGAAAGGCCCCAAAGGCTGCAACACCACTAAGCAAGAGGCATCACACCATAAAGACCAAGGAGCTCTCCAAACAAGTCAGGGACAAAGTTGTTGAGAAGTACAATTCTGGGTTGGGTTATAAAAAAAATATCCAAATCTTTGATGAATCCCCAGAGCACCACCAATCCATCATCATCAAATGGAAAGAACATGGTACCACAACAAACCTGCCAAGAGAGTGCCACCCACCAAAACTCAGACCGGACAAGGAGGGCATTAATCAGAGAGGCAGCACAGAGACCAAAGGTAACCCTGAAGGAGCTGCAGAGTTCCACAGCAGAGACTGGTGTATCTGTGCATGTGACCACAATAAGCCGTACACTCCATAGAGCTGGGCTTTATGGAAGAGTGGCCAGAAAATAATGACTACTTAGTGATAAAAATAAGAAGACAAGATTTGAGTTTGCTAAAAAGCATGTGGGCGACTCCCCAAATGTATAGAGGAAGGTGCTCTGGTCAGATGAGACTAAAATGTAACTTTTCAGCCACCAAGGAAAACTCTATGTCTGGTGCAAACCCAACACATCCCATCACCCCAAGTACACCATCCCCACAGTGAAACATGGTGGTGGCAGCATCATGCTGTGGGGATGTTTTTCAGCAGCAGGGACTGGGAAACTGATTTGAGTCGAGGGAAAGATGGATGGTGCTAAATACAGGGATATTCTGGAGCAAAACCTGTTTCAGTCTGCCTGTGATTTGAGACTGGGACGGAGGTTCACCTTCCAGCAGGACAATGACCTGAAGCATACTGCTAAAGCAACACTCGAGTGGTTTAAGGGGAAACATTTAAATGTGTTGGAATGGCCTAGTCAAAGTCCAGATCTCAATACAATTGAGAATTTGTGGTCAGACTTCAAGATTGCTGTTCATAAGAGGAAACCATCCAACATGAAGGAGCTGGAGCAGTTTTGCCTTGAGGAATGGCCAAAAATCCCAGGGGCAAGATGTGGCAAGCTCATAGAGACTTATCCAAAGCAACTTGCAGCTGTAATTGCCGTAAAAGGTGGCTCGACAAAGTACTGACTTTAGGGGGGTGAATAGTTATGCACTCTGAAGTTTTCTGTTATGTTGTCCTAAATGTTGTTTGATTCACAATATAAAAAAAACATAACTTCACAGTTGTAGGCATGTTCTGTGAATGAAGTGATGCACACCTTCAAACAATCCATTTTAATTCCAGATTGTGAGGCAACAAAACATGAAAAATGCAAAGGGGGTGAATACTTTTGCAAGGCACTGTATGTGATATCTCCATTGTAAGGCCATTTTGTCTCCTGTACAGACTTGCAGCATAAAAAAAATAAAAAACCTTTTATATGAGCGTTATTTGTACACAGAGAATTGTCTGCTCATTCTATGGATAGATTACTATGCTGGGTACACACTAGACTATGTGTACCCAGCCCGTCATCGGCAAGAGCATACATACTTGCCGATGCGGGCAGCGACAGCCGGCGCCATGCTGCGGAATGCAGCATGGCCCCCGCTAGCGACATCCCTCGTCGGCCTTACATGTAGGGCTGACGGAGGATGACGCTGACGACCCGCGGGAGCGCGTATCATCAGCTACATAGCAGGTACACACTAAACGATGTGCCCGATATGTTTGTCTGATCTGTCAGGTCGGATGACATATCGTCTAGTGCAGGGGCGGGCTATAAGCGGTGTGTACCTAGTCTTTAAACATATATTGCTTTTTTGTATAGCCATCTTAATAGCTGGATGACCAGTCACCAGGGCCCTTGAGACAATTGCGGGGCCCAGGTACTGAAGGGGGTGTGCTAAAATCTGTCAGGCAGGACCATGTCCCCTCTGGAATGAAAACAATGGAATATGCAGCATCGGGAAGCAGCTCCGCGCTCTGCAAAGGGAAATATTGGTCCCTATCAGCAGCTGGCCCGAGCCCCTGACAGCGCCTCCAATGGGCCTGGGTAATTAGTACCTGCACCCCAATCCCACCTAGAGCCCCATTGCTCTTATCTCTACTTTGTTTTGTTTTTTTGGTGTTGTGTATGTTTTGTTAAACTAGAATATATTTTGGTGTCCTTTAGTTTTAAATTATGTAATTTATCCTATTAGGAATCACCAGTAAACTGACACTCGAGATCCCAAGGCAAGGGCACAATGATGTTCCATTTAAGAAAACAACAAAAATCAGTGTACTGTATACAGAAGTCCTCATACAGCCAAACTCGCAGCTGCTCACATAATACTGAATCATCTGCCGTGTAGCACTGAGCAGCATATATATAGAATCAGTACAGTGAGTGCGATATATAGAGGTGCAGAGACACTCACCGCACCTGGGAACAGAGCAGCGTCTCCAGTGCCAACCTCCACACACAGAGCACAACAACACATAACCGCCGGGATAGCCGCTACTCACAGGACAGCCAATCACACGCTTAGGCAGGAACCAGTCCACCAATCACATGCCACATGTCTACCTCCTAATGTTACCAAGCGTGAGCTTCCGCGTTCCAGGCCTCGCTTGTAATGGCCAGTGTTACACTGTTCTTTTTAAATAAAGTATAGTTGTTCAGTGAAAGCTGCTATGTATGACCTGAGGCGGATGGCGTGACGTCATTTTGGGGCGACCACCTGACCGGTGTCCGGATGTTATTTACAGAAGACGCGATAACTATAGTGACAGCGGGAACAGGTGAGCCGGGCTGTGAGAGGTGCATGGTCTCAAGGGAGGGGGTGATGACTGTGCCGGGGATCAGCTACCACTGAGTACACTGCAGAGTCACCTCATACACCATCCTCTATGTGTAATACCATAGCAGTGCCCAGAGGTGCCGACTCCACAGCAACCACACAGGAGGTCATCGCTGACATTTCTACTTCTATATATAGAGGATGAAAATAAAATATATTTTTATGCTCTGGTTCAGCTTACTTAGGCCATGAAATCCACATTTGCTTCTTTTTTTGTTGTCGAAAAAGGCAAAGCTGGTGTTACCTAATGGTAATGTCTATTGTGTTGTCCTGGGGTATCACACAACAAGCAAAGCAATGTGCAGACCAATAAATTATAGTAATTTATGTGGAAAATCATTTTAAGGATTTTAAGTAAAGAATACTGGGATGGTTCAAGAAACCGACAATATAGACACATATTTGGCCTTTATAGTTTAACACTTTTTTTTCTATTTTTTATGACTTCGGCTTTTTTTTTTTTTTGCAGCACTTGTAATTTTGTTATATTAGCATTGGTTAATTTAGAGATACTGTTCTCAATAATTGTTCTATATTCTCTATGCAGTGAAATGTCCACTTGTATCTTAGCAATTTTTAGGTTTGAAGACCATGTCGGGTAGTTTCTATTTTGTCATTGTGGGACATCATGACAATCCAGTATTTGAGATGGAATTTCTGCCTCCAGGAAAAACCGAATCTAAGGTACTGAGCTGCAGACCCAGTTCATTGTTTGTTTTATATCACTGTTATTCATAAAGTCTGTGATTCTTAGATTAACCACTAGCTCTAATAAGCTTCTTAGTATTGGCTTTAATGTCTCTCACAAAATATAATAAAAAATATGAAATTTAGGCAGCTCTGTCTTTAATGATCCTTCTGCTCAGCAAGATCAAAATAATATATTCTACATTTGCAGAGGCATGTTAGTGCAGCCAGTAAATAACTGCACACTCAGGCCAACAGTAGTCCATTTCCTATTGCATTGACCAATAACCCCAATAATATTGTGATCAGTTTCAATTATTATTCTTATCCAACTTGTTTTGGGGGTCCCATGCTGCAGTATTGGGCCAATTATCTTATAATGTACACCAGGGCCGCAACTAGGGGGCGCTAGAGGTGCACATGCACTGGGTGCCGGAATGCAGGGGGTGAAAAAGGGCTGACTCAGCCCCTGCACACCCCACACAGTCTTGTAGTGCGCGGTGATTTGGGGGCTGCAGGGCTCTGCTGAAAACGGCCCTCCAAAATTGGCCGCCGCCAAGTAGGAGACAGATGCTAGATGTCCTACTGGACCTCTAGTGTCTGTTAGGCCAGCGCAGCTGCCAGGAGAAGATGCAGAAAGCTGCATCTTCTCCCGTGAAACCCCCTGGTAATGAGCATAAAACCCCTGACATCAAGCATGGAACTCCTGGTAATGAGCATAAAAGCCCTGACAATGAGCAGGTAATTTTAAAGTAATTAGAAGCCTTACTGTGGGGCATAAAATGGTGTCAGGGGTAAATATGTAAGTGGCACTTTGGTAATAGTCATTACAGTGTGTGGCATAAAGTGTAATGGGCATTACGATGTGTGGAATAATGTAAGTCACTATACCAGGGACGTCAGACTAGTGCACTGCCTTATGGATGAGCAAGGACAAAATCCAGGTACGGGAAGGGAGGGGGGCACAAAATTACTGCCTTGCACTGGGTGACAGATTTCCTAGTTTCGGCCCTGATGTACACTACAGTTAAAAAGTTTGGGGTCACTTAGAAATTTCCTTATTTTTGAAAGAAAAGCACGTTTTTTTTTTTCAATAAAGGTAACATTAAATTAATCAGAAATACTCTATACATTGTTAATGTGGTAAATTACTATACTAGCTGCAAACGTCTGGTTTTTAAAGGAATATCTACACAGGTGTATAGAGGCCCATTTCCAGCAACCATCATTCCAGTGTTCTAATGGTACGTTGTGTTTGCTAAGCTCGTTAGAAGACTAATGGATGATTAGAAAACCCTTGTGCTATTATGTTAGCACAGCTGAAACGGGTTTGCTCATTAGAAAAGCTATAAAACTGGCCTTCCTTTGAGCTAGTTGAGTATCTGGAGCATCACATTTGTGGGTTTGATTTATACTCTCCAAATGGCCAGAAAAAGAGAACTTTTATGTGAAACTCGACAGTCTATTCTTGTTCTTAGAAATTAAGGCTATTCCATGAGAGACATTGCCAAGAAACTGAACATTTCCTACAACGCTGTGTACTACTCCCTTCAGAGAACAGGCTCTAACCAGAGCAGAAAGAGAAGTGGGAGGCCCCAGTGCACAACTGTTCAAGATGACAAGTACATCAGTCTCTAGTTTGAGAAATAGATGCCTCACAAATCCTCATCTGGCAGCTTCATTAAATGGTACCTGCAAAACGCCAGTGTCAACGTCTGAGTTGACTCCGGGATGCTGGCCTTCTAGGCAGAGTGGCAAAGAAACAGTCATATCTGAGACTGGCCAATAAAAGGAAAAGATTAATATGGGCAGAACACAGACATTGGACAGAGGAAGATTGGAGAAAAGTGTTATGGACAGACAAATCGAAGTTTGAGGTGTTTGGATCACACAGAAGAACATTTGTGAGACGCAGAACAAGTGAAAAGATGCTGGAAGAGTGCCTGACGCCATCTGTCACACATGGTGGAGGTAATGTGATGGTCTGGAGCTGCTTTGGTGCTGGTAAAGTGGGAGAGTTGTACAAGGTAAAAGGGAAGGCTATCACTCCATTTTGCAACGCCATGCAATACCCTGTTGTATGATTGGAGCCAATTTCCACCTGCAACAGGACAATGACCCAAAGCACACCTCCAAATTATGCAAGAACTATTTAGGGAAGAAGCAGGCAGCTGGTATTCTGTCTGTAATGGAGTGGCCAGTGCAGTCACCAGATCTCAATCCCATTGAGCATGTTGTGGGGGCAGCTTGACCGCATGGTACGCAAGAAGTGACCATCAAGCCAATCCAACTTGTGGGAGGTGCTTCAGGAACGTGGGGTGGAATGTCTTCAGATTACCTCAACAAATTAACAGCTAGAATGCCAAAGGTCTGCAATGCTGTAATTGCTGCAAAAGTAGCATTCTTTGACAAAAGCAAAGTTTGAAGGACAAAATTATTATTTCAAATAAATATCATTATTTCTAACTTTGCCAATGTCTTGACAAATTGTTCTATTCATTTTGCAACTCATTTGATAAATAAGTCAGTTTTTCATGTAAACACGAAATTGTCTGGTAGTGTACATGCCAATTTGGGAAACAAAAACAGTAAATATCTATTGCTCATGTACTTACAAATATAGGGCCTGATTCAGAGTTGTACGCTGTTAGCATTGCTGCTGCATCCTTGGACTCAGCAGTGGTGCTAACATATGCTAATGCAGCAGGGTCTGTCTGGTGTAAATAGACGCTTCCCGCCGCTGATTCCGAGGACACTGCCATCAGATCATTTGCAAGGTCATTGGCCATCTGAGTAACCCTCAGTTTATTCAGATGCCCGTCTCAGAACTGTAGCTGAGGCCGGCTAATCTGTGTCGGAAGACGCAGACCCTGGCCTCAGCACTGCCAGAAAACGGTAGTGACATGCCGCCATTTTCAGGAACACTAGCCAGCCCTGTCGATTCCCCACCACCTGGATTTTAATAATGGGGTTTGGCAACCTCTGCCTTGAAACAGTTAACAGTAGTGAGGATAGGGAAGCATCCATTGACCATTGTGAAATGAAGAGTATTAATCTTAGAAGGACAGGAATATGTCCCCATGAAACTAAATAGTCATAAGGGAAAAGTAGGTCATATGACACTTAGAGCAGACCGGTAGCAAGTGCCGCCTATGTAGTTGCACCTAGGAAGTTTCCAAAAAGAGATAATTTGTGCTCTGCAGCGATTAGTCTACTGTTTCAATATACAAACACAGCAATGGGGTAGAGGAGAGATGAGAAAGCAAAGGCCAATAAAACAGGGTTTGTATCTGATTTCAACATTCCATTGTAGTGTTCACTCTAGCTCCGGCGGCAGGCAGGGCGCCGGAGCCAGACAGGGCACCTTTGTGCACGTGCCGAAGGCGTGCGCCCGAAAAGGGGGCGTGACCATTGAAAAGGGGGTATGTCTATAAGACGCGTCCCCTTTTCGACACTCTTGGGGGCGTGCCCGGCACTTACGGACACGCCGGGCAGCCCCCAAGCGCTGCAGACAGGGAGAATAGATGCCGGGCGCATGCGCCCGGCGTCTATTCTCCGGCGTTGACCGGGTCACCGCACATTTCTCCACCTGTGGGACACTGCGACCCGCGGGTGAAGACGGCACCCGCAGGCTGTGAGGGCAGGGCGCTTTTTGCCCTCCTTCTGGAGGGCAGGGTGCTTTTTGCCCTCCAGAAGGAGGGCAGAGCACCGCGCCCCGCTAAAACAGCCTAGCGGGAACGCTACCATTGGGAGGCCCCAGTGCACAATGAGCACCGTACATTGGTGATGCTCCAGACCCATAATGTAGTTCCAAATTTTCTAAGGGTTGAGAATTAGGGCTCTCATCTAAACTAAAAAATGCAAAACAAGGGGAAGGTGCCGGAGCAGAATTAAAGATGACAGCCTCGTAAAAATGCATGGGTATGGAGGTAACAAACTCAGGGGTGCAACCATTAGGGACTTGACAAATCTCAGTATTGCTCAGTTACTGAGGTTCGATGGGTTGAACAGGTGACAGGGTCTTCCAGAGGGACTGGATCAGGATCTAAATGAGTCAACAAGCTGTTTAAACCTCTCATCTATGTAGGGTATCATGTTCTGCAGTAGCTCAATTGCCAACTGACTGACTGTTTTAGCATTGGACACTGAGTATACATGATTTCCATCACTGATGAATCAGGAAGATGAGGGGTGTACTCTTTCCATTGAGAGATCCCATATGTGGACATAGTACAAGATTAATTGTACCTTATATGATACTACAGGTGAGAGAATAGGTATACCAAGCAAAGCAGAGTCCAAAATTGTATGGAAGTGTACCTTTGTTACTATACTTCCTGCAAATAGAAAAAGAAAACGGAACACCATTCTATAGCGTGAAATAGATAACTTGCATAGTAATTACAGTGAATAGAACAATAAATCACAATTGAGTAGCTCCAACATGGCAATTATGGAGTAATGTAAAGGATTCCATAACAGATAGTGCTGCTCGAATGTATTAAAGAACATAGATCTTCACAAGACGTGAGTCACCGCCAAGGTGATTCAAGTCAAGTTCTATCAGTACAATAGGGAAGTTCACAGGTGATAACTCGGATATACAAGAAGTTCAATAAGGTGAGCACTGATACATTGTGGAACCACCACCTTTAAAAAATAATTAGAGGGCTCCCTGTTAGAAGTCCGAGAACAGCAGAATCAAGAATACACCATCAGAGTCGCCACTGAGGGGCAGACACTGGATCTTTCAGGAGAGCAGCTGAGACGGAAGAAGTAAAGTAGGCTGAAGAAGCAGTCGGCAGAGATGGGCATCTCTCAAGATACAACGGGAAGCAGAAGAAAAATATAGGACGATGACAGAGCAGTCCAAGTCCATAGCAGGGGGAAAGTAACGTTCAGTACCACTGCAGGAGGGGTGTTCACAAGGGAGATGCAGCCACTCCAGGTAAGGCAGACGGGAAGCAGCAGTGCAGCTTGCTGGCAGCAAGATGAGCGCAGGAGACTGGCGCCTCTCAGTTACAGAGCGGAAGCCCTCCAGGCAGGGGTGTATCTAGGGTTCTGAGCACCCCTGGCAAAGTAATGGACTGGCGCCCCCTCCCTCCATATTTTCTGAATAATTACATTCTGTTTCCTCAGCCATCCCCCTTCTTTCTTCCTAGCCATTCCCCTTCTGTGTCACCAGCTTACCATCTCTTCTGGACCTGGCTGTGGCTGCGGCAGAGAGGCTCCCCAGTGAGTGCAAAATCACTGCGCATGTGGCGTCATGATGTCACCCGCTCCTTGTGTCAAAAAAGTTTTTTTAATTGCTTGTACCAGACAGCCGCTGGCAAGCGCCTGCGGCTACCCGGCCCTAAACATCTGCCCCGGGTAGCCGCAGGGTACTCGGGGAAGATACACCTGAGAAATGCATGAGACTAGTTTCTCCATACTGGAGGCGTCTTGAAGCTGTCATTACCAACAAAAGGCCTTTGTATGAAGTATTAAATACATTTCAGGTAGCGTGTTCAATACTTTTCCCCTATGTCATTTCACATTATTACACACAACTTAATTTATGGACATCTAGGGTTTGATTTCTTTGCATGTGTGGATTACATGGGTTGTTGCTGACATTTGGTGAAAATGTCATTACAATAGCCCCATTACAAATATATTTACTAAGAAAAATGTTGATGTGTTCAATACTTATTTTTACCAGCTGTATAATGAGCATTGCATAAAAAAACATGAGAAGCGGTATTGTGCAGTTGCCCCACATTCAGAGCAAATACAGATACTGAGCATTGCATGACGGACATAAGTGGTGTTGTTCAACTTACACAGTTGTCCCACATACAGAATAATGAGAAATACTGAGCACTGCATAAATTATATGGAAAGTGGTGCTGTGCAGTTGTCCCACATACAGAGTAATTACAGATACTGTCAGGTTATATATGTGCAGTGCAGATGTCCTACATGTGTACACACAGAATAAGAAGTGTTACTGAGGATGTATGCAGCAGCAGGGATGAGGTAACATCTTCTATTACATGGATGCTCTGCCCCTGTATTCAGCCAATGCCTGCATAAATGTCACAGTCCCCTGTCTCTGTGGATATATACAGTATGATCATTGCACTCCCCCCTCCCCTCCGTGTCCTCACACTGTGGCCACATACAGCAAGAATAGCAGTGAGAGAGAGAGAGAGACTCCCATCCGAGTAACTGCACACGGTATAAATCCCCAGGCAGCAGCCGCCACACGCCATACTCTGCAGTGTCACGGGTGGGAGGGTCTGTCCTGCAATGAGTAGCAGGGCGCCGGGCTTTGTGTGAGTCCGGGTAGCATCTCTGAGGTAGCAGCTGTGAGGACGGATATTCTGCTGCTGACGCAGGGTAGGAGCCAGGGGCGTACCCAGGAGCCGGGACTCCAGTCCTGGCAGTCTTGGTCTGATTCTACCCCTTGGCCGTGGGTGGCACCGCCGGACGGCGCCCCCCCCTCGGCCGGCGCCCCTGGAGAGTGCCATCCTGGCCAATGGGTAGATACGCCCCTGCCTCCAGGTACTGTACAACAGGTTGGTCAGGAATTTCCCTAGTCATGCCGCTGAGATGCGGTCAATCGTGGGCTAAAGTGGGGTTATTCCGGGCTGCGTCAGCCAACGGGAACAGAAGGCATCTTAAAGAAGAGCCGTCGCTGGAACAGCCAGAGGACAGCCAAAGTGTAAAAGCTCCCAATTTTCACCCATACAAGGTGGGGGGCGATCATGCAACTCTTCTGTGTGGGCCAGACTACGACAGAATATACGTAGTACTCAGGAATAAATCTTCACACTGTGCCTAGAGAACGGTACAGGACCCGTAGTAGGCATCCAAATGTACAGAATATGGTGGAAATGAGCCAATGGTAATAAATGTCGATCTTAAGTCCTGGAGCACAGTTACAATGCAGCCACTCTAGGTGCCCTGCATACCAGAAGTCTCTATTGAATAGTGTCTTGGGGAAAGGCAGGTATCCTTTGAAAATGTTATTTAATATATTTTAAGCATGATGCTCCACACTCAAGAAAAACGTATCCAAAACTCATATTGGCACTCACTAATTTGCTGTACCAAATCACAGTACTATTTTATTAACCACTTACTTGGCAAATAATTGTCAATTAATGAATTAGGTTAATAACCACTGTTTTTAAAAACGTATTTAACGCTATTTTAGTAAATAAAAAGAGGCCCGGGCTGCAGACCCCTGTAGCATTTTACCATCCCCCTCCCTGTAGGTGCATCTTGTGTAGCTATGTCAGGTAAGTGGTTAAAGCCAGGATGGATACGGAATGTCTATTATCTGTAATTTAAGGGCTCCCGTACTTTGCCAGAATTTCAATGAAAAACTATGTGTTTCCTTTTAATCTATTAACTTTGGCAGAAAGTGTTTCCCTGCTGTATTGTAAAATAGTCTTATTGTGTTTCACATATCTGGTGCCTATATGTAGCATGATTGTTGCATATGGCCTTTCCACATAGTATTAATGGTGTTTTAATGTTGTTCCCTGTAACATGTTTATTCATGTATCTGACCATGTAAAACTAAATAATTTTATAGTCCTTTCCATGACATGTCCTGCAATGGGATTTATTTGGGTACTATGTGAAGTGTATTTGCCTGATTTTCCTCATGATGTTCCTTGTCTCCTCTAAAGGATGATCATCGTCACCTGAACCAGTTCATAGCACATGCTGCACTGGACCTGGTGGATGAGAACATGTGGCTGTCAAACAACATGTACCTCAAGACGGTTGACAAATTTAATGAATGGTTTGTTTCTGCATTTGTAACTGCTGGACATATCCTTTCAAAAAATAGAAAGTATAAGTGAACTTGATATTTTAAATAAACTTTCCATATAGACAAACAGCTGTGCATTTTGCATCAAAGACAAATATTACACATGTAAGGGTAACTCCTTTCCAGAGAAGACTAGTGAAGGTGAACCACATGGCTTGTTAGTTTGTTGTAGTTGATCTGACATGTTATTCATTTCCTTTAGTCTATTATTTTCCTTAGCTTTTATTTTTCTTACATATGAGATTTATCATGCTGCATGACGTACGGCAAGAAGATGGAATAAAAAACTTCTTCAACGAAGCGTATGACTTATACATCAAGGTATGATCTATTTTGTGTAGTTTGTATGTGCCCATTACATTGTACACTATACTTTTATCAGTTTAGTGTAATAGATTGGGTATACTGTGTATATAGCTTCCTGATAGAGTTTTAATAATAAAGCAATAAAAAAAGCAATTGGCCCATTGTAATTATGTCAATGATATGCTCATGCTGACCAGTCCCATGTGGTTTTATCCAACAGATCAGTACAAATCCTTTTTATTGTACTATATAAAGTGGGTCTAAACAGAATAATTTTGTATGTAAATAAGACATTCTTTATTGGCTGAAGATTGAGTTATTCAGCAATCTTTAGACATAGTCCAGAGTGCTTCTCATGAAATGCAAACTATTGTGCAAGTACTGAGTAAATCGGGACTTGCTATTAAACTGTGACAATATAAAGGTTGTGACAGTTTAATTCTAGTGATTAAAGGAGTTTTATATAAAATTGCTTAGCACACTGTCTTGAATCACTGCACCCTAGAGCGGTGGTTCCCAAACATTTTTGAATCACTGTGCCCTAGTGTTTTCACGGCACCCCTAAGCCAATAGTTTATTTAGAAATTCAGAAAAAAATATAGTAAAGTGAAGTAAATTGTGCTGACCTGTCATCCTTAGGTTCAGTTATGTGGTGGGGACAGGTTTGTGCTTCTGTTTGTCCACATATTTACATTACATTGACCATAAATGATTTGATATGGTGCTGGACCACCAACTCGAGGCACTCCTGCAAGTGTCCCAAGGTACCCCAGGGTGCCATGATGCACAGTTTGGGAACCACTGCCCTAGAGTATCAGCATTTTTTCATAGCACCCCTAGGCCAAAGATTTCTTATTGAGAAAGTCGGAATAAAATAATAAATTAATTGTGCTTATCTGTCATCCTAAGGTTCAGTTATGGGGTTGTGGACAGGGTTGTGCTTCTGTTTGTCAACATATTTTTTGATAGGCGAAACCAGTGCTTGTGGATGCCAAACGCACTGATCATAAATAATTGGATTTGGTCCCAGACCACCCTGTAAGTGCCCTGAGGCACCCAGCTTGGAAACCACTGGTTTAGCATTTAGAAAGTTATATATACAGGTTTCAGCAATTTATCTGTACAAAAGATTAGAGCTGCATATGTAAAAACTGTAAGAGCAGGAGGAACCCTTCTGAGCCTAATATGGAAGAGAAGAGGACGTGTATTTGTCTGTTATAAATAAAGTTACATGTCATATCAATGGCCTTGAGTTAACTTGCTAAAGAGCAATTTTTAAAAATCACAGATTTTATATGATTTTTGTGGCTGGTTTTAAAAGGTACATTTTCTTTCAATGCAGAAACCAGTGTTGTATGTTGGAAAATATATATATAACACCAGGTTTTAAACTGTCGCTTTAAATCCCGCTACAAAAACTGCACCTTATTAAATAAACTTGGTAATCTTATCTCCAAATATATAAGATTCCTTTCGTATTGCAGCAATATGTATTTCAGATTTTGTGGTCTCTTACTGTTTAATATATTTACCCGTAAGTCTGGTTGTTCTTGTAGTACTTTCCTATAAAAATATTTTATTCATCTTCATGATCTTTACCAGTTGTCTTGTAAACAATGCTGGTACTTAATCTGATTATCTTTATATTTACAGTTTGCTTTGAATCCATTTTATGAAGCAAATTCTCCCATACGTTCAACTGCGTTTGATCGAAAAGTACAGTTTCTGGGAAAGAAACATCTGCTGAGCTGAATAAGGACATAAATTATAAGGCACTTGTGCTAAGGTTAGAGGTGCGCTCTGCAAGAACTTTGGGAGTCACCAATCTATTTTAAATGCCTGCTGTACAACTTTTGGCCTGCTATACAACCTTTGCTGGGATGGCTCATCAGCGAGTGACTCTATTACTCTGTGGAGATCAGCACATTCTCATACAGATAGGAGAGAGGGGTTTTTCTTATATTATAAATGTAAAACTTTATTTTATTATTCGGTTTACTAGAGCATTCATGGAGTTGTAAATGTTTCTTCAAAGAGTTCAAAAGCTAGTGACAAGTTTCTATGGGATCGGCTCACAGCTCAAGTGAGCACATATGCCGCACTTCAGTAGCCCCGACCTTGCTGATTTATGTTCGCAGCCCCATAGGCCTGCATATAAAAACTGCTGTCATTGGGGTGAGAGGAGGTGTGATTGCCGGCGTTCCACGCTGCTGCAGCGGCACTTCATCACGCTCACAAATAATTGAATCTACTCTTAAATGTGAATATAATCTCTATCACAAGCAGAAGCGTTGCTGTAGCTAGCTAAAACATCTGTATATCTATTACTACTTTTTTTTTTTTACTGTTATCTCTCTATTGTATCTTGTACAGTGTATTTAACCTTGTTAATTTGATTAATAAAATGAATGTTTAAATAGTAAAGTTCACTGTGCAGCTTGTACTATATATATTCTGATATTATGCACTGACCAGAACGTTGTAATTTCTTGTTTTGTTTTGTGAGCGTGATTCACATAAATCAACTCTGCAGTAATTATAAGGTTACGATTTATGAGGAATTACACCATGAATCCTAAATTATAAGCGATAGCGTAACCTGCTAATTATAAATTGGTTTTGATGTCTTTGTTTGAGGCCTTGCATTATTATTATTGTTTATTATGAGTATGGGTAGCATACTTTAATATGATGAAGATATTAAGCATACTTAGACAAATTTTGAATCAGACACCCCATTACTAATGCAATATATACAAGTCAGTATGTACACCGGAGATCAAGTCCTACCAACTTGTATATTGCATTAGTAATGGGGTGTCTGATACAAAATTTGTCTAAGTATCCTTAATATCTTCATCATATTAAAGTAGTATGTGATATCACATTTTTAAATAACTATAGGAGCTGCAAATAAATTACACTGGCTTTCAATACAGCTAAATTGCATTATTGGGCGACAGGTACTAAGATGCACCAACTCCAGTGCAATTTCTAATTTTTAATGGAAATGGTAGAGTTTGCTTTACAAAACTTTTTTATATTTTAAAGGCTATTTTCCATGCAAAACTAAACTAAGTTTTGGATGGTCTAAAATAAAGATCTCAAAGATAGTGGGGTGTATTTACTAAAGTACGAGTTTTTAGAAGTGGAGATGTTGCCCATAGCAACCAATCAGATTCTACCTAACATTTATCTAGAAGATAATAGCTAGAATCTGATTGGTTACTATGGGCAACATCTCCACTTCTAAAAACCCGCACTTTAGTAAATATACCCCAGTGACTCTGGCTGCACTACTACATTAGTGGGTAAAAAAGGAGCCAGGAGATGTTGCCCCTCTTTCTGGCAGCATCTGGATATCTGCACTTATTACAGGGTGTAATATAACAGTCTGACAACCCTCTTTGACAAGCTAATTATTGCAGTGGTCAACGCAAACCCTTTCACTGCCTCCTAGGAATGTCTGGACAGACCTCCCTGGCAGCTCTTTATCTCCTTTCTAGGCAGCAGGTTGAGGAGAGAATCTCAGGCTAACCTTCTGCTTATTATTGCTGATGATCCTGTAAGAAGGGTGCACTGGTGATGTCATTGCTGCACGTGTTCACAGACCATTAATAACCTGGGAGTGGCAGCATCATTTGTCATGCATGAAATGTCCAATCTTGTGCCAGCTGCTTGTAGCCTATAAAGGAGAAAGATGTAGGAGTGAATTGGCTGTATTACAGAAGAGGGCTTATAAAGAGAATCAAATGTCAGGAGATTCAGGGGCAAACACAAGTTTGTGGGGGGGGGGAAGGGGGGCATATCTGAGCAAATGTGTATGTTTGTATCTCACACACATATATAATGTGCATATATATACATACCCGTTGCTGAGGTTAGGAAGAGACTTATCACCAAACAGTATGTGAGGAGGTGCTGTGGCTGGGCATGCACAGCAGCTCCCCCTGGGCCATCTGTATGCCGAAAACCCAGAGCTCTGCCGATCAGTGCTCTGTCTGAGGAGCTGCCGCACATGCACTGCCGTATAGAGACGCAAACAAGTGACTTTCTGGAAAAAGCTTGAAAAAAAAAAAAAAAACAGTCTGCCACACACCACCTATAAGAGCATTAGCGCTGTCATCCGCAGGGACCGTGCACATTAACTGCACTAGCCAGCGTCCATTCTACTGTTAAATTCCACACAGTCAACACATGTATGTTGCTGTGCATATGTGCAGCCCCGCCTCCCATTGCTGGCCCTCATCTCACCACTTAAATGCGTCTGTATGGTACACATTATGGTAGAGGGCCAATAAAGGAAATGATCATAGACCCACGTCTATTCCAAGTCCAGCTCACATGGTACCATCTGTCTTACACCCTTCACAGCACATCCCTCCCCTGACTCTTACTTCGCTCACATGTTTGTATCTTATTTGTTTCCCCATTTCTCTAGCCCAGAGATTCCCAAACGCGGTCCTCAAGACTCCCCAACAGTTCAGGTTTTAGAGCTATCCATGGTTGAGCCCAGGTGACTTAATTAGTACCTCAGTCAATTTTATTTAACCACCTGTGCTCAACCATGGCTATCTCTAAAAACTGAACTGATGGGCAGCTTTGAGGTCTGCGTTTGGGAACCTCTGCTCTATCACCTTTCTTGTTGTTCCTTCTCAAATTATGTATATGTATCTCTTTTGGCCTGTCTCGGCAAAGTCGAGCGTACCCTCCCCTAGGTGTAACTTTGGAACATCCCCATGGAAGCAGTGTCCCCCAGATTGTATGAAGGAAAAAACAAGATTTTTGGTACTCCCGCTTAAATCAACACTGTTCCATCCCTCCCCAGCCTCACTGGGGTATATTTAACAAATTTTGTGGTAAAACCCAGAAAGTTATTATTCCTCATTGCCACACATTGTGCCTATTTGAAATGTGATACGGCCTCTGATAAGAGCACGTGCAGGAGACAGCTAGATAGTAAAGTGATCACTTTGATTCCGTGTTCAGAGCTATCTAGTTAGTGGGGCCAAGTTTCAAAAAGTTAAGATTTTCCAAGCTTTGTAAATTTAGCCTTTACTCAACCCATGTAGAAAGTGATGAGGATTGCTTTTGCAATATTTAATAGGGGGAAAGGATCATATAATCTGCTACGTTACCCCATTGTTAAATAGTCCCCTCTGAAAACTATTTCTGGTGTATTGACCAGTTTTGGGCTTAATAAATAGGCCCCGAATCTTTTAACAGATTTAGGGGTATTCAATATGGAGCAAAAACGCTGTTTCTGCAAGGTTTTTCGCTCGGATGACGTCATTTTCGCCGCTTTTACTTTTACACCGTATTCAATTTGAAAAGTACATTGCATTCAACCCTGCGAAAAAGTATCACCAAGGAATGGGTGGCGAAAAAAGTGCAGAATTGGGGTTGCAACATTTCGGAAACCACCCTGCAACCTTCAGACAGTCCCACAAAGGTAAACTGTGGCAAAAATTTTGAAAAAAATACCTCAGAGGATCCCAAAAAAAACACTTTAATTTTGGGGGCGAAAAAAAAAATATTGCGGGGTACAAAGTTAAAAACTAGTGAACTACAATCTAGGGGGGTCCCCAAGTGTGCCCCAGGTGTTTTTTTTCATTGCAGGTGTTTGCGGAAGGTGGAGTTTTCACATTTTTTAAAACTTCACTTTAGCAACTTTTAAATATGCTCACCCCCATTTTCAAGTACCCCAAGTTTGCTGGGACTACTTATTTTCAGCAAAATTTTTTTTCTAAATACTATTCTTCAACACCTTCCCAAATCCGCATAATAGCAGCTATTGAGCCCATTTAAAGACCCCAAAAACCTTAAGCAGGGCTAATCGGGGGTATCCAGAGTGATCCCCCAGAGCATCTTTTTGGGGGTTAGGGTGATTTCCCCAAAAATCAGCGAAGTTTTCGCTGATTTCACATTCGCCGGGTGCCGTTTTTATCGATTTCACTTTGAATACAGGTATAATCGGGGGCGCGCGCGATACTTTTTCCCCGGCAAAAGCTCTGAGTGCGGCGAAAACTTCGACACACATAGACGGCGAAGTTTTCGTTTCATATTGAATACCCCTGATAGTTTAAGGGGGAGCAGGTGCATTTGTGACTTTTGGTTATTTACTTAGAAAGTAGAGAAATCACAGTTCTAGAATACAGCACAGCAATAGTGGACATTTGAAGACAACCAGAAATAATCAGCAATGTGTACAAACTGCAGCTCACAATTTGTTGCCCTGGATAAAGTAGTGCTGGATATACACTGGCAGATATATTGGCCGATCAATTGATCGGCCAATATATCTTGTGTGCGTCGGCCAGTGTGTTTCAGCGATTTGTCTGTGAGCGATGTCGTTCAGACATATCGTGTCGGCAGTGCTGCACAGCCGATGCCCAATATATCTGCGTATATAATGGGGCATCGTGCTGTGTGTACAGGCGGCCAGATGACCGCCTGTACACTTGTAGCAGAGGCTGCGGGGAGGGCAGCAAGACCCTGGACAGATGACGGTTGTTCAGTGTGTATCATCTGCAGATATATCTGTTAGGTGTGTACCCAGTTTAACTTAGTGTTTTGTTTTTTCTCCAAAACCCTGTTGCTTTATTTCAAATGGCAGAATGTTTCCCAAATAGCTTTTCTGTCCTCCTCTGGCATAATTCTTAGGACTTTTTATTGACTTTTAAGAGAAACATTATCAAACTCTCCTTGTCCCTCCAAGCTTCTATTTCCAACGCTCCTCCCTAGGCCTCTCCCAGTCAGTTGATCCTATTACTCATCCTGAGGGTTATTGCTTGATAATATTTTCTTCAGACTTTGTTCAGTGTCTAAAACACATTTCTTTAGTACTCATTTCTTTCTGTCTGCTTTCAGTTTAATCCCTCTACTGTAAAACTACCAAAATTATACCATCGAAACCTCAGTTATTCTAATCAGTAATTTACAATTTCAATTTCTAAAGTTGCCTGTCCTGAGTCGGCAGTAGTGTATTTAACTATCCTATAAATTCCTATTTATAGGGGTATTCAATATGGAGCGAAAAGTCAGTTTTTGCGATAATTTCACACCGATGACGTCATTTTCACTGGTTTTGGTTTTACACCGTATTCAATTTCAAAGACGTTTCGCAGGTTCGAAAAGTTTTTGAAAAAAAAACGGGGATAACTTTTCACCACTGAATAGGTGGCGAAAAAAAGTGTAGAATTGGGGTTTAGGGGTGTAGGCTTAAAAAAAATAGCCTGCATCCCTTGGAATGTCATTTTAAAATAAACTGTATCAAAAAAAGTTTTTTAAAAAATAGGGACACCCCAAAAAAATTATTTAAAATTTGGGGTGAAAAAAAAAAAAAAATGGGAAAAAAGTGTTTAAAAATAGGGAAATAGGTTCAGGACTATTCTGCAAGTATGCGGCAGGTGTTTTCTAGAATAGGCTATTAGCGGCAGGTGCATATTTGCAGAATGTTTAAATAAAGACTTTAGGGACTTAAAAATATGCTAGTACCCATTTTCATGTACCCCAAATTTGATGGGACCACTTTAAAAAAACCTAAGTGCTCTTCTGCAACACTTCTTCAATGTCGGGAAAAAAACACCTGCAGCCGCTATTTAAATCCCCGACTTTCATTTGCAGGCTAAAACGGGGGTACCCATATTTGTTTTTGCAGCTTTAGGGGGGTCCTAAAATTTATTCCAGGAAAATTTAAGCTTTTTTTCGCAGATCCCACTTCGCAGGTTCCCGTTTTCATAGCTTTTATATTGAATACGGGGATAAAGTGGGCGCGCCCCCGGTACTTTATCCCTGGAAAATCTCTGATATGGAGCGAAAAGTCCAGCACGGACTTTTCGCTCCCATATTGAATACCCGTTCGCTCTGAGGAGCAGAGCCCGTTTCCCTCCCCACTGTCCACAAAGGCACCAACTTCTTGTGTTCTGCCCCCTGCTGTTTATTTGGGTATTACAACTTCTGATGCAGCAATGTTTATAAACCTTGTCCATGTTCTGTACGTCACTTTTTTCATTGTTTTGGTCATGCGTTTCTGTATATATACTTTGTTAGGCGCTGAGGACCCCTTATGGTGTCATATAAGAAAATGTAAAAAAAAAAGGGCAGAACCGAATTAAGGGGGGGAGGGGTGGCACAGGAGGTATGTGCCCTGGTCCCCCAACAAATACACCCTTATGCCAAGTCTGCCATGCAAGTTCAAATCGGGTAGCCATCTGAAGGAGGACAGAGCCAAGGGTGGATCAACCCTGTTTCAGATAGTGAGCAGCCATCCGGGTCACGCCCCTAACCTCTCCCCACCTAAGTGGAGTGCTGCAGCAAAGGGGAGCCTGCATCACCAGCACAGCTATGGAGCAACACACAGACCTTCCACCTGTTCAAGCCTCAGTCCAGGTATCATTCCAGGATCTCTACTGCTACTTATTGGAGCTCAGCAAATGCTTCACTGACCTCTTCTGAAGAGCTGAGATGACCTGAAAAGTTAAAATAATTAATGTATGTTTTAATTTAATGTTACCTGTAAGGACAGAGCAAAATATTTTTTTTCCTAATTCATACCCAAAAACAGTGTGCATCTATATATGATCTCTCCCTTCAGAAATATCTCTTTATATAATAAATAATATACACTGCTCAAAAAAATAAATGGAAGACTAAAATAACACATCCTAGATCTGAATGAATGAAATATTCTTATTAGATACTTTGTTCTTTACATAGTGGAATGTGCTGACACCAAAATTACACAAAAATTATGACTGGAAATCAAATTTATTAACCCATGGAGGTCTGGTTTTGGAGCCACACTCAAAATTAAAGTGGAAAAACACACTACAGGCTGCTCCAACTTTGATGTAATGTCCTTAAAACAAGTCAAACTGATGCTCAGTAGTGTGTGGCCTCCACGTGCCTGTATGACCTCCCTACAACGCCTGGGCATGCTCCTGATGAGGTGAAGGATGGACTCCTGAGGGATCTCCTCCCAGACCTGGACTAAAGCATCTGCCAACTCCTGGACAGTCTGTGGTGCAATGTGGCGTTGGTGGATGGAGTGAGACATGACGACCCAGATGTGCTCAATTGGATTCAGGTCTGGGGAACGGGCGGGCCAGTCCATAGCATCAATGCCTTCGTCTTGCAGGAACTGCTAACACACTCGAGCCACATGAGGTCTAGCATTGTCTTGCATTAGGAGGAACCCAGGGCCAACGGCATCAGCATATGGTCTCACAAGGGGTCTGAGGATCTCATCTCAGTACATAATGGCAGTCAGGCTACATCTAGCGAGCAAATGGAGGGCTGTGCGGCCCCCCAAAGAAATGCCACCCCACACCATCACTGACCCATTGCCAAACCGGTCATGCTGGATGATGTTGCAGGCAGCAGAAGGTTCTCCTTGACGTCTCCTCTGTCACATGTTTTCAGTGTGAACCTGCTTTCATCTGTGAAGAGGACAGGGCACCAGTGGTGAATTTGCCAATCTTGGTGTTCTGTGGCAAATGCCAAACGTCCTGAACGGTGTTGGGCTGTAAGCACAACCACCACCTGTGGACGTCGGGCCCTCATACCACCCTCATGGAGTCTGTTTCTTACTGTTTGAGCAGACACATGCACATTTGTGGCCTGCTGGAGGTAATTTTGCAGGGCTCTTGCAGTGCTCCTCCTGTTCCTCCTTCCACAAAGGCTGAGGTAGCGGTCCTGCTGCTGGGTTGTTGCCCTCCTACAGCCTCCTCCATGTCTCCTGATGTACTGGCCTGTCTCTTGGTAGCGCCTCCATGCTCTGGACACTACGCTGACAGACACAGCAAAGGTTCTTGCCACAGCTCCCATTGATGTGCCATCCTGGATGAGTTGCACTACCTGAGCCACTTGTGTGGGTTGTAGACTCCGTCTCATGCTACCACTAGAGTGAAAGCACCGCCAGCATTCAAAAGTGACCAAAACATCAGCCAAAAAGCATAGGAACTGGGAAGTGGTCACCACCTGCAGAACCACTCCTTTATTGGGGGTGTCTTGCTAATTGCCTATAATTTCCACCTGTTGTCTATTCCATTTGCACAACAGCATGTGAAATTGATTGTCAATCAATGTTGCTTCCTAAGTGGACAGTTTGATTTCACAGAAGTGTGAATGACTTGGAGTTACATCGTGTTGTTTAAGTGTTCCCTGTATTTTTTTGAGCAGTGTATATACATATACACACACAAATGTCCTGAGTCAATGCCCTGCCGAAACCCTGGACCTAAAGACATGTAATTTGGCGAGTATATTCCTTCCATTATGTAAAGCACCCACTAAGCAAGGATTTATTTTTTTATTTATTTTATTTATTTTATTTGACTCCTACCGGGTTAAAAAGGGGTAAAAATGTTTCCTCCAAGGTGATTGGATGATAAAGCACCATGACCAAAGTGCTGTGGACTGTAAGCTCATTGTCTGGGCAGAGTGTCAACTTTAAAAGGTGGGACTGCAGCGCAGTCCAATATTCAAATAGGGGAGCCACACCAACTACCAGTGATGTTTGGCAGCAGTTGGGGTAGCTCCCCTATTTGAACATTGGACTGTGCTGTAGCCCCACCTCTAAACTGACCACTGCTAAAGACTGAAAAAAAATAAAACTTAAATTTCCTTCATCTTGGTACTAGCACACTCCTTTACACCAGAGGCAAAAAATAAACTAATCATACAAGTTAAGATAGTATGAAGGAAATTAAATATCTAAAGGTCAACCTGGGTGAAACAGGATACATCAGCTAGTATATTATATATATATATATATTCATTGTGCCACACTCCCAATTCACCACACTTAGAGATGCTGGGCTTCCCCCAAGCTCTCCCCTCATGGTGAATAGATGCCTGATTTTTGCCTGCTTCAACTTCAAAACTTTGAAATAGTTTATTTACAAACTAGGCATGCTCCATGTAGCATGTATAGTTAATTAAATTAATTAAATAAGCAGACTACACCCACATAAGTAATGCAGAGAATCTATAAAAATGGTGCAGTTTCAAACAAAGTTTACCATTAAAAAAATTGTAAGAATTTCATATTACAGCAAATTCATTTAAATATGCCCTAAAGTTAGGTCTAATCTAACACGGAGGATACACTAGATAGCAGTGTGTTATGATATGGCAAGTCATTATGACGATATGGTCATAATGTTGACATTGACCATGTAGACAGTGATATGTTGACATTCTATCAACCCTTGTGGCCCAGGCATGACTAACCTTCTCTTGATGGTCGCAGTGGCTACCGAGTGTCATGTGACCAACTTACGGGTCAGAGCTTTGTTCCTCTGGCATTCTAGTAATTAATTCTCATCTATCCCTACCTCTAAGCCACCCTTTAGTGCATATCCCTCCATCCACATTTCACCATTGGAAATTCTGAGAAGTGAGGTTGCCTGTCGACATTTTAACAATCCCAAGATCATAACTGCCGACATGTCAACATTTTACTACATCCCCTAGATCACAGGTTCTCAAATTCTGTCCTCAGGACCCCAAACAGTTTGTTTTCCAGGTCTACTCACAATCACAAGTGAAATAAGCAGCTCCACCTGTGGATCTTTTAATGTATCAGTGAGTAGTGAATACACCTGTGCGCCTGCTAGGTGATCTGGAAAACATGGACTGTTTGGGGTCCTAAGGACAGAGTTTGAGGGCCACTGCCCTAGATAAACCATGTGGGAGATGTATGACAAGACATTATGGGGTTTAGTGGTTGCGCCGATACAGCATTTCCTCCATGTATTAATGTGGGGTTGGATGCTGAATGACAAGGGTGCGATGCATTCCCATCCAATGTGCCAGCCAATGTATGAAGGTCAGTGGAACTGACCGTTCAGACAGCTGTCATTGCCCCACCAAAGCAGACAGCACTGTCCCTGGCTGCAGCAGCTGCTGGGCCCTGGGTGGTGCACGGGAGATCTTGCGATGCTTGCACAATCTTGCTCATGCCCACTGAAGCAGACCGGAAGGTGGGAGACAGCGCATCAGCAGCAGGCTGATGCGTTGAGAGTTCTTGCAGGGATCGCCAAAGGGGAGAGTCTTTACTCCCCCACTCCGGCAGACAAGATGTTAATACATATCATTGTACTGCTTCGCCTCAGGAAAGAGGTGAAGCAGGAAGAGCAATAGCGGCACAATCCATGCCACTATAACCCATCTCCCCCATATTCAATCTTTAAAATAAGCACTTCACACTTTTCAATACTGTGCATTGACAGATATTCAACACATACTGTATTTAGGATTGTATTTTTTATAGTTAAACAAGATTTAGCAGGCTGTTTCTATTGTGCGCAAGTTGTAATGCTCAGTACTTGGTAAACTTTGTTACAGAGAGGTTTTTAGAACCTGCTTTGTGCTGTTAAAAAACAAGGTTCTGGCTTGCACTTTTAAGAGCTCTATTTTTCAACACCTGTGCGTACAGGGCTTTATTTAGTCATGTACTCTGGTGGTGCTGGACAGTAGCTTTTGATAGCCAATAACTCAGACATTAAAAGCAACAGCACTTGGGGAATTGTTTAAAGGTTACCTAGAGCATTTCCTGCTGCCTTCTGCAATCTAGCATGAAAAAAAATCTGTGAAATAGTGAAGACCATTTTATCCTGGTTGCTGTACTGCTGCGAAAATCTCCCTCCCTCCTGTAACATCAACCTTTACGGAAACTAGCTGGTTTAGTTAAATAATGCAAAGTGTAACAATCTGCTGTAACACACAGCAAGTAGATATATGCTGTAACTCATCTCCCACCATTATATTAAATAAATGTTAACAGATTTATCAGTCTTTGATCAACACTTTCCACAAACATTATTAATGAATTGCTAATATAGGCAGCAGAATTCTAGCTATATTTCTAGATCAAAAGTACAACTACTTCACAAATGTTGGTTATGTAATAAAACTTGGAGTTACCCTGTAGACAGGAAAGTGCCAGTGTACAACGGGTGGGGAACCTTTTTTTCTGCCAAGGGCCATTTTGATATAGAACATTTGCTGGGCCGGTGCACGCCAAGCCCCTCCGTGTGCCAGCACATGGAGGCGGGGCCACAATCGCCGGTGATTACCGCAATGCCTGGAGCATCCTGAGGATGCTCCGGGGAGCTGTAAGGGCAGCGGTGTGACTGTCTGAAGCGTCCTAATGACGCTCCAGGCGGCACTGCTGCATAGATTCTGGCTGCAGTGTGCCATTCTAGATGAGGCTAGCTGAAAAAATCTCAGAGGGCCAGACCAAAAATTATTCCGCGGGGCTTATATGGCCCCCGGCCCTGAGGTTCCCCATCCCAGGTGTACATATGTAATGCAGAATATCAGTGTGAGGAACACATACAGATCACACCAGGTCTCAGTTACTAGTGCTTTATTGTTAGCATCCCATTTACTGTATAATTACCAGCAGCAAAGCTGAACAGAAATGATATCATACAGAGCGAGAAAACCTTTTATCCAGAATTTATTCTCAAACGTACAGAACAAAAACAAATGAGCATACTAAGCTGTTGCAGACTTTCTATTTTCAAATATGCAGATTTACTGGGCAACAATTTACAATTAAGAACTAAAAATAATTTATTAGAAAAGTAAAAGTCTGCTAATGAGAGTACCTGTAAAAATGTTCATTTATTTTTTAAATTACACGTTTTCCCAAAGGATACATTTGTAAACCAGGAATGGAATGTAGATATCAAAATATATTCAGATACCCTTCTATATTTAATTAGTAATTAAAAGAAAAAAATATATTCCCAAGTAGTGCTAACACACGTCAAGTTTTTGTATATTTTTTAAAGTTATGCCACATATCCACTTGGCGACAATGAATGACTGCACGATAACGATATCGTTTTCATTCAGTCGTTCATTGAACTGTGCAGTGCCCACACTGAACGATATGTCATTCAGTGCAGGCACCCTCCCTCTTCCCTGGACATGGGTCAACGTAACAATATCGTCAGGTTGACAGTCATGTTCGGGCGATGAGCGATGCCGAAAACGACCAGCGGGAGCACGCGTTGCTGGTCGTTTGTGACATTTTACTGGACGATTTATGAACGATTAATAAGCTATTGAACGAGAACGATGTCGTTATCGTTCAATCGCTAATTTTAATAGGCAAATGGATACGCACCTTAAGTCTTAGTTATTTAAAATTTGAAAAACAAAATAGATTGAATTAATCATTTTACTATAGCATAGCTGTTTTTATTACATGATTTCCCAGAAGTGAGTAAGATGCAATTGGACTTTCAAGTTTAAAAAAAGTATGGTTTAGTGCTTGTGACAATCTGATATAAAAATGCAGGTTGCAGGAGTACCAATCTAATAACACAGACCCAGGCTTTCAAAACACAATGTTCCGACAACCTAATTAGCAATTCATTAAACATCACAATAATTGTGCTCACTAGTTTTTATTATGGCCAATATTACTGGATTAGTAAAATCAACAGAACGTTAATGTAATGAAAGTCTGCCTCTAAATACAACTATGCAGAATTGTCAGAAGGTTGTAAACATTCTGCATTACATGATTAAAGGTCAAAGAAACGCCTTCGACAAACTAAAAATTTGATGTAAACAATTAAATAGGAGGTGACTATGAAAAATTTGTTCACACTTCCTTACATTTACTGATCATAACCTATTTGAACAAGTCCAAAATGATCTGCTCCAAATATTCTCACCTGTCCTTCTGCTGCAGTACGTAAATTTGGATGAATACACTGATGCCAAAATACAGCTCACAATTATTCAGCCTATATAGCTGCAATAGGAAAATTAGTGGGATGTTAAGCAAATAATTATGTACCCAGTACTGGGAAAGATATCTATTGTGAAGGGTGACCCATTGGCAAAAACAATTGCATTATTTGAAAGCCATGCATTTTATCAGATTAGCTTCTATTTGCCTGAAGGTGGCTCAGCCAGGCTGAACAACTCACCAAGGCAGTAAACGGCAGACTATTATTTATTTTGGCTATCGCCAATTGATCACATGTTGATGATCAAAGGTCTCTTTAACAGACAGAACAGTGATTCACTTTAATGCTGTATTCCCCTCAATGTCAGAGATGTGCCGCCCTGAGCTGATATGTACTGCTTCTGTATACAGCAGAGAACACACTTGTGTTCTTCCTTCCTTCATGTAAAAACAGTTGAAAGCATGGATAATGAAGTGGCAGATTAACAGAAGCATATTAGAACAGCAAAATCTGATATCTATGAATCCGTTAAATGAACACAACTCTGATAGCATTTCATCATATGTTCAGCTGAGCATCAAACAAGATCCTAGTGCTTTCACACTAAGAGATAAGGCATACAGCAGTATATTTTCATAATCTACTGCAGTGGTTCTCCAACTCGGTCCTCAGGACCCCACACAGCTCAGGTTTTGCAGGTCACCCAGCAGGTGCACAGGTGTATTCATTGCTCACTGACATTTTAAAAGATCCATGGGTGGAACTAATTATTTCATTTGTGATTCTGTGAGGAGACATGGAAAACATGTCCTGTTTGGGGTCCTGAGGACAGAGTTTGAGAACCTGTGATCTACTGCAAAGAGAAAAACTTTCAGTGCTTCAACAACAAAGTGTCACCCAAATGCTCAGTATGTCATTAGCACTTAGCGGACAGTGAGGCTACAGGGCTAGAATACTGACAGCTGCAGAAGGCGATGGTGGTAAGTGCAATCTGATGTTGGACAGCCTTCACTACTAGTGACAACTAATACGGCCACTACTGAATGATGGAAAGGAATTATTTTATACATAAAACAGTGACATGTGGCCTGTAAAGTGTAATGTTATGAACTGTTACTCATTGTTCATGGCATAGTACATATATGTTAGTTATATTAATAAGCACATCACTTGTAGTAAAAACTTTGCAGTTTGTAGAGGAAATAATATCCTGGCACCACAGGGGATACCATTGTGAGGTCTAAGGATTTTTTTTATTTGCATTAAATAATCCTACACCAATGAACATCTTGAGTGAAACAGCCTGGTCTGTTATTTATTGTCTGGGCTCTACAAGGCGGAAGGGTCCATCTTGCACGATGGGTGCTAGAGGTTGATTACTGGGAAAAGTCTAAAAAGTCAACAGCAAGCTGAACTAGACTTCGGTTTTCTATGTAGATTGACAGTATCATTGTGGATCAGCTGGTCCGATCTTTCTTCAATAGCCAAAACTCTCCTGACAGCCTCTTCAAATGCTGCTGCTACATTAGTGGCATCCTTGGCACTGGTCTCAAAATAGGGATGATTCCCATTGTCTCTGCACCAAGCCTGAGCTTCTTCCAGTGATACTTGACGATCACCGATGTCAATTTTGTTTCCCAAAACAACAAATGGGAAACTATCTGGGTCTTTGACATCTGCATAGTAGATAAATTCTTTCTTCCAGTTGTTTAAGTTTTGAAAGCTCTGAGAGTCATCCACACTAAATGTAAGAAGACAACAGTCAGATCCCCTATAGAAAGGGGTCCTCAGACTCCTGAAGCGTTCCTGACCTGCAGTATCCCAGATCTGCATGGTTACTGAATGGTTATCCACTTCCAACTCCTTGTTCAGAAACTCAACTCCTATTGTGTGAAATAACTGGGTGTCAAACTTGTTGGTAACATATCTGTTCATGAGAGAACTCTTCCCCACACCTCCATCTCCCAAAAGGATCACTTTTAGCAAGGAAGACTTGGCTGCCATTGTAATACTAACAAATTCAACTTCTCGTTCTGAAAAAAAAAAAAAAAAAAAATACATTATATAAAATAACTAAGTCAATCAAATGCTTCAGGTTTCTATACAGTAATTTAGCTGGGCACCAACTGATCATCTGGTTAGGAAACAGCTGATTAAACAGGACTACACCTGGATCTCTTATGTCCTGTCTTGTGCCTTTATAGATCACTGAATTTTGAAAATATAAGTGGACATTTTAACCACTTAACTGGCATGGTTGCATAGGATGAGATCGTAGTCAGCAGGGCTTTCTATGACATAGCTGCATCCCATGCGACCATGCGGTCTGCTCTGTTTCGGTGTTTAAAGAGGGATACAATACGTATATGGTGACATATGCAACTCTAGATCTATTACCACTAGGAATGTTGGAGTAATATCCCTAGGCATATTTTTGAACACTAAAATAAGTAAAAAGAGGTTAACTTAAAAATAGTTATATGGCTAAAGACATTTACCTCGTAACATTTGACTAAGCATTGCTATAATACAACAGCAGTGATTCATGACAGAATTCTTTCGACAACCAGGAAGTTTAATACGTATAGACATCAGTGCACAGCAGGAAAAAAAATGAACCCAGGCACTAGACTTATTATAAGAACGGATATGAGAGTGAATTGCATGAAACAGAGCAAAATACACGATTTTAAGTAATTAGCCAATAATGATTTACTGTAGCTGTCAGCATTCCAGATGATTTCTACTGCAAAAACAGCACAGGTTTAGTGATATACTGTAATACCAGTAATGGTCTATATTTGTATCCAGTCAAAAGGAAATAAATCTGGCAATTAAGTGGGGGCATATGGGACTTTAAAAAAGAAAAAAACAATTGCTAAAACGCTCCTTATTGTTTACACTCCCTATTATAAGTGTCATTGATCCTACTGCTGATTAGCTACCAAAATAGAAACCACAGAATGCAATATAGCAGCACCAACTCAGCAATAACGTTTACAAACAAATCTGTTGCTTCCGGAGTCGGTACTGCTCCAGACAATTTAGGGCGAAGCATGAATGATCCTGCATGCTACTGGTCTAGTAGTCAATATACGTGGAAAAAAAGAGCATTCAAAAGGCATGCAACATGTGAACAAGCCCCTGTTCAGCACAGAGACCCAACATAGATAACACATAGAAAACATGTTTAAATTCTGTTCTGTGTGTAACTAATACAAAAAGGTGATGTCAAGAGCAACCAAACTCAAATTTATTTCTGTATATAGCTTAGAATATAAAAGCAGTCTGATGGGACACAGAACATAAATGTTAGCACAAAAATCATACATGGAAATATTTAATTGCTTTAAAACCAATTGTACATGAACGAATTGTAGATACTGTGTACTGTGTAATTAGTTCTCACAGCTCTCACTGGCTGCCTGACTCACACAGCCCCTCTTCTCCCCCAGCACTGTACAGATGTAAGGAGCCAGACATGCATACACACGTAAAGATTTTCTGTCCAACCATCCAACTAGTTGACTGGTTGGAATGAAAATCTGGTAAGGTATGAAAGCAAATGACAATCAGCAATTTGCTCCAAAATGCCGGAAAATGGACAAAAACTGTTTGAACAAATTGTTTAGATCAAACATTTAACAAATTTGTCTGACGACCATTTTCATCTGTTTTCTGGTATTTAGGAGCAAATTGCTGATCATCAGTTACTCCCATACGCTACCAGATTTTCATTCCAACCAAACAACTAGTTGGACAGAAAATCTTTACGTGTGTACCCAGCCTTAGCCACTTGTAAGCGCCAGGAGCCAACTCCCATCCAATCACAGGGGGTGGGCATTTGACAGATGAGAGACTGGGGGGACAGAGATGAGAGAGACAATGGGGGAGGCACATGACACAAAGGACAGATATTGTTCCCTACTGTCAGCGACTGAAGCCCCTCCCCCAACACTGGACATAATGGCTAGCGACCCAGGAAATGAAGAGATTTTAAATACTAGAATTTAAAATGGAGGTATTGTGTATAAAATACAGTAATTGTTCTGCTTACAAATACAGACCAGAAAATTCAACTAGCTTTCAAATTGTAGTTTAAAATGTATTTGCTTCCTGTATAACAATGACCATGTAAACTGTGATGTCTCTATTATACCTATTTTCTGTTTGCGAACTGTGGGAATGAAGACTCCATGTGCTCCTGTAAGATTTTAGGTCTTTAAAACTTTGAGAGGCCTATAAATAAGACAACATTTATCAAAAAGTTATCAACTTTACATTCATACCTTCTTGTCTCAATTTTCAGCATCGCTCAGCAACTAAAAAAAATAAAAAATGACAGACATGATTTAGAAACAACTCTATGTTAAAGTGGATTGAAGGAGTACTAGCCAAACTTGCCCCATGTAGCATAAAGGTGATGGTCCCTTCCCAGTAATATAGACTACAATACTGCTGCTTAACACCACACACATATGAATCATGGAATGGCTGAAGGACCAAAGGAACACAGACAAATTCAAAAGCATTTGAAAGAGCAGAATCAAGGAAACATCTAAATGGCATGCAACCTCTGACCAGTCAGGTGCCAACTGCTCTGACAGTAACTTATCTTTGCACTTAATCACCTTTATGTGCCTGGAACACAAAACTTGTCAAGGTCATTGAACAGGAATATAGAGATAAATGCAGAGGTGGTAAGGGAAGAGATGATGCCTACTGACCAGTCTCTGTCCCTATAAGATTAGTAACCAAAAGTAGTATTTCATAACTTTATTTTTCTTCAAATTTGTCAAGGTAGAAAATATTCAGGTAGAAATCTTAACTATGCCACTTCTTTCTGGGGAAAAAACAATGCACTCCATTAAGGCGTATTTATTTTCCTGATGCTACAGGTCCTCACTGCATCAGCCCTAGACAGTGACCCAGTGAAGCACTTCCCTCTTGCAGCTGCTGACTCACTTTCCTTGGTTATAAAATAGAAGTGCTAAGACACAGGATATTAACTTTCATATCAGCTTTGTCAATTCACCATAGTAATTTGCTACACATCTCTGCAATTCACTTTGTATTGTTGCTTTTCTACACTTAAAATAATTTTCTGAATAAAAATTGTGCTAAAGCCACTTTCTTCAAAATATTAGTTGTTTTTGCTGGTGGTCTCTGCCTTGCAATTCCCTCTGCCTGCTCTAATTAGCAGGCACTCTGGACAGTTTTAATCCCGGCTGTCGGCGCTCAGAATGGAAAGTAGTGGGGTTAGGTTTAGGCTGCGGGGAAGGAGGGTTAAGCTGGGTACACTCTTGTCCAATCCTCGGCAGATTCGACTCCCCACTGACTGGTCTGCCCGACATTGGACAAGTGTGTACCCACTGCCGACCGACCCGCAGACCCGATTCTGGTCACCTGGTTATTAAAAACCAGGAGACCCGACCAATATTGTAGTGTGTAGGCTGAGAAGACCAGAGCGGACGACCGATCTCCGGTCCCAACAGCCCAGCACACTATCAGTGTAGCGGCGGTGCGGGATCTGGAACTGTCTGCCACTGCTGTGGGACATGACGGGAATCGGTGTAGGGTGAGGCGGTGGAAACTATGGCGGGTGTATAGCGGCAGGACTTTAAATATTTACCTGCACAGAGTTAGTCAGCGGGCATAATAGCGGTGGGCGCAGCTTCCAATTTCAAAAATGTTGTTGAGGAGCTTTACAGGCGGACTACAAGTGACAGTGGGCACTTTATGTCTGGGCATACTAGCACTTATAGTTCTCCAAGTGGTGGCATGCCGGGGCTGGCCTGCTGGGACCTGTAGTCCACATTTAAAGAATAATATTTAAAATTTTACACAAACTGCTATCAACTCGGCTCCTACAGGCCAGGGATATCCCCGTGCTTCATCCCATGGGCTGACTAGTTAGGGGGCCAGAAATTCATTTTCCTGTATGTTAAAGTGCCATGTAGCATTGCCCCTTATGAAGTAAATTTGTGTGTGAGTGACAGTCTCTTCCAGCAGAATGTTTCAGCAGATTCAGATTGGTCTGCTGAAAAATTGGACAAGAAGCAAGGTTTGGATGTAGAATCTGCGAGCAGATCTGTGATAGGATTGTATAGACTATCTGATCTGTGTTGTGATCTCCCACAGATTGGACAAGTGTGTACTCAGCTTTAGGGTTAGGATACTTACTGACAGGTGTTGGTATGCTAACCCTGTCGATGCCAGCGTCGGGATTCTGACCGTCGGGGTCCCAAGCGACGGCATCCCGTACCCAACCACAGGCACTCACATAGCCAACACTGCTGTGTCACATCTCTCCTGCTCTGAACTGACCTGAGCAGTATGAAGGTGATCAACAGAAATCCCAGCTATGTAGGAGTGCAGTAGACTAATCCCCAACAAAGTACTGTTAATGGATGGAGGGAATTTAGTATAATGCTTTTTGAAGTTTAAATTGTGTAACAAAATCTTGAGCAAATAGGTAGGATTATTATAGTGTTTCAATGGGGTGTGGTACATAAGGTCGACATTCATTTGTGAACACTGCTAAAATATCAACATGATAGAATGTCGACAAGCCACCCCTGGTGGTCTAGCGGTGACTTACATGCTCTGGGCTGCAGCGGCATTTCCATCTTCCAGGTCCCAGCAGTCAAGTGTGGAGCAGTTCCAGCTCAGACCTTTGATGGAGCAGCGGCTCCAGCAAGTATTCTTACCCTATCCCTAAACCTCTCTAGTGCCTAACCCTAAATACAACATTCTGAGAATGTTGTGATTTCACGTGTCGACATTGAGGGTCAATATTTCTAAAATGTCAACGTTGTGGCTGCATCCCTTTAAATGTACCCAATCAAAATGGGTTAATGCAATTGAACAGAAGCAATTTGGAGTTTAAATCTAAACCTATTATATTTTCTTTTTAAATCTTGACCCAACAAGTTTTATTTTAATACTAATGCGGACCATACACCTACCACCCCAATTACCCATTTTGCTGATCCGACCCGCTAATCGGTGGCCATTGATGATCGGAGATCCATCGGTTGAGATGGGGGAACATGTTAAAAATTCCCAACTTGCCGATTCAGACCATTTTTAGGTCAGGATCAGAGAATCGAGATTATTCAACATGTCAAATATCCCAGATTACACGACCACTGCAGAATGGGGAATTACAGTAATTAGTCACAGTTGTACAGTATAGGCCCCTTCAGTAAAGCTCAGTAACTGCTTACCACTTCTGTTTAAACTTAAAGGGGTTGTTTATCCTCAGATGACTGACTTGAACAATACCTCCTATAACTTTAAATGTAATACTTTATAGTTTTGCCTTTTACTGTGCATTTAATTTCGGTTAAATATGTACATTATCAGACAGAATTGTTTATTTGAATTGCCCTTGGACATAACACAGCTCTGTCATCTCTAAATTTGGTCACGTGTATCCAAAGAGCAGCTTTGTGTTGTTATCCCAAATGACGAAAAACAACTATATACTGGAAGATAAAGACATGGCGAAAAAAGAGCAGTTGCTTAGAAGTAAATGTGCTTGCAGGAGGGCATGTACAATCATATTGAGCAAGATTAAAGTTGTCTGTTTCACTTGTGGCTGTAGAACAACCCAGAGGTTCCCGAACGCGGTCCTCAAGAAACTCCCAACAGTTCAGGTTTTAGAGATAGCCATGGCTGAGCACTGTGGTTAAATCAAGTTGACAGAGGTACTATTTAAGTCATCTGTGGTCAAGCATGGATATCCTTACAGCCTGGACTGTTAGGGTGCCTTGAAGACAGAGTTTGTGAACCTCTGGCTAAACCACTATATGCTTACTAAAAAAAACAAAAAAAAAAAAAAACAATGTTCCAGATACACTGCCCTTGTCAGTTTGCCTAGTTCATCATCATTTAAACGACCTTACAGCAGTGCAATGATTCGTTACATGCTGCATGTAACTACACTGCGTTATTCATTGAATCGTCCCAGGGAACATGCAGCATATCCAACTGGACGATTCAATGAACCCACTATACTATGTGCACGATATAGCAATCCGATCCGTGTTGGGGCAATATATCGTATGGTGTGTACCCAGCTTTACAGAGCCATGTTTAACTACAATGTGGCAACATTTTGCATGTATTTATTTAGTGATGTACAGTAGGGAAATAATAGGACTGCAGGAGAAAGGTTGTAGGATGGGGAAAAGCCTCTTAAAGAACTGAAACGATCACTTTATGGAAAATAATCAGCAGACAAACGGTATGTAAACTTCAAGACCATGAAAGCTCTGTTTGCCTCCTCATTGAAGTGTGCAGTACCACTCATGTCATATGACTGCAACAACAAACATCAGTAATAAAACAGACAGAACAGTGCAGCCAAGCATCACACAACAGAAGCTTGTTGTAAAACACCCATCTGCTAACTGGGACAATTTAGGTAAAAGCTGAAATATGTTGAATTTTTTATGAAATCACCAAGAAATTTGCATTACAAATATAATACAAGTAATTTAAATTTGACTTGTTAAGCTACTGGTGCACTGTTGTATAAATCGGGGTCATGTATTCAATTCTCACAAAGATCCTATCTGCGTGGAGTCTACATTTTTGGACTCGTTTGCATGGGTTTCCTCCAGGTGCTCCAGTTTGGCTACCTCACCCTCTGCTATAATGTAAAGTACTTGCATTCCTATTGGGAGAAAAGTACTATATAAATAAAGATCTATTATAATTATTTGTAGGAAGCACCGAATTTCAAAATTCTCCTAACAATGGCTGTGGAATAACTATGAGACAGGTTCTGAAGGGAACAAGAACCTAATGGCTGGGGTCCCATGCATTGGACAAGGAAGTTTAATATTAAAACATATTTATATGAAGGTCTCCTTTAGAAAGAACTATTTAGGGCAGGTGTTCTTAACTCGAATCCTTAAATATTGCCAACAGGTCATCATGTTCTGTGGATTTCTTGAATCATGCACGGGTAAGATGATCTATTTTTGCCGGGTCAGCAATTATCCCACCTACTTCCACAGACATAAATTGTGAAAACAAAACCTGTTGGGGAGGGCTGAGAACCACAGATTTTGGGCATGCAGAAAGACATGTTAATTCATTTCTGCAAAGAAAGTAGCAATATTGTGGCTGGTCTCATTTCCATTTCACTTTAATAGCAACAATGGTGACAAATTAAAATACATTGTTTATGTCTGGATTTAAGGTCTATCGTATATTAAAGTCTATTATTAATAAATCACCATGAAAGTGCAATTATAAACAAACTATTAATTATTCTCTTATGAAAGAGCAATTATGTGGAAAGTTGCAAATGCATCATATTTAGTAGTGACTTTAAACTTGCTTAACCACTTTGTTTCTTGGTTTTAATCCAAAGTGATAATACACCAATGGACAGGGTGAAAAGAAAAGCACTTTTGATTGAATTAAAGTTGCATAGGAAGTCGTTTTAATGTAATTCTTACATGTACTCTAGTCAAACAAGAGTCATGAGGCAAATTATAATGAGATGGATCATGCCACGAATTAATGATGGGTAAGTCATGTGCTTTCTGCACAAGCAGAAAATGGGAAGGAAATTTATCTTATTATAAATTATAAAGGCACAACAGTAGGATTATGGCATGTGACCAGTTTAGATGTACCAAACATAAAGATCACCTTCCACCTACCATACAAAGTAGAGAGCTGCAAAGGAGATGAATTCCATCACTATGAAAGGACTCACTGTAAATAGACTACTTCAATGCAAGTTCCTGAAGGACAATAAATATGCTTTCTCCATAGTAACACAAAATGAATAAGAAACAAAGCAGACTTTTTTTTTTTTTTAAGACAATCATATTGCAATGCATTTTTTAAGTTTATTTTCAAAGAATAAATAATTATAAGTAGGGAGGATGAAAATCCAATAAAGATTTGTGGATGGTCTATTCTGGAATCAATTAGCATATCATTATTTTATTTAGATTATTAACAAAAAAAAAAAAAAGAAGGAATTTACCAATTGTATCAGTATTGAATTACTTGGTTATTTTGGTTCCACATAAGGAGCAATGCACAGGACATGTGTACATAGCTCAGTGTGGGGCTTGCTACAGTACATTACAAATGAATATCAATATGGGAAATGTGAACAAATGTTATTTGTTGTATGGCTAAATGGCCGCTTAACACCACGTTGTACCAAGATTAAAACAAAAGCAACATTGTACTAACAAGAGTCACTAAAATTAGAAAAGGGAAGGAAAAGCTTGTCCACTATGATATAAAGCTATCAGAAATGGGCAAGATACCTTTATAGATGTATAGCAATTCAAGAGGGAATGCACAAAATTCTGTTCATGATTAAATTCCTAACAGCAAGTCCATCCATATAAATAGATCTTGGCAGTCTGCACACCAAATACATGAAAGTTTATTGCAAATGACAAATTTAAAAAAAAATGGAATTCATGATGTCGTATTATATATTTTCCATGCCTCTGACGACACCGCTTGTGCATTTTGCACATGCACCAAACCACCCCAATGTAATACATCTTTTTCATACAGTCAAACAATATATTTTATATTTGTTTATTTACATCTTATGTAATTTCTGGTTTAGGCTACATCATGCCGGGAGGTCACAGTTGTAGTTGTGACTCTTACAATCCTGTTATATATCCTCCGACAGCGATTTATTAGTATCTATATACAGGATTGTTGGAGATGCTGTTATGTAAGTAGGTGGTGATGGAGTCGGTATCCCGGCAGTCAGAATCCCGACATCTCGACCGTGAGCATTAAGGTTAGGGAGGGTTAGGCTGCGGGAAAGGTGGGTTAGGGGGGAGGGTTAGGATACTTCAATTCTGCCGGGATTCTGACTGTCGGGCTGCCGCTGTCGGCATCCTGACCGCTGGGATCACTTACCCGACCCGTAAGTTGGCCTCACTTGTTGATCTCTTTCTTAATAAAGCATATTTAGAAGAATCGTTTTGAATGGGATGCGGTCAATATCCCGAGCGCGAGGATTCCAGCGCCAGCATCCTGAAGGTCAGTAGCGGGGTTGGTGGGGAGGGTTAGGCACAGGGTGTGGGGAGGGTTAGGGTTCGGATACCTACAGGTATCTGTGTCCTAACTCTGTCGGGATGCCGATGTCCGCTTCCGCCTACCGACTGCAGGATAGAGATGGCAAGATCTCTCTCCTGCTTGTAAGCCTCCATAAGTTTAGAACCTTTAACACCACCTGAAGATTAAGTAAACTAATGGGGCCAAACTCCAAAAGCAGGGGTCAGAGCATAGTCCCCATTGTGAATAATGGGGACAGCGATGTGCAGTGCTAATGCTCCTGCATTGTGCTATTATTACGTAGAGCAACAGTTTATAAAATTATGCAAACTGCAGCTTCTACATCATTTTATTAAAAAAAAAAAAAAAACACACACCATGATACATAGGCCCCTTAATCTGAAACAATCATGTTTTCATTTTTCTACTTGGAGTTAAAAAAATGGAAAGCAAATATCTACTTTGTAGTTAGTTCCATTATCTTCTTCCTTGATTACCTGTGCACAAGTTCTAATAAACATGGGAGAAAGGTCTAGTTTATGTACTTATTATACATTATACTTTCCTCCTTAACTCTTAGAACAAATTATTTAAAGAATCCGACACATTCAGGTCCATCTGAGGACAGACATTGCAAAACCTACTTCCTCATGAGGCGACTAACAGTATATAAAGCAGATTATAGGGTCACGCAATATACAGAGTCATAGCAGTAAGCGGGACATGTCTTACCTGCAGGCTGAGCATCGTACACCTGGGGTCTTGTAGTGCAGAGGCTCCTGTAGGACTGTACACATAGGTGTGTATACTGCCAGCACTACAAAAAAAAAAATCAAAGTAAGCAGTTTTTAATTCTCCATGGCAGAGTCCTTCCCAGCATACACCAGCACCCATTAGTGTTGCTCACTACTGCCAACCTGTCCTGCGCATCAGTCATACACTAAGCATGGGTCTCTACAGTAGTAGAGGAACACTACACACACCGTATATGCATAGTTCATGTAAGTATGCGTCACTGGAGCCTGCACGTCCCGCAGATCACACATAGGCATCAGAAACCTGTCCATGCATCACTTTAGTACACACATAGCCGGCGCTGCACATCTACCGGGCTAACGCAACTGCCACCCCCCTCCCGTGAACCGCCGCCGGTACCTTTCTAACCCCAGCAGCTCCTGTATATGCCGCAGCAACTACAGAGGAAACAATATGGCGGATGTCGGCGCCCAGTCACGTCTCTGTTAGTGGGCGGGCTCTACAGCGGGAGTGACAGGGGAATAAGCCAATGGGACGGGCACCGCACACGTGACTGCTGTTGACATTTGTGGTGTGTCAGCAGGGAGGCGTCATGTGACCGAGTTTCTCTGGGAGCTGCTCACTCTGCAGTACTTCGTTATCTTCTGTAAAGCCCAGTTATCATATGTAAATGAGATGACTACTATACTGCATGTATCTTCACTAAACTTTTAAATCATAGATCTGACTAAACCTTGAGCAAGCAGATACTAGCTCTCATTACTCTGACCACAATAGAGTTCTAATCTAAACTTTGCTCCCCATGCCAAAAAAGTTAAGGCCCCCCCCCCCCCCCAAAAAAAAAAATCTAACACCCAAAGACAACGTCTAAGGTGTGTGGTTACAGTAATGAGACTTACACATTATGACACACTAAGTAATGCCACTTATAACACAGTATGCCACACCGGAATGCCCCTTTAACACATTATGCCACACCATAATGCCCCTTACAACATTATGGCACACAGCAATGCCCCTTACACATGCAACACAATAATGCCACGTATAATACAGGACATACAGTAATGCCCTTATAACAAATTATGCCACACCGTAATGCCACATACAACACATTATGCCACACAGTAATACCCCTTATAGCACATTGTGCACACAGTAATGCCAAATACACATTATGCCAAACAGTAATGCCCATTACATCACATCCTGACAGATCTACTTCACCAACCCTCCTCTCTGCTTCTGCCAGTCTGTCACCTCAGCTCAAGACAGGTTGCACAGTTTCTATGTCCGTGTAGATCCAAATTATTTGGAACATAGTTTATAACCTGTAAACTGCGTGTATCAAGTTAGTGCCCCATATACAGTGCCCCCTGTAGTTGTGCCCCATATGCAGTGCCCCTGTACTAGTGCCCCTTATGCAATGCCCCCTGTAATGGTGCCCCATATGCAATGCCCCCTATAGTAGTGCCCATTATGCAGGGCCCCCTGTAGTTGTGCCCATATGCAGTGCCCCCCGTAGCTGTGCCCATATGCAGTTTGCCCCTGTAGTTGTGCCCCCTGCAGTTGTGCTCCTTCAAGTAGTGCCCCCTGTAGTTGTGCTCCTTCAAGTAGTGCCCCCTGTAGTCCTGCCCCTCCCAAACCTCTCCCCCCCCGTACTTACCTGACTCCACGCAGCTATCATCCGGGCTGTCTCTCCTGCTGCCACACTGACTGAATCTAAATTGATCCAGCAAACGCTGCTGCTCAGGTTCCTCAGCGCGCTCCCAGTTGCAGTGGCAGAGTAACTGTCCTTGGCGCCACCACGCCACCCGGCGCCTCCAATCCACCACGCGGGCTGCAGGAGCAGTAGTTACGCCACTGGTTCTAATCCCATTTGCTATGTGCGACAGTAGGGATGCAGTCAGGATACAACATTGCTGCTTATTACCACAACTATGACATTTTTACTCATACCACTTTTTCTGGTAAAACACATCGACCTGCACTAGAGAATAAATGTGCACTGTTAGAAGTAGAGATTATTAAAGTAATATTTCTAGACTATCCCACAAGAATGTATATTTAATAATGTGGTGTTAAATTAAATAATATATTGTTAGCCACAGCAGCTAATCTAGTTACAACTTTCATTAGTTTTACTACTTGCTAAAAAGAAATATATCTTGTTGCCACAAGTTGCAGCGCATAACTGCTTTGTAATAAGTTTAAGGAGTGGTAGTCATTAATGACAATGCCTGAAGTTATTGTGACTAGTAGTCAGAGGAAAAAAGTGCCTTGCCCGGGAACAGATGTATTTTGATTATATTTTATACTGTTTAATCCAATTATAATATATTTTACTTTATATTGTAGTAATCACTAATGCAACTCCTTTCATTTAATTTTTAGCTAATACCAAATGTAGTGCTTTTAGTCAGAATACCAAGACATTGTACAGTATGCACTTCTATCATAGGTAAATCAGTGGGGGCAATAAAATAGTTTTCTCCGGCGGTTGGTAGCGCCCAGGGGCATCTTTAGAGAGGAGGGGGCCCGTGTGCATCCCCCGTCACGGGCCCCCTCCTCTCACCAACTGACGCGGCTGGCCGGCCAGCCACCGCAGAATCAATAGACTGGGCACTAGAGTGTGCCCGTAGTCTATTGCGCATGCACAGATCGCTGGGGGAAATGGTGCGGACACCATTTTACCAGCAATTTACTCACAGCACATGCGCAAAATGCCGGAAACATGCCTGCGACGGCCATTTTCTGGTGTTTAAGCAGCGCTGGGAGAGGTAAGAATTACATAACATGGGTGCAGGGTGTGCAGTGCGGGCACCCTGCACCCATTATAGATACGCCCCTGGTAGTGCCACATGCCCAACAGGGCAATTACACTTTTGCTTCGTTAGAGCGCAAACAGGTGCCGGCATTTATGCTCGTCCCAGGAACAGGAATGTGCAATAAATCCTAGTTTTGGCACCCTAACCTGGACTTTAGACAGGTTTAGCCATTTTTTCTGCTAAACCCGGTCTAATTACCCGCGAAGAGCGACATAATTAATGGGCACCCAAAACAATAGAATTACAAAATTTGGTGCCCATTAATTCCCGTGATAAGAAAAACAATTGAATCACCCCCACTTGATGTTAGTTGTTTTATACATAGACAAGCTTTTATTAACAAAAGCTGCATACATAATGGGTATTGATGCATACAATGAGTAATCTATCTGTAGGCTGCTGGGTGAACAACATCATATTCAACACAAGCAACCTATAATAAAACTGTGGTAGTATGTTGTTAGTTAGTGTAGATTCTTGTTAGACTCTGACCTTAACCACTATTTCCCATGATTGCTTTTACTTTGTAATCATTAAAATTGCAAAATGTTTAAAAATCCCATATTGTGAAATAGCCCAAATCTTAGCTTCAAAATTCTAAAAAAAAATACGCATGTACGTAGTTGGCAAGCAGTTTAGTATTTAGTTATTTAAATTGGTGATCAGTTGAAGTGGTTGTATAGAATGAGAGATTTATATTTATAAGGACTTTGATGGAAATACACAAAAATGACTTTTCATCTATACCTTCTGCAACTGCATAGATTCAAATTTAGACCTTATAGCGCTGTGTAGGTATATCAGGTATTGACTACAACTACATTGTAGATGTGTTATCACTATCTGGATGACCCTTGGCTCCATACTCACTCAGACTTTACATAAACCAAACATTTTTGTTGATTTTGTTAGATGAATTGTAGAATAATGGTAATTATCCCCAATTATCTTTAAAGTGCACACTTTATGTTAATGATTTACATTAGAAAGGTGGTAGTGTAGCGGCTTCCCCACCCCCTAGCCAAGTACTAGAGGCTGCAACATGTAGCAGTTTTTTGGGGCTTCACTAGTTTGAACCACCAAATTCAGTTTGCTCTGCTTTGAAATGGCAGTGTAGTAGGTGTCACGACCAGGGTTTCCTGGCATAGGGGACGACAGGTATTACCTGTGAGGGCGCTGTGGCGTGGACCTTCCGGTGGAGGAGCTGGTGCCTGGCGGCAGGCATTGGCTGTGCGAGGTGTTCTGTGGGCACTGTGTAATTTTAGCCGGGGTAGGCCTGGTGGTGTTTCCATTCCATTATAGTATGGGCGCCGCCATCTTGCCTCTGGTCATGTGACTTAGCTGCTCCAGTCCTGGCATGTCACATGCTCTTCCTGACCTATCACGATTCTGCACTGGGTACTTAAGGGAGTCCAGAGCTTCCCATAGTTGCCAGTGCAATGTGTTGCACAGCATATGCTGTGAGAAAGAGTGGCTTTGCTCCAGTACCTGGCTGTTACTTGTGCTCCTACTGGATCCCAGCTTCCAAGCAGCCTGCATTGCTCTGCCTGCACCCAGTCCCCTGCTGGAACCACCCTGCACCTTCCATTAACCCTCTCCCTGCCTAAAGACCTGAGTGAGTAGTTAACCCTATCCCTACTCCGCCTCCAGTTACCTAGCTCTCTGCAACTATCTTGTTTCTACACTGAACCATCTCAGCCTGCTCCCAATCTCCTGCTGGAACCGCCCTGCACCTTCCACCAGACCCACTTCTGCCTGAACCTGTCTTTTCAGTTAACCCATTTCTGCGCAGCCAATACCACAGCATTTTTGGATTACCCTTCAGCCAATACCACAGCATTTCTGGATTACCCTTCAGCGATTATTACTGGATTTCCCTCTCAGTTAGAGTCCAGCATACTTGGATATTTACTTCACTTCCACAGCCTAATTAGACTCACCTGATTCATCAGTCACTGATCTGGACATTTGTTTACTCCCATCCACCTCAGTCTTCTTCAGTCACATATTACTCTGTCATTACTGGACTTAAGTATATAATTGTTCATGTCTACCAACAGTCACATTAAACAACCCACCTTTCCGTTTAAATCAGTACTGGTGTCTGCTCCTGTTTCCACCCCGAGTCCACAACAAACACAGGTCCTAACAGTAGAAGGGGGCTGGAGAGTGAACAGGAGAGCCAATCACATGCTGCAATCTCAGCCAGTCTCTCACCAATTCTCAGAAGGGTTACATAGGAACCTTGAGGATCTGTCTAGACAGGAATTACTGCACTATCAACTTTGTACTAGGCGGTAGAGCTGCTTGAATATATTGGCTATGCAAGTTTTAAAATACTCTAAGCCAGTGGTTTCCAAACTTTTTTGAATCACGGCACCCTAGAGTATCAGCATTGTTTTCACGGCATGCCTACGTTTTTAAGTTTGTTTATTGAGAATTTCAGAAAAAAATAAAGTAGTAAAGTAAATTGTACTTAATTGTCATCCTTAGGTTTATGTGTTGAACAGGTTTGCGCTTCTGTTTGCCCACATATTTACATTACATTGACCATAAATAATTTGTTTGGTGCTGGACCACCAACCTGAGGAGCCCCAGCGTGCCACGGCGCAGTTTAGGAACCACTGCTCTAAGCTATTCTTGTACAGCAGGGATGGGGAACCTCAGGCCCGGGGGCCATATAAGGCCCACGGAATCATTTGGTCTGGCCCTCTGAGCTTTTTTCTGTTAACCTCATCTGGCTAGCAGGGTGCCTAAATTGGCACCCTGTAGCCAGAATCTATGCAGCAGTGTCGCCTGGAACGTCCTTAGGATGGTCACACTGCTGCCCTTACAGCTCCGCGGAGCATCCTTGGGATGATCCAGGCATTGCTGTAATCAAAGGCGATTGTGGCTCGTCCCCCTTGTGACATCACACAGAGGGAGCGTGGTCAGCTTCGGGCCAGTGAGTAATGATATATATATATATATATATATATATATATATATATATATATATCTCTATCAAAATGGCCCTCGGCAGAAAAAAGGTTCCCCACCCCTGTTATACAGCAAGCTGCGAGTTTAGATATTTGGCTACACCGTTCTTTTGTCCCTGTACCATTGTTGGTCATATGAATTTTTAACTTAATATTTAAAATAGCAGATACCAAAACACGATTAATATACTGGGAGCTTAAAAATTGCTGCATTTATAAAATTGATTGCATAACAAACAGCAAAACGGTCTTATGCTGGGTAGACACTTGGCAATATATCACTTGTTCTATCAGTGAATGATATATCACAAGTGTACACTCGATGTATGTGAGTGACGTCTTTTTACAGGCATATCAGGCCGGCCCTGCAACACAGCCAATGCAGATATATCTGAAAGATATATTGGTGCACCCTCCGATCGCCCCTATACTTGCTGCAGGGACTGCCGACGCTGACATCTCAAATAGGTGGGCAAATTTCAATGCCTATCCAGTTTTGATGTCAACCCAGACACATCGAGCGCCCAATTGCTAAGTGTATATAGCTTACCAATCGGACGGCAGATTGATCCATCATCAAAGTGTGTACCCAGCATAACATTCCACTCACTGTCAGTAGCCAATAGAACAGTCCTGGAAGACTACACTATATTTACATAGCTATACAAAGTCCTTTTTTTTTTTTCTATGAAAAAAGGTGTTTGTACTTACCTAAGGTCACCTAAAGTTGATACGAGGTTTACAGTAGCTTCCATACTCTGCATTAGCCTTCAGACACTTTTATTCATTTCTTAGGTGATTTAAATAATTTATTCATGTTACTGGAACTAGTTATAAGAAATATAAAATATACAAATAAAAAAAAAACTACAGTGTACTGTTGCATACCATCAGAAAGGACAGGAGGATATCCTGATTGGGGCTGGTAAGTATTCTAACCCTCCCCTCACTTCCTTCCTCTAACTCTCCCTTCGTGGTGCCTAACCCCGAAAACTCCCAGGGTGGTGCTTAACCCTAAATCTCCCCAGGGTGCCTAATTCTAACCCCCCCTTCCCGCACCTTAAACCTAAACCTCACGGGGAGTGCCTAACCCTAACCTCCCCCAGTGGTGCCTAAACCTAACCCTCCCTGGGGGGGGCTAACCCTAAGTCCCCCTAGGGGTGCCTAATCCTAACACTTCCCCCCCCCACGGCTAGCAGGATGCACCAGACTTACCTCGATCAGTCTGGTGTCTGTCTTCCAGCGTCGAGATTAAGATAGGCATCAGTGTTTCGATGCCTCTCATGAGTCCCGTCGTGGGCTTTAGGTGTCAGTATTTAGACCGGTGGCATTCAGTCCGCCAGTCTAATAACTGCATCCCGTGGAATACTTATTGATTTATTAACAACTGTAGGGCAATATAGCAGGTTTTCCTCATCACTGCTTTATGATATAATCCAAAGCAGAGAATACATCAGAGGTGAGCGGTTCGTTTTTGGCTTGGATCTTCCTGCCAAATTAGGATCTCAGAATGAGGTAAAACATCATCCTTCACTGACAAAACATCATCTTTCTCAGTGCAAGATGATATTTTGCCTCGTTCTGAGACATGAACTTGGCGTGAAGATCCAAGCCAAAACCGAACCGTTCACCTCTAATTATTTTGAGATTATTAAGGTTTGTCTTCATTATTTTTATTATATGGCGCCACCAATGGTCTCTAACACTGTACAGGGAAAAATTACAAAGTTACACACAAAAAATACAATAAACAGGTTCAAACAGACAGTGTTGAAGTCAATGCAAATGATTTATTACAGCAGGCAGATTAGTTCACAGGCAGATCCATCTACTATGATACCATTTTTCTCCACATCCATTACAAGTTACAAATGTCATCATCTCTTCATCTGGGTTCCCAGAGCGTACCCAGCCCGGAAGGAAAAGTGTCCCCCTGGAAATCATGGTAACTGTACAGTCAAACGTCTCACATTTCCTACATTTAATCTTATCGGTTTGGGTGCCATCAACACATTGGGGAAGCTGGTGCTCCTGAACACATGTCTGAGTATAACTAGCCCTAAGTTTTCTGAGCTCATCACTTGCCATCTCCATTGCATTCATTCCAGCAAATGTCTTTGGGCTCAGCGATCCGGAACAAATTAGCTCTTTCAAATGCAAATTTTTAGGATTTTTCAGATTGGAGATTTTACTTCGTATGCAGCTTCTGTACTTCTTGTCATTTCCAGCATACATACTGTAGATACTCTCCTCAAGCTCCCTAACAAATGCTTGGTGTTTTTCCTGCTGACCCTCTGCAGACTTAAGAGTCAAAGCCTGATACAATAGCTCTCTGCATTTTGTTCTCATATCCTCTATAGTCTGTTCCTGGAGACCCTGGTTTTCCACACTGATCTGATTACAACACACTGCTTGACTGATTGGCTTTAGATTTTGATCCTCTGAGGAATAATCATCACTTGTGCTATCCAGAACTGACTTTTGTTGCATGTTTGGGACAGCTGTATTGTCAGAACCTTCTTTGTGGTCACCTGCACATTTGTCATGAACCTTGCTGGTATGCAGATAATTGTCTTTGTACAAGAATTTCCATTTGCATAGTAAGCTCTTTGCTTTTCTTTTCAATGCTCCTTCTGGACAGCTCTTAAGTACTCTGTACACAACTCTGATTACATCAGTCTGTTGCAGGGTTTCAAAGCAAACCTTTACTGTTTCAAAGTAAGAGAGGTGGTATGTAATTTCCTCATAATTTCTATCATTTAAAAGCCTCTCCACTTGTAAAGCTTTGTAGATCAGCTGCTTAATAACCTGTGCAGCTAACATTCCTAAGGTTGGAAAAGGATACATAATAAATATGAGACTTTTAGTTAAAGAATGAACAGACGTTCAGATATTTTGCTGTATATGATCTTAAGCAAAAATTTGGTACAAACCACAAATATATAAAAAAAAACCTCCATATAAAGGGAGCTGAACGCACAGAGGTTCTCAAACACCGCCATTACAGTCCAGGTTTTAAGGATATCCATGACTGAGGCAGTAATTAAGTCACCTGTGCTCAAGCATGGATATCCTTAAAATCTGGACAGTAATGGCGGAGTTTGGGAGCCTGTCTTAATAAGTTTTATCTTAAATATGTAATTAATTAAATAAATGACCTCACTTTAGATATTAAAACTAAAAATATCTTAAAAACATTTACAATAGTTTCACAATACCTCTGTTTAAGTACAGTATAAAATATATAATACTGCTAATCACAGTAAGTTAAATTACAGTAGATAATTATGTAGCCAAGCTCTATTCTGGTCAGGTCAGCAGTAAACTATCATTATTATTGGACCTGATTCAGAGTTGTACGGTAATGACAACGCATTTGCGAATTTCGCTGCTTAGCAATTGCTATAATATGATAATGCATCAGCCGGTGGAATTTGTATTGAGACTCGCACCGGAGCCCTCGTAGCTGCCCGCTACTGTGTACACACATGCAGCACTTGATGCAGATCCTGAAAACATTGACTCCTCGAGTGAATCTATGGTCACTCAGAATGGCTATGGTAACTGAGATGATGAAGCTTTGGCAGACGCTGGCTGGTACACACCTAGGTAATAGCCCCGTCACGCCCGCGTTTTGTCCGGAACTCCCTGTAACCACCCACAAAACGGTCTCTCCCTGGCAATCAATTGCGAGTGAATCCTCACAGCGAGCTCAATCGCTATTCATTTGCTGCATGTGCGCAATGCGCAGACCACCAATAATCGCCCAACTGCGTGAACATTGGCATAGTGTTCAACTCTGAATCAGGCCCATTATTTTTGAAATAATAATATATAAATGCAGATATATTGTGTGCATCTGGCAGTGTGTACAGGCGACCGACCGTCCTGTTATGCTGGCCACAAGAACCAGAACTGGATGGGCAAATATAAGTCCCCACCAAAGTTGTGATGTCTGGCCAGATACTGTATATTGAATGGCTGATTGGTAAGCGTGTATGCTTACCAAATTGGATGCACGGTCAGCTGACTGCTGGGTTGGCAAGGTGTGTACCCCACATTACAGTACATTGCAGAACATGGACTACGAGTTTTATAAGCTTGCTGCATCAGCAGTCATAATAAACAAGCAGTCCCAGCTGAATCCAAAGGTTTGGAGCCCTTTGTTGGCATGGTATAAGTGAGGAAAAGAATATGAGGGAAGAAGGCCCTGCTCTTGAGAGATTACAATCTAAAGGGAAGACAGACCAATGGGTGACACAAGTGGGAGAGACATTGAGCGAGGAGCATGTAGGTAGAGAGCATACATTTGAAATAAAGGAAGTATGTATTGGAGGGTGATTTCTTCCACTGTCACTTGGTGGTTCAAGAACACTTTTGCAGCTATCTGGTGCATTTGGAAGGTTGAGGCATGTATCTGCATAGATGAGCAGTAACCGCTGGAGTGAAAGAGTCCAGAGCACAGGTTCTCAAACTCTGTCCTCAGGACCCCAAACAGTGCATGTTTTCCATGTCTCTCTCATAATCACAAGTGAGATAATTAGCTCCACCTGTGGCTCTTTTAAAATGTGTCAGTGAGTAATGAATACTCCTGTGCACCTGCTGGGTGACCTGGAAAACATGAACTGTGTGGGGTTCTGAGGACCGAGTTTCAGAACCCCTGGTCTAGAGTAAAACGGAGACATTGTACTGGGAAACAGCTTGGGCAGGGCAGGAGAGGGAGACAATGGGGTAGAGGAGTGAGCGGAGCAGAGAGGATAAGGACATAGGGGGTTATTCAGCCTTAGGGCAGTATTCAATTAGTTTCGCACCCGCAATAAAGTTTCTGCGGAAACTTATCGTGCGCCCCCCCCGCTATTTGCATATTCAATTCCAAAAGACGTGAAAACGGCGACACGCGAAGTCAGAACAGGCGGAAAGTGGTGTCGGAATCGGGGAAATTAGCCTATACCCCCCCATAAAGATGCAGAAACATTGGGGATCAATGTAGTAGTTCCCGATTAGCCCTAAACTTTTTGGGGTACTTAAGTTGGTACAAATGCCTCCAATTAGAGTCTTTGCACAAGTGGTGAAGAATGGCATAATGCAAATTTTTGGGGAGTAAATAAGTAGTCCTGTCAAATTTTGGGTACTTGAAATTGGGTGCAAGCATCTTTTAATGTCTCTAAAGTGAAATAAAAAAAAAAAAATGAATTCCTCCCCCCAAAAAACACCTGCAATCCCCAAAACACTAGACCCTTTCTTAGAGCACCACCAGAACCTTATTTCACTAGTTTGCGAACTTGTCCCCCCACTTTGCACTTTTTTGCCCCTAAATTCAAAGTACTATTTTGGGGTGTTCTTAAGTCTTTTTCTGGAATCTTTTGATGCAGTTGTCCTTTGGGGGGCTGTCCCAAAGGTTCTGAGATTTCCCCACCTTTGCACCCCAAAATAAAAATTTTGCACTTCTTTTCTCCACCTATTCACAGGCAAATCTTTTTTGCGTATTACATTGCATTGACTTTCCGCGTACGCGAAAAGCGGATGGAATTGAATACAGTGATAATTCTCTGACAGGCGAAAAGTCGCAATCGGCGTTACTTTTCAGCGGATCTCGGCTTTCGCGGCTAATTGAATACGGCCCTTAGACGGTATTGCTATATCAGCTACTACCATGATTATGATAATCTGCGTGATCCTCGGCCAGCTGAGTGACCATGAAGTCAATCAAGCCTGCGATCGTAGATGCACAAAAGAGGCCAGGAAATCTTCATCAGCTGACGGAAATCCTGGCCTCTTCCCTCCTCCCAATGGCAGAGACATGCCTCTGTTTGGGTAAACGGAGGCCATCGCCTCCCCATCCAGAAACTGCAGCAGACTGTTTTTTTTTTTTTTTACAGACTTTTTTTTTCTTGACATCTTCACACTGCGACTCCCATCGCTGATATTATCGGTGACACGGCACCTACAGAATGTTATTTTATAACACAGTGCCACTCCCTGGCCCTGAACACAAACAAGTTTTAGAAACTTTTTTTCTTTATTGTTTTAACAAATTACAACTTCACATGGCGACTCCCAGCGCTTATATTAATGGTGGCATGGCACCTACTGAACGTTATTTTTTAACACAGTGCACTGCCTAAACAAGTTTTAGGACAATTTTTTTTTTTTCCTTTTAACAAATGACACAAGTTCACACTGCAACTCCCAGCACTACACTGGCATGGCACCTGCTGAATGTTATTTTTTAACACAGTGCACTGCCTAAACACACAAGTTTAAGTGCAAAAAAAAGTTTTCTTTTTTTTTTTTTTTTAACAGAACTGTGACTCACAGCGTTATTATTTGACAGTTTTATTTTAGTTTTTTTTAACATGCTTTCACTGAAAACAGTGCCTCACAGTCAGGGCCGGATTAGTAATGGGGCTGACGGAGCTACAGCTCCAGGCCTACAATCAGAATAGGCCCACAGCCCTGATTTGTGTGTCTGCTGCTGTAGAAAGGAATTTTTCTTTCCTTCTGCAGCAGCCTTAGGGCCAACCATGCCCCCCCCGCCGCGCTTTACCCCCCCCATCCCGACTGTGACACCGGAACGCCGGTGAGCAAACATACCGTAAGGGCAGCGTAATGGAGGGCTGGGCTTCTCTAGCCCTCCCAGCGCTAGTAACAGCGAATTGGCAGCAGCGGAGCCTACGTGTCACTGCGTGTGATGTCACACGTTCCGCCCGCCGCCACCAGTGCACCGCGTCCTAATGTAGCCTGTCCAAGGCCAGGCACCGTCCTTCTGCAGCAGCCTGAGGGCCGACCAACTCCCCCCTGGCTTGCTGAGGGCACCGGAGCGAGTTGTCTCATACAGGAAGAGCGCCGGACCGCAAGAGTTTTTGTGCATATATATATATATATATATATATATATATACTGTGTTTGTGTATGTGTATATATATATATATATATATATATATATATATATAAACTGTATGTGTGTGTATATATCTAAATAAATATTTACACATACATACACATTGGCCGATGCCCTCACAACAAAAGCAAAGCATGCAGTAGAGTGAGGTGCGGCACTCGGCGCAATAGCAGGCATAGACAAACGGATATAATCAACGTTTCAGTGTTAGTAACGCTATTGTTAGTATATATATATATATATATATATATGGGATGTGCAGGCTCGGATTAGTTCGGACTTCCCGCCAAATTTGGATTTTTTTTCCCTCCAAAAATCGGGTCTCAGAAAGAGGCAAAACGTCATTTTTCATGGGCAAACATCATCATTTCTTGACAAAAGTCCATGAAAGATGATGCTTGTCCATGAACGATGACATTTTGGCTCTTTCTGAGACCAGATTTTTTGCGGGAAAATCCAAACTAATCTGAGCCTGCACATCGCTTACATATATATATGTAATAGGCGATTAATATCTCTGGTAATATGATTGAGTTCGTCATCATTACTAGAAATATGAAGCAGAATTACCTTATACATTACCCGTGATTTTGCACACTGCGAGGTCGGACTGAGACAGTGAGCTTAATTAAAGCACAGGTCACTTATTTTGCAGTCACGGTTCACATACTTTATTTTAATATTTAATAATATTATTATTTTTTTTTTTATAGGACAGGTGTATGCTTCATATAATCAAAAAGGGGAGAGAGATTAAGATGGTTCAATGTATGTGGGTAGCTATTCCCCATGATGCTAGCCACACCCCACGACACAAACCACGCCACCACATTACTGGTCACACCCCCATATCAGTAGTCACACCCCCTGCGATAGTACACAATAGGCCCTTCATAGATTTCAGCTCCAGGCCCATGAGGACCTTAATCTGGCACTGCTCACAGTGCTGCAACCCACAACCCTTCACAGTCTGACAGCCACAGCAGAGCTTGCAGCCCACAGCCCTTCACATATACCCCTTTTACACCAGAGCTAAAACCCGGGTTTTTGATGGGCTAACCTGTGCAGCTCCCTGGTGTAAAAGGGGAGAGGGTTGGATCGCCGGGTCGAGTGACCCGGCAATCCAACCCAGGTAACTAGCAGGGTTTAACACGGGCGTAGAACAGCGCACTCCGGGTCACGATGACCTGAAGTGCACTGCTAGCCGGCCGATTGGTCCGACTTCAGTGGCGCTTGGAGATGACATCTGGAGCGACTGTTTGCCCGTCGCTATCCGGGTCTCGCGCATACGCACGACTGAGCCGGCTACGACGTGCGCATGCGCACTGGGCCACCATTGACCCGCTTGCGAGCACTCAGCGCTCGTGAGCGGGTCTGTATCAGGCCCACTGTGCTTGCAGCCCACAGCCCTTCACTAATACCCCTTTCAGACATAAGAACTGGGAAATACACAGTTATTTCCCGGGTCTATCAACCCTGGAAATTCCCAAGTCTTAAGCAGCGTACACACTTAGTGATTAGGAAAGACAGTACGATTACGACATTGTAATCATACAGTCGTTTCTGATCCCCTGTAGTGCCTACACTGAACGATATGTCATTCAGTGCAGACATCCTCCCTCATCCATGAACATGGCCAATCTGTCGTTATCGGCAGATTGACCTGCATGGTAAGGTGATGATAGATGGCGGAAACTACTTGCGGGTGCGCGCATCGCTGGTCGTTACTGACATTATAGTGCACGATTAGTGAGCGATTGAACGATTACGATGTTGTAATCATTCAATCGCACATTAATATCGCCAAGTGTGTACGATGCTTATGTCTGAGATCCCCATTCACACCACACCAAAACCTGGGAAATTCCAGGGTCGGAAACGTTCACACTGAACCCGGGTATGCCCTGGAATTTGGTGTGGATTTAAAGGGGTCACAGTAATGACATAATATAAAGGCCATAAAGTTTGTTTCCAATGTTTCTTTTTTATTGAAGACCAATACATTTTTACATTCCAATTTAAGAAAATTATGAATATAGCCTCTATAAAGTTTCGGTCTATTCAAAGACAAAATTTTCACATAAAAAAGTTAAACATAAAACGGGCGTTTCGTGAGAGGAGGGCGCTGTTCTCTTAGTCCGATGGCCGGCAGCGCACAGAGCGCTGCACTGGTAGAGTCTGGGCCCAGAGTCTATAGCACATGCGCAGGTCACCGGAAAAATGGCCACAGCGGGCATTTTCCCTGTACTGCGCTTGCGCAAAACAATAGAAAAGTGGCATTTTGCAGGTATTTTTACAGTGCTGACACCGGTGCCGACATGGAATTCCAGAGGGATAAGTATAATATGGGTCCTAGGTGTGCGGTGCGGGACCCTACACCAATTATAAATATGCCCCTGACATAAAATAATACACACTTAAATTGGTTTGCTCCCCAGTCACGTGGTCCGGGTGACTGCAGTTGATGTTATCTGCAGCTGCACAGAACAGCCAATGAGAGCATTTCTAAAAACCTGGGTTGGATGCAATCACACTAGAGACTACCCGGGTTGCGCCCGGGAAAAACCCTAGTACAGAGCAGGGTCACTGACCCAGGACTTCGACCGGGTCCTCTCTGTTCACACATTGCAATAATCCGGGTTGATGCACGTTCACGGACAAAAACCCAGGTTTTTGTTTTATGTCTGAAAGGGGTATGAAAGGGGTATAACACAGTCTGCCTTTCAGAGTCTTTGCTTTGTTGCACCCCACAGCACTTCACTAAAGGCGCGTATCCACTTGCCGATATAAATGGACGATTACGACATGGTTATCGTTCATTAATTGTGCAGTAAAATGCCGACAACGACCAGCGATGTGCACTCCCGCTGGTCACTGTCGGCATCGCTCGAACATGATGGTCAACCTGACGATATTGTCAGGTTGAATATGTTCGGGGATGAGGGAGGGTGCCTGCACTGAACGACATATCGTTCAGTGTGGGCACTGCACAGTATAATGAACGACTGAACGATAATGATATCGTAATCGTCAGTCCTTCATTGTCAGCAAGTGGATATGCGCCTTAACACTTAGTGCTGCAGCCAAAAGCCCACCCTAAACCTCCGGTGTACTATGCGAACTTACGCCCTCGATCACTAGGAAGGGACTTTTATCAAATCCCCATCATGTGAGATCCGACTGGGGGTAGATGATGTTTTACATTGTTTTGGATTCCCGAGTCTGGGGAAACTGAGCTTGAACTCGAAAGTACTCAGATATGCAAAATTCGGAACCGAACCCGCTAATCTCTAATGGGTAAACAATTGTCCAATCCTCTGGGGATCCAACTTCAGACCAGACTGTTGACATAATCCTGCTGGAGACCTGGACGCAGATTCAACACCCAATATAAACCTTCACACCTATTCAATTTTGCAGCAGGTTTCAGATCTGCATCTGCTGAAACCATCTACAAAAAGGATTGTACCACCGTACATACTTTTTCAATCTTTGGAAGACCAGCTGCCACTCACTGGCACGAGAGTAGCTACAGTAGGTGCAGAGAATGAGGCTGCTATGGGGCCCAGGCCTCCTCTGGGGCCCGGCCTACTCCCTGCTCCGAGTTACACTGCCATCTCCTCAGTCACGGCTTTTCTATTCTCACCAGAGTGCTGCTGCAGGGCATCTGGGCCCAGAGCTGATCTAAGCTACAGTCATCTCTAGCTGCTGCTGCATGACTTAAGGTGGGTACATACTTGTCCAATCCACTGGGGATCCAACTCCAGTCCAGACTGTTGCCACAAACTACTGGAGACCTGGATGCAGATTCAACGCCCAATATATGCTTCCATACATATCCAATATTGCAGATCTGAGATCATTATCTGCTGAAACAATTTACTAAAAATCATTGTGTCATTGTACGCACTCTTCCAATCTTTGGCAGACCAGCTGCCACTCGCAGGCAAGGGCGTAGCTACAGTAGATGCTGATAATGGGACTGCTATGGGTCCAAGGCCACCTCTTGGGCCTGGCCCTCTCTTTGCACCAAGTTACACTTCCATCTCATGAGCGTCAGCTTTTCTATTCTCCCCAGACTGCTGCTGCAGGGCATCTGGGCCCAGAGCTGCCAGTATGCATTGTGATGTCACAGCCCTATATAAAGAATTTCCATCTACTGGCATATTTTGTGGTGACATTTTGTCCCACATTGATAAAGTAGGCCCACAGCTGATCTAAGCTACAGCCATCTCTAGCTGCTGCCTGCATGCATTGTGATGTCATAATGCAGATCACAGCTCTATAAAGGATGCCGAGCAACTGGCAGCCATTTTGTGGTGACATTTTGTCCTACAATGAAACTCTCTGAGTAGTTCCTTCTTTATTTAAGCGACTTTGGATAACGACTGCTGATCTGGACTTTGGATTACATTTTACATAAGGTTCTCAATAGCAACATCTTCAGAAAAAAGAATCCAAATAACATCTTCAGGTAAGGACTATATAAAAATTGTTGGCCTGTCACCCTTACCCCTTCAGACATCTCCCTCCATTTTATCTGCAGTTTTTGCACCATCAGCCGTGGGCGAAAATAATTAAATTCCCCCCACTGTCCAGATTTATTATATTGAATATTATATATTGTATTGTATTGAATCGTCCCAATAAGGAGCAGTTGGCCTTCACCTTAGGCAGGAACCCTTTTCCCTTAGAGCCATACATGCTTACTAGAAGTCTTTTGCCCCCAGGATTTGCAAAGGTAAAAAGGACAGAACCATTAACCAGCGAACAATGTAAGAGAGTTAGTTAGCCCAAGCCTTGGGTCAACAGTAGGCGCTAGCCAAAATACAGAAGTTACAGGATCAGAGACACGAAAATACATCTCCAACTGCCTGATAAATACTTGCTTAAGTAGCCCAATAATCACAGTGAATTTATCAAAGGTGGATGTGGGTGAAATAGGAATTAGCACCGCTCATACTATGGGGGTCTTTCTATTTATTCCCAGGATCTCCTCTTTTCTTGATAAAGTGACTTATCTTAAAACAAACAAGAGTATTTGCGCCTCTAATCCATGAACTTTCATTTGCTCGATCTGAGGGGAAAGCCAAACTCCAGCCAAGAAATATTTAGAATCATTTGTTAAATTAACAACCCTCTAAGCCAGTGTTTCCCAACCTCGGTCCTCAAGGCACACTAACAGTCCAGGTTTTAGTGATATCCATGCTTGGGCACAGATGGTTAAATCAAATAACTGAGGTTCTTATTAAGACACATGTGCTATCCTTAAACCTGGACTGATATACCGCTTTTATAAATTCCGGGTTTGACCCAGAGGTTGGAATAGGGTTCCAAACCAGATCAGACTCGGGTCGGTGCCATTCACACCGGAGCCGGGTCTGCATTGACCCGGCTCTTCCAGCATGGAAGTGGACGCTTGGAGATTATGTAATCTTTAAGCGCCACTGAAGCCGGACAATTTGCCGACATGCGGCGTGCTCCAGGTCATCGTGACCCGGATCAAGCCGTTTATACTGCAGGGTTGCACGGGTCATTCCTGTGTTAAATCCTGCAAATTACCTGGGTTGGATTGCCGGGTCACTCTACCCGGGAAACCAACCCTGTCCCCTTTTACACCAAGGAGCTACCCGTGTTAACCCTGCAATAACCTGGGCTTTGGCTCTGGTGTAAAAGGGGAATTAGTGTGCCTTGAGCACCGTGGTTGGGAACCTCTGCTCTAAGCTGAATTTTCAATTTTTGGTGGCGTTATATATTTATATATATTTTTTTAGAACACAAGGCAATGGGCAATCATGTGCTGGCCTGGTGTAGTAAAGCTATTCATAGCTAATGTCTGATTGGCTGCCATAAGTTACAATATGTGTTTTCTTTGCATTGTTTTACTAAATTATATTTAATGAATCTTTCATGTTGAGGTTTGTGCTTAAATAAAGCATAGGCTTTGTCCACATAGAGCAGTGATTTTCAACTTTTTTCAACTGCTCCCACTACTCAATTACTTCTATTTATATTTCACCTTTGGAGCTGTGCTCATATATTAGCAGCACTGTTCTTTTACCTGTATTTTGAACATCTAACCACATTTATCCACACTGTCTCCACATCACACAGCCTCCACTCCAGTTTTCTTCTCACTTATTACCTCATCTACAGCATGAACACCTTTACTTCAATCACCCCCCTTATTCAGTGTCTACATAATCCTCTGCTTTACTTACTTTTTCCACCCCTATCCTCCCCTTCTAGCCTGCTCCACTTGCAGTTCCCCCTTTTTTTCTCTCACCAGTCTCCCTTCCAACCCTCTAATTCTTCTCTCAACCACCCTTCCCGTTCCTCCACGGACTTGCTACCCCACCACTAAGCCCTATTACCTACTGTCTCTGCCGGTCCCCTCTAGGGCTGCCATGAGAAATCTTGGACCCAAGTATAGCAACATCCTGGGGGTCCCCTCCTGGAGGGGGCGGGGCCACTGCATGTTGGGGATGGCTGCACCTCTATGGGTGGGCCTAGCATGTAAGAAGCACCCACTAACAGGAGCAGGGAATAGCAACCAGCAGCCGGGACTATAGTACTCACTATTAGGATGGCGAGGCAGTCCCATATAGCCACATTTTTAGCTGGATGTATTTACAGTAGATTCTAAAATGTAACAGACAAAAATTTTAGGGCAACTACTTTATTTTGTACATTTCTCATGCAAATAACACATAAATAAAATCTATTTTTGTCATATAGATGAACGAAGGACTTAATTTTGACACAACACAATGTCATCTTATAACATACACATTCTGCGGCATATATCCTAACACACTGCTCCATGCTCCTTCCTCGCTATCTACCCATCTGTCTCGCCCCTGTCTGTCTGCCCCTCCCCTTTAAAATGTAAGCTCTCACGACCAGGGCCCTCGTCCCTCATGTGCTTTGCCTCCCTACTTATACTATCATGTACTGCTAACTCCCCAACTGGCACCTAACACTTGGTTGCTGATGTCCTGCTGCTTGTGCTATGCTGCAATGTTTATAAACCATGTCCTGCCTTGTTTTGTACTACTATTACTGTTTTTTCTTGTGTGCTCATTTACGTTCTGTGTAAGGCACTACGGAACCTTTGTGACGCCATATAAATAAAGGATTATAATAATAACTCGAGGCACACTACGCAAGATTTAAAAATTGCCAAGACACATATGCAGTTGCTGACTTGCGTATGTGACAGACTAGGAATAGGTCACAAAGATTAAACTTTTTTTTCGGACAGGGGGCCTGATTCAGAGCCGGACGCTCTGACAGAGCGCTCGCTCTGAATCAGGGCCGGGCTATTTTTTTTTTTTAGAACGGCCTCCTGACCGCCTGCATAGCTGTGGGTGACCACCCACAGCTATTGCGAGCGACCAGGAAGATGGTCGCGATGGTCAAGACCATCGCAACCATCGGGCTTGCGACGAGATCCTTGTGGTAGGGTCTCGTTGCCGCAAGCCCCAGAGAGCTTTCGGCTCAAACAGACCTGAAAGCTCTCCCACTGACATCACTTGTGATGTCAGTGGGGCCGCCCCCAGACGGAGGCGTTCACATGGGAACTCCTCTGTCTGGGCAGCCACTCCCCCGGCCCGCCCACCAACATCGACAGCACGCCCCCTTTGGTACGAGATCTGGAGCGACCGATTGCCCGTCGCTATCCGGGTCTAGCGCATGCGCACGACGGGGCCGGCTCCGTCGTGCGCATGCGCTCTGGGCCACTATCGACCTGGTTGCGAGTGCTCAACGCTTGCGACCGGGTCTGAATCAGGCCCAGAGTTTGCAATTGCGTTTGCATACAACTCTGAATAAGGCCCAATATGTCTACTATAATAGAAGCAAATAAATGATAGTTACTTTCAATATTTTTCCACTCTACAATGTGGTTACAAATTTTAGGAATAGTAAACAGACATTACCAAATGTACACTGAAATGCCTTCAGAGCTTTAGCTTAAAGAGAGCAAGGGCATGGACTGATGCTAATTTAATAAGTATAATTGTACCATGGGTTATTCAAAAATAAATACATAATAATAAATAATAATACCATGGCTCCATATAAACATGCATAAAACTACAATTTACATGTCAGCCATTTAAGTCTATGCCTTACCCATTGGATACTCAGAACACTATTTCTGCACTTATCTATCTACAGAATAATGTTTCACCCTCACCAGCAAACATTATATATGTAGATAGGCATCCAAAAAATGTATCTTGATAGAAGAGTGAAAGATCTATTATCCTAGGATGCAGTGGACTAACACAAAGGAATGTGGGTGGTGGTGGGTTTGCAATTAATCTAAATTTAAAGCTGTATAGCAAAACTAGACAGAGTGGCAGACATAGTAAGAAAAGCCTCAACCCACATTTACCATCAGAGGGAGATCTCTCACAACAAATTACTATGGTTTAGTTTGCTCATGGAGTTTTCTAACAAAATGCAGTACAGTAGTAGTCCAGCATTCTGGAGAAATTTCTATTTATGTTATACATAACAATGCAAAAAAGATATATTTTCAATATGTTAAATAAGAAAAAAGGCAGAAAAATAAATGAAAAATAAATGTAACTACAGCATTATTAAAAAAATTGCTTTCCATAATTTCTCCACACTTATGCAAATATGCATATAACAGCCCTTTGACTCAATTTAAGTACCCTAATTACTTGTATTAGGGTTATTAATACACTTCTATATTGATTCTCTGGGTGTGTTAGGCTTTATTGGGGGTACAGACAGATTTCCCCCAAAAAAACTGACCTTTATGCCAGTTCGCTATTCGCTGCATTCGCCAATATGCGTTTTTCGTCTGTTTTACAATTGACCAGGGCGAAAAGCATGTGCGGGCATTTAGATAGCAGGCAAAAAATTCACCTCAAAACGCGAATGAGGCAAAAACATTGCGCTTTTCTCCGATCTCGGCTTTTCACTGCTAATTGAATCCGCCCCTTTGGCCCATATTCAATTTGAGGCGAAAAGCCGGAATCGGCAAAAAAGTTTCGCCGATGACGTAATTTCGCCAGGCGGAAAAGTATCGCTGTATTCAATTTGAATGCAATGCAAAGAAACTGTTAATAAATAATAAATAGGCGAAAAAGTTTCGCCTATGAGTAGCAGGTGGTAAAAAGTTCACAATTGGAGTTTTGAGGTGCAACGTTGCGAGAACCCCCGTGCAGCCTTCAGACAGTCCCCCAAAGATAAACTGTGTCAATTTAAAAAAAAAAACAGTTAACACCCCAAAAAATCACTTTGAATTTGGGGGCGAAAAAAAAAGTTGGGGAACAAAGTTAGAAAATAGCGAACTTGACTCTGGGGGGTCCCCCCAAGTATGTCCCATGTGTTTTTTTCATTGCAGGGGCTTGCGACAGGTGGATTTTTCACTTTTTTTTAAACAACTTTAGCAATTTTAAAATATACTGACCCCCATTTTCAAGTACCCCAAATTTGCTAGGGATAAGCTATTTTCACAACAAAAAAATTCAGAATACTATTCTGCACCACTTATTCAAAACGCTATTTAGCAGCTATTGAGCCCATTTAAAAACACCAAATCCCTTCAGCAAGCCAAATCGGGGGGTACCATAGCTATCCCCCATGTCAGAGCATCTTTTTGGGGGTGTCAGGCTGATTTCCCCAAATCTGACAGTACTTTCCACTTGTTTAAGTTTTGCCGGGTCCCGTTTTCGCCTACTTTCAAATTGAATACGGGGATACGCGGACACGCGATGTAGGCTGGGAGGCGGAAAAGTATTGCAGGTCCGCTCAAATTGAATACGGCTATTAGGAAGCCCAGGAGCAGAGCATTTTTGTCCTTGGTGGAAGATGTTATGTTGGAGGGTAGGCTTTTGTATGCTCGGTGTTGTTGTTGCCACACAATAACTGATCGTTATCAGAAGCTGCAGGCTGCACACCCCCGCACACGTTTTGTACACACAATCCTTATCCGAGGCTGTTAGTACATAGCGCCGTTCATGCGCGCAATTTATAACCCTCGCACATGACGCACCGGTTAGTACACAGCGCCGGGTGTGCTGCGCATTATACCCCTCCCCGTTCATGACGCATGGCTGACCCCGGCATGAGGGACATTATTACCTGGTTACAATCTGGGTAACGCTGGCTGAACTGCTGCAGGCCGCCGGTGACACTGATACACGTCACTACTACAGGAACCCCTCCCTCCCTGCTTCTCCGTCACCGTCACCCCAGCCCAGGACGTCTAATCATGGCAGACAGCGGGTGGCCGATCGGTCCTCCAGCAACGTATATGTGTATACATGACTGTATGTAATTGTTAAAGGCTCGTTGTAACAGGCATGTGACTGCTAGCTCGGAGCAATACACATAGCATGCATTATTGTTTTCTTTTTTAATTGGACACTTTTCCTGATGATGTTGCTGCTACTGGTATTTACCCTACAAACAGTAGCGGCTCCAGATATGGGCAAGCCGGTACGTCACCCGGAGCGCTACTGTTTCCGGAGGGAGCAGGAAACGCCCATCACCCGCCCCGGCGGTATAGGACATATTTAAGCACGCGGAGGAGGGAAGGGGCGGCAACACAGGACGGCGCTGGGCGCAGCGCTGCCTAGCGCCGGCCCTGCCTACAAAATATGCCTGACATAAGTGCATAGATAGGCATTGTCCGCCAGCATTTAAAAGATTGAAGCTCACGACTGCCCAGTTAGGGAACTTTGGAACCATTCACTAACCAGAATGCATTTAGGCCCTCATTCAGAGTCGGTCTTAACATGCAAGCGGTCGCTCTGAATGAGGGCGGCTGCTTGCATCTTGAAGTGCGGCCTCCTGGTCGCTAGCTAAGCTGTGGGTCACAACCCACAGCTTAGCGACCATCGGGGGCTTGCGACGAGACCTTAAGGTTGGGTCTTGGCAAGCGCAAGCCCCAAGGAGCTTCCTGCTTGGATCGAGCAGGAAGCTCCCCACTGACATCATTGCTGATGTCAGTGGGGCCGCCCCCAAACGGGAAGCGTTCCATCGGGAACGGGTTTGGCCGGCCACCCCTCCTGCCCGCCTCCAAAACGGGGCGAGCTGTCATTCAACATCGACAGCTCGCCCCCTTTGGTGCGAGACCCCTAGCGAAGGAGCGCCCGTCGCAAGCCGGGTCTCGCGCATGCGCACGTCGGAGCCGGCTCCAACGTGTTCATGCCCAGTGGGTCAACATCGACCCGGTTGCGAGCGCTCAGCGCTTGTGACCGGGTCTGAATGAGACCCTTAGAATCAAAAATTACGATATAGAAAGCTGTGATATACTGAAGATGGGCTTACATATACAGATTAAAATGTCCGACAGACATGCTGGCAACACCCAATACCGTTGTCATACATAGTCATGGTACGATTTTAATGAACGATAATAATATCGTTCACTTTTTTGCAGTCACCAACCTGACATTGACCAACGGTGTGCGTTTGCACATGGACGATAACGATATCTATGGTCTTCCGGACATGCAGGCCAACTTGGATGATTTTAACACGATTTGCATGTTAAGAGATGACTTCACTGAAATATCTATCATAGATAGCTCAGTGTGTACAACCAAAATCGTTTGCCCTGCACTTCAGAAAGTTGAAGGGAAATATCAGCGATATCGTTGGTTATGCAGGTTGTACTGTGTGTATGCACCATCAGATTATGGCAACGATATTGGATACTGTCAGCATGTCAGATAGTTAAAATGGGACCACCAGTTATCGGATCTTTAAGATGATTTTTCATGTCCGACAGACCGACAATTGCTGCTCGGTCATGGTAATTGATCAATTATCGGGCTGCTAATTGAACATAATATTGATCAGATCAATATTAATTTATTAGAGAGATTGCGATCTCGTATCAATCTAAAATATCAATACAGGATCGCCGATAGGTTATCCCTTACATAAGTGTCAGATTAAGACCCCATAGGGGAATAGGTATTAGTTTGCCAATTCTTCCATAACACTCTGGGCTGAGCACTCGCAAGCGGGTCGATGTTGCCCAAGTGCACACGAGGGAGCCGGCTCCGTCGTGCACATGCGCGAGATCCGAATAACGACGGCCAAGCCGTCGTTATGGGTCTCGCACCAAAGGGGGTGTGCTGTCGATGGTGATTGACAGCACACCCCCTTTGGTGGGCGTGCTGTCGATGGTGATTGACAGCACGCCCCCTTTGGTGGGCGTGCCGGGGGTGTGGCTGCCCAGATGGAGGCGTTCCCATGGGTCTCCGCCTACCGCAAGGGTCTCGTCGCAAGCACGATGGTCGCGATGGTCAAGACCATCGCGACCATCATTTTGGCCGCTCGCTATAGCTGTGGGTGGTCACCCACAGCTATGTGAGCGGCCAGGAGGCCGCTCCAAAAGATAGGAGGGACGGCCCTGATTCAGAGCGAGCGCTCTGTCAGAGCGTCCGGCTCTGAATTAGGTCCTCTATCCACTTACATTAACCCCTTTGCCATTGAGGGTTTTCTCTCTATCCTGTGCTGAGCCTATTTTGACACTTTTTGAGCTGCCCACATACCAACATCAATAGCTGTAATTCATACAGTAACCACATAAATTATACTTGTTTTTTTATTTTAGAAAAAAAACCAAAACTGTATTTACTTGTTTAACATTCCAAACAAGATGTGCTGAAAATAGTCAGAAAAAGGTGTTTTTTTTTTTAATTAAAATTGCAAGAAAGTAAACTAAAGTGAAATGCACCAAGAAATATATTGTGGTTCTTGCTAAGGTATCAATTCATTACCGAGACTGCAGAGAGCATTATTTTACACACAGGTTTTCATACTAAAATCTGCACTTGAAAATTCTGATGTATTTATTTTTGACAGCTTTTGCAATATTAATTGATACCTGTGGTAGAACTTAAGTCCTGGTGCCCAGAGGAAAGCATGACCCAGACTCTCCCTCCCAATCCAAGATCGGACCATCCCCAACCCAAGATTGTAAGGCTGCCTATTTCCCCTGTGCTTAAGGGCAGGAGAAAGCAGTGTGAGTGCAGACATGCATAGGTGCACATAGGGCCTGATTCAGACCTGGTCGCAAGCGCTGTGCGCTCGCAACGGCCAGTGCGCATGCGCACGACGGAGCCGGCTCCATCGTGTGCATGCACGAGACCCGGATAGCGACGGGCACTCCGTCGCTCCGGGTCTCGCAACAAAGGGGGCGTGCTGTTGATGTTGAGTGACAGCACGCCCCCTTTGGTGGGCGGGCCGGGGGAGTGGCTACCCAAACGGAGGCGTTCCCATGTGAACGCTTCCGTTTTTGGCCGGCCCCACTGACATCACGAGTGATGTCAGTGGGAGAGATTTCTGCTCTGTTAGAGCCGAAATCTCTCTGGGGCTTGCGGCAACGAGATCCTACCACAAGGGTCTCGTCGCAAGCCCAATGGTCGAGATGGTCTTGACCATCGCGACCATCTTCCTGGCCGCTCGCTATAGCTGTGGGTGGTCACCCACAGCTATGCGAGTGGCCAGGAAGCTGTTCTAAGAAAAAAAAAGACCGGCCCTGATTCAGAGCGAGCGCTCTGTCAGAGTGACCGGCTCTGAATCAGGCCCATAGTATGGTCTGTGTAAATGGGCACTCACTGCCTCTGTAATGTTACAGGCAGCTGTTACGGATTCCTAGGTTCCGTGTTAACCTCTAGAACCCAGGCTTCCGCCACTAACAGCCATCCGCTGTTCTCTTAGAACTGGCAGACGTTCACCGGTGCTTAAGTGGCCACCTGGACTTAATACTCGGAGTAGTAGAGGTTAACACTGGTTACCGTCGGCAACCAGAGAGTAGCAGAAAATACTGGAAACAGGGAGAAGAGTCCATAATACGGCTAAAAGCCGATGGTGTGGCTAAAGCCGTAGTACAATTAGAAGAGTAATGCAGTGGCTTGGAGGCCAGTGATGCAGCTTTGGGAGCTGGTAGTGTGGCTGTAGAACTGGTGGTGAGATACGGCTTTGAGCCAGTAGAGTGGCTGTGGAGCCGGTGGTGAGATGCGGCTTCGAGAGCCTTTAGTATGGCTTGTGAGCCGGTGGTGAGAAGTGGCTTTAAGCCAAAATACTGGAAACAGGGAGGAGAAGAGTCCGTAATACGGCTAAGAAGCCGATGGTGTGGCTAAAGCCGGTAGTACAATTAGAAGAGTAATGCAGTGGCTTGGATGCAGTGGCTTGGAGGCCAGTGATGCAGCTTTGGGAGCTGGTAGTGTGGCTGTAGAACTGGTGGTGAGATGTGGCTTTGAGCCAGTAGAGTGGCTATGGAGCCGGTGGTGAGATGCGGCCTTGAGAGCCGGTAGTGTGGCTTGTGAGGCGGTGGTGAGATGCAGCTTTGAACTGGTAGAGTGGTTTGTGAGCCGGTGGTGAGATGCGGCTTTGAGAGCCGGTAGTGTGGCTGGCAAGCCGGTGGTGAGATGCGGTTTGAGAGCCGGTAGTGTGGCTGGCAAGCCGGTGGTGAGATGCAGTTTAGAGCTGGTAGTGCGGCTTGTGAGATGTGGCTTTGAGAGCAGGTAATGTGGCTTGTGAGCTGATGGAGTGGCAAGGAAGCCGGTAGCAGCTTGGGAGCTAACGGTGCAACTGGGAAGCCAATGGAGCGCAAACGAAGCCGGTAGCAGCTGGGAAGCCGATATTGCTGGATACAATGCGATGGAAAAAAACAACTGGAATGCTGACCATGCAACAGAGCCTAGAGATCCACTGAAGAACGCTATAGTCGATGAGGCAGCAAGGGGCCAGCGTGCAGAAATAGGGGCAGAAACCAATCAAGTCGTGCTGCGGAGAACACGTGACGTCCGAGGGCGTCCAGATCGCCTAGCAACCAACGGAACAGGAACAACATTGCTAGAAGGAGACAAGTCATGACCGCGTCTTGTAACAGCCGCGAACGGCTAGACTGCTCTCTTCTGCCCACATACCTTGCACCTTGTAGTGAACGCTTCAAATGCTTCTTGAAGTTACACCATCAAAATTTATAATATGTAGAAACAATATTGTAGTTCATTCAAGCTTGCCATGTTGGTAATTGGAAACTCCACATCTCTGTAAAACATAATGTTTTCTATAATGTTTGTTTTCATTAGTGATCACATAAACTTATTGGAACCAGAACATATGAATATTTAATACACCCCTGCAACAAAAAAATTAATATAGGATACTCATAGATTTAATATAAATTTAGTTATTTTTTCCTTAATAGGGCGTGGGGGGGCTCAGTACTATTTATTTCTGTACTGTTCTGCAAAACAAAATGCATCAGTATGCCTAGTACTACTTCACAAGGAACATCTTTACTTCACCAAGTTCTCCCCCCATACACGGTGCTATATGCAAATGATTCAGTGATCCAGTGTCCAATGATTGCAATCTCCTTGAACTCTCTCCGGCAGCTGAAGTGAACGATGTGCAGCAAAAGCTGCACGATGTTCATCAAATCTATCGTGCACGATCTAATGATTTTCATATTCATTAGATAGTGTGCGATATGACACAGTTGCAGGCTCGGATCTGGGAGAATCGTGTCATTGACGCAGAAGCACGGATGGGATCAGTGAGACCCGTCTGTGCTGCTGTGGTTAAAAAAAAAAAAAAAAGGATAAAAATGGCGTACCCCTACCCAAAAGAGCAGCCAGCACCGGGCTTTTATTGACTCAGTGCTGGTTATGCAAAATACAAGGGACAAACGATGTAGGGGTCCCCCATATTTTGCACAACCTGCACTGGGCTCTGATCTGGTTCTGAAAATACAGGAGGAAAAAATTAGTAGGGTACGCTAGAAAAAGCCTGGTGCTGGTTCTGGATAATACAGGCGTATTATCCAGAGCCAGTACCAGACTTTTTCTAGCGGGGGGCTAATGCCACAGCTAAGGGAGCCCTTTCACCTGGTCCCCCAGCCGAAGCATTAATCCTGACCTCTGGTCAGCCCAGTCCTTAGGCTGATTCAAGGCACCCCAGGCCTAGGTGGATAGCCCGGGACTATCCCCAGCACCCCTGGGGCGGTGGGTGCCGAGTTGATAGTGTAGTGACTTTGATAAAAGTAAAAATATTGTCTTTTGCTGTGGAACTACAGGTCCCAGTAAGCCTCCCTCACATGCTGGTACTTGGAGAACCACCAGTACCAGCATGCGGGGCATTACGGGCCCACTGCTACCTGTAGTTCCACAGCAAAAGCAATTTTAAATAACCACAGAACACACACACCGTAGAAAGTAACATTTTATTAAAACACACATGCACACACTATCTCACATACTCACCTACAGTATGTACCCCTGAAGCCCATCGGTCCTCTTCTCCATGTAAAATCCATAGGGTACCTGTAAAAAAAAAATACTATACTCACCTGCTCCTATGCGTGGATCATGTCCTCTTCGGTCCAAAGCAGGCAATCCAGGGTCTTGGCAAAAAAACGAATATCGCGAAGCATACAGACACAGCACTGTCCTCTACGGACGGTACTTCCCGAATGAGAGCTCAGCGGCGGGATTTCACTTTGGAAACCCACCTGCTGAGCGCTCATTGGCCGAGAGAGGCGAGCCTTCCGCCTCTCAGCCAATGAGCGGTTCCCACCATTGATGGTCCGGGGATTTCCGTTTTTTTAGTTTTGCCAAGACCCTATGGAATGCCTACATGGAACGAAGAGGACCCGACCTTCGCATAGGAGATGGTGAGTATGGATATTTTTTTTACAGGAACCCTATGAATATTCTACAGGCGAAGGGGACCGATGGGCTTCAGGGATACATAGGTGAGATAGTCAGGGCTGGCCCTAGCCCAAATTTTTTGGTAAGCAAGTATATTTTTGGCGCCCCCCTATGCAGTGCCCCTTTTACAGTGCCACTGGTAGTGGTCCCCCCTGTGCAGTGCCCCTTGTGCCCCCAGTAGTATTCCCCTTATATAGTGCCCCCAGTAGCAGTTCCCCTATGCAGTGCCCCCAGTAGTGGTACCCCCTATGCAGTGCCCCCGGTAGTGGTTCCCCCCTGTGCAGTGCCCCTAGTAGTATTCCCCTTATATAGTGCCCCAGTAGTACTCCCCCCTATGCAGTGCCCCCAGTAGTGGTACCCACTATGCAGTGCCCTTTATATAGTACCCCCAGTAGTGGTCCCCCCCTTGTAGTGCCCCTAGTTTTAATCCCCCCTTGTAGTGCCCCCAGTAGTATTCCTCCCCCCTTGTAGCGCCCCCAGTAGTATTCCCCCCTGTAGTGCCCCCAGTAGTAATCTCCCCTTGTAGTGCTCCCAGTAGTAGCCCCCCTTGTAGTGCCCCCAGTAGTAATCCCCCCTTGTAGTGCCCCCAGTAGTAATCCCCCCCTTGTAGTGCCCCCAGTAGTAATCCCCCCCTAGTGCCTCCAGTAGTAATCCCCCCCTTGTAGTGCCCCCAGTAGTATTCCCCCCCTGTAGTGCCCCCAGTAGTATTACCCCCCCTTGTAGTGCCCCCAGTAGTATTACCCCCCTTGGAGTGCCCCCAGTAGTATTCCCCTATGCAGTGTCCCCAGTAGTGGTACCCCCTATGCAGTGCCCCTTTTACAGTGCCCCCGGTAGTGGTCCCCCCTGTGCAGAGCCCCTTGTGCCAGTAGTATTCCCCTTATATAGTGCCCCAGTAGTACCCCCCTATGCAGTGCCCCCAGTAGTGGTACCCACTATGCAGTGCCCTTTATATAGTGCCCCCAGTAGTGGTCCCCCCCCCTTGTAGTGCCCCTAGTAGTAATCCCCCCCTTGTAGTGCCCCCAGTAGTATTCCTTCCCCCTTGTAGCGCCCCCAGTAGTATTCCCCCTGTAGTGCCCCAGTAGTATTCCCCCCTGTAGTGCCCCCAGTAGTAATCTCCCCTTGTGCTCCCAGTAGTAGCCCCCCTTGTAGTGCCCCCAGTAGTAATCCCCCCTTATAGTGCCCCCAGTAGTAATCCCCCCCTTGTAGTGCCCCCAGTAGTAATCCCCCCCTTGTAGTGCCTCCAGTAGTAATCCCCCCCTTGTAGTGCCCCCAGTAGTATTCCCCCCCTGTAGTGCCCCCAGTAGTATTCCCCCCCTGTAGTGCCCCCAGTAGTATTACCCCCCCTTGTAGTGCCCCCAGTAGTATTACCCCCCTAGTAATCCCCCCTTGTAGTGCCCCCAGTAGTAATCCCCCCTTGTAGTGCCCCCAGTAGTATTCACCCCTGTAGTGCCCCCAGTAGTATTACCCCCCCTGTAGTGCCCCCAGTAGTATTACCCCCCTAGTAATCTCCCTCTTGTAGTGCCCCCAGTAGTATTACCCCCTGTAGAGTCCCCAGTAGTATCCCCCCCTTGTAGTGCCCCCAGTAGTATTACCCCCTGTAGTGTCCCCAGTAGTATTACCCCCATAGTAATCCCCCCCAGTAGTATTCCCCCCCTAGTAATCCCCCCCAGTAGTATTACCCCCTGTAGTGTCCCCAGTAGTATTCCCCCCCTAGTAATCCCCCCCAGTAGTATTCCCCCCCTAGTAATCCCCCCTTGTAGTGCCCCCAGTAGTATTACCCCTGTAGTGTCCCCAATAGTATTACCCCATAGTAATCCCCCCTTGTAGTGCCCCCCAGTAGTATTACCCCCTGTAGTGTCCCCAGTAGTATTCCCCCCCTAGTAATCCCCCCCAGTAGTATTACCCCCTGTAGTGTCCCCAGTAGTATTCCCCCCCTAGTAATCCCCCTTGTAGTGCCCCCAGTAGTATTCCACCTTCCCCCGCCCCATGCAGTAGAGACGTAATGAAAATTAAAAAAAAAACCACTTACCTGAAACCTGCTCCTGGTCCCGCCGCCGATACCAGCTCCTCCGTCCGCCGCTTTGCATTATGGGAGTGACGTCATGTCATGACGTCACTCCCATTACCCACTGCGGGAGCCGGAAGATGTCCGGCTCTGGCAGTGGGAGCAGCAGCAGCCGATGAGAGTCTGTCTGACTCTCATCAGCTGCTAAAGCAAACACACAGCTGCCGGCTCCAACGGCTGTGTGTTTGTGCTGTGTAGCGCTGACCGAACTCCATCCGGTCAGCGCTACACACGCGGTGCAGCTGTGTCACAGAGAGACAGTCTGCACCATGGCCCGCATGGTACGCAGCTGAGGCGTCCTTCACTATGTGGCGCCTTACGTACCATGAGAGAACCGGCCCTGGAGATAGTGTGTGTGCATGTTTGTTTTAATAAAATCTTACTTTCTATGGTATGTATGTTCTGTGGTTTTTTTTAATATTGCTTTTGCTGTGGAACTACAGGTACCAGCGGGCCCGTAATGGCCCGCATACTGGTACTTGTGCAAGTACCAGCATGCGGGGGAGGCTTGTTGGGACCTGTAGTTCCACAGCAAAAGACAATATTTTTACTTTTATCAAATACACTACACTATCAGTTCGGCACCCACCGCCCCAGGGGTTCCCGGGGTTGGCCCCAGGCTATCAACTTAGGCCTGGGGTGCCCTGGAGAGGGGGACCCCTTTATTTGGGGGGTTTCCAGCTCCCCAGGGATCCACAGCCTGGTCTGACTAGCAGTCAGGGTTAATGCTTTGGCTGGAGGACCCAGTGAAAGGTCTTCCCTGGCTGTGGCATTAGCCCCCCTCTAGAAAAAGTCCGGTGCTGGTTCTGGATAATACAGGGGGACCGTATTCATTTTTTCCCCCTGTATTTCCAGAACCAGGACTGGATCAGAGCCCAGTGCTAGTTGCGCAAAATACAGGGGGGCTCCTACATCGTTTGTCTCCTGTATTTTGGCAACCAGGGCTGGTTCTGACTAGCCCGTTGCTGGTTGTTCTTAAGTACAGGGTATCACTACATTGTTTGTCCCCTGTATATTTCACAACCAGCACTGGGTCACTAAAAGCCCGGGGCTTGTTGCTCTTTGGGGGGGGAGCGGGCCACACTGTTTTTTTTAAACACACAGCAGCATAGACGGGTCTCACTGATCCCGTCCGTGCTTCTATGTCAATGACACAGATGCATGTAGCACGGATCTCCCTGGTCCGTGCTACATGCATCTGTATCGTGCATGACTTGAGTCCGTGTGCACACACACGGAACAATGGGCCTGATTCAGAACCGCGCGTGAGCGATATGCACTTGCAAGCGGGTCGGTGGTGGCCCAGTGCGCATGCGCACGACGGAGCCGGCTCCATCGTGCGCATGCGCAAAGATCTGGATAGCGACGGGCAAACCGTAGCTCCGGGTCTTATACCAAAGGGCTCGTGCTGTCGATGCTGAGTGACAGCACGCCCCCTTTGGTGGGCGGGCCGGGGGCGTGGCTGCCCAGACGGAGGCGTTCCCGTGGGAACGCCTACCATCTGGGGCCGGCCCCACTGACATCACAAGTGATGTCAGGGGGAGAGCTTTCGGCTCTTAGAGCCGAAAGCTCTCTGGTGCTTGCGGCAACGAGACCCTACCACAAGGGTCTCGTCGCAAGCCGATGGTCGTGATGGTCTATTCTATTCTAAAATGTGTTTTGATGGCAGTTTTGCAGCGGTTTTGGCCTTAGTAAATCTTCAGAAATCAAAACCACCACCAAACCACAGTCAAAAGGCATTTAGAATAGAATAGAACAGGGCTGTCATTTAGAAGCCTCTGCAAAACCGCCACCAAACCCCCGGGGTTTAGAACACAATAGAACCCCCCACCAAACTGCCGCTTAGTAAATTTTGCCCTATATGTACAAGCAGCCTTGTTCTTTGAAAACCCAATAAAACGTGTTTTTAAAAAAAAAAAAGTAAATAAAAATAACAAGTTCATCCCATAACACTTGAGCTTCCAGGCTGGGTGTAGTATGATCTTCTGATGGTTTGTTCAGCGTAAATGAATGAGAGACGATAATTGGGGTTTATCACCTGTACATTATAAAGAACCCACTCCATTAGTAACATAGGCCCTCATTCAGAGCCGTTCGCTATTTGTGGTCGCTCGTTTAAAAACAAGGGGTGGCTATTCAAATGATCCGTACGCACATTGCAGTCTGTTCACACCTCTAAGTCTGAACGAGCGAGCAAAACATACGCTCGTTTATTTGTTAAAAACGCCCCCTGGCCGCTCGCATCCTACGTCATGTCCGCTATTTATTAGATTAATCGAGTACATCGACCAGCGTATGAACTGCTCGCTATTCTTGTGGTTGGTATTTGCTACCACAAATTTGCGAGCAGTTCTGGCTATAAAATAACCCAGTGACGTGGTCAATGACGCTGCTGTATTAATTATGCACACCCATAAAACGCCCGTTTTGACCTTTAAGCACGCCTGCGTTCGGATCTCCACTCCCCATTTTCAAGCACCTTCCCCTGTTACCACCCACATACGCCTCATTCTGTCACTCAAAATAGCAGGCCCTCGCTATATTGCGTACCAACGATTTTCGGCCGCACTGACTGGTTCGCGCATGCGTACTAAAAACCGTACGCATGCGCAGATGTGCAAACATCGCTCGGAACGAGCGTACTGCCGCTAACGAGCGGCTCTGAATGAGGGCCATAGTCATGCTTCTTAAACCATTTTACTATTGGGAGGAAAATAGAAGACCTATAGTATCCTTTTGAAAAAAATGCTATAACTTTGTCAATAGTGAGGAGAAATTAGTTCAGTATTGGGCAATAGTACTTTTAGTGGCATCTAAGATACCGTATATACTCGAGTATAAGCCGAGTTTTTCAGCACATTTTCGGCTTATACTCGAGTCATGCCCGCATGGTACGCTGCTGAGTAGCGTACCATACGGGCCGCGGTGCAGACTGTGTCTCTGTGACACAGACTGCACCGCGTGTGTAGCGCTGACCGGACGGAGTTCGGTCAGCACTACACACTGCCAAACACACAGCCGCCGGAGCCGGCAGCTATGTGTTTGGTGTAATCAGCAGCCGCTAAGAGTCTGTCAGATGGCTCCCGCAGTGGGTAATGGGAGAGACGTCGTCATGACGACGTCTCTCCCATTATGCAAAGCGGCGGAGGAGCCTGTAGCAGCGTCGGGACCAGGAGCGGGGTTACAGGTAAGTGGTTTTTTTTTTACATTTCTTTCTACTGGGGGGGCTACTACCGGGGGGTACTACCAGGGGGGGGGATATCGCTACTGGGGGCGCTACCAGAGGGGGGGGATTAATAATGGGGAAACTACCAGGGGGGGATGTTGCTACTGGGGGCACTACCAGGGAGGGGGGGAATACTGGGGGCACTACCAGGGGGGATGTTGCTACTGGGGGCACTACCAGGGGGGGGTTAATACTGGGGGCACTACCAGGGGGGGATATTGCTACTGGGGGCACTACCAGGGGGGGGGATTAATACTGGGAGCACTACCAGGGGGGGATGTTGCTACTGGGGGCACTACCAGGGGGGGTTAATACTGGGGGCACTACCAGGGGGGATATTGCTACTGGGGGCACTACCAGGGGGGGGATTTAATACTGGGGGCACTACCAGAGGGGGATATTGCTACTGGGGCACTACCAGGGGGGGTATTACTACTGGGGGCACTACCAGGGGGGGATATTACTACTGGGGGCACTACCAGGGGGGGATTACTACTGGGGGCACTACCAGGGGGGGATTACTACTGGGGACAGTACCAGGGGGGGATTACTACCAGTAGCTGCTGCATTTCCCACCCTAGGCTTATACTCGAGTCAATAAGTTTTCCCAGTTTTTCGTGGTAAAATTAGGTACCTCGGCTTATATTCGGGTCGACTTATACTCGAGTATATACGGTACATATGTCCTAAAACATATAATATTTTATAAAGTCATGGAGATATAGGTGTAGGAGAGCCACAGAGGGTATGAGTACTAATCTATGATTGTGGGCAGCAGGGTTGGAGCAATGGTTAGCATTACTGCCTCACAGCACTGAGCTCTTCCATTGCCACTCCCCTTTATTTATTACCAGCTATTTATAAAGCACACACATATCCTGAAGCCTTTACAGAGAATATTTGGCCATTCACATTAGTCCCTGCCCCAGTGGAGCTTACAATCTATATTGCCTACCAGATGTTCACAAATATAGGTATAGGGCCTGATTCAGCTTGGATTGCAGTTGTTCATACGCACGCAATCGGCTGATTGTTGCGGACTGCGCATGCGGAAGCATCGCTGTTTGCGTGCACGAACCGGCCACTTCGATCGCAGTGACTACGCAGACCCATCACAGAGTGATTGACAGGAAGGGCCGTTTGTAGGTGGTCGGGGAAACGCAGGGGTGCCAGTGCGTTTGAATACCGTTGCATGGGTGAGCATAAATTATCCACTGCGATGCCTTTACGCAGCCTGAGGCCTCCTAGCGTGCGCTGAAGTTAGCAATTTCTGAGTAAGGTCAGAGCTTGTGTAAGTGTGCATGAGGCTGCGATGGTACTTGATTGTACCAATGTTTTCGTAGTCTTGCTAAATATTATGGATGTGTGTAAGGTAAAGTAGGCGCCCTAATGTAGTGCTGCAGCGGCATAGCGATTGCAATGAATTAGCATACTAGCGCAGTTGAACTGTGTGCATAATCACAGTTGCGATCACAATAGCGATTTGCTGAATCAGGCCCATAGATTGTAAGCTCCATTTGTGAAGGGACAGATGTGCGTGGCCAAATATTGTCTGTAAAAGCACTGCAGAATATATGTGCGCTCTACAAGTAACTTAGTAAAATAAATAATACGATTTAGGAATTTTAATTATAAATCAGCTATTTCCAGCCATAGTGGTTGAATATGGGGACAGTCCCAAAATACATGAAACAAGTCCCCTGTAGATGAGAAGTTACACCAACACATTTTGGACTGGTCAGGCCACATTTTGTGTAGTTTGGCAGGAGTAAGATATAGACAGTTTATCAATTTACAGTAACTTTCGTCTTTAGGTGGTTATAACATGGCGATGCATGGTGAGCTGAATTGTCTCCCATTGTTGAATCGAGAGAGTCAGTTTAATATCTGATTCCCACTGTAGCTGGGTTTTAGATTTTCCCTGGGTGACTTCAACTAACAAGTATTTGTACCAAAACCTTATTCTGCCTTTCTGCTGTACCCCCCAGTGAGTGCAAACAACATAGCTGTTGGTGGCATAATTGGGGAATATTTAATTTTCAGGGATCTTACCACCCATTAAAAAAATCTGAAAGTATTTGAACAGGTCATGGATGGGTAGGTCAAATTGGGTTTGAAGATGTGTAAATAGGAGTAAAGTATTTGTGGATAATAGCGCCACTTTTGTTAAAATCACTTTAGTACACCACACCAACAAGTATATAAATATACTGTATATTCCTTTATTCTAGTCTTAATATACTGAAATGTTTAAGTCTTCCTTTGTAATCCAATTATAATAAAATAAGAAACCAGAGATGCAGCAAGTAACTTCTCACTAGGCTGTGATGTTTTTGTCTGCACTTGCAATTGAATGGCCAATATATCTTGTGTGTGTCGGCCAGTGTGCACCAGCTATATGTCTGTGAATAACGTGTCGTCTGTGCTGCACAGCCGATGCCCAATGTATCTGCCGATATATTGGGGTATCGTGCTGTGTGTATGGGCAGTAGGTCGACCGCCCGTATGCTTGTTGCCGAGACCACGGGGAGGGGGCACGACATGCCCACTGGCCAGCGGGACCTGCAGCCAGATTACAGATGATGGTTGCTCAGTGTGTATGAACAACTATCATCTGCAGATATATCCGCATCTCACTAGATCTGCAGATATATCTGTAAGGTGTGTACCCAGCTCCCAATCCATCCAGGTCACAGCCATTCAGTTATGGGTGGTTCTAGTGAGCAGTTACTTGCAGTGTCTCTGTATGTCTTTTATTTGAGTCTGATTGAAAATTAAGGACAGTTGCAGCTATATATATATATGAATGGGATGTGCACAATGCATTGCAGAAGTGCTTCTACTGTAGCCTATAATTACATGCTCCACGAGAGGTTGCATTTTTAGTTCTCATCCTATACTTTTCATGGGATCCGTTTGAAAGCTATGGGTGGAATTCAATTGTATTCGCGGTCCGAATCTCCCGTCTAAAGTGACAGGAGATCGTGGGCCGCTATACAATTGTCCAAGATGTTCGCGCTGATCGCGCCCATAGAGGTCAGGTTTAGCCGCGTAAAGCAGCTAAACCCGACCAAAGTGATGGGCGCGATCGCGAAAAGTGATGTTTGGGCGCCCAAACATGTCACTTTTCGCACATTTCAGCTCTCATCCCCCAGGGGCTGCGAGCTGAAATGTAGCGCTGGTAGCTCATCGTGCCCGACAGGAGCAAGAATTGAATAGCTCCGTCGGGCGCGATAGCGGCTATAAAGAATTGAATTCCGCCCTTTATGTTATACATCAGTGGATCAGCGTATTTCCATGTTAGTTCAGAGTAATATCATACACAAAATAGTCACTCGCAATAAGGAAAGTCCACACTGCACTTGACATACCTAACATATTTCTCACTAGGTAAGGTCCTTCACTTAGTACACTCCCCCAGTATGCCCCAGTGTCCCCGAGTACTTGTTGAGAATAGATTAGCTTTCTGTGCTGTCTCCATCACTTCAGTGCCGAGAGCCGGCGGGCAATAGGACCTGCCACTGCTCTCTCTGAAGGTCTCTCTAGTATGAACTACAGGGCATAAGCAGCCATGCAGTGTGTCTTCCTCTTCCTGGGTTAACGGACATGCCCCACATGCTCTGAACTACGCTGTATCACTACCGCTTAAGTGCACAAGCATCCCGCTGGCCACAGTAAGCAGCCTGATGGTGCATTCAGCACCAGGCACACCACAAACACCCAGCAACCCTTGCTTGCTCCAGGCAAAACTGCAATACCACCACTGGGTGTTAACCCTTACATATAACAGTTACCCTGTACCTGCTGTTCCACAATATTTCCAGTTACCTGGATAACAAACTGTTCAGCCTAAACTCCATTTCACAATTCCACTAGTGACTATTGTTTTGCACAAATAGGACATATCAATAGGTTATGGGCCCAGTCATCACAGGTACCAAAGTACCCTGTGTGTGAAGTCTGTAGTGAGTCTGACATTTAGATCATCATACAGCATGCACTGTGCAGCAGCAGCCAGCATGAACGTCATGAAACAGAGGCTCAGAGAAATATGCCACAGAAGTTAGCTATGGAGAAGCAGCTAAAACGTGAGAAGCTGGAAGACTACAACTAACCCAGGTGACGGTGCTATCCCTGATGAAGTAGATAGTGCCATGGGTACCATAGCTTAAGGGTGGAGTAACACATTTGTTTCATAATTTATGGGAAAGTGTTAGCCCTGCAGACAACTTAGATATGGATGGGTTGACGTGCACTCCTGGGTAGTGTGTAGGGGGGGTGGGGGGTAGGGGATGGGGAGAGGGGAGTGGTAGGGAAAGGGTTGGGTGGTCAGTGTGTATTGTGGGTGTTTTGTGGTGGGTTGGGTAGTCTGTATATTGTGGTGGCTGCAGACAACTTATGAAGCAAAGATCTCATGTGCAGGATATATTTGAGGAGTACACTAATGTACCAAATTGAGTGAATGCAAAGACTTAGATGACAGTATTGATAAGTTGATGTCTATAGCTCAGCAGTTAACATCTATAGGAGTCCAAGTGGATGATGAGAAAGTTGCAATGGTGATGCTTATGAACCTAATGTCTGAATTAGATTTACTAGTAGTAGCTCTGGAGTCCAATACAACCAAACTATCAACAGAGACTGTGAGGACTAAATTTGCAGTTCCAGAAACGCATACGGGTGTTTCGTCAGTCACAAAGTTGGACACAAGGCCTTAGAATGCAAACTGAAAATGTGAATGCCACACAACAAAAGAAGCGTGACAAGAAGAATGTTTGTTACGGATTCCTATGTTCTGTGTAAACCTCTACAATTCGGGCTAGCGAGGTCTTCCACCACTAACAGCCACCCGCTGTTCCCTTAGAACTGGCAGACATTCACCGGTGCTTAAGTGGCTGCCTGGACTTAATACACGGAGTAGTAGAGGTTAACACTGGTTACATTCAGAAACCATAGAGTAGCAGAAAATAATGGAAACAGAGAGGAGTCCGTAATACGGCTAAGAAGCCGATGGTGTGGCTAAAGCCGGTAGTACAATTAGAAGAGTAATGCAGTGGCTTGGAGGCCAGTGATGCAGCTTTGGGAGCTGGTAGTGTGGCTGTAGAACCAGTGGTGCGATGCGGCTTAGAGCCTGTAGTACAGCTTGTGAGATGGCGGCCTTGAGAGCCGGTAGTGTGGGTTGTGAGCCGGTGGTGAGATACGGCTTTGAGAGCCAGTAATGTGGCTTGTGAGCCGGTGGTGAGATGCGTCTTTGAGAGCCGGTTATGTGGCTTGTGAGCTGTGGCTTTGAGAGCTTGTAGTTGGCTTGTGAGCTGGTGGTGAGGTGCGGCTTTGAGAGCCGGTAGAGTGGCTGGAGAGCCAGTGGTGAGATTTGGCTTTGAGAGACGGTACTTTGGCTTGTGAGCCGGTAGTGTGGCTTGTAAGCCGGTGGTGAGATGCGGCTTTGTGAGCCGGTAGTGTAGCTTGTAAGCCGGTGGTGAGATGTGGCTTTGTGAGCTGGTAGTGAGGTTAGTGTGCAGGTGGTGAGATACGACTTTGAGAGCCGGTAGAGTGGCTGGAGAGCCGGTGGTGAGATTCAGCTTTGAGAGCTGGTAGTGTGGCTTGTGAGCTGATGCTGAGATGCGGCTTTGAGCTGGTAGTGTGGCTTGAGAGCCGGTTGTGAGATGCGACTTTGAACCGGTAGTGTGGCTTGTGAACCGGTGGTGAGATGCGGCTTTGAGCCGGTAATGTGGCTTGTGAGCCGGTGGTGAGATGCGGCTTTGAGATCCGGTAGTGTGGCTTGTGAGCCGGTGGTGAGATGCGGCTTTGAGAGCCAGTAGAGTGGCTGGAGAGCCGGTGATGCGGCAACAAAGCCGGTGGTAGCTTGGGAGCTAATGGTGCGGCTGAGAAGCCGATTGAGTGGCAACAAAGCCGGTAGCAGCTTGGAAGCTGATAGTGCTACTGGGAAGCCGTTGGAGCAGCAACGAAGCCGGTAGCAGCTTGAGAGCTGATGGTGCAGCAAAGAAGCCGTTAGCAGCTCGAGAGCTGATGGAGCGGCTGGGAAGCAGATGGAGCGGCAACGAAGCCAGTAGCAGCTTAAGAGCTGATGGTGCGGCTGGGAAGCCGATGTTGCTGGATACAATACCAAAGGAATGCTGACCATGTAGCAGAGCCGAGAGATCCACAGGGAACGCTATAGTTGGCAAAGCGGCAAAGTGTCAGCGTGCACAAATAGGGGAAGGACCCAATCACGCCGTGTTGTGGATAACACGTGACATTCTGCAGCGTCCAGATCACCTAGCAACCGACGGAACTAGAACAGCACCGCCAGAAGGAGGTAAATTGCTGGAAGGAAACAAGTCGTGACGGCGGCTTGTAACAGCCTTAAATGTAATGATCATATGTAAGATTGCGGGCACCTGGACTCAGGAGCCAGAAGGCATTTCCGTTGCAATAAAGAATGGTTTACATCACTCAGCATATGTAAAACTGTAACAGTCGAAGGGATTAGAAACAAAACCCTTACAGCCACTATCACGGTGATGAAAGATCAAACCATAGGCACAGACATCCAAAATGTGTCATTTGTACCAGATTTGGGAACAAACTTCATTGTCATAGGTGTCCTTGACAAGAAAGGATACAGAGTCAAGTTTGCAAAGGGCAAGTGTGTTGTGCAAAATAAAAGAGGGACTGTGACGGCGAAAGCAACCCATTGCCAGGGACTGTACGTCCTAGACACAGAGGAAAGTTGTGCAATGATGGCCTCTGAGATTAATTGAGTCTGTGGAACTGTGGCAAAGGTGTGATAATATCAAAATATTTGTGTCGTTGGCTATGCCTACAACTCGAAGCGTGACTGAGTTAGAGAATGCCAGTGTGGATGCCCAATCGCAGAATTGGAGTTCTGTGATAGTAAACGGAAGAAAATACCCTGAGATATTGTGAGAATTTTCCGGGGATTGTTTTCTATGAACCACAGAATGCTCAAGGAAAGATAACAACTGAACTGTCTACTATTGAGGCTACTATTCATAGCATTTGCAGAGACCATTAAAGAGATCTCAGACCAAATGTAATAGGGTGAGAGTTTAGAAATGTGAGAGTTTAGAAGTAACCTCTCACACTATTACGTTGGTCGAGTTTTATCTTCAAAATGTGAAAACATCTGGATGAGACTTTAAATCGTGAGGTTTTTTTTAGTCTAAAAACATGCGAGTTTGCATTTTCTCGGACTCTATTACATTGGCCGAGTTTAAAAAGTGCGAGAGTTTACTGCTAACTCTCACATTTTCTAAACTCTCACCCTATTACATTTGACCCCTCATAGAGGGCGTCCTTACACCAGTGCGATTGCAGAATTTACATACCCAGTCCCTTTTGGCTGCGAGAGAGTGCAGCTTAGCGTCCGGGTCTTAATCGACCCCTTTGAGTGACTTAAGTTTTCTTTCCAGGGATGTAACCGTCAACATTGCATTTGACGATAAAGAAGAAATAGGTTTGCTTTCTAGTACAGAATGTTATATGTCTGAGTTTGTCATTAGCAAATGTAATTTTGCCAGTAAGTAAATAGAGAGTGCTACAGCAAATGCAATGTATGTGACTAGTGAGCGTAGCAGCTGAAAGTCAGGAATTTGTGTTTCTGTGTCAGAAGACAGGCCTTGAGCAAGGAGGGGTGTTGAGAGGAGATCAGCATTCTAAGCTGTCTCTATCACTTTAGTGCCTAAAACCAGAGGGTACTAGGCGCGACTCTCTCAAAGGGTCTCTAGTCCAGTATGTACTACTGCGCATGCATGGCCATGCAGCAAAGCTTCCTCTTCCAGCGTCCTGGGTGCATGGACGTCCCCCACATGCTCCAGGCCCTGCCACAAGGGCTGTAGAACCATGCCGTATCACCACTGCTTAGGTATTCATGCACCCCGTTGGCCCCACAGTGAGTAAGCATCAAGATGGTGCATTCTGTATCAGTTGCACCACAACGGTCTCGGTGGTTGGGGTGCTGCTGGCCAGAATACCGACAGCGGCATCCCTACACCCATAAAGAACAAGGGGTGCCTAAACGTAACCTCTCCCCCTCGTGCATAAACCTAACCTCCCCGTACCCTAAACCTAACACTCCCTCCCCGGGGCCTAAACCTAACCTCCCTCCTCGAGTGTCTAAACCTAACCTTCCCCTCCCCGTACCCTAAAAACTCTCCCCCCTAGTGCCTAACCCTCGCCCTAATGCCTTACCCCTAAACCTAACCCCCGATAATTACCTTCGGGATGCCGGCGATCAGGATTCTGGTGCCAGGATCCCGATGCTGTCTGTATTTTGTCTGTCAGCATCCCACACGCCTGGATGCTGACTACATCCCCACCACAACACCCAGCAACCCTTTGCTTACTCTAGGCTGACACTGCAATACCACCACTGTGTACCTGCATGATGCCACTGTGTGTTAACCCCTGCATATACCACAGTTACCCTGTACCTGCTGTTCCACAATAAACCCAGTTACTTGGTCAAGGATAAACTGTCTGGCCTAAACTCCATTTATAATTCTGGTGCCTATTGTTCTCCAATAGGAAATGTCAACAGTACTCACCTCCTGTTTCCAGCTAAGTCCTGAATCCTTCATGCTGTGTTCTGCACGCACAGTGCATACAGCGCAGAGCGGCTCTTGAGTCCCTTCATCAGCATCATGGACATGATGTGTCCCATGGCGCTGATGATGGTACTCGGGAGCAGCTCCACTGTGTCCGCCCCAGAGTCCAGACTGTCTGCGAGTAACACAGACACAGGGGTAAATTTAGGAAGAACCGAGTCTGGGAGAGTTTGCTTTTATTTCAACTCGATTAGCTACGCCAAAACTCAGGTGATTTGAGGCTCCCGAGACTCTCAAATTTACCAAGAAGTGAGTTTAGCTGACCGTGAGATGTCCGATGGTGAAGCAGAACGAGATTTCTCTCCCGAGTAGCAGGTTTTGCAGGAGATTACTCACCAGAGATTGTAGTGGCTTCTCTCTGCAAAACTCTTCCGAGCAAGCAGCCTGAACATATCAGTGAGATACAGTCAGGTCCATAAATATTGGGACTTTGACACTAGTGAAAAGGTTCTCGAGTTTTGCCGTTGGTGAATTGAAGAGTTTGCTAACTCTCCAGTATTTTCCTGTAGCAAAGGAGATCTCTCTCCCAAGTTTGACAGTAGTAAATTTGAGAGGGGGGAAAAATGCCCAAACTCTCCAGAGTTTGCAAACTCTCACTTTAGTAAATTTACCCCAGAGACTCAACTGCAGTGGTTTTCAACTCGCGGCACACCGAACAAGATTTTAAAATTGCTAAGGCACACCATCAGACTCTCACGGGAAAACAACACACACATTGGCCCCCATGGGAAAAACACTCACAAATTGACCCCCCCCACAGGAAAAAGAACAGACATTGGTCCCCACAGAAAAAAAATAAAACAATGGCCCCCACAGAACAAAAACAAACACACACATTGGCCCCCACAGAAAAAAAAAATCACATTGACCCCCAAAGAAAAAGAAAAAAACCAGTGAAGAAGGTTCACTGTCACCCTTGTCTTGTCCCTCGTCGACTGGGGTAGCTCAGTGACTTAGCACACAGGGCCTGATTCAGACCCGGATGCTATATGCGGGCGGTCGTTCCAAAAAGGGGGCTGGCTATTTAAATTGAGCAAGTTTGTTGACGCCTCTATGTCTGAGCGAGCGAACGAAAAATGCGCTCGCTATTTTGTAAAGACGCCCCTTTGCCGTTTGCATCACACGTCATCTCCGGTATTTATTTGATTAATCGGGTACATCAAAAGGCATCTGAACTGCTCGCAGTGCTTGTGGTAGGTTTGTCCTACCGCAATCACTGCGAGCAGTTCAGGCTAAGTGACGTGGTCGATGACGCTCCTTTACTAATTATGCACTCCCATTAAACGCCCTTTCACCATTAGGCACGTCTGCGTTCGGATCTCCACTCTTCCGTTTTCAAGCACCTTCTCCTGTTACCACCCACAAACGGTACATTCTGTCAATCAAATTAGCAGCCCCTCGCTGTTTTGCGAGCGCTCGATTTCCGACTGCAATGACTGGTTTGCGCATGTGCATTACAACCCATACGCATGCGCAGTTGTACGAACATCGCTCAGAGCGAACGAGCGGCCACTTACGAGCGGCTCTGAATCAGGCCCACAGTGCAGAGCTGGGAGCAGTGTGCAGACAGGCATGTAACGCGGCATGCGTGACCTACGTCATGACGCCGCATCTCCAAGGGTCACAGCCTGGGCGCACCTGAGCCTCCCTGAAGAGCCCAACACTGCCTGGGCCAGCAGTACAAGTTAAGTGAGCTCTGACTGCACTGACTTCGCGGCACACTTGACAACCACACGCGGCACACTGCCACGGCACAGTGGTTGAAAACCACTGCGCTATTATATAGTTTTGCAGGCACGGTGGCTGCTTTTTAATTTAGGGACATCTGAGCCGTGCTCGCACTTCTGCAGAGCTGTGGTACCCGTTGCGGACCACGACCCACCCCTGTTCCCCATTAGTACGCCACTGCTTAAAATAAAGATTAAAAAAAGGCAGCATGCCATCTCAAATCTTGGTGCAAGCCCAATGGCAAGAATCTAAATGCAATTAATTAAATTAAGTCACAGATCCAAAGCTGCACTTGCACTCTGGAGCTTTCATTTACAATTCATTAATGACCTCAACTAAACTTGAAGTACCTATACCACTTATTCCACCACAAATATACCTAGCCTTATGTAAATTCTTACTATCCACACGGAAGTCCTGGCAGGATCTAGGTAGTGTTAAGCATTTCATACTTTATGGAAGAGGTGGCTGTTATAGGTGAAGACAAAAGTTCTGGTTCTACAAATTTATCATGGGTCATTGTATGATTTATAACTACAATTTACAAAAAGTTTTACTCATCATTTATTCTCCAAATGCTTCATTTTGCACTTCTACTGAATAACATAGTACTCATTAACAATTTTCATGAACATCCTCTTTACTGCCAAATGATAACATAAAACATGATATATGCAAGATATTGCCTTATCCACGCTTCTATCAAATCTCCAGATGATTTTAGACTTGGCCGTCTGTTGTTGTTTATGTGTGTTTTTCCTCAACTATCAACATTTCTAAACACAGCTGTTATGGATGATAATGAGGTAGTCATCTCCACAAGCTAAACCCCCACTTGTTACAATTGTAGTTAAACTCATATTTTACTATGGTATAGTATATAGAAAAAAAACAAAATACAGAGGACAGTGAATGTTTTCCCTCTATCGGAAGACAGGTTATGTAAGATATAGGACCTCATTCAGAGCCGCTCGCAAAAAACGAGCGCTCGCTCTGAATGAGGGCGGCCGCTTTGTTTAGTTTAGCTGACCTCCTGGCCGCTCGCTAAGCTGTGGGTGACCACCCACAGCTTTTGCGAGTGGACAGGTGATGGTCGCGACTATCGGGCTTGCAACGAGACCCTTGTGGTAGGCTCTTGTCTGCCGCAAGCCACAGTGAGCTTCCCGCTCTAATAGAGCAGGAAGCACACTACTGACATCACTCGTGATGTCAGTAGAGCCGCCCACAAACGGCAGGCGTTCCTTCAGGAATGCCTCCATTTGTCCAGCCACTCCCCCACCCGCCTACAAAACGGGGGGAGCTGTCGATCAACATCGACAGCCACCCTGTTTGTAGCGAGCCCCGGAGCGAGTGAATTTCTCACTCGCTCCGGGGCTTGCACGCGCGGCACGTGCGCAGTGCCCCACCATCGACCCGCTTGCGAGCGGGTCTGAATGAGTGCCATAGTGTATCTAACAAACCATCTAGGCCTGGATATCGATTTGCAGCATTGAGTGGTACTAAGCACCGCAGATGTTTAAATGGGGGAGGGGGAACTTACCTAGAGTCCCCCACCCACCCTTATGGTTGCTTTCACTCTGCCCTATCCCTTCCAGCAAAACACTGAGACCTTTTACAAACTAGGAGAAGTATTAAGGGCCTGATGCTGTGTCTCTAGCTATGTTTATGTCAGACGTCTAAGTCACACTGCGCATGTGTCCCAGTTGTGTTTGTACAGAGTTGTAGTTGCTATTTCAGATGCATGCATGGAGAAGTACATTGGGGTGGCTAATTAGATGCAGGGTGATGTTCCATAGTGCTAGTGCAAGTTTTGATGATGCGACCGATGTTGTGTCTAAGGACGCACAAAGCAGTGTTTCAGTGTCTACAGTGTCTATTTTCAGGTGACAGTCGGTATCTCAGTCTTTGCACATTCAGACGCACAACTATACATCAGGGAAGGGCTTTGTAGCGGCATTAGTATAAATTCACAGACGTGTGACTGGCAAAAGATGCGGCTGCTTCCATCTCAAAATTAGTCCCTAACTGTGCGCTCTCTCTCCCATCCTGACATCTACAGGCTCAGGCTGCCCTCTTTTCAATGTTGTGATCAGCAGAGAACACCCCTGCACTGCTAAAATCATTATTACTTCCAGGTTTGGGGGAATACTTACCCCATCTTGGCTTTAAGAAAGGTGTGTCCCCTCTTTCAAATTATGTTCCAGCCTAGTGGCTATTGTCTGGTGATAACCATTAGCATGTCTATAATGCTTGTGCTGCTCACACATGCTGCAATATACCAGCAGATATTTGGTTCCCAAATCAAAACATGATTGGCCTGTAAAGGAACATATAATGCTCGCAGTAATCCTAAAACATTGTGGATCATTATCAAGGATGTTGGTAAATGTGTGTGATCATATTCTGACCACATTAACAGGCACTAGTGATACCTGCCAGCCCCCCTTCAGTCTCCTTAGCCAGCACCCCTTCTGTCTTGCCAGCCAGCAACCCCTTCTGTCTCCCCAGCCGGCAATCCCTTCTGTCTCCCCAGCCTGCAAACCCCTTCTGTCCCCCCAGCTGGCAACCCCTTCTGCCTTCCCAGCCGGCAACCCCTTCTGTCTCCCCAGCCTGCAAACCCCTTCTGTCCCCCCAGCTGGCAACCCCTTCTGCCTCCCCAGCCAAAAATCACTTCTGTCCCCCCAGCCGGCAACCCCTTCTGCCTCCCCAGCCACCAACCACTTCTGTCTCCCCAGCCGGCAACCCCTTCTGCCTCCCCAGCCACCAACCACTTCTGTCTCCCCAGCCTGCAAACCCCTTCTGTCCCCCCAGCCGGCAACCCCTTCTGCCTCCCCAGCCACCAACCACTTCTGTCTCCCCAGCCGGCAACCCCTTTTGCCTCCCCAGCCAACAACCACTTCTGTCTCCCCAGCCTGCAAACCCCTTCTGTCCCCCCAGCCGGCAAACACCTTCTGTCCCCCCAGCCGGCAACCCCTTCTGCCTCCCCAGCCACCAACCACTCTGTCTCCCCAGCCGGCAACCCCTTCTGCCTCCCCACCCAGCAATCCCTTGTCTCTCCAGCCAGCCCCCCTTCTGTCTCTCCAGCCAGCCCCCCTTCTGTCTCCCCAACCAGTCCCCCTTCTGTCTTCCTAGCCAGCAACCCCTTCTGTCTCCCAGGTCAGCCCCCCTTCTGTCTCCCCAGCAGCCTCCCTTTCTCTCATGATGCCACATGCACCATGTCTCAATAAAGAAAACTTTATTGTACCAGGCAGCCGCCAGCAAGCGACTGCCCATACGGACTGCGTAGAAATGGATAGGATAGAAACATCTATAACCGCTGCCTGCGCTGCTGCAGTGATCAGCAAGGCACAGGCAGCGGTTATAGATGGATCTCCCTGTGCCCCCCTCTGACAGTTTCATCACTGCAGCTCTCCAGGTATCGATGGTAGGAGCCAGGGCTGGGCCCCCTCTTGAGCTCCATACATCCGTAATCCTTAGCAAGACTGCAAAACCATCGGTAACATCGAGTACCATCGCAGCCTCACACACTTGCACAAGCTCTGACCTTACTCAGGAATTGTTAACTTCATCGCACGCTATGAGTACTCAAGCTGCGTATGGCATCACAGTGGATAATTTATGCACGCCCCTGCAACGACGTTCAAACACACTGGCACGTCTGCATTTCGCGGACCACCCCGTCACCTCCTACAAACGGCACTTCCTGTCAATCACTCTGCGATGGGTCTGCTTGGTCACTGAGATCGCAATCCCGATCGCAGTGGCTGGTTTACACACGCAGACTGCAATGCATACGCAAAATGCAGCAATCGGCCGATTGCGTACGTAATTGCAGTTGCGATCGTTAATGAATCAGGCCCTAAGTTTGCTCATAGACTGCACAGTGGGATAACTTAAAGCATGTCTAGCATACACTGTACTTTCTCTTCTGCTAGGTACAACAAAGTAAAAATAATGATTGAAGTTGAGTAATTTTTTAAATGTCGGGTTTGAATTCATATAATGTACTTCTCATACGTGTGGCTTCTGTACACAGTAGGTACTTCTCTTATCACATAATCTAGATTGCAGGTTTGTGTTCTAATACAAATTGTACAATACTTCTTATTTTTCTTTTTGCGTGCCATCTGGTTACATTTTCAGTTCCTCCAAAATGTGCACACAAACATTCTAGAATGTTATGATTCATTTTTACTTCTGTAATATAATTATTTCAAATAGATTCATGTTGGTTAAACAAAAATGTGTTTTTAATAAAAAAAAAATACCAAAACAATTGCGTTTCTCACATTATGTATTCAATATATAAAAACACACATAATTCATTTCAGATATTTGTTTACACAGGAAAACATGTTTTGTATTTGTCTACAAATATTATGTGGTATTATACAACAGGGTATTTGATTTGTTATAGTTGCTCTTTTAGTTGTCTGCACTTCTTACCTTGTGGTACAAAAATAAACATTTTCTAAAAAGCAATCTTAGCTGCAGAGGTATGCTCAGAATATCATCCTGTAATAAAGAGAAGGTGTTAAGACATGGCAGAAAGGCCCCATGATCAAACAGAGGGCCCCATTCAGACCCGCTCGCTAGATGCGTTTGCACGCGGCGAAAGTATGCAAATCCGCGATCGCACGGCAAGGCATTAGCACACCCACTATGTATTGGTTTGCGATCGCGGTGTGTATGCAAACGCCCACCAGCCTGTCTTAAGACACCCACTTATGCACGTCATCTAGTGGCAGAGCCAGGTTGTGTAGGTAACCATCGGTAGCATCGAGTACCATTGGAAGTGAATGCAGCACTTGTGGTTGACCATACCCTACCGCAAGCACTGCGAGTGCTTCAAAGTAAAAATCAGCCAAGTGATGCATACTATGACGCTGCGTCTTAATTATGCACGCCTCTGAAATGGCGTTAATACGCTCAGGCACGCCTGCGTTCACACCACCACTCCCCCGTTTCCAGCGACCAACCCGTCACCACCCACAAATGGCTCGTCCTGTCACTCAAGCTAGCGAGGAATCTATACACAAGGGGCGAGCACTTCGCGAACGCACAGACTGGTTCGCGCATGCGCAGAGTCCAAAATCTGTAGGCTATGTGCGAACGCAGCCTAGTGAACGGGTCTGAATCGGGCCCAGAATATCTAGGTCCAGACCAAGGCATATTTTCCTACTCTCACGGAATGGCCGCAAGGTTCCCGAAAATCATGCCGCGCTCCTGGCTGTCCGGAAAAGAATGAAGTCTTCTCAGCCACTGGCAACCCCCCGCTGCCGCCCACTTACCGTGAACAAGTGGACGGTCCGGGGGGGGGGGGGGGGCAATGATGCGATTTACCATGAATTGCATCATCGTAGCCCCACCCCCTGCTATACAATGTCTGTGCTCAGCACTGTATAGCAGGAAAGTCGACATGTATGGACCAAGGTTGTCCTGTTTAGTGCTGATTATATTCATAAGTGCAAAATATGTACTTCTATGCAAACCAAGAAGTTTTGCATGGAAGTACAGAAGCTAGTTTTAATTTTGAGAGAAATTATTTAAATAATTGGGTGGCATTAACATTTGCATTCCATGTTTTGCAGTAGGGAACACAGACATTTCCTCCTCGCATAAGAACTTCTGAGTGCACTTCAACCATGTAATAAAAAGCTAAATCAAGATAAACTAAACAGTTGAAATGAATAAAGAGAATAGTTGTAAAGTGATGGTAGGTTGTAATGTCGATGTTGTCATAGCTGGCAGGGTCGCCCAATGTGGGGCACACATGTCGGTGGGGCTTGCCCGGCATGCCCGACTGATGTTACCAGTTTATAACCACTTAATTGACAAGGTCACATGATATTCAACTGCCACCAGACAGGCTTTTACTGACACATGCCATGCAACAGTGCACTCCTCCATCAAATCAAATCTGCAGTACTGATTTCCTACTGCTGGTCCTTTCCTGGGCTGTGACCTAGTGGCAGAGCCATAGCTACACACTTAGCACCCTGGGCGTGAGAGAGCACCGGCCTACCTCCTGGCCTGGAACAAAATAAATTATATATCTGTCGAGATGCTGACTACATACCATATATATATACAGTCAGGTCCATAAATATTGGGACATTGACAGAATTTTCATATTTTGGCCTCTATTCACCACCACAATGGCTTTGAAAAGAAACAAACAAGATGTGATTTAACTGCAGACTTTCAGATTTAATTTGAGGGTAATTACATTCAAATCAGGTGAACGGTGTAGGAATTACAATGGTTTCTATATGTGCCTCCCACTTTTTAAGGGGCCAAAAGTAATGGGACAAACTAAACAATCCTAAATCTAACTTTCACTTTTTAATACTTTGTTGCAAATCCTTTGCAGGCAATTACAGCCTGAAGTCTGGAACGCATAGACATCACCAGACGCTGGGTTTCATCCCTGGTGATGCTCTGCCAGGCCTCTACTGCAAATGTCTTCAGTTCCTGCTTGTTCTTGGGGCATTTTCCCTTCAGTTTTGTCTTCATCAAGTGAAATGCATGCTCAATCGGATTCAGGTCAGGGGATTGACTTGGCCATTGCATAACATTCCACTTTTTAGCCTTAAAAAACTCTTTGGTTGCTTTTGCAGTATGCTTCGGGTCATTGTCCATCTGCACTGTGAAGCGCTGTCCAATGAGTTCTGAAGCATTTGACTGAATATGAGCATATAATATTGCCTGAAACACTTCAGAATTCATTCTGCTGCTTTTGTCAGCAGTCACATCATCAATAAATACAAGGGAACCAGTTCCATTGGCAGCCATACATGCCCACGCCATGACACTACCACCACCATGCTTCACTGATGAGGTGGTATGTTTTGGATCATGAGCAGTTCCTTTCCTTCTCTTCTCTTCCCATCACTCTGGTACAAGTTGGTCTTTGTCTCATCTGTCAATAGGATGTTGTTCCAGAACTGTAATGGCTTTTTTAGATGTTGTTTGGCAAACTGTAATCTGGTCTTCCTGTTTTTGTGGCTCACCAATGGTTTGCATCTTGTGGTGAACCCTCTATATTCACTCTTGTGAAGTCTTCTCTTGATTGTTGACTTTGACACATATACATCTACCTCCTGGAGAGTGTTCTTGATTTGGCCAACTGTTGTGAAGGGGTTTTTCTTCACCAGGGAAATAATTCTTTTGTCATCCACCACAGTTGTTTTCCGTGGTCTTCCGGGTCCTTTGGTGTTGCTGAGCTCTCCGGTGCGTTCTTTCTTTTTAAGAATGTTCCAAACAGTTGATTTGGCCACACCTAATGTTTTTGCTATCTCTCTGATGGGTTTGTTTTGATTTTTCAGCCTAATGATGGCTTGCTTCACTGATAGTGACAGCTCTTTGGATCTCATATTGAGAGTTGACAGCAACTGATTCCAAATGCAAATGTCACACCTAGAATCAACTCCAGACCTTTTACCTGCTTAATTGATAATGAAATAATGAGAGAATAGCCCACACCTGTCCATGAAATAGCTTTTGAGTTAATAGTCCCATTACTTTTGGCCCCTTAAAAAGTGGGAGGCACATATTGAAACTGTTGTAATTCCTACACCGTTCACCTGATTTGGATGTAATTACCCTCAAATTTAATCTGAAAGTCTGCAGTTAAAGCACATTGTGTTTGTTTCATTTCAAAACCATTGTGGTGGTGAATAGAGGCCAAAATATGAAAATTCTGTCAATGTCCCAATATTTATGGACCTGACTGTATATGTATAAATATATATATATATATATATATATATATATATATATATATATGAAATATTTTGGAGATTTTGTCTTCCAATGAATTTGACCCCCTGCCCTTCTCATATATGTTGTGACAAAGGGGTGGAAACTTTGGAGAAGACAAAACACGGAAGCATATAATACTCAGATTTTAATTGGCCTGGGGTGTATGAGGTGATAAAGAAGTTTTGCCGGACATGTCCGGTATGTCAGAGAATATGTCCAAAGCCGAACTACCAGGCCCCACTAGTTCCCATTCCCGTGATGCAGAAAAAAAAGTTCCCATAAGGGATGATCTTTCTCCAAAGCTGAGATGACATACAGAGGAAATGATTTAGAGGAACCTTGAGGTGTTTTTTAATGTATCTAGGCCAGGGAGTCTACATAAAGCTGCAGATGCCCTTTCTTACCAAAATGTGGTGCCCGCGTCACCGAGGTTGATGTCGCTAAGGGGAGGGGTATGTGACAATGAAGCTTATTTGCCACACCTCCCTACAGGGGGATAGGTAAAAACCCAAGGAGTCTGCAGGAACAAGCTGCTGACAGGGTTAAATTCCCTCTGGGTTTCTATTGTAGGACACAAACACACAGGTGCACCAGATGGGGATAACTGATTTGTCGTTTTCTATGATTGGTTTGTAGTGCTTAGATGGAGGATAAAGCACTGTCTGTTCTGTGGGCAGGGTGACTGATGCCAGTTAGTTTGCCAGGGACTAGGCAGTCGAATTGTATCTAGCTAGAGGGGTCATCTGGTGTCATCCTGATAAAAGTCTGCTGTGCTATTTGTGGCATGAATAAAAAAAACATTGTTTTCCCAGAAGGAAGTTGTGTTGGTGTGTCATCTGTAGGGTGGCAATATTACAATGCATATTTTATAATTTTGTGCCTCAAGACCACCCCTACCCCTTCCCATGTACATATTTTTAATGATTTTGTCTTTTCATCACCAGCACCCATTATGCAAAATATTTAACGACTACCCCTCCTTCCTAACCACTCATCACCATCACCCCTTACATATTATATGTTATGATTTTGTCCACCGTATACTGTATATTTTTACTAACAATCCTCTTTAACATATTTATTAAGCCTTCTAGGGCCAGGCTGGGGTCACTGCATTTCCTCCAGCACCTCCAATTACTCCAGATCAGCTGCAGCAGGGGGAATGATGATCAGTCCTCCTCTGAGACACACTCTGCTGCGCTCTCCTTGAGGGGGTAACACCACTGGGGGTATCTATTGCTACTGGGAGGTTAGGGTAATAATAAACCAGAAGGAATTATTGCTACTGGGGGTGTAGTGTAATGCTACATTGTGGAAAAATGGACACTACTTTGGGGTAGATTTTATGGGGTTGGGTATGAGATGCTGGCTATCAGAATACCAACAGTGCCATCCCGACACTAACCCTTACGTTGCCCCAACCTAACCTCCCCCCTAGTGCCTAAACCTAACCTCCCCCTCCCCACACCCTAAGCCTAACCTTCTACCCTTAGTGCCTAACCCCCAATACTTACCTTTGGGATGCCGGCAGTCGAGATTCTACAGTCAGGATCCCGACTACTGTCAGGATTCCGGCGCCAAAATTTAGACCGTCAGCATCCCGTGTGCCCGGATGCTGACTACATCCCGATTTTATGCTACAATGGGGAGATATGGACACTGGGAGAACTGGAGAACCTTTGACACAGGTGTGTGTAATGCCACTGGGGAATAATGCCCCAGAAAGGAGTGTAATCCTACAATGGGGATATATGCATACTAAGGGCTTCGATGGAGACCTATGGCCACAGGAGAAGGAAGAATAATGCTACAGGGTCATCAAGACTACAATGAAGAAGGCCCAGGATCAACATTTATCAGAGGGCCCATAATTCTTATGCATGACCCTGGTAGTAGGTTGTACTATCATTACTGCAAAAATGCAAGACTGTACACAGATATGTTTTATGGGATCATTATGTGTCAGCAGATTTTGTGGTTTGTACATGAGCTTAAGGAGTATATTTACTAAATTGGGGGTTTTTAGAAGTAGAGATGTTGCCTATAGCAACTAATCAGTTATTTTATTATTAATTTTATTTATTACCAGTTATTTATCTAGCGTGTGCTATACAGAGAATATTTGTCCATTCACATCAGTCCCTGCCACAGCAGAGCTTACAGTCTATGTTCCCTACCACATGTACATGCACACACTAATGCAGGCCATACACTAGCGCGTATTCGGGCCGATTACACGATTTTAGACGTGTCGTATGATGAATTGTGTGAACATCGTGTAGTGTTTAGGTAGGAATACGATCCCGCCGCTGTTCTATCGTATCTTATGATCAGATGTGCAGCCCATATTATCCGTCGTGAACGTATGCAGATCGTGCCGTGTATTTGTGCATTGTGCGTCCGAGTGGCGTCATTTCAATGACATTCAGCAGGGTAAAAACTAAGCCTCACTAGTCACTGAGCAAACAGAAGTGCACAGACCTTAAAATGGCTGAAGTTTTTTATACCCCCCAGCGAAGCCCAGCCCTCTATTTAAATTAAGGCCCAATTATTATTATTATTATCCTTTATTTATATGGCGCCACAAGTGTTCCACAGCGTCATACCTATTGATTGAGCGCATGTTTTTGGTGAGGCAGACGATCAATTGTATCACGACCCGTCATATAGGGGGGAATCATCGTACGGCAGATTGTATGTAAATCGTGTGTGAAAAAAAGCACCAAATCGTGCGCCCAGGTGCATAATGCTGGCCATACACTAGTACAATGTAATTCATCGTACGTTTTCCTTTGAACTCCCCGGCAGCTCCCTGGAAGTCCCGGCCGTACGATTTGGTGCTTTTTTCACACACGTTCTGCATACGATTACGATAGATAATATGGGCTGCACATCTGATCATAAGATACGATAGAACAGCGGTGGGAGCGCGCATTGGATCGTATCCTACCTAAATACTACACAATTTCCACACAATGCATCGTACGACGCGTCTAAAATCGGGCAATCGGCCCGAAATCGCGCTAGTGTATGGCCAGCGTTACACACTAGGGTTAATTCTGGTTATAAGCAAATTAACTTACCAGTATATTTTGGAATGTGGGAGGAAACAGGAGGACCCATAGGAAACTTATGCAAGCACAGGGAGAATACTTTTATCTAGCACTTTCTAGGAAATAATAACTAGGATCTGATTGGTTGCTATGGGCAACATCTCCACTTCTAAAAACCCGCACTTTAGTAAATATAACCCTGAATGTTTTGCAACACTAATAATATGTTATCTAAAACAAAAAAAAAAATAATGACAAAAAAATCTCTAGATAATAGAGAATTGGTGAACATTTCATCAGCATATTCCATATTGAGAAGACACGTGCACTGAAATAAATGTGTATAATTGCCCATATGCAGGGCTATATGTATCTGCGTGTGTAGCAGTGAGTATTTGCATCTGCCCTATACTAGGTGCAGAAGATACGCCTAATAACAGGCACATATATGCTTGAACCCTTGTCTGCATAGGCTGCAGAAAATGACCTTTCTACACTTTGCCTGTGTGAGAACGCACTTCCACACTCCTGTTCTGCCTCTACACTATATGTAATCAAAATGCTCATGACTGCATTGCCATACTTGCACGCACCCATTTTCTGAGCATGCACAGTGCACATATATAAATGAGCTATGCTCCACAAACAGCATCAGTCCATTATTGGGAAAATATACAGTATATAGCTTGTTTGCATTGCAGTGGCTTTTTGTGTGCATGCTTACAGTTCATGGTAAAGTACATCATTGTGACAGCAAAGTAATATTAGATGAACAGAAGCTTACCTACTGTGCTATGTTAAATCAAGTATGTCTGTTTTCATAGTGCACACATTGGTGCTGTCTAATACTTTTCAGTACGAAAGAACGTGAAAAAGGAAATTAATTATATAGGAAAGTAATTATATAAGATACAGATGCAGCCAATAATTCAGTGGCAGCTGGAAAAATCAATTGTCAGAAATGACAAACGTACAAAATGGCATAATTTTACAAAACAAAAATAAAAATACTAAGCACCATTTTGGAGAGTAGTATATGGTTATAAAACACTTTGTAAAACATAACTCCAGAATAAACAGTACTAATATTCCACAACATGGTCATACATATATCTCTTGTTTGTAAACATGACATTATTGTGGTTAAGTTATACTAAATCACATTTCTCAGAATAAAAATACTGTTTCCTTTTGTGTAATAAAAGTAAGGCACATGTCAATTAGCATTGTATACAGTACAGTTAAATGAAGTAATGTTATCTCAGGCTCAATCTTCAGGACATGGACCAGAGACAAGAAAGACATTGTCCAGTGCCATCTCTCCATCTTTTCCCTTCCCACGTTCAGATTCAAATGTAATCTGCAAATAAACAACACAATAAGGGGTTAACAGCGTGTTTGTCCAATAATCAAGTTAACATAAATACATTCATGTTCTTTTTTTCTTGACTTGTTTTATGATAATATAACAACATATATTAAACTAAATAAACTATGGGGAAAAACACTTTTATGGACTCAATATTTTAATAGGTAAATAAGGTTGAAAGGAACATATTGAATTTAATATAAATAAGAATAGAAATCCTATTCATACTTATTCTCAAACAGTCTAATCGTGTTTTCTTTTTTCATCCACTTTCCAAGAAAACAATTATATTGCTCTAAACATTTAATGAAACTGGAAAGCAAATAAAAAGATTAAGATTACTTATCCTGAGGGACAAAAAAACTTTTGTTTCATGCTTTTATATGTTTGTTTGTTTATGCATTTTTATTATGTTTATTTAAAATAATGCAAATAATACCAAAGCAAAGCGAAATATTTGGTAAAAAATATAGAAAGAGATGTGTACAGTATGAAGAGAATTTTGGTGATTAAAATAAAATAAAAAGAAATAATTTTAACTAACTTTACTAGAGGCTAATTGAGCTACAATTGTATCTAATACAGACAGTGAACTACTGTTTCAATATAAAAGACACATAGTTACCTTAATTATGGGCAACACTTTCAACTAGCTGGAGTCTATCTAATGCTGGCCATACACGCTACAATTATCAGGGCAATCCGACGATATCAGGCGGATCGCCCCTATAATTGTAGCGTGTGGGGGGGGGCGACCGAGGGTTAAATATTGCTCGGTCGGGCATGCAGGATTGTCCAGCATGCCCGTCCGATACGATATTTACCCGGTAAACTGTCGGCCACATCAGGCAGTGTATGCCCAGCGAGGCCGACAGATATTTCCTGGGTTCCTTCCTACGGAAGGAACAAGGAAACGTCTCCTCCCCCGGGGGTGGAGCGCGGATGCCGGGCTGATACACTGTGAGAGAAATCTCACAGTGTATGCCGGCGACATCTGCGGCTGGCAGGCTGCCAGATAAAATGTCTGTCGGTCTGACAGACATTTTATCTGGCCGTGTATGCCCAGCATAAGATATGTTCTGAGAATAGCAGCTATAAATGTGTACGAATTTATCAGTACATAGAATCAAATTATAATATAACCAGACATTAATATTAAGATAAAAGATTAAACTCTTTATTGAAAGACATGAAAATAAGACACTCGACTATTTAAAAGAATTTATTTTTATTTTAATCACCAAAATTCTCTTTATACTGTACACATCTCTTTGAATATTTTGAACCAAATATTTCACTTTGCTTTGGTATTATTTGCATTATTTTAAATAAACATAATAAAGGTTATATTTTAGTTCTGTGCACCATATACAGATTCCTTTCCTCTTTCTTTTTCAATAAATGTATCTTCTGGATCTGTGGTAGCACCCCCCATTAGAATTAAGACTGAGGGGCCTAGTTACTAAGCAGTGTTAGGAGACAGAGTGAAAAGTGATAAGTGTGTGATAAGGTGCCAGCCAATCAGCTCCCACCTGTCATCTCACAGGCTGTGTTTGAAAAATGACAGTTGGGAGCTGATCACACACTTATCACTTTTCACTCTGTATCATTGCACTGCTTAGTAAATAGACCCCTGAGAATCATTACTACTAGGGGCAGTTTCTGTACATTCTGATAATAATCTCCTGTGCAACAGATCTCTTTCTCTACTCTATCAATATGTTTTTTATAACCAATAATGTACTAAGGGTTTTTCTTATACAGCTGTATAAAAGTGGGCCTGCAGTGCTTATGTTATTGCCCAAATGTGAATATCTGCTGTTTTTGCTCCCTGTATGTGACTCTTTGTGCAATCATTTGCAGGGTTGTAGGGAATGTGCATGTCGGAAATGGTAAAAACAATCATAGTAAATGCTGTCTACTATGAGTTTAATAATGATATCTGACACAAATTTCTTACATTATAATGACCATTCGATTGCCCAATATATTTATCTCACATGCTCGTTACAGCATATCATTATCCATTCTTTAAGAACTCAATGCAATAAACATCAATTCCAAATAAAAAAACAAAGTACAAATAGTTGATAAAAATGGTGATTACCTCTGTATAGTTACAGCCCACCAAGGGCTAACGTGCAGCAGTACAGTGAAGTACAGGTCCTCCAAATAAAAGAGAGCTGAAGCAAGCATGATGACCAATAAACCCTCCTGTTATTGTGGTGTGATGACAGATTGATCAGCCTATAGCAGTGTGGAGTCTGAGATTGGTTGTGTCTTCAGGTGGTTGGCTAGTGAACTCCCTATTTAACTGTTAACTGTGAGAGTGGTTGGCATGAAAGAATGGTGCACTGGTGAGATTCCTTTCAATACACTCTGTAGGCTGATTTTACCCTACTGGGGTAAACAGCTCCACCTCAGTGGGTGGGTTTCGTGTGTGTTGTTGGTATGGGAGTCAGAGACCCCTCACTTCTCTTTGCTGTTAGAGAAAAAGGGCCGTACAATTTTTTTTTAGTATATATATATATATATATATTTATTTATATTTACATAGTGTTTAAGTCCTTATCGGTTATTTGTTATGTATTTGAAGCAAAAGCTGTCATCAGCCACTGCCGCCAATATTTACTCAGATTTTCGAGCAACAGTTTTATCATCTCCCCTGTGTTCTGAGACTAGAACTAGCCAGGAAACACTCTGTGATGACTTACAGTGCTGGTTGTCCTGCTGTGTCTCTTGGGTATTTCAATTCTTGCTATCCTCCATCCCTCGTCCTTACTCCTGCTCTCCTCCCATGCGGGATTGTTGTTCTCATCCATATATACACGCAGTTTCCCAACTTTTTCTCCAACGATTTGATAGGTAAATGTCAAACAGAACTTTGTGTCGGCTTTTAAATTTGCAAGTGGAAGTTTCAAACGTCCAATATCTTTCTTGTGACCAACATTTGCTGGAACTGACAGATAAAATCCGGAACCTGATACATAAAAGAAAATTACTTTCATATAGTCACTTAAAGAAAATGCAGGGCCTTTTCATTTATTTATTTATTTATTACCAGTTATTTATATAGCGCACACATATTCCGCAGCGCTTTACAGAGAGTATCTGGCCATTCACATCAGTCCCTGCCCCAGTGGAGCTTACAATCTATGGGGGTCATTCAGACCCGTTCGCGAGCAAAGGACGCTCGCAAACGGGTCGATGTTGCCCCACTGCGCATGCGCACGACGGAGGGAGCTCCGTCGTGCGCATGCACGAGACCCGGACTGCGACAGCCAAGCTGTCGCTCCGGGTCTCGCACCAAAGGGGGCGTGCTGTCGATGTTGATTGACAGCACGCCCCCTTTGGTGAGCGTGCCTGCCAGACGGAGGCGTTCCCATGGGAACGCCTACTGTCTGAAGCCGGCCCCACTGACATCACTAGTGATGTCAGTGGGAGTGATATTGGCTCTGATAGAGCCAAAATCACTCCAGGGCTTGCGGCAACGAGACCCTACCGCAGGGTCTCCGTCGCAAGCCCGATGGTCGCGATGGTCAAGACCATCGCGACCATCATCATGGATGCTCGCTATAGCTGTGGGTGGTAACCCACAGCTATGCGAGCGTCCATGAGGACGCTAAAAAAAAAGGTAGGAGGGCCCTGATTGAGAGCGAGCGCTCTGGTCAGAGCGTTCAGCTCTGAATCAGGCCCTATATTCCCTATCACATGCTCACACACATACACACTAGGGTCAATTTTGTGGGGAGCCAATTAACCTACCAGTATATTTTTGGAGTGTGGGAGGAAACCGGAGTACCCGGAGGAAACCCACGCAAGCACAGGGAGAATATACAAACTCCACACAGTTGGTGCTGCAAATTAGAGCAATAGTAAATGCCACAAATATTACATCTACATAATAATTCTACAGTCTGTCCTGAATCAAATGTGCAGTGGGAGCATGTCTAACTCTGGACAGACTCGTACCCTTGTCTCTCCCCACTAATGGCTCCCATTGCCGGGAGATGGAGAGGAGGTGCCGCTTGAAAATGCGGACAGAGGGCCTGATTCAGCAGTGTACGATTGTGCTCTACTGAACGCAGATCCCAGATGGCCGGGAATCTGCGCAGGCGTCTGATCCGTTCTGTGTATGTGCAGAACGGGTCTGCAATCCCGCAAGCAGACTGGCAGCGGGCTGTCATTGATTGACAGTCTGCTGCCTTTTGTGGGCGGGAGGGGGGCGTGATGGCCTCCGTTTTCCAAAATGGAGGCACGTCGCCGCCGTTAGGGGGGAGGGAAGAGGCCAGGATCTCCATCAGCTAGCAGAGATTTCCTGGTCTGTTCCGCTCATCTGCAGCAGCCGACTTGCGTGACACAATAACACCTTAGCAAGCTGATGTTCCCGCAGATTATCCAATGCTGCGTTGTACAACGCTCGCTCAGATAACTAATGGATGCAGACATAGTGAAAGGAGAGAGAAGAAAAACTCTCTTTTTGGGGGGCACTCAGCTGTAAATAGTATGTATCAAAATGGTTAATAATTAACTTTTGTAGAGTATACATTAAAATACAATAGCAGGTCCAAACAAGCTAACTTCTACGAATACAGAACACAGGGACACAGACATGAACATATAATAAAAGCAAGGTCTCAATTATTAAGAAGCCAAGTGAAATATTACTAAGTTATGTTTATAAGGTCAATCAACTGTGGTGGTATTTATATCCACCTGGATATCTAATTATCCTAGTAAAAGTAATATCTTATGCTAGCACAATGGCTAATCACAATTACAGCAAGCACAGAAACATTAGTCAGCTCGATAATAAGGTATGTTGTCTTATAGAAGAATGAAAATGCTTGAAAAAATTTTGGCAAAAGTAACGTAAAGAGATATACACCAATCAATTAAATTGACCGACAAATATATCAACATGTGTATATATCCATGACAGAACATCCATAAGTCACCTAAAAATTAATCCAGGCACAAGCGGACAGATAAGTAAAGGCACCAAGGAATAAGGTTGTGACTACTCCCTTCTAGGATATCAAAATGGCAGCTGCTGCATCTCATTATAATGTGTCAGTGAATGACATGTGAGCGTACCGTCTTGCTTCCCCAGGGTTGGGAATAAGTACAATGGACATCTGCTTTTGGACCAAGTACACCAGAGGGTTCTGGTGTGCGTATATATTGCAGGAGCCTCCTATAACAGGGTGCCAATGAGAGTGCCCATATGGAATATAAGATAATAGGAGATCGTATACTCTGTATCACACAGCATGGAATCGCAGTCTGTGCTGCTGCCAGTCACATACCAATTAAGTAGAGGTGAGTGGTGGGAAGCACAGATCACGCATGTAGTGTGAGAAAAAGATGAAAAGTACAGCTACAGTGTGACTTATCCAGTGTGAGCAGAGCCCTGTTGCTTATAAGCATTGAAGGGTCATGTGCTCACGCATAAGATGTGTAGTCACCACATGTGCTAAAAGTAGGAAGAAAGTATAGAAAGTACCTGGGTGCTCATACATAGAGAGCCGGCGTCAGGTGGAGAGGATCTGTCATGGAAAGCCTGTGACTGTGCTGCTGTGCTGAATCCCGCCTGTACACAGCGGGATTCGCGGGTCTGAGACGCGCGTTTCACTCATCGCTTCCTCAGTCAGATGCCAATCTGATTTTATTACCGTGGACTATTTATTCTTAGTACTAATTACCCATTATTCATATGATCCTGTGCTCAAACTACTTTCCCTATGCCCCTTCCCTTGGTTTTCAACTAATGGATGCAGTCGGCGTGGTAACCTCCTGCTGCAATACCATATTTACAAGGACAGAATTGTAAAGCTCCTTGCGTGCAGTTTAGCAATTCCGACCCAAGCTGAATGACCAAGCTGAATGACCCCCAGGGTAAGTAGGGGAGGGGGACCCCTTGATGCAGTGAATGCCAGGTCCAGTATACTGGTTCTTTATAAGAGATTAATGTGGACATACTGTATTGCAGACCAAAGATAGCACTGACCATCTGTTAGTATGTATTCACTCTTAACATTAGCAACTGCTTAATATTGTGACATAGAGTCAAGGCTAGAATATTTACACATTAGCAAAGGTGCATTTCCAACTTTGCCTATGCTACACTTGGTTTACCACGGTAATGATGGGACTTTTGCCTACGTGATACAAAACTGTCTCAAAGGCAAATCACATCCTAAGCAATAAGGTTCTAATACAAACAAATGTTCTGGCTTTTGTCTGAAAGTGATTGGAAAGTCTAAATAAGGCATCTATAAAATCAGAGCCAAATTACATCAGTCCACAGTTGTCACGCTGGGCGGCGGGTTTTTGAAAGCCGAGGTCTGAGGCTGTGGGAGGAGGCGAAGGCGAGGGGCCTGGACGTATGATCTCCGCATCCACAAGTCTTGGTCATTGGTTAGACCTAGTCAATGGTGCGGAGTCTAACTCACAAGGAGGTGTTCGCCAGTGACCCCTCCGAGCGGGATATGGGCTTGTGCGGCTCCCTGTAAGCAGGTCACGGTCCTTTGACTTGGTGACCAAGGCCTGCAGGGAAAAGAGAATCAAAACACCCATGGCCCAAGGGTAATGCCTGGAATAGGCATGTGGGGAGTGGGATAGAACTCCTGGCTGGAGAAAGGCACATGAGGTGCTGGCTAGAGAGGTATGGAGATTTATTGGTAGGCTGAGGTAACAGCTGGATATCCCACGAAGTATATACCGGATTGCCGGCCGGAGATCATGCACTAGGGTGCAATGAGACGAAGGGTTAACCTGCACACAGGCTGTGATGGTGAAAGCACTGCGATGAGATGAAGGGTTAACTTGCACACAGGCTGTGATGGTAAAAGCACTGCGGTGAGATGAAGGGTTAACTTGCACACAGGCTGTGATGGTAAAAGAACTGTGATGAGATGAAGGGTTAACTTGCACACAGGCTGTTGCTTAGTAAAGGCACTGTGGAGAGATGGAGGTTAAACTTGCACACAGGCTGTTGATTAGTAAAGGCACTGTGGAGAGATGGAGGTTAGCTTTCACACAGGCTGTTGATAGTAAAGGCACTGTGGAGAGATGGAGGTTAAACTTGCACACAGGCTGTTGATAGTAAAGGCACTGTGGTGAGATAGCTTAGAAGCTCTGGAAGAAACACACTGGAAGCACGATACTCCTCTAGTTACACTAGCGGCGACAATGATTGTTCAGGCAACTACCTGGAGCACAGGAGCCGGATATATACCCCTGGAAGCCTGCTGATAGGCCCACAGCATCAGCTGACCAGCTGGGCCACTCAGGGAAGGAAGTACTGACATAGGGAAAGTGTCACGGTGGCGCCCATGACGGAAACTGCGATCCCCGCTCACCGGGTCGCCTGACACCACAGCTACATGGTGAATGCTCAGCTCCTCCCACGTCGCCGCGCCAGCCGCCCGACTACCCGGGAAGTCAGAGGAAGCCGGCGGGACGGCCGATCCCCGGCTGAACTCTGACAGTACCCCCCCCTTTCAGGGTGGACACCGGACACCCCCCAGGCTTGCCAGGAAATTTGAGGTGGAAGGCTCGAATTAATTGAGGTGCATGAACATCTGTGGCTCTGATCCAGGCCCTCTCCTCAGGACCATAACCCTTCCAATCAAGGAGGTATTGGAGAATGTTGGATCTAAACCGAGAATCCAGAATCTTCCCAACTTCGAATTCTGTACCTTGAATAGTTTGTACTTGAGGTAATTTAGGAGAGGTGGTTTGGAACCGATTTAACATCAAAGGTCGCAATAGAGAAATATGAAAGGTACTAGATATCTTCAATTGAGGTGGGAGCTCCAATTTATACGCAACAGGATTGATCACTTTGTGAATGCGGTACGGACTAATGAAGCGTGGGGCCAGCTTCATATTGGGAACTTTCAGTCGGATGTTCCTAGTAGATACCCAGACTTTATCTCCAACTCTCAGCAGAGGAACCGCGACCCGTCGTCTGTCAGCGAATCTTTTATAATTCTTGGATGATTGTTTCAACGAGGCATGGATCTTCTTCCAAATGGTTGAAAAAGATTCTACAATGTCAGTAACTGCAGGGACCTCCACCGAAGGTAAATGTTGGAAATCTGGAATCCAGGGATGTTTACCAAAAACAGTATAAAAAGGTGTGGAATTGGAGGAAGTGTGGTACTTGAAGTTATGTGAACACTCGGCCCAAGGTAGTAAGTCCACCCAATCATCCTGTGAAGAGGACACAAAAAGTCTTATAAAGGTCTCCAGTTCCTGATTAACCCTCTCGGTTTGCCCGTTAGTTTGTGGGTGGTAAGCTGATGAATATTTTAATTTGGTTCCACAAGCGCTGCATAAGGCTCTCCAAAACTTGGCTATGAATTGGACTCCACGGTCGGAAACAATCTCTCTGCCAAATGGGGAGCAGATGGCAGACCTACTAATGGTATAAAATGCGCCATTTTTGAAAAACGATCCACCACTACCCATATGGTGTTATGTCCTTTGGAGCGTGGAAGCTCAGAGATAAAAATCCATGGATATATGGGTCCAAGGAATAGAAGGAACGGGTAACGGGCGTAGAAGACCTACACTTTTTTTGCGAGAAACTTTATGCTGTGAGCATTTTACACATGACAAAATAAATTCTTGAACATCTTTTCTCATCGAGGGCCACCAATAAGAACTCTGAAGAAACTTGTATGTTTTGAAAATACCAGAATGCCCAGCAAATAGAGAACTATGACCCTAGATTAACAACTTTTTCCGTAATTCGGGAGTCACAAAAACTTTCCCCGGAGGCGGAGTCAATATTTGAGTTGAAGCGAAGACCATAGGATCCAGGATTGGGCGAGATCTCAGATGAACTTCTTCCTGTGTGTCGAGTAGAAAAGACCGGCAGAGAGCATCCGCTTTTTTTGTTCAAATTACCGGGGCAAAATTGAAGCTTAATGTTAAACTTTGAGAAAAACAAGGACCAGCGGGCCTGCCTGGCGTTTAAGCGATGAGCTGTCTGAAGGTAAATTAAGTTTTTATGGTCAGTAATAATGGTAACTGGAAACATGGCCCCCTCCAAAAGATGATGCCACTACATTAACGCCAGACGCATAGCTAGGAGTTCTTGATCTCCAATCGCATAGTTTTTCTCTGCAGAGGAAAATTTACGAGAGAAGTATCCACATGGATGTTTCTTCCCGTCACTGGAAATTTGGGATAATACCACCCCTACACCCGCCGAAGAGGTATCCACTTCCACAAAAAATGGTTTATCCAGTTGGGGTTGGCAAAGGATAGGGGCAGTAGAGAATGCCTCTTTCAATCTCTGGAAGGCCTGTATGGCTGACTCCGGCCACTGGGCTGGGTTAGCGCCCTTCCGTGTGAGACTAGTAATGGGAGACACCAGAGTGGAAAAATTCGGTATGAACCACCTATAATAGTTTGAAAATCCCAAAAAACGTTGGGTAGCTTTTAAAGATTTTGGTAATGGCCATTCAGAGATCGCTTTCAGTTTCTCTGGATCCATTTGAATGGTTTCCCCAGAAATTATATGTCCTAGGAAAGGAACTGTGGTTTGTTCAAAGAGACACTTGGATAACTTTCCATAAAGGTGGTGTTTTCGAAGGCGAACTAGAACTTCTCGAACATGTTGGCGATGAGTTTGGAGATCCTTAGAAAAGATTAGAATATCATCTAAATAGACGATGACAAAGCTGTAGAGAATGTCCCGAAAGATTTCATTTACATAGCCTTGGAATATAGCCGGCGCATTACAGAGTCCAAAAGGCATTACCAGATATTCGAAATGACCATCTCTGGTATTGAAGGCGGTTTTCCACTCATCCCCAGCTTTGATTCGTATCAAATTGTATGCCCCACGAAGATCTAGTTTAGAGAACAATTTAGCTCCACGAACCTTGTCGAAAAGCTCAGGAATTAAAGGTAATGGATACCGATTTTTTACAATAATTTGGTTGAGGCTAAGTTAGTCTATACAGGGCCGGAGGCCTCCATCCTTCTTGCTCACAAAAAAGAACCCTGCCCCTGCAGGGGAGGAGGAAGGCCGTATGAACCCTTTGGCTAGATTTTCCTTAATGTAAGTTGCCATGGCGGCTGTTTCTGGAACTGACAAAGGATAGGTCCGGCCCGAGGGGGAATCTTCCCCGGGAGAAGTTCTATTCCACAATCCCACGACCGATGAGGAGGGAGTTGATCAGCAGCCTGCTCGCAGAAGACATCGGCAAAATCTTGATATGCTTGTGGTAGACTGGAGACAGAAGGATCTTTTGGCTTGTCGGTCGGAAGGAACTTTGCACCTGTACTGGGGTCCACAGAGTGGGTACGTACAGGAAGTACTTGGGTTAGGCACCGAAGGAAACAGTTTGGTCCCCATGATACAATTTGCATATTGGACCAATCAAAAGTAGGACTATGCTTCTTTAACCACGGTAAACCCAGAACCAGCTCGTAAGCAGAGTTAGGAAGTATGAGGAATTCAATGGTTTCTTGGTGCAGGTAACCAACCCTGAGGGTCACGGGCTGGGATTTCAAGGATATGGATTCACCTAGCACGGTTTTACCATCTACTCCAGAGAGCAGTAATTTGTCAGGTAAAGGTACCACCAAAATACCAAGGGACTGGATTAAAGATTTGGAAATAAAATTTCCCGCAGCACCGGAATCTATAAGGGCTTTAATATCCCTTGTCCTGAACTGGTGGGAAAGAGATACAGGCAATAAACTGTCAGTTAATTGGGAGTGCTTAAAAATGACCCCTAATTGAATAATCCCGACATCAACTAGGGTCTCGCATTTCCCACCAGCAGGGGACAATTCTTTAAGATTTGCTCAGGGGCACCGCAATAAAGACACAATTTATTTTGAAAGCGCCAATTGCATTCGGCCGTGGTTAGCCTGGTTCTGTTGATTTGCATAGGTTCCTCACCCCTGAAGGTGGGGGAATAGGATTGACTTCCTGAGGCTGGACGATCTCGAGGGCGATCCCCATGAACCTCTATTACCCCACCGCTCCCTATGGCGTAAATCAATCTTTATGCAGAGGGAAATAGTCTCAGAAAAAGACGTAGGTAAATCCCTGGATGCTAATTTGTCTTTCATCCTTTCGGACAACCCATGGAGGAAGGCTGCTTTGAGTGCTTCTTTGTTCCATCGAAGTTCCGATTCAAGGGTCTGAAACTGCACCACGTACTGTCCCACTGAGCGAGAATCTTGGCGGACACAGAGTAAGTCGGAGAAAGCAGAAACCGATCTGCCGGGCTCATCAAAAATCCGTTTGAAGGCTGTCACAAAGTCTTCGTATCTAGAAACTAACGGATCAGCCCGTTCCCAAAGAGGGGAAACCCAGTCCAATGCAGCCCCAAGTCTTGGTCGTTGGCTAGACCTAGTCAATGGTGCGGAGTCTAACTCACAAGGAGGTGTTCACCAGTGACCCCTCCAAGCGGGATATGGGCTTGTGCGGCTCCCTGTAAGCAGGTCGTGGTCCTTTGACTTGGTGACCAAGGCCTGCAGGGAAAAGAGAATCAAAACACCTGTGGCCCAAGGGTAATGTCTGGAATAGGCATGTGGGGAGTGGGATAGAACTCCTGGCTGGAGAAAGGCACTTGAGGTGCTGGCTAGAGTGGTGTGGAGTTTTATTGGTAGGCTGAGGTAACAGCTGGATATCCCACGAAGTATATACCGGATTGCCGGCCGGAGATCATGCACTAGGGTGCAATGAGACGAAGGGTTAACCTGCACACAGGCTGTGATGGTGAAAGCACTGCGATGAGATGAAGGGTTAACTTACACACAGGCTGTGATGGTAAAAGCACTGTGATGAGATGAAGGGTTAACTTGCACACAGGCTGTTGCTTAGTAAAGGCACTGTGGAGAGATGGAGGTTAAACTTGCACACAGGCTGTTGATTAGTAAAGGCACTGTGGAGAGATGGAGGTTAAACTTGCACACAGGCTGTTGATTAGTAAGGGCACTGTGGAGAGATGGAGGTTAAACTTGCACACACGCTGTTGATTAGTAAAGGCACTGTGAAGAGATGGAGGTTAGCTTTCACACAGGCTGTTGATAGTAAAGGCACTGTGGAGAAATGGAGGTTAAACTTGCACACAGGCTGTTGATAGTAAAGGCACTGTGGTGAGATAGCGTAGAAGCTCTGGAAGAAACACACTGGAAGCACGGGAACCTGGAACGAGACTCCTCTAGTTACACTAGCGGCGACAATGATTGTTCAGGGAACTACCTGGAGCACAGGAGCCGGATATATACCCCTGGAAGCCTGCTGATAGGCCCACAGCGTCAGCTGACCAGCCGGGCCACTCAGGGAAGGAAGTACTGACATAGGGAAAGTGTCATGGCGGCGCCCATGACGGAAACTGCGATCCCCGCTCACCGGGTCGCCTGACACCACAGCTACATGGTGAATGCTCAGCTCCTCCCATGTCGCCGCGCCAGCCACCCGACTGCCCAGGAAGTCAGAGGAAGCCGGCGGGACGGTAAGGGACGGCGATCCCCGGCTGAACTCTGACAACAGTTTTATCAGGTCAGTGTATAATCATTATGGCTGGCATTAGTGTGCAGCTAAAACATTTATCAGAGTCCACCGACCATATTAAATACATTCACTGGGGTAAAGCATGTAGTCAGGATAAATTACAGTTGACCAATTTTTCCCTGAAACGGATAATAATACAAAGAAATGATGACAGTATGATTTTCTACTGTTCCTTCATTTATTGGGGAAATCCCTAAGGCATTTAGAATAGCATATTAAGGGCGTCATTTATCAATGAGTTATATCATTCACAACGAGTGATAAAACTTGTTGCATATGACATTGGCATACCTCCCAACATGACCCTCTCCAGGACGGACACAATGCTCTTGTCCTGGACTTCCCTGGTAAGAGGTGGGGCTGCAGCGCAGTTCAAAATTCAAATAGGGGAGCCACACCAACTGTCATTTCACACGCTGCCAAACGTCACTGGCTGGGACTCACTGGCAGTTGGTGTGACTCCCCTATTTGAATGTTGGACTGTACTGCAGCCCTACCTCTGGAGCCTCCACCAATCATAAATTACCAGGGAAGTCCAGGACCAGAGCTTGTGTCCCTCCTGGAGAGGGTCATGTTGGGAGGTGTGTATTGGTGCTCCAGCCAATCAGTTCCCAACTGTCATCTGTTTACAGTTGGGAGCTGATAGGCCTGAGGTCCATTTATCATACTCAATGGGCGGAATTCAGGGCCTGATTCAGAGTCGGACGCTATTTGCGCTCGCTCGTTCAGAAAAAGGGGCCGGATATTTAAATAGAGCGCTCGCTCTTTGCAGTCTGTTGACGCCTCTATGTCTGAACGTGCGAACGAAACATGCGCTCGCTATTCTTTAAAAAACGCCCCCTGGCCGCTCGCATCCTACGTCATCTCCGCTATTTATTAGATGAATCGAGTACATCGAAAGGCGTCTGAACTGCTCGCAGTGCTTGTGGTAGCATTTTCCTACCGCAATCATGCGAGCAGTTCAGGCTAAAAGACAACCAAGTGACGTGGTCGATGACGCTACTTTGTTAATTATGCACACCCATAAAACGCCCATTTTGACCGTTTGGCATGCCTGCGTTCGGATTTCCACTCCCCGTTTTCAAGCACCTTCCCCTGTTACCACCCACAAATGCCTCATTCTGTCACTCAAATTAGCAGGCATTCGCTATTTTGCGAGCACACAATTTCCGACCGCAATGACTGGTTCGTGCATGCGTATTACAACCCATGCGCATGCGCAGTTGTGCGAACATCGCTCGGAGCGAACAAGCGGCCGCTTACGAGCGGCTCTGAATCAGGGCCTCAATTCTTTCCAGCCCCTAGCTGAAATGTGCGAAAAGTGACATGTTTGGGCACCCAAAGATCACTTTTCGCGATCGCGCCCAGCACTTTGGTCGGGTTTAGCTGCTTTACGCGGCTAAACCTGACCTCTATGGGCGCGATCAGCACGAAAATCTTGAACAATTGCATAGCGGCCCGCGATCTCCTGTCACTTTAGACGGGAGATGCGGGCCGCGAAAACAATTGAATTCCGCCCAATGAGTTTTATCTCTAGTTGCGAATGATAAAACTCGTTGATAAATAGGCCCCAAGGAAAGGAAAAGTCCTAGAAGAACACAGCTCATAGTAGATAGCAAAAATAGGTTCCTGAAGCTCACATTCAACAAAAGTACTCTTGAGGGCTTCAATCTCAGGGCCTGATTCAACAAGGAACGCAGTTGCTAATACGCACGCAATCGGTCGATTAATTCGCATTGCGTAGGCATCGCAGTGCACGAACTAGCAATAGCGATGGGAACTGCGTTTGAAGAGGCTACGCAGACTTAGAGCAGGGTGATTGACAGTAAGTGTCATTTGTGGGTGATGAGGAGGTTTGTCGGGCGAACGCAGGCGTGCCAGTACGTTTCAACGCCGTTGCAGGGGCATGCATAAATTAGCCACTGCGATACCAGACGACTCCTGAGGTCTCATAGCGTGTGCTGAAGTTAGCAATTCCCAAGTGAGGTAATTGTGCATATGGGTACGATGTTACCGATTGTTTCGCTTTGTTGCCCTAGTATACGGATGTGTGTAAGAGGAAGTGGGCATCCTTATGTTAGGCTGTGATCGCAATGCGATTGCAAACATTTGCATTTCACTGCTGATATTAGCAACTGCGTAGCGTGCGTATTAGCAGACTTCTAGCGATCCTTGCTGAATCAGGCCCTCAGTTTGAACTGTGTATTTCATATGCATATATATAAATGGCATGGTGAGGGAGGTGATGATGGAGTATATATTGTGAGGACAATGTTGTAAAGTCTTTGAAAAATGGTAATCTTGTAATACATATATATATATATATATATATATATATATATACCTACCACTTAGCCTAATTAAGAAAATCATTGAAAGACTAGTATTGGAAATTGAAGGTTGCGCCACTGGTCGAAGCGGTAAGGGGTTTAGAAGTATACACGGAAGGAATTGAATGATTTGGTATTGGCAGATCTAGATTAGGAACCCCACTTCTATATGTACTGTAGCACACATAATGGTCTCATAGGTTCAGGCAATTGAAGCCTAAAACTGTAAAGCCATGTTAGTTAGGTATGAGTATACTGGGGTAATGATTAATTCTTTTTGCCCTGCCAGCCAACTGGTCTGCCTTTACTTCTGCCATTTGTGTTGCCCCTGGCCTTTCCTATAAAACCATTTAGGTTAAATAAATCACCTAAGCACATAGAGGGTGAAATACTCCCCCTTTTATAATATAAAAACACAACATAAAACAATAGCAAAATGCCACAATACCCTGGGGTTCACCACATTACAAACTACACACTCTCCTATACCTCTTCAGCATCTTTATCTCACTCATTTTGATGCACAATTCTTTCTGTTCTGCTCTTCAATTCTCTATGCACTTGGCAGGGACTAAGAATAAGGTCTTCACACTTTTTGCAGGTGAACAATGAAGCCAAGTATGTGGAGACCTCCAGATCCAGTTGCAGCCACTCTTCGATGCGCCACCTCTTACCTGTGTCATATTCATATTGCAGTGCTCCCAATCCAACTGGAGCCATTAGCCCATGATGGCACTGACTAGGTTACATTCACCAACCAACCACCCCAAATGCACTGCAACTGCACCTTGTTAACCACTGCTTTTAATTCATTCCATATGCGCTGTCCCTTGGATCTCCCTCAGCCTTTAGGTAATTGTGATCGGCACATGCGACCTGTCTCCTGCATATCTGTCCAAACAGGATGTGACCCAGCGAAATGCCTACTAGATGAGTAAAAGGTGCATCTCTTAAAGAACAAAGGAGCAACACTATAGCAGTTTAGCGCCCCACCTTGCAAGATTTAAAAATACATACACCGCTTTACCTTACAATACATACACATAAAAAAACAATATTGGTACACATAGTGATACACAGTCTAGCAAGGAGGGGGTGTCCAGTGGTTAAATATTCAATGCTTGATTCTCTTGAGTTGGTTCTGGTAACACATTTACTGGGCAGCTAGATAGTACAGTTGTACAGTATGTTAAGGAAATTGAGCCCCACCAACCTGATATACAGTATATGTGCCTTCAGCACCAGATTACGTACCCTGGGCATGACATTCATAGGAGAGCAGTGACAGAAAAATAAAAAGATGTTATTTATTATAGTAGAAATGGCAGTTATGCAAGAAACACAAAACAAATATGTCATCAAGCATAGAAATAATTATTAAAATTTAAGAAAAATTAAAAGCTTAAGAAAAGTACTATAGAGATAAACATGAAGTGCTGAAAAAAATCATATATAAAAATACATAACATTTTATTTGTAGTGAAAATAGGGTTAGAAGGTTAGAAGAATGTCCATGTATTAGAGCACAGTATTTATTTGGAATTAAATAAACAATATAGTTCACTAGCTTTTCAGAATTAGGTTAACCTGTAAACTGCTGTGTGTACACATAGGTATATATATATATATATATATATATATACATATATATATATATGTATATATACTGAAGTGGCAAAACTCATGAGATAGATGCCTAGTATTGTGTAGGGCCCACTCTAGCCAGTTGTAGTGCAACAACTCAACGTAGCATCAATTCCACACGTGGACAGAATACCTCTAGAAAGATGTTGACCCATGCATATCCTTATTATAATGAATATTCATTGTTGGGGTACATGAAGTCCATGAAGGGCTGCAAATGGCCATCAAGCAATGCATCGTAGAGGTAACCCATCAATGATGTGTTCAAGCAGGCCAGCGGACCCAATCCATGCCACGTAAACACACCACCCACCATTATGGAACCCCACCAGCCTGCATGGTGCCTTGTTGAAAACTGGGGTCCATGGCCTCGTGGGGTCTGCGCCACATCCAAACCTTACCATCAGCCTGAAACAACTGGAACCATGACTTGTCAGTCCACGCCACATGTTGCCAGTCCTCCAGGTCCAATTAGTGATGTCACAAGCCCAGGTGAGGCACTGTGTCCGGATCCATAGTGGTAACAAGGGAACTCTGGTGGATCTTCTGCTCCCAAATCCCATAGAAGCTAAAGAACACTGCACTTACCTACTGGATCTGCATCTAGTACCACTTGCTTTGAATATGGATGTGACCATGGACAAATCTGGCCAGATGCCGCTCGTCACGATCATTGAACACCCTTGGTCGGCCACTGCGCTGTCCACTGTGGGTGGTAATAACTTCAGTGAGGTATTCTCAGTACACACGTGACACCATAGATTGAGGAATGTTGAATATCCACACAACTTCAGAAATGGAATGCCCCAATGGGCACCCACTGTCATGCCCCATTAAAACTCCGATAATTCACATTTCCTTGCCATGAGCAGCCTAGTTGGTGTTCAAACTGATGTCAGATGTCAGATTACAACTGATGATGTAGGTTCTCTAAATACTGCTATCCCATTGGCCATACATACACATGAATAAAATGATCTATTCCCAGAATTACTCTATGTCTTTCATAATTATTAACAAATAAAAATTAGAGGGCTGCACAAAAATTAATGAAGGAATGAGCTTCCCGCAAATAAGTACCGAATGTGATTGAGTAAGTTTGGAGTGGATACCAGCTGAAGTACTGGGGTGGTGTGTCAACTGATACAAGCTAAGACTGGAGCTATAAATTGGTCCATGTACAGGCAAGAAGTCAGGACAGGTGCCAAAACAGGATAACCAGGTTCAAGTTTGAGGCAGACGGCAGACAGTAATAATCCTATAAACGGGCAAAGATCATGATAATGAAAGATCAACAACAGGTCAAGAACAATCTAGACCAACAATATGAATCAATCAAAATAGTGGAAAGCACCTTAGATAACATACTTTTAGCTAGTAATTTAATCAGCACTGAGTGTATTGATATCCTGCCTTAAATGCCCACAGCCTGCAGGTGACTGACTGCGACCAGGAAGACTACATTTTGATCCTGGTATTAAATCCTGTAGAGTACATCAGTGCTTTTTAGTCCACGATTGTGACAATACACTTCTGGAAATCACTCGGTGTCAGGGCTGAAGGGAGAATGACCCAGTACCTCTCAAAGGTAGCGCTGTAACAATGCACACTTGTGGGTGGCTGAGTGTGGCCTAGCGTTATCATGTAGCATTACAACACCTGTTTGCAACAACCCAGGTGTTGTAATGCTGCAACAATTGTGGACAGCATTTACAGTATCTCCCTTGGTGAGGAAATCAACAAGAAACACACCCTTGTGGTCCCAAAACACGGTCACCATGAACTTCTTTGATAATAAAGTTGTCTTTAATTTCTTTTAAGGAGGGGGCGATGCGTGTTCCTATGTCATGGATGTTTGCTTTGTCTCCTGTATTACATGATGCATCCATGCTTCAGCGCCTGTAACAACACGCTGCCGGAATAGCACTCCCTCCTCATGGTACCATGTCAAGTGCATAGGAGACAATCCCATCCTATTGGTTTTGTGAATTTCTGTGAGTTGCTTTGGTTCCAGCATGAACATTTTTCCCTGTACCCCAGTAGCTCATGAACAATGTTGTGCACAGTACCCACTGAGATAACTCAAATACGTCTTTCCTCCTGAATCAGACCTTCAATGCGGCACAAATTGTCATCTGTGGTGGATGTGCTTGGCCGGCCAGATAGCTGCTCATCTTGAATGTCTGCCCTGCCGTTATCAAAGGCAGTACACCAAACCCAAACCTTTTTTCGTGACATGATGTTATCACCATACACCTTGACAAGTTGGTGATGAATTTCAGCTGCTGATGTGCCCTTTAGATGCAGAATTTTGATCACACAATGCACATCATTGTTTGACCATGTTTCCGCCAGCCCCGCCATCTTACAATTGACCTTGGGACAGTATGACGGATATGAGGCGCAGTCTAATGACTGTGAGGGGAAGCAGGTGTCTATCTGCTCTGGGCTGGCGGGAAAGTAGAATGAAATAGCTAACATTACACACATGAGAGGTCTTATTACCTTAGTTATTGAAGTACTCTCATTCTTAGGTCTGGATACGTTCTCTAGTTGAAAAGACATGCACCCGGAGGAGAGTGTTCCTGGCGAGGGTGTTGGGAGCTGACCGAGGTCGAAGCAGCCGATGAATGCAGTCAAGGAGGAGGTCTTTATTATTGACATTAGGAAACAGCTTTCCGAAAAGATACATAGTATAGTCCAATATTTCTGGGCTAGAGATTGAGGCAGGAATGCCTCATATTTTGATGGTATTTCTCTAAGAACGGTCTTACATATCGTTCTGCATTTGGTCATTAACTGAAATCAAATTGTTGCGTGATGTGACCAGGTTAGGCTACTTACCGGCCCGTCGGGATCTCCAACATCAGGATGCCGCTGTCGGTCTTCTGACATATGGATTCCATATATTGGGCCTGATTCAGACCCACTCGCGAGCGGCTGTCCGCTCGCAAGTGGGTCGATGTTCTGGACTGAGCATGCGCACGACGGAGGGAGCTCCGTCGTGCGCATGCGCCAGACGCGACGAGCGAAGGAAAGTCCTTCGCTCGTTGTGTCTGATCAAAGGGGGCGTGCTGTCGATGTTGATTGACAGCACGCCCCCTTTGGTAGGCGTGCCTCCCTGACGGGGGCGTTCCCATGGGAACGCCTCCCGTCAGAAGCCGGCCCACTGACATCACTAGTGATGTCAGTGGGAGTGATTTTGGCTCTGATAGAGCCAAAATCACTCCGGAGCATGAGGTTGAAAACCTCAACCGCAGGCTCCGGCTCGCAGTTTTGATAGTCGCGATGGTCAAGACCATCGCGGCCATCAAACTGCACGCTCGTATAGCCTGTGGGTGGTGACCCACAGCTATACGAGCGTCCAGGAGGACGCTCCATTTTCATGGAGGCCGGCCCTCATTCAGAGCGTGCGCTCTGCTCAGAGCGTACGGCTCTGAATGAGGGCCATTGTTAGGGGTAAAATCAACTTATTTATTTTTGTAAATTATACAACAGCAGCATTTATTATCATACTTCAATTTAGGCTTGGATCAAGGATAGAAATTCACTGAGGTGTAGCCTTGCTGAATATATGCTACACTTACAGCAATCAGGTTGTTATTATCTATGGTGAAATTAACTGAAAAATGTGTAATTCTGCAATAAACTCTCTCTCTCTCTCTCTCTCTCTCTCTCTCTCTCTCTCTCTCTCTCTCTCTTCTATTCCCTGAACCTCTGAGGTTTCTCTGAGAACCTCCTGCAGTTTGCGGAAATCTGGCCAGCATGCAGTTTAAAAGTGAACTTCTGCAGATGTCAGTTATCAACACAGCTAACGAGCTGCAGTTTCTGTCCAACCTCGGGGTTTGAGGCATGGGGCTCCTCCAATTGTTCTTGAGTCGTGGACTCGGGGTTTGAGGCATGGGGCTCCTCCAATTGTTCTTGAGTCGTGGACTCGGGGTTTGAGGCATGGGGCTCCTCCAATTGTTCTTGAGTCGTGGATGATGGGATTGCTATAGACATAAAAATTGTGCACAAAACTTCTTGTTTGCTCAGTTTAATTTCTTTATGATGGATAGAACAATATGTAACTTGAGGACAGCACATGAACAGATGTTAAATGTAATATAATTCCCAAAGTAAGTATTTGTGTATGGCAGTATTTACAGGATAACGTAAGGGTGCTCCCATCTCGCATAGTGAAAAAGTCATTATTTGGCAAAGGAAACAAGTGATCAATTATTTTTATGTTACTCTGAGGACAATGTTTCATTAGAGACTGTGTATAATATTTATGTTGCCTCTGCAAAGAAACCAGTATGGCAGCTCTAAATGCAAATCTGAATATATTTTAATAAGAAAACATACACCGCTTTTACACCGAAGTCCCGGGTCTGAACCGGGATTTGGAACCCGGATCAGACCCGGGACAGCCCCTCTTTTACACCGCGGGTTCACACCGGATCCGGGTCAGCACTGACCTGACTCTCCGGCACAGGTGAGCGGCGCTTCTTCCCCTCCCTCCACCTCCGCGATCTACTTACCTTACTCCGCAGTGGTCCGGAGGCAGGAAGGGCGTGTGGGGTGCGCTGCTCCTCTCTGGGATGCAACTAGATCCCTCTGGTCGGCCCGGCAGTGGAAGCGCCACTGAAGCAGGCCACTCCGGCCAATCATCGTGACCTGGGCCACGCCGTTTACATTGCAGGGTGACACGGGAACGACCCGTGCTCAACTCTGCAAGCTAGCCGGGTCGGATCCCCAGGTCACTGGTCCGTTTACACCGACTAAAATCCCGGGTTGATGCACGTGAACACGTAAAAGGAGTAATAAATGGAACAACTGTGAAAACTATTTAGAGTGTCCTCCTTTTCATTCCATATTAAAGTAGCTATGCCAGAAAGATGGTCTATTTTCTTTTTTAATAGCAAATAAAGTCTAATTACATACATTATTCTTAGCTGTACTCCTATGCATCATTATCTCATTTTTAAAATCTCTGGAGGGCGCACAGTATATCTTCACAGGAAGACAGCTCTCAGCATAGCATGTGAAAGCAGAGGGTACAGTTTTTACAGAACACAAAGCAGTCAGAGCCCAAAGGGGCATCCCAAAGCTTTTCTGCTACCTACATCATGTGTCATGTGACTATGGTTGCCATGGTAGTCCATGACACTTTGCAGAATTATAAATAATTAATATTAGCAAAAACAGGCAAACCAAGTAAAAATGGTAAATACTGTACCAAGATTATTCTTATAGGCTACTACAGTGATTTATGTAAAACACACACATATGCACACTATTGTTTCAAGGGTTTGCTGGTTTAAAAAGACGGGCGTATCAACCCATTGGCCAGGATGGCACTCACCAGGGGCGCCGACCAAAGGGGGAGCGCCGCCCGGCAGTGCCACCAGCAGCCAAGGGGTGGACTAGTCCCCCGGCCCCACAAGTGTAGGGCAGACCGCAGTGAGAGCGGCCTGCCCTACACAGTTTACAAACACATAGCCGCCAGTGGCTGCTGTGTGTTTGTAACAGCAGCCAGCCAATAAGAGTCAGACAGATTCTCATTTGCTGCTGCATTGTCCGTGGAGGGAGCCGGCTGGAGCTCACTCATGAGCTCCATCTTTCGGCTCCCCCCACAGCATGTGATGGGAGAGACGTCATGACGTCTCTCCCATGCAGGAGAAGAGCGGGCCAGGACTCAGGGCCTGATTCAGAGCCGGACGCTATTTGCGCTCGCTCGTTCAGAAAAAGGGGCCGGATATTTAAATTGAGCGCTCGCTCTTTGCGGTGTGTTGATGCCTCTATGTCTGAGCGAGCGAACGAAACATGCGCTCGCTATTTTGTAAAGACGCCCCCTGGCCGCTCGCATCATACGTTATCTCCGCTATTTATTTGATTAATCGAGTACATCGAAAGGCGTCTGAACTGCTCGCAGTGCTTGTGGTAGGTTTATCCTACCGCAATCATGCGAACAGTTCAGGTTAAGAGACAACCAAGTGACGTGGCCGATGACGCTGCTTTGTTAATTATGCACACCCTTAAAACGCCCGTTTTGACCGTTTGGCACGCCCGCGTTCGGATCTCCACTCCCCGTTTTCAAGCACCTTCCCCTGTTACCACCCACAAACGCCTCATCCTGTCACTCAAATTAGCAGGCACTCGCTATTTTGCGAGCGCTCGATTTCTGACCGCACTGACTGGTTGGCGCATGCGCATTACGACCCATACGCATGCGCAGATGTGCGAACATCGCTCGGAGCGAACGAGCGGCCGCTTACGAGCGGCTCTGAATCAGGCCCTCAGAGCGGACGGCGGCGGTTGGGTCAGGAGTGGGGATCAGGTAAATTATATATTTTTTTCTTTGTGTGTGTGTGTAAGCCTGGCACAGCAGGGGGGGGTACTGAAATAGGGGTGGCTACTACTGGGGGCACTTTATGGGGGGTGCCCGCTACTGGGGGCACTGTATAGGGGTGGCCACTACTGGGGGCAATTAAAGGGGGTGGTCACTACTGGCGACACTGTATAGGGGTGGCCACTACTGGGGGAAATTTAGGGGGGGTGGCCACTACTGGGGGCACTGTTTAGGGGGGACTACTACTGTGGGCACTGCAGCATAAGGGGGATTACTACTGAGGCACTGTATAGGGGGACTACTGCTGGGGGCAATGCAGCATAGGGGGGATTACTACTGGGGCACTGTATAGGGGGGGACTACTACTGGGGGCAATGCAGCATAGGGGGGATTACTACTGGGGCACTGTATAGGGGGGACTACTACTGGGGGCAATGCAGCATAGGGGGGTTACTACAGGCGGCACTGTATAGGGGGACTACTACTGGGGGCAATGCAGCGTAGGGGGGATTACTACTGGGGGCACTGTATAGGGGGGACTACTACTGGGGGCAATGCAGCATAGGGGGGATTACTACTGGGGGCACTGTATAGGGGGGACTACTACTGGGGGCAATGCAGCATAGGAGGATTACTACTGGGGGCACTGTATAGGGGGGGACTACTACTGGGGGCACTGTATAGGGGGAACTACTACTGGGGGCAATACAGCATAGGGAGGATTACTACTGGGGGCACTGCATAGGGGGGCACCAGTCCATTACATTGCCAGGGGCGCTTGCAGGGCCGTTTCTAGGGGCAGGCGACCCGTGCAATCGCACGGGGCGCGCTGCCTCCTACCCCTGCTGTAGAAACAGCATGTTAACTGCCGGGCGCCCGCTGAGATTCAGTTACCAGCGGGCGCCCGGCAGAGCAGAGCAGACGGAGACGGAGGCTCCTGCTTCCGGCTCCCACAATGTGCACTATGGGAGGACGTCATGACGTCTTTCCCATAGTGCAGAGAGAGGAGCAGCCGAGCGGAGCGAACGCAAGAGCGGGGCTGAAGGTAAGTAAGTGTTACTGTTTTTTTTTTTTTTTGTGTGCAGGCAGCCCGGACAATACTTGGGGGGAGGCACTACTACTGGGGGCACTTCTGCTGGGGGAGCCACCACTACTGGGGGCACCTGGGCACAGCTACTAGGGACATTACTCTGGGGGCACTTCCACTGGGGGAGACACTACTACTGGGGACATTACTCGGGGGGCACTTCTACTGGGGTTATTGCTTAGGAGGCACCACTACTGGGTGCATTACTCAGGGGCCAAGGGCACTTCTACTGGGGGCACTACTACTTGGGGCTTTTCTACTTGGGGCACTACTACAAAGGGAGCATTACTATTGGGGGAACTAATACAGGGGCATTAATACTGGGGAATTTATAAAGGGGACACTACTACAGGGGGCATTACTATTGGGGGCAATACAACTGGGGACACTACTACTGGGGCACTACAACAGGGACCATTACTATTGGGGGCATTACTGATGGGGGCATGACTACAGGGGACATGACTACAGGGGACACTACTAATGGGGGCTCTGCATAAGTTACACTACCAATGTGGGCACTGCATAAGGGGCATAAATACAGGGGACACTGCATATGGGGACAACTACAGGGGGCACTGCATAATGGGCACTTTTGCCTGAGAGCCAGTGGGGGGGAAGCCTAAGACCTGTCGGGATGGAATGGTAAGGGAGGGGGCTGGAATGAAGTGTGTATTATGTGAATCATGTTTTTTCAATGTGTTTTATGTGGTTCTGGATTTAATAATGTATTTGAGGTGGATGTGGTTTTAAAACGTAGTTTATGTGCCTCTGGCTTTTCCAATATATTTTATGTGGAAGTGGTTTGTTGCATTGTATTTTATGTGGATCTGGCTGGGCTCGCTCCCAACGCGACTAAAACCGGGTGTGATGCAAGGTCATACTTCTGCAAATGTCACACCACAGGCATGCACACAGAAATGCGGCGTGGGCTTGTGACAGCTAGGCCACACCCCATTTTTTGAGCGCACGCCTCCGGCGCGCGCATGCTGTCTATCTTTTATTTAGCTACATATATTTTTCAGCGCTTTGCCTCTGACAGGTTAGACACCCCTGTACTCAGTAGTCACGGTGGCTGTCATTCTGTGATCTTTCTAGATCACGCTCCCTTACTGTGATACCACACCCCCTCACGATGACGCCACGCCCACTCCACAATATTACTGCTTCGAGGGGGGGGGGGCGCATTTTGACAGCTCGCACTGGGAGCCTCAGACCCTAGAAACTGCCCTGGGCGCTTGGATCCCTAGATACACCTCTGTAAAAAGACTTCTATCTTTCAAGTAAAATTAGTGCAATTGTAACACAAAAAAACGACGACTATGTCACTGCATTCTCATTACTGTATCTGCTTTCTGCACCGCCCCCACTCTGTCCCTCCCTGCTCCCCTTCCTGTGTGCAGCTCTGCCCTGCTCCATTCACCTGTCTACTGCTATTCCATTCTGCTCCCTCTCTTCCTGGTTCTCTGTCCCCCCCCTTCACTGTTTTATCCCGCCCCCACTCAATACTGTTAATAACAATATTACATCATACATAACCAGTGCATTGGATTGGAAAGATAAATAAATATTACAATAATATTTGATATAACTGAATTGCTAGTTACCTTTTCCAACTATCCTGCTTCCTAAATGCTGCACAACCTTCACTTACCACGACTCCGATTTGTATGTTTCCAATCAAAGTCATCTTCAGTCTCCTGCTTCCAGTCACAGGCTCCACGATCAAAGGTACAGTCTATCGTCACCTCTGAACATTTGGAAAAATCAAAGGAAAGATCATATGTTATTATAAAGCCTGTATTCCAGTGAGAAAAAAAATGAAATGACTGTAAAGCTATTTCGAAACGCATTAGTAATGCTGCAAATTAATATCCTTCACTACAAATTGCAAACTGTAGGCACTAGGAACCACTGTGGGGGTCATTTTTATGAGAATAAAAAGCACAAGGAAGTGCACAGCCAGACCTTACTCCTGCGTTTCTGCTCCTCTGCCTGGTTTTGCACTGTTATTTGTGGGAGTGTGCAACTAGCTTCAATCAGTGGATGAGTTTGGATCACACTGGACTGTTACGAGCCAGGCAACCTGCCTTTTGTGTTCAAACAAGTGTATTTTTCCTTTTTTTTCTTTAGATATTTTTGGAACTGTAGTACATGTTATTAAAGAACAAACATAAACATTCAACATAAAACAGGGATGGGTAATTTGGTAGCTGAAGGAACTATTCAAGATAGTATTCACTGATAAACGACTTATACTAAAAAATTTATTAGCTTCCTATCTAACAATATACAGTATATAACAAAAGATGATTGGCTTTATCCAGATTTGCTCTATTATTGCAGTGATGAAAGAGTAATATAAAATGGGCTAATATGGATATCAATAACTTTACACCAGAGTTCTAACCATTGATTCCCAGTGAAAGAAAATTATTTCTCGGTATCTTGTAATACTGTACACTCGGCATTGGGATTCCGAAGCCGGTATTTTGACCGTTGGCATCCCGCACGCCGGGATGCTGACTACATCCCCCCAGGGTGCAAGGTCACTCTCATCTGGTGCTCCCATTTTATCTGCTAAGGCTCCTACTCATTAGGAAACATTAGAGCATTGTACTCCATGGTGATCAGACTTTTGGAATTATGGTGGGTAGGCCAAAGAGATTCTAATAAGGTTTTGGATGGGTGGGGGTCCCCCTGAGACTGCCTGTTGTATATGTGACTGGCAGGTAGCGCTTCTAAAGGGAAGACACTGCCAATCACATTGTAGCCAGTGTAGTCACGGACTGCACTGACTACACCGAGGTGGTGGATTTTACTGGGGGGGCTGCAGCCCTGCAGCCCCTAGGTAAAAATCGCCACTGGTTGCAACGGTGATTCCAGCCTGCGACGTTGGTCGCAGTGCTGGGAATACAAATGCAGCAAGGAGGTGTCTGACAGCTCCTTCTGCATTTGCATCTGAGATGGACAGAATTGCACAGCTGCCTGTGTGCGTCTCTGCAAATCCAGCCATCTCTCATTCAGGCCCAGAGTACCTTCAGCCTGGACAGCAGCGGAGCTATCCCTGGAAAGAACACGCTTAACAAAATGTGCTCTTATCTATATTTCTGATCATCATGTGACCAGGTGACATGAGGTCCACTTTAATAATGGTATTTTGAGTTTATTAAATGTATTTACTGGGAGATCAACATAGTCATATACTGATACATTTCATGACGAGTGTCATTATATAGTAAACAAAAGCAGGTAATTTGCGGAAAATCAACTAAAATGTAATTTTCTATAAGGAAAATGTAACATTTCATATGATCGCAGACTGTAATATAAACATTTTTTTGTTAGTGGTATATTTGTAATTACTATTTACTTACCTTCTGAATTTAGGTGAGGAGCCTTTTGGATAACTGGATGTGGGCTATAGGCAGGCTCTTCTCTTTTAACCTGTAGAGCTAATGCAAACAAAGGTCAGACACATGCCCATTATAAACACTGTATTAGATCATACTTTACATCATTGCCAATTGGAAAATAAGAATGCCTCACTGATTCTCCTATTTCATACCCACATCTTGGCTGGTCGCACCTACTCCTTTTCCATGCACTTTTAGGGTATATGCTAATTCATACATTGTTGTTTATTGCTGTATATGGCCCTCATTCAGACCCACTCGCAAGCGGGCGCACGTACGTTAGGCGTACGTACAAAAATATTTAAATTCAATGGCTCGCTCGTATTTTCGTTCGCATCTAAAATTCCTCCCAGAACTCTGACGACCCCTCCTCTAACTAACGAGCGTACGAAATAGCGAGCGTACATCCCCGAAATGGCTTGAAAGGAACGCACGCACAAGTATAAACAGGAAGTGGCCTTGTCAGATGTCGATTACCTGCTCCTTTATTCTGCCTACCTCCATCAATCGTATCATGCCAATCAATGTATCAATTAGCTTAATTGTTTGTTTTTTTTCAACACAATGAAAGAAACTTTACTCTTGTCTGTGTTTGTGTTTACCCGCAGAATACGTACGGATGAAACATTCGCTTGTATTGTTTAAAAAACATGTGAACCACAATTAAACAATTGTACTATTGCTGTGTATCCCCGCATATTTCCCTGGGTTCATTTCTTTATTTAAATTTGCTTACGCATGTCACTGCATCAAGCCTATCCTAACTCTCCAGAGATTTCTGGCCCTGTCGAACACATGACTCATACACTAACCAATAAAATTGCTCCTGTTAATTTCCAAAATACATTAGCCAATCAGAAAATTTTTACACACTTTATCAAAAATGATTTTTAAGAAAAACACCATTGCCATCATGAGAGCCTCCGCATTCACCAGGCGTGAGCTGCTGGTGCTTACGGAGGTCATGGATCGCCGGATCACCAGCCAGCCAGAAACCATGACCAACCGGCAGAAGCGCTCCGCGTATGCGGAGGTACGGTCCCGCCTGCGGTCCTTTGGATCACGCCGCAACATCGGCCAGCTGGAGCGCAGGTGGTCCGACCTGCAACGGCGAACGCCCCGCTTGCTGGCATGCTTTCGCATGCAGATCCTGGCAAGTAAGTGTTATGTATTGTGGTTTTAATGTTTGTGTTTGTGGGGCAAACTGCGTGTGCATGTTTTCCTGTCTGTTCAATTTATTATTTGTACTCATATCTGCGTCTGCATGTTTTCCTGTCTGTTCAATTTATTATTTGTACTCATATCTGCGTCTGCATGTTTTCCTGTCTGTTCAATTTATTATTTGTACTCATATCTGCGTCTGCATGTTTTCCTGTCTGTTCTATTTTTTTTTTGTACTCATATCTGCGTCTGCATGTTTTCCTGTCTGTTCAATTTATTATTTGTACTCATATCTGCGTCTGCATGTTTTCCTGTCTGTTCAATTTATTATTTGTACTCATATCTGCGTCTGCATGTTTTCCTGTCTGTTCAATTTATTATTTGTACTCATATCTGCGTCTGCATGTTTTCCTGTCTGTTCTATTTTTTTTTTGTACTCATATCTGCGTCTGCATGTTTTCCTGTCTGTTCTATTTATTATTTGTACTCATATCTGCGTCTGCATGTTTTCCTGTCTGTTCTATTTTTTTTTTGTACTCATATCTGCGTCTGCATGTTTTCCTGTCTGTTCAATTTATTATTTGTACTCATATCTGCGTCTGCATGTTTTCCTGTCTGTTCAATTTATTATTTGTACTCATATCTGCGTCTGCATGTTTTCCTGTCTGTTCTATTTTTTTTTTGTACTCATATCTGCGTCTGCATGTTTTCCCTCTTTTTATGAATTTTTAATTCTACTGCTTTTTTTTTTTTTTTTGTTTGTTTGTTTGGCCGGATTTGTCCATAAACTAAACGCAATTTATTTGACATATTTTAGGGGGACAGCCAAGACTCCGCCGTCAACGTCGGCGTTCCCGCCCACTCTCCCCAACCCCCAGCCAACACTCCACCCCAAATCTTTCCCCTATTCCCCACTCCTCCCCATCCTTCCCAGACCCTCTCCCGGAAATGTCGGGACTCCTTCCCCTCCGTCCCACTTCCCCCTCTCCTCCACCCACCCCTCTTCCAATTACCCCCTCCCCGGAGTCCAGCATAACTCCGCCCCATTCTTTGGGGAATGACGGATCCTCCGAGGAGGATCATGGAGGTTTTGTCGGAGCTTCAGATTTGTTTCCCGGTATGTTTTTTAATATTTTTTTTTAAAGCACAAACTGTTTGTATGTAATCATGTGTCGTGCCTTTCTTCGTGTTTTTGTGGCTTGACTTTTGTTGATTGTGAAGGTTTGCCTTTACCTCTTCCTGGTGATTTAAGCATACACATATCATACCTGTGGGAATTTGTACCTAGGCCTTGTATTTTTGCCAGCCCACACTTTTTATTTATGTTTTTGGGTTTAGGAGTGATTTGTTTTTTAAATAATGTTTTTCTGTGGAGTCCCTATTGTTGTATTAACCCACACACTTTTCTCACCCACAGAGGAACAGAGGCGTCGCCAAGAGGTGGCGGATGTTGTGGGGCAGATGCGCCACCATGTAATCGGCCTTCTGGTGGCCCTCGACCGACTGTCTGGCCTCCTTCGGCATTAGATTTTTTTTTTTGGTTGTATTTTCCCAATAAAATTTTAATGACAAATATACGTTGTGGATCATTTTTTAAAACCAAAACCAAGATAGTTTAGCCTGACATAAGTTCCTGCAAGGATTTCCCTTTTGTAAAAGTTAGATTGTGTTTTGTCTTTGTATGTCAAACAGACACCAGAAACACATAACAGTAACAATGTAATTTCCCTTTTTGGGTGTAGTGTCAATTTCAGATTTCTACATTTTCCAGGTTCCTACTTGGTGCGCAAGCTGCTTAGGCCAATCTTACAAATCCCAAGGTTGGGCCAGGCTTCCTTTTGGTGTGGATTTGAAAGCTGAAAACATATTTCAGTTTTGCTCATCTGGCGTCAGTACTGGTTTACCCCTTAGTCAAATGTAACTTGTGTTAACCTGGTTACACTTGCTGTTAACGTCCCAAAAAAGGAAGACCATTTCACTCTTCAAACATTTATTCACCACATAACAGAGCAAACAAAGTGGTCACTCCCCAAAAAAATACACAGTGATAAATTCAAATACAACACATACCAAGAAAAAAATAAATAAAAACACAAAATCAAGAACTGGTTGACGAAGGACCATGCCAACATGATTCCACAAACATGGCGTTGCGATATGGGTTCCAGAATATATGCCCAAAAGGACCAGATCCAGGTTTGGTAAGGGTAGCAGGAAGTAGTGAGCGTTGGAGTGCCAAAGATTATGTGAACAAACAGAAGATGGTGCGAAAAAAAAAAATTAATTAGATGTTTGCCCAAAAAAAAAAACACATTAGGTATAAACACTGGAGTTTTGAACAAACTTACCTAAAAAATCTGGCCACCACATCATCGCGTATGGCCCCCCCACATACTGACCTTCGACCAACCTCGGGGGGGCCATCCTCAGGTAAGGCATCCTCTGGCTGCATTGGGACACCACTCCTTATGGCAATGTTGTGAAATATCCCACACAGGACCACAATTTTAGACACCATATCCGGCACATACATGAGCTCGCCACCAGAGCGGTGGAGGCATCTGAATCGGCCTTTTAAAAGGCCGATACAGCGCTCCACCACTTGCCTGGTGGCTGTAAGTGCGGAATTATACGCACTTTGTGGCCCTGGTGTGGGAGCCAAATAAGGAGTGAGCAGCCAGGACATGCAAGGGTATCCACTGTCTCCTGTGAACAAAAATAGACCACATCAGGAACACTGTGTATCAAGCTTAACATTGTTATGTACTAAAGGTCTCCACTTACCCAGAAGCCACGCATCACCAGCTTGTAGGTTGGTTAATTTCTGCCATATCCCTGATTGCCGGATGACGAAGGAGTCATGAGCACTTCCGGGTAATTTAGCATTCAGGGACAGGATCTGGAGGGAGGCATCACATACCACCATTACATTCAGGGAGTGATAGTGTTTCCTGTTTCTAAATATGGCCTCCAGCCGTGCTGGAGGCTGAAGTGGTATGTGAGTACCATCCACAACCCCTATGATGTGTGGGAAGCCAGCTATTTGGTAAAAATTGGCCTTGGCCACACTAAGGGCACCCATATCCAAAGGCATTTGAATAAAATGATGGAGGTGCTTGAAAAGTGCCTCCATCACTGCCCTCAGGATCCGGGAAAAGGAGGATTGGGAGATGCCCGCCACTATTCCGACCGTTGTTTGAAACGATCCTGAGGCACAGAAATGTAACACCGCCATAAATTGCGTCAGTGGTGGTATTGCTGTTGGACTGTCAATTTGCCGCTCAAGATCACTTTCTATTAATGAGAGAGTGTCTATGATGATTTTGGGAGGTAGACGGTAGCGTCTTAAAACCTCATCATCGGGCATTCCAAAAAGGGTGACACGTGTTCGAAATATCTGGGGCCTTGCATGCCTACGATGCCTACGCCTGGGACGAGTTTGAGGTTGGTCGTCTTCCGGGAGCAGGGCCAGAACAATTCGCCCCAGATCTATCTGAAATTCAAAGTTCACTATGTAAGGCTTTTGACCCACCCCAAAAGTAAGAAAAAAAAACTTAGCTTTCTGATACCATCCATAGCTGCTTACATGCCGGGGTATTGTCATGATATGTATAAACTGTAAAAAAGGCAACAATGAGACGTCAAAAATGTAAAGGGTTTTTTTTTAGGTAAAAAATTGTTGCAAGCCAACACAGAAAATAACGGAAAAACACATTTGGCCATCGCTGAAAACTACATTGCACACCGTACGTCAATTAGGGTTCAAATGGACCCAAAAAATGGAAAAGGGAAAAGCAAAACTGGATTATATGATGAATAAGCCGTCCAAAATGCGGTAAATTATTCGCAAATGCAAGTCACTACACCAACAGTCCAAAATGCGGTAAATTATTCGCAAATGCAAGTCACTACACCAACAGTCCAAAATGCGGTAAATTATTCGCAAATGCAAGTCACTACACCAACAGTCCAAAATGCGGTAAATTATTCGCAAATGCAAGTCACTACACCAACAGTCCAAAATGCGGTAAATTATTCGCAAATGCAAGTCACTACACCAACAGTCCAAAATGCGGTAATTCATTCGCAAATGCAAGACAAAAAATGGACTTACCCAACTCGAATATATAAGATGTCCTCAAAAAACTTCTTTGGGTCCGAAAACAAAAAAAAACTAACAAATATGAAATGAGTGTTAAACAAATTAACTAACCACAAAACAGAAGAATACAACAATTGGCCACAAATTTGAATGCACAAAACTTACCAAATCAGGAAAGGATGTTGAAAAAATGAAAAAAATGCGAACGGAAAAACAAAAGAAATGTAGCAAAAACAAACAAAAAAACAACTCTCCAAATTCCTCCAAACGCAACCAACCAACCAAATCCAAACCACTTCAGCGACAACACTCCAACAACCCCACCTCGAATCCACACACACCAAGCCATAAATAGTGTTTATTTTCCCGCACAAATTAAGGATGAATCATAGGGACGCACAATCAATGATGCGGCCGCAATCTAACGACGCATGTATAAATACGTCACAAAATCACATAGAATTTCTGGATGATTTCATGCTGGAAGCAGAGACATGGCTTCAAACCAGGGAAACAATGGTCAAAATTGCGGCGGTAAGGCCTTCATGCATTTTGTGTCAATGAGTATTTTAAAACATAATATTGTGCAAGTTGTGAAGTGGCTAAATCTGCATATTTACCCAAATAGGTGAGGAGGATGACATGGAAGAGACTGCTGGCCCCAGTCAACCCGCCAAAGCTGCAAAAAAAAAAAAGGCAGCCACATTTCACAAGCAAGGAGATGGAGGTTTTGATCCAGAAGTGCGTTGACATCCTGCCCCAGGCAGCCAGGAATATGAGCCAAAGCCAGAAGTGGAGAATGTGGGAGGAGGTCGCCGTTGCTGTCAATAGGGTGGGTGATTATGTCCGTCTAGCCCGGGATGTCAAACGGCGGTAAGTAAACACTTTCCCATCCTATAAACAAACCCCATTGTTAAAAAAAGGATAATGGTTCCAAATTCATTCCACAGATGGGCAGACTTCAAATATCGTCTAAAGCAAAAACTTGCCGACAGGGCTAGGCATGCAAGGGGGACAGGTGGGGGTCCCACCCCTGTGTCATTGGAGTTGACAGACTTAGAAGAGATGGCACAGGGGTGTGTGCAGGCTGTGGAGGTGTTTGGCGTGTCCAACATGGATACGGACATGCCAGACTTTGCGGCTCCTCATGTTGGCCAAGGTAAGTCTTGTGATGTCACCATCTCAGAAATGCTATTGTGCCAATATGTAGATTCTAATGTGAGTCTTTTGTCCAATTTCCTAACAGAGACAGAGGCGGATGAGTCTGCTCCAGAGGGGAGCCTTGGCCGCAGAATTTCTGCTGACTCTGCAGGGGAGGAACCAGTACATCCGGCTGAGGACCCTGCAGAAGCCAGTCCAGGGCGTGCCCCCTCGCAGGCAGTGGGCCTCCTCACAGAACTCAATTTTAAATCGGATTGCCATACGGAGATTCTGCAGAGGATGGACGCCAGTCTGATACGGGTGGCTGAGGCCCTGGAGCAAAATGCTGCGGCCAACGTGACCATTGCTCAGGCCCTGGCGGAAAATACCAGGGCCAACATCCGCATCGCCGATGCCCTGGAGCAGCTCGTTCGCCAGCACATGGTGGAGCCGACCTCCCTTCCTGCCGGAACATCCAGATCCTCCACCTCTGGCACAACATCAGCCAATCCTCCAAATGTGCCTAGCCCTGTGCCTAGTCCAGAGGCCACAACATCTGCCTCTGGACAGGCCAGCCCGATGGCATCCCGGACCCGGTCTGGCGCCCACCCTCACCCATCCAAACGGCCGAGAAAACGGTGACAGCAATGGCGACTTTTCCCACTTTCCTTCTGTGCTTGGCTCATATTCCTTTCTGGTCAAAACTTCCCTCTCCTTTCTTGTGAAATGTTTTTAAATTTTGTATTTACGATTATGTTAGTAGTTATGTTTTTTTTTTTTTTAGTTCAAATATCTTGGCCACAAAAAAAGGCAATACAATATTATGCCAATTTGTTTGTGTGTAAACAATAAATTTTACAAAAAAAACAGACATTGTATTGTGACATTATTGTACAAATGGGTTACATTTAATCCTGGCCTTAAACGCAAAAACTGACCCTCTTATGTTAAAAAAAAGGCCTCTTTAAGGAACGTTTAAAAAAACACATAGCGATGCAAATTCCACAGTAAACCAAAAAAAAGGGGAGCTAATTAAAAGATGATGACATTATTTTTACAATAGGCCATAACCAACAAATTGTAGTCAAAAAAAAAACACAAAAATGTACGCTAATTGATTATGTAATCATGACATTAGCAGCTCTGATTTCCACCTGCGTACGCTTTTGTGCTATCCCAATAAACTGCTTTCCAAACACATACCAAGCCGGATTTCAATCCAACACTAATTACTTTACTGACCAGCCACGATTAATCGCAGCACCATCGTGGAGTCCCGGGACGGAGGAGAAGGCCATCGCCAATGTGGTCGAGTAATCCTGACCCTAAGCTGTGCGAGCATTTTGAAGGGAAAGCGGATGTTTCAGTGACGTATGAGACGGTCCGAACACATTTGACGTTCGCATCTGCTAATGTATGTACGCCCCAAAAACGCTTCGCCACGCCTGCGTTTTGTCATCTCCACCCCCGTCAACACCCAAAAACGCCCTGTTCTGTCAATCACATTTGACATGTCACTTCCTGTACGCTATTTTAGGAACGAGAGAAAAAAAGCTCGCAATTTGCCGTACGCGCATGCGCGGTGTAACCCCGACGCATGCGCGGTTAGTCAACATCGGAACGCAACGAGCGTACTGTTGTTAACGTGCGGCTCTGAATGAGGGCCTATATTCAAACTGGAGCTTTCCTCTTTCCAGACTCTGGGGGGTATAAATATTTACTAAATGTTGATTTAACATCGCTCAGAATCGATTAACATCAATGTTGTGTTTCTGGAGCTAAATCACACATTTATTAACAGACAATTTTTTATTTCGTTTTTTAAGTATTAGTAAATGTGACTTAGCCCCAGAAACACAGCATCGATGTTAATCGATTTTGAACTATTTTAAATCGATTTAAATCGACCTTTAGTAAAAATAACCCTGGTAGAGAGAACACAGATGGATATGTACTTATTGTGCTTGTGCCCTTGCCTTAGTACCTTCAGGTCGAAGAACTGAAAATATCTGGGTCGGGCTTCTAAGGGTAATGGACAATACACTGAAGTGCCTAAAGTCATTGGATAGCGTTAAGAAAAGGTAATGGTAGGTGGTGTCAACGCAGTGTGACATCTTGGAAATGCCCAGACCTGCATCAGTTAAAATCTTACATCTTGTGAGTCAGTTTGAGCAATAGCTATGCTGGTCATGGCAAGGCAATATGAATTATCGGAGTTTGAATGGGACCAGCAGCGGCTCCTGCCCTCTTACCTGAGGGAGGCTGACATAACTGCTGGTCTGGCCATGGCTGGGTCCTGGCACCTGCGCTATGAAACTGGAAGGCGCCGGGACCAGAGCATGCACATAAGAGGAGGCGCATGCGCATAACATCGGCTTCTGGGGACTGCATTGGTTGCAGCCTCCAGAAATCCTGTAGGGCTGCCCAAAAGTTAATCGCAGCCTGGACTGGCAGTCCCAGGTGGTGGAGACACCTCCCCTTGGGGCTGCTTCTCCTTTGTGTGACTGGCAGGTGGCACTTCAAATGGGAAGCAACTTCCAGTCACAGTGAAGTCAGTGCAGTCACTGATTGCAACTGGCTCACTGAAGTCGCGGATTTCACTGGGGGGCTGCAGCCCTGTAGCCCCTAGGTAAAATCCACCACTGGATGGGACACTCCATTTCTGAAGTTATGAAAACTTTCCTCGATCTAAGGTGTCACGTGTATACCGGAAATACCGCATGGAAGGCATTACCACCAACCATGAACAGTGCAGTGGCCATCCACGTGTGCTTAATGATTGTGACCAGCAGCTTCTGGCTAAAATTGTCCATGGTAACAGACAAGCGACACTGACTCAAATCACATCCACAGTAAATGCAGGAGGTACCATTTGCAGCCCTTCAGGGACTTCATGTACCTCCACAACAATGGAATATTCCAGCAGGATAATACACCGTGTAATTTGTCCCAAGTTGTCCAGAAATGGTTCGAGGAGCATTCTGAAGAGTTCCGACTTATGGTTTTTCCACCACGTGGAGAGGTCAGTTCACACCCAAGATCCTGCACCTACAAATAGGGAGCTGTTGGAAGCTATCCTGATGGCATGGGTCAACATCTCTCAAGTGGTCTTCCGTCCACTTGTGGAATCGGTGCCACGTCTAGTTGCTGCACTTTGCTGGGCTAGAGGGGGTCCTACACGATACTAGGCAACTACCCCATGACTTTTGGCACTTCAGTGTATATTACAAATACAGTATATGTAAAGTTGTGTATATGCGTAATTATGTCTGTTTTCAGAGAAATGTTTTGCACCTTGGATAAGGCTGGTGGAAATGTGCAATGATAATAATAATAATGAAACTTACATTTTGCACCATGCCACCACAGTGGCATTCTGGTGAGTATTACACCCCTAATCCCTGCCCCTCCCCCTCGTGCCTAACTCTAACCTTCTCTTTCCCACAGACTAAGCCTAACCTCACCCTGCAGCCTAGCAGTACCCATTGGCATCCTCAGCATGTCGACATTTCATATGTCGACATTGTGATCATGCCGAAATTGTGGTGTCAACATTATGATTGTTTATATGTATGTTTCTATGGTTTCTATGCTAGAAGGGAGGTACTTATCTAATAAAACAGACAGTGACTGACAGCTTGGTAGATTTACCTCACAGCAATTCACTATGTCTATTGGTTAATTCATGCACAAGTCTAGGGGCAGTGATGTTACAGCAAGTCAGTCTAAGCTTTTTAGCCCAGTATGAGAATTGATTAGGACAAATCTCTATGAGGAGCTTGATATGACTGTAGGGGAGGACAGTGGTATGTTATGTCCACTTTTATCATGTCGACATGCATCAGGTTGACATGAGAATGTAAACATGGTTCAAATGTTGACATATTGCATGTTAACATGCTTAGCATGTCAACATTCATCTTGTTTACATGGATGGTACATCTATTATCAGAGTATCAGGGTGACAGCACACTGGATATGACCTCATAGCAGAGTAGACTGCCACTATAATGCACAAGCAGACTGTGCTAGGAGCATTAGTCCTCCAGACAATTGTTAAACCAGGGTATAATGTGCTTGGCCAAGATGCATGTGGTGTTAAGCATGTAGCAGTTGTTGATGCTGGTGTCGGTTAGTCCACATGTGGTACAGCTTAACCACTTCTTAGATATATTGGATCAAGTAGAACAAGTGGCAAATGACACAGGGATATCACAGGTGTAACAGCGGTATGTAGATTATATATATAGGCAGCCTGAAGCTTAGGGTGTTGCTTAGCCTTGTAGTGCACCGGAAGTAATACACCAGCAGATTGTAGCAGTGATGCCCTGTACTGTAATGGTGGTGGTAAAGTATACTGGCGGTCTAGCAATGTGCTCTGTACTGTGAGAGTCTCCTGGGTCCATCTGTCCTCATGTAATACCATGGAGTAAAGACACGCAGAGATGCTGCGAATGCGCGGTAGTGCATTCCCGAGTGACCGCCAGCTCAGTCCTACTTGTCAGATGCTGGCAACAGGCAGGGCAGAAGCGCACTCCTTCCAACAATATTTACATGATATAATGTTGACCTAACATCCCTGGTAGTCCAGCAATCGATTACCTGGTCCCAGCCGCTGAAGCGGCTCCAGAATCTTCTTTTGCGTTCCAGTGGTCATGTGATGTGCAGTTTCAGCGCAGACATATGAGGAGTGGCGTTCTGGTAAGAATTCTATCCCTAATCCGTGCCCCTAACCCTCCCCCTAGTGCCAAACCCTATCCCCCCTACCAACTACTCTAACTCTCTCCCCCTCCTTGTAGCCTAACCCTGACCTCCCCCCACAGCCTAACCATAAACCTCCATGTGGCACCTACCCTACCTGCCAGCATTCTGGGAATGTCGACATTTCACATGGTGACATTTCGGAGGCTGGTCACATGGTGCCTGGGGAGGATTAGGCTACGTTTAGGTTTAGGCACTTGGGGGAGGGTTAGGCCCTAAGGGAGGGGTTAGGCACTTGGGGGAGGGTTAGGCACAAGGGGGAGGGTTAGAGTTAGAATTAGGCTTAAAAAAAAAAGTGTGGACCATTTTGTGTCGACCTTTTGTACCTATTAACCTTTTATCAATCGACTTTTTGTACCTGTTCACTTTTTGTCATTGTCAACCTATTGCCTGTCGGCATTTTGGTGTCGGCCTATACATTGTCGACCTTTTGACTGTAAATCTCTTATACCACACCTAGTGGTACAAGTAGTTAAATTGATAGTTACTATCTGATTCATATCTTTTATTTCTATTTTAACAACTTGATGTAAACAGTGCACAGAGCTTAACTGAGAACAACTCCAATTACTTTCATTAGAATAAACATGTAGATCTTTCCATGGAAACATTGACACCTAGACCACACAGAGCTCATCAACAGCTAAAGCATGATATGGGTGAATGATATACACAGAGATTTTGTGTTCCAACAATCTGTACTACAATTTCAACCACTGATTTTTCTTTCCTTGATGGTCTGATAGCAAGACACCAATCATACACTTTTTGGACTAAAGCCTGTCTTTTATTTATTTAAGTACATGAGTAAAATCGTTTAATATCTGTACAATCCATCAGCAGTATTTAGTCAGGTTTTTAAGGATCTAATGCCAAAAGTTAAGGTTTAATAGAAGGTTGGATAGTGCACTGCACTGTTCCATCTTTGTTCATTTTATTATATTTTATATAGATTGGGGATGGGGAACCTCCTGCCTGTGGGCCGTATAAGGCCCACGGAATCATTTGGACTGGCCCTATGAGCTTTTTAATGCTCGCCTCAACTGGCTAGCAGGGTGCCTAGAATGGCAGCCAGAATCTATGCAGCAGTGCCGCATGAAGCGTCTTTAGGATGCTTCAGACGGCCACACTGCTGCCCTTACAGGTTGCTCCGGGCATTGCTGTAATCAATGGTGATTGTAGCCCCGTCCCCGTGTGATGTCACACTGAGGGGCTGTGGCCTGCACCAGGCCCGCGAATAATGATATATATATATCAAAATGGCCCTCGACAGAAAAAAGGTTCCCCACCCCTGATTTAGATGGTGCCACAAGGGTTCCGCAACGCCTTACAAAGTATATAAACAAATGAGCGAACAAGATAACAGTGACTTACAGTAGAAGTTCAAAACAATGCATGGCAAGGTTATATACATTGCTGCATTAGCGATCATAACACTCAAATAAGGAGCAGGGCGTTAGCAACCAAGTGTTAAGTGCCCTTGTGGGAGTTAGGCAGTGGTGGTCACCACGCCGGTGCTGTCTAATCTGATGACCAGTGGCGGGCTGGGCCGGGGGGCAGGGTGCCATCTGCCCCACAGGCCGGTCCCCGCTGCCCGCTGGGCCGGTCCCTACGTTGGCTTGCTGCTGCAATCGGAGCTGAGCTCCGATCGGGCAGCTGTAACCAGCCCGCGTGCTGCATGCGGCCCTCATCCCTACCACGGCAGTACAGGCAGGGGCGGGTGACTTGCACGGGGCGCTCCGCCTCCGACCCCTGCTGTGGAACGCTGGCCTCTGAAGCGACCGGGTGATGTCATGACGTCACCCGAGACATGAGGAGCCGACCCTGTGCCTGCTGGATCTAGTTAGTTCCAGTCAGAGCCAGGCAGAAGCAGCGGGAGTGGGATCGCCGACGCCGATGTTCAGTTAAGTACTGTACTGGGCTGGGACCTGCCTGGGGGCACTGCATATGGAGCCAGCCTCAGGGCTCAGCATAAGGGGCCAGTCTGGGGACACTGCATAAGGGACCTGCCTGGGGGCACTGCATAAGGGGCCAGTTTGGGGGCACTGCATATGGAGCCAGCCTGGGGGCTCAGCATAAGGGGCCAGTCTGGGGACACTGCATAATGGACCTGCCTGGGGGCACTGGGGGCCAGTCTGGGGGCACTGCATAAGGGGCCAGCCTGGGGGCACTGCATATGGGGCCAGCCAACTACGGGGGCACTACTAGAAGGGGCACAACTACAGGGGGCACTACTAAAAGAGGCACTACTAGAAGGGGCACAACTACAGGGGGCATTACTAAAAGGGGTACAACTACAGGGGGCACTACTTTAATGGGCACAATACAGGGGGCCCTGCATAATTGGCACTACTACAGGGGGCACTGCATAATGGGCACTATTACAGGGGGCATTGCATAAGGAGCACTAGTATAGGGGACATTGCATAAGGGGCACTAGTATAGGGGGCATTGCATATGGGGCACTACTTTAATGGGCACAACTACAGGGGGCCCTGCATAATGGGCACTATTACAGGGGGCATTGCATAAGGGGCACTATTACAGGGGGGCATTGCATAAGGGGCACTAGTATAGGGGGCACTGTATAAGGGGCACTAACTTGATACACACAGTTTACAGGTTATAAACTATGTTCCCAATAATCTGATTCTACACGGACATAAAATCTGTGCAACCTGTCTTGAGCTGAGGTGACAGACTGGCAGGAGCAGAGAGGAGGGTTGGTGAAGTAGATCTGTCAGGGTGGGATGTAATGGGCATAATGTGTATTTGCCATTACTGTGTGCACAAGGTGCTATTAGGGGCATTATTGTGTGGCATAATGTGCTGTATGTGGCATTACAGTGTGGCATAATGTGAAACGGGCATTATAGCATGGCATAAATTTGTTATAAGGGCATTACTGTATGTCATTATGTGTTATACATGGCATTATTGTGTGGCATGTGTAAGGGGCATTGCTGTGTGGCATAATGTGTTGTAAGGGGCATTCCGGTGTGGTACACTGTGTAATAAGTGGCATTACTTAGTGTGTCACAATGTGTAAGGCATGTTACTGTATCATGTAACCACGCACCTTTAACGTCGTCTTTGGGTGTGTTTGATCTTTGGGCAGGGAAAGGGGGGGAGAGGGGGCACCTGAAACTTTTTTTGGCATGGGGGAGCAAAATTTATAGTTACGCCTCTGATGCACTGCAAGCAGTTCAGTTGCAGGCTGCATGCCTTTAATATATACTATGAATGATATATCATGAACGATGTTCTGTCAGTAGTGTAGATCACTGCTTTGAATAGTCTGGCCACCCCTACTATTGGATAGTCTTGAAAAATGTTTTTTTCTTTACATGTTATTGTATATGTTGTGTTTATTTGCATTCAAAAATATATGTACTTTTCCAATATTCTACCAAGCAGAAAACATTTTACATTCCAAACAAATACCAATATAACATTTGTTACAAATTAAATTGTAGAGAAGTGTTACCTACTCACTACAAATATGTGGTTAAATGTTAAAAATAGGATTAAAACTGTGTATGTTCTGAATATACATAGAAATCTGTGCAAAACATGGAAGACGTAAAATAAACATAGCTTGGTCTCTGTATAGTGAGCAGTAGACTGCACTGCTGAGGTCTTCACGTATAGATGTTTTCTTTTTGTCTATTATGTAGTGAAGAATTAATGTGGGAATATACTGTATATATATCAAAATGGCCCTCGGCAGAAAAAAGGTTCCCCACCCCTGATTTAGATGGTGCCACAAGGGTTCCGCAACGCCTTACAAAGTATATAAACAAATGAGCGAACAAGATAACAGTGACTTACAGTAGAAGTTCAAAACAATGCATGGCAAGGTTATATACATTGCTGCATTAGCGATCATAACACTCAAATAAGGAGCAGGGCGTTAGCAACCAAGTGTTAAGTGCCCTTGTGGGGAGTTAGGCAGTGGTGGTCACCACGCCGGCGCTGTCTAATCTGATGACCAGTGGTGGGCTGGGCTGGGGGGCAGGGTGCCATCTGCCCCACGGGCCGGTCCCCGCTGGGCCGGTCCCTGCGTTGGCTTGCTGCTGCAATCGGAGCTGAGCTCCGATCGGGCAGCTGTAACCGTCCCGCGTGCTGCATGCGGCCCTCATCCCTACCACGGCAGTACAGGCAGGGGCGGGTGACTTGCACGGGGCGCTCAGCCTCCGACCCCTGCTGTGGAACGCTGGCCTCTGAAGCGACCGGGTGATGTCATGACGTCACCCGAGACATGAGGAGCCGACCCTGTGCCTGCTGGATCTAGTTAGTTCCAGTCAGAGCCAGGCAGAAGCAGCGGGAGTGGGATCGCCGACGCCGATGTTCAGTTAAGTACTGTACTGGGCTGGGACCTGCCTGGGGGCACTGCATATGGAGCCAGCCTCAGGGCTCAGCATAAGGGGCCAGTCTGGGGACACTGCATAAGGGACCTGCCTGGGGGCACTGCATAAGGGGCCAGTTTGGGGCACTGCATAAGGGGCCAGCCTGGAGGCACTGCATATGGAGCCAGCCTGGGGGCTCAGCATAAGGGGCCAGTCTGGGGACACTGCATAATGGACCTGCCTGGGGGCATTGGGGGCCAGTCTGGGGGCACTGCATAAGGGGCCAGCCTGGGGGCACTGCATAAGAGGCCAGCCTGGGGGCACTGCATATGGGGTCAGCCTGGGCGCTCAGCATAAGTGGCCAGTCTGGGGACACTGCATAAGTGGCCAGCCTGGGGGGCTCTGCACAAGGGGCCAGCCAGGGGACTCTGCACAAGGGGCCAGCCTGGGGGCACTGCACAAGGGGCCAGCCTGGGGGCACTGCACAAAGGGCCAGCCTGGGGGCACTGCACAAGGGGCACTACTTCAGCCTGGAGGCACTGCATAAAGGACCAGTCTGGGGGCTCAGCATATGGGGCCAGCCTGGGAGCTCAGCATATGGGGCCAGCCTGGGGGCTCAGCATAAGGGGCCAGCTTGGGGGCTCAGCATAAGGGGCCAGCCTGGGGCCACTGCACAAGGGGCCAGCCTGGGGGCACTGCACAAGGGGCACTACTTCAGCCTGGAGGCACTGCATAAAGGGCCAGTCAGGGGGGCACTGCATATGGGGCCACCCTGGGGGCTCAGCATAAGGGGCCAGCCTGGAGGCACAGCATATGGGGCCAGCCTGGGAGCTCAGCATAAGGGGCCAGCCTGGTGGCTCAGCATAAGGGGCCAGCCTGGGGCCACTGCATAAGGGGCCAGCCTGGGGGCACTGCACAAGGGGCACTACTTCATCCTGGAGGCACTGCATAAAGGGTCAGTCAGGGGGGCACTGCATATGGGGCCACCCTGGGGGCTCAGCATAAGGGGCCAGCCTGGGGGCTCAGCATAAGGGGCCAGCCTGGGGGCTCAGCATAAGGGGCCAGCCTGGGGGCACTGCATAGGGGCCAACCTGGGGGCTCTGCATAAGGGGCATTACTGGGGGCTCTGCATAAAGGGGCATTATTGGGGGCTCTGCATAAAGGGGCATTACTGGGGGTTCTGCATAAGGGGCATTACTGGAGGCTCTGTATAAGTGGCACTACTAAGGACATTACTGGGGGCACAACATAAGGGGCATTACTGGGGCACTGCATACTGGGCACTACTAGGGCACTGCACTGGGTCTGGGGGAGTGGGGCTGAGAGATGCACACTGGGTCTGGGGGTGTGAAGCTGGGAGACGCACACTGGGTCTGGGGGAATGAGTGAGAGACACACACACTGTGTCTGGGGGAATGAGGCAGAGACATACTGGGGCTAGGGAATGTGTCTTACTGCTGTTTGTTAGATACTGAAAGAGGACCATAAACTCTTTAAGTGCTAAAGGTATTCTGTTTCGTTGTTAAATGGGGCCCTAGATTGTTTCTGTTTCTGAGAAATATCCACCATTCTATTTTCCTCTTATAATGTTTTATTTAAGTGCATGTATTGAAACTAACATCCCTATTTGAGACATTGATAGGACACACTCTCGCGGTCGGTCTACGCGCAAGATCTCGCAATCTCTATTTAGGGATAAGCCGTTGTTTATGGGCCAGTGCCCTGGACTTGCCCCCCAGGCTAAAAGTTGCCAGCCAGCCCCTGCTGATGATGCCTCTCCATTCTTGCCTGTCAGATGGGCCTGTCTGTCTGTCCACAAGGACACTGGAGCTTATTCAGACCCGGTCGTTAGCTCTACGAGCTCGCAACCAGGTTGATGTTGCTCCAGTGCGCATGCGCATGACGGAGCCGTCTCCGTCGTGCGCATGCGCGAGACCCGGCAAACGATGGGTGATCCGTCGTTAGGGGTCTCGTAGCAGACGGGGCGAGCTGTCGATGCTGAGTGACAGCTCGCTCCGTTTGCTGGGCGGGCCAGGGGCGTGCCCGGCCAAACGGAGGCGTTCCTGTCGGAACGCTTGCCATTTGGGGGCAGCCCCACTGACATCATCAGTGATGTCAGTGGGGAGCTTCCTGCTCAAACAGAGCAGGAAGCTCCCTGGGGCTTAAGGTTGACGAGACCCTACCTTAGGGTCTCGTCGTAAGCCCCGATGGTCGCGAAGGTCTTGACCATCGCGACCATCACCCTTAGCGGTCGTTAAAGAGCTGTGGGTGTTAACCCACAGCCTAACGACCGTCATGGAGGCGGCCATTCAGGATGCAAGCGGCCGCCCTGTTTCAGAACGACCGCTTGCATCCTACGACCGCCTCTGAGTGAGGCCCACTGTGCTTAGCGGGGGGGGGGGGGGAGTTCAAAAAATGTGTGTTCAGTTAAGATAAATGGTGAAGGATGTCAGGGTTGACAGCACCTGCCTGATTCTACAATGACAAGTTCATCTTTTATGTCTCCACTTTCCACGGTCTCTTCTCATTCCACACACAGAATTGCCATTTGCCTATATTGTTGGCTGATAGTGTATTTGCCTTACAAAAGCTTTAAACACTTTCCCCACAAACAACTACAATTGTTATTTTACTACCTTACAGTATGCCTCAATTGTTCCCCCCACTTCCTAGCTTGCAAGCTCATTTGGTATATAGAATTACATTGGTTGGGTCTGGAAGAGACACTATGTCATCAGCTGCTGACAGTAGGTAACTATATCATGAGCCACTGTCAGTAAGTCCATATGCTATGAGTCACTGTCAGTAAGTCCATATGCCATGAGCCACTGTCAGTAAGTCCATATGCCATGAGCCACTGTCAGTAAGTCCATATGCCATAAGCCACTGTCAGTAAGTCCATATGCTATGAGCCACTGTCAGTAAGTCCATAAGCCACTGTCAGTAAGTCCATATGCCATGAGCCACTGTCAGTAAGTCCATATGCCATGTCAGTAAGTCCCTCTTTCAAAAGTTTCTCTCCATGGGCCTGATTCTGAGTCGGCAGCAAGTGAAGATATCACATATTTCAGCGTCCTGCGTATGTGCCAAAGAAATAAATTAGTGCAAGCGCACGTTTCACATTAGGTATACGCACACGGACGGACATGGCTAGTGCGTATGAATTGATCCGTCCGGTAACAGCACAAACAATCCATAAAATGGGCGTTTCTGGGCAGCAACCATGTGAATGCAATGAACTCTTCTGTCTTGTAGGAATATCATGGGAGTGGCGTGAGTGTATATGCCAATTTCCTTGCTCAATCATAGTGTGAGGATGGGAATTGGACACTTGTTTCAGCTGAATCTTATGCATGGGGTGGGTGCAAGTCCAGATACTAATGATGATGGTTGCGGCTGCAGACATAATAACAGTGGTCCTGATTACGAGGTGCATGCAGTCTTGATTTTTTGGAAATGGACAATGTTTTGACTACTGCGCATGTGTCTGAGCAGCGATGGTCTTGCGACGGCGGTCACAGTGTGGATTAAGACAGCGACCGTTTAGGGAGGTAATATGCCGCAACCATTTTGGGGGCATGTCAGAGCCTGAGACCGTGTCTCAGTATGCAGTGGTAAAGTCTCCGGCATATTAGTTCCGATGGCCATTGTGAACGACCATAGGGTTGCTCAGAAGGTTGATGTGTCTCTGATGCTATATCTTTGTACAAAGCAGCGGTTCTGAGACTCTGCCAGTGGGCGTCTCAATACAAATCCCAATGATTGTAACATTTGCATATTTTCAGACAACCACTGCAAATGAAGACACAGCAGCGGCACCATTTGCGTGCACCTCTGAATCAGGCCCAGTGAATGGGATAGACTTCCACATTCATGCTGCTATGATTCAACATTAGCTGGTATGAGACTATGGCCCTCATTCAGCGGCGGTCGCAAGAAGTGATCGCTCTCTCTGAATGAGGGCGGCCGCTTCTTTTTTTCTAGTGCGGCCTCCTGGTCGGACGCTAAGCTGTGGGTTACCACCCACAGCTTAGCTACCGACCAGGGTGATTGTCGCGATGGTCAAGACCATCACGACCATCGGGGCTTGCGATGAGACCCTAAGGTTGGATCTCGGCAACCGCAAGCCCCAGGGAGCTTCCTGCTCTGATCGAGCAGGAAGCTCCCCACTGACATCACTGCTGATGTCAGTGCGGCCGCCCACAAAACGGCAGGCGATGGTTTCGCAGTCTCGCTAAGGATTATGGATGTGTGTAAGGTAAAGTGGGCGTCCTTATGTTGTGCTGCGATGGCATAGCGATTGCAATGGATTAGCATATAATCAAAGTCAGACTGTGTACGTAATCGCTGCAATCTGTAATGAATCAGGCCCTCAGTCACGTGGATTTGTAGTATACATGAGTGGATTCTCACTTTAGCATAAGGAAGAAAATAAGCTCGTGGTCGAACGGAAGGCGGCAGTGAATGGGTCTGGCTCAGAATCAGGCCTATATGTCCTTATGTCACCAGCTGCTGTAAGTCCCTATGTCAGTCCTTATGTCACCAGCTGCTGTAAGTCCCTATGTCATGAGCTGCTGACAGTATGTCCTTATGTCTCCAGCTGCTGTAAGTCCCTATGTCATGAGCAGCTGACAGTATGTCCTTATGTCTCCAGCTGCTGTAAGTCCCTATGTCATGAGCAGCTGACAGTATGTCCTTATGTCTCCAGCTACTGTAAGTCCCTATGTCATGAGCAGCTGACAGTATGTCCTTATGTCTCCAGCTACTGTAAGTCCCTATGTCATGAGCAGCTGACAGTATGTCCTTATGTCTCCAGCTACTGTAAGTCCCTATGTCATGAGCTGCTGACAGTATGTCCTTATGTCTCCAGCTGCTGTAAGTCCCTATGTCATGAGCAGCTGACAATTTGTCCCTATGACATGAGTCCCTATATCATGAACTGATGTCAGTAGGTCTCTATATCTCAAGCTGCTGGCAAAGTGTTTCTGTGTCATGAGCTGCTGACAATAGTGGGTAAATTTACTAAATATCATGTTGGTACTAGACTGCATTTACAGGTGTGTTTTGCCATTTTTTCAAACTCAGAAATTTACTAAAGGCAAACCCGGCTGAGAAATGATGAAACTCTCTGCTAAACACGGGAGAAAACACAAATAGAAATAAATCCACCATCTGCCAAACTCGCAGGTACGTTCCATAGACAGGAATACAACACGGGAATTTATCGAGAATCGTGATTATAATCACGGGTGTAATTTAAGCAAACTGACTTCCTCCTGAGCAGCGTGTTTAGCAGAACCATGCACAGATCAGTACGATCCATGCTTTTGCCTGTAATAAAGCAAAGAGTTACATTTTGGAAAAATAAACTGTGTGGGCCCACTACTCATTTTGTCCCTCGTTTTTTTTTAACCAGGACTGGCTCACAGAGCCGGGGCTTGTTATGCTTTTGTGTGGGGGCCCACACCATTTTTTAAATGTTTTTACACAATACACACATTCAGCCTGCTCGTATCTCAGTGATATGTGCAGGCTGCATGTTCGGGAGTGTTGGGCTACAGGGAACATGGGTAGGCAACACGATCACATACCCCATCGAAAAACACGATTCTTTAAATTTTTAGTGTTTCAGTTGACAAAAGTCAAACATGTTCCTGCGATGCTTTGCGTGTTTAAACTCGGGCAATCTCCAGACACGATTCTTAATAAATTTACCCCTATGTCTCTGTGTCATGAGCTGCTGATAGTATGTCTCTGTGTCATGACATAAGCAGTCTCTGGGCCTGATTCAGTATGGATCACAACTGCAAATGAAATAGCGATCACGCACGCAGTCACACTGCGATGATATGCTAATCCTCTGTGATCGCTATGCTGTCGCAGCACAACATAAGGACGCCCACCTTACCTTACACACATCCGTGATAATTAGCAGGACTGCAAAAACATCGGTAATATTGAGTACAATCGAAGCCTCGCGCACACTTGCACAAGGTCTGACCTTACTCAGAAATTGCTAACCTTCCGGTATGCAGTGAGAGCTGAAGCTGCATATGTCATCGCAATTGCTATTTATGCCTGCCCCTGTACCAGCGTTCGAACGCACTGGCACGCCTGCGTTTCGCTGACCACCCAACATCACCAGCCCCAAACGGTACTTCCTGTCAATCACTCTGCGATAGGTCTGCGTAGTCAATGCAATCGTAGTCCGGATCACAGTGGAGACTTTGCGCATGTGTAGTACGCAACAATCGTCTGTCTGCGTGCGTAATCACACTTGCAATCCTTGCTGAATCAGTCTCTCTGTGCACTATATACTATACAATTTATAGTTCACCCATACAGCACATACAGTATTTCTATAGACACTACTGTGCATGTGGAAAACATTAACTTACAGGAAACATTTTTGCAGAGAATTCCAGAAATCTTATACTTCATGGATATATCAGATATAAATAAAGTGAAAAGTCAGCCAGAAATATATCCATTGATACAACTGGGAGATCAATGACTTAGATGAAATGGATACAATTTATACTAAACAAAAAAATAAACCATTCACTCCAGCATTTTGATTCATGTAGTGCAGTGCCGTATTTATAGCATTTATGACTGTTTATAAAATATTATGAAAATTCCACACATGGACAAATCATTTTCCTTCCCAAGTGAACTGCAATAAAATGTTATAAAACTAACTGTTATCTTAAAATACTTCCTGTAGCCTACCGTGTGCCCATTGTTGGTAATTGGCATGCTCTGTGACAGCAAGCACAGTGCCATTTATAGTCTTCTTTCATTGGTAAGTAGGTGCTAACAATTATTATTGGAAAGTGTTATATGTATTTTCATTTATTTTAGAGGACATTCATTTATCATCCTTTCATTTAAACAATGCGGGAGCATTCACATACATGCACGTCTTATACATCCATGAATAGGAAAGCTGTGACGGAAACAATGCATTACTTGAAGAAGAAACAGTGAAGTAGGGTAAATATTAATAAACATATTAATGGTGTGTAATGTTAAATATAACATATAATGCTTTCATTAGCAAATATATATTGGTTATGAGTATGACCCACTTATAATTTGCTACTGTCAATCTTGCTATAGTTGTTCTTGAGGAGTTTTGCTCTAGGATAAAATAATCTACACACTGGCCAGGTATAGTTAAAAGGAGCTGTTGTATTCACTGTTTTATGAAGAGGAGCCCCATATATCAGCTACATAGGTGGTTTCAATTCAGATAAGCACAAAAATGAGTTTTAGGATTCAATCGCTCAATTTTTGAACTCTCCGCCAAGCTCACAAGAGGATGATTACATCTGAGTGCTGGAGAGTGGTGGTGCCCATTTACCAAGAGAAGGTGTACAAAAAGTGTTTACTACTCTGCAGCTCAAAGATGTAGTCATTACTAATTCTTCTCCACAGTGTTTCCTCCATGGTGGCTCCATCCACTGCTTCTCCAGCCCAGCTTCAGGGAGACTGCCACAATCTCTCAGCAGTCCGAAACTTTGCTCATTATTTTAGGGGGATAAAATACAGCCACAGCCTCAGGCTTAATATTGTTTATGAAGTTACATTGGAACAGCCAAGGATGCTTTACATTGACACAAACAGTGTCACTCCAATGACCAAGAACATCTATGTGAAATATGATTTGTTGAGAGATACACAAGACTTGCATTTTGTCCAACAATGATTCTAGTTGGAGAAAGACATCACAGACTATCAGTAATGAAAGGTTTAGTGGATTCCAGGCCTGATTCAGCAAGGATCGCTATTGCGTATGCAGCTGCGAATCTGTACAGAACGCAGCTGCGAATGTATGCTAATGCCTTCCACATCGCAGTGGGCATAGAGACGCCCACTGCTGCTTTCTCACATCTGCACTACGTCGCAATCCAGCGTATGCATCGGCACCATCGACACACATCGGCCACCTCAAGCACAATTTACACCAGGTCTGACCAGCCACAGAAACTGTAAGTCTCGTCGCACGCATATTCAAGGGGCGTATGCAATCACAGTGGCTAATTTATGCACACCCATGAAATGGCGTTCAAACGGACAGACACACCTGCGTTTTTATGCCCACTCCCCGTCACCACCCCCAAACGCTCACAACCTGTCACTCACTCTGCTTCCTCTGTGCGTCCATAACCGCAGTTTGATCGCAGTGCATGTGCAGTGTGGCTTTTACGCAATGCGCACTAGTGAACAATTGGCCGAACTGCAAACGCTGCTGAATCAGGATCTAAGCTCAGCTTTTTTTGAGAAGGGATGTTGGAATGCAGAAACGGTTCCAGGATTAATACTGCTTGAAAAGTTACACTGGAGGGTCTGCAGGTGGCGCTGTTAATATGTTATTGCATAGTTTTTCTTTCTCTCTGACAGAATATTGTAGCATACTTGCCTACCTTTTAAATCTCCTCCCCGGGAGAAACCGGGGAGGAGAAGCAGCTGGGTCCCGATGGGGGCGGGGCCAAACGATTCACGGCATTAAGCCCCTCCCCCTCCGCATCAAATTGCCGCGATTGGTGCATATTTAAATAAGGGGCGGGGCTAAATGACGCAATTCATTCGCCCTGTACAAAGGGACCCACGATTGCCGCGGTTCTCCCCATTCTGCCCGCTTCATTAGGAAGTGGGCAGAATGCGGGAGAAGTGCCTACCCTTCCGGGGGTGCGGGGGGTTACCCAAAAAATCGGGAGCCTCCCGTGAAAACCGGGAGGGTAGGCAGGTATGTATTGTAGGTAACCTCCATGTTATTTACCAGTTATGTCTGTGTGATGAAATGCCTGCACTGTTCATAAGTGATGGGCATTCCTGGGCGGTGACTGGGAGGTGGCTAGTAAATGAACACAAAAATTGTCCGTTCAGTGGAGGCGTGTTATGGGACTATCGCTGAGACAGAAAAACTACACCTGCCTTACTGATGTGTCCTCACTCGTCTTTGCTGCAGTCACATCAAACAGCTCTTCTTGGCGCGCCTGGTCCCATGATATGCTGCTAGCGCTGGGTGTCTTTTTTTTTTGTGCCAAAAATCCATTAGTCACAATGTGGTGTGGCCAGGGGCGTTTCTAGAGAGGAGGGGGCCCGTGTCGGAGACTGCAAACGGGCCCCCCTCTCCGTCCGGCTACGCACTGGGCGGTGCACGTCCAGCACCGCACTTATAGACTCTGGGCACAAGAGTGTGCCCAGAGTCTATAGCGCATGCACAGGTCACCGGGAAAATGGCCACGGCGGCCATTTTCCCTGTACTGCGCATGCGCAAAACAATGGGAAAATGGCCGCGGCGTACATTTTCTAGCCGTTTTTCTCGGTCAGACACCGGAGTGTGAAACTCGGAGAGGTAAGTTTTATGGATGCAGGGTGTGCGGTGCGGGCCCCCCCTGGACCCAGGGGCCCGTGTTCCCCGCATACCCTGCACCCATTATAAATACGCCCCTGGGTGTGGCTAGGAAGCACCGGGAGACTTTGCTGATTAATTTGATATGTGACACTTGTATATATGTGTGTATGACTGAGTCTCTCAATCAGCATACAAAGTGCTACGATGCAGCGGCCACAGCTTTTTTCCATGCCAAGTCGCACACAAAGTATGCACTTTTCTTACTATGGTGGTGCCCTGGGGCAGCTTGGCTGGGCCAGTTTTGGGGGGTCCTGCGCTCTGGATTTGAACCTTAGTATGTTAGGGACCTACCCAAAAGAGGTTACCTGGATATGGTGGGAGGGCCCATAACCTTGGCCATGATTATGCTAAGAACCTCTATTGATTGCAAAATTTTATTGCATTTATATATATATATATTATTAATAAATTGGAGTTGTGCACCTGAGATTTGTCTGTTTCTGTGCCTGCATTTTCATTATTGCAAGGATCGCATTGCAAAGGTACCTGCGTGCAGCTTTGCAATTGCGATCCTTGCTGAATCAGGCCCAGAGTGTACATACTGTAAGTAGTAACTATCACACATATAATAATAGCAAACTAAATAAAAGGTATATTACAAAAAAATTATGTGACCTCTTTGTCTGAGCCACGGAAGATGGCAAAATACGTCCTCTGCGAAAGAGGATGTGATGTGCAGATGGCTGCAACAAAGTGACCAGCCTCCATGCCTCTGCTTCATATCACTCAGTGCAGAGGAAGAGTGACCAGCCTCCATGCCTCTGCTTCATATCACTCAGTGCAGAGTAAGAGTGACTAGCCTCCATGCCTCTTCTTCATATCACTCAGTGCAGAGTAAGAGTGAATAGCCTCCATGCCTCTTCTTCATATCACTCAGTGCAGAGTAAGAGTGACTAGCTTCCATGCCTCTGCTTCATATCACTCAGTGCAGAGGAAGAGTGACCAGCCTCCATGCCTCTTCTTCATATCACTCAGTGCAGAGGAAGAGTGACTAGCCTCCATGCCTCTGCTTTATATCACTCAGTGCAGAGGAAGAGTGACCAGCCTCCAGGCCTCTGCTTCATATCACTCAGTGCAGAGGAAGAGTGACCAGCCTCCATGCCTCTGCTTCATATCACTCAGTGCAGAGGAAGAGTGACCAGCCTCCAGGCCTCTGCTTCATATCACTCAGTGCAGAGGAAGAGTGACCAGCCTCCATGCCTCTGCTTCATATCACTCAGTGCAGAGGAAGAGTGACCAGCCTCCATGCCTCTGCTTCATATTACTCAGTGCAGAGGAAGAGTGACCAGCCTCCAGGCCTCTGCTTCATATTACTCAGTGCAGAGGAAGACTTACCAGCCTCCAGGCCTCTGCTTCATATCACTCAGTGCAGGGGAAGAGTGCCTCCATGCCTCTGCTTCATATCACTCAGTGCAGAGGAAGAGTGACCAACCTCCGTGCCTCTGCTTCATATCACTCAGTGCAGAGGAAGAGTGACCAGCCTCCAGGCCTCTGCTTCATATTACTCAGTGCAGAGGAAGCTCATCAGGGGTAGGAATCTGTAATAATCATGTTTCAGGGGGATTTATCATTACAAGAACATTTCCAAAAGTGGAAATGTCTCTTACTTGCAGCTAGAGATGGTCTGTCATAACTTGCCAATGTGTACATAACTTGTGTGAGTATGGATGACTGAATTCACAAGGCACAAACCGCAGGTAGCAGAGGAGAAATCAGGAGTGGGTGTGTGGCAAATTACTTTAAAATCCTGAAATAAACTTAGTATGGCCCCAAATAGAATGTTATTTAATGCTCTTAATAAATATTTAAAGGAAAAATATAATTGGCCATATAAGGATACGCATGTACTGGGATTACTGAAGCATTACTAACAACTATCTGAAAAATAAATTATTCATACTTTCAAGATTTTTTTTTTCTTAGCTTCAGAACTATATTAATGTTGATTCAAATTGTAAAGCACACCGGAATATGCTGCGCTATATAAGAAACTGTTAATAAATAAATAAATATATAATTGTGTCTCATTCAGAGTTGTACGGAAACCCAATGGTTTGCGTACAACTCCAATGTTTAATGATCAGCACATGTGCAGGATCTGTACTGCACATGTGCCTATTACTGACGATGGTGATTGCGGTTTCCCCTAAGCCGCAGAATGATCGACATGCTGCAGCCATTTGGGGGTGGGGACTGGCCGGCGCTGCCTGGGTCCCCAGAAAATGGGGCCGTGTCAGCCAGCCCCATTTTCTGTGAGTGCCGAGGCCAGTGCCTGCATCTGCCTATGCATATTTACTGGCCTCACGCGCGGGCAAAAGGTGGCCATACTGAGTAAGCTTAGGCTTAGTGCCGATCACCCCCCATTGCACTGGGCTGTCTCAAGCAAACATGTAGCTCATTGGTGGCTGGTGCTGGTGGAGGTGCCATCCACTAATACCAGTCCCACCTCGTGTTAGTGGCTGGTCCATGGAAAATGGCCAGCCACCAACACCAGACGTGACTCAGCAGAGGATGTGAATAAAGCAGCGAGCAAGTTATTGAGACTCTCAATAACCTGCTCAGTGGTTTCTTTACATCCTCGGCTGAGTCCCACACACGTGTTCCTTTCTCTGCATCCCTCTCCCTGGAATCCTTATCTCTGAATCCTCTGGAATGTAATCCCCTCCCTGTCAGCTGCCTGTTCTATGTATAGGTATATATACTGTACTATGTATGTGTATACTATGTATATGTATGTATGGTATGTATGTGTATACTATGTATTAGAGATGAGCGGTTTGGTTCTACTCAGAACCTTTCACCAAATTAGCGCAAGTTCGGATTTATCTTATTGGCTAACCATAACATGTGAAAGCCTGATATAACATGTCATTTTTTAGATCCGAATGTAAACTGGGTAGAACCGAACCGCTCATCTCTACTATGTATATGTATGTATGTATGTATGTATGTATCTATGTTTATGTATGCTTTATATATTTGTATAGTTATGTATACTACTTATATGTATGCATACTATGTATATGTATTGGAATCGGTATGGAATCCTGGTTGCTGCATGGCTGGCAGTTCGATTCCCGGCAGCGGCAGCCTGACAGATCAGCAGAGCCCGGCAGCGGAAGCCCGACAGTGCTGGAAATCCCGATCGTCCCTAAGGTAAGTATAAGCTAACCTGACCTAACCCTCCTTAGGGGTGCCTAACCCTAACCTCCCACCCAAGTGCCTAACCCTAATCCCCCCTGTAAGTGCCTAACCCTAACCCCCCCTTCCCCGCTGCCTAAACCTAAGTCTCCCGGGGGGTGCCTAACTCTAAGTCCCCCCCAGGTGCCCTAAACCTAACCCTCCCCCCCCATGGCTGTCCGCTCGTCTCCCGGCGTCGGGTAAATGACAGGCATCTAGATATAGACGCCGGTCATTTATCCCACGCCGGGATGAAGCAGCCGGGAAGCCGGCTGTCGGTATTAAGGTAGCCGGTTTCCCGACTGCATACCTATGTATTCTATGTATAGGTGTGTACATGTGCACTGGATACGTATGCATATTATGTATTCTATGCATAGGTATAGTCAGGTGCATAAATATTGGGACATTGACAGAATTTTCATATTTTGGCCTCTATTCACCACCACAATGGCTTTGAAATGAAACAAACAAGATGTGCTTTAACTGTAGACTTTCAGATTTAATTTGAGGGTAATTACATCCAAATCAGGTGAACGGTGTAAGAATTACAACGGTTTCTATATGTGCCTCCCACTTTTTAAGGGGCCAAAAGTAATGGGACAAACTAAACAATCCTAAATCTAACTTTCACTTTTTAATACTTTGTTGAAAATCCTTTGCAGGGAATTACAGCCTGAAGTCTGGAACGCATAGACATCACCAGACACTGGGTTTCATCCCTGGTGATGCTCTGCCAGGCCTCTACTGCAAATGTCTTCAGTTCCTACTTGTTCTTGGGCATTTTCCCTTCAGTTTTGTCTTCATCAAGTGAAATGCATGCTCAATCGGATTCATGTCAGGGGATTGACTTGGCCATTGCATAACATTCCACTTTTTAGCCTTAAAAAACTCTTTGGTTGCTTTTGCAGTATGCTTCGGGTCATTGTCCATCTGCACTGTGAAGCGCTGTCCAATGAGTTCTGAAGCATTTGACTGAATATGAGCATATAATATTGCCCGAAACACTTCAGAATACATTCTGCTGCTTTTGTCAGCAGTCACATCATCAATAAATACAAGGGAACCAGTTCCATTGGCAGCCATACATGCCCATGCCATGACACTACCACCACCATGCTTCACTGATGAGGTGGTATGTTTTGGATCATGATCATCTGGATGTTGTAACAGAACTGTAATGGCTTTTTTAGATGTTGTTTGGCAAACTCTAATCTGGTCTTCCTGTTTTTGAGGCTCATCAATGGTTTACATCTTGTGGTGAACCCTCTATATTCACTCTTGTGAAGTCGTCTCTTGATTGTTGACTTTGACACATATACACCTACCTCCTGGAGAGTGTTCTTGATTTGGCCAACTGTTGTGAAGGGGTTTTTCTTCACCAGGGAAATAATTCTTCTGTCATCCACAACAGTTGTTTTCCATGGTCTTCCGGGTCTTTTGGTGTTGCTGAGCTCTACGGTGCGTTCTTTCTTTTTAAGAATGTTCCAAACAGTTGATTTGGCCACACCTAATTTTTTTGCTATCTCTCTGATGGGTTTGTTTTGATTTTTCAGCCTAATGATGGCTTGCTTCACTGATAGTGACAGCTCTTCGGATCTCATATTGAGAGTCGACAGCAACTAATTCCAAATGCAAATGTCACACCTAGAATCAACTCCAGACCTTTTACCTGCTTAAATGATAATGAAATAATGAGGGAATAGTCCACACCTGTCCATGAAATAGCTTTTGAGTTGATAGTCCCATTACTTTTGGCCCCTTAAAAAGTGGGAGGTGTCATGATTGGTGCTTGTGAGTTACCTGTCTCAGGTGATGAACTGGATTCTCTGGAGGCCGGCTGGACCGGAACCATGGGTGATGTAGATAGCTCTATTTACAAGACTTGTGTAGCAGTGAAAACTGCCGTTGATGATAAATGACAGAAACCGGAGGAACCGGACTGGGACCGGAAGGAAGACTTGTTGAATTGAACTGATGAACTAAGAACTTGACTCTGGACTGGAACAACGTGGACTGAACTGATGAGCTTGGAACTTGACTCTGGACTGGAACAAAGTGGATAGAACTGATATGACAGGAACTTGACTCTGGACTAGAATAATGTGACAATGGCTGAAGGGAAGTCAGGTAATGCTGAGACGAGGGCTAAACAGGGTAATCTGGAAATACTGTGACAAAGGTTGGAACTCAGGTGCAGGCTGGCTTGGATAATTGGGAATACAGGTTCAGGAAGGAATGGGTAGGTCTGTGAATTTTAGGTTCAGGGAGGGAATAGGTAGGTAAAAGGAGCAGGAGTTGATCCACAGCAGGAAGCAAGGCAGGGTGACACGATGCAGGTTTACAGAGTGCGAGGGACCAACCAGGAGTAGGGCTAGCAGCAGAGCACAGGCCAGGTATTGCTGTAACAGGACGTCTGGATGCCAGGTATTGCTGTAGCAGGTTTTCGGGATGCACCAGGGGTTGCTGTCAGCAGGTTTACTGGATTGCCAGGTTTAGCTGTAACAGGTTTTCTGGATAGCACCAGGGGTTGCTGTAGCAGGTTTCAGGGACAAACTAGAACGCAGAAACAGCATGAACCATACACCACGGGAAGACGAGATGTTCAGGTCCAGAATGCTATCAGGGGAGGATATATATACCCTGGGTCTGGCAGCAATTGGTGGATACGGACAGATGGTCTGGCAGTAGCATTCTGAGTGGTGGAAGGCACAACATGCAGAGGGAGTATTCATCTCTGCAGCTCTGAGAATCAGAACCACACCTGCGACTCCAATCAGGGCTAGCAGTGCTCACAGACTGGAGAGACCAGGTGCAATAATCACTGTGACAGGAATGCATAGAGAAGTCAGAGCAGATCCCCCAGGTGAACTATGGCCCTGATTCAGAGCCGGATGCTCTGACCAGAGCGCTCGCTCTGAATCAGGGCCCACCTCCATAATTATGGAGCGTCCTCCTGGACGCTCGTATAGCTGTGGGTCACCACCCACAGCCTATATGAGCGTGCAGGATGATGGTCGCGATGGTCTTGACCATCGCGACCATCGCCAGTGCGAGCAGAAGCCTGCGGTTGAGTTTCTCAACCGCAAGGCCAGGAGTGATTTTGGCTCTATCAGAGCCAAAATCACTCCCACTGACATCACTAGTGATGTCAGTGGGGCCGGCTTCTGACGGTAGGCGTTCCCTTGGGAACGCCTCCGTCTGGCAGGCACGCCCCCGGCACGCCCACCAAAGGGGGCGTGCTGTCAATCAACATCGACAGCACGCCCCCTTTGATCAGACACTTCGAGCGAAGGAAAGTCCTTCGCTCGTCGCGTCTCGCGCATGCGCACCATCGACCCACTTGCGAGCGGACAGCCGCTCGCGAGTGGGTCTGAATCAGGCCCTATAAACACAGATCCATGGGACAGCTGCCAGGGGTAAGTCTCAAGGCAAAAAGGTGACAACTAGACAGGGTCGTGACAGGAGGCACATATAGAAACCGTTGTTAGATTTCGGATTGTTTAGTTTGTCCCATTACTTTTGGCCCCTCAAAAAGTGGGAGGCACATATAGAAACCGTTGTAATTCCTACACCGTTCAACTGATTTGGATGTAATTACCCTCAAATTAAATCTGAAAGTCTGCAGTTACACCACATCTTGTTTGTTTCATTTCAAAGCCATTGTGGTGGTGAATAGAAGCCAAAATATGACATTTCTGTCAATGTCCCAATATTTATGCACCTGACTGTATGTATGATATGTATATGTACCCTATATATATGTATGCAAACTATGTACTGTATATGTATTCTGTGTATGTATTCTGTGTATGTATACTATATATATGTATGCATACTATGCATATTTATTCTACACGGCCGTAACAGGACTTTTCTAGGGATGACCATCGATAGTTAACAACCATCAATTGTTAACCGATGGTTGATGGTTGTGCCATCGATGGGGGAAACACAGAGCATAGTTCTGCCCCGTGATGCAACCCCCAAAGCCCTGCCCCCTATTGTGATTAGTTCGCTGCCGCTTTTGAGAGCGGGAATGACCATTTATGGTCAAAACTATCGATGGTTCCTTATACCATTGATAGTTTAATACCATCGACATTCGGCACCAAATGTACCATCGATGGTGACCATTGACGGTTAAACCCACTGATGACCATCCTTAGGCTTTTTATTTTCCCTGTGCCGGCCACACCCCCAGAGAGCATGACATCATGCACAGGGGCGGGGCCAGTAGCCACAATAATTACAGCTATGACTCAAGAATCCTCAGGATGCTCCAGGGGGCTTTAAAAGCTGTCGCTTGCCTGACTGGAATGTCCAAGGAACGCTCTGACGGTACTGAAGCAGCGATTCTGGGATGGCACCCTGCTAGCCAGATGTACAGCCTTGGCCAAAAGTTTTGAGAATGACACAAGTATTGGTTTTCACAAAGTTTGCTGCTTCAGTGTTTTTAGACCTTTTTGTCAGATGTTACTATGGTATACTGAAGTAAAATTACAAGCATTTCATAAGTGTCAAAGGCTTTTATTGACAATTACATTAAGTTTATGCAAAGAGACAATATTTGCAGTGTTGGCCCTTCTTTTTCAAGACCTCTGCAATTCGCCCTGGCATGCTGTCAATCAACTTCTGGGCCACATACTGACTGATGGCCGCCCATTCTTGCCTAATCAATGCTTGGAGTTTGTCAGAATTTGTGGGTTTTTGTTTGTCCACCCGCCTCTTGAGGATTGACCACAAGTTCCCAATGAGATTAAAGTCTGGGAGTTTCCTGGCCATGGACCCAAACTTTTGATGTTTTGTTCCCTGAGCCACTTAGTTATCACTTTTGACTTATGGCAAGGTGCTCCATCATGCTGGAATAGGCATTGTTCATCACCAAACTGTTCTTGGATGGTTGAGAGAAGTTGCTTTATTCATGGCTGTGTTCTTAGGCAAAATTGTGAGTGATCCCACTCCCTTGGCTGAGAAGCAACCCCACACATGAATGGTCTCAGGATGCTTTAAAATGAACCTACCTCTCCGAGGCCCCGAGGCATTTTGCGCATGTCCAGTGGCGGCTGCACCATTTCCCCGGTGGTTTGCGCATGCGCAGTAGACTCTGGGCACACTCTAGTGCCCAAAGTCTACTGATACTGCGGTGGCCGGCCAGCTGCGCCAGTCGGCTGCTGGCCGCCGAGTAGAGAGGAGGGGGCCCCGCACACAGGTCCCCTCCACTCTTAAGCCACCCCTGGGTGTGCTGCTGGGCCCAGACAGCTGATGCGAGCCGCGATCTTGACTTCTGAGTTGCGGGAGCCTGTCCGTAGCTGATGTAACGCTGCGGCCGGCCATAATTGAGGGAGAGAGGTGCCAAGAGGCCTTCACTGACACTGCTCTTGCCCGGACTAGCCTCGCCCAGAGCTGGCCAGGTTTGGGCAATAGTTGCAGTCTGGGGGCCCCGATGTGTTTGGACCCCTGGGTGACTGCCCATCCACCCACTTGTAATACGGCCCTGTGCAACTACTTGCAAACTCGGGCACTTTATCACTTACACAGGAGGCCATACTATGACAGGGAATTTGCACCTAGCATGGGTCAGGTGTAGCTTTGATGGAGTGTTCAATGGTAGCATCGAAAAACGCACCAAGATAGATAGTTTTGGGCATCCCAATCCTTGCACAATAAGAAGCAGGGACGTGCGGTGAGGTCAGTGGCTGGGGAGACACTGGCTAGTTTAAGAGCGATGTTGTGCTGGATACACATTGTGTAGTGTGTACCCAGCTTCACACATAAGGTGCCAGTCCCTGCATAGTGACGAGGTGCTAGCTACTGGTGTCTGCAGGGAAACCCCCTATCCTGTTACACAGTGATTTACAAGCACCCATCCTGTTGTGCACAGCAGACACTTCTCACCTTTTGCTCCTTTGTGTATTTCCTCTGTCTGCATATTCCAATTTCCTTCCCTCCTCAGAGCTGCTGCTGAGCTCTGATGCCTGAGTACTTCCTGGACTGGTCACCTGATCATCAGAGGTGTCTATCAGAGCTCAAGGCACACCCCACAGTGAGGCATGCCTCCATTAGCTCTTCCCTCCTCAGTGCTGCTGCTGAGCTCCGATTCCTGAGTACTTACTGGACTGGTTACCTGATCTTTAGAGATGTCCATCAGAGCTCAAGGCACACCCCCTCACAGTGAGGCATGCCTCCATTAGCTCTTTTTCTCTGTTTTATTGGTATGCGTTTGGCATCCTGGCGGTCTGGATGCCGATGCTTGCATTACTGGCACCAGAATACTGGCACTGGTCAGAAATCTGGTAGTAGAAGAAGGTAAGTAGCGGGGTGGGGAGGAGGGTTAGGGTTAGGCACTAGGGCGAGGGTTAGGCACTAAGGGGGGGGTTATGTTAGGGTGTGGGGAGGGGGGGTTAGGTTCAGGCACTAGGTGAGGAGGTTAGGGTTAGGCACCAGGGAGGGAGGGTTAGGGATAGGGTAGGGAGAGTGGTAGGGTTAGCATACCGACCACCAAGTGTCAGTATGTTAACCCTGATGGGATCCAGGTGTCGGAATTCTGACCGCCTGGATCCTGACTGTCAGTATTACATACCGATTCTGTTTTTTTGGCTGCTTCGTGGCCCAACCCCCAGCTCTAGGTAGTATCTGAGCTATCAGAGGTGAGGCTGAGCTCTTACTGTCTCATCTCTCATTTCTCCCTGTATTTCCAAGGACTGCTGCAATTTTGGTGAGTTTTGCCTGTTAAAAACGATCAGAATAATACAAAGAAGATATTTATAAGTTATAAATATCTTCTTTGTATTATTCTAATACATTTTTATAGTCAAAACTGAAGTCTGACAGGGAGTATGACAGGGAAGGCACTGCCTCCCCTGACTGCACATCCCTGATAAGAAGCATGCTTGTACACAGGCGAAGGGCTGATACTAGCATTAATACTATAGTATAAAGTCACAGACTCAACTACAGTACAACAAAAGATGCTAAAGATGTTGCAGCAGCATGCGACTCAATGTCATGTACCTAACCTTTTCAAAGAAAGATCTAAAAATGAACATAATAAGACATACTATGGTAGCCTTGACAAAAGTCTCTGTTGCCTAGAGGAGAGAATACTGACTTTCTTTTCATCTAAATGTAATAAATCTAAACTCTGAGTTAGAACGTCTGTCTCCAAATTCCTCTTGTCTTCTGCCTGTAGCAATCTGCATTCCACACCAAATAATGCTGCGTGACTACAGGTTTGGCTCTGAAGAAGATGTAGGATGCAGGATTCCTCAATACTATTGGCAAGAAAATGTCATTCCAGGTAGGCCTTCAATGTATTCAGATTATGGCTACTATCTATCACTTTTTTGCACTTTAAAATTTATAAAAGGAATATAAAAGGGGGTTCCACTTTATTTAACAATATTTTTAAATCTCCATTCCCACAAATAGTACTTATTACACCCATTCAGGGGCGTAACTAGTTATTTGAAGGCCAAAAAAGCAAAAGATTGTAAGGGACCCTTTGTGTCACCCAATGGTGAAAAATGTATATAACATGTAACTTTGAAGAGGATGATGGGCCCTCCTCAGCTGTGGGCCCCATATCAGCTGCACCCCTTGCACCTACGGTAGCTACGCCCATTCACCCATTCACTGTACATAGCAGGGGCCTGGTGCTAACATTTAGATGGGACATTCTTCATAACTCTGGACCCCAAAAAAGTACTATTATGGAGAAGGGAAGGGATTTAGGGGCATAATCAATTAGCTGCGAAAAGTCGACTAAGTTTCGCTTCCTGGACTTTCCGCCTACATCGTGTGTTTTTGGAGAAAAGTCTTTTCGTGTGCACGGCCGCTTTTCGCTCAATTCAATTCCAAAGGACGCGAAAATGGGGCCCGGTGAAACTCAAACAGGCGAAAAGTGCTGTCAGTTTTGGAGAAATAGCCTGACACCCCCCAAAAGATGCATTGACATAGGGGATCACTATAGATACCCCCGAATAGCCCTGCTGAAGGTATTTGGGGTACTTAAATGAACTCAATAGCTGCTATGTAGCATCTTTGCATAAGTGGTGAAGAATAGCATTTTGCATTCTTTTTTGGTGAAAATAAGTAATCCCAGCAAAATTGGGGTACATGAAAATGGGTGCTAGCATATTTTACAGTTGTTAAAGTTAAGTTTTATCAAACATAAAAAATCCACCTGCCGCAAGCAGCTGCAATCAAAAAAACACGTGGGGCATACTTGGGAACCTCCCTGGAGTCTATTTATCTAGTTTTTAACTTTGACCCCCAACTCTGTTTTTCTTTTTCACCCTCAAAACCAACGTACTTTTTTGGGGTGTTGTAAAGTATTTTTTTTATTTTTTTTTATGCAGTTTACCTTTGGAGGACTGTCCAAAGGGTGCTGGGGGTTTTTCAGAAGTGTGCACCCCAAAACTGCAATTCTGCACTTTTCTTCGAACCCTATTCATAGGCAAATCTTTTTTGCCGGGTTCATACAAATGACTTTCTGCGTAGGCGAAAAGTGTTTGGAATTGAATACGGGGACAAGTTTTCGCCTGGCGAGAACTTTTTGCCGAAAACGGCTTATCGCGGCTAATTGAATATGCCCCTAAGTAACCTTCCGAAATGAAAGAACTAATATCACCTGAAATCTTTATAGACTAGTAATTTATCAAACTTGTTATCTAAACCAAAACTTCTGATCTATTGCCTGCAGGAGTGAATTAGGAGTTTCCTTTAGATTGCAACTAGTTTATATTACCTAGGGAGACATTACAAATATTGACATTATCTTACTGTACTGATATCATCTATACATGAATATTCTTTGAATACATTTATGCATGCATTTCTTCATTTCTGTACTTACAAGACTGTATAAATACACATAGCAGCGTGCACGCTGTCAGTGATGCAGAGTTACCAGCAAAGCCCTATCCGTCTTTATGGGGGAGCACATTGGACCTCATTCAGGGTCGGTCGTAAGCGGCCGCTCGGTTAGTTGTGCGCATGCGCGTACGAGGCTTTGCGATCCAAAATGCTGTAGATCGTACGGCTTACGAGCAGGAAGTGGCTTCCGAGAGTTGATTGACATGAAAGGCCGTTTGTGGGTGTTGACGGGGGTGGTGGTCTGAAAACGCAGGCGTGCCTCAGCGTTTTGAGGGCGTTTTAGGGGCGTACGTAAATTTCCTGCTACGACCGACATAGAAGGCCGGAAGTAGTAAAACGTCACTCTGCGAGCAGGTTAGAGTCCTGGCTGATCGTACAGCTTAAGGTAGGGTAGGAGCTCCCGCAAGCCACACAGTACAATCAATAGAATCAAACGTAACTGATGTTAGGATTGATGTTTCTATTTTGAGCCACAAAATGCAAACAGCTAATAATCGATTGTTGAAGCTAATAACACTGCTAATTGCCTTGTAATTGATTACAGCTGCGTATGCATTAGCGAATAATAAGAATAAATAAATTTCACGGTGATGGCTTTCTCTATGCGTTTTTTTGTTATTTTTTGTGGGCATCAACACAACACAAGCGGCCGCAACCATCAGAAGAAAATTAACATCATACAGCGACTGACAACGACTGACTCGATCGCTAGCTGCTATCACTCGCTAGCTAGAGGAGGTGCATTGTTCACGTATGGGCGTCACTTTGGTTGCGACCAACCGGCCATGTGATTGCTTCCTGTTTCAGTTTCTCGGTCGTTAGGCGTATGACCGAGCAGCCGCTTACAACCGCCTCTGAATGAGGTCCATTGTTCAATGCAAAACCGGGAATACCTTGCTTACATCACTACAACCCATATAAGGAAACAGTTGGAAATTAGAAATGGCAGTTTTCATGTTATGGCTAGAGGTATTAGGATCCATTCATAAGATATGCTATTATATTTAAATAAAACAAAGTGGCCATTGCTAGGACAGTACTGTTGAACTATATTTTGTTTAATATACAATAATTATTATTGTTTATGGGATTCTTTTTACATTTTAACATTTTTTAACACTGATTTATCTTTTTGAGCCTGGCTATAAGTATATTATGTAATGTTATGGAGTTTTCCCATGCAAGAAAGAGAGCGTGTGGATGCATTGGGAGATTCCATAGTAAATTGCAGAAGTTATTGTGGGGTCTCTGTGCGTCAAGATGGCTGGCAGTACTGGAAGTATAGGTTTCCATACAACAGGTACTGGTAGTTAATGGGTTTAAGGATAGATATGCAACTTATGGAAGGTAGTTTGGGGGATACCCTGTGCAACTGGTGCACTGGTAGTTGGTGGTGGAAGGGAATTTCTATGCAAAGTACACACAGTGGACAAAATGTACATTCAATATCACAAAAATCAGTATCCCTTATTGTAAGTGATTGAAATGTTTCCACAACTCTTCTTTGCTTATAAATACAGCTATGTAGATGTCAGCAGACCCTGGAAGTAAAGTTTGTACACTGCACAAATAACCCATATCAGTAAATAGAACAGTGACCAATCATGAATAAATGACTCAACTGTAATGTAAAGAAGCAAATTTAATTAATAAGTGAATAATCGCCTTGTTGCAAATTGATCAGAGTAAAATTTACATTATATGGGAGTCTCCACTCCCATACAATGTTATATACTACAGATGAGTTCACATACATCTATCCTCCATGCACTACAGGTCGCGTTACACATAATGTGTGACTTTTTACCTTCAAATGTGTCTTATTCACAGAATGGTATGAACAAAATGCACAGGCAGCTTCTGCTGATTAAAATCCCATGTGGCATGCCTATGTTCTGTGTGTGACTGCGGGTGTATCTGCATGGGAAATGCTACGTTACAATGTCAGCGGCTGTGACACTGACACATAGCATTTTAATCAGCAGAAGCTGCTTGTGCATTCTATTCGCACCACTGTGTGAATAAAAAGCATGAAAAGACGCTTCACGCTACTGGGTCACGTAATGGAGAGACTAGAAGGGCTGTTTAATGCGCAAAGAGGCTAGATGTATGTGGACACGTCTGTACTGTGTGATTATAATGGCATACCACAGGAAAGGAAAATAAAATATAATGAATGTACTAAATTGATGCCCTGGGATGTTACATGTTTCACAGTGGTCTACTCGTATTTTGAAAACTTACATCTGTCCTACCCTTTCACTTGTGACAGCAGCCTCTATAATGCATCAAACAGATGCATTTTACAAAGCTATGGCGATTATTTATTTGAGGTTTTATCATGGGGGGAGCTATTTTGGGTGCTGGGGGTGCCATTGCTATGTGACCCAGAGACTTAGGGAGCCATGCACCTAGGTTATATAGTTGCATACCAATGTGTGGAAACACATATGTAAAAGCTTCTTTACAACTCAATGCTCTTCCTATTGAGAAAAGTCTTCAAGTACATTGATGCGTGTCAGATATATAATTTTAATGCTAGTGTATATGTAGCCTTAACCATTGCATTAATTGGATATTTCCAACAATTTTAAAGAGCGTTAGAAAGATCTATTATGAAGTGGTTTGCTTAGTTACTAAGCTAACCACTTCATAATAGATTTTTCTAACGCTCTCTAGTGTCACTACCCTCACTGACTTCTATCTTCTGTCTCTGACCAATGCTCTGTCCCCTCACATCGAGTCTCCACCCACTCCTATCCTCTACCGGTGCAATTAAGGCTGTTACATGTGACAGCCTCAGCCAATAAAAGTCAGCCTGATTCTTATTGGCTATTGCTGTCACAGTGACAGCTGCCAGATATAGCCGTGACTTCAACTAACCGCGGATTCAGTTTGGTGTAGCAGCCAATAAGAATCACACTGATTCTAATTGGACGCTGTTAACTGCTGCTGGACGGGCCAACGTGATCGACTGTTTGAGTGTCTGCCGTCGACCAGTCGATCACGATACAGGTTTTGATTGCCCCTGGTGTAGTGGATGTTAAAATGTTAAGGGAATTGTAATATGACATTATATGAACTGGGCACTGTAATATGGAATAATGTGATCTGGAGGGCACTGTAATGTGGCATAATCTGACTTGCTCATTGTAGTGTAGTATAATATGAACTGGAGGGCACTATAATGTTACATAATAAGAAATTGAACAATGTAATGTGGCACTATATGAAGTGGAGGCACTATAGTGTGGAATACTGTGAACTGGGGGCACTGTAATATGGTATACAGGTTGAATCTCCCAATATCCAAATATTCCAAAATACGGAATTTTTTTAACATGACTGAAATAGTGAAATCTATGCTTTTTGATGGTTCAGTGTAAACAAACTTTGTTTAAGGCACAAAATTATTAAAGAATATTGTATAAAATTACCTTCAGGCTGTGTGTATAAGGTGTATATGAAATCTAAATGAATTTCATGTATGTACACAAACTTTGTTTGATGCACAAAATTATTAAAAATATTGTATAAATTACCTGAAGGCTGTGTATATAAGATGTATATAAAACATAAATGCATTCTGTGTTTAGACTTGGGTCCCATTCCCAAGATATTTAATTATGGTATGCAAATATTCCAAAATACGGAATATTCCAATATCCAAAATACTCCTACTCCTGGGAGACTCAACCTGTAATTTGAACTGGAGGGCACTATCTTGGGGCACAATGTGAAGTCTGGAATCTGCACTTACGCATGACCCATTCTGCCAATGTGCAGTATGGGTCCTGTGTATTTGCACGTAGACCCTTGAATACCTCTGCCTGATTGAAAGGCAGAAGCATTTAAGGGGCAGTGCCGGTGACTAGGTGCTGCATTTGGTGGTCGATGGTCGCAACGGTGGACGGCACCGGGCCTCCGGCCAGATGAGTAAGCCTCAGCTTACTCAGACTGGCCGGTTTTGCGAGTCCAGAACACTGCGTTGATCAACGCAGATCCTGGACTGGCCACTCCCAGATAATGGGACAGACACACCTCCGTTTCCAGGAACGCTGGCCGACTCAGTCACCTCCTACTGCATTTGCATAATAGCAAGGATCGCAATTGTAAAGCTGCCTGCGTGCAGCTTTGCAATTGCGATCCTTGCTGAATCAGGCCCAGGGAGCACTGTAATGTGGCATAATATAAACTGAGGACACTGTATGTCATAATGTGAATGGGGTGTACTGGCAGCCCTACAATGTGACATAAAGTGAACTAGAGCACTACTATGGTTCATAAAATAAACTAGGGAACTACTGTGGGACATAATAACTAGGGCACTACTGTCAGAAAATGCAATAATGGGGCATAAAACTAACAACTGCTGCAAAGAGGTGTTGCTATAGGGCCCACAAAGTTCTGGCTACACCCCTGGCTTTATACCTTTACTTGAGATTCAGTATATCTATATAGACCTTTTAGGAAGGTTAATTTTTACACTATATTTCTCCCACTTCAACAATAAAAGAAAAAACTTACCAAACACGTCACCTCTCAGTATTTTCTCTTGGCCAATTATGTTTTCATAATCATCTTCCTCATCCTCGTCGTCTTCATTTTCCTCTTGTTCCACTTCTATTTCATCCTCCTCATTATAAGTTTCCCCAATGTAGACTCCATCCTCATAATCAAACGGTTGCAGGCGTGTTTTAGGGGAAGGGGTAATAACCGGTTCGGGTATTATATTCTTTATGTCTTCATTCCTCTTTAGGCTGTTCTTATGTGCTAGGAGTTTCTTAATAGTGTCTTTTACACTTCCAGCTATTTTAGTGTTTTCTTTCACCGGCTTGTCCAGAATTACTGAGGGGAAATAATGGAAGTGTTAATGAAACTGCACTAACAAAACATATCCAACATTAGCTTTCAGTTATTATACCACTGAAATAACACCATGCTTATTTATCCATAGATTGAAATTTTTTTAATTATTGGCAGATATATTGTATTAGATTCAGCTTTAGTTGTATAACAATTATTCTTCATATGAATGCTGAGTAACTCAATGGTAAGATAACTTTTACTGAATTTATCAATTTATGACATGAAATGGTATTGTGACCAGCAAATTGAAGGCACACATTGTAAATTACCATCTGGCCACTTGGTGTCAGTGTTATAGTGGTGTCTGTGGATAATATTTTGTGGATCAAATAATTTGTCAAATTCAGCTCATTAATAAATTAAATGCTGTCAAATAATTATTTCTCAATCGAGATTAAATTAAGCCTAGTTCTTTTTTTTTGACTATAGAAATTAAAGCCAAAAAAGACTAAAAAGTATACTTGAATTATAAATGCAATTTAAACAAATGTTTATTTTTTATGTTTTTTTTTTTTTTTAGAATTAGAGCTTTGTTTTATATAACACTTCCTAAATATATTTTTGGTCTGTTGTCAGGGGCGTATTAACTCCTCCAGCCCTGCATCTTACCTTGGTCTGGCAAATGGGTCACTACTCCTCCGCGACACCATCTTCCTAGTGATATTCGGGAAGATGGTGCATGCGCACAAAGGAGCAAAGGTTCTGGTGCACTGTCATAGTCTTTGCTTTAACTGAGCACTGGGAAGATGGCGCCGCAGAGGAGGAAGGACCCGCTTGCCAGCAGAAGGTAATTATATTCTGAGTGCAGGGTGTGCAGTGCAGGCAGGGCTGGATTAAGGTCTGTGGGGGCCCCTGGGCAACAAACGTGTGGGGCCCCTATTATTTATATATATATATATATATATATACACACAGGCATATATATATATACACAGGCATATATATATATTTTAACACACATATATGTGTGTATGTATGTATGTATGTATGTATGTATGTGTGTATATATATATATATATATATATTTTTTTTTAACACACTCAAATATACCCAGACACTCCCCTCATTCACCAATTACTTCCCTCCTCTGTCATTCACCGACGACACCCCAGCAGCACCCAATCACCCTCTTACATTCATCACCAACACACAGTATGGACACAACCCTCATCATTCACTATCAGCACCCCTGTAGTACCCACCGTCATATACTACTAATACATCTGCTGCACACAGACAACCCCAATCACTACCAACACCATAGCAGCACCCAGACATAACCCGTTATTTACTATCATCACCCCAACAGCACTCAAATATTCCCCCATACACTACCAACACCCAGACACTCTTCTCATACACTACAATCACCCAGGCACCCCCCTCCTACACTACCATCACCCAGACACCCTCTCCTATACTACCAGCACCTAGGCACCCCCCTCCTACACTACCAACACCCAGACACACCCCTCCTACACTACCAGCACCCAGACACCCCCCTCCTACACTACCAGCACCCAGACACCCCCTCCTACACTACCAGCACCCAGACACGCCCCTCCTACACTACCAGCACCCAGACTCCCACCTACAACACTACCTGCACCCAGACACCCCTCTATTACACTACCAGCACCCAGACACCCCTCCTACACTACCAACTAGAGCCGGCTCGAGGCATGTTCGACCAGTGTGGTCGAACAAGGGTGCCACCCCATAGAGGGTGCACCCCTACCAGCCATTCCCGATTTCAGCGGGACAGTCCAGTTTTTTGGGCGCTGTCCCGATGTTCCTTCTGCGGGACGAAGTGTCCCGCGGTTGGTCGGATGTTGGGCACCTCACCACAGCAGCTGTGCGGCGGTGCCGGCCCCTGGGAACAAGAATGGATGCCGCGTGCATGCGCGTGGCATCCATTCAGTGCAGGGGGAGAGCTGGGGGAGCCCAGCTACTGACGTAGTGCTGGGGTTGCCCCCATCCTGATGTTAAATGGGAGGCATGCCAGAGGGGCATGCCCCCAAATAGCGTCATTTAGGGGGCGTGACCTGTATTAGGTCACACCCCTTTTCGGCAAGCACGGCTTAGCGTAGGGGTCCATTGTTGCACAGGGTGCAGCTAGGGTTGCTACCAGCAAAAATTCATCCTGTCCCCTTCACCCTCACTCACTGCCTGTTGCTGAACAGGTATCTGGGCTTCCGGCTGCAGTGTGCTGCTCACTCCATGGTGCTCGCTGCTCCCACCAACCAGAGCAGAGGAAGCAGGTCCCGGCCGCCTTGTGTGTAACAGGTGGGCGGAGGAGGAGCCGATAAAGGAGGTAGGAACATGCACTTCAATTCATCATGCCCGCACCTCCATCTTTCCATGCAGCCGGCGTGCCCGTTCAGTTTGAAGAGGGGGCGGAGCCAAACTGTGGGAGGAGTGGGGCATGATCACGGGCCACGGCAACATTAAAAGATAAAAAAATTGTTAATTAGAGGGAATCGGTATGGCCAGGGGATGAATAGGCGCTGGTTCAAATCCTGATACCAGAAGCCCGATCGTCCAGGATCCCAACAGGGGCGCTAAGTACCCTAAACCTCCCCTGATGGTGCCTAACCCTAACCTCTCCCCGGTGGTACCTAACCCCACCCCCCACTTCCCGCACCCTAACACTAACACTGCCCAGGGGGGGGGTTGCCGAACCCTAACTTCCCCCCTTCCCCCTCCCCGGTGGTGCCTAACCCTAATCTCACCCTGAGGGCCCGTAAACCTAACCAATATCCCCGGTGAAATTCTAATACTTACCCTGATCCTTACATTCGGGATTCTGGCGTTCGGGATGCCGATACCGCTATCCTGATCTCATTCGGGATAGCGGCGTCGGCATTTTGCCTGGGTGTCAGGATTCCGGCGTCGGTATGTCGTCGCCCAGGATCCTGTCTGCCGGCAATTTAAACATATATTGTCTACAAGACCTTCTGAAGTGTCACTTACACACTGAAGACAAACAGCATTGCTCTAGGGCAGCCCTATTATACCACCATGCTCCCACAGTTGTAGTCCTGCTAAATAGACAGGCATCATTGTCTTGGCTACCAGAATAGAACATATCGGAGACATGCATTATATCTTCTAAAGCGTGGAAAAGTGGAGGCATTGCCCATAGCAACCAATCAGCTTCTAGCAAGCACTGAAGTACAGTGGCGTAACTACTGCCCCCGCAGCCCCCTTGGTGGCTTGGAGGCGCCGGGTAGCTTGGAGGCGCCGGGGGCAGTGATTACACCACTGCAACTGTGAGCGCTGGCCTCTGAAGTGATCGGAGGCTAAGGAAGCCTCCGATCACTTCAGAGGCCAGCGTTCCCAGTAATGCATTGCGCGGGTGATGTCATGACATCACCCGCGCAGTGAGGAACCTGAGCGGCCGCGTCTGCTGGATCAGTTGATCCAGTCAGCGCGGGATTCGGTAGAGGCAACCCGGATGACAGCTGCAGCCTGCACGGAGTCAGGTAAGTAGAGGGGGAATATCTACAGGGCACACTAATTGAAGGGGCACAACTACAGGGGGCAGTGGGCACTACTTGAAGGGGCACAACTACAGGGGGCAGTGGGCACTACTTGAAGGGGCACAACTACAGGGGGCAGTGGGCACCACTTGAAGGGGCACAACTACGGAGGCACTTCTTGAAGGGGCACTATTCGAAGGGGCACAACTACAAGGGGCAATACTTTAAGGGACACAGCTACAGGGGGCACTGTATATGGGCACAGCTACAGGGGGCACTGTATATGGGCACAACTACAGGGGGCACTACTTGAGGGGCACAACTACAGGGACACTACTTGAAGGGGCACAGCTACAGGGGCACTACTTGAAGGGGAACAAGTACAGGGGGCACTACTTGAAGGGACACAATTACAGGGGGCACTCCTTGAAGGGGTACAACTACAGGGACAATACTTTAAGGGGTACAACTACAGGGACACAGCTACAGAGGGCACTGCCTATGGGCACAACTACAGGGGGCCCTGGATAATGGGTACTACTACAGGGGGTATTGCATAAGGGGCACTATTACAGGGGGCATTGCATATGGGGCACAACTACAGGGGGCACTATATAAGGGGCACTAATTTAATAGGTTATAAACTATGTTCCCAATAATCTGGTTCTACATGGACATAAAAACTGTGCAACCTGTCTTGAGCTGAGGTGACAGACTGGCAGGAGTGGAGAGGAGGGTTGATTAAGTAGACCTGTCAGGGTGGGATGTAATGGGCCTTATTGTGTGGCATAAAGTGTAAAGGGCATTACTGTGTGCACAATGTTCTATTAGGGGCATTACTGTGTGGCATTATGTGTTATAAGGGGAATAATGTATAAGGGGAATTACTGTGTGGCATAATGTGTTATGTGGCATAATGTGAAATAGAGGCATTACGGCATGGCATAATTTGTTATAAGGGCATTACTGTGTGGCATGTGTAAGGTGCATTGCTGTGTGGCATAATGTGTTGTAAGGGGTATTACGGTGTGGCATAATGTGTTGTAAGGGGTATTACGGTGTGGCATAATGTGTTATAAGTGGCATTACTTAGTGTGTCATAATGTGTAAGGCACATAACTGTATCATGAACATGAAACCGCACACCTCAAGCGTCGTCTTTGGGTGTGTTTTTTTTCGGGTGGGGGGGGGCACCTTGAACTTTTTTGGCATGGGGGAGCAAAATTTATAGTTACGCCGCTACTGAAGTACATTCTATAAAATCATAGATAGAAGCTGACAGGTTGTTATGGGCAAATATTCCACTTCTCCATTCTTTAGAATGTTTAATACATCTCTCTCTTAATTAGTCCCATAACTACCAGAGGTAATTAAATAGCACTTAGTGTTTCTGTTTCAAGGATCCTTCAGAAAGGCCATGATTGGCCAAAATGCTTTGGAGACATTTCCACACCCCATGCTGCCTCTGGACATGCCGTACCTGTTTCACAGTTTCGCTAACTGACCCTGCACTGGACCATAAGTTTCACTTTCCCACCACACCAGATGCTGCAGGCAACCCCACAGGCTTGTGGTGTCCAGGACCCTGCCTCAGACAAGAACCACCGAGTCACCAGTAAGGATATCCTAAGGGGAGGAGCAGACTCAAATACCAGGCCACTGCAGACAGCACAGGGGCATTTTACTTACCATTAACATTGTATCAGTGTAGGACGCCACCACTGTTATCTATAACGTTAGACACTAAGCTGTCATCATTATGATTGCTGCACTAGTAGTGCAAGGGAGGTATATGGTATCTTACCATATAAAAAGGGTCCCTCTAAAGGAGCTGATTGACATGCTAGGCGGTCACATCAACCTGAAAGTTGTCAACACTATAAGAGCGGGATGCATCAATGATTGACAGTCTGCTGCAGTTTCGGGGTGGGGAAGGGGCAGCGATGGCCTTCGTTTAATAAAACAGAGAAGTGTCGGCGCTGGGGAAGAGAAGAAGCCTGGATATCTGTTGGCTGACTTTCCTGGCCTCTTTTACTCATCTGCGGCAGCCAGCTTATGTGACTTTATTGGTCACTTGGCCGGCCAATGGACAAGCAGATGATCCGATGCTGCTTCCAAGGACACAGCTCAGATCAGTAATGCATGAAGGAGGTGTTACGCCTCCTGCTGCATTACCATATTACAGCTATCACTGCTGCTAAGATGTAAGCAGCTGCGATAGCACATATCCGTCCGCAGCTGAATCACCCCCTTGTTATAAAATTAGTAAAGCATTCTGTCATACAAGCTGGAAAAAGATGGTTAACATACAGTATGGATGTGTCTGTGGAATATGAAGACATTAAGTAAACATTCACTGGCTATATATTATTTGCTTTGTTTACCTAACGATGTTATTATAAGTATTCTAGATTTCATTTACTGTTTATCATAGCATTAGATTAAAATTTGCCATAAGTATTTTAATAATACCACTCTAGCTGACACTCCTTAAACACTTTTATTTTGTTATGAGGAACTGTAGGTTACAGATTCTTCACATGCTTCTGTGTTAAACGTAAAGTAAATGAAACATACCACATATTAACATTGCTAGAGAGTAAGAATGTGTATCCACTATGGTAGTCAATCTGAGAATCCTAACTTGGTGCAAGGATAATGAGTGAGGCTACATGTAGCTTGCGGAGTGCACTGTCACTGGATTTAGGGTCTTATTCAGCAGTGCACATACGCAGAGGAAGGCCTAAGGGCCGAAGCGCGTTGGGACCACATACTGAATACCCGCGCACCAATACTGTATGGTTACCCCTCATTCACTCATCACGTGACTGCACCTGACAGTAGAGCGCGTTCTATCTGGAAGTTCAGAGGAGCCGGACCAACAGCGCTGCAATATTTGGAGACCACCTGACAACTGCCGATCCACAGGAGAGGAAGGCGCAGCAACCACGTGGCTCACCCTTGCCGGGAACACCGCCAACTCTGCTGCACCGACCACGGACTTACGCTTCAGGTAGACACCCAGCGGACCACCAGGACCAGGTGAGCCGTTTTCTGCGTCCCTGGCGGGAAGCCTGAACTACTCCAGACGGCTAGCAAGCAGAGGCACCCAATAACCAGGTACTCTACACTTGTGACCTACATCACTAAGTGCCATCATCCATTGTAAAAAGACTTTCTTCTGAACAGGAAGCCACCGAGCAGGACTATTACAGGTTGGGACGCCACCTGTCAATTCCTATCAGTGTCTGAACTCCTTCACCACCACCTTTATCTACACTGTTACAATTTTCCCATTGTGTGTAACCATCAATAGTATTTGTGTTGTGAATACCCCATTGCAGCATTATCATTGTGTTTAGTGACCAGCATTTTTCTGCTCCGATGTTTTTATATCCCCACATTAAATGCATGTCTTATTGATCAACCAGCATAGAACCTCATTTTTTCAACATACCATAAGACAATATCAATATACCACAAGGGGCCATTTATTTAGTTACTACTAGACATCAGCAGTACACCACAAGGGGAAGCGCACTAGATACTATATAATTACCATATTACAGATATCACTGCTGCTAACATGTTAGTAGCTGCGATAGCACATATCTGTCCGCAGCTGAATCACCCCCTTGTTATAAAATCAGTAAAGCATTCCGTCATACAAGCTGGAAAAAGATGGTTAACATACAGTATGGATGTGTCTGTGGAATATGAAGACATTAAGTAAACATTCACTGGCTATATATTATTTGCTTTGTTTACCTAACGATGTTATTATAAGTATTCTAGATTTCATTTACTGTTTATCATAGCATTAGATTAAAATTTGCCATAACTATTTTAATAATACCACTCTAGCTGACACTCCTTAAACACTTTTATTTTGTTATGAGGAACTGTAGGTTACAGATTCTTCACATGCTTCTGTGTCAAACGTAAAGTAAATGAAACATACCACATATTAACATTGCTGGAGAGTAAGAATGTGTATCCACTATGGTAGTCAATCTGAGAATCCTAACTTGGTGCAAGGATAAGGAGTGAGGCTACATGTAGCTTGCGGAGTGCACTGTCAGAGCCGGCCCTAGCCAAATTAGTGCCCTAGGCAAGATTTTGGGTGGTGCCCCCCCATAGGATCCTGAAAAAGCATGTGGCCTCACAGAAGGGGCATGGTCTCACTGTGCTGTGGCCCCTTCCCTATTGTGCTCCCAGCACTCCTCACCCAGCACACATCACCGAGCATCCCTGTCCCAGCACCCCTCACCCAGCACAGCACTCATCACCCCTCTCCCAGCACAGTACCTGCGCTAACCTGCGCTAACCACTAGCCGTCGTCCAGGTACCCAGTCCCCGCAAACTGCTGCTGCCCGCTCACTGTTTGCTGCTGCCAGACCCGATTGGAGCTGTCAGCTGAGCTCCGATCATGGAGCTGCACAGTGACAGTAGCAGCTGCCCTTGTCTCTGCCCAGCCAGCAACAGGTGCCCCGGCCGTGCCTGCCTCAAATCTCTGCCGTCCCTAGGCGGGCTTGGGTGCCCCTAGGCATTTGCTTAGTTTGTCTTTGCCTAGGGCCGGTCTGTGCACTGTCACTGGACTTAGGGTCTTATTCAGCAGTGCACATTCGCAGATTCTCGATGATTGGGAATCGGCGCAGGCGCCGTACCTGTACTGTGCATATGCAATACGGGTCCTGCATGATCACACGCAGAGTGGCAGCAGACTCACAGTGATTGGATGCAGCTTGAATAAGTAATGCATGCAGGAGGCTGCATTACTCCTGCTGCATTAACATAAGATGACATATGAATGATTATGGCATAGATAGCATTGGGCACAGCAGGCAATGCACTTAGGGGATGCCTGCTGTGTATTTTTCCTTTAACATCATCTCAATTAAACCTGTTTTCTGTTATCAGCAAAGGAAAAAGAGTTGACATTAAAAGAAAATCAGCTTGTGCACGATTACCTTATATAGGAAAATTTATACAAAAATCTGTGGAGTAAATGGGATGAAGGGTGTTACCGAGGAACCCTTAAACATATTGCTTTATTTTGATGTATGTATGGTTGTTCTCAGTCCTGGATTAAGAGCCACATGGTCCTGGGGCTAAACATTTTTAAGGGCCTCTACCCTTGAAGGAGAAGAGCTGTAACCATTGCTGTGTGGGTGTAACCAGAGCCAAGTGCACGTGTACACCTCATACACAATTCGGGGGGGCATGACCTCAAGGGAAGGGAGTGCGGACTCACGAGCCTAACCTTATAACCTGGGGGGGTTGGGGTGTTGGAGGTGCGGACTGCCCTTTGTGCAGTGACGGCTCCCTTACTGAGTCAGGAACTGAGTGCTGCACTTAATGCTACAGTGCAGCACCCGGCTCCTGTCACTGAGGGAGAGTGGGCACCTTGGTGGTGTCACCCCTCGGCGGGTGACACCTGGGTGCTGCCTGCACCCCCCTAGTAGTGCCATTGGTTATTATAAGATCCTGGGGAAACATACAAATAATATCATACAGAGTACAAAGAAAAACATCCAGTAATGCTGGTTTTTATTCTGTCGTTTGGAGTCACTTTATTTAGTCTTTACAATGAACCCTTCACTTTCGATGCATATTTTGAATGTTGGCATTCTACGGGCTAGAACACCCTGTATGTATAACATGAGATTCTTTTATGTCACATGAAATGGATGAATACAACATAATTTCACATTAGATTCCAGGACCACAGAATACACAAACTTCACATCATATAAAATGTTCAGCCATTACTCAGTACACTTGAGCTGTATATTGTATTGGGGGTGTGGAGGGGGGTGTATAGTATGCTGTTTCAAGTAGCTGTTTGGGAAGTATTCTGTGTAACCTCTTCCAGGAACTTTAAAATATTTGGACAATTTTAGAGTGGAAATAACAATCTTTGCCAGTTCATACATGCATTGTGTACTTTGGCTTCCAATTCAATTTCATTATAGAACAAAAAGTAAAAAAGTAGAAAAATTTTATTAAATTTAAAGTGTTTTTTTTTTTCGGTGGACTGTCCCTGCTATACTGAGATGGCAATAGGGATTAGAAGATTGGAATGATACATATACAGCCATGATCCTTCTAAAGTAGTTTCCTCGTACATGAGGGATGCTTTCACTGCAGAAACCAGCAAATAGTTTCTTGGGTGGGGTCAACCGCCATAGGGAGATAGGGATGACCTCTAACTGCAGTGAGAATACCCATTTTCACCAGGGTAACTTCCTCTAATGAACTGTCTAAAAAGTGCCAACCAACACTGATTTAAGCATTCAGGGGGAGATGTATCAACTCTTGAAGATAAAGTCAGCAAGTGGTACTTATGTGAGCAGCGCTGCTCAGCACTGCACTCACTATTTTAAGATCTCAACCAGCAGCAGCTGCAGCTGTAATTGCTGCATGGGATGGGCGGATCTAGTCCCGGCAGAGGGAGGACACGGGCAGTTCAGGAGAGGAGACTGGTGAGTGGCAGGGGAAGGGCAGCCCTCTAAACTAGTTACTGGCTGGCTGAAGATCCTCCCTGCTTCTTCCTTTCATGTTGCGACGTTACCCAGGGCGGCAACTAGGGTGGTGTGACATGTGCCACCACACAGGGCACCGCAGGGCAGGGGGCACTGTTTGGGCCTGTCAATATTTTGTTTCTAATAATTTTCATTTACCTGAAACCAAAATATACAACAAGAGAAAAATGGTTTTGTCTATTATGCGGCGCACATTGATAATTTGCTTGTATTTTAAAATAAATTCATCTTTATTCGATATGCATTAAAATGCCACTTCTGGAGCACACTTCAGCAAAATAACTGAAAGAAAATAGGTGTGACTAAGTATGAAATTGTGTCAAAAAAGAGTAAAAGAAAGAAACCCTGCTGTGTGTCTTTATTTCTTTTAAATTACTATAATATATATATATATATATATATAAATATATTATTGAACTCTGGGCCTGATTCAGAGACGGACGCTCTGAACGAGCGCTCGCTCTGAATCAGGGCATTTTTTTTTTGTTCGGCCTCCTGACCGCTCGCATAGCTGTGGGTGACCACCCACAGCTATTGTGAGTGGTCAGGTTGATGGTCGCGATTGACAAGACCATCGTGACCATCGGGCTTGCAATGAGACCCTTGTGGTAGGGTATCGTGGCCGCAAGCCCCAGAGAGCTTCTGGCTCTAATAGAGCCGGAAGCTCTCTCACTGACATCACTGGTGATGTCAGTGGGGCCGCCCACAAATGGCAGGCGTTCGCTTGGAAAACCCTCCGTTTGTGAAGCCACCCCCCCGGCCACGCCTACCAAACGGGGCGTGCTGTCAATCACCATCGACAGCTCGCCACCTTTGGTGTGAGACCCGGAGCGACGGAGCACCTGTCACTAGCCGGGTCTCACGCATGCGCACGATGGAGCCGGCTCCTTCGTGCGCATGCCCAGTGGGCAAACATTGACCCAGTTGCGAGCGCTCAGCGCTTGCGATCGGGTCTGAATCAGGCCCTCTGTACAATAGACAGTGTGTGGGAGATGAAATTTGGCTTTATTCCAGCCTTTAATATTTTCACATATATTATAATTCCTTTATTAATTAAGGTAGGTTATCCAATAAAGACATCTTAATATATTTTGGAAGATCTTGTATGTTTCAGATCTTAAGTAATATTGATCATTCAATCCTCTGGATTTGTATCACATACATTCATTCCTTGTAATACATATGGTTTTGTTGTAACTAATCCATGTGAATATCATGAAGAAATACATGTGATAACATTGTTGCTAATGTCCACCTTTTGGTAATTAAATAGCTCAGAGACTTAGACACATTTGCTTGTCTCTAGTGAATTTGGATTACACAGTGTCACCCCGCTGTATCACATATTAGTTACATTACACTGACATGGGGATAAGGATCAGAGCACACACAGCAGGCGTGCCGATGCGCGTTTCGCTGTCTTAAGCTTTTTCAAAGCAAGTCGATTGCCTCTACTTCCCCGGACTATATTCATTCTGAAGGGCCAATCATGTTCTGTCTTTCAGTCACGTGATCATCGGGACCAATAGAAAGTCCTCTCTCTCTCCTTATCAGAACACTGTGTATCCTCCAATGAATTGTACGTTGTCATGAGCTCACATAGAGGGTGTGTTCATTTTGACCAATCGGATTGCAGTCTTATTCATACTGCTTGTATCTGGAATGGTAAATACTAATAGTAGTAAGGGGGGGGGGGCCCAATGTTCTTTCTGGCTCAGGGCACCAAAAAGTCTAGTTACGGCTCTGACGTTATCTTCCTGCAGCTGCGTGGAGGGTGCTATTCCTCCAGTTTCCCTCTATTCTTTTGCCTATTCCAGTCCTCCCCCTTTTCTTTTCCTTATTCCTGCCGTCTCCCCCCTTATACTTTGCCTCCCGTATCCCCCTATTCTTACTTCTATTCCTGCCATCTTCCCTATTCTTCCCCTATATGTCCCATCTCCCACTATTTTTCTCCCTATTCCTTCTATATCCCCCTATTCTTCCCCTATACCTACCGTCTCCCCCTATTCTTCCCCGTTCCTCCTATCTACCCCTATTCTTACCCCTATTCCTGCTGTCTCCTCCTATTCTTCCCCTCTACCTCCCATCTCCCCCTATTCTTTCCACATATTCCTGCTGTCTCCTCCTATACCTCTCGTCTCCCCCTATTCTTTCCCTATACCTCCCATCTCCCCTAATTCTTTCCACATATTCCTGCTGTCTTCTCTTATACCTCTCGTCTCCCCCTATTCTTTCCCTATACCTCCCATCTCCACTTATTCTTCCCCTATACCTACCCTCTCCCTATTTTCCCCTTATTCCTCCTATCTCCCCCTATATCTCCCATATCCCCCTATTCTTCCCCTATACATCCAATCTCCCCTTATTCTTCCCCTATACCTCCCCTCTCCCTATTTTCCCCTTATTCCTCCCATCTCCCCCTATTCCTCCCATATCCCCCTATTCTTCCCCTATACATTCAATCTCCCCTTATTCTTCCCCTATACCTCCCCTCTCCCTATTTTCCCCTTATTCCTCCCATCTCCCCTTATTCCTCCCATATCCCCCTATTTTTCCCCTATACATCCAATCTCCCCTTATTTTTCCCCTATACCTCCCCTCTCCCTATTTTCCCCTAATTCCTCCCATATCCCCCTATTCTTCCCCTATACATCCAATCTCCCCTTATTCTTCCCCTATACCTCCCCTCTCCCTATTTTCCCCTTATTCCTCCCATCTCCCCCTTTACCTCCTATATCCCCCTATTCTTTCCCCTATTCTCCCAATCTGTAATGTTTGTTTAGTGTACTTTTTTCTTTCTGTAAAGCGTACATAGTTTTGCTTGTATCTTATTAACCTGCTCTTAAGCTAGGTACACACTATGCAATTGTGTACCCAGCCAAAGGGACGATGCGATGGAACGAAACATTGCACAGTCTGTACACATTGCATGATGCGGTGTATGACCACGCAATATATAATTTCATGCTGCATTTACCAGCATGGTGTCATTCATTGCATTGTCCCTTTTGCTGTGCAGCACAGTAGATGGGATGATGCGAAGAACGACCTGCAGGCATGTGCGATCAGGGATGCTCACTATGCGATCCTCATGATAAATTGTTCTAATGCACGTCGGAACAATATACAGTATATCATTTGAGGGATCGCACAGTGTGTACCCAGCTAGTTTCTGAGGATAAATAGACAATTGATGATGCTTGTAATCTTATATCAGTAAGTCTGTGATAATTATTAACTGTGTGGTTAGAGAGTTGTGCCAGTATTATTACTATTATTATTATTATCATCATAATTTATTTATATGGCACCACAAGTGTTCCGCAGCGCCTTACAAAGTACATAAACAAAAGAGTGACAAGTGACTTACAGTACAATACAATACAATGCAGGACAAGGACATGGATTATATATATTGCTACATTATGACCATAACACCCAAATAAGCAACAGAGCATAAGCAACCAAGTGTTAGGTGCCCTAGTGGGGAGTAAGAAGTAGATGAAAATAAAGTAAGGAGAAGCACAAGAGGGTAGAGGCCCTGCTCGTAAGAGCTTACATTCTAAAGGGGAGGGGCAGGCAAACAGGTGTGACACAGATGGGGTAGACAGGGAGGAAGGAGCTTGTAGCAGCAAGTTAGGATGGGAGCTGGAAGGTTTTGATGAAGTAGGGGGTCTTGAGAGCCCGTTTGAAGGATTGTAGAGAGGTGGATAGTCTGGAGGGGAGAGGGAGACAGTTCCAAAGGTGGGGAGCAGCACGGGCAAAATCTTGGAGGCGGGAGTGAGCAGAAGTAATCAGTTGGCATGAGAGGCGGCATGCATGTGTTGAACGAAGAGGGCGAGCAGGAGAGTGAAGGGAAATGAAGTCAGAGATGTAAATTGGAGAGGAATGGGTGAGGGCTTTGTAAGTTAATGTGAGAACCTTGAATTGGGTTCTGAAGGGGAAGGGGAGCCAGTAGAGGGCTTGTAGGAGAGGGGAGGCAGATGTAGAGCATTTGGAGAGAAAGATGAGCCGAGCGGAAGCATTGCGGACAGACTGGAGAGGAGAGAGATGGGAGTTGGGGAGGTCAGATAGGAGGAGGCTACAGTAGTCCAATCTGGAGATGAGGGTCTTAGTAGCATCCTGGGTGAGAAAGGGTCTGATCGTGGAAATATTTTTGAATGGAAACGACAGAATTGTGAGAGGTTCTGGATATGTGGTTTGAAGGAGAGGGAGGAAGCCAGGATAACTCCAAGACAGCGCTCTTTGGGGCTAGAAGAGATAGTTGTGCCATCAATTGATAAAGAAATAGTGGGAAGTGAGGTTATGTGGGAGGGTGGGAAGATGATCAGCTCAGTCTTAGACATATTAAGTTTAAGAAATGGCTGGGACATCCAGGAAGATGTAGCAGAGAGACAGTTGGAGATACGAGTGAAGAGAGAGGGGTAGAGGTCAGGGGAGGAAAGGTAGATCTGAGTATTATCAGCATAGAGATGATAATGGAGATCAAAAGAGCTAATGAGTTCACCCAGAGAGGACGTATAGAGGGAGAATAGGAGTGGTCTCTAAACAGAACCTTGGGGAACACCTACTGTAAGAGGATGTGCAGGGGAAGAAGAGTCATGAGAGGAGACAGATGGATCGGTCAGAAAGGTAGGAGGACAGCCAGGAGAGAGCAGTGTCACATAGACCAAGGGAGTGAAGGATTTGCAGCAGGCGAGGGTGGTTCACAGTGTCGAAAGCAGCAGAGAGGTCAAGGAGAATGAGCAGAGTAGTGGCCCTTAGATTTGGCAGCAAGGAGGTCATTGCTGACTTTCATGAGGGCAATTTCAGTGGAGTGGAGAGAACAGAAGACAGATTGAAAAGGGTCTAGGAGGGAGTGGGAGGAAAGAAAGGTGGTAAGGCAGTTGTAAACAATACGCTCAAGGAGTTTGGAGGCAAAAGGGAGGAGAGAGATGGGTCGGTAGTTGGCGAGAGTTTTAGGATCAAGGGTAGGTTTTTTAAGAATGGGGGAGACAAGGGCATGTTTGAATGCAGAAGGGACAGTGCCAAATGAGAGGGAGAGATTGAGGAGGTGAGCAAGATGGGAACAGGCACAAAGAGAGAGGTAGCGGAGGAGACGTTAAGGGATAGGGTCAAGGGGGGAGAACCGGATGAGGGCCATGGCTTCCTCTCCAGATACAGGGGAGAAGGATGTCAGAGTAGAAAAATGGAAGGTGAGGGGTGATCCGGGAAAGGAGGAAATGGCGTGCTGGGGGACTGGTGGGATATGATGTCCTGACATATATAGTCAATTTTAGATGTAAAGTAGGTAGCATAGTCAAGGGCAGAGAGCAAGGAGGGGAGGCGAGGAGGTGGATGGGCAGAGGAGGGTGGTGAAGAGACGCTGGGGATTTGAAGACTGGGAGGAGATGAGGTGCTTGAAATATGACTGTTTAGAGAAGGAAAGGGCAGCACTGTAGGATGAGAGCATGAATTTGAAATGGAGAAAATCTGCCTTAGAGCGGGACCTTCTCCACTGTCGCTCGGTGGCTCGTGGATACTTTTGCAGGTATCTGGTGCATTTGGAATGCCAGGGTTGAAGTGTGGATCTGTGAAGGTGAGTAGTGATTGCCGGTGCAACAGAGTCAAAAGCAGAAGTAAGGGAGGCATTGTGTAGGAAAGCAGCTTGTGCAGGGCAGGGAAGAAAAAGAAACCGTGTCGATAGTCTCAATGTTATGCTTAGTGATGGTGACCTTAAGAGGTAGAGGAGGGGAAGGCGAGAGAGATAAGTTAAAAGAGAGAAGGTTATGGTCAGAGAGGGGGAATGGGGAATTGGAGTAATCAGAAATATCACTACGGTGAGTGAAGACCAGATCAAGCGAATGCCACCTCACATGGGAGGGTGAGGAGGTCCATTGGGAGAGACCAAATGAAGATGTAAGGGTAAGGAGTTTGGAAACAGAATTCAGTGGGGATATCAATTGGAATATTGAAGTCACCTAGGATAATGGTCTGAGGAGAGAAAGTGAGGGAGCCAGGAGCAAAGTTGTCAAGGAATTTGGAGGGAGGGCCATGGGGACGGTAAATGACAGCTACCCACAGGTGTACTAATTGGAAGAGGGTATGAGTTGGTAGGAGTAACCAGAGTATAGAAAGACCCCAACACCACCGCCATGGCTACCCCCAGGCCGAGGGGTGTGAGAGACATTAAAGGTAAGGTCTGTCAGTGGCCTGAAAACACTGATTAGTGGCAGTGATCTTGAATTAAAGCATAATATTAATATTTGGGTACTGATAGTCTAAGAAATTTACAGCACATTACTTAATAAAGCACCATCAGAAGATCAGACTGGTTCTGATTCCGTATCTCTGACATACCTCAATACATGATATTAGAAAACTGGAATAAAGATGGCAATATTCTATAGCTTTTAAATATTTTCCCACACATAAGTAATCAGTCATAAGATATGTGCTTCCCTTACCATGTAGCCTACCATGTAAGGTGCCCTTCATGTCCACAAATTCCATTCAATCAACACCTGTATGTATTTCATCATAAATTAATAAGGAAGAGAAACTACCAGACTCCACATAGTCTTGAACCTTTGCAGTACAGCTGCTACCATGTTTTTCCTTAACAACTTGGTAAACATTGTTTATATAATGTTAATATTTTTGTGTGGTATCCACATGATCTGCGAGTTAGATATAAAGCTACTGCGTCATAATCATTATTAGCAAATTGACTCTTCCAAATAAAGGTAGTCTAAATTTAGCAATTAGGGGGGACATATTGAAAGAAATAAAACCCTTCATACATTAGCCACACATATTTAAATTAGGGCATACAAGCCATTTGATTTGCCTCACATGCCAAAATCAAGAATAAGGGTAAACAGTGATCAGAACTAACGTATCCCAATTTGTAAGTAATTCTTACTACACACCAATTCCTGACCTCATCGTGCAGCACTCTGCTTCTGTCACTGGGGAGGAGTCGGCAGTGCAGGCACAGTCTCGGGGGGCAGCCCAGCATCTCTGGGAATGCTGTCCACTCCCCCGGTGTGATGTAAATGGTGACTGAAGGAGACATGGCCTTCACGTGACTCCACACCCTTCCTGCAATACCACACCTCTTTTTCGGGAGCGTGTGTGTGGGGGGGGTGTCTATTTGCCACACCGGGTGTCACTGATCTCGGTGCTGCCACTGGCTGCTGGCTAACCCTTCATGTTAGTCATAGACTGATCAGCAACTTCCTTTTGGCATCACTCCCTTCTTGCCATAAATGAAGATATTTGCTGGATATGGTCTCTCAATTATTCATTGGACGCATCCCAAACAAAGGATGGAACCTGTATTATTTTTAATTATAATTGATATAATGTATAATAGCTAGTGGTGAAACAATGATAGTAAGCCAATATAGATTATCCCTTGCTACATAGTGCAGATATTGTAAAACACTTGGCTGCTACTAGTTATCATCATTGGAGCACACTTGCACCATCCTATCGCAAATCATGTGCCTAGAAACATGCATATTTATGTTTTCATCCAACTCTGCATAGCGCTCAAATCTGATGACACCTCTCGCTAAACATTGTCTACATGGGGGAAGCAATCGGGAAGCCGACTGCCTAAATACCGGCAGCCGGCTTCCCGACTGTCTTATCCCGGCATGGGTGAAATGCCAGGCATCTAGATGTAGACGCCCGCATTTCCCCGATGCCGGGAGACCAGCGCTCGGCATCACGGTCGTAGTGATGCCGGGCGCCGCGAACGGACAGCTGCGGGGGGGGAGGGTTAAGTTTAGGGCTCCCGGGGGGGACTTAGGGTTAGGCACCCCCCTGGGAGGGTTAGGGTTAGGCTAGGGGGAGGGAGGGTTAGGGTTAGGCATCCCCGGGGGGGACTTAGGGTTAGGCATCCCCGGGGGGGACTTAGGGTTAGGCACCCCCCCGGGGGACTTAGGTTTAGGCAGCGGGGAAGGGGGTGGTTAGGGTTAGGCACTTAGAGAGGGTGGTTAGGGTTAGGCACTTGGGGGGGAAGTTAGGGTTAGGCACCCCTAAAGAGGGTTAGGGGGGTTAGGTTAGCAGATACTTACCTAGCCACGATCGGGATTTCCAGCGCTGTCGGGCTTCCGCTGCTTCGCACTCTGTTCCTGTCGGGCTGCCGCTGACTGGAATGCGGCCGGCGGTATATCATACCCATTCCCTACATGGGAACGCCCTGTTACAGCTCAGTTATACTCCTTCAGACATAAGTATAAACGTGACTAAAATCAGTGCTGCATTGCCCGTAGTTGAGTCCTCTCGGTTCTGGAGCACGCACAGTGAAAACAGATGCACTTTGCAAACAAGCTTATGTTCAAGCATGTATTAGCCCCATTGTCTCTGTACAGTCTGGTTCCCCCTATAGCAGTGTCTGTAGTTAGGGACTGCGACAAGTTGTTATTGTCTTTCTGTAAAGGAGGCAGCATTTCTACCACCTTCCTTAAGGTGCCCATACACGGTGCAATTTTTTACACGATTTGGCTGTTTTCGATCATTCATAATGACCAATCATGTAAAAAGTGGTGTATTCCAGTACGATTATGATACCGATGCGCATCCTCAGCGTCATGTATCGGTTTTGATCAACTGAACCTGCAGTAAGATTTCGACCTATCGTGTACGATGTGGCCAACATCATACGGTGTTTGTGCACATCATGCATGATAGCGATGCATGTAGCACGGACCAGGAAGATCCATGCTACATGCATCTGTGTCATTGACACAGAGCACGGATGGGATCAGAGAGACCTGTCTGTGCTGCTGCAGTAAATAAAAAAGAAAAAAAACTGTAAAAAAAAATAAAAAAAATGGCGTGCCTACCACCCAAAAAAGAGCAACCAGCCCGGGCTTTTAGTGACCCAGTGCTGGATGTGCTTAAATACAGGGGACAAACGACGTAGGGGTCCCTTGTATTTAAGCACAACCAGCACTGGGCTAGTCAGGACCAGTCCTGATGTTTATTTTAATATTGCTTTTGCTGTGGAACTACAGGTACCAATGGGCCCGTAATGCCCCGCATGCTGGTACTTGTGGTTCTTCAAGTACCAGCATGCGGTGGAGGCTTGCTGGGATCTGTAGTTCCACAGCAAAAGACAATATTTTTAAGTATTTGAAATGCACTACACTACACTATTAACCCGGCACCCACTGCCCCACGGGTGCCGGGGATAGCACCGGGCTATCAGCCTAGGCCTGGGGTGCCCTGGAGAGAGGAGGGGGGTGGAGTCCCCAGCTCCCCAGGGATCCCCGGCCTGGGCTGACTAGCGGTCAGGGTTAATGCTACATAAAAATAGGCCCATCATTAGCAAGATGATGACTGTGGGTCACACAGTCAGCCATAAATTATAAGTAGTAGAATTGGTTTTCTAGTTTTCTCACAAAATTATGCATTTTTTCTAATTTCAGGTATTTAAGGACACAGTGGGGCTGATTGGGTGTACACACCCACTTGGCTCTGGTCACACCCACACAGCACTGGTTACAGCTCCTCCCCTTCTCAGTACAGGCTCTTGAACATTTTCAGCCCCAGGCCAATGTGGCCCTTAATCCAGCCCTGAAAATGGTGATCTTTCTACCAAAGCTGAGTGACATCACAATGTAACAAGTCACATGGTCAGTATACTGAGGTCAAAAATCACCTTGTGTATGCATTTTACTATTGCTATTTATTTATCTATCTATCTATCTTCATCTAACATTATTTTCATATAACATGTAGATTAATATAAGCATACCTTACATTGTGACATGTCATCTATCTATCTATCTGTCTGTCTGTCTGTCTGTCTAGCTATCTATTAGATTAAAATAAGGTTAGATTACACAGTCAATAGACATATTAACAGATATAAGGGGTATTCATGAAAGCTTGGAGAGAGAAAAATTATGGGGTCTATTCATAATCACTTAATTTTTACAAAAGCAGGTGAAAATGTTCAAATTGCAGTGATTAAGTTATCGGGCCATTTATTAAGAAGATAAAGCAGGAAATATCACGGATATCTCCTGCTTATCCATGTCTCGCGAAATGGCCCGCTGTCCCCATACACTAGTATGGGGACAGAATTCATCAGGCTCCGAAATACAATATTTTTAGAGGTTGATTGAGGGAGCATTCGCCATCTTCAGATGGTGAGTGCTTCCGCTACCCACTCCTTCCCTATTAGAAGAGTCCCGGGTTGCAGGTTCCTCTCTCGGATCCCTCCGCCCCTGTCCGGCTCTTTCTGCCAGATGTCTGGGCTCTTGTGCACATGCACATGCACACTCGTTACACTTGCTCGGAAAGGAGCAGTGAAGCCGCTCGTGGGGACAGCTGATTTTCGGATCAGCTATCTCCACGAAGGAGCAATGATAAATTGCTCCGACGTCCACAGCGAGTTAGAACCCTGATAATTAACATCATGAATGGACCCCTGTGAGAAATAAAGTACCAACCAACAGAGTGTGTTTGAAAAATGACAGCAACTGATTGGTTGGTACTTTATCTCTCTCCACTTTATCTATTTCCTAGCTTTCATGATAAATGACAGTTCTATAGCAAGTCACATGACCAGTCTATTGAGGTTATAAATCACATCCTACCAGCATTTCACCATTTCTATCTATCTATCTATCTATCTATCTATCTATCTATCTATCTATCTATCTATCTATCTTAAAATAAGCCTAAATTATTATTGGGGACCTAGTTAATAATGTGGGTGATTTCCATATAAATATTAATAATAATGATAACTATTACTATAATCATCATCATCAATAACCATTAAGTCACAAACAAAATCGTAAACAGATAACCAAGTTGATCACACATGTACAATGTCATGCACTGCTGTGTCAGCTTACCTGAACACTCATACCCATTGCCCTTGTATCCTTGTTTACATCTGCATTTAAAGGATCCTGGAAAGTTGAGGCAGTCACTGTGAGGACTGCACTTGTGAGTGTTCACCAGACACTCATTTATATCTGCCAATGAGAAATCAATGACATACTGTTCAAACTCAATACATTGCAGCAATAAAATAATATAACTTTACAACTGTAACATTGTAAATCTCTTGTGTCTATTATGCTTTGTTTTTCTGTTTGGGTGAACTCATAAGTATAGTAAAAGCAGGAATGACTGGCAATGTATTGTTTGCTGTAAGTAAATAAAATATAATACTGAAATACAGAAATAGCAGGACGGTGAAACATCTTGATAGAGATTTTTAAGTTATAATTTTTTATTTAGTATAAAGACAGTTGCCAAATCCAGCTGAAGGAGCAACCACTGACTACATTACAGGTATACTTAAGTATAGTGCTATTTCCCCTAAGCTCAGGGCCAGATTAAGGTTTGTAGGGGCCCCAGGGCAACTAATTTGTGGGGGCATCTACCAATAAAATTGTCAAACAGATATGCTGGCAATGTTATTAAAAAATATAAGGTGTAAATACTTCCAGCGCCACAAATATGATAAATATACTGCAGTGCCCCAAGTTCACATTATGCCTCACAGAAACCCCAGTTCACATATACCGCACTGCTTCCAGCTTTACCTAATATGCAAGATATGCAAGTTAGTACAAAGGTATATTGTTCCTAATACAAGATATAAAGAGAGAGACATACCCTTTTGCCAGCCTAGGTAAGTATGCGGCCCTTCACCATACTGATAATACAATGACTGTAGGAGGAGGCGCAGGTGATTAGTGTCACATTGTGCTTCCTCCTGAAATCAATCAGGCAAATCCATACACCGGAAAAGTAACCAGTTATGTGATTTGTAGCACTAGTCATCTTTACTATTTGTAGCACTAGTCACCTTTACTATTTCAATGAATTCCAACTGGCTTTCACTCCAGGAAGGACAACTACATCCACCAGTGACAGCACAGGTTCTCTGTCTAGTGCTCTATATACTGCTTGGATTGTAGGGAGGGTGTGATAGGAATGATGGTTATGTATCTGCATGCTGGTTGAATGAAGTCAGCATTGTTTAATAGTCCCATGGGATCTGCACTGCTTACTGGCCAGATGGAGCCCGCATTGTATTTTCCCTGAGAATACCTGATGTTTTTCTCATCTGTTACTGTCTCCAAGCGTAACTTTAAAAAAAAAAAAATATCAAAAAACAGGAACAGTGAGGAATTACTATTTTGTGGTGGATAATTAAGAGATATTGACATATTAGGGGCTCTATATTACAATGGTTTAAGATTATTACTACTACTACATTTTGTCCGTTGTCTAGCTTTCCACAATTCTCCTGTGTCACATAATTCTCCTATGTTACCTAGATTTTTGTGTCTGGCAATTACTCATTGGAAAGCCACCCATGTTATTCTGCCACTGTCTCTAGTCTCCTTACATCTTTTCTTATCTCTCCATTGGATGAACACAACCCTCAAAGACCTGTAGTTGCAGCTCCACCAGTTATGCTAGTGACATAAAGTACTTTATGCAACTGGGAACTTACTGCTTGCATGTTGTATTTGCTTCACATAGCAGACAGTTTAATCACTTTTTTTCATGTCACACCAACTTTGATACGATCTATGCTCAAAGTGTATGTGTGCTTGATGTTCCTTGCTAAACACACAGTACATACATATTTTAGAATGATTGCAAAACGCTATTTCTCCAATTTCCTCTCTTAGAATCCTGGTCTGTAGTGCCAGCTTGGCACACATGGTCTGTAGTGCTAACTTGGCATACACTGCAGAGATTTATAAATACAGCTGTAAAGTTACAAGCTGGTGCTGCCAATGACGTTTCATTTAATTTTCTAAACTTCAGCACAATAGTGAAATCCTATTACCTGCCATTGGTAACACCATACGTTTCATTTGTACCAGTATTCCTAAGTTACTCTTCCTGTATAAAGTACCCAGTGTCATCAAATAGGGGATGACGTGTGCTACTTCTTAATGGCCCTGGGAAATCCGTCACAGTGATACATTGAAAAACAAGTGAATTTAGACATGTAATTGGTTAGCAGTATTCTTACCTACACAGTCATATCTGCCATTCACGTATTTTAATTCATAGCCATGTTGACACTTGCAGTAGTAGCTTCCAAATGTATTCACACATCTCCGGTTGAAAGGACAGGTCACTTTTCCAGCAGCACATTCATCAATATCTATGAAGTATAGGTTTGTAAGAATGAAATACATGGATTATCTCTGATAATTGTGCCTGCAATACACTTTATACAGTCCTAGGCTTACTGCATTTATCATGATGTCTGACAGTAACCTCACACATTTTATGACTAGTTTACATTACTGGTGTATTCAGGTGCTCCAGAGGTGCTTTACCTGAAGCCATAAGGTAAAACTGTGAAAAAGCTCTAAGAAACATTAATGACTGTTATTACAGAACTACCAGCAAACCATATGGAGTTACTTGGCAGTAATGAATGTCGTTTTTAGCTGAATAAGATAAAGACCAATCACTGGCAAAAATAAATGTTTAGAATTAGCTACCAACAACTTTAAATTATTTCCACTTCGTTGCTGAGCTGGTGCACATAACAAGTCACAAGGGGTACTGTCTCCGTGGATCTCCATCCATTAGTATCACAATAATGAATATGATATATACTGATCTTGGGTAGAATGTAATGTTGTGCATATGAAATACTCATCAATAAATATTAATTTATACATTTATAGAATAAGAATAGATAGTATGAAGTAGATCATTATATAAAAACAGATAAACTGTAAAATGGAAGTGGTCAGCATAGTAATATTTCCAGGGATAGGTTTTAAAATATGTCTAAATTAATTTACTGATAGCATCGAATAGCACCAGGTCATATTTCAGGCCCCCAAGAGGACAGTGAATATAGGGATATTATATGAGCCAAAAAAAGGTAAAATTCTGTTAGATATTGTGTGGAAAAAGGGGGTAAGGATTGCCTTGGTGGCTGCATTACTGGTTGCAAAGCCTAATGTGAGTGACAATGCTCTTGCCTTGGTTAGTTCTTACTATAGGAGTATGTGAGAAAGTTATAGAGGAAGGATGTATGTTTGATATATCAAACTTTTTTTAGTCAATGCTTTGGAGCTCATGTAGTGTTGGACGCCTTTGTGACCAAATGTAGGTAGGAAAGGACACACACAAGAAGCAGCGTACTCACATCATTGTGCAGTGTCAGACACGTCTTGCATCTTGAAGATACATTTAATTTCCACCAAGGAGGTGTGATTCCAATTGTGTGGTGCACTTTTAGGTGTGCAGTCCAGCCTCAGGGGCTACCTCAGGACATCTGCCTTACAGGCATTCACCAGTGCAGGACGCCGCTACTAATTATTGGCGTAACACACAACTCCCCTATAGTCTGGCTGGACTGGACACCATCCACTGCACGAAGTGGGGAGTTACATCCACCTTTGAAAGAGGACTGTAGCACAAAGTGCTATTCATAGTATGGGTGTTTAAGAGATACATACTGTAAGTTTGCAAAGTAACCTCAGCACTTATAGGGCCCGATGCAGAGGTGCACATAATACAGAATACCGATGTTCACATAGTTGAGAGATTATTTGTTACTGCGTATGCACAAAATATTCTGAAAACCTGTGGGGCACATGCGTTACCCTGAGTGTACATACAAATGCGCTGTAGCGTACGGGACAAGTGCCGCATATTACATTAATCAGCGCAGTCTTGTGAAACAGTTTATTGCATCCGACTGCGACTAAGACGCATTTTTTCTGGCTGAAAAAGATGTAAAAAAGACACTTTGCACAAGCCAAGTCACACTGGACCTGGCGTGCCGAGAAGGGCTCTTTGGCGCGACTGCAGCAATAGTGTATGAGGGCACATATGGACAAACAAAACATCAGCTACGTCACAATGTCCTGCCTATAGACTTAACTCCACTGTGCAAAAATAGTTACCCCTATGTAGCTACTTTGCCATCCTCAACACAGTTGCAGGTTAAACTTGCTTTCAACACACGGGTTGGTATGAGTCCAGAATATTTTTGGAAGATGAGCCGATTCAGGTGTAGTCACTTATTTTTATCTTAATTATCATCTTTGTGAGTTTGGGGCTTCCCCCTGGGAGGACTAAGTTTACCCCCTCCTTTCTTCCCCCCTTTTTTTTATTCCTAATTGTCCATTAGTGTTGTCAATTATTATATATATATATATATATATATATATATATATATATAATTGAAATTTCTTATTTTCCCATTTTTTTTTTTACTATTGGACTGCTTTTTTGTGAATCTATGTTGTCATACAATTTGTGTTGTATGCCACATGCTGATTTTGCGTGTACAGGTTATGTTTTATCCTTAGTATCTTTGTGTGGATATGCTGTTTCTTATTGTCTATTGCCATGAGACATGTTTTTTTTGTAAAAACATTTACAAAACAAAATAGTTACCAATAGTTACCCATTTCCCCACAATAAGTTTCCTGTGGAAATACTGTAGATGATAATATTGTACTGTGTCATAATACAGCAACTATTCAGAAACTTTCCTTATTATAGGCATCATAGAGAAATGACATGCAATATGAAAAATCTCACCTCAGCAGCAGAAATAAAATTCTAAAAAAATGACTTAGTTTTCTGGTGTTTTGCTGTTTGGATTTCTAAACCTCAACTTGATACACTCCATGTTTTCTATTCTTTCCATGTGTACAAAAGGCGTGGCTGTTTAATATCTGGTGGTTTGAAATAATGCTGTTTAATGTTTAATTTGGCCTTCAGTAAATCTCATAGTTCACAAGCCACACATAAAAATGGCAAGTACTATGTGGTTTGGCAAAAACACACCTGAGTAAATCTCTTCCTAAGACTCACTCCTTTCAAATCAGTTCACTTTGGGCCTGATTCAGCATGGATCTGCGAAAATATGCTAAAGAATGTAATCTCAAAGCCGTCGCACAGCCAGCATAGAGAAACGCCCACTAACCCTATCTCACATGCGTAATAAATTGCAGCCCTGCGTATACTTCGGTAACATTGAGTAACATCGACCCCTCACGACAATTACAGCAGGTCTGACCTGCCACAGAACTGCAAGTCTTGTTGAACACAGTGAGTACTCAAGCTGTGTATGCCGCTAATTTATGCACGCCCAGGAAACAGCGTTCAAATGGACAAGCACGCCTGTTTTTCTCTGACCACTCCCCCGTCACCACCCCCAAATGCTCACAGTCTGTCACTCTCTCTGCAATGGTTTTCATTCTGCATGAGTGATCGCAAAGCGTTCACACTACGCTGCGTACGCTGTTACAGATGCGATCCATGCTGAAATAGGCCCTTTGTGCAAAGCTTTAGGCAACTGAGCAAGGTGATACCAGGTACAAAGCATGGCTCATTACTCAGAATGTAATATATTAGTTTACGTAATCACATATTGAGGTAGCTTTTTCTTTCGTAAGTCATTATATAAACATGAGTAATGAAAGTTTAGAGCTAAATTGGAAATTGGTAATTGTTAAACTTTGAAGTTACATCACTCTATCCACCAGATGCTTTTCCAGCAAGACCCATAAACCCACAAAGTGGGGCACAGCCAAATATTGGAATGTGGGCATGTCCCTATGTATGTGCAAAATCAATAATGAGGGAGTAAAATGAAATGTGCTGTGGGTATAACAAGGATAACAATAGCATATCAGCATCTGTACTATTCCTCAGGCACTTCTTAGTTACATTTATAGAAGAGAAAATATTATAGGAAATGGTTTCACTGTGAATTGGATAAATTAGTTGTACATCTGTTTTGTAGTTTTCTTGGTCATTTGATATAAAATGTAGAATTTTGTGGAAAGCAAAACACCCTAAACATAAAAGTGAACACACCTATGCAGTTTCTCCCATCCGGCCCCAGCTGCAGTCCACTTGATGGGCATAAGCATCGCACCACCCCTGTGACTTCTTCACAGCCATACTGGCAGCTTGCCATGGCACAGGTCCTGGAGTCTGAGAAATAAGATTAATGGCAGAAGGCTTAAATTCTGGCACTTATTACTTTTCCTCTATGTCATCTCTATAGCCACAGACAGAACAAAAGAATACAGAACAATGTCAGTAACCCTTTGGAAAACATTTGAATTAGGAAGTTTTATTTAGATGTAGCCCAATATATTTCTATCTAAGTATTCTCTTGCCATGTCTGCACACAGTAACTATATGTAAAGTTTCAGCTGCTACTATAATTAGAATAATTAGTCATTTACTTACTAAGGGGCATATTTAGCACAATCCGTATCTCAGATGCAGATGGGATGTAATAAATTTGCCCATATTTGCATTGCAATATTTGAATACATCGCAAGGATGTATGAAACATCGCATTAAGGGACAGGGCTTGCGAGAAAGCTCTGTCCCTGCGAATCCTCTCCCCCGCACTTCTCAGGGTATTTTTCACAAAAAATACCCTGAGTATGACCACGCATGTGCCACCTGCTACCCCCATGCAAAAACACGATCTTCCCTGCGATCTCACCCCTCTGCCCTGCTAAGCTAACACTTACCAGCACGCTGCTGCACCCAAGGATTGGTGTCCGACTCCTTCTCTCTGTGACCCCAGTCAGCTGATCAGTGCTATAAACAGAGATCCTGGCTGGGATTTTTACAGCATCAGCTGACTGGGGTCACAGGAGTCGGACACTGATCCCTGGCTGCAGCAGCAAGCAGTAAAGTTTTATTTTATTATTTTCTTTGAACATTTTATTTTCTTCAGTAATCATCCTGTGGTCTGTTTAGACACACATGGCTGATTACAGGTGCCAACTCTGAGCTCTGTGCTGGCTGTCAGAGCAGAGCTGGAGTAGAGGAAAAGGGAGAGAAGCCATAATACACCATCTGAAGATAGTGTTATTATCACAGGACTCCTTCCACTATTGTTTTACAATTTAATTATAGTAAATTTGGGCAGATCACATTTCCCAGTACACGTATGGGCTTGGAGGAGAATTTTGCGAATTAGTAAAAATAATATTGATAAATATGCCCCTAGTTCCATCCCTGTGTCATTCCCATTATTCCCTGTTCTAATGCAGCATGCAGGGCTGGCTCGAGGCACGTTCAGTGCGTGTGCCCGTTGCAGCTGCACAGTGCAGAATCCAGCAGCCGACGCAGTCTGGCCAGCTCCAGGCTAAACCTGCTCTCCACCCTCCCGCTAGTGCTATTGGTAAGCTCAGGGGAAGGGCGTGAGAGAGGGAAGGGGCAGAAGGGAAGGGAAGGATGGCGCTGGGTGCCGAGACACCTAGCACCGGCCCTGGCAACATGCAATTTAAATTCTCAACCACACACACAAATATACATATTATGGCCATTTAAGTCAGAATTAATCTACCATCAACTTTTTGTGCAAAGGGACCATTTACTAAAATTCCATTTATCATTGCGATATGCTTAATTTTTTATTGCCGCTTATTTTGGTGATGAAAAATATTATTTTCATTGCGATTTATTAATATTCTAGAAATTTATGGAGGCCCACACTCTCCTCTACTGTGGATTTATTTTACGTGTTAAGCTGGGTACACACTATACAATGTATTGTACAATATTTTGTTCTGACATGGATCAGCACGATATATCGTACACATTGTTGTATAGTATGTACACTCAATTCGTTGCTCATTGCATTGTCCCAGCTGCTGCTCTGCACATCAGATGGGACAATGCAAGGAACAACGCGTTATAGTTACATGCAGCATGTAACAATACATTGAACCATCGAACAATGGATCGTCCAGTATTTACGGCATACAATGTATAGTTACAACGCTCGTTGCATCGCTGGGTCGCACCGTCGTATGGTGTGTACCCAACTTTAGAATGAGCAAAAACATGAATGTTATTTTATGAACATACAAAGTCTTCTGAAATAATAAGGTATAATTTAAATCCTGCATACAAACTCGGCACCTTAGTACTCTGACTTCTTCTGTGCCATAAGACTGATGGAAGATAAAGAAGCTCCTTTCTCCTAAACAGCTTTTTCAAAATATCAACTATTAGAAAAAAAAATGTTGTACAGACTTATACTGTATATCAACAAATTCTAACAAATACACATCCCTGTGTCATTCCCATTATTCCCTGTTCTAATGCAGCATGCAGGGCTGGCTCGAGGCACGTTCAGTGTGTGTGCCCGTTGCAGCTGCACAGTGCAGAATCCAGCAGCCGACACAATCTGGCCAGCTCCAGGCTAACCCTGCTCTCCACCCTCCCGCTAGCGCTATTGGTAAGCCCAGGTGTTTTTGTTTATATATTATTTAACTCAGAAATAAACAATCCATCAGCATCTTTAATTAGATATACTGTACGGCTCTGAGTACCTCCAGCCTGTAGCTGGCATACAGCATCATTATATTAACTATCTGAAAACAAAACTGTCTGATATCTGCTGTATATTATATAATTAATAGTTCTAGGTTCATCAGTATCTTTACTTTAGATTCAAATAATTTTATTTATAGCTTGTATATAATAAAGCACCTGAAATAGGATTTTCTTTGAATTCTGATAGGAATCTAAATGCTACAGAACGATAATCCAGAATGTCTGTTATTACATGACTTTCCTCATCTGGAGAAAATATTATGCCTGCTCATTAAAAGTCAGTAAATCCCTTACTATGCTGTGGTGCGATTTAATACAACATGGTTTTATATCACTAAGCTGCTCCTGGCTCTGAGAGATCGCTGGCAGACTTATTTTTTTTAATAATGTTTAGGAATAAAGCAAAGATAAATGACCACTGCCAATATAGACACATTTACTTCATGGGTATATATTACAAGAAACTGAATGAGAATTTTCCAGCAAAAAGTTTTGTGATATATTATGTGTTGTTACAGTTCAGTGTGATTCTACCACTTTGTCAATATTTGTACATATGTATTTTTTTTTTCTTAGATCAACTGATTTAGTTGATCTTTTAAACAATTTATACCAAATGCACAGTATAATAGTATGTTCACTTGATATATTCTAATAAATGACATAATGCTACTACTAGAGCATATTACAAATAAACCATAATTCTACCTTATTTGTATTATTGACAGTTTTCAAGCACAGCAAATAGGATTAACATGTAGAGATGTGTCCTCATACATCTAGATGTAAATTTACTAGGGGTGTGCACCGGCCACTTTTCGTGTTTTGTGTTTTGGTTTTGGATCTGGATCTTTCTTCGTGTTTTGGATCTGGATTGGTTTTGCCAAAACCACCCTTCCGTGTTTTGGGTTCTGGGTTTTGTGTTTTGGATCTGTATTTTTTTTTTTAAAAAGCATAAAAACAGCTAAAATCACAGAATTTGTAGGTTTTTCTGCTCCTATGCTATTATTAACCTCAATAACCTTAATTTCCACTCATTTCCAGTCTATTCTGAACACCTCACAATAGTGTTTTTATGTCCAAAAGGTTGCACCGAGGTAGCTGGATGACTATGCTAAGCGACACGAGTGGGCGGCACAAACATGTGACCCATCTAGGAGTGACACTGCAGTGGCAGACAGGATGGCAGTTAGAAAAACTAGGCCCCAAACTGTACATAATGCAAAGAAAAAAAAGAAGTGCAAGATGGAATTGTCCTTGGGCCCTCCCACCCACCCTTATGTTGTATAAACAGGACATGCACACTTTAACAAATCAATCATTTCAGCGCCAGGGTCTGCCACACAACTGTGGCTGAAATGATTGGTTCGTTTGGGCCCCCACAAAACAAGCTGGCAATTAATGTGTCCCTGCACAAACTGGCTCTACGGAGGCAAGATGTCATCCTCATCCTCCTCATCCACCGATTCCTCACCCTCTTCAGTGTGTACATCCTCATCCTCACAAAGTATTAACTCGTCCCCACTTGAATCCACCACCACAGGTCCCTCTGTACCTTCTGGAGGCTGGTCTCCATGGAAGAGCTGATAATTCATTTTGATGAACATCATCTTCTCCACATTCTGTGGAAGCAACCTCCTACGCCTTTCGCTGACAAGGTTCCCGGCTGCACTAAACATTCTTTCGGAGTACACACTGGAGGGGGGGCAACTCAGGTAAAATAGAGCCAGTTTGTACAGGGGCCTCCAAATTGCCTCTTTTTCCTGCCAGTACAGGTATGGACTGTCTGACATGCCTACTTGGATGCTGTCACCGATGTAATCCTCCACCATTCTGTCAATGGTGACAGTATCATATGCAGTGACAGTAGACATGTCAGAAATTGTTGCCAGGTCCTTCAGTCCGGACCAGATGTCCAAACTTGGTCCTGCCTGCCCTGCATCACCGCCAGCGGGTTGCTTAGGATACCTAAGTTTTTTCCTGGCAGCCCCAGTTGCGGGAGAAAATGAAGAAGGAGCCGTTGACGTGTCACGTTCCGCTTCAGCTGACAGTGTGTTCACCAGCAGGTCTTTGCACCTCTGCAGGCTTGTGTCGGCCGGAAAGAGAGACACCACATAGGCTTTAAACCTAGGATCAAGCACGGTGGCCAAAATGTAGTGGTCTGATTTCAACAGATTGACCACCCTGGAATCCTGGCAAAGCGAATGAAGGGCTTCATCCACAAGTCCCACATGCCGAGCGGAATCGCTCCGTCTTAGCTCCTCCTTCACTTTCTCCAGCTGCTTCTGCAAAAGCCTGATGAGGGGAATGACCTGACTCAAGCTGGCTGTGTCTGAACTGACTTCACGTGTGGCAAGTTCGAAGGGCTGGAGAACCTTGCACAACACGGAAATCATTCTCCACTGCACTTGAGTCAGGTGCATACCCCCTCCTTTGCCTATGTCATAGGTGGATGTATAGGCTTGTATGGCCTTTTGCTGCTCCTCCATCCTCTGAAGCATATAGAGGGTTGAGTTCCACCGCGTCACAACCTCTTGCTTCAGGTGATGGCGGGGCAGGTTCAAGAGTGTTTGCTGGCGCTCCAGTCTTCGGCACGCAGTCGCTGAATGGCGAAAGTGGCCAGAAATTTTTCGGGCCACCCAAAGCGTCTCCTGCACGCCCCTGTCGCTTTTCAGAAAATTCTGCACCACCAAGTTTATTGTGTGAGCAAAACATGGGACGTGCTGGAATTTGCCCAGATGTAATGCCCGCACAATATTGGTGGCATTGTCAGATATCACAAATCCCCAGGAGAGTCTAAGTGGGGTAAGCCACTGGGCGATGATTTCCCTCAGTTTCTCTAAGAGGTTGTCGGCGGTGTGCCTCTTACTGAAACCGGTGATACACAGCGTAGCCTGCCTTGTAACGAGCTGGCGTTTCTGAGATGCTGCTACTGGTGACGCTGCTGCTGTTGCTGCATAAGGTGATACATCTACCCAGTGGGCTGTCACAGTCATATAGTCCTTAGTCTGCCCTGTTCCACTTGTCCACATGTCCGTGGTTAAGTGGACATTGTGTACAACGGCATTTTTCAGGACACTGAGGACACTTTTTCTGACGTTTCTGTACAGTCTCGGTATCGCCTGCCTAGTGAAGTGGAATCTAGACGGGATTTGGAACCGGGGACACACTACCTCCATCAATTGTCTAAATCCCACTGCACTAATGGCGGATACCGGACGCACGTCTAACACCAACATAGCAGTCAAGGCCTCAGTTATACGTTTTGCTTCAGGATGACTGCTGTCGTACTTCATCCTCCTTGCTAAGGACTGTTGGAGGGTCAATTGTTTAGTAAAAGTAGTGGTGTTCCTACTTCCTCTCTGGGATGATGAACGACTCCCAGCAGCAGCAACAGCAGCAGCGGCAGCAGTAGGCGTAGCAATGCAGGATCCTCCGGAGGAATCCCGGATAGGAGAGTCAGTCATGCCAGTGACATGGCCTGTAGGACTACTTCCGATCCTGACTAAGGAGGAAATTGACGAGGAGGGAGTTGACGGTGTGGTTTGCAGGCGCTTGGATACAACAGGACAACGGGATTTAGGTGTCCCTGGACTGCTTACGGTCTTAGCCAAAGTTTCTGAACTTGACAGTAACTTTTTATGAACGCGCTGCAGGTGCCGTATAAGGGAGGATGTTCCTAGGTGGTTGACGTCCCTACCCCTACTTATTTCACCTTTACATATGGTACATATGGCAAGACAGTTGTTGTCCGGATTTGGATAGAAATATTGCCAGACCAAAGAGGTGGAATGTTTGGTCTTCTGCCCAGGCATGACCGTGATGGGCTTTTTCATCCCACGGACAACAACTGTCTCCCCCGGAGCCTGATTTAAACAAACCACATCACCATCAGAATCCTCCTCGCCAACTTCCTCCTCAGCGCCAGCTACACCAGTATCCTCATCCTGTTGTACTTCAACAGTGACATCTTCAATTTGCATATCAGCAAGTGGACTGTGGGTGCTCCTTTCAGCACTTGCAGGGGGCGTGCAAATGGTGGAAAGAGCCACCTCTTCCCGTCCAGTGCTGGGAAGGTCAGGCATCGCAACCACCACCACACTTGGACTCTCCTTGGGGATTTGTGATATCTTCTTAGAAAGCACAGTTCTTCGCTGTGCTTTTGCCAGCTTAACTCTTTTGATTTTTTTAGTGGGAGGAGGGCTTCCATCGTCATGTGAAGCTGAACCACTAGTCATGAACATACTAGGGATCGACCTTAGCCGTTCCTTGCCACTCCGTGTCGTAAATGGCATATTGGCAAGTTTACGTTTCTCTTCAGCTGATTTAAATGTCTTTTTCAAGGTCATTTTCCTGAACTTTGCCATTTGGGATTGTATGTGCCCTCTACTATGACATTGGGCATCGGCCTTGGCAGACGACGTTGATGGCATGTTATCGTCTATGTCATGACTAGTGGCAGCAGCTTCAGCACTAGGAGGAAGTGGTTCTTGATCTTTCTCTATTTTATTTTTATCGGAGAAAGTTTGGTCCTCCATTTATGTTATATCGATTTGATATATACGTGCGGCTAAACACAGAAAATAATTTTTTTTTTGGTTTGGACTGGAGTGTACTTTCGGGGGTTACAGCACCCTTAACGGTCAAGCCAGCCGGCCCTTTACTTATGACACAGGCGCACGCTTGGCACTACTTTGTTGATGCACGTGCGGCTACTGCGCACACAATTCACAAACACAGAAAATAATTTTTTTTTTGGTTTGGACTGGAGTGTACTTTCGGGGGTTACAGCACCCTTTAACGGTCAAGCCAGCCGGCCCTTTACTTATGACACAGGCGCACGCTTGGCACTACTTTGTTGATGCACGTGCGGCTACTGCGCACACAATTCACAAACACAGAAAATAATTTTTTTTTTGGTTTGGACTGGAGTGTACTTTGGGGGTTACAGCACCCTTTAACGGTCAAGCCAGCTGGCCCTTTACTTATGACACAGGCGCACGCTTGGCACTACTTTGTTGATGCACGTGCGGCTACTGCGCACACAATTCACAAACACAGAAAATATATATTTTTTTGGTTTGGACTGGAGTGTACTTTGGGGGTTACAGCACCCTTTAACGGTCAAGCCAGCCGGCCCTTTACTTATGACACAGGCGCACGCTTGGCACTACTTTGTTGATGCACGTGCGGCTACAGCGCACACAATTCATAAACACAGAAAATAATTTTTTTTTTTGGTTTGGACTGGAGTGTACTTTCGGGGGTTACAGCACCCTTAACGGTCAAGCCAGCCGGCCCTTTACTTATGACACAGGCGCACGCTTGGCACTACTTTGTTGATGCATGTGCGGCTACTGCGCACACAATTCACAAACACAGAAAATAATTTTTTTTTTGGTTTGGACTGGAGTGTACTTTGGGGGTTACAGCACCCTTTAACGGTCAAGCCAGCCGGCCCTTTACTTATGACACAGGCGCACGCTTGGCACTACTTTGTTGATGCACGTGCGGCTACTGCGCACACAATTCACAAACACAGAAAATTATTTATTTTTGGTTTGGACTGGAGTGTACTTTGGGGGTTACAGCACCCTTTAACGGTCAAGCCAGCCGGCCCTTTACTTATGACACAGGCGCACGCTTGGCACTACTTTGTTGATGCACGTGCGGCTACTGCGCACACAATTCACAAACACAGAAAATAATTTTTTTTTTGGTTTGGACTGGAGTGTACTTTCGGGGGTTACAGCACCCTTAACGGTCAAGCCAGCCGGCCCTTTACTTATGACACAGGCGCACGCTTGGCACTACTTTGTTGATGCACGTGCGGCTACTGCGCACACAATTCACAAACACAGAAAATAATTTTTTTTTTGGTTTGGACTGGAGTGTACTTTCGGGGGTTACAGCACCCTTTAACGGTCAAGCCAGCCGGCCCTTTACTTATGACACAGGCGCACGCTTGGCACTACTTGGTTGATGCACGTGCGGCTACTGCGCACACAATTCACAAACACAGAAAATAATTATTTTTTTGGTTTGGACTGGAGTGTACTTTGGGGGTTACAGCACCCTTTAATGGTCAAGCCAGCCGGCCCTTTACTTATGACACAGGCGCACGCTTGGCACTACTTTGTTGATGCACGTGCGGCTACTGCGCACACAATTCACAAACACAGAAAATATATTATTTTTTTAGCACTTGGGGGAGCACCCCTGATGGACAGTGCACCCCCTGGACAACACTACAGCACCCCTTTAGGACTGGGACACTGCACAGGACTTTGGAGTGGACACAGCCCCTATGGAGAACTGACTGCACAACACAGTCCAGCCAGCCCCTATGGACTTTGAAGTAGTGGACACAGCCCCTATTAACAACAGCAGCACAGCACAACACAGCCAGCCCCTATGGACTTTGAAGTAGTGGACAACAGCAGCACTACACTACACTACACTACACAGCCCTAACTCCCACCCTCCCTCTTCACTGTCCACAGCCGAGTGAGAAAATGGCGCCGACGCGGGTACCTTATATAGGATCCAAAACCCGCGAGACTCGGAAGGCGGGATGATGACGTTTTGCCTCGATTTCAGATCCGAGTCAGGCGGGAAAAGTCGAGCCTGACTCGGATCGGACTCGGATCGGGGGGGCTCGGGGGGGTTCGGATTTCAGAAATCCGAACCCGCTCACCCCTAAAATTTACTAAGATTTGTGTTGGTCCCGATTTGTCCCTTTTTTCAAGTCGCATAGGATCGATCCAACACAGACGTTTTTTTCACTTTAAAAATCGGGAATTTCCCAAGCTCCCGGTTTTGACAGGATTGTTTTGATTGCTGGTATATTTGGTCGATCCTTTCTGTTTTGAAGTCCCGATTTCACCGCCCAAATATCTCTCCCAAACAAGCAGGCTGCACATATCAGTGAAATATGTGCAGACTGCCTGTTTATTTTTTTATATTTTAAGTGTTAATTTTATGAAAAAATTTTACGTAGGGTCCCCCCCAAAAGCATAACCAGCCTGGACTTGTCAGCCAGGCCTGGTTCCAAAAATGACGGGGAACAAAACGAGTAGGGCTCCACCGTAATTTAGGAACCAGCACCAGAATACAGGGCCAGTCCTGGTTTTAAATATAGGGAGATCCAAAACGACTGGGATGTAATGCCACAGCCCGGAGACCCTATTACCAGGTCTCCAGGGCCAAAGCATTCTCACCCCCAATTCGGTCAGGCCAAGCCGGGGATCTCAGTGGAGGTGTGTACCCCCATAAAAAAAGGGGTCCCCCTCTCCCGAACCCCAGGCTTGGTCTGAAGCCCAGGGCTCTTCCCCGCACCCCTGGAGCGGTGGGTGCGGGGTAATAAAGTGAAGAACAGTAGAAACTATTGTATTTTACAGTGGGACTACAGGTGCCAGCATGCCTGCCCTTTGGCACTTGTGAAATTACAGACGTCTTTTTTCGACAAAATGCGATGTGACTAGGATGCACCAGCAGACTCCGCTGCTTAATTTGATATGTGACACTTGTATATATATCTGTGTGCACCTCAGTCTGTATATGAAGCACAACCAGCGTCGGACTGGCCCACAGGGGTACAGGGGAAACCCCCGGTGGGCCCCACTGCCTGAAGCGCCCACCTCCTCCTCTAGGGATCAGGTTCCAGGCTGTGCACTTGAATTATACAGCACAGGACTATTATGTATTTGCAATGCACTACTGTTATTAATCTGGTGCATTATCATACATTCACTAGCAGTATTTAATATATATATATATATATATTTATTTAAAGGGACCCAGACCCACTCTGGAGGCTGGCCATACCCATAAGTATGGGCACCTATCACTGCATTCCCCCGGTGGGCCCTTCATGTCCCTGTCCGACACTGTGCACAACGGAACTTGGAATGAAACAAGCTGCGGCTGCTGCATTGTAGCACTTTGCATACAGATTCAGAGACTCAGTCGCACATAGATATACAAGTGTCGCATATCAAATTAATCAGCATATTCTGCTGGTGCGTCCCAGTCATATCACATTGTGACTTAGATGCATTTTCAGGGAACAAATATGCAATAAAGACGCCCGGCGCTAGCACAGTCTTCTGGCATGACTGCAGCAAAAATGTGTAAAGACTCATCTGTACTTTGGGTTAGACAAGAGATGTGCAACCTGTGGTTTGGGAGCTCAAGTGGAGTCTTTAAATCTGTTTTTGGGGTCTGCTGAATGTCAATATATTCACAACCAGCACATACAGTTGGGTCTCACAAAAGCAACTGCGGTGCCAGAAAAATGTCACATTGGCATATTAATGTGAGTGGCTACTCTGGACAGCTGCATGTTTGTAACACCTGCACCATGTTAGTATATAACCTCCAATGTATTTCAGGCTATTTGTTATTCTGCCAGGTATAAATCTATCTGAGAATTGCATGATATGATTTCACAGTATAAAATCAATAATGATTCATGGAGGCCTAAACAATGGGGTTATCCAATGTTGTTAGTCATATCAGTCTATTCTGTAATTTGGAAAACTATGTATTACATACTCTATGTACAGTATATACCGATCAGGGCCGGATTAATGGGGGTGGGGGGGCGACAGGGCGGTCTCCCCGTTGCCCCCACATGTCTCCACCAGGGGTTAAAGTGGGCCGGAATTGAAGATGGAACCAGTTCCGCCTCCTCTGGCCCACCTCAGCCCAGCACCGCAGGGAGGCTCCATTTGCTGGGTGCCCACTGAGATTTTGTCACCAGCGGGCGCTCGGCTCCCTCCCCGCAGCGCCAGCAGCAGTCGAAGCTCACTCCTGATCTCCGGCTTCTGGCTCCCGCAGTGTGCAGTGCACTATGACGTATCTCCCATAGTTACGAGGAACCAGCGGACTGGAGGCAGCGGATGCAGGAGCGGGGCTTTAGGTAAGTATTGTTTTTTTGGGTTTTTTGTGTGTAAGCGGCTTCACTATAGGGGACATTACTACTGGGGGCATTACTACAGGGGTCACTACTACAGGGGGAATTACTATTGGGGGCTCTACTACAGGGGGCATTACTATTGGGGCACTGCTACAGGGAGCATTACTACTGGGGTATTAACTGGGGGCAGTATAAGGGTCACCACTCCTGGCTGCACTGCATAAAGGGCACCACTACTGGGGGCACTGCATAAGGAGCACCACTACTGGGGGCACTACTGCTGTGGGCATTGTATAAGAGGCACTACTACTGTAGGCATTGTGTAATAGGGGCTCTACTGTGTGTCATAACATGAATAAGGGACACTACTATGTGGTGTTACGTGAATCAGGGGCAGCATGTGCGGTGTAATGTGGATAAGATTGCGCAACTGATGAGTAATATTTCATGTGGGTTTTTTTTCCTGTGGGTGTATATTGTGTGTTTTTTCTGTGTGTGTTCCTGTGTTTTTGTTTCATGTGGAGCCCATGGGCCCCATTTCACAGTGAGACATATCCCCTTTAGCACTCGCTGAAGGGGTTATGTCCTCCTTTCAGTATTTAACAAACAGCGATAAGCTTAGCTTATCGCTGTTTGTCAATGTACCGATTACGAATGATACAGTCCCCATTGCGCATACCCCCATTTCGTCCATTGTGTGTGTGTTTATATTTTGTTGCCCAGGGGCCCCCACAGACCTTAATCCGGGCCTGATACCTATAATACTGTTAGTATAATTTCAACTTTCCATCATACTTAAATAAAACACATTAGCACTTGTAAAGCTCCTACACCATTTCCCCCCATCCTGACATTTGTACTACACATTAATATGTACAGTACACATTTGTCATTGTAAACAATGATTTCATTCAGAAATGCATGTTGGGTGCCTGTTTAATTCCATTTTCTGATTAGTAAATGAATGTGAATGTTAGATATGTGCAGGAAAGTAAGAGGTAAGAAAGCTGGGTACACACTATACGATGTAACAAACGATATGACAGTTTCAGTAAGTCCAAGAAGCAACGATATGTACACACTATGCAATCTTATCCCTGAACACACGAGCTATTGCGTTGGGAGATTGTATCCAATAAATAGTTTCTTCTGTACACTATGTGCGGCCATACGTACACACTACACGGCGTGCACCCCATCGTTCATCGCATCGTCCCATCTGACGGGCTGACAGCAGATGGGGCGATGTGATAAATTACATCCGGGAACGACAAATTGGGCATACACGCTATACGACGTGTGCGATATATTGTTCCGATCCACGTCAGTACAATATATTGGACAATATAGTTTATAGTGTGTATCCAGCTTTACCTTTATCCTATAATTTCTATAAATAACCTAATATATAATTATACGATGGTATGTTGTTTTCTGGAATGATATAACTTCATTCTTCTTCAATTGCACTGATTAAAATGCGGACAATTTATGTTATCAAACTGGGCCAGAATTAGAAATATTCTACATTTTGGTTTACCGTCCTCCTGTGGATTCACACCTAGTTTATATATGAGGTATCCTGAGGATATAATCCTAACGTTCAGACATAAACAGCAACCGCCCCTGGAAATAATGAAACAAAAATACATATATCTTCACTGTTGTTTATAGAACTTACTTGAACATGAGCCATCTGGCATTAGCATGTAGCCATTAAGACAATAGCACTTGTAGCTGCCGTGAGTGTTCATACACCGATGTTCACAGGGACGTGGTTTGAGACCACATTCATTGAAATCTGCAAAAGACATTTTATTCAGAAATATGCGGATACATAGATTACTGTGGTTATATTGCCAAGGAAAAGATTTTGAACTGTAAAAGAAAATGAGGTTATATGTAGTTCATATGGCTTACTAGGGCTTGCTGTAACCTTAATCTGAGACCAGACAATATAGCAGATAATTAACAGGAAACCAACAGCACAATGGGATATATAGTAACATGTACAAATAACTATGTTGGCAAGGATGTAACACGGTAATAGATGAGGACTCGAGGGAACTTTTATTTAGAAAATAAGCTTATCATATCAGCATAGTGCTGTACATTGTATACAGTCAGGTGCATAAATATTGGGACATTGACAGAGTTTTCTTATTTTGGCCTCTATTCACCACCACAATGACTTTGAAATGAAACAAACAAGATGTGCTTTAACTGCAGACTTTCAGATTTAATTTGAGGGTAATTACATCCAAATCAGGTGAACGGTGTAGGAATTACAACGGTTTCTATATGTGCCTCCCACTTTTTAAGGGGCCAAAAGTAATGGGACAAACTAAACAATCCTAAATCTAACTTTCACTTTTTAATACTTTGTTGCAAATCCTTTGCAGGCAATTACAGCCTGAAGTCTGGAATGCATAGACATCACCAGACACTGAGTTTCATCCCTGGTGATGCTCTGCCAGGCCTCTACTGCAAATGCCTTCAGTTCCTGCTTGTTCTTGGGGCATTTTCCCTTCAGTTTTGTCTTCATCAAGTGAAATGCATGCTCAATCAGATTCAGGTCAGGGGATTGACTTGGCCATTGCATAAATTTCCACTTTTTAGCCTTAAAAAACTCTTTGGTTGATTTTGCAGTATGCTTCGGGTCATTGTCCATCTTGCACTGTGAAGCGCCGTCCAATGAGTTCTGAAGCATTTGACTCAATATGAGCATATAATATTGCCCGAAACACTTCAGAATTCATTCTGCTGCTTTTATCAGCAGTCACATCATCAATAAATACAAGGGAACCAGTTCCATTGGCAGCCATACATGCCCACGCCCTGACACTACCACCACCATGCTTCACTGATGAGGTGGTATGTTTTGGATCATAAGCAGTTCCTTTCCTTCTCCATACTCTTCTCTTCCCATCACTCTGGTACAAGTTGATCTTTGTCTCATCTGTCCATAGGATGTTGTTCCAGAACTGTAATGGCTTTTTTAGATGTTGTTTGGCAAACTCTAATCTGGTCTTCCTTCTTTTGTGGCTCACCAATGGTTTACATCTTGTGGTGAACCCGCTATATTCACTCGAGTGAAGTCTTCTCTTGATTTTTGACTTTGACACATATACACCTACCTCCTGGAGAGTGTTCTTGATTTGGCCAACTGTTGTGAAGGGGTTTTTCTTCACCAGGGAAATAATTCTTCTGTCATCGACCACAGTGGTCTTCCGGGTCTTTTGGTGTTGCTGAGCTCTCCGGTGCGTTCTTTCTTTTTAAGAATGTTACAAACAGTTGATTTGGCCACCCCTAATGTTTTTGCTATCTCTCTGATGGGTTTGTTTTGATTTTTCAGCGTAATGATGGCTTGCTTCACTGATAGTGACAGCTCTTCGGATCTCATATTGAGAGTCGACAGCAACTGATTCCAAATGCAAATATCACACCTAGAATCAACTCCAGACCTTTTACCTGCTTAATTGATAATGAAATAACGAGGGAATAGCCCACACCTGTCCATGAAATAGCTTTTGAGTTGATAGTCCCATTACTTTTGGCCCCTTAAAAAGTGGGAGGCATATATAGAAACCATTGTAATTCCTACACCGTTCACCTGATTTGGATGTAATTACCCTCAAATTAAATCTGAAAGTCTGCAGTTAAAGCATATCTTGTTTGTTTCATTTCAAAGCCATTGTGGTGGTGACTAGAGGCCAAAATATGAAAATTCTGTCAATGTCCCAATATTTATGCACCTGACTGTATATACTGAGGAAGGTGAACATTTGAATCTGTTATTAGATTTGTGAAAAAGCCATCAAATACAGACATAAATGGGTGTATAACACCTATCTAACTGCTTTCCCAAGATGGCCAGGAGACTCTGGAATTTCCGGCAGTGCTCCCTGACTCCTGTGAGAGAATGGAACTGTCCTTGATGCTGCCCATTAGGCAGGGCAGGAACTTGATGGTGCAATTCACGTCGCCATAGTCCTACAGCCCATGGTGTGATGTGAACCACATAACAATGTCCCTTGCACTTGCCACTTGCACCTCCCATCCAGGATCTCTCAGAGAGACCCCAAAAGTGTGTATATCCCCATTCCAGTTTTTTTTTTATTTCTACTGGAAAATTACTCTGCCGCTGGAAAATTACTCCCACTTTTGTAGCACTGTGGATCCACCAGGAAATGCGCATGGTGGTAATAGTAGAAATGCTACTAAAACTCCAACTATCATTTTAGACCCCCTCCTCCTTTAATTTTACATTTGTTTTTTTTTTTAAACACCCTAATATAATGCTTGTTCCAGACTCATTTATGTGCTAAATTAATTATACAAATCCCTGTTTTCTTACCAGATCCCTGTTTTCCTGCAAAATCCCATTTTTCCCACCAAAATTTCCACTTTACTGGATAAGAGTCAACCGGCCACAATTAGGGAAAGGCCAACAGATAGGAACGGTATACAATCGGGAAACTGGCTGCCTTAATACCGACAGCCGGCTTCCCAACTTTCATATCCCGGCGAGGGTGAAATATAGACAGGCGCCCGACATCCCGATTGAAGGGATGCCGGGTGCCGGGAGCGGACAGCCGCAGGGGGGGGGTTAGGTTTAGGACGGCCGGGGGGGACTTAGGGTTAGGCACCCCCCCCGAAGAGTGTTAGGGTTAGGCTAGGGGGAGGGAGGGTTAGGCACCCCCGGGGGGGACTTAGGGTTAGGCACCCACCGGAGGACTTAGGTTTAGGCAGCGGGGAAGGGGGGGTTAAGGTTAGGCACTTAGAGGGGGGATTAGGGTTAGGCACTTGGGGGGGGAGGTTAGGGTTAGGCACCCCTAAGGAGGGTAAGGGTTAGGCTAGTTTATACTTACCTTAGCGACGATCGGGATTTCCAGCGCTGTCGGGCTTCCGCTGCCGGGAACTCTGTTTTTGTCGGCAAGGCGCTGCCATGCAGCCGGCGGTATTTCATACCGATTCCATAGGAACAGCACCAAACATATTCAGTTACTGAATATGGGATAAAGGGCTTGGTTCATTACGGATCACAACTGCAAATGCAATAGCGATTACCCACACAGTCTCACTGCAAAGATATGCTAATCCACTGCGATCGCTATGCCGTCGCTGCACAACATAAGGACGCCCTCCTTACCTTACACACATCCGTAATACTTAGCAAGACTGCGAAACCATCAGTAACATCGAGTAGCATTGCAGCTTCACGCACACTTGCACAAGCTCTGACCTTACTCAGAAATTGCTACCCTGTAGTGAGTACTAGATGCTGCGTATGGCATCTAGGGGGAGAGGGTTAGGTTTAGGGTGTGAGCAGGGTTAGGTTTAGGCACTAGGGGGGAGGTTCGGTTCAGGCATCGGGAAGGGAGGGTTAGGGTAGGGAGTGGGGGAGGGTTAGGATACCTACCAACAGGTGTCAGTATCCCAACCCTGTCGGGATGCCGGCATCAGGATTGTGACCGCAGCGATCCCGTACCCCAGCATCTCGTACCCATCCTGGTGAAACTATGGTGACTGAGGCCTTGTGCCTGTGATGATCATTCACCCATCCGGTGTAGATTACTGGCATCTTTGAAGTGTCCCTCCTTTCTCCAGTAAAAAAAGGAGAAACAACATGTATTAAAAACATACTTGCCTACTCTCCCGCAACAGCCCCTCCAGTATCTGATACATCACACTGGCCATAGCGATTAAGAGGTTGGGGAATGCTATACAAATAGCCGTGTACGGCAATAATAACGCTAACAGTGATGGATGTGATTGCATATTAGACCAGATAACAGACACTGCTTGTACTAACATGTATGGAGATTCTAGCATGCTACTAATTCTACCTTGATGCTGAAGATTAAATTTGCTTGAAATTTTATGGAGAGACCTTTCTTCTGTTGGAAGTTACTGCCTTTTAAACTGCTTCCTGTAACTTTTTAATATATGAAGACGCATATATGAACTGTGTTGAGTACCAACTATATAGACACAGCTATTATCATTGGCTCAGGCTGTACTAAATTGAACCAGTGAGGATTGGTATAACCACTAATGATAAAGCACACCTGTATAGTGTGGATAAGTTTTGTAACAGCCATTCGTGTGTTATATGATATATATATTTCCTGAAGATTCATTCTGCAGACTCATGTGGATTAGTGGGTGCAAATTTTATGTCTGCGTATTAATTTTTATCTCTATTTTAATTGTAATAAATGTTATGTACTGTTTCTGGACAGTGCTTCTTCCCTAGTTTTTCCTTACTAATCCAGTTATAGATGAGGGTCAACTCCTCACATTTGTAGATAACTGCCGTCTGCTACAGTTTTGTTTTATTTATATGTTGCAGATTTTTTGAAACACTAGCACCTATTTCTTGTGTAATATTGTGCTTTGTGAAACACATACTTGCCTACTCTCACAGAATGGCCGGGAGGCTCCCGAAAATTGGGTGGCACTCCCAGCCGCCCGGAATAGAAGCAGTCATCCAGGGCTGCCCCCAATCCCTGCCGCGGTCGCCCACTTCCCAAGTGAAGTGGGTAGTACAGGCAACCGATGATGCAATTCACTCTGAATCGCATCATCTTGGCCTCGCCCCCCGCTTTACATTGATGGTAATCACGCCATTGTGTAACCGAAGGCGAGGCCGAGATGACGTGATCGTGTCACCACGCCCCCAGCACTGACCACTTTGGTAGCTCCCCGCCTCACTGTGCCCCTACCTGGCTGGCTGCCTCCCCCCAGAGGGGGCAGCCCAAAGATCAGCAAGTATGATTAAACTGCTCCATTGTTTCTTTCTTTAGTTGCAGTGATCATTAATCCAGGTGCGATAACAGCCAGCACTCAGGAGATAGCACCTGTAAGGGGTATTCTAATCTGGCGTCAATAGCGAGTACCCCTTAGGGCTTCAGTGCACTTGTCACATTAATGCAGGTTCAAGTGTAAGAATAAAAGTTATTCTAAGTACCTATTTAGTACAGTAATACAATACACATTGGAACGTTGATGTGAGGTTCTGATTTTGTTGTGGACCCGGGGTGGTGATAGGAGCAGACACAGAAGCAGATTTAAATGAAAAAGTGTAGTTTTTAATAAGAGACTTAGAAGACATGGGAATGGCAAATGAAAAAATCCAGGTATAGCACTAAAGTGCACTTGATAAGTGTAGTGAGATAAATGGGAGACTGTCCAGATAGTGACAGGCAGGAACAGTCCAGTATGCAGGTGTGGTGAGCTGTAACAGAATGCAGGCAGAGGTAATGAAGTCCAGCTGGGTGTAAGTGGAAACAAGGTGCAGGAAAACAGCAGGTTCAGGTACTCAGGCAGGGGAAAAGGTAAATGGAGGGTGCAGGGTAAGTCTAGCTGACACAAGTGCTCATTCAAAAGGGAAGGTAATTGGAGGAGGCAGGGGAATACAGCAGGGTTGGAGCAGGTCAGGTGAAGCAGGCTTAGGCAATGAATCCAACAGACAGGTGAAAGCACAGGAGCTCTCTCTCTCAGGACTCGCTGAGAAACACGTTGCACTGGCAATGCAAGGGAGCTCTGAACTCCCTTAAATCCCCAGTTCTCAGCCGTGACTTGTCAGAGAGGAGCACGTGACACACCAGCATAGGGCAACTAGGTCACATGTCCGAAGGCAAGATGGCGGCGCCCATGCCAGAACAAAACGCAAGCACCACCAGGCCTAACCAGACCAGAGTGACAGTATGCCCACACAGAACCATGCACAGCCAATGCTCCCCACCAGGCACCAGCACCACCGCCAGATGCCCCTCGCCATAGGGTCCTCACAGGTATCGCCCGCCGACCGCCATGCCGAGAAACCCTGGTCGTGACAGTTGAGGTATGATAGCTACTCTATATTAACTAGAGATAAGCAAGTCTCTGTGTTACATGAAACAATTGTTCATTACCGCTACTCTCCAGGAAATGATTCACAAATGTTTAATTACTAATTCAACCAAAAATTTATTTTAAAACAATCTCTAATGGTATCAAAAGTATTTTCTAACCTAAAAGGGATTTCCAATCATTTTCTGTACAACCTTTGCAAAGTGATTTACCAGGTCCAATTTGCTGTAAGCTGAGAATTTTGCTAATCTTTAATGTTAATAGAACTACATGCAAATAATGTTTTCTATGCAGGAAAACTGTATAATAAAACATAAACCTCTTATAAAGTGAAATTATTTGCTATTATCATCCGTAGTCTGCCAAAACGTATTACAAATTGTATGTATGGTACAGAAGTCTGTTCGTTCTGACATGTAGAGCCTTTTAATGATGGACCACCAGTCAGCGTAACATTCCTTTGCACTGCCAGGCAGGGTAAAATGCTGCATTATATATGTGCTTTAAAGGAAATAACATTGTCACAGCCCACCAGAGCCCAGCTCCTTCTTACCGGGTCTGGGGACACTAGTTCCCCTTGGCAGCTGGTGCTCCATTGCGAGTGGGTGCCTGTTGGCATCCGCCACGGTGAAGTATCCTCCTCACTACCTTGCAGTCCCCCTCCCCAGCTGCAGCGGGAGCCACCGGCGTCTCCTCCCACTCCCTGGATGCTGCTCCATTGCAACTCTGTTACAGGCAGCTGCGGCCTCTATATGGATGCGCACACAGCTCGAGCACAAACAATGACGTCACACTGGTGCCAAATTCAAATCCCTTCCTATGTAAGGAAGTCTCTGGGTACTATTCAGTGCCAGAGTATTAGGCTCACATCCTGTATTCTAGTGTTTGTTCTGCCTACACCTCCAGTGTACAGATGTGTCCTCAAACACTATTGCTGCAGTCGGCCAAACAGCCATTCTCAAAGCGCCACAATGAATTATCCTCTGCTCTGACCGGCGGTCCCTCTCCTCGGCTGCTGCGAGGACCACCGGCATCTCCTCCTCCTCCAGTACAGCATGGCATAGTTTTGGCAAACAATAAATGAAACTGCCATAACTCTACAGAAATGACACAAAAACTGATGCATCAGAGAGAGAGGACCACACTCATATATGAGGTGCACTTTGGCATACCACCTTGCTTTTATATGGCCATTAAACTCCTTGTTGCATTATGACATGCATATTTATAACAGTACAAGATACATTATTCTCAATATTATTGTTGCTTTATTCAGTTTAAAGAAATATTTTCATTAAGGAAATGCTTCTAGCACCTTCCAGTTACACTTCGTTGGATAAGTGTATTTCACATCTTGTCCAATTTAATACAAAATGTAAAATACCCAAAAGTGACATATAATAAAGACAATGCATTTCCCCCGTGTGGGATTATTGATGTGACATTCACAGTTCTGCACTGTGCGGTGATTCAGTATTTTCCTCTCCCCACACCTAAGCGCACTCCTCGTTAGCTGAGACACTTCAGGAGAGCAGAGATTAGCCACTAACCTTGCTGTATGCTGGGTGAATCATGAGTGTAACATTGCTCATCCACGGCCTGATGCTGAGAAGATTACAAAATGGGCATAATTTATGCTGTAAAAATTTGGAACTAAAAAAAAATAGCGTATCTACACATATATGTATATGCTGTTACACAGATCTTACGAGCCATACAAATCATTATATAGGTGTAAATGTGTGTATGACGAGTAAAGCATGCTGATGCATTGTAGTTCATTGATAAAATGTAATAATGAACTACCCTCACCACTGCTAACCAATACAGATGGGCTTTCCTACTCTCTGACCAATCACCAATGGCGCTTTGTACTGATTAGTGTGACAAGCACTTAGCCAATGATTAGCGTTGCAGCTACTTATGGAGCACGACATCAGTATTTCATGTTTTGCTTTTTTTTCATAAGTTATTACCAAGCCGCAATAAACAAGGGGATCCAGCAAGAATTTACATGAGGAAAGAATTGGGATATGAAGGCGTGTGTGTGACTTTGTATTTTATTTTTTATTTATAACAACAAATAGTACACATGACAGCAAAGAGATAATGCACAGAATAATACAGATCAATATTAGCAACATTGATCACACTCAGACAGGTACAATTATGTGTACATTGGGAAACAATAAATAGTGACCGATGAGAAAATTGGGAATTTGTAATTTAAATAAAGAACTTTTTATACGGTATTTTGTGTGTTTATTTTACTGTATTTTTTATGACACCACAGCCCCTTTCCTCTCCCATATTGCTTCTCCAGGTGTAATGAGGTGCAAGTGTCAGATGCAAGCACCTCTCCATTTCATGAAGTGTGCAATTTGCTCAATTTACAATACACAATCCAATGTAACCTTAACCTGCATGCACTTGGGAAAATACATCCATTGTGATTTTGGTGATTACTATCATACTTTATTATTACTACTTATATAGGCCACTCATGTTAGGATAATATCTGTCAGTTTTCTCCTAATTTCTCTGAACAAGGAGATATAATACTACAGCCCAGCCCAGCCTGATAATATTACAAAATGATAACTATCACAATCTTGTGTCATCTGAATAGCTGTAACATGTTACAAGCACCAAGGGGAAAACACCACTCATTTACTCATGTGCTCATTTACCAGGAATGTCTTCATTACTCCTTCAATTTACAGTAGGTTACAAGAGGTTACAGTTTGCAAATGATCTCTTGTTTTTAGCACACAGATGTTATTGTGTAATATAAAGGCCCATATAACAGTAAAGATGTATGTTGTATTGTTCAATAAGAAACAAGATCCTTTGATAGATATCAGTGACTCGAACATACTGTGAAGCCCTCTTTCACAATAACCAGAGGTGCTCAGTAGGTGGTCAGCTGCTCTTGACTGTTGTGAGTAGAAACCTGTCAGCCAGCAATCCTGGAGTTGCTCTGTGTGCTATTTTTTTTAAGCAGAACTGGTCAGTGTTTTTTTTCTATGAGAAAAGGTGCCAATACTATGACATAATTTACCTGTACTCACATAACTTGCTAATGGTCCTGTAGCCAGGTACATTTCTCCTTGGTGCATTACAGGTACTAGTATTGCCTGGCTGCCAGGGCATGCTTGCACTTCTAGTTCCTTCATGCCCTGGCAGTCATGAGTATGATGGAGCCTGTAATACTACAAGTATCAGCACACTCATCCACTTAAAGGCAAACTTGGCATGCTGGGACTTGTAGAGCACCAGAAAAAAAATCATATTTAACCCGCGCTTGCCAACTCTCCCTGATTGTCAGGGAGACTCCCTGAAATAGTAGTAATCTCCCTGACTCCCTGAAAAGACTAGCAATATCCCTGATAGCACCTTACACCCATTATGAAGCTGATATATATATATATATATATATATATATATATATATATATATAGAATAACAGATAGTAATAAATTGGATACCTGCGCACTGGACACACCATAATTACCTCATTTACCCTATCAACAAGAGAGACCTAGGCAGAGACGAGGGCCAGATTCACAGGAGTCACGTGACTGGTACGACTAGGAAGCAGACGGAGGAAAGAGACGCCGAGGCCAGCAGTGTGACAGGACCCTGGTACGGAGAGACAGACAGCGCAGGGATTATCAGGTAAGTCTCCGAGTGGCAGGGGCACCTGGTGACAGGTTTCTCTAAACCCGAACCAGAGACCTCCCCTCCCCAGACAGTAGCACCTCCACGACCGCCGGGCCCTGGGCACGTCTCTCTGAAAGACGGACTCGAGCACCTGGCAGTCAGGTAAGGCAACACAGTCCGGAGACCCCCGACTCAACCCTGTGCAAGTTCACCTCATCCACCAGCAATACACCGCTCCTGCACCACACTGATCGTCCATCAAACCCATCACCTATCAATATCAGCGGGACGCCGCTGCAACCATTAAATTAGACTTTTTTCCTGGATCTACATCTACCCTAACAAATTATTCCAAGGACATTTGGACACTTCATAACCTGACTACAATTAGTTCAACCATCCGAGGACCAACCAAGGGCAAGTGGCGACTCACTTTAGATACCGATGCACAACCATTCATTTTGATCAGCTACTGCCCCCCCCCCCCTTATTTTCCTTTCTTTATTTGGATATTATATATCTACAGATTTACTGATCGTTCTTTTCATGCTCTTATTGACATTTTTTTTGATTTAAGGAATATTTGTATTTGTGTAATATACATTTTATTTATGATGACATAGTAAAAGATTGAACATAATTATGCTTGTCTTGGTGTATAGCTAGACAGTGTTTGTTGTACATAGGGACTGGAATTTATACACTACACGTACACCATTCACCAAGGGTGAGCACGGTAAAGTACTTCCTGTTCTTTATATATAGAATAACATTGCAATGCCAATTCCGGCAAAACACCACACGGCACTGCTGTTAGTTTTGATGGGTTTTTACTGCAACGTTTCAATGCCAATGTGCCTCGTCCTCGAAACGTTGAAGTAAAAACCCATCAAAACTAACTGCAGTGCCGTGTGGTGTTTTGCCGGAATTGGCATTGCAATGTTATACTACATGATTATTTCCAAAGGCACGCAGGCTACTTAGTTTGTTTACAGGGGAGTGCCGAACCGACTTTCTGTATATATATATATATATATATATATATATATATATATATGTATGTATGTATGTATTAAAAAAACAGAAATATATACATTGGAATTGGATCATTAATATCGTATCCCTGCATTGGTTATAAGGCACAATGATCCCTATGGCTACATGCATTTTCTGAAGATTTCTAATTTTCATTCTTAAATACAGTAACACTAGGACAGTCTCCCTTTCTCACATACTCAATTATTTGATTGCTTACTTATCACTGCAAATCTCTTGTTATTTTCAATATATATAAATGGTACAATAGTCTTCAGATACTACATACGTCCTATCAGCTTTCACTTAGTTAAAATGCTCTCTGCTCACTAAGGAGGAGGCTCTGCAATTTGTTTCATTATAATGTACTAAGGGCCTCATTTAGCAATGTAAGCAATAGCAATCACACTTACGATTTCATATGGAATGCAGCAGCGAAAATATGCTAATGTTTGCCAAAGCACAGCCAGCATAGGGACGCCCACTGCTGCTGTCTCACATCCGTCTAACCTCGCTTTTCTGCATATACATCGGTACCATCAACGCACATCGGCCCATCACACAGCATTTACAGCAGGTCTGACCAGCCGCAGAAATTGCAAGACTCTTCGCACGCAGTGAGTACTCAATCTGCATATGCAATCACAGTGGCTAATTTATGCACGCCTATACAGCGACATTCAAACGGACAGGCACGCCTGCATTTCTCTGACCACTCCCCCGTCACCACTGTCAAACGCTGACAACCTGTCACTCACTTTGCTATGGATTCCTTTATGTGTGTGTAATCACAATGTGCAGTGAGGCTTGTACGCATGCGTAATGGCAAACAATCGCTCGACTGCATCCGTAATTGCTATTGCGTACTTTACTGAATCCGGCCCTAAGACACTGTCTATGGACAAGTTTGCTGGTATAGCTAAATGCTGTTCCATCAATAGCCATCCAGTTTTTAAACCAAATTCACTTTAACTACTGTTCACTTAACAAGTTCTCTCTGTTGCCATAGTGTTATGTATCTCATTGGCAAAACAGTCCATGATATGTTTCATTGTCTAGTTTCAAGTTACAAGGATGAAAGGTAGTTATAGTTCCTTGCTACTGCCTCAAACCTTGATAGAAAAAAAATCAAAAAGAATAATCATTTGTGAGTGGAAAGGCATGGCGAAGGACAGAACATTTTCGGCATGACTCCCTTACCCTACAAATACATTTGCTTGGAGCAAGCCAAAAAACAAATAAGGTCTTGACATTTATTTCTTTTAGCAGTAGTGTTGACAAACACAGATAGCAATCAAGAATAATTCAGAAATATGATTCTCTGAATTTAAGTGTTCCTGAGACATTATAATATACAATTTATACATACAACAGATCAAAATAGTATTTCATTTTTGACAATAACCAAAGAGTTTTAGTATTATACCACTGTTAGATCCTACTGTAATTCAAGAATATTTTCTGATAAAATTTGATAGGTTGAAGAAATTTTTTCCCTTTCATTTAAAAGGGTTTCCCACTTTAAAAAATTTATTTTACCAAGTTACTTTTCCCTATAGTAATAAGTTGGTTCTGTCCCTTCACTGGGTCCCCCAACATTTGGTGTATAGAGCAGCTTCCAAAATTGTACATCTACTTGTAGCCTCTGATGATCACGTTTGGTGTGCTTGACTCTACTGTATGCATAGCAGGGAAATCTGACACATTGAGATCTATTTACTATAAGCCTGTGAAAATGGTAAATTTTTGCAGGATTAAAGTCTCCTGCCTTTTAGCCGCATATTTGCCATGGACGACAGTGGGTACAGTACCTGTACAGAAAACTGCCCTCCTAAGCTATAGCCATGTCAAAACAGCAATAGTAGATGTGCTAAGCAAGAAAAATGCTTTATTATTAATATATATATATATATATATAACTTTAATTTACATTATCTTTTTTTTATATGTCTGACATTGTTTATTTTCTCTCTATTGTTTTCTTGAACTTGCACTGGATGCTGGAAACCTGGCTTCGTTCTAGCGCAGTGTGCATATGTCACACATGTGCAGAAGGTACTCCCAACTGCCTGCCGATGTGGTAAGTATCTGATTACTACAGGCTGCCAGTATTGCTGGTTAGCTGATATAATTATATAATCCAATTATTATACAGTAATGGACCAATGGAAGAACCCCACTAAACTTCTAGGAAAGGGAGAACATTTTGTGAAATTGAAACCGCTTTAGTTTGAGCCCAATATGATATTGTGAGGAAAAGTCTCATTTGTAAAGCATTTTAGAGTCAGATTACTGTAAAACGTTCTCCTCTATTATCATGTTGGCAATTTCTCTCAAGGCTTGAGAAAAATAGTAAAAATTAATATTGCCCAGCAGGTGGGCAAAGGTACCTCTTCCTTCCACCCATTATTAGTTGGTTCATATAATATTACAGGTATGGCTGTATAACGGACACCAGTATTCTATACAGAAAATAATCTAAGTCTGTAGATCAGTTTGTACTGAGATCGGTCACCTGCATTTGTGTTAACTGACCCCAGCATCAGCTATTTTTTAGAGCCATCAAAATGAGTATCCTGGTTAAGAGCACAACTTTCCATCTGCCCTTATTTTGGACTTTAAATATTCAGTCCCTCCTTCCCTCCAATGTATTCTATTTTGTAATTCTTATCGATCTTTATCATTAAACTTTAGTACAGTATGATTTTGATGATCTAAATTAGAAATCTTGCATATCCTTAAAAGTACATGTTTCATCTTTATATATGAAGTTCGATAAATACAGCAAATGGTGCAATATTATTGAGAGCTCTACTGTCATTTAATGGCAAAACAGCCAGCTACTCGTTATATTAATTCAAAGTTCTCCACAGTGTCGTTTCGGTCTCAGTGAGATACAAAACATTGCTTTTCACTTGTTTCTATGTACTTCTATCATTAAATATTTCAAGTTTTTGCTACAAGTTTGGAGAGTTTACCCCTTATTAGAGAATGAGATGTGTTCCATTTGGAGCTGCACCCAAAGATGATTAATGTACTGTAAATAATTTGCCAGATGCATATTAATATACTGTATATTGTAATAGCATAATAAAAATCTTCCTGCACATAACATTTCACCTTTTGTTTGCAGAATAATACAGAATATTCTGGTGTGGTTAAAAATGAAACATAATAAAACCACCTTTCCCAATGTAGTGGATAATTGCAGGATAATTCTAAAGTTACCAGGTAAAACACCACACAGTACAACAATACTGCAATAAAGATACACGCTGCGGGCACCTAATCATGGGTATAACTCGGAAAACCAATTCATAAACCAAAGAACACAGAAGGCAGAACATGTATACAAACTGAATAACACCATAGCTCATTTACACCTCTCAGAATTTAATGCACTTTTCACACATTATAAAGCATGAAATGTGCATTATGATGCTGAACTGAAGATGCAATTACAAATAAACAACAACAATAATAATAATAATTATGAATATGTTAAATGAAAGCTTATGGTGCCATAAAACTATTAGAATGAAGCATGCCCTATTTCTCATGTGTGAACATGCACTAACAGTACAATATGTTGTATTGGTAGTGGCACAACACAGCATATGAAAGGCTCATGGATGATGAATCCGTCTTTATGCATTTCTAACCATTTTTCCTAGCACATATGTGTGAATGTGAGTAACACTGAGCCAGGGCAGCATTCTCTGACTGGTTGTAACTTGTATCCAGGGAGCAAATGTGACCAAAAATAATAAATAATCTTTTTCGATACTGGGGCAAATTTATTTGCAGGCATTGGACACAGTCCTTTATTGGAACTGAGGCACCTTTGTTGGCACTATGGCACATTTATTTGCAAGCACTGGGCACAGTATTTTCCTGGCACTATTATTTTATTATTATTATTATTATTATTATTATTATTATTATTATTATTATTATTATTATTATGTGTTGCCACTTTGGGCCACAGGTCTTTATTGACCCTAGGGGATTGTTCTTTACCTGCACTGACAGTGCTAAGTGTTCTCTCGTGGCATTGGAGCACATTTATTTACTTGCACTCCGCACATTTTGTTTATACAGCCATTTAAATATGTTCTTATACCAGCAATAGGGCACATTTATTTTACTGACACTAGAGATCACTGTAAAGTGTAAACTGACACCGTGGGAAAACGCTATATGCTGTAATAGGGCATACTCTATAGCGGCATGAGGACTGCATTTTTAACTGAGTGTTATAAGACTATACTGTATAATGGGCATTGTAAATCATTATTTTACCACTCCCGTTACCAAACTCCACACACATACAGTTATATTTATGGAACATTTATCATTGCCCTGTGTGCATGGTATACTGTAACCTGGCCTAAGAAAGTCCAGCTTTTTTGTGGCAATGTGTTTCTCCTACCAAACATGGTGTTGCTGTTTGGCAAAAAAAAAGACTAGCATGTTGAACAAATAACTATCTGTCATATAGAGGTGTATTTCATTCCACAATCTTCCTGTGTGTGACAGGCGTCTCATTGCCCTGTGCTGTTGGGGGATGCTGCTCCATCCACTAACATCCTCATCACTGCCACCGTCACATACAACCCTATCTGTGAGTCACTATCATAACCACACAAGCATACAAGACAATGGGCATATTTATTAAAGTACATTTCCTTGTAAAATATCCCCCTAAAATGGATGTTTTTGGGGGTAACTGACAATATTAAGTAGGGGTGAGCGGGTTCGGATTTCTGAAATCCGAACCCCCCCGAGCCCCCCCGATCCGAGTCCGATCCGAGTCAGGCTCGACTTTTCCCGCCTGACTCGGATCTGACATCGAGGCAAAACGTCATCATCCCGCCTTCCGAGTCTCGCGGGTTTTGGATCCTATATAAGGTACCCGCGTCGGCGCCATTTTCTCACTCGGCTGTGGACAGTGAAGAGGGAGGGTGGGAGTTAGTGCTGTGTAGTGTAGTGTAGTGTAGTGCTGCTGTTGTCCACTACTTCAAAGTCCATAGGGGCTGGCTGTGTTGTGCTGTGCTGCTGTTGTTAATAGGGGCTGTGTCCACTACTTCAAAGTCCATAGGGGCTGGCTGGACTGTGTTGTGCAGTCAGTTCCAAAGTCCTGTGCAGTGTCCCAGTCCTAAAGGGGTGCTGTAGTGTTGTCCAGGGGGTGCTCTGTCCATCAGGGGTGCTCCCCCCAAGTGCTAAAAAAATAATATATTTTCTGTGTTTGTGAATTGTGTGCGCAGTAGCCGCACGTGCATCAACAAAGTAGTGCCAAGCGTGCGCCTGTGTCATAAGTAAAGGGCCGGCTGGCTTGACCGTTAAGGGTGCTGTAACCCCCGAAAGTACACTCCAGTCCAAACCAAAAAAAAAATTATTTTCTGTGTTTGTGAATTGTGTGCGCAGTAGCCGCACGTGCATCAACAAAGTAGTGCCAAGCGTGCGCCTGTGTCATAAGTAAAGGGCCGGCTGGCTTGACCGTTAAGGGTGCTGTAACCCCCGAAAGTACACTCCAGTCCAAACCTAAAAAAAAATTATTTTCTGTGTTTGTGAATTGTGTGCGCAGTAGCCGCACGTGCATCAACAAAGTAGTGCCAAGCGTGCGCCTGTGTCATAAGTAAAGGGCCGGCTGGCTTGACCGTTAAAGGGTGCTGTAACCCCCGAAAGTACACTCCAGTCCAAACCAAAAAAAAATTATTTTCTGTGTTTGTTAATTGTGTGCGCAGTAGCCGCACGTGCATCAACAAAGTAGTGCCAAGCGTGCGCCTGTGTCATAAGTAAAGGGCCGGCTGGCTTGACCGTTAAGGGTGCTGTAACCCCCGAAAGTACACTCCAGTCCAAACCTAAAAAAAAATTATTTTCTGTGTTTGTGAATTGTGTGCGCAGTAGCCGCACGTGCATCAACAAAGTAGTGCCAAGAGTGCCCCTGTGTCATAAGTAAAGGGCCGGCTGGCTTGACCGTTAAAGGGTGCTGTAACCCCCGAAAGTACACTCCAGTCCAAACCAAAAAAAAATTATTTTCTGTGTTTGTGAATTGTGTGCGCAGTAGCCGCACGTGCATCAACAAAGTAGTGCCAAGCGTGCGCCTGTGTCATAAGTAAAGGGCCGGCTGGCTTGACTGTTAAGGGTGCTGTAACCCCCGAAAGTACACTCCAGTCCAAACCAAAAAAAAAATTATTTTCTGTGTTTGTGAATTGTGTGCGCAGTAGCCGCACGTGCATCAACAAAGTAGTGCCAAGCGTGCGCCTGTGTCATAAGTAAAGGGCCGGCTGGCTTGACCGTTAAGGGTGCTGTAACCCCCGAAAGTACACTCCAGTCCAAACCAAAAAAAAAATTCTTTTCTGTGTTTGTGAATTGTGTGCGCAGTAGCCGCACGTGCATCAACAAAGTAGTGCCAAGCGTGCGCCTGTGTCATAAGTAAAGGGCCGGCTGGCTTGACCGTTAAAGGGTGCTGTAACCCCCGAAAGTACACTCCAGTCCAAACCAAAAAAAAATTATTTTCTGTGTTTGTGAATTGTGTGCGCAGTAGCCGCACGTGCATCAACAAAGTAGTGCCAAGCGTGCACCTGTGTCATAAGTAAAGGGCCGGCTGGCTTGACCGTTAAGGGTGCTGTAACCCCCGAAAGTACACTCCAGTCCAAACCAAAAAAAAAATTATTTTCTGTGTTTGTGAATTGTGTGCACTGTGGCTGCACGTGCATCAACAAAGGAGCAGCGCCAAGCGTGCGCCTGTGTCCCATAAGTAAAGAGCCGGCTGGCTCATTTCTTAAAGGGTGGTGTAACCCACAAAGTGCACTACTCTCCAGCAAAAATAAAATAATATTTTCTGTGTTTGTGTGCGCTTTAGCCGCACGTATATATATCAATATAACATAAATGGAGGACCAAACTTTCTCCGATAAAAATAAAATAGGGAAAGATCAAGAACCACTTCCTCCTAGTGCTGTTGCTGCTGCTGGGAGTTGTTCATCATCCCAGAGAGGAAGTAGGAACATCACTACTTTTACTAAACAATTGACCCTCCAACAGTCCCTAGCGATGAGGATGAAGTACGACAGCAGTCATCCTGAAGCAAAACGTATAACTGAGGCCTTGACTGCTATGTTGGTGTTAGACGTGCGTCCGGTATCCGACATTAGTGCAGTGGGATTTAGACAATTGATGGAGGTAGTGTGTCCTCGGTTCCAAATCCCGTCTAGATTCCACCTGCAGCCTCAAAGCAGCAGCGACAAGCGTGCGTCTGTCTGTTAAAGGGTGGTGACACCCTCAAAGTGTGCTACACAAACAATTAAAATATTGTTCTTTTTTTTTCTGTCTTTGTGAATTGTGTGGGCTGTAGCCGCACCTGCATCCTTAAAGCAGCAGCGACAAGCGTGCGTCTGTCTGTTAAAGGGTGGTGACACCCTCAAAGTGTGCTACACAAACAATTAAAATATTGTTCTTTTTTTTTCTGTCTTTGTGAATTGTGTGGGCTGTAGCCGCACCTGCATCCTTAAAGCAGCAGCGACAAGCGTGCGTCTGTCTGTTAAAGGGTGGTGACACCCTCAAAGTGTGCTACACAAACAATTAAAATATTGTTCTTTTTTTTTCTGTCTTTGTGAATTGTGTGGGCTGTAGCCGCACCTGCATCCTTAAAGCAGCAGCGACAAGCGTGCGTCTGTCTGTTAAAGGGTGGTGACACCCTCAAAGTGTGCTACACAAACAATTAAAATATTGTTCTTTTTTTTTCTGTCTTTGTGAATTGTGTGGGCTGTAGCCGCACCTGCATCCTTAAAGCAGCAGCGACAAGCGTGCGTCTGTCTGTTAAAGGGTGGTGACACCCTCAAAGTGTGCTACACAAACAATTAAAATATTGTTCTTTTTTTTTCTGTCTTTGTGAATTGTGTGGGCTGTAGCCGCACCTGCATCCTTAAAGCAGCAGCGACAAGCGTGCGTCTGTCTGTTAAAGGGTGGTGACACCCTCAAAGTGTGCTACACAAACAATTAAAATATTGTTCTTTTTTTTTTGGTCTTTGTGAAATGTGTGGGCTGTAGCCGCACCTGCATCCTTAAAGCAGCAGCGACAAGCGTGCGTCTGTCTGTTAAAGGGTGGTGTAACTCTCAAAGTGTTCCAAAAAATAAAAAACTATTTTTTTAATGTGTTTGTGACTTGTGTGCGATGTAGCCACACTTGCATCCTCAAAGCAGCAGCGACAAGCGTGCGTCTGTCTGTTAAAGGGTGGTGACACCCTCAAAGTGTGCTACACAAACAATTAAAATATTGTTCTTTTTTTTTCTGTCTATGTGAATTGTGTGGGCTGTAGCCGCACCTGCATCCTTAAAGCAGCAGCGACAAGCGTGCATCTGTCTGTTAAAGGGTGGTGACACCTCAAAGTGTTCTACACAAACAATTAAAATATTGTTCTTTTTTTTTTGGTCTTTGTGAAATGTGTGGGCTGTAGCCGCACCCGCATCCTTAAAGCAGCAGCGACAAGCGTGCGTCTGTCTGTTAAAGGGTGGTGACACCTCAAAGTGTTCTACACAAACAATTAAAATATTCTTCTTCTTTTTTCTGTCTTTGTGAATTGTGTGGGCTGTAGCCGCACTTGAATCCTCAAAGCAGCAGCGACAAGCGTGCGTCTGTCTGTTAAAGGATTACATCGGTGACAGCATCCAAGTAGGCATGTCAGACAGTCCGTACCTGTACTGGCAGGAAAAAGAAGCAATTTGGTGGTCCCTGTACAAACTGGCTCTATTTTACCTGAGTTGCCCCCCCTCCAGTGTGTACTCCGAAAGAGTGTTTAGTGCAGCCGGGAACCTTGTCAGCGAAAGGCGTAGGAGGTTGCTTCCACAAAATGTGGAGAAGATGATGTTCATAAAATGAATTATCAACTCTTCCAGGGAGACCAGCCTCCAGAACGTACAGAGGGACCTGTGGTTCCAGCAGGGACGAATTAATACTCTGTGAGGATGAGGATGTACACACTGAAGAGGGTGAGGAATCGGTGGATGAGGAGGATGAGGATGACATCTTGCCTCCGTAGAGCCAGTTTGTGCAGGGACAGATAAATTGCCAGCTTGTTTTGTGGGGGCCCAAACGAACCAATCATTTCAGCCACAGTTGTGTGGCAGACCCTGGCGCTGAAATGATTGGTTTGTTAAAGTGTGCATGTCCTGTTTATACAACATAAGGGTGGGTGGGAGGGCCCAAGGACAATTCCATCTTGCACCTCTTTTTTTTCTTTGCATTATGTACAGTTTGGGGCCTAGTTTTTCAATGCCATCCTGTCTGCCACTGCAGTTTCACGCCTAGATGGGTCACGTGTTTGTGCCGCCCACTTGTGTCGCTTAGCATAGTCATCCAGCTACCTCGGTGCAACCTTTTGGACATAAAAACACTATTGTGAGGTGTGAGGTATTCAGAATAGACTGGAAATGAGTGGAAATTAAGGTTATTGAGGTTAATAATAGCATAGGAGCAGAAAAACCTACAAATTCTGTGATTTTAGCTGTTTTTATGCTTTTTTTCAAAAAAATACAGATCCAAAACACAAAACCCAGAACCCAAAACACGCAAGGGTGGTTTTGGCAAAACCAATCCAGATCCAAAACACGAAGAAAGATCCAGATCCAAAACCAAAACACAAAACACGAAAAGTGGCCGGTGCACACCCCTAATATTAAGTATCCTCAAGATGTAAGAAAGAGGGGCCGCAGCATATATCTCCAATATCGGCCACAGTCCCTCCATTTCCAACAGTAACAGCAGCTCCCATATTTTCTATGAGGGCTGCTGCGATGCCTGATTTACCAAGCTTCAGATGGCGTTAGCCTATGGGCTCCCTTTCACTGTTTTCTCCCTGGTTGTTCTGACTTGAGCAACCTGTTATTCCATTCCGCTCTTCCCTACAATATGTAACTCTAAGACACAGTTATTAAAACTCATAACCTATAGCAACCAACCATGTATATTAATTTTTCGAAACTTTACTACATAACTTACTATACATAATTTTATTTGTATTAATTTTTCATAGGTGTCCAGAGTGGCACCTGCTATGGACTCAAATTTCACATTCAGTCCATATCTGACATTGACCCATAGTTAAATAATTAAATATTGCAAATAAACATATATATTAATTTATAACCATACACAGAGTTGATTCAACCCTACATACTGTACCTTGACTGCAGCTTTTTCCAGTGAATCCAGGAAAACATTTGCATTTGTTTGGTCCAACACATTCGCCATGCTTACAGCCCTCTTCACATACAGCTAAGAAATGAGACACAATAAATCAATAAATAATAATTATAATTTAATTGTCTCCCTATGCAGCCTAAAATAATTGTCATTATTTCCCTTATGATCAAATTACCCCAGGGACTCTAGACTAAAACAAGTGTAACACAGAAAGGAATCAAGCACAGAATAAATGCAAATTATAATTTAAAATATAAATCATGCTTCGGAGTTGAATATATAGCATCCTAATAGAATAAAGTAGATCCACTCTCTACCTGTATAAATAATGATATTTTAATGTTCAAAAATTAAATTGAACTTAATGTAAGCATTTTATTGCAATAAGATGATCAGTTTTTAACATAAAATAATGATACTGCATTTAAATGTAAGAATAATACCACAAGGGTTGCTCTGGAAAGTTTAATAGCTATTTCAGTCTTCAGTCTCAGGGCCTGATTCAGAGCTGAACGCTCTGACCAGAGCGCTCGCTCTGAATCAGGGCCCTCCTACCTGTTTTTGGAGCGTCCTCATGGACGCTCGCATAGCTGTGGGTTACCACCCACAGCTTATGCGAGCGTTCATGATGATGGTCGTGATGGTCAAAGACCATCGCGACCATCGGGCTTGTGACGAGACCCTGCGGTAGGGTCTCGCTGCCGCAAACCCAGGAGTGATTTTGGCTCTATCAGAGCCAAAGTCACTCCCACTGACATCATAACTGATGTCAGTGGGGCCGGACTCAGATGGTAGGCGTTCCCATGGGAACGCCTCCGTCTGGCCACCATGCCCCCGGCACGCCCACCAAAGGGGGCGTGCTGTCAGTCACCATCGACAGCACACCCCCTTTGGTGCGAGACCCCGAGCGACATATTTCTCGTCACTCGCCGGGTCTCGCGCATGCGTACGACGGAGCTCCCTCCGTCGTGCGCATGCGCCAAACATCGACCCGCTTGCGAGCGAACTTCCCTCGCGAGCGGGTCTGAATGACCCCCTCAGTAACTAGTCAATGATCTATTTATGAAATTGTCAAAATGAAGTTCTATGGTCATCAAAACAGCTTTCTGTCAAATTAAAGTAACTTTTATTTTAGTTACAGCACTATTCACTTTTTTACATATAGTCCCATTATTTAATAAGTGGCGGACTGTCAGAGACCCACCCGGATGGACCTCAATTATCATGAACACGAGCCCTCACTGAGCGCTGACTATAGATGCTATGGATGTTACTTTAATACTTCAGAGCTCAATCTCTCAGTCACCTATCACTCTGGTACAGTTTAGCTAAAATATTCCACAACAATATTTTGCATGCACTTTCTTTCTTCGGCTGCCAAAAGTGCCAGTAAAACAGGTCAGAGGAAACCTAATGCACACATTTGCGGCCTGATTCAGAGATGAATACAGATTGCATAGCCACTGTGTACAGAGACGAGCGAAAATATGCTAAGGACGCAAGAGGCATCTTGTGTATATAGACACCTCATGCCGGCTTCACTGATCTCAAAGACGCAACATCGGATCATGTGCGTGAACATCGGTCATCTGTATAACCCCTCAGGTTACTCCAGGTGGGAGGGAAATTCATTCTGCTGAAGTCAATGAAGCTGCGTTCAGAAACCGTGGCAGACATGCCCACGTTTTCTGGGACGCTACCCATCGCCACCCACAAACGCCAGCAGCATGTCAATCATGCAGCGGCTTTTGGAGCACTGCCATCAACATTGCATCCCCAGATTTGCACGTGCGCAGGGCAGAGGGGAGCTTCTGTGCATGCGCTGATCTAAAAACATTGGAGATGCGCGTAAACTTCAGGGGTTTTAAGTATATCTCTGGACCAGGCCCTTAGTACGCTCTGGACCTCATTCAGAGTCGGTCGTTGCGGCCGCTTGCTCGTACGCCACCGATGTTCGCTAAACTGCGCATGCGTAAAATTCGCAATGCGCGTGCGCAAACTAGCTATTACGATCAGAAATTGCTCTCTCCTTGAACACAGCCAGGTCGGTAGTTTGAGTGACAGGATGAGGCATTTGTGGGTGGTCACAGGGGAAGGTGCTTGTGAACGGGGGAGTGGAGATCCGAACGCAGGCGTGCCTGACGATGCAAACGGCGTTTTATGGGAGTGCATAATTAACTAAGTAGTGTCATGGCACATGTGACATGGGAGGTTTTTACACTGACTTGGTTTTTACGCCTGCTCCGATGTTCCCGATGGTCTCGATTAATCCTTATATTCCCGGAGATGACGTGTATTGCGAACGAGAAGGGGGCGTATTTTTAGTCTTACGGCCGCATCCTCCCCTTGCTCGCTCAGCTAACGATCCCATCTTAACGACGCAACTTGTGAGCGCTTCATTTGCATATCCGGACCCTTTTACCTTACGATCAAGCGACCGCAACGACCGACTCTGAATGAGGTCCTCTATGCTTCCTGGTGTTAAAGGGTTAACAATTCTCTGACGAGCACTTAAAGGGTTAAATACTTTTGCAGTCTACAATACAACAGTTAGCCAGGTCTAGCTATCATTCAGAACTCCTGCGTTCATTTATAACAATCAAAAGCAAACATATTATATTTTAGACTTTGACCTATTTAAAAAAAGATACAGGGCTTCATTCAGAGGCGGCTGTACGGTATACGACCGAACGGCCGCCTCGATGTTTGTCCAGAGCGAATGCGCACGAGGGAGCCGGCTCCTTCGTGCGCTTGCGTGAGACCCGCTACGACCGACAGCGCCGGTCGTAGCGGGTCTCTTTCCAAAGGGGGCGAGCTGACGATGTTGACTGTCAGCTCGCCCCGTTTGGAAGGCGGGCCGGGGGGGTGGCAGGGGAGGCCCCACTGACATCACTAGTGATGTCAGTGGAGAGCTTCCGGCTCTGACAGAGCCAGAAGCTCCCTGGGGCTTACGACAAGTGAGACCCTACCCTAGGGTCTCGTCGTAAGCCCCGATGGTCGCGATGGTCTATGACCATCGCGACCATCACCCTAGCGGTTGTTAGAGCTGTGGGTGTAAACCCACAGCCTAATGACCAAAAGAGAGGCGGCCGGTCAGGATGTAAGCGGCCGCCCACTTTCTGAGCGACCGCTTGCATCCTCCGACCGCCTCTGAATGAGGGCCACAGTGCTTACAGAAATGACAATTACAGAAATGACAATTACATGAATGGCAAAGAATATTTGCAAATTAAATCAAACTAAAAATTTATACAATTCAGAAAATAAAGTGTATTGCTGCTGCTGGGGTGGCTAGGAAATAGGACAGGCTTTCAATTAATTAGGCCCCTTAATATCTCACAATTTCTAAACTGTTACACACTTGGTAACACCTCTGAGTGTTGTCATGTACAGCACTCCTCGTCCTTTGTTAAATTCTTATTTATTTATTTTCTTAATTTATCATATTACATATTGATTCACCTGAACTTTACAGAAACAAGCACAATAATTAATGGATGCCCACAGGACTCACGCTCATTAGCATAAACAGTTGAATATCGCCCATCGGGTGCCCATTACTTAAAGGCATAATAAAACAATTGAATTTTCTTCCTCTAACATTTTATCTGATTAAAAGTTATTGTTTAAAATATCAGATTTGTATGTATTTGCCTTAAATGTACATTGATGTACAGACAGGGTTGAACTGGCCCACAGGGGTACAGGGGAAGTCCCTGGTGGGCCCCACTGCCTGAGGTCCCACTCCCTACTTTGTCTGTCTCTGGTTCCAGACCTCAAATCATACATTGTTACTCTATTAGATGATCAGTGACCTGGTGGAGTAATACTACTGATCAACATGGGTGCTTGGTTCCTTTCTATAGAAACTACAACAAGATTTGCCTATTGGTTAACCAAGAGCCTCTGGTGGCTGACGACACCCCTTAAGCATGGGCCCCTACCACTGCATTCCCCCGGTGGGCCCTTCATGACCAGTCTGACACCGTGTACAGATGTGATTTTTTACCTTCAAATGTATCTATTTCTATATTCTGTGTGTAACTAAGGGTCCACCAACCTCCCCAGTCTCTCCCACACCCAAAACCACCATCCCCTTGTGCCCGGGACTGTACAGGAGAAGCACTGTGACTACTCCATCAAGCTATTTGGCCCCCTCATCTTTGTCTGCCTCTTTCCTTTTTCTCAGACCTCACCTCATCCCCCCCCACCGCATTACACCCAACACGGGCGCACCTTCAAATCCCCCCCCCTTCCCCACCAAGCTACCACGCAGGACCCAGTACTCCTGTCAGAAGGAAAGTGTAGGACCCCAACCACATATTAGGTACGTCATATACCCCCACACCACACCCCATCTGCCCATACAGTAGAGCGCAGTTCGACCCTACCGTTACCACTGCGGGTGTATCTACATGCAAAATGATACATTACAGTGTCAGCAGCTGTGGCACTATAACCCAATTCACAGATTCGGTTTGTGAATAAGACGCATTTGAAGGTAAAAAGACCAACAGTGTTCTATCATTAAAGAGTGATACAAGGATATGTTTTTTATAAAGGTACTTTCTTAAACAAATCTTTCTTTATTGATTTTTTAAATATTTTACAAATAAATCTATTTCTACAGAAACAAACGGAAAGTACAGTTCCTAATCTGATATACAGTCACCTTTAACGCATATACTATAATAATAAAAAAACTGTGCCTTGCTTAGCATTCTGTTACATTAACCATTGTGTCACTTACCGTTTTGCTCTAATACATAAGTATGTTCACCAATGCTACACACTATGTAGCACACTGTGTATATGTGATGCTTACACGCTATTACAATATATTACAGGTTGAGTCTCCCATATCCAAAATGCTTGGGACCAGGGGTATTTTGGATATTCTGTATTTTGGAATATTTGCATATCATAATGAGCTATCTTGGGAATGTGACAGAACCATAGAATGCTTTTATGTTTTATATACACCTTATATACACAGCCTACAGGTAATTTTATACAATATTTTTAATACTTTTGTGCATCAAAAAAAAGTTTATGTACATACATGAAATGCAATTATATTTCATATACACCTTATACACACAGCCTGAAGGTTATTTCATACTATATTTTTAATAATGTTGTGTCTTAAACAAATTTTTTGTACATTGAACCATCAGAAAGCAAAGTTTCCACTATCTCAGTCATGCTAAAAAAAATTCCGTATTTTGGAACATTTGGATATGGGAGACTCAACCTGTACACAGTTATTTCCCTACAAACTAGAATGGAAGCAAAGCAATATAATAACGTGTGACCTGGACGGTCGGAGCCATGACCTAGACTGTTTTCATTTTTTTTGGAGGTTTTAAATTACAATATATTGGGTTACTCGGTACATCAGTGTCCACTATACCGGTACATCATCCTCTTCCCATAAGACATTTATCTCCCAGTGAACATCGTCCACATTAAGATATGTGATCTATTTAGAAGTCCAAGTTTCCTCATTGCGTAAGTGAAATAGAAAAGGATATCTTGTTACTGTTAACAAAGTAGATATGTAACTAATTTATAATAACAATGCTGACAATCTGACAATGGTAACATTATGCCCATGTACACATTCTTTTGTCGATATTCTGAGTGTCAACAAGATGACTACACACCCTTTTCTGATAAATACTTATGTAGCCAGGTGATATTCACTTATGTACCCAGGTGCTATGTTTGGAGGGAATCGGTATGATATCCCGGCTGCCGCATGGCCGTGAGCTCAAATCCTGGCAGCGGCAGCCCGACAAAACAGCAGAGCCCGGCAGCGGAAGCCCGACAGCACTGGAAATCCCGATCGTGGTAAGGTAAGTATCAACTAATCTAACCTAACCCCCCTAACCCTCCTTAGGGGTGCCTAACCCTAACCTCCCCACTCTAAGTGCCTAACCCTCCCCCTCCCCGCTGCCTAAACCTAAGTCCCCCGGGGGGTGCCTAACCCTAAGTCCCCCCGGGGGTGCCTAACCCTAACCCTCCCTCCCCCTAGCCTAACCCTAACCCTCCCGTGGGGGTGCCTAACCCTAAGTTCCCCCCTGGTGCCCTAAACCTAACCCTCCCCTTCCCCCGCGGCTGTCCGCTCGCGGCATCCCTTCGATCGGGATGCAGGGTGCCTGTCTCTCGGCGTCGGGGAAATGACAGGCGTCTAGATCTAGATGCCGGTCATTTATCCCACGCCGGGATAAAGCAGTCGGGAAGCTGGCTGTCGGGATTCCAGCAGCCGGCTTCCCGATTGTATACCGTTTGGAGAGGTCACCTAGGCCTGGATATAGAGCAGCAGACCCACAACATCTGCATAAATAAAAATATCTGGGGATCTATATTAGTAATTATTAACTCTCTTTTGGGCATTGTCTGCAATAGGAACTGTATACATCAAAGAAGTCACATGTTTAGGGTATGGTCATTTGTGTTAAGCAAAGTTAAATGTTTTTCAGAGAAGACAAATGGTAATAAAAACAATTACCAGCACTGCAGAGCCAACAACTGTTTTATTTTATGCCACACTAATGCTACTTGATACAAATACTGGATTATTTATCCTAGTCTTACATCTGGCCAAACTGCCACTAAAAACAGTTTATTTCACTCTGACCAATCTTCCAAAGTATACTAATATACCTTCTCTGGTTTAGTTTATTCAAATTATTGACCCAATTCAATCAAACCTGATCTTCCCAAATCTGTAGAAGTGTATTTTTACTACTAGCATAATGTATATTGCCTGATTGCAACAAATTGTAGTTTAACTGTTCTCAAACTAAGTAATATGACTCCAGCCAATTCATTATACACCGTTTATTGAACCCAAACTAAGACCTCTTATGTGGGGTTCACTGGGCCGAAGGATTGGCCGTCCAAACTACCGGACTACCAATCCAACAATTAGTATGGTTTATGCACAAACGATCTTCTGCTTACACACTTCCAATCATCCGCCCGATATGTTGGCCCAGCAGACCCCATTTGAAAATGCCCACCCAGTTGTGACATCATATTCAATGGATTCTGTGCCCGATATATCGTTTGGTCATTTGATCATGTGTACACACTGAATGATGCGAACAATATATCTGCATGATATATCGCATCTGCCATGCAACACGGCAACTGAAATATGTCTGTGAACAACATCATTATGCAACCATAATTTCCCATGATCACCATGGCTTGTGTGTTCTTGCAGTTAGTGAAAAACACCACTATGACAAAAATCTGTCAGAAAAGGAAAGTTGAGCAAGGATAAGATTAATTTTACAATAATGAGGCACTCAAACAAAAAAAAGGAAAAAGGAAAGTCATTGTCACACCTTGTGTGAAGACTTGCTGGGAGACAGTGACTAATAAAGTCAGCCAATTCTGCAGTAATACGAGTTTATTTATCAGTGATAACCGTATTCTATGAGGGATACACTGATTTATCATACAGACCCTCTATTACCTTGGCTTTTTGTGTCCCCAGTACCTGCTATGGGAACTGTGGTGTACGTATGTTAAATTGTTTCAAAGGGCAGAGTTTATGCCACTAGGTAATGCCATCATGAGAGGAGGACCAGATGAAGAGGCTTTGCTGGTTCCCCTCTGGGTCAAGCTTCAATGCACATGTGTGGCTGCTGGCTGCATATTGCTGGAACTTCCCACCATCAGCATTAGGCTTCCAGTGAGACTGAGAAAACCACCGCTAAGAGCAGGGTTTTTTGTCGATACAATGGCACAGACATAAGCAATGTAATGTAAGCAAAACAGATCAATACATTTCTATCAATTCAAAATTTTGGATTGTTGAAATTATGTTTATTAATTTCCACATTGTGATATCTACTGTATTGTATGTATTTTCTAAAGTGGTTAATAACGTTTTAGAAAAGACTGTGATTTCCATCTCACCACTTCAGGAACACATTACTCCTTCACCTCTATAGTAATGCATCCTCTCCCTCACTGCTATAGTAAGACATTACCCTCCCTCACCTGTGTACTAACACATTCCACTCTCTCATCTCTGTAGTAACACATTTCCCTCCTTCGCCCATGTTGTAACACATTCGACATTCCCCTCCCTCACTTGCGTAGAAATACAATCCCTCCCTCCCTCACACCTGTGGTAACACATTACCCTCACTCATACCTGTTGTAACTTATTCCCCTTCCTCACCTCTGGAGTAACACATTACTCCTGCTCACCCCTGTAGTAGCACATTATCCTTCCTTGCCTGTGTTTTAACACACCACATAGTAACACATTTGACATCCACCTCCCTCACCTGTGTAGCAACACATTCCCCTTCCTCATCTGTGTAGTAACACATTCCCCTCCCTCACCTGTGTACTAACACATTCCACTCACTCACCTCTGCAGTAACACAGTATCCTCACTCACCTCTGTAGTAACACATTTCCCTTTCTTGCCTTTGTTGTAAGACATTCAACATTCCCTTCCCTCACCTATATAGAAATACAGTCCCTCCTTCACACCTGTTGTAACACATTACCCTCACTCATACCTGCAGTAACTTATTCCCCTCCCTCACCTCTGTATTAACACATTACCCATGCTCACCCCTGTAGTAACACATTACCCTCCCTCACCTGTATTGTAACACATTCCCTTCCCTCACCTTGTAGTAACACATTTGATATTCCCCTCCCTCACCTGTGTAGTAACACATTCCCCTCCCTCATCTGTGTAATAACACATTCCCGTTCCTCACCTGTGTTGTAACACAATCCCCTCCTTCACCTCTATAGTACAATCCCCTCTCTCACCTGTGTAGTAACACATTCCCCTCCTCACCTCTATAGTAACACATTCCCATCCCTCACCTGTGTATTAACACATTTTCCTCTCTCACCTCTGAAGTAAAACATTCCCTTCCCTCACTATTCAAATAGGGGAGCTAAACCAACTGCCAGTGATGTTTGGCAGAACTTGGGGTGACAGTTGGTGTTTGAATATTGAACTGTGCTGCAGCCACAAAGAGTCAATCAGTCAGGACATTGCACAGGGGGAGGAAACACTGTATCCCTCTTCACCCCCTTAAGAGTCGTATTTAGAAAAATTCCTGCTAAGTGGCAGATGAGTAGCATGAAATCATGGTGCCAGGAGAAAGTGCATGTCATTGCGTCCCCCCCTGTACTGAACTGTGCCAGTGGGGTTTGGCCAGCCTGCAGGGGAATACTCAAGTGTAGAGAGAAAAAGCAAACAGTGTCAGTATCACGCTGGGGCATGGAGGTACCATTGGGAGTACGAAATGCTTCAGTGATGCACTATCTGACATTAAGGGGTAGCTGCTTTGGCACTGCTTTATTTATGTATAATACCTAGGATCTGACTTTTATCTCCTTTGAATCATTGTTATTAGTCAATAGAGGAGATTGTATTATAAATTCTGATCATTTTAGAATGTAAGCTCTTACGAACAGGGCCCTCTACCCTCTTGTGCTTCTCCCTACTTTAGTTTCATCTACTTCTTACTCACCACTAGGGCACAACTTATTACTGCCCCAAGCAGCTTTCACTGGAGTGGGAACACCTATGGGAAGCTCCCTTCTCAGTTATGCTCCTACTTAGCAAATATACATTGCACCTACAATATATTAATGTGAGTACTACTAACCATGTCAAGTTCTGTCTACCACCATTATTATGTATTAAAAGACCTTTCAAATAACACTTTGAAGTCATGCCTGGAAACACCTCATACTAAAGCAGTTACATTTTTTTAATCTCATACGTTATAATTGAAGTTTAATGAAGTGATGTGTCACTATTAAGTCCATTGAAGAACAATGAATGAATGAGGAGAGAAGGAGGGAGAGGATCAAAGAGGGCAGGGGAAAGGAAAGTGGCAATCAGAGCGGGACGGTGACAGAAGCCAATAAGAAAGGAGAGGGGAGGGGCAATGCCAATCAGAGTTGGGCAGAGAAAGACGCCAATAAGAAAAGGATAGGAGAGGGGTAATGACAGAGGCCAATAAGAAAGGAGAGGGGAGGGGCAATGCCAATCAGAGAGGGGCAGTGACAGAAGCCAGTAAGAAAGGAGAGGGAAGGGGCAAAGAGCCGATCAGAGAGGGGTGGTGACAGAAGCCAATAAGGAGAGGAGATAGGCAAGGGGCGTGGCCATGGAGAGCATGCTGTAGTACACGATCTGGTGTGCTCTCCGGACCCTTACATCCTGCCTGCTTATCCTGATCGCTCCCCCGGGACCTGAATCCGGTGCACGGCTGGCGGAGGGTGTGGTGACCGCGGTGAGCGGAGCTGGTGCGGCTGTTGACTTACCCAGCGGCGGGCTGTACTTGAGAGACGGGGCCTGATCACTTGCGCCGCCGGCGCCATCTTGTCTGACGGGGCAGCGTCCTGGCAGCAGCTCCTCTGAGACGGGAGGAGGTGATTCCTGGCGGCCAATGGCAGAGCTGTGAAACACCCTGCGGGATTCCTGTGTGGCTGACGGTGAGAGTTCCCCTCACTATCCTGTGTGTGCGCTCAGCTCTGCTTCCCATATTGCAGGACTGTACCTGTTGTCTTGCCTGCTGATTTATATGCGGACCCAGCTTCCTCTGCACCTCACCTCCTGGCAGCAGCTATTATTAATACTGCTTTTTCTGTGCCTCATATATAAAGCGCAGGTACGAAGGTAGTGGTGTTGCCAATATCTATTCTATACACTACTGTACCCTGCCTCATACAGTAATATACAGTCAGCTCCTCCTATATATTGTTATGATGGGGAAGAATTCGGCTGCGGCAGCTAAACTGGAAAAGTTTTCCAGAGTACCCCCTGCCCAATCCACTTCTGCTGCACAGGGAGGCAAATCCCCTCCTACATCCCCTGCAGAATCAGCAACCTCAGTTGAGTCGTCTGATGCTGCGCTTCAACGTGTTCTAGAGGCGGTGACAGCGTGCGAGACTAGGTTGTCAGAAAATATTGGGAAAGTGCAGTCTGACCTCTCAATTATACACCATGACCTACAGTGTGTATGGGAGAGAGTTGGTGAGGTGGAGACTCGCACCTCCACTTTGGAAGATAAAATAACACCTCTAAGTGTCCGTGTTGACTCTATGGATTCACAACTTACTTCCATACAAAGGAAAATGTCCGACATGGAGGGACGCCTAAGGCGTAATAATGTCCGTTTCGTGGGTTTGCCAGAGAAGGAGGAGGGAACCAATCCTGAAAAATTCCTGGAAAAATGGCTGTCTCATACATTCGGTTCTACCTCTTTCTCATCATACTTCACAATTGAGAGAGCTCATCGGGTGCCATTTAGACCCCTGCTCCCTGGGGCACCACCACGTACTCTAATAGCGAAGTTCTTACATTTCCGTGATCGTGACTCTGTTCTCAGATTGGCCCGCACTAGCAGTCCATTACAATGGAACGGGACTCGTGTTTCTGTTTTCCCAGACTTCGCTATGGAAATACAAAAAGATAGGGCCCAATTTCTCCCAATTAAAAGGCGTCTACGCGATCTTAATATTTCATACGCCATGTTATACCCATCCAAGCTTCGTGTCATTGTTGATGGTGAGACCAAATTCTTCACGACTCCGAGGGAAGCGGCATTGTGGCTGGACCGCCGCAGGCCAGCTAGGGAAGCGCTGGCTAATGATTGTTATCCTGCTTTTTTATCTTGTGTTACACCAATTATACGTGGTTACAAGTTTGCCACATAATGTGTTTCTGTTATAGTGTATATGATTTATGCTCTAACGGTATTGTTATTATGTAGACAAATTATCGTATATCACTAAGGGTCTGATGCTAACATTATATATTCTTAGACATATTCATATTTATGTATAGTATTTGTGTGCAGTAGCATTGTGTCGTATATGGTCAGATCCATATATGTTTTCTCTGCTGGTTAGATACCGGATAATATATATTGCAGTTTCTAAAAATATATTTCTGTTCCCGGGGGAAGACTCCGTGTTCGGAGGCCTCCAGGTGTTTTGTTCTTTGGTTATTATATATTTTGCTCCACTTATCTTATGCAAGCAAGGCAATATATTTTATTGCATTGTTTAGTTTAGATTAATAGCGTGGATAGAGGTGTTCAGGTATAAGGTATGCCTAGGTTGGGTGTGGTATACAGGATGGGGGGTGGTATAGGGGTTGGGTCCATGCTAGTTGTATGGGATAGTGTTTATTTTCTTTTTTTTCTTTTCAATTGTAGTGGTTTCTTTCTATTTTGTGTGGTATCACATACTTATTCTTCATATGATTCTTTGGTTGTTTAAATATTTTTGTAACTGTCTGAATGTCAATTTCACACAATATTAATGTTCTCACTTGGAACGTGAGGGGCTTGAACGATAAGGTTAAGAGATCGCTGGTGTTCAGACAGGTAAAAAAATACGCTTCAGATATAATTTGTCTAACGGAGACTCATTTGACGGGTGGGAGATTGTTGTCGTTAAAGAAGCCATGGATAGGATGGACATATCACTCCTCACATACTTCAGCGTCGCGAGGTGTGTCTATTCTAGTGCGGAAATCCGTTCAGTTCCTTTTGGAAAAGGTGCAGTGTGATGCATGGGGTAGATACGTGTTTTTAAAATGTAAAATTAATTCTATATCCGTATTATTATTGTCAGTATATATCCCACCGCCATACTCCCATGATGTTCTCAAAAAGGTCGCCAAATTCTTGGCCTTTTTCCCGGGAACACCTGCTCTATGCTTGGGGGACTTTAATAACATATTAGACCCTCTGTTAGATAGACATAGAATGTCTGCTCCAGTTACACAGGGGAGGGGAACAGGTTTCTCGAATATGGTTGGAGGAAAGGGCCTAGTTGATGCCTGGAGGGTGAGGTATCCCTCTGTGAGACAATATTCCTGCTACTCATACATACATTCAACATTTTCCAGGATTGATCTGGCTTTAGCTACACCAGATTTGTTTCCTAGAATCCACAAGATAACATATGAGACCAGGGGGATTTCTGACCACTCCCCAATAGCAATCAGTCTGGACTTGGAGGGTCAGAGGGGCCAACAATTTTGGAAATTGATCCGTTTTGGCTGTCACGCATGGGCTCTGGAGCTGAGCTGGAGGCGGAGTGGAAAGAATTTTTTTAATTAAACAGTGGTACAGCATCTGTTTCGGTTTTGTGGGACGCCTTTAAGTCATTTCTCAGAGGCTCTCTTATTCGTAAAGTTGCTGGCTTGAAGTTTTGCTATAAAAAAGTTGAAATGGATTTGGAGGCTTCATGCGAATTGAACAAAAGTCACCCAATACAGTCATAAAACTAGTTGGGTCAGATAATGATGAATATGTACGCACCCCAGATATTGTTGAGGAATTCGTTAAATACTACTCTGGCCTTTACGGGTCTAGGTTGGTCCATTCACAACAGGAGGTGCGTGAATTTCTGTCTGCTGCATCACTCCCGACACTCTCCCCGGAGGCAAGGGATTCCCTTGACTCCCCATTGACATTAGAGGAAGTAGAGGTGGCCCTCAAGTCGTTCCCAAATGGTAAAGCCCCTGGCTTAGATGGGGTCCCCTTGGAGTTATACAAAAAACACTACAAAACATTTATACCTCAACTATTGGAGCTATTTAATCAAATTTATGTAAGTAATATGTTGCCAAATTCTATGTCTGAGGCACTGATAGTTGTCTTACCTAAATTAGGCAAGGATCTTACTAGGACTGAATCATACAGACCCATTTCTCTCCTCACTACAGATGTAAAAATCCTTGCAAAAAATATTAGCCTCCAGGATTAATCGGGTCATAACCCAATTGATTCATCCTGATCAGACAGGCTTTATGCCCGCTAAGTCCACGGCAATAAATTTACGGCGGTTATTTACACACTTACAGATAAAACGTGAGGACCCACAAACCTCTACTATTGTGTCACTGGATGCCGCCAAGGCGTTCGATTCGATTGAATGGATATTTCTCTGGTAGACTATGGAACGTTTTGGTATTGGTCCGGGTTTTATTAAGTGGATAAAACTTTTATATTCGGACCCTGTGGCGAGTGTGTCGGTGAACGGTTTTATTTCCACATCCTTTTCTCTGTATAGGGGAACAAGGCAGGGATGTCCCCTGTCACCCATCCTGTTCGCTTTGGCCATTGAGCCCTTGGCCAGTATGATTAGAAATGATGCTGACATACATGGGTTTCAGCTAGGATCCAGGGAAGATAAAATTGCGCTGTGACTCTTTGTCACGCACTTTGATACCTCTATACCTAAGGCCTTGGAGGTTATTGACTTATTTGGAAAATATTCTGGCTTATTAATTAATTGGGATAAATCATGTATCCTTCCCTTCAGGGGGACTTGTCCTGACGTTCCTGTTACAAATCTTCCCTTGAAATGGGTGAATTCATTTAAGTATTTAGGTATATGGATCTCTAATACCCCTCAACAATATTTGTCACTAAATTTACTGCCGCAAATTGCTTATCTTAAATCTCGTGTCCCAATTTGGAGTAAACTGCCACTAACTTTAACGGGAAGAGTGAACCTGGTTAAAATGGTTCTCCAACCTAAAATCCTGTACATTCTTTGTCATTCTCCGGTGTACATCCCTCAGAAATTTTTTAAACAGATTGATGGCCTTTTATCCTCTCTACTGTGGGCCAACAAAAGAGTCAGGATCAAATTAGATACTTTAACTAGGCCTCGTGATTCGGGTGGCTTGGCATTACCCTTTTTTAAATTGTATTATTTTGCTGCACAATTGACACATGTATGGGAATGGATTAATAACAAGACTGGTGATTCCTTGCCTTCCCTCGTCCTGGCTCACTATAAGACAGGCCTATCTCCATTGCGACTATTGCTGAGTGATAATATACATATAGTTAATATGCCCTTATTTAGGCAAGCCATCACTATCTGGAGACTGATTTCACGTCTCTTACAAGCGGAGGACATAGATCCAGACACTCCCCAGTTGCGCCTAGAGTTTGACGTCCCCAACCATTTCTTCTTTAGATACCTCCAGCTTAGGCATGCCATCAATGCCCAGTTCTCTGAAGTTCCTTTATCTTTACAAGAGTCTCCCATTAAAACTTTATTGCAATCTGCTGGTTCTGACCGCTTAATATCTGGGATTTACTCTAACTTGTTGAGCAGGCATCATAAGTCTGAGTTATTATCTTTAAAACTGCAATGGGAAAATGATATTGGAGTCATGGAGGAGGATGATTGGAGAGCAGCTCTTGCTAGCCCTCGTTTTGCTACCACGTCCGTTAGGATACCAGCAGATACAATACTTTATAATACACAGAGTATATATGACACCCGTCCGATTAATGAGAATAGGGGGCAGGACGGATTAAAAATGTCCTAAATGTAACTCATCTGAGGGGAACTTTTGGCACTTAATATGGTCATGTCCTCTGGTGAATTCCTTTTGGCAGGGGGTACTCCGTGTTATAATTTCTACGGGTATACCTCAAGATATTCTTACTCCTACAACATGCATTTTGGCTGTGATTGATGCAGACAATCGATAACCATGCCATACGATACACTACTAATCTATGTACGCTTGCCAAAGTATGTATAGCAAGGGAGTGGATGGCGACTTCAGGGCCAAACCTGGGAACATGGCTATCCTTGGTTGGGGCGGTTGCTGCACATGAAAAGTATGTTTATACTGCCAGAAATGCAGTGCAGAAATATTATGCTACCTGGGAAAGATGGCTTGATTCTCCACATAGTTGTTCAAGGATGACTGTGTCTAACCTGCTCAGTGCTTAACTCCAGGGACTTACGTTATCATAGTACGTGAATGTTGTTGTGTGAAGGGGTGTTGCCGTATATGTATATGTCAAGTTATATATCTACTGTTTGCTAGTCATGTGAAGGAAGGAATATAATTCACTTGCTATTTAAATGCTGTGAAGTGAGACCACACACATTTCCCTTTTTCCTTTTTTGTATTTAGTAATTTTTTTTTTTTTATTATATTATTTACAATGTTTGTACAATGTAACTTTATTATGCATTTAAAAAAAAAACCACAATAAAAATTATTGGATTTAAAAAAAAAAAAAGGAGAGGAGATAGGCAGTGACAGAAGCCAATAAGAAAGGAGAGGGGAGGGGCAAAGAGTCGATCAGAGTGGGGTGGTTACAGAAGCCAATAAGAAAGGAGGAAAGGGGCAAAGAGCCGATCACAGGGTAGAGAGATAAGGGAATTAAAGAGGTGAGAAGTGAATGTAATCAATCTGACAGGAAAAGGGAGGTGACAGAAGATGATCACAGAGGAGGGAGGGCCGGATGGGAGACTTGATGGAGCATGAAATGTAGAAACGGATCTTAGATCCATAACTTATTTAGGATATAGAGCAAACAAACTGAGATACAGTAAAACTAACAAGTGGCCAACATACTGTGCAGTGCCCCATGAATTCCAGAACCCTGGATGGCGCCCTCTGTCCATTTTGGTGCCAGGAGCTCATGCTCCACTGGAACCACCCTCGCTACACCCCTGCTTAGTGGGTATCTACGTCATGGAAGGAATTTATTCCTGTTTCTAGGTCCAGGGGTTTGGGCTGGGCATTGATGAGTCAGTCAGTGAGTCAGCCAGCACAATTTATATATAATGCTCAGAATTGGCAGAAACCAGTGGGACCTAGGTACACCCATCTACTGTTCGTCTGGCCAAAAGTGGTCTTCATGGAAGAATTGCGAGCAAACAGCCATACCTTCGACGTGGAAACAAGGCCAAGCGACTTAACTATGCACAAAAACATAGGAACTGGGGTGCAGAAAAATGGCAGCAGGTGCTCTGGACTGATGAGTCAAAAAATTTAATATTTGGCTGTAACTGAAGGCAGTTTGTTTGCCAAAGGGCTGGAGCGCTGTACAATAATGAGTGTCTGCAGGCACCAGTAAAGCATGGTGGAGGTTCATTGCAAGTTTGGGGCTGTATTTCAGCAAATGGAGATGGAGATTTGGTCAAGATTTATGGTGTCCTCAATGCTGAGAAATACAGGCAGGTACTTATCCATCTGATTGACTCCAAATTTATTCTGCAGCAGGACAACAACCCCAAACATGCAGCCAATGTCATTAAGCACTATCTTCAGCGTAAAGAAGAACAAGCAGTCCTGGAAGTGACGATATGGACCCCACAGAGCCCTTGATCTCAACATCATCGAGTCTATCTGGCATTACATGAAGAGACAAAGGATTTGAGCAAGCCTACATCCACAGAAGATCTGTGGTTAGTTCTCTAGGATGTTTGGAACAACTTCCCTGCCGAGTTCCTTCAAAAACTGTGTGCAAGTGTACCTAGAAGAGTTTATGCTCTTTTGAAGGCAAAGGGTGGTCACACCAAATATTGATTTGATTTTGATTTTTCGGGCCAAATGTAATAGGGTGAGAGTTTAAAAAATGTGAGAATTTTGCAGTAAACTCTCGCACTTTTTAAACTCGGCCAATGTAGAGTCGAGATCATGCAAACTCACATGTTTTTAGACTCAAAAAACTCTCACGATTTAAGCTCTCATTTAGATGTTTTCCCATTTTGAAGATAAAACTCGACCAATGTGACAGTTTACTGCTAAACTCTCACATTTTCTAAACTCTCATTTGACCCAACATCTGTTAATTCACTTTGCATTTTGTAAATTGATAAAAATATACTATTAACACTTCTATTTTTGAAAGAATTCTTACATTGCAGCATTTTTTCCACAACTGCCTAAAACTTTGGGGGGGTACTATTACATTGCACAATTTCATCCCTCTGAAGAAATCCCAATAGGGAAGAAACGCGTTAGGGCTTTTGGAGATATTCTACACAGCACCTACTGGTTACCCGTAGCCAACTTCTGCTTTTTGCACTATTTATCCTCCCCGCTCAAGGACGGAGTAGAAGATCGGGAGCTCCACTATTGATATTAGTTCTTCCAACTAGTACCTCAGCACAGCTTGTTCTCCCCACAACAGGACGGAGACAGAGATAGGGTGTTCCGCTACCCACATCGGACCCCTCCAGCTAACACTCTCCTTGCAAGGAGACAGTAACGGAAACCAGGAGACACTTACAGCACTCCATTCCGGTGGTTCCCTCCGTAGGAAGACAGAGGTGAAAAGATTTGTCTTTTTACTCTGACAGCCGCATCAGCTGCCATATACCATCCAGCCTGATATCGACCATCTGCCATTGCTTCCCAAATAACATCATTGGCAAGTATATTATACAGCTTTCTTCTTTATAGAGGCTGGAATAACATTACCACTTTAGCAACATTATTGCTTTTACTGCTACACTTATATAGAACATTGTGTCTCTATTCTTTAAACGGAGCTACCTACAACTCAATTACAACAGTGTTTTCATTTCATTTACATTGTGGATTTATTTATTCAAATTTACATTTGCTATTGGAATAAGAACCTAGTAAAATTATCCAAAGGAACTTTCCAAAACCTTAATATCCTTCTAATTTTTTCTGCTGTGGATATCTTATTTCAATTTTAATTTTATTTATCCTACATTTTTTATTATTAAATATCTGCACATTATTTGTATATTTTTATGATGATCATGCTCATCTATATATGTGTTGTTTGTTTATATGTTTTTTAGGACCACAAGGGTCAGATTACTATGTAATGTCAAATGCATATTGATTCTTTTTTTCATATCTATGGGCACATTTAGTTTACAATTACATTGGTTGCCTATGGAGAAGGGAGGACGACACTCATTTTAATTGTAATTAATTCGTTAATAAAAAAAATAAATAAAAAAATCCAGGTGATTTGGGGGGGGGGGGGGGAGTTAAAAACTAGCCAGTTAAGTGGTTAAGTTGACCTTTGTATTCCATAGCGGTATACTGGTTTATATGCAATATGGTAGAATCAGATTTAGTGAATACTCATTCATTAAAGGTTCTCATGCAACATTATTGGTCTGTTAAAGGAATAGACATATACAGCTTACCTTCACACTGTCCTTTATTATTGTGTTTCCATCCATAGCAGCACTGAATTTTGGTTCCATATCGACATAATCCAGGTGTATTTGGAGATGATATGGCCTGTCTATGTATTCTGGAACTACAAACAAAGGTTATTAATTGATATTAGAATAATTCTCTACAAGCAAGATTTTTAGATGTGTATTTTACAACTTGAGATGATCTGGTGCTGAATGGAATAATTATTGTTCAAGAGCAGCTAGCCATAATTGTATTTTATTTTATTTATTTTCTAACAAAAGTGAGCCATTGCTGTTACCTGTGGCACAACATTTTAGAGTTTCAGGGCAGATTTAAACAAGACACGATTGTGGGGGTGAGACTGCAAAGCTGAAGTGTTAGTACCTCCAACTGTGACAAATTTGGCAGGACAGTCCTAGTTTACTGCCCGCAAAGGTACAATTTTCTTTTTCACCCAAAATGGTACTTTCCGTTGGATCAGAGCATGTTTCAGGTGGGATACATACGTCTTGTCGACATTCAGAATGTGATCAATTAGTATGTGGACCCCGTATTGCCAGCTCCTTCAGGTCATCAAGTGCTACTTTAAGCATTTCATGTGCGTCGGCACTACAACTGTCGATCTCCCGGTATTCCTGGATCCCCATAGTGCTTTTTGAAATTCAGAATGTTGAAAAGCCAACTACACACCATCAAGGCTGTATACATAGTAAATATAACAAAAAAACAAACCTGGGGCCAATTTTTTTATCCCCTATAAACTATAAAGGCAGTATAACTGATTGCCTGCTGCCTTCAAAGTATAGGATTACTCTACCCAAAATGCTCTAAATGAATCCAGAAAATGAAGAAGAAAGTGCTGGCAAAACAGTATTATCAGAATTATTCACCAATTATTTCTTTGATACATTTAAAATAAAAAATTATCTAACAAAATATTCTATAACACCGGCCAGTATCAAACTTTATTTCATTCTTAAAAATCAATAATCTTATTTAAAAACTGGCATTAGATGGTTTCGCATACATCAATATTCTTGCTCTTACCTATAATAGATTATTCCCGGTATGGATTCCCAAATCAATTAAAGTATTTCAAAAGACACTTCTAGCTTCAGTTGTTTTCATATCACACAATCAGACAGTTTACTGTTAGAAGGAAGCCTTATTAATCATACACAGTCTTCTGTTATTAACAGTCCTTATTATACCAGCAAAACCAGAGTTGTTAGCAATGCTTTGTTTTCATCATACACATTCATAGATTATTCTAAAGAATGTGAGATAGAGCTGTCAGCACAAGTCTTATTATGATCGTACACAGGCCCTGATTTAGCAGTGTACGCTAGTGCACTGCTAAACGCAGATTCCTGATGTTCGGGAATCTGTGCATGTCCTGTTCTGCCCATGTGCAGAACGGGTATGCGATCCCACTCACAGACTGGCAGTGATTGACAGTCTGCTGCAATTTGTGGGCAGGGAGGGGGCGGCGATGGCCTCCGTTACCTGAAACAGAGGCGTGTCGCCGTTGGGGGGGGGGGGGGGGGGGGAGAGGCCAGGATTTCCTGACTTCTTCTTCTCAACTGTGGCGACTGGCTGTGTGATCCCATGGGTCACCTTATCCGGCCGATATAACGCAGCTCGGATAAGTAATGCACAGGAGGCGTGATGATTCCTGCTGCATTACCATATCTGCAAGGATCGCAATAGCAAAGCTGTATGCGTGCATACATAATATATCTATAGCCTGAACGCAGCTTTGCATTTGCAATCCTTGCTGAATCAGGCCCACAGTCTTTTGGTCAATTGCAAACCTTAGTGCACCAGCAGAGAAGCAGTTAAAAAAGCTACGCTTTTATCATACACATTTGTAGATTATTCTGAAGCCCAAAAAAAATAAAGCTGTTAGTAAAGGTTCACACTCAGACTTTTGTTAGTCACCATTCTTACTGCAAGCAAAGAAGCAATTAGAAAGGCTTTGCTATAATATACATTTTGAAACAGCTTATACTAGAATAAGCTGTCTCCATCTGCAACCCAGAACACAGCAGCATGTGTTTGGCGCTGACAGGTAAGAGGGAGGGGGAGCGGCGTCAGACCCAGGCCCCGCCGGCCCCTCGAACAAACCCGAGTGACGGATCAGGGCTGGGCCTGATTTTCTTCCAATTTTGGAATGTCTAAAAAAAGAGGTTATCATATGGGTAGGAACAAACTATGATAGTCAGGCACGGAAGAACCACTAGATGATCTTGGCAGTTGCCTAGGTGACCAGGTTTTAGGGGGTGCAACCCGGTCACCTAGGCAACTGCCAAGATCATCTAGTGGTTCTTCCGTAGCTGACTCTGATAGTTTGTCCCTACCCATATGCCTAACACACTGAATGAATGACATAATGTGTTTTATTCAGTATATTTTATGCAACAGCAGCTGCTGACATCTAAGTGCAGCAGCTGGAAGTTTTCTGCCTGTGAAAGGTGGTAAACTTGTTACACAGGTGAGGGGTCCAGTCGGAGAGAGCGGAGCCCACTGGCACAGATTATCCTGACATGAGCTGCTTCAGAGTCACAGAAAAACAATGCAGCAGTCTGCATCTGGAATCCTCATCACTGGCAGATCCTGGTGGGGTTTACATGTGCCGCGGGCCCTTGTCTTTCAGAAAACCCTTTTCCCTCAAGGAGACCTCCTCTCTCTGGATGCCAAAAATGGTGTGCAGTATCTGGTTCAGCATGTGTGTCCCTGGCCCACTCCCACCTCTAATTTCCCTCTGCTCCTCCTCCCTGGCTTCCTACATTGGCCAGTAATAGAAGTCAGCCCTCCCCCCCTGACAAAGTTCCCCTTTTTATCCTAGTCTAGTGTCCACCCCTGACTCCATATTCTCTGGCCTCATGCATCAGCATGTATGCTTCTAACTCCTTCCCATGTTTCCCCTCCTTCTTCTACCATTCACCCCTACCACCCACTTTCTTCTTTTGCCACACCATCTCTCCAATCATCTTCCACTTCTCCTTTCTTCATGCATTTCATCCACTTCTTCTGGATGTAATAGGCAGAACCATGGCTAGTGGATGCAGACCTGAAGTGACGTGGCCGAACGGAGATGCAACTGTATTCAAAACTACATAATTGAACCAAAGGTTAGCAGGTAAAAACAACTATTTATATATATAAATTTTTTTAACAACCATTATATTCATGTTTTAGGTGACAGTAGGCTGAGAAAGATATGAAGGAATCAACCAACCAGTCAAGTAAGCGCCCACACCCACCAAGCCACACCAATGATATTAAAGTTTTTTTGAAGGTGAGGTAACGTCTTCCGCATCATCTTATCAGTATAGTTTGTACATTTGCAAGCTGTGATTGTAAGAGAGAAAGATAGAAAGACAGAATTTGTTTAAGGATTGTTTTTAACAGTGCTACAACACACCACATAAGGGCCCCAACTTGATCACACAAGACCCAAATAAAACCCAGGTATGACAATGTTACATACCATACTTACCTTGCTAATAATGTGCTGGACATTCTGGATAGTTAGATAGATAATAGGAATTGTTGTTAGTTAATATATGTATAATACACATATTCATGTCTACTGCATCATCATACAGTAAAAAGTATGACAGTTGCTAAACTGCTTGTGATAATATTAAGCCTGTGATATTGTTATATACATAAGCTATAATTAGCATATAGTATTTTCTAAAGCACATAGTAATTAGTTAAGCAAGCTAGAGAATATTAGAGCAACCCATACAATTAGTAGTAGCATTGTATAGCAGTCGTGAAATGTGATATTATTGAAGTGTAATTTGTGTGATATTGAGACAAACTGGTATTAATTTTTACTTTTTGCCAAAACCACAATATCTTAAGTAACCTTTCAAGTAACGTGCCCCACCATAGCTTTTATGGTAGCGACTTTAGTGTTAAATACTGGTTTATTTTGGCACAAACTCTGGTCTGCTTACTTTATGCTTCTGTGGGAGAAATACTTGCCTCTCTGCTGTTGTATGAAAGAGGGAAGTAAAGAAAGCTGCTAAGAAGAAAAGTGAGGACAACAACCACTCATTCCTGATCCACAAACGGAAGAAAACCAGTGTCTGTGTTAATTAATTTAACACAACATTGTAAATAAACAAATACAATATCTTATTTGGTGTACCAGATATACAGTACATCTCAAGATTTTAATGATAAATCATTGAGATAAGTGTTTTTTTTATTGCTGAGATGAAAGGAGATGGTAAACCAGTCCTAACGTCATACATTCATAATAGTCCAAAAAGTATTATAAACTAGCTTTGGACTACAATAATACAGCATGCAACTGATCAGTATAAGATAACATGTATATTCTTATCATTTAAATCTATCTTGTCAATTAAATATACCAATTGTTTCTACACATAAATGTTCTGCTGCACACTAATATGTTTTGCCAAAAAAAGAAGCTAATTGTTTAGTCGTGGGAACCCTGAATCTGAAGGCTCAGCTATATTCCCACATTAATTCTTCACTACATAACAGACAAAAAGAAAACATCTATACGTAAAGACCTCAGCAGTGCAGTCTACTGCTCACTATACAGAGACCAAGCTATGTTTATTTTAATTTTTTTCCAGGTTTTGCACAGATTTCTATGTATATTCAGAACATACACAGTTTTAATACTATTTTTAACATGTAACCACATATTAGTAGTGAGTAGGTATCACTTCTCTACATTTTAATTTGTAACAAATGTTATATTGGTATTTGTTTGCAATGTAAAGTATTTTCTACTTAGTAGAATATTGGAAAAGTATATATATTTTTTAATGCAAATAAACACAACATATACAACAACATGTAAAGAAAAAAACATTTTTCAAGACTATCCATTAGTAGGGGCGGCCAGACTATTCAAAGCAGTGATCTACACTACTGACAGAGAATCTTTCATGATATATCATTCATAGCATATATTCAAGGCAAGCAGCCTGCAACTGAACTGCTTGCAGTGCATCATATATATTCTGTATATATGGTTAGTCTGTGTCTGTGCTAGATGGAGACTGCACCTCCATAGTGCTGGTGCAATGTTCAAAGATACGACAGAGGGTGCATCATAATGCACAGAGCGGCGGATCAGTGCAGCAGATAGTGGAAGTCTTTGTACAAATCCCATCAGCTGCAGCATTAGCATAAAGACGCAATTGCAGCTGCAATAGTGTGCACCTCTGAATCAGGCCCATAGAAATGTGTGTGGGGGCAAAGCACATGAGGACAATAAGGAATCAATTCAATTAGGGGCAGGGCCGGTGCACGGTTTCTTGGCACCCTAAGCATTTCTTCATCCTTGCGACCCCCCCCACCCTCGGATAGCTACACAAGTCCTTATACAGTGCCCCCAGTAGTGGTCCCTCTATGCAGTGCCCTTAATACAGTGCCCTCAGTAGTAGCACCCCCCCTATGCAGTGCCCCCAGTAGTGACAGCAGTAGTGGTCCCCCCTTATGCAGTGCCCCCAGTAGTGGTCCCCCCTTATGCAGTGCCCCTTATATAATGCCTAGAGTAGTAGTCCCCCCTATGCAGTGCCCCATATATAGTGCCCCCAGTAGTAATCCCCCTATGCAGTGCCCCTAGTAGTGGTCACCCCGATACAGTGCCCCTTACATAGTGCCCCCAGTAGTAGTCCCCCCATGCAGTGCCCCAGCAGTGGTTACACCAATGCAGTGCCCCCAGTAGTAGTCCCCCAGTAGTGGTCCCTTTGATGCGGTGCCCTTTATATAGTGCCCCAAGCAGTAGTAGCCCCGCCCCGCCCCGCCAGCAAGTCCAGACAGGCAGACACGAAAAAAACCAAACACACTTACCTTAATCCTGCAGTACTGACGCCTTTGAAAACTGACGGCTGACACTGCTGCTGAAGCTGTCGAGGAGAGAGGAGGACTCGGAGACAGTCTGTCAGACAGTGTGTGTGCAGCACTCTGACGCTGCAGACAGTTACACACTGTGTGTCAGACTGTCTCTCAGTCCCGACTCCCTCACTAGCGTGGTGGCCGCTGCTGCTGGGCGGACACCGCTGGACGGTCATCTACAGTCTCATGTGACTGTGCCTGCCGGCTGCCGCCCGAGTGGACTAGAGGATAAGCGTGGCTGCGGTCGCCGGGCGGACACCACCGGGCGGTAACCTGCTACAGTATAACTTTATAGTGCAGCGCTACGGCTGGCTTCACAAGTGCCGAAGCCGGCCGCCGAGTGGACATGAATGATTGCTCCTATCCTATGGACCTACAGGGGCGCCTGCTGGCATGGACATAGGGCCTGATTCAGAGCCACTCGCTCTGACAGAGCGCTCGCTCTGAATCAGGGCCGAGCTTTTTCATTTTTGGATCGGCCTCTTGGCCGCTCGCATAGCTGTGGGTGACCACCCACAGCTATTGTGAGCGGCCATGATGATGGTCGCAATGGGCTTGCGACGAGACCCTTGTGGTAGGGTCTCGTGGCCGCAAGCCCCAGAGAGATTTCGGCTCTAACAGAGCCGGAATCTCTCCACTGACATCACTCGTGATGTCAGTGGGGCCGCCCCCAAACAGCAGGCGTTCTCATGGGAACGCCTCCGTTTGGGCAGCCGGCCCGCCCACCAAAGGGGGCGAGCTGTCACTCAACATCGACAGCTCGCCCCCTTTGGTGCGAGACCCGGAGCGACGGATTGCCCGCTCCGTCGTGCGCATGCGCTGTGGGCCACCATCGACCCGGTTGCGAACGCTTAGCGCTTGCGACCAGGTCTGAATCAGGCCCATAGTGCGGTGATCGGCTGGCTTTTCTAGTGCCGATGCCGTTCGTAATTAGGAATGGATATCGATGGTTGATGTTTTGCGGACCATCGATGTTTTTCTTTCGATGTTTGTTGCCATCGAATGGTAATCATTCAATGGTGTTTCGATGGTGGCCTCTTTTCTTTAAAAACTAACTAAAAGCTCTGCCTCCCATGGCTGATGTGTGCTGTGTCTCTGCCTCTGATAACCTTTCTGGCTCATGCTACTCAGCTGCTGGGATCGTTGGAGGCTGTCTCTCACTGCCTCAGACCTGACCCTCCCACCCCGCTTTGCTAGCTCTGATTGGCTCTCTGAGACAGTGAGAGCCAATGAGTGTTCAGCTCTGGCCTTGCAGCAGCAGTCACTCACAGACACACAGAGTAACAGCTACCAATGTTACAACAGCAGAGATGGAGAGTGATTTCTCTGCTGGTGATGTAAGAGTTTCCTTTTCTGTGTGTTATAAGTATATTTTATAAAGTTTTTACACTTCACTTTCTTGTTGCTTTAAGTGCAGCAGCAGCATGGCAGTGACAGTGTGTCTCATTCTCCTCCTCATCCTAAGTCAGCTCTGCCTGCCTGAGCTGGGTTTTTTTTTTTTCTTGTTGCTTCGTGTCCGAGCCCCTCCCCTAACCCCGCCCCTTTACTATTCATATGATTAGTTTTCACCATTAAATGCTTTTGATGCGATGGTTAGTTACCATCGCATCGAAACATTCAATGGTGGAAGCACTGCCATCATATGATGGTGGGCTTCCGATGTCCATCCCTACTCGTAATAAGCTGTTAATCACTGTCACTAACTATACGGCGCCCTCTAGTGGCCGGCGCCCATAAGCTGCCTAATGGAAGCACCAGCCCTGATTAGGGGTGATTCCTGCAATTTAGTGCTCTCCTATATCATATATTCGGTAGCCCATGATAAATAATACAAGCCACCATGGTTCTGTGAACGAAAATAGGCTCATTTAGGGCAATTTAGAGTACCCGTGCAGTTGTCCCAATGCCATTGCAATGACACATTAGGGGCATTGCTAGCAATTAGCCACTTTTTAATCTGACCACACACCCTCAATCAGCTGGCCACACTCTTCATCTTACCCTCAGTAGGCCCCTACCATTGCAATCTCCCTGTGGGCCCTTAATGCCTGAGCATGTTATCACATCCCTGCCCACTTGAGTGGGTGGATCTTGATGTTGCTGTTGTGGTAAGAAATGCTATTCCCAGAAGAACAATTTGCTCTCATAGGAGTTGTCACCCTAATCCTGGAGACTGTGGGATAGTGGGCAACTGTGGTTAATTATTTATGTCAAAGTATTTTTATTATTTTTACATTTAAAAGAGCCAAAATATGCTATAGTCTTTAACTAACAATGTAATAATAGCACATATTTGCTGTGTTAGTATTAAGTTCTGTGGACAGTACTGTCATTACTAAACCACTGACTGACAGCCACACAGCCCAGCACACCTTTCACCAAGATTTTAGGGCAGCCCTCTGTGTAACTGATCTAGAACTGGGAACACATTAGGTCAGTGGTTCCCAAACTTTTTTGAATCATGGCGCCCTAGTGCATTAGAATTTTTTCACGGCACCCCTAAGCCAAAAGTTTGTTATTGAGAAATTCAGAAAAAAATGTAGTGAAGTAAATTGTGCTATCTGTCATCCTTAGGTTTATTTATGTAATGGATGACAGGTTTGCGCTTCTGTTTGTCCACATGTTTACATTACATTGACCATAAATAATTTGATTTGGTGCTGGACCACCAACCGGAGGCACCCCTGCAAGTGTCCTGAGGCACCCCAGGGTGCCGTGGTGCACAGTTTGGGAACCACTGCATTAGGTGAAATGTTTGGCCAAATACATAAGGGGAACATTAAATGGAACATTTTAGAAAGTTTTCCTCATTTCCAGCTAAGAGACATTAAGGTCAATATATATATATATATAAAAAATTTGATTTATATTCTAAACGGAGTCAAACAAAACAAGTAAAAAACCCTGCAAATTTCCATGCTAACTAATACAATGAATTCGCCAAGTACATAAATGGGCCGCGGGGATGCTGAAGTTCATTTATCTACTAAGGTCTCCACAAGGGAAATGTAGATCTTGGGAAGATTATGCAGGAAATAGCTGGAGTGGTGTTAAAGTGTTCCGTTACACGGAGTTTTCTCTATGGCTTCCTAATATTAGTTTGTAGATGCCTTCAAACCAGCATATTTCAGTTAAAAAAATAAACGTCATGATTATTATATTTTCATTGGACATCTGGATTCCCTCACATTACCCGATTGTTGATGTACAAAAAGCTTGTTACTTCAAGGGCTCTTTTAAATCAGCTTTTCTGAAAAAATGGGTTTCGAAAAAAGTCCATACACATTATAATTATTGATGCTTGATGTGTAGCAGACATTGCTTTATAGATGCAGAAAGAATTAATTTATTTACATTGATATAGAAGACAAGTCTTATAACAAAAATTGTGTGTAACACTATGATTCAGTGAAATTGTTATGCTTTATTTAAATGGAAAAGGTTCTGTGATCTGTACCAAGATAGATGATATCCTGAAGATGAAATAGACATGAAGTGGGTGCAGTAGTGTATCTATAATGGGTGCAGTCCAGGGGGGCCCCGCACCGCACACACTGCACCCATGTTATTTTAAACTCACCTGTCCGTGGTCCCGCGTCAGGTGTCAGCGCTGCTCAGAACACTGGAACATGGCCGCCGTGGCCATTTTTCCGGCGTTCTGCACATGCGCAGTAGACTCCGGGCACACTCTAGTGCCCAGAGTCTACTAAGGCTTCGGTGGCTGGCCAGCTGCATGAGTCGGCTGCCGGCCACCGTGGAGAAAGGAGGGGGTCCCGCACGGGAGGTGCACATGGGTCCCCTCCTCTCTTAAGACGCCCCTGAGTGGGTGGTATACAGGAGGCTGGCCCAGGGAAACCTCCCTAAAACTTGGGACTACATTATTGAAGGGTAGACGAGTATATGTTAATATTGTACACCCATCAGCCATAACATTAAACCACTGAAAGGTGAAATGAATAACATTGATTATCTAGTTACAGTGACACCTGCTATTAGTGCAAATGGCTATAAGCAGCAGTAAGAAATGATTTAACACCTAAATGTATAAAAAAAACACATGCAGGGCCAGGGGCTCCAAAAGGAGCCAGGCCCTGTAATGCAATAGTAGCGAAGGGATCGCATTGGCGGACACTTCACCATTATATAGGGACCCCTGGCGCGCTACTGCGCATGTGCACTCTGCTACCACGCATGTGCAGCATCCATTATCGGGAGGGTTCTGGAGGATTCCTCTCCCTGTAAGTTCTGCAAAGTTTAGCTTTGTAAATCTGACAGCTTTGCAGCCCCGATAGAAAGCTATGGGAGCTCCGGCTGCTGTTGGAAATAGAGGGACTGCGGCAGATATGGAGATATCTGCTGCAGACCTTCCTTCATACGTACAGGTAATATTTATTATTTGCGAGTATCCCACAAAATCACCCGTTTTCGAGGCATATGCTGCAAATATTATTTGATAAAAAGGCCCCATAAAGTGATATGTGTAGCCAGGGCCATTTCTAGGGTCTGGGACTCCCAGTGCGAACCCCCCGAGAAGCAGTAGTTATTAATTTGGGAGTGGCCTCATTATAAAGGGGAGTGGTCTCAAATAAAAAGACCACAGAATGTCAACTGCTGTGACTGCTGAGCCCACGGGTGGCTAACAAGTCAGAGGCAAAGAGTCAAAAAATATCTGTAATCAAATTAAAGAGTCAACAGCATGCACCTAAGGTGCACACTCAAAAATGGGGCATGGCCTAATGGTCACAAGGCCACGCCCCATTTTTGTGGGCACGCCTTTGGTATGACATTTGCAGGAGTTGCCTTGTGTCACACCCCCATTTTTAGTCACGCTGGAGGAGAGCCCAGCACATTGAAAATACAAACCAGATCCACATAAAATACACTGAAACAAGCCATATCCACATAAAAGACACTGAAAAAGCCACGTCAGCATAAAATACACTGCAACAAGCCACTTCCACATAAAATACATTGAAAAAGCCAGAGCCACATAAAATATGTTTTAAAAACCACATACATTTTGAAATCCAGAACCACAAAAAATACATTGAAAAAGCAAGATTCACATAATACTTCACATACTTCAGCTCCTCCGTGTGTCACTCCACCCACCTCCCTTGCCATTCCAGCCCACATTCATGTGTCATTGCAGTCTTCCCCATGCCACTGCAGCGGCCCCTCATGTGTCACCCATGCAACTCCCCACGCCCTCCCCATCCCGAGTTACCTCAACAGCCCCACTCTGCCCTCATAAGCATGAAAGAGGGCATCATCCCACCAGCTCTCAGGCTGCCCCCTCCCACCCACTGGCTCTCAGGCAATAGTGCCCATTATGCTGTGTCCCCTGTAGTTTTGCACCTTATGCAGTGCCCCCTGTATTTGTGCCCCTTATGCAGTGTCCCCTGTATTGTGTCCCGTATGCAGTGTCCCCTATAGTTTTGCCCATATGCAGTGCCCACTAAAATAGTGGCCCTTATGCAGTGCCCCTAATGTAGTGCTCCTTACGCAGTGCCCCCTAAAGTAGTGCCCCATATGCAGGGCCCCCTAAAGTAGTGCCCCTTGTGCAGTGCCCCTTGTAGTTTTACCCCATATGCAGGGTCCCCTAAAGTAGTGCCCCTTATGCAGTGCCCCCAGCTCAGTACTTACCTCACCACGCTGACGCAGGCTCCCGCAGAGCCGGTGCCTCTGACTGGATCTGACTAGATCCAGCAGGTGCATAGGGCAGGCTCGCTCCTCACATCGCAGGTGATGTCATGACGTCACCCACGCAGTACATCACTGTGAATGCTGGCCTCTGAAGAAATCGGAGGCTTCTTTATTCTCCGAGTGCCACAGAGGCCAGCATTCACAGTTCCAGGGAGCCGCATGACAAAGTAGGGGTCGGAGGCGGAGCGCTCCCTGTGATTGCACAAGTCGTCTGCCCCCAGAAACGGCCCTCTCTGCAGCTTCTGTTAAAATGCTGCCTGATGTAACTAAGGTAGAAATTCTAGATCTTTTTCATCTCAACTAAAGATTTTTTTTCAAGGACTTTCACAGTCTTTGCTGCAGTCGCGCCAAACAGCCCCTCAGTGCGCCAGGTCCCATGATACTCTGCTAGCATCTGGCATCTATTTAGCATCTATTTTTGCTGCAAAACGACTGGGACGCACCAGGAGATTGTGCTAAATAGCTTGATATGCAGCACTTGTATATCTGTGTCTGAATCTGTTTACAAAGTACTACCATGCAGCGGCCTGACTAATGCCAGGCATCTCGCGCTGCATGGCATATTTAGGCTAGATGTATGAGGACCTATCTGTATATAAGTAAGGTATACAAGTGAGATGAGTGAGATTTCAGCTATTGTATAGGTGTATTGTAGCTGTCTGATATACTCATAATTACAGTTGCGGCACGTTAAAAACAATTTTTTAGTAATAAACTTTAGGTATAGAGTAAAACATAAAGTACAGAAAATATACAATGTAACAAGCAAAGTACCACTGAGAAGCAGAAAATATTTAATGCAACAAGTGAGGTAACACTGAGGGAGGAATCTAATTAACTTTAGCCAGCAATTCAGTTAGCGGGGTTAACCCTGCGCATCATTTCCCCTAGATGGACTTTTCTTTGCGGCTTCAGGAGCTGTGAGGAAAAGTCACCATCAGTGAGAAAAAGGCACCATCAGGGGTCTCATGCAGCATACACACGGTCAGATTTGTCAGATCTGTCAGATGAACGATTGAACGATTTGAATGATTTTACCAAAGATTTGAACGATTTGAACGATTGAATGACTTTTGACTGCATTAAAATGAATGGAATCGTCCAAGTCTGACTGCAAACAAGTCAGATGTTAGATATCGTTATCTGACCATCGGGAACGCGCATCGTTCAAATCGTTCATCTGACAGATATGTCAGATATGTCAGATTTTCCTTCAGATATGAACGATTGAACGATTTTTTAAATCGTTATCATTCAGATCTGAAGAAAAATCTGACCATGTGTATGCACCATAACGCGTGGGGAAAGCCATCGAATCCGCAGTTTAGGCGGAATCAGTAGGTTTCCACACATTAGCCCCTGATTTACCGTGCAGGGAAATTGGATTCCCCATGAGAGTACAGAGGAGTTTTGAGAGGGTGGTGCTACTGGAGAAGCAGGAAGTGAGATCTATAACTTTGGCAATGTGTCAATAAAGTTTATTGAAAAAAACAAAACCTGTCTCTGTTTCCTCTGCACAGGAAGGAACTCCGGACACATGGTGAGTCCAGCCCTTGCTCTACTACCTATAACGTCAATGGGGACGATGACTTAACGTTCACCCTCCTCGGCAGGTCTGTTATTGATATCAATCGTGGTAGCCAGCTCCTACTTTATAGCGGTTTGCAGGCGAAGCAGGAGCGGCTTTTACAATGCGGTAAATGCCCCCTTAATACATAGACCCCCTTATTGTTGTTGGGCCTTATTCAGAGTTGTATTCAGAGTTGTACAGACCTGATGCGTTTCTGTACAACTCTGATGGTGGTCGATCGGGGCATGCACAGGATCTGTACTGTGCATACTGTATGCCGATAAGTGTCTGCGAGATTGTTGCATAATTTGCACGCTGCGGCCATTTGGCGGCGGGGCAGCGACGGTGACCGTTTTAAAAAACAGTGACCTGGCACCCCTGTTTTGTAGGTGTGTCGAGGCCAGGGTCTGCGTCTTCCCACTCAGATTTCCTGGTCCCGGCAGAGAAGTTCTGGCGGCCACTCTAAGTAAGCACACTCAGTGTAGCTTAAAGCTCACTAGGTCGTCAGTCGCTCGGCTGACCCGCCAACTTATCTGATGATTAGTAAGTGTATACAAACCTAACAATCGGCTGCCCGATGTGCCGGGCGTGACAGCTGTCAATCACCGCCTCGTCCCTGCAGCATGTGTACAGGCGATTGGCGGGTCATCCATAAACACAGCAGATGACCAATATATCTTTCAAGTATATCGGCCATCTGCTGTTCTGCATAGCAGATCAGATATGTTTGTGAACTACGTCGTTCACAGATATGTCCACTTTACACACCCGGCAATGCACTATAGATATATTGCCCATTCAATAGAACGGGCGATATATCTATTAGTGTGTACCCAGCTTAATCTTACACAGATGGCTGCCCGGTAGTGATCCGATGCTGCGTCTTCAGACACAGCATTCAGATCTGCAATGCTGGCAATGGCTGTCTTTAGGCTTCAGATGCCTTCTGCGGCATTAGCATTTTTTTCGCATGCAAATAGCGCACAACCCTGAATGAAGACTGTTAAGCGCAAGCATGCCCAAGCAGTTAATGACTGCCAAGACATGCTGGGACTTCAATAGACTTCTGGTATTTTTATAGGATTGCTTAGTTTTTCTCTAACTCTATTGCCTCAGCCTCATGACTCAGGGGGTTTGGAAGAGCCCGACTGCTATGCAGCATGTGGTTACTTTGGTCTGGTGGGTGTGCACAACTTTTTGTGCACCCACATTCTGACAGAACTGCACGTTGCGGATATCCCTGATACAGCGTGGGTAGACTAGCCAAGCATAGCCTAATGCTAGTTGCTGCTTTAGCGGGGTGATCATATGCCTTGTGTATCCCCACATTAACAGTAACAACACAGGCTAGAAGTACTTTATTTATTCTTTCTATTTAAAAAAATATAATCAAACTGCTGATTGCTGAAGTACAGTTGCGGTTCTGATTTTCTATAAAAGTAACATACTTATGGTGCATACACACGATCAGATTTTTCCTTCAGATATGAACGATAACGATTTAAAAATCGTTCAGTCGTTCATATCTGAAGGAAAATCTGACATATCTGACATGCCTGAACGATGGACGATCAACGATGCGCGTTCCCGTTTGTCAGATAACGATATCTGACATCTGATGGGTTTGCAGTCAGACTTGGACAATTCCATTCATTTTAATGCAGTCAAAAATCGTTCAATCGTTCAAATCGCCATGGTGGTGGAGTTGGGGTCCTTCTATCCACCAGTTACTCATACCAGCTAATACCCTCTGAACCATCCCTTACATTCCCCACATTTGAGGTTCATGCTATACGACTCTTCCAACCAGTAAACCTCAGAGTAGCTGTCATTTACCGTCCCCCTGGCTCTCCCTCCAAATTCCTTGACAACTTCGCTTCCTGGCTCCCTCACTTTCTCTCCTCAGATCTTCCCTCCATTATCCTAGGTGATTTTAATATTCCTATTGACATTCCCACAGAATCCTCTGCAGCTAAACTCCTTACCCTCACCTCTTCATTTGGTCTCTCCCAATGGACCTCCTCACCCTCCCATGTGAGTGGGCACTCACTTGACCTGGTCTTTACGCACCGTTGTGATATTTCTGATTACTCCAATTGCCCATTCCCCCTCTCTGACCATCACCTTCTCTCTTTTAACCTATCCCTCTCTCCTTGCCCTCCTCTAACTCCTAAGGCTACCATTACTAAGCGTAATATTGAGGCTATTGACACTGTTGCTTTTTCCTCCCTGCTGGACTCTCTTCTCTCCCCTATCATTTCTCTCTCCTGTCCTGAACAAGCTACTTCCCTGTACAATTCCTCCCTTGCTTCTGCTCTTGATTCTGTTGCTCCAGCAATAACCACTCACCCTCGCAGATCCACACCACAACCCTGGCATTCCAAATGCACCAGATACCTACAAAAGTGTTCAAGAATTGCGGAGCGTCAGTGGAGAAAGTCACGCTCTAAGGCTGACTTCCTCCATTTCAAATTTATTCTCTCCTCCTACAGTGCTTCCCTGTCTCTCTCCAAACAAACATATTTCAAGAACCTCATCTCCTCCCAGTCCTCAAACCCCCGGCGTCTCTTTGCCACTTTCAACTCCCTACTCTGCCCTTCCCCTCCTCGCCTTCCCTCCTCGCTCTCTGCCCTCGACTTTGCCACCTACTTTACATCTAAAATTGACTCCATACGTGAGGACATCATATCCCATCAGACCCTTAGCACTCCTCTCCCTCCTTGCCCTTACCACCCCTCCCCTTCTGTCTCACCAACTCTGACATCCTTCTCCCCTGCTTCTGGAGAGGAAGTCTTGGCCCTCATCCGGTCCTCCCCTCCTTCCACCTCCCCTCTTGACCCTAGCCCTTCCCGTCTCCTCTCCCACTTGTCTCCTTCTGCCTGTTCCCATCTGGCTCACCTCCTTAATCTTTCCCTATCATCTGGCACTGTCCCTTCTGCATTCAAACATGCTCTTGTCTCCCCCATTCTTAAAAAACCTACCCTTGATCCTAACATACTTTCAAACTATCGACCCATCTCTCTTCTCCCTTTTGCTTCCAAACTCCTTGAGCGTATTGTCTACAACCGCCTTACCACCTTTCTTTCCTCCCACTCCCTCCTTGACTCATTTCAATCTGGCTTCCGATCTCTCCACTCCACGGAAACTGCCCTCACGAAAGTCAGCAACGACCTCCTTGCTGCCAAATCCAAGGGTCACTACTCTCTGCTCATTCTCCTTGACCTCTCTGCTGCATTTGACACTGTAGACCACCCTCTCCTCCTGCAAATCCTTTACTCTCTCGGTTTACGTGAAACTGCCCTCTCCTGGCTTTCCTCCTACCTCTCTGATCGTTCCTTCGCTGTGTCCTCTCATGACTCCTCTTCCCCTCCACTTCCACTAAAGGTAGGAGTTCCCCAAGGTTCTGTTCTTGGACCTCTCCTTTTCTCCCTATATACATCCTCTTTAGGTGAACTCATTAACTCCTTTGACCTCCAATATCATCTCTATGCAGATGATACTCAAATTTACCTTTCCACCCCTGAGCTCACCCCTGAGCTCCTTACCCGTATCTCCAACTGTCTCTCTGCTGTCTCTTCGTGGATGTCCCAGCGCTTTCTTAAACTTAACATGTCTAAGACTGAGCTGATCATCTTCCCACCCTCTTCCACTACATCACTTTCCACAATTTCGTTATCTATTGATGGCACAACTATCTCCTCTAGCCCCAAAGTGCGCTGTCTTGGAGTTATCCTAGACTCCTCCCTCTCCTTTAAACCGCACATTCAGCACATCTCGCAGTCCTGCCGTTTTCACCTAAAAAATATCTCCAGGATTAGACCCTTCCTCACCCAGGATGCCACTAAAACCCTCATCCACTCACTGGTCATATCCAGATTGGACTACTGTAACCTTCTCCTAGCTGGCCTCCCAGTCTCTCACCTCTCTCCACTACAATCTGTTCTCAATGCTGCTGCTCGGCTCATCTTCCTCTCCAGACGTTCTATATCTGCTTCCCCTCTCCTTCAAGCCCTACACTGGCTCCCCTTCCCCTTCAGATGCCAATTCAAGGTTCTTACATTCACCTACAAAGCCCTCACCAAATCCTCTCCCGCATACATTTCTGACCTTCTCTCCCTTCACACTCCCACCCGCCCACTTCGCTCAACTAATGCATGCCGCCTCTCTTGCCAACTGATTACTTCCTCCCACTCCCGCATCCGAGATTTTGCCCGTGCTGCTCCCTACCTTTGGAATGCTCTCCCTCTCCCTATCAGACTCTCCACCTCTCTACAAATCTTCAAACGGGCTCTCAAGACCCACTACTTCATCAAGGCCTTCCAGCACTCCTCCTAACCCACCTCATGCTCTTTCCTTCCTATCTTCCCCTTCTGTGTCACGCCTGTCTGTCTGCCCCTCCCCTTAGAATGTAAGCTCTCATGAGCAGGGACCTCTTCCCTCATGTGCTTCTCTTTACATTTTCTTCTACTCTCTACTCCCCATTAGGGCACCTAACACGGGACCGCCAACTCCCGGCAGCTTATTGTGAGTGCTTTAATCACTATTTCAGCAATGTATATAAGTTGTGTCCCTGTCCTGCACTGTAATGTACTGTAAGTTACTTGTTTCTTGTTCACTTATTAGTTCTATGTACTATGTAAGGCGCTGCGGAACACTTGTGGCGCCATATAAATAAAGGATAATAATAATAATAATAAATCGTTCAAAACTTTGGTAAAATCGTTCAAATTGTTCAAATCGTTCAATCGTTCATCTGACAAATCTGACAAGTCTGACAAATCTGACCGTGTGTATGCTCCATAACTAATAAAGTGATGGAAAATGGAAGTTAAGCAACACATGTGAACAAGCAATGACAAACATCTGAGGATAACCAGCAATATTCATCCGCAACATCTAGAAACTGTATTTAACCTCACTGTCCTGGACAATGTTTCTTGATAAGTTTAAGTGTCTGTATTTTCCTTTAGTTCTCTGTCACTTATTCTTGATAATAAGTTAATTTATTATTACCAGTTATTTATATAGCACACTCATTCAGACCCGCTCGCTAGATACGTTCGCTCGCACCCTGCTTATGCAAATTCAACGCACCCCCAGCAAGGCAGGCGATCGCACGGCAAGGCATTAGCACGCCCACTATGTCTTGGCGTGCGATCGCTTTGTGTATGCAGACGCCCACCAGCCATTCATAAGACGCCCTCTTGCACACATCATCTCCTGGAAGTGCATGAAAACAATGGTACATCGAGCACTATCGGATGAGATCGCAGCGCTTGAGATTGACTATACCAGTGGAAAATGCAGGATTTCTAGAGGGGGGGGGTTTCCAAATGCTTGATTTTAGAGCGAGTTTGGCCAGTCCATGAAGTGGACATCATTAACACTTAAACAGCTATAACATGTGTTATACAAAGTGCAGTGTATGTCATAATTCCGACATATACAGGGCCAGCAAACATAGTTAACCCATTAGATGTGCCACTAGGGCAATCCAGCCTGAGCTGAATGTTTATATTTCAAATGTGGCATCATTCCAGAGCACTGAAGAAAAATGTGGGTGTTTGGGGGAGTGGCAGAAGATCCTAGCACTGCCCTGTACATATATGTACACATTTGTTTCCTTGTGCACTGGATAGTGTATGTTATACAGTATTAATAATCAGTGGCGTAACTAGGGTATTTGGAGCCCAGGGCAAATTTGAAAAGGGAGCCCCCCCCCCCCCCCCCCGCGCGGTGAAAGAATGGGCGTGGTCACTTAAAATTGGGGCGTGTCAACATGACACACCCCTTTATTTTCACACTGAACATTCCTATCCATATGCACCTTAACCCCAGTAGTACCCCTTATACAGTACCCCCAGTATGGAGTTGTGGTCCCTCTTATGCAGGCCCATAGTAGTGCCCCTTATACAGTATCCCCAGTAGTGGTCCCCCCAAATGCAGAGCCCCATGTAGTGTTCCCCCTTATGCAGTGCCCCCAGTAGCAGTCCCCACAATGCAGTGTGCCCAGTAGCGGTATCCCCTTATGCAGTGCCCTTTATATGGTGCCCCAGTAGTAGTCCCCCCCCCTATGCAGTGCCCTTTATATAGTGCCCCCAGCAGTAGTCCCCCCCATGAAGTTTTCCCAGTAGTGGTCCACTTATGCAGGCACCCAGTAGTGATCCCCCCTATCCAGTGCCCCCTGTAGTGGCCCTTCCTATTATTGCCCCCAGTAGTGGTCCCCCGAGTGCAGTGCCTCTACTAGTAGGCCCCTTTTATAATGCCCCCAGTGGTAGTTCCCCCCCAAGTAGTAGTCCCCAGTAGAGGTTCCCCCTCCCGATTAAGTGCCCCCAGTAGTAGCCCCCCCAGTAGAGGTCCTCCCAATAATGGTGCCCCCACCCCCAGTAGAGGTCCCCCCAATAATGGTGCCCCCACCCCCAGTAGAGGTCCCCCCAGTAGTAGCCACCCCCCTCCCCTGTTCTGCAGATAGGTTAAAAAAAAATAAAAAATGTATATATATAAAAACATCCTTACCTGAATCCACGCTGCTACTGCTGCTCCAGTCTGCGACGCCGCTCCCGCCGCCGCCCGTCACCGCCCGCCAGTCCTCCCGGACTGGCGCGCTCAGCATTATGGGACAGACGTCATGACGTCTGTCCCATTACCCACTGCAGGAGCCGGACGGAAGTCCGGCTCTTGCAGTGGGTGCTGCTGCAGTCAATGAGAGTCTATCTGACTCTCATTGGCTGCTGTTTAACACACGCATCGCCGCCAGCGCTGGCGGCGATGCGTGTGTTATGCACAGCCTGAGCCCGCCTCCTGGCGCTATTGGGCAAGCGCTCAGGGGGAGGGAACGGGCTCAGGTGTGCAGCACAGGACCGGCGCTGGAAGCCTAGCGCTGGTCCTGTGTAAATGTGTAGCGCTGACCACACTCACTGCGGTCGGCGCTACACTGGCTAACTAGGGTGGGCCGATACCGTGGCCGGCAGCACCCCCCCGCGCCGCCGGTCCCACGGCGCCCAGGGCACGCACCCTGCCCGACCCCCCCTAGTTACGCCACTGTTAATAATTTTCCCTATAGATGGTCTATAGTAACCCCTAACAGTGCACATTTTCCAGATTCCACATTTTCTAGTTGGTGCAAAGGTGCATTCATTACTGGATGTGTTGATTATTTCATAGTAAAATTTAATTATATACTGGTATAGTAGTCATGGTGGGGAAGGGGGTTTCCAGACAACCGGAAACCCCCCCTGCGTTTGCCTATGGACTATACCCTGCCGCAAGCACTTCAGTGTGTAATCCCACCAGGTGACCTGTACTATGAGACGTGCCTTTTAATTATGCACGCCCCTGAAACGGCATTGAAACACTCAGGCACCCTGCGTTCGTACCTCCACTCCCCCGTTTCTAGTGGCCTGCCCCTGTCACCACCCACAAATGCCCTCTCCTGTCTCTCATTCAGCTGGGCTGTCTAAGCTGGCCGAGCGACCGCTTCCCGATCTCTTGCAGTGTTTCGCACACGCGCATCGCGATGCGTACACATGCGCAAAAAGCGACAATCGGCCAGTTACGAGCGAATGCATCCTAGCAAGTGGGTCTGAATCTGCTCCATATTCCACAGTGCTTTACAGAGAATATTTGACCATTCACATCAGTCCCTGCCCCATTGGAGCTTACAATCTATGGGTCTCATCCAGACCCGCTCACGAGCGCAGGACGCTCGCAAGCGGGTCTATGATACCCAAATGCGCATGCGCACGACGGAGCTCCCTCCGTCATGCGCATGCGCGAGACCCGAATAACGATGGGTCTCGCACCAAAGGGGGCGTGCTGTCGATGGTGACTGACAGCACGCCCCCTTTGGTGGGCGTGCCGGGGGCGTGGCTGCCAGACCTTGCGGCAGCAAGGTCTCGTCGCAAGCCCGATGGTCGCGATGGTCTTGACCATCGCGACCATCATCATGGACGCTCGCATAAGCTGTGGGTGGTCACCCACAGCTATGCGAGCGTCCAAGAGGCCGCTCCATTTTCAGGTAGGAGGGCCTTGATTCAGAGTGAGCGCTCTGGTCAGAGCGTCCGGCTCTGAATCAGGCCCTATGTTCCCTACCATATGCAAACACACTATTTTTATTTTTTTGGGGGAGCCAATTAATCTATCAGTATATTTTTTGAGTGTGGGAGGAAACCGGAGTACCCAGAGGAAACCCACACAAGCACAGGGAGAATATAGGACGTGGTGGGAATAGAACCCATGACCTCAGTGCTGTGAGGCAGTAATGCTAACCATTACATCGTCTGTGCTGCCCTAAGCAAATGAAACAATATTTACAAATCTTTTTTCATTATTATCCATTCATGGAATTATCTTAAGAATTAAACCAATTGTCATTGCACCCCTTTATCAATATTGCCCGTCACTACTTCACTCCCCTCTGATTAACACTCACAAACTTCATTCATATCTTTAGTCCTTAACTGTAATAACCTCAAACTGTTCTCACATAGGGCTCTATTTATCAAACAAAAAAGGTTGATAAATAAAGGGGTCCTCCTCTCCAGGGCATCCCAGGCCTAGGCTGATAGTCCGGGGCTATCCCCTGTACCCCTGAGTGGTGGGTACCAGGTTGATTATGTAGTGTAGTGCATTTGAAAGTGTTGAATATATTGTCTTTTGCTGTGAAACTGCAGGTCCCAGCAAGCCTGCCCCGCATGCTGGTACTTGGAAACATCTGGTATAGGTAAGTATGTGTGAATGGGTAGGTGTATGGCTATGTAATAAAGTTATACTTGGCACGGTGTGTGTGTTTTATCTTTCTTTAACTATTTATTTTACAGTGGGGGTACAGGTGCCGTCCGTCTGATGGCACTTGTAGTTCCGCAAGTGCCAAAGGGCAGCATGCTGGTACCTGTAGTCCCACTGTAAAATACAATAGTTTACTTACATTTCCCCACTTTATTACCCCCGTACCCAACGCTCCATGGGTGCGGGCTTCAGACCATGCCTGGGCTTAAAGGAGGGGGGACCCCACCTCCCCTGAGATCCCCGGCTTGGCCTGACCGGCTTGGGCTGATAATGCTTTGGACCCAGAGCCCCGATGAAAGGGTCTCCGGGCTGTATATATATTTAAACCAGGACTGGCCCTGCAGCCTGGTGTTGGTTTCTAAATTACGGGGGAGCCCTACACATTTTGTTACCTGTAATTTTAAAAACCAAGACAGGCTGGCAAGCCTAAGGCTGGTTAAGCTTTAGTGGGGGGGGGGGGGGGGGGCTATGTCATTTTTTTTTTTTTACTTTCAACCCGTTTTTTTTACAGGTACAACACAAGCGGCTTACACATATCTCACTGATATGTGCAGGCTCCTTGCTCGGGACAGTTTTGCAGAGAGAAGACACTGCAATCTCGGGTGAGTCATCTCCTGCAAAACGTGCTACTCGGCAGAGAAATCTCGTTCTGCTTCACCATCGGTCATCTCACTCTCAGCTAAACTCCCTTCTTTGTATATTTGCGAGTCTCAGGAGCTTCAAATCACCCGAGTTTAGGTGAAGCTAATCGAGTTGAAAAAAAAAAAAAACTCTCCCAGACTCGATTCTTAGTAAATTTACCCCTAATAGTATTCCTTATTGCTGCGTTATGGAATGTTACTTAACCCCTACAGTATTCCTTATTGCTGCGATATGGAATATTACTTAACCCCTACAGTATTCCTTATTGCTGCGATATGGAATATTACTTAACCCCTACAGTATTCCTTATTGCTGCGATATGGAATATTACTTAACCCCTACAGTATTCCTTATTGCTGCGATATGGAATATTACTTAACCCCTACAGTATTCCTTATTGCTGCGATATGGAATATTACTTAACCCCTACAGTATTCCTTATTGCTGCGTTATGGAATGTTACTTAACCCCTACAGTATTCCTTATTGCTGCGATATGGAATATTACTTAACCCCAAAAGTATTCCTAATTGCTGCACTATGGAATGTTACTTAACCCCTACAGTATTCCTTATTGCTGCGATATGGAATATTACTTAACCCCAAAAGTATTCCTAATTGCTGCACTATGGAATGTTACTTAACCCCTACAGTATTCCTTATTGCTGCGATATGGAATGCTAGTTAACCATAAGAGATCCGAGAAGTAAACAAAAGGATCTTTAGCTAAGTGTCTATATCACATCATATTTTCTGAGTGTATACAACAGTTACTTATGCATGACATGACCTATACATGTTGCATCCATCTATTTACCTCTTTGCAATATGATACATACAGTACATTATGAGCAGCTGTTTTTTGTACAATATAAATACACAGCAATTCTTGGAGGTTACTCATTATTCTCTAATAGCACCAATTATGGGATTATTGAAGTCTCTAGCACATAAGAAAAAAATTTTTTATTCAGCACTATGATCTACTACTCTAGAAACACATCTGTAGTTACCACATCACTGTTATTGTTTATCTGAGCTGGTGCAGGTACACAGTGGAATTTTTGGCAATGTGCACTATTCCTGTTGCACGATGCAAAACCAGCTTTGGACCTATCATGTGATTTATGGGATTACCAGATGACAGTGTCTGCAGAAGAAGAGAATTGTGCTCAGACAGTGGGGAGGAGATGGTCAGAATGATTACTCCAGTGCTCCTAGTTTTGTAGAACAGTACACAACTACATTTTCTTTTCATATCTTCCACCTTTATAGATCTTTGAAACAGGACAGACATTGATGAGTGTGTGGCCACACCCCCATTGCATTCTTACCCACCTTTGTTTTTCTCTCCCCGGGAGAAGCCAGGGGAAGAGAAGCAGGAGGGTGACGACGGGGGTCGGGGCCTGACGATTTGTGTAATTGAACTCCGCCCCTTAGTGGTAAATTGCCACAATTGGCTCAAATTTAAATAGGGGTGGGGCCAAACTTCACGATTCATGCAGAATCGCGTCATTAAGCCCCGCCCCCTACATGGAGACCCGGGATCGCCCCAGAAATTCTCCCCATTCTGCCCACTTCACTAGGAAGTGGGCAGAATGTGGGAGAAATGCCTACTCTACCAGGGGTGCGGGGAGTTACCAGAAAACTCGGGAGTCTCCCGCGACTTCCGGGAGAGTTGGCATGTATGAGGGCCCATTGGCATTCCTCAATATACCCATTCATTGTTGTGCCCAGCAATGGCAGCTGTGCATGGCACCTGTTTACTAATAGTCTGCATAAGACATACCTCCCAGCCAGGGTTGTAACAGGGCTTAACAGCGCATGACGTCATGACATTACATATACCCAGAAGTGCAGCAGTGCAGGGTGCCTGCCTATAGAGTCCTAAGGATGCTAGGGGCGGCACTGCCACAGCTCAAGTGCGCAGAAGCAAGTGATGTTTGGGAATCTGCGCATGTGCAGAACGGGTCTGCGAGTACGCTTGCAAACTGACAGCAGACTGTCAGTGATTGACAGTCTGCTGCCATTTGGGGACAGGGAGGGGACGACGACAGCCTTCCATTACCCGAAACGGAAGCGTGTTACCGCTGTTGGGGGGGGGGGAAGAGGCCAGGATCTCCGTAGGGTGACAGAGATTTCCTGGCCTCATCCTCTAAACTTTGGCGGCCGATGGTACGCAGATTAACTGATGCTGCGTTGAACAACGCAGCTCGGTTTAATAATGCACAGGGGGCGTGATGCCTCCTGTGTATTACTATATATGCAAAGGATCACAATTGCAAAGCTGCCTGAGTACATACATAATATATCTATAGCCTGAGTGCAGCTTTGCAATTACGATCCTTACAGAATCAGGCCCTCAGTGCGTAACAAGGGCTCTGATTGCCCTGTACTGGCTCCGCCCGCTTTGCGCATGATGTCGAGCATAATCAGTCTGGAGAGTCTTGAAGACACTCCGGGTAGCTGTAACTATAGCAGGGTGCCTGCCTATAGCATCCAAAGAATGCCACGGGCAGTACTGCTGCAGTGATACTGGCTGTAGGGTGCCGTTCCAGACACCCTGCTAGGCAGAGGCAAGGGCCATGGGGCGGTGACGGTGCGACCCACAGAGCACTGCGCTCTGTGCTTTCGCACCGGTCATACACCCCTAGTTACGGCACTGGTGAGACTTAAGTGAGCTAAATAAGGGCTTATTTTTTGTGTGTACCTTGCTGTGTGAAGGGAAAATGGCCATTTCCATTCTGTAAGAGGGCTTCAATTGTGCAGCAGCTGACGGTCTTTAATGACTAAAGGGGCCTACCCATTACATGACTTTTTGAACGATCTGACCAAAAACAGGAGGTTTTGGTTGGATCGTTCAGAAAGTCGTCTAATGGATAGCCGGCAAGGACCATCGATGCGCGTGCATGCTGGGTCCTTGCCGACGCTGACTATCTGTGGAACATGCTCGTCAACCTGACGATGACCGTCAGCTTCCACATGTTCGCAGATAGGAGGTCGGTCTCCTGCACTAAATGACGTTCAGTGGCCGCCATTCAGTGCGGGCACCGCACCTAGGCGACCTGAAGGACTGAACACTAGTTGTTCAGTTTTTCAGGTCGCCTAATGGATAGGCCCCTTAACATTGAAGTTGTAGGAGGCTGAATTTAATGTGACATTTACACTTATGTGCTGTTAGCTTTTCCACATACCGAGAAGCCTCGGGGGTAGTGCAGGTGTCTTAGACTGAATATCAAAATGCAGTGATGCAAAACCAAGGCAATGTGCTTTGTTCACCGAGTGTCCCTTGTAAATTAGCTTTTTTATTTAATTTTTTATGGACGCAATAGCATCATACAAAAATCATACAAAAACAGTGAAGTGTACAGGGCACATACAGTCAGGTGCATAAATATTGGGACATTGACAGAATTTTCAGATTTTGGCCTCTATTCACCACCACAATGGTTTTGAAATGAAACAAACAAGATGTGCTTTAACTGCAGACTTTCAGATTTAATTTGAGGGTAATTACATCCAAATCAGGTGAACGGTGTAGGAATTACAACGGTTTCTATATGTGCCTCCCACTTTTTAAGGGGCCAAAAGTAATGGGACTTTCAACTCAAAAGCTATTTCATGGACAGGTGTGGGCTATTCCCTCGTTATTTCATTATCAATTAAGCAGGTAAAAGGTCTGGAGTTGATTCTAGGTGTGACATTTGCATTTGGAATCAGTTGCTGTCGACTCTCAATATGAGATCCAAAAAGCTGTCACTATCAGTGAAGCAAGCCATCATTAGGCTGAAAAATCAAAACAAACCCATCAGAGAGATAGCAAAAACATTAGGTGTGGCCAAATCAACTGTTTGGAACATTCTTAAAAAGAAAGAACGCACCGGAGAGCTCAGCAACACCAAAAGACCCGGAAGACCACGGAAAATAACTGTGGTGGATGACAGAATAATTATTTCCCTGATGAAGAAAAACCCCTTCACAACAGTTGGCCAAATCAAGAACACTCTCCAGGAGGTAGGTGTATATGTGTCAAAGTCAACAATCAAGAGAAGACTTCACAAGAGTGAATATAGAGGGTTCACCACAGGATGTAAACCATTGGTGAGCCACAAAAACAGGAAGACCAGATTAGAGTTTGCCAAACAACATCTAAAAAAGCCATTACAGTTCTGGAACAACATCCTATGAACAGATGAGACAAAGATCAACTTGTACCAGAGTGATGGGAAGAGAAGAGTATGGAGAAGGAAAGGAACTGCTCATGATACAAAACATACCACCTCATCAGTGAAGCATGGTGGTGGTAGTGTCATGGCGTGGGCATGTATGGCTGCCAATGGAACTGGTTCCCTTGTATTTATTGATGATGTGACTGCTGACAAAAGCAGCAGAATGAATTCTGAAGTGTTTCAGGCAATATTATATGCTCATATTCAGTCAAATGCTTCAGAACTCATTGGACGGCGCTTCACAGTGCAGATGGACAATGACCCGAAGCATACTGCAAAAGCAACCAAAGAGTTTTTTAAGGCTAAAAAGTGGAATGTTATGCAATGGCCAAGTCAATCCCCTGACCTGAATCTGATTGAGCATGCATTTCACTTGATGAAGACAAAACTGAAGGGAAAATGCCCCAAGAACAAGCAGGAACTGAAGACATATGCAGTAGAGGCCTGGCAGAGCACCACCAGGGATGAAACCCAGCGTCTGGTGATATCAATGCATTCCAGACTTCAGGCTGTAATTGCCTGCAAAGGATTTGCAACAAAGTATTAAAAAGTGAAAGTTAGATTTAGGATTGTTTAGTTTGTCCCATTACTTTTGGCCCCTTAAAAAGTGGGAGGCACATATAGAAACCGTTGTAATTCCTACACCGTTCACCTGATTTGGATGTAATTACCCTCAAATTAAATCTGAAAGTCTGCAGTTAAAGCACATCTTGTTTGTTTCATTTCAAAGCCATTGTGGTGGTGAATAGAGGCCAAAATATGAAAATTCTGTCAATGTCCCAATATTTATGCACCTGACTGTATACCAAATCAGATTGAACTCTGCAGTAAGAATATAGTGTTATAACGCAGTCGTTACATTGTAAAGCATTTGGGTATAATATTAATGAGCATGACTGGATCCAAAATCAAATAATGATTTACGCAAAAGAAGAGGTCCCGGCGCTCACCCATCTGGCAAAATAATTGAGGGTTCACTGAGTAAAGAACTATTGTCATCCCACATAGTCAAGCAGAGGCTGTGGTGGGTCTGAGACTGCGTGGTGATGGGTTGAGTGCAGTTGTAACTTTCCCACATGTCAAAAAATTATGCAACCCTCTACTCTTTGTCATACCTCTTTTCCACCAAAAACCCAGGTCCGACCTGGGTTTTTGGACATGGTTCCAACCCTGGTCAGACCCAGGTCAGACCCATTTACACTGCACCTTTCATCTGGGTTACTCCCAGGTCAGCCCTGTTCACACTGAACTCAGGTCTGCCCTGCTAAACCTGTGAGGTCATTAAAAGTGGGAGGTGACTGCTCCACAGCCACCAATCAGCTCATTTTAGGCATGATCCAGGTCAGATAACCCGGGTTGCACCGTTTACACTGCCCCATTACCCGGGTCCATCCTGGGTCCAACCCTGGTAGCTACCTGGGTTGGATTGCAGGGTCACTTGACCCAGGTTATTTTTCAGGGACCCATTTACACTGAGCTGTGACCTGGGTAGACCCAGCAAAAACCCAGGTTTTTGCTCTGGTGTAAAAGGGGTATCAGATATCGTCTCCACCCAGTCCATTCGAAATACAAAGAGGAGTTTCTCGCCATATAATCAATAATTGACAGGAGTAAGATAAATTAAATTTTTTGCTGGAGGACTCAATACCAATAAAAGTTTTCTCCTACCCTTGGTGTTTCTGTGCCCTCTATGGAAAATACAAAAAAGGCCCACTCTGGAGTAAGTGGAACATAATTGACAAAATTAACTTCTGCCTCTTGTTTCACCCGCCTCCAGAATCCCTGAACTTATGGGCAGGCCCATAAGCAATGATAAAGATCCACCTACCCTCAACCATACCTAGGGCAATTATAGGAGGACGTAACAAGGCCCATCCTAAATTGTCTGTGTGGAGACAAATAAGTTCTATGATACAACGTTAAGAAAATAATATTGGTTGTTAACAGTGAACGAGATTTGGATAGGTCGTGGACTAAATCGGACGTAGTGAGAGTGGCGAATTGTGTCAGCCAATGCCTTTTGTATGGCTGAAATATTCCTCTAAGTAAGGTTATGTGCAGCTGATGCAAGGTGATGTACTATAGCGACTATACTGTCCACTCAGCACGTAAGACAACCAGGCACAGCACAATCAGCATGTATATCTCTCTCCAGGATGACAGGCTTGGAGTTTATATTGCTAAATGCTTCAGGGTGGGGGAGTTTCAACCTTTTGGATGTTTGTCATAAAACAATTATTGTATTACCTAGTTCAGTCTTTATTGGGTGATTGATAGCTAGTTGCCCAAACTACAAAACATTCCTCAGGCAAATTGAAAGGATGACCTTTAAGAGCAAGGTAGATGTTTTAATTTTTTTTTGTTGGTATTTTTACAAGACGATTTAACAGATTAGATATTACTTATTTATAATTTTGTATAATATAATACAGTATATACATTTGACTTTTTACATATTAAATAGTGATGGAATAATTTTATATTGAATATCTATTTTGGCTTATGTTGGTATGTTACCAAACATTGGGTATGATTCACTACTGATCGCAACTGTGAATGCAATAGCGATTGCGCACACAGTTCAATTGTGACAGTATGCTAATTCATTGCGATCGCTATGCTGCCGCAGAACTACACACATCCGTAATGCCTGCATTTCGAACAACCACTCCGTCACCACCCACAAACAGCACTTCCTCTCAATTACTCTGCGATGGGTCTGCGTAGTCACTGTGATCGCAGTCCTGATCGCAGTGGCCAGCCCGCGCATGTGCACTGCGATGCATACACATGCGCAGAATGCAACAATTGGCCGATTGCGTGCGTGCATTATTATTATTATTGTATTAGTGAGATCACATAACTAGAGCTTATTAGCCCCTTGCTATAGATGTGTCATATGTGATATACTCTTCTTCTGGATTCACAATATGCTGATTAGTTATCGACTTCCTAACCTTTACGCACTGTCCCAGTTTTAAAATGATTGTTCCTGGAATTTTCTGTCCCTGGAAATGTGCTAGTTTTTTATTATTGATCAACTGTACAATAAGATTCACCTTGCCTGCATGTTATTCTCTGGGCATTATAAGACACTCTTATTTTAAATGAATACGTTAAACTAAATAAATTGTGTTATAATAAAAAAATATGATGTAGTATTGTATTGCATTGTATCGTGTGAAATAGATATAGATGCATCAACTCTGCAGAAAAGTGCCCGTGGAATTATTTTAAAATGCTGTAAACTCTGAGTTTGGACAGGATGATATCGCACCACCTGTTGTAAGGTGTGAAACAGATTTACTTTATTGTATATAATGGTTGCCATTAATAGCAGTGGCGTAACTAGGGCTCGTGCCCTGGGCACCGTGGGACCGGTGGCGTCGGCTACGGTCCAGGTCCACCGGTAAAGTCAGTGTGGTGCGGACCGCAGTGAGTGTGGTCCACACTACACAGTAACAAACACATAGCCACTGGCGCTGGGTAGTACACTTGTACTACCCGGTGGCGGTGTGTGTGTTTCAGCAGCCAATGAAAGTCAGGCAGACTGTCATTGGCTGCTGCCACCACTGCCGGAGCCGGGCTGGAGCTCACTCATGAACTCCGCCTTCTGGCTCCTGCAGTGGGTGATGGGAGAGACATCATAACGTCTCTCCCATAGTACCAGGTGGGACCAAGCAGGAGGACGGAGGAGCAGATAGTGGCGGGCGCGGCAAGAGCGGGGATTCAGGTAAGTGTTTCGTATATGTATGTATATCAGTGTGTGTTTTATGTAAAGGGACACTACTGGCCGGGGGCACTGTATAGGGGGCTCCGTACAACTACCGGGAGCATTGAATAGGGAGGACCACTACTGGATGCAATGTATAAGGGGCACTGCATAGGGGGGATCACTACTGGGGGCACTGCATAGGGGGATCACTACTGGGGACACTGTATAAGGAGCTCTACTGGGGACCTGCATAAGAGGGACCACTACTGGGGGCATTGCATACTGGGGGCACTGTATATGGGGCACTTCTGGGGGCCTGCATAAAGGGGACCACTACTGGGGGCACTGTATAAGGGGCACTACTGGGGCCTGCATAAGGGGGACCACTACTGGGGGCATTGCATAGGGGGGACTGTATAATGGGCACTGCATAGGGGGGCACAGTATAAGGGTGCACTACCGGGGGCACTGCATAAGGGGCACTGTAAATGGGTGCACTACTGAGGGCACTGTATAACAGGCACTACTGGGGCACTGCTACTGGAGACATTGCATAGGGGGCACTACTACAGTGGGCATTGCAAGAGGGGCACTACTACTGGGGGCATTAAGGTGCATATGGAATGGAAAGGAATGTTCCCAGAGTGACGAGAAAGGGTGTGTATGTCATGTTGACACACCCCATTTTTCAGTGGCCACGCCTCTTGTGACATGTGACCACGCCCACATGGGGGGCTCTATTTTTCATCTTTCCCTGGGCTCCAAATACCCTAGTTACAACACTGATTAATAGTATTTATTATCTGCTGTGCTAAACACTTATAGGGGCATACTCAATTAGCAGCTTTAACCCGCAATACAAGTAAACACAGCTGGCCGCAAATTTTTCCTATTCAATTTGCTGCGAAAATTTAGCCGCAGTAATTTTCAATAGGATTTTTTAACACATCTTTTTTTCTCACAGTCCCAGAGCAGGTGAAAAGTTTGGGAAATATATAACAAAGTAAAAACGTTGGGACTTGCTTCAGAACCCCTGGGATACCCCACCTAATAATTAATTAAGCATTTATTAGCTCTTAATTAGCTACATTTGGCTAATAATTACATGTCATTTTTGGGACCATGTTCCAAATGAAAAGTCAGACCCGGGACTTAGGTGTAAAATGAGTAGAATAGACATCTATACTATTAGCCAATATTTATTGGCTCTTTTTTAGGCTGCAGGCTGATTTCCCCATTTAACCAATTAAGGTGTGCTGGAATGGGTTGTTGTTCTAAAAGCGGCTACTAAAAGCTGGAGTAGTCAGCTCCAATATAAACAGAAACAACACTTATACCCCTTTTCCACCTAAATTCCGGGTCTGACCCGGAGTTGGAACAAAGGGCCTGATTCAGAGCCACTCGTAAGTGGCCGCTCGTTCGTTCCGAGCGATGTTTGCCCAACTGCGCATGCGTATGGATCGTAATACGCAAGCGCGAACCAGTCAGTGCGGCCGAAAATCGTTTGTTCACTAAATAGCGAATGCCTGCTAATATGAGTGACAGGAGGAGGCGTATGTGGGTGGTAACAGGGGAAGGTGCTTGAAAACGGGGAGTGGAGATCAGAACGCAGGCGTGCTTAAAGGTTAAAACGGGCGTTTTATGGGTGTGCATAATTAATACAGCAGCGTCACTGACCACGTCACTGGGTTATTTTATAGTCAGAAATTTGTGGTAGGAAAAACCAACCACAAGAATAGCGAGCAGTTCATACGCTGTTCGATGTACTCGATTAATCTAATAAATAGCGGACATGAGGTAGGATGCGAGCGGCCAGGGGGCGTAGTTATCCAAAAAACGACCGCAAGTTTTGTTCGCTCTTTCAGACATAGAGGCGTGAACAGACTGCAAAGAGCGAAAGGTTCATTTGAATAGCCACCCCTTTTTTTGGAACGAACGACCGCAAATAGCGACCGGCTCTGAATCAGGGCCCAAGTTCCTATCCGGATCAGATCCGGAATTTTGCCAGCGCCGACTGGGGATATTCCCGAGTCGGCGCCGCTCACACCTGAGTCGGGTCTGCATAGACCCGGCTTTTCCGGAGTGAAAGTGGTCGCTTGGAGATGACATCATCTCCAAGTGCCAATGAAGCCGGACCAATCGGCCGGCTAGCAGCGCACTCCAGGTCATCATGACCCGTAGTGCGCTGTTCTCACAGCAGGGTTTCACAGGCTACTGCCGTGTTAAACCCTGCTAGTTACCTGGGTTGGATTGCCGGGTCACTCGACTCGGCGATCCAACCCTCTCCCCTTTTACACCAGGATGCTGCGTGGGTTAACCCTTCAAAAACCCAGGTTTTAGCTCCGGTGTAAAAGGGGTATTATAGAGAAAATAGCAGTGCTGCACTTCTCCTTAATTAATAAACACATGCACTAATGGTCACAATACAAACAATTCATAATCCAAAGAGTATTTAATAACAATGAAATCAATAAGTAGACATTAAAATATATATATATAAATCAGTCTCGCTTGTTTCCTATTTGTAACACCGGGCCAGATTGAGACAATGTAACTTGATACTTAGAACTCCTCTTTTTGTGGGGGCATGATCCACAGAGATGGTACTTCTCACAAATACATCGCTGGAGGGTAGTGTCCCATAGAAGTTGGTATAATTAGAAACAATACGTCCTCACTGGTCTTGCGTTGTCTCTTTAGTGTGGCCTCATCCACCGGATATTTCCCAAAGGGTACAAAGTAGTCCCAATTAGAATGCTGTAACGTGTGGTCCAGTGCTGGTTCAAGCAATTCCACCATAAATAGGTTCTTGAGGTGATTGGGGGTGAACCACTGATGCGTTTCGCTGCTGTCCTGTGCAGCGATAAATGAAAATTAGGAGCTATAGGCACATTAATTACAGCTGCGGTAATTGCATATGCCCCATTGACTTAGAGGAGCCATGTAATTCAGCGAACAGAGGAGAAGGAGATGATCCTCAATCCTCAGCTGATCCGTCTTCCAACCGACCAGTTTGTCCAACATTGGACAAGTGTGTACCCTCCCCTGTCCAACCCGCACACCAATCCTGGTTGCCTGTCGGGTGCTGGTTTTTAAACATGCTTAAAAAGACCCAACCGCAGATCAGCCAACCAATTTTGTAGTGTGTAGGCGACTGAACTCCGGTCCTGGCAGCCCAGCACACCACTAGCATGGCGGCGGTGCTGTACTTCTCCTGCTCCCAGCACTGTCTGTCGCTGCTGCAGGACATGACATGGCAGGTTGATGCGGCATGGCGACGGAAGGCGGCAGAGGACAATGCGGAAAGACCGGAGCCTTTACTTGCAGAGTTTGGCAGCGGCTGGCATACACAATAGCAATGTTTTCCATTTTCAAATATGATGCAGCGGCAACATTTTTATAAGTGAATATGGCCTCGGCGAGCAGCGATTGGCCATCTTGAATTTTGAAAATAGTGTTGCAGTACCATATTGGAAATTGCCGCACCCCTAATATTAGCCAGCACGAGGTAGCGTAAGTCAGCCTGAGGATGAAGGAGGAGCGAGGAAGAGTTCCTGAAGATAGAATACACACCCGCCCCAGGTGAAGATGAAAGATGAATTAGTTGCAATCCCTGGGTGAGACAGCAGCCATGCAGAAGACCTTAAAGACCGATGCCCCCCAGGTGAAGGTGCTTGCTAATAAACTATTATAACAATAGGTGTCATCTTTATTTTAATATTTTTTTTACAGGCGGACTACAGGTGCCAGCGGGCCCTTTATGTCCAGGCACGCTGGCTCCTGTGGTTCTTTAAGTGTCGTCATGCTGGAGCAGGCCTGCTGGGACCTATAGGCAGACTGTAAAGAACAATATTAAGGTAATGAACCTAGCACCCACTGCCACCTGGTTGTTGCTCGATAGGGAGGACTCCATTTTTTTTCTATGGGATCCCCACTTACAGAAGAATTCCACCCCTGTGCTGACAAGTTTTGGGGACGGTTAATGTGATGGCAGTGATGTGTTTGTCCAGTGTTGGACTGTTGCATGAAAGGCCCACCAGGGAATGCAATGGTTGTAGGGGCCCAAGCTTAAGGGTGTGGCCAGCCACCAGAGGGGGCGTGGCCAGCTAAAACAGATGGACTTGGCCAACTATTAGAGAGGACATGCAAAAAACAGGGCCCCTTTATAAAAGAGGGCACAGAGGTGCCCTCCCCACTTTGATTGGCAGGAGGTATAATCTTGGTGTAGTTTTCATAGAAACAAATCAGGCACCCAAGTTCATCCATGATCCTGCTCTACTCCTAGAGGAGGGGGTGGGGGCCTCAGGCAGTGGGGCCCACCGGGGATTTCCCCTGTACCCCTGTGGGCCAGTCCATCCCTGTGTGTGTCCTTCTACTATGGAACTATCACCCTGGCTGTTTCAGCCTGGTGCTGGTTATTGGAAAATAGGAGAACCCCAAACAGTGTGTTTCACAAATTTTCCAATACCAGACCAGACTCAGAGGTCCAGGGCTGGTTACTGACTTCGTGGGGGTGAACCAAAAAAATGTTTTCTTTAAAATTAACCTTTTGTTTAGCCAGCACAGATCATACTGTACAGTGTAGCTCTGCCTCTTATTATGTAAATTTATGTTTGAGTGACAGCTGCTTTCTGCAGATGCAGATTGGAGGTCTGCTGAAAAATTGGAAAAGTATGTATGCATAGATTGGATGTTGAATCTGTGAGCAGGTCTGCAGAAGGATCAGATCTGGAGTCTGATCTCCTGAGGATTGGACAAGTGTGTATACAGCTTTAGCACTAGTACTCTAGCTGGTGTAATCAGTTAGTAGGTAAATCCACAATCACGCTGAAATTAGACTGTTTTCATATAGAAAGGGTGGAGGTGCACCCATGAGAGACAATTTTAGAGCATATAAATACAAAAGGAAAGAGAAAAGTACTGTCACTGTTTAGGGTCATTCTAGCACTTATGTCTGTCTGCACATGAAGAGGCGGAACGGGGGTGAAAAGTGGTGGTCTAACTTAGTCTAAGTACAGTAAAGTGCACAAAGTTGGCTCATGAATAGAAGAGTAGAAAGACACCTATACACCTGATAGGAGTTATATCTATTGCATCTGACCTGAACATTATGATTATGATGACGACCTGTCGTTAATAAGGCTTAAGCGGAGGTGCACACATCTCAAGATGTGAAATACTCTATTTTGGCAGATTTTTTCTTAGAAAAACATATGAACATTTTGCTATCAACATTGTACTGATACCAATGTTAAATTTGTCCATTTCTGTAATCAGCAATCATAATTAATATTATTAGACAGGGAGGACAAGTTAATATTCTGTCTAGTAGACTGATAGATTACAGTAGATTTTTTTGTTTAATCTTATTTTTTCGTTATGCACTAACAACTTTTTAATTCAAGTTTAGTATGGATTGAATCTGCTTTAATACAAGATATGGCTTATAATTCTCAAATGCCCAAGAACTGTAACTCCACCTGATACTGTAATAAACAGGCCCATTGGATCTTTACAGTGTGTTCTTTAAAGAGAGGGCTATAACAGTAGTTTCTCTATAGCTCTATCTCCAGGCTAAGATTACAAGTGACATGTGAGAAATACATCAATTCACACTCCTGTTTTCCAGGGCAGTGGAATTCCTGGAACATACTGCTGTTGGCTTCCCCTATATGAAAACATCTGGTATGAATTATTATTTGGTTACTTCACCAGTTTTGCACCTGCTTTCTCCCACTGAAAATAATGAAAGTGTAACTTATAAAGAAACCTGCAGCTATTATTGTGGTGAAAAACATGATACATTTCCACCAATGAACTCTCACCCCCAGCAAATGTGCACACTGAGCATTCCCTAGTTTTCCCAAGTGACATTTCCTGCAGGTCTCATGGTAAGTGTCTGCCGCTTACTTAGTTCCATTTAATCCTGGCCTGAGACCAGGAAGTACCTTGGCACTAAGCAGACACATCACACTTATAACACCACTTACCATGATAAGAACCAGGTCTGTACATTACCAACATCGCCCAGACTGGTCATTTACTCTGTACTGGAAAACCCACAAAAACTAACCTTTGTTGTAAAAACTGGAGACTGAAAACCTCAGCACATGCAGAGAAAATATTGATATTCATGGATAGATCCATGGGTGGACAATAGCTGCCCTCCAGCTGTTATTGAACTACACATCCCAGCATGCAAATGCCGTGCAACAGTTATAGCATGGCCACATAGTAAATCTGGGCCGGGCATGCTGGTATGTGTAGTTCTACAACAGCTGGGGGGGAGGGGGGGGGGGCGCTAATTGCTCAATTGTAGATCATAGTTGTGGACACTATACATGGGTTGGATTGGACTACAGACTTCACATAAAAGAGAGTGTGTTTAATACTAATAATTATATTATATATATATATATATATATATATATATATTTACACGTGTGTATATATATATATATTTTATATATATATATATATATACACGTGTCTATCTATCTATCTATCTATCTATCTATCTATCTATCTATCTATCTATCTATCTATCTATCCATCTATCGTTCGTACAACTGCATCACACATTGCACATGAACACTAACCTTGAAGACTCCGCAAATCTACCTGAAGCAGCGGTTAAGTATACACCCAATATTATCCAAAGCATCAGCACCATGTCTGCGCCCAGCACACCTCTTGGAAAAGTCATTTTGTATTGAGGAGTAAATGGAAATCTTCTCTCTCCTCTCTGACGGGCTGTAATTTGCTAGCACTTCCGCAACTGCCTTGTCTAGTGGGCACTTGTGAGATCCCTGGTATTGTTGCTCACTCCATCCCTGTGTGATGTGCCCCAGCAGCGGACGGTGCGAGCAGTGGGGGAGCAGCCTTCCTCTCTGCCTTTGTTGGGTGTTAGCTCTGCCTCTTTCCTGCCTGCAGCAGCTGCACGCAACACTTAGCTGTTCTAAAATTCCAGCCAGTCTGCCCTCAGTCACTGATGACAGCGCAGGAGGTCGGTGGGTTGTGGCAAGATTTTGGATGGGGAGGAGTGGGCTGCCTGTGTTTGTCTGTGTTTTTTTTGTTTAACTCCCGTGCTCCTATCTCCAATTTGACAGGGAATGGAATTATAATTGCTGTAATGCCTATATATCACTTTATCCTACCTACTAACTTGCTATAGTTTTATTTTCTTGCTGTCACTACAAATAGTACATATTTGTAAGCTTGATTTGAATGCATTTGCTTTATAATCAACCACTGTATTTACATTAGTAAAGCTGGCAACACGCTATACAATGTGCGTACCCAGCGATGGCATGATGCAGTGGAGCGATATATATATTGTGCCAGCCGTACACACTGCACGATTCAGTGTATGATCGCGCAATATATTGTTCCATGCTCTATTCAGCAGCACAGCAGATGGGGCAATGCGATTAATGACCGCTGTGCATTTGTGAACAGGCATGCACACTGGGCCTGATTCGGAGCCGCTCACTCTGAAACAGGGCCGGTCTTTTTTTTTTTTTTTAGAACGGCCTCCTGGCCGCTCGCATAGCTGTGGGTCACCCACAGCTATAGCGAGTGGCCATGATGATGGTCGCGATGGTCAAGACCATTGCAACCATCGGGCTTGCGACGAGACCCTTGTGGTAGGGTCTCGTGGCTGCAAGCCCCAGAGAGCTTACGGCTCAAACAGAGCCGAAAGCTCTCCCACTGACATCACTTGTGATGTCAGTGGGGCCGCCCCCAGACGATAAGGGAACGCCTCCGTCTGGGCAGCCACCCCCCCGGCCCGCCCACCAAAGGGGGCGTGCTGTCACTCAACATCGACAGCACGCCCTCTTTGGTGTGAGACCTGGAGCGATGGATTGCCCGTCGCTATCCGGTTCTCGCGCATGTAAACGATGGAGCCGGCTCCATCGTGCGCATGCGCTCTGGGCCACCATCGACCCAGTTGCGAGCGCTCAGCGCTTGTTACCGGGTCTGAATCAGGCCCACTATAAGATCCGCATGATATATGGTTCGAAACCACGTTGGAACGATTTATTGTAAGATGGACGTAGTATGTACCCAGCTTAAGGGGTGGTCATCTTAGCGACATACATAAGCTATTTGGGGAAGGAAGAGTAGTTGAAATAATGTGTGCATTTCATAAACACTTATATAGGATGCTGTGGTGAAATGCAGAGGCAGTAGTGAGAAGCAGGAGGCCTTTATGAGATGCAGGGGGTAGGAGAAAGAATCAGGAAGCTGTTGTGCGATGCAGGGGCCTGGGCCGAGATTAAATTGTTCCTGTGCTAAGCCAGGGCGGGTCGCTAATTTGATTATAAATCATAAGTATCAAAATTGTATCTGTAGCATACTTTCCGACATTCAGCTCCTACCTTCCGGGAGGGAGCAGAATGTCTGCTTACAAAGGGGTGTGTGGCCGGGCAATGGTGAAGTATTGGGGCAGAGGGCATGACCATGCGAAAGTGTCATCGTGGTCCCGTCCCCTCTTCACAATGCCGAAATTAATGGCATTGTGAAGCAGGTGGCGGGGCCATGATGACGCAATTTTGCGTGAATCGTGTTACAGTCCCCCCCCCTGCTGTGGGGGTTTCTAATTTTACTCTAGGGGGGAGATGGGAGGTTCTGCGGCCGCTGAGAGGCTTGCCTGCCTTTCCGGGGGGCTGGGAGCGGCATCCGATATTCAGGAGGCACCCGGTGAAATCGGGAGGGTAGGCAAGCCTGATCTGTAGTTTTCTCACAAAATGACAACATTTTTATAATTATTTAGGGAGACATTGAGGTTTACAGTGTAATAGTGTACACGCCCGCATGGCACGGGCCACGCCCACTGGTCAAAGCTCCTACCCTTCCAAGCATAGCTCCTGGAACATTTTCAGCTCCAGGCCCTTGTAGCCTTTAATCCAGCCCTGGTCAGAACGTTATACTGCACTACACATTTCATGCTGGTACTCCATGATGTGCTCCTTGCAAAGTGCCAGTGACATCATCAGTAGGACTTACTAGTGCTCTCCTTATAGTTACTTTCTCTATAGATCTATAGAGCAGTAATGATGGAAGCCTTCCTCCAGCAGACTGCTGGTATCAGTGGCGTAAGTTCATAACAGGTGCCCGGGGGCAAGTTCTTATTTGGTGCTCCTCCGTCACAGCCGCTGACACTGTATGGATGAGTGAGACAGAGAGTTGTGGATGAGGGGGGCACCAGGCGTGTTACACTGACAAAGAAGCTGCGGAGGAGCAGCAACACCAATGAGTAGGGACAGGCTATAGATAGACAGCAGCTGATGGTCTGACACAGAGCTCTCCACTAGTGTATGGTGGCTTCTCAGCTGCCAGGAAGAGGTGCCATGTATTGGGCGGCCGTAATGGTGCACTACAGCCCTAACTGGAGTGAATATATTGTGGGCAATGGAGGAGGTGCCCCTTCATTGCTGGAGCCCTGTGGCAGGCGCCTCCATTGTCTCCCATAGTTCTGCCCCTGGCTGGTATGAACCTCTTGGATAGGATGCTTGAGGCAAAGGTAACTGTTGAGGATACAGATGTGACAATGGGAAAATGGAAGGGCATATGTCACATACTGTAAAGCAGAGGCGTCTTTAGAGAGGAGGAGGCCTGTGTGCATCCCCTGACACGGGCCCCCTCCTCTCACTCCGGTGGCCGGCAGCCGGCTGACGCAGCTGGCCGGCCACCGCAGAATCAATAGACTCTGGGCACTAGAGTGTGCCCAGGGTCTATTGCGCATGCACATATCGCCGGGGGAAATGGTGCAGCTGCCATTTTCCCGGCGATCTCCTCACAGCGCATGCGCAAAATGCCAAAAAAAGACCGCGTTGGCCATTTTCCAGTGTTTAAACAGCGCTGGGAGACCCGACTCGGGACTTTGGAGAGGTAAGTAATACAAAGTATGGGTGTCGGGTGTGCGGTGCGGGCCCCCCCCTGCAACCATTATAGATACGCCCCTGCTGTAAAGTCTCATTTTACAGTCCTGGCATAACTTACATATGTTCCCCCACCAGTCTTCCCTTGTCACATATAAGATCTGCTCTTGCGCACAAAGCCACTAAATTGATAAAATGTGTACGACAATATAATATTACCCACGCATTGTTATCTCCCAGTTCCAACACCATAAGGCGTCCCACCTCCTGGTCCTTTCGCTCCCATCAAACCCGTCCCATCACTGATCCATCCCACTCTCTTTTCTCTCCCATCAAACCCATCCCATGACTGCTCCATCCCACCCCATCATATCTGTATACTTACCCCCCAGCCCGATGCCAGTGCTGAGTCGTTCTCCATCCTCACAACTGGTCTGTGCCATCGCTGCAGTGGGAGATTTTGCATTGGGGTTGGGGGGGTGCAAAACTGAGAGAGGACGTACCTTAGCCACTTTTATATAGATTAGGCAACTATAGTGTCAGTAGTCCATATCAGTGACTTGACTGTGATGGACTGTAAGAAAATATATGGAAATCTATAGTACCCAGAAAAGAAGACTAAATAATTAATATCATCCTTTATTGAAGTATATTTATGTATTCCTTAGATTTCCTCTATCTATGCCGGCATAACTAGGATGCACAAACAGAAGCCAACCTTGACTGATTTTCCACATATAATAATGCATTGCAAGCAATGTTACCCTTAGACGGGAAGCAATCGGGAAGCCGACTGCCTAAATACCGGCAGCCGGCTTCCCGACTGTCATATCCCGGCAAGGGTGAAATGCTGGGCGTCTAGATGTAGACGCCCGCATTTCCCCATGCGGTTGGCGGTATTTCATACCCATTCCCCTTAGACATGCTCAGATATATAAAATTAGCTGTTTTATGCACCACTAGAACTTAGTTGAGATGTGTGAGCTTAGGGGGAGGCTCAGCAAGGATCGCAATTGCAAAGCTGCACAGCTTTGCAATTACGTCCTTGCTGTTATGCAAATGCAGCAGGAGGTGTTCTCAGCACTGTGATAGAGGTCGCAGGCTGGGCTCACCATAGTGACTATTGGTGGACGTTGTTTGCGAAGGTGGACGGCAGGACCATCTCTTCCATTGGGCTTGTTGGGCAGTTGCCCAAGGGCCCGAAGCTTGTAGGGGCCCCCCTGCAGCCACAGAGTTGGTAAATTTGTGATATTTTATAAGCCTTCCGCCGGTGCACTGTATTCTGACCTCAGTCCCAGTTTCATTTCATCCGCCGGCTTCAGACCAGTGTGACATGTGGGAGGTCTGATGGGCATGCAGGAGGGTTTAATATTATTGACCATTTAATCTTTTTTTCCGTGAATGGGTGGGTAGGGGCCCCAGTGCATGCTTTGCCCAGGGCCCACACTGCTGTTACGACAACCCTGGTGGACGCTGCTGGGCAGCCAGCCAGCTGAGTAATCTTCAGCTTACTCAGGATGGCCAGCTTGCGAGCCCAGGACACTGCGTCGGTCGACACAGTCCCTGGGCTTGCCACTCCCGGAAAACAGGGCAGACGCCCCCATTTCCGTGAGTGCCGGCCTCCCCCATCCTGTACTGCCCCTTAAATGCCTCTGCCTGTCAATCAGGCAAAGACATAGAAGGATCTGCGTGCGACTACACAGGACCCACTCGCACAATGGGTCCCGCGCATTGAATCTGCGTGCACTGCTGAATCAGGCCATTAGCACAGTACATTACTTATTTCAATGACTTTGTTTAGAGGTATCAGAATAATGTGATTGCGTAGCAGAAATTATGATAAACTGAACAACTGCACAAAAGAAAAAAATAATGGCTTTTTGTTTAGCAACGACTTTGTCCAATTTAGTGCATACCATAAAAACTTAAAAGGATCCTATTTTTATATAAAAGTATGAAAAATGGTTCTAATAAAAAATACATGTGCAAAGAACAAAGAGAAAAGCAGAGCAATATACATTTCTTCTGCTCTTTTTTCTGTGTAGATATTTTTAACATTAATGCTTAGAAGTCAGATCTCTCTGCCAATATTATCCTTAAACATGCAGCAGTGATTCTAGAGTCAGAGTTTGCCAACACATTCAGACTCGATTCAGACCAGCTCGCTAGATACGTACGCTTGCTGGATGCGTATGCAAATTCGACTAAGTGATAGCAAGGCAGGCGATCGCACGGCAAGGCATAAGCACACCCACTATGTCTTGGCATGCGATCTCTCTGTGTATGCAGAAACCCACCAGCCTGTTTTAAGGTGCCCACTTGCGCACGTCATCTGCAGGAAGTGTATGCAACCATCGGTACATCGGGTACCATTGGATGCAATCGCAGTGCTTGAGGCTGACTATACCCTACCGCAAGCACTGCGAGCACTTCAGTGTAAAAACCAGCCAGGTAACGTGTACTATGACGCTGCCTATAAATTATGCATGCCTCTAAAACGGCTTTGAGACGCTCAGGCACGCCTGCGTTCGCATCTCCACTCCCCTGTTATCAATGGCCAGCCCCTGTCACCACCCACAAACAGCTTCCCCTGCCACTCACTCTGCTGGGCAGTCTATGCTCAGTGAGCAAACGCTTCCTGATCTCTCGCACTGGTTTGTGCACGCGCACTTTGATGCATACGGCTGCGTACAATGCGAAAATTGGATGGCTACCAGCGAACGCATCCTAGTGAGCGGGTCTGAATCAGGTCCTTAGTCATTCCAGATATTAGTTCTCTCTGTGATTTAGCAATCAGATACAGTATATCTGTGATCTATTTTGTAATTTAGTTAACGTACCAAGACACACTGTAGACGCTGTATAAGCTTTGAAAGAACTTGCTGGTATAACACCAGGGGGTATAATTACTAAAGGTCGATATTGGTCGATGTGTGGTCGAACTTTGGTAGATTTTTGGCCGATTTTGTATTTCTGGGTCTAAATCATACATTTACTAACAGATGATTTTTTGACATCATTTTTTTAAACAATAATCATGTGTCAGTAGATGGATAATTAAGGAGTATATTTATTAAAAGTAATTTTTGGTCCAGGTACATGTTTGATCGGTTTGGTCAATTTTATGTTTCAGGATCTAAAAAGTGGCTCTGAGAAGACAGGTCAGGCTACAGCCCTTCTTCCTCTTTACTGGGCTGTACTACTTACTATTGTCTCGGCCCTCTAAGGGTGGTACCAACAAAACCTACAGATCCCTACATTTAACAGTGCCCTACCTAAAGCAAAGTAGATTGCTATATCAGCACCATCACTCTGACCTGGGCTTTATTAAAAACGAAAATCTGGTAATGTACAATATGAGAGCAGATATCTGAAAACAGACAAAAACTGTTGTTCTCACAAGTTGGTTTTGAACATATCCCGATGTTAGGGAACAAACGCTGATTGTCGTTTGTTCACACACATTACCAGATTTGTGCTTCAACAAACCAACTAAGTGGCTGGCTTGAATCATATTCTTTCGATGTGTGGCCTGCATAAATATTAAATAAGTGGAGATTGTATCTTAAGCTTTTCCCAAGGATTTGTAATTAACAGTTTGGCTTAAGCTTTCCCCAAGGATTTGTAATTAACAGTTTGGCCATTGGATACACTTGCATTTGTAAAGTGGCACTAATGAGCTACGCAGAAAATTTGTAGGATTTATTTTATATGATAAAGCACATTTAAGGATTATTATAAAAGAGAGAAAAAGAGAGAGATAATGTGGAGCCCATAGAAATGAATCAACTTCAAACAATCATTTAACTAAAATAAACTATAATATAACAGTTGGGGGCCGGATGTAATAAAGGAAACATGCGGTAAAAACCTCGAGGTATTTACCGTATTTTCATGTGTTCTAATCCCCAGCCACCGATTTTCAATGCGGAGGGTCACGCCAGGTTTTTCTGGCGTTACTGTAAAGAAGTCTTGGGTTTCTTACCGCATCCCACTCCCCGCCGCTTCGCCACCGCCTCTCACTGCCGGCCCCCCTCAACTCAGCCTCCTGCGTGCTCCTCCTGGGGCCCATGCCTCCTTCTCCTCTTCTTCTTTTTCCAGGTGCAAGGAGGAGGAGGAGCACTGGACTTCCTGCAAAGGTCACCAGCAGGAAGCTCCCGGGGCTAGAAGGGGGAGGAGACCCGTGGAGACCCCCTCACCCGGTGGTGGCAGCTTCGCAAAGGGCAGCTCTTATCGCAAGAGCTGTCCTTTGCGATACTAATCGCATATGTTAGTACATATGAGATTAGTTTTGGTGCGGTGACTGGCGGGATTTACACCGCACAGTTAGTACATCCTGCCAAAAATCTGTTTGGTTGCTATGGGCAACTTTGTCACTTTATCTCTCTAGAAGGTTGATACATCTCCCCCTCTGTCAGTTACGTCAATTACTTCTTGATTTGACAGCAGCTTCTAAGTACAGTAGGTAGCTTTTACTGACTGTTCTTTAGTAAAGTGTTTTTCAAACCTTCAAGGTACTCCAGCAGCCCAGATATTAAGTATATACAGTACATGCTTGAATGCAGGTGACTAAATTAGTACCTCAGTCTTCTTGATTTAACCATACAGTATGTGCTGAAACCTGGATAACATGCCTTGAGGACATAGTTTGAGAACAACTGCTTTATTGTATTACGTGGTACTGACTGGCTGCCTGGAGCTCTGACTTCAGTCCATCTCTTTGACCTTTCATATTCACCATCCCCATTAACCATGATCTGTCTTCAGTTATTCTACTGCCCAGCTTCCCAGTGCTTTCCTAATACATGAGTTCTAAGGTTCGCAACATCAGTGTATTTTGTAATGATGTTACCTTAAGGTAGGCTATCATCAATAGGGTTGGACTGGCCCACAGGGGAACAGGGGGAATCCCCAGTGGGCCCCACTGCCTGTGGGCCCACCCCCTCCTCTAGGTGTCTGGTTCCAGACCTCAAATTATAGATTGTTACTGTATTAGATGGTCAGTTACCAGGTACACTGATCAGCATGTGGGCTTGGTTCTCTTCTATATAAACTACAGCAAGATTTTCCCATTGGCTAGCCAAGCATCTGTGGTGGCTGACCATACCCCCTCTGGTGGATGACCACACCCTTTAAGCATGGGCCCCTATCACTGTATTCCCCTGGTGGGCCCTTCATGTCCCAGTCCAACACTGATCATCAATACCAGGTGCCCATGGGATGTACTCTCATATCTTTACCAGTGGATCCACAAATTTCTCCGGACATATGACACATGTAAACTTCACAGAACATATTGGAAAAAGTTGATCCTGAGTACCCTGCAAACAATCCTGATGCAACAGCAAAGCTGCTTTCTCTGTGCAAGATCTGCACAAAGTTACAATGTATATTTTTCCCATACTTATTGTTGTAAGAATGTCTCCAGATGATATCTTTTTATTAAATAAAAAAATTAAGAAATGGGTTAAATAAAAATCATATGCAAGGAATAAGGCCAGAAAACAGAGCTGAAGTTTAAAATAGTACTTTCCTATACTCGTAGTGTTGATATATTTAACACATATAACATTTCATATTTTCATATCTTTATTGAATACATTGATGTATATTTTAATGTTTGGTTGGTAACAGTATATGTCTCGAAGAAAGATTTATTAGCACTTTTGAGGATTAGAAAGGATTTACAAAACCATTGCTAAAAAAAATGGGGTAAGCTACAAAGGCCAATATATGCTCAATCTATTTGATCACTTATTGGTGCATGTGTAGTCAAGACCAATTTTGATGAAAAATCATCGGTAAAATGTATGCACTATCCACATACTAATTAGTAGATCTGTATGTCAATGTCCAAAATCAGGTCATTCACCAATGATCCCTGATCTTGCATATGCTGAAAGTTTTTTTGGCAGATAGAAGTCTTTGTGAGTGTATACTCACAGGCATGAGCCATTGATGATCACCTCTTTTGATAGTAATTGTTGCATGCCGATCAGATGAAATATGGAGGCTCTTTTGAAGCAATAGACTATCCATGTGTATATTTCCCTTCAGGCAAATATGGCGCAAGTGGAGAAAATGTAACACCTGTGCCACCAATGTTATTTAGGGGCCTAGTTATTAACGTAAAAAATGCATTCGATCTTCCGAAAATGGCTGTTTTTGGAGGAAAGCTTCCTTTTTTAATATCAGTGCTATTTAGAAGGAGGTAACGGTTCCCCTCTTTATGATTGCATAAGTAGTCCCCATAGTTGTCTGTGGGGGAATCCATATGATATACCGGCAGACGGAATGCCGGCGGTCAGAAGACCTCCCCCTGGTGGTGCCTAAACCTAACCTCCTCTTCCCACACCCTAAACCTAATCCCGCCCGGACGGTGCCTAACCCTAACCTCCCCCTCCCCGTAGCCTAACCCTATCCCACCCCGATAGGTCACTAAACCTAACTCCCCCATCCCCGGCCTAACCCTAAGGCTAACCTGCATACTTACCTTTGGAATGCCGATGTCGGTATCTTGATCCCTTCTGGATGCTGGCGTCAGCATTCTGACGGGCGTCGGGATTCCGGGGTCAGTATCCTGATGTCCGACATCCTCTCTGCCGGCATCTTGATGGATCCCATCTGTGGGGATCGTGATAAGTCCTATTTAAAAAGTTCTGAAAGCTTAGCCTTTCAGAGTTGGCCCTGTTAGCTAAAGCATCATTAAATTATGACAGCCCATTGTATGCGAAAACATGTGCACAATTCAATTTATTTATGAAAGGGATCTTTCAGATTCATTTTTGATAATCACCGCTCACGCAGGGCCAGATTAACAAAGGGTAAGAAGTAGCTACAGCTCCAGGCCTTCACATAACCATAGGCCCATCATTATGACAGCATGATGATGAGCAGGCACCAGCTGGCCATAAAGTATTACAATTGTATTCTATTTTCCTCACAAAATTATGGAATGTTTCTATTTCTACATATTTAGGGAGACATTGGGGCTAATAGTATAGGGGATATATACAGTACTGCCACATGGCATCTCCCTTCCGCCACCTTCCCTTCACAGTATGAAGTCCTTCTGAGAACTCAGGAAACCAAAGCCTTTTAAAGATTTGGCTGGCCATGTGGACTCTCGTATTCCTGGTACAGTGTGTTCATAGGCCATGACAGGATCATTGGCTTGTGTGCATCAACACCTCTTCTCTAATGCTAGGCATGTGCCTCACTCAACTCCCCAGTTCTTCTGGTATATACTCATCTGAGACCACTTGAGGTGGAGCCATTACAGGCTTTGTCTACATAAGCCACCTTTCACTTAGAGCTACAGGTCCTCACCAGTACCTAGTTGCCCTCAAGTCTTAGACATAGTGTAGTAGAGGATTATTCCAGAATTGATTTTGGCACTAAAAAGTAAAATAATTAAAATTGCTGATAAGAAATGCATGTACTTACACAGTATTAACTGTCACTTGTCTGTGCTATAATCTGTACAGACAGAATGCAGGAATAGCCTGCATTCAAACAACGGGTAAGAGTAGCCAGCCTGCAGGGAATAGTCATACAATAAACCAATGACGAAGTGAGGGCAGCAGTGCTTAAAGTGGTCCTAGAGAAGTGGTGGAACTCACGGCTGTGGCGTGCGTTGGAAAAAGGGTGTGGTCTCAAAAGAAAGGGGCGTAGTCACACAGTAGTATTTCCAATTCAAATTACACCACACAGTAGCACAAACTTAATTCACATTACACCACATACTAGTGTCTCTTATTCATGTATGACACACAGCAGTGCCCCTTTTACATAATTCCCACATTTGTGCCCCTTATACAAAATGCCCACAGTAGTAGTGCCTCTTATACAATGCCCACAGCAGTAGTGCTCCTTACACATAATGGCCACTGTAGTGGTGACCCTTATGCAATGCCTATTGTAGTGGTGCCCCTTATGCAGTGACCCAGTAGTGGTAGTGCCCATTATGCAGTGCACCCAGTAGTGGTAGTGCCCCTCATGCAGTGCCCACAGTGGTAGTGTCCCTTATGCAAATCCCACAGTAGTGGTAGTGCCCCTTATACAATCCCCCCATTAGTAATTTCCCTGTAATAGTGTCCCCAATAGTAGTGCCCCTTATGCAGTGCCCCCAGTAGTGGTAGTGCCCCTTATGCAGTGCCCACAGTGGTTGGGTGCCGGGTTGATAGTGTATTGTGTTGTGTAAGATTGAAGTGTTATTATTGTCTTTAGCTGTGGTACTACATATCCCAGCAAGCCTCCCTCACATGCTAGTACTTGGAGGACCACAAGTACCAGCATGCGGGGCATTACGGGTCCGCTGGTACCTGTAGTTCCACAGCCAAAAAAATACTTAAAAAAAAAAGTCACACACACCGTGTCAGCAAAAGTTTATTATAACATACATACACACACATGCACACTCACTATCACACATACTCACCTAGTATCCCTGATGACATGTCCCCTTGTCCAGTAGGATTCCATAGGTGTACCTGTAATAAAAAATCCATACTCGCCTCTCCTATGCGATATTCATGTCCTCTTCGGTCCCTGTAGGCATCCAAGGGGTTAAAAAAAAACAGCCAAAACCCGAAACCATGCCAGACAGAAGGAAAGGTATGTGTTTCCACATACCTTTCCTTCGCGCGAATGACTTTGGCCCATGTGTGCTCAGTCATTGCAGGAGCCGCCAGCCAATCAGCGGGCGTCTCTGCCGGAGCTGCTCGCTGGTTGGCTGTGTGCGGTCAGCTTGTCTCCTCCATAGACTTTAATGGTGAGAAATCTCCACTGAAGTCTATGGTGGGAACCGTGACATTGTATCCCACGATGTAACCACAAGGTTCACCTCAAATAACCTTATCTCATGGATATGTGCATGTTTCTGTGTTACTCTGACCGGCTCAGGATAAACTCGCTATCCTGAAGCTGGTCTATTGTTTCTGCGAGTTCCCAGGCAGTAATATGTGCAAGTGTAGCACTAGCAACTCTGTTACATTGCCTGAGTTCTATCTAGAGCAGGGGTGGGGAACCTTTTTTCTGCTGAGGGCCACTTTGATATATATAACATTATTTGCGTGCCTGGTCTAGGCCAAGTGCCCTCAGCGTGATGTCACATGGGGGCGGGGCCACAATCGCCGGTGATTACAGCAATGCCCGGAGCATCCTGAGGATGTTCCGGGGAACTGTAAGGGCAGCGATGGGACCATCTGAAGCATCCTAAGGACGCTCCAGGCGGCACTGCTGCATAATAAGGTAAGAAGGTGGGTCTCTTAGCGCAAAAACCTTCAGCAGCTTAGACACTTTAAAATGGGGAAATCCCTTTCCCCAAAGGTAGAAAACACAATATAATTTTTTTTTAAAGTGACACTAGCACTTGAGGTTAAAATAACAGTAAATATTTAATGAATATAAAAACAAAACAAAAACAGAATTTCCCACAAACTTAAGGGAAAATGAATTAAAATCAAATAGAATCAAATAGCAGCAAGAAAATATACAGTACATAAAGATATAGCAGCAAAGATAAATGTAACTGTATAGGCTCCTTGAAGATAAAATATGCACTGAATAACTGAAACAAGGTAGTTCATGAAGCTCCAGTTCCATAGGAAATACAATGCATACCGTAAAAAGTAGGTGTGTCTATTTAGGTGGGGAAACAGCGGGTCCGGATAGCACCCTGGTCCAGACACACACAGGCTTGAATAGATGTGATCCTGCAGACTAGCACTGACGCGTTTTGAGCTGGAAGCTCTTTATCAAGGCTGTGTGCAGGTTAAAATTAATCCTTTTAAAGTGTGTCTTAATTTTACCGCCGGAAGTGGTTACCGCGTCACTTCCGGTTTCGCGATTTTGATGAAAAGCGTGTGAAAAGCTTCCTATTCCTCTTTATTGATGTCCACACACTCCCCAGTGCTAGCAGACCCTGGGAGTCTCTCACACTGGCTCCGTTTTCTTATCTGCGATAACTGGAAGTGCGCGGCCGATCACTTCCGGTTTCGGTATTTCAGGTCTTCTAGATACAGGAAATGTATTGGCACCCATTTTCTTGGAGGATTTCTTTCAGGGCCATTTTCATATGATATAAAACCATATTATGATGAATTTTCCATGTAAAATATAATAAAGAAAAATAACCATTAATATATAAACCAGTGGTAAATAAATATATAAGCAAATAGCAAGAGATAAAATATAAGAAATAGTAAGCAGACTTCTTGTTTTACAAAGCAAAAAATAGAAAATGTGAAAAATATAACAGAGACATGATAACTACAGAAACCATTTAAGTTCGAAATCTTTGTTAAGGCCATAAGGAATTAAAGTTTTGAGTTTGTAAATCCACTCCATTTCTCTTTGTGCCAGTCTTGTTTCCTTGTCTCTATTTTTCCAATTATTTTTCACATTCTCTATTCCCATAAAATTTACAATGTCATTTGTGGAACATTCGTGTTTATTTTTAAAATGGCATGATGATAGTGCATGTGTGTCCAGGCCCTTTTTAATATTCCGTGTATGTTCAGCCATTCTTGTCTTAAGGGCTCTGGAGGTGCGGCCTATATGAAATAATCCGCATTTAAACTCAATGCAATAAACATTGGTTGTATGACAAGTGATGAAGTCATTAATTGGATAATTTTTTCCTTTTACAGTAAAACTGGTATATTTGTTCTCTTTTCTTGATACTGTTTTACACATGATGCATAGTCCACAGCGATGGAACCCCTTAGTTCTTATGGGGTTACTATTTTTTTGATCAAGAGCACTTCTAACCAGTTTACTTAGTTTAGGTTGTCAGCCTTCTTATATATAAAAACAGGTTTGGAGGGTAAAACCGAGGATAAAACTGAGTCTTTTTGTAAAATATGCCAATGTTTTTTAAAAATACCCTCTAAAAATGAATGGTATGATCCATATTGAGTAATAAAAGCCCATTCTTTAACATTCTGATTTTTTTTTTTCTTTTGATTTAAAAAAGGGTTTCTCTATCTAAATTGTACACTTCTTTCTTTATCTTTGATATTTTCTCTCTGTTATACCCTCTCGATACTCTGACAGGCTCAGGATAAACTCACTATCCTGAAGCTGGTCTATTGTTTCTGCGAGTTCCCAGGCAGTAATATGTGCAAGTGTAGCACTAGCAACTCTGTTACATTGCCTGAGTTCTATCTAGAGCAGGGGTGGGAAACCTTTTTTCTGCCGAGGGCCATTTTGATATATATAACATTATTTGCGTGCCTGGTCTAGGCCAAGTGCCCTCAGCGTGATGTCACATGGGGGCGGGGCCACAATTGCCAGTGATTACAGCAATGCCCGGAGCATCCTGAGGATGTTCCGGGGAACTGTAAGGGCAGCGATGGGACCATCTGAAGCATCCTAAGGATGCTCCAGGCGCATTGCTGCATAGATTCTGGCTGCAGGGTGCCATTCTAGGCACCCTGCTAGCCAAATGAGGCTAGTAGAAAAGAACTCTGAGGGCCAGACCAAATGATACCAAGGGTCTTATAAGGCCCCCGGGCAGGAGGTTTCCCATCCCTGATCTAGAGAATGGTAAAACATCTCGATGCGAGATGTTTTTGCGAGTTATAGTAAAGCCCAAAGAATTGCAGGGTTTACTATAGTCGCACCCTATTACATTTGCGAATGAGTAAAAAATGCGAGTTTAGCACAAAACTCATTCGCAACCTATTACATTTACCACTACCACCTTATGTTTAAATAAGTGAGATAGGGTATAGATGAATCAAATAACGCTCACATGTGTGCTTACTTGAGCAACATGGGATGGAAACCTATAAAGGTTTCTTTAGGTGAAAATGATCTTCCTGTATGTCAACACTACTCCTACACACCACGTGTACACACGATCCAATATGTGGATGCTCACATGTATGCTTACTTGTGGGTAATCTTTTGTAGACATATAAAGATATCTTTTTCAGCTGCAGTTTAATTTCACCTTCCACTGCGCAAATCATATGTTGATCCCAAATGATGATTTATTAAACATATCCATTAGATAAAGTAAAATACAGCAGCTTGTAAAATGTTTCTGAGAATCCAGCAAAATGAAATCGATTACTCCACATTTAAAAGAAGTTAAAGTTCCAGATTCCTCAACCTCTCAGTGGAGTATATATCCTTCCTAGACAGCAGAGTCATCCAAACTGCACCATCCAACCAACGCATTTCGACTGATTCAGTCTTTATGAAAGTCATGGTGCATATGTCCGTAAACAGGTCTTAAATAGGAAAGTAAGACTCTCATTTAGTGATAGCCAATGACACGGCAATAATCCTAATGCTATCCAAAATGGATATATCACACACTTAAAACACATCCTTAGGTGATACAAAATAACTTAGGTTAAAAATAATTCTAAGAGCATATTCAAATACCTTAAAAACCTTAATAGAAATCTTTTTGCCCATATTGATGAACTTCCGGTTTGTCCGGACTTGTTGCGGTTGTCATGGCAATCGGAATATGGAGCCTATCCCGTCATTGACAAAAAAGAATTACTGGAGGTAAGGGAACTTTTACCTCTAGTGTCCCTCATATGAATGTTTACTAGAGGGACGGGCAATTATTCCTCTAGTGTTTTGGATGCTAACACTAGAAGAGCAAGTATTTTTCCTCTAGTGAACGGGAACTATGTATCATGTTTTGCGTTCCACCACATACACCTGAATTCATGGAAAACTTCTGGAATGCGGACCACATAAATAAATCACATTAATAGTAGCATAATTAAATGTACATAAAATATGTTAAACAGATAAAATATCATATAAAATAAAAGGTACCTCTAAGTGTACACGTAAAATGCAATCAATATAATATAGAAGATTAAAATAAAAAAATTTGTCCATTATATGTGACCCAGAATTAAAAAAATTCATAAAAAACATTTAAGTTCAAAGTCAGAATTTAGACCAAATGGTGCAAGTGTATTTATATTATAAATGAATTTAAATTCGCTTTTTATCAACTGGATGTCTCTGTCTTTGTTTCTCCAATGGCCTTCGACTTTTTTAATGCCTATGACATTTCTAATAGAATTTAAAGAGCACTTGTGGGAATCTTAAAATGATTGCACAAGGAGTGTGAAATCAAACCTTTTTTAATGTTGCGTACATGCTCTGACCATCTTTCTCTTACAGTACGGGATGTTTTGCCTATATATTGTAAATTGCACTGACATTCTATGAGATATATGCAGTGCTGGTTGAGGTAAAATTTTCTATTTTATTAGTTGTTTTGGTAACTTTACATATCACACATAACCCACATCTGAGGAAACTGATGGTTTTGATGCGCCCTTGTCTTTTGGTCGGGTGTGCGCTTTTCACTAGATGATTTCTCAAATTATTGGCACGCCTATAAATAAATTTAGATTTTGGAGGAATGATATCCTTAAGTATTGGATCTTTAGTTAATAGGTACCAATATTTACATATAGTTTTTTCCATTTGTTTATGTTGATTATTATACTGGGTAATGAAAGCAACTTTTGCGGGTTTTTTTTGTTTCCTTGTTTTTGTATTTAAGAAGGTCCAATTTGTCGATATTTTTCTTTTTCATTTGATTATAGGGGTTTCCTCATATCCTTTTTCCAAAAACCTTAATTTCATGTCATCAACTTGTTCTTCAAAGACCTTAATCTCAGAACAATTTCATCGCAATCTTTGAATTTGGGAGCACTTTTAAGCCAGTTTCTGTGATGGTTACTGGTAGTCTGGATATATGTATTGTTATCAGTGGGTTTGATGTAGTTCTTAGTGTGGATTACATTATCTTTTATGTAAATGTCAAGATGTATAAAATGAACATTACTTTGGCTAATATCATAGGATAGGACTATATTGTAATGATTATCGTTCAAAAATTCACAAAACTTGGTTAAATCTGTTTCAGTACCACTCCAGATAAATAAAATATCTATATATCTGGTCCATCTTTTAATGTAATTTATGTAAGGGTTATTATTCCAAACCTATCGTTCTTCCCAATACCCCATAAATAGGTTGGCATACACCGGGGCAAACCGAGTACCCATTTAACATAAGGTGTTGGGTAGAGTGCAATCTTAGCGTTTCATCTTGTATACTGATACATAGTATTGTTGAATGTTACTTATATTTATGTTCCACATCGAAAGACAACTTTGAGGGATTTAAAGAACCTGATATACACCCCCCTACTATATCTTGATCGAATTTGAATATCTGGACTATCCCATAAGAGGAGCGCGGAATCTTCATTTGTATATTAAAGTACATATACAGAAAAAAAAAAATCGTACCACAATGGCGCTAATGTGAATTACATAAATTTGTTCTTGAATCTGTATACTGTAGATTCAGGAATCAAATCACCACCCTCCAAATATCAGATAACTTCTTACACTTTCAAATGAAAAGGATATCTTCTTTTCCTCTTTTTCTGGTGTATAATCAATCCAAGATGTACCAGAAAAATTACAAGATAACAGACGGTAGATTAGTGAGCTGCAGAGTTCTCTAAGATTATGGTTCAGTAGCAAATCAAATTTTTTATGATCAATGTGATAGGTAAAATCAGTGCTGGTGTTTGGCAATCATAAAATATGTGTACAAACAAAGGCACAACCCTGCCCACCACCACATAACTGATCCTAGGGGTGACAGGTAAGCACAATTTACTTAAGTTAATAATTTTAGCTGAATTTCTCTAAAAGAAACTTCAGTCCTAGGGGAGCCATACATAGAATGCTGATACTCTAGGGTGCCGTGATTCAAGAAAGTTTGGGGACCACTGCTTCCATTCATCCCCTGCTGATAGTGCTCACACCTAAGCTGGGTTCCTGCGATTACTGTATCTTTTTTTTGTGAACTGTCATGCTGCATGCTGGACCTCCAGGCCCACTTTCCAGGCGTTGTTGGCTCTGGTCTGAGCAGCAATTGGTTGGCCATTGTGAACTGCACTGGAGAGTGTTGTGGGCCACACGTTTGCCATGCCTGCTATATGGCTGTGCTGTGTGGTGGCAGCACAGGCAGAGAGACCAGATCAGCAACAGGTGTGTGGAACTGGAGGGTGGAATGGCTGTAGTTGAGGGAAGTTAGTGCTCAGAATAAGGGGTGAGATAGTATAATTGGGTTTTATTATGAAGGTGAAGGGATTAATGTTTTTAATGGGTTAATTTAAATTAATGTGGTTTTTTTGGATGAGACTTGGGGCTCGATTCAGACCTGCTCGCTAGATGCATTCGCACGCACCCAGTGTAAGCAAACCTGGCCAACCCACAGCAAGGCAGGCGATCGCACGATAATGCATTAGCACGCCTACTATGTATTGGCGTGCAATCACTTTGTGTATGGAGACAGCCACCAGCCTGTCTTAGGATGCCCACTTGCGCATGTCAGCTCCAGGAAGTGTATGCAACCATCGCAACATCGTGTACCATCGGATGTGACCGCAGCGCTTAAGGTAGACCATACCCTACCGCAAGCACTGCGAGCACTTTGGTGTAAAAACCAGCCAGGTAATGTGTACAATCACGCTGCCTGTTAATTATGCACGCCTCTGAAACCGCATTAAGACGCTCAGGCACGCCTGCGTTCACACCTCCACTCCCCTGTTTATAACGTCCAACCCCTTTCACCACCCACAAATGGCATCTCCTGTCACTCACTCTGGTGGGCTGTTTATGCACAGCGAGCGAACACTTCCCAATCTCTCGCACTGGTTCGCGCATGCGCACTGCGATGCACACAAAGCAAAAATCGGTGTCCCGTGTCCGCAACACTGCTCGGCAGGAGGGATATTCCTGGACCAAACCCAGTCGCCTCTATTATGAATGGCATAACCCGGGTCGCGATGACCCGGGTCATGCCTAAAAGGCTCCGATTGGTCGGCCCAGCGGAGCTTGCAGATGACATCATCTCCAAACGTCCACTGCTGCCTGATGGAAGACCCGGGTCACTGCAATACATGGGTCCGGTGTGAAGGGTTGTCAGTCATGTGTAAACAGACTAGCCCGACTTCAACTCATGCTCACTGTCCCGGGTACAAGCCGCGTTGAAGCCGGAAATTAATATTTGAAAAGGGTATTGTAGGTAAAACTGGATGCGTTTCATGGCTCCGAACACATACCGTCTGTAATAGTGAAAATTGTTTTGATTATATTAACACTTTTTTCCAGGACAGGACAATATAATATCTCACACAGGGTCGGTTGTACACGTAAAACTCGGGAACATCGCAAACATCAGTTGCACATCAAACATCTATGTAAGTCTATACTGTCTCAGACAGAGCGGCTATCCTAAGACGTTGGAGCCTCTGCAGCTGCGAACAAATTCACAGAGGATCACTAGAGCATGCCCAGAAAATAGTCCGGACACACCTGTGTTTGTATAACCATCACCTGTTACCTCCCCCAAACGCTGACTGTCACTCACTTTGTGAATAAATCCTCTTTGCAAACGCCATCACTAATCCTTTGCTGCACATGCACAGTATGGCTTTGAGGCATGCGTAGTGGCAAAAAATCCCTCCACTGCGTCCAACATCGACATTGCGTATACGTCTGCATCAGGCCCAGAGTACCCTTAGTATTTAACATTACAATAGACATATAGGAAAAGTTTTGTGAGTGATATATACATTTTCATCTATTCTGAGTATATTCTTCTTGTGATTTAGTTGTGGAGGGTGTGAGAAAATATAAAAAGTATCTACAGTGTAATACGATGATAAAACTGAAATGTGTGCATAGAATGATAATTAGCACTGAATATAGCGTGACTTTTTGTCCTTGTTCTCTGTCTTTTGATGTATGGTTGGGTAATGAACAAGAAAACATATAACTGGACATTGTATTTCAGTGACCTTGTGTACATACACCTATGCGAGTAGTTCTAGTTCATGCTCCTTTATCTTCCTTCTTACCTTTCTTTCAATATTCTCCTATGAGTATTTGTGCCCTGAAACAAAAATCCCTTCTTGAAAACAAAACCTTTATCAGATCTGAGGCATCCATAGGCATCTTTAAAATGGGTGCAAGGGGTGCGGTGCACACGGGCCCCCCGGGTCCAGGGGGGGCCAACACCGCACACCCTACACCCATAGTTATTAATACTCACCTTTCCACTGATTCTGGGGTGCTGCTCCAAACCAGCACTGCAGAGCAGAAAAAAAATCACTGGGAAAATGGCGGCGACCATTTTCCGGTGACCTGCACATGTGCAGAAAGATGTCCCTGTGAAAATGTGTGGGCGCCATTTCTCCGGAGACCCGCGCATGTGCAGTAGATTCTCGCATGAATCCAGAATCTACTCCGTTCATGACCCTTATTCACGCAGACAGTTGATGTTTGTGCTCCGTGTATGCGTATGCATCGCTGTGCGCGTGTGCAATCGGGATGCGAATGCAGTGAGCACGCAGTCCAATCGTACAGTGATTGACATGAAGTGCTGCCGGCTGTACTGCATTACCTCACCTATTAGTGTCTGTTTTGTAATTACTTATTACAGTAAGAAAAAGCTTCATATTTTTATTTCAGATATATATATATATATATATATATATATATATATATATATATATATATATCCTTGGTTTGGGTCTTGTGCCTAAAGGAAATTGTTGTACAGTAGTGGTTTTCTCAGTTTCCAAAATCATAAAAGCACTTTCACTTTGCAAAGTGTGAGTTTCTTATCGACAAGGATTGGCATACATGTCCATATGTCAGAAGAAGGAGCCAGCACATAGAGAGGTAATTGATGGGGAGGAAAAACAGATCAGGAGTATATACAATAGATACAGTGAGGTGGTTTGTCCAGGGAAGAACTCAGCCACCAGAAAACCAATGTCTAGGTTGGCCCACTATGGAGAAGGGCTGGCCTTAATAACCCTAATTAAAAAAAATGTAATAGAATTCAACAAAAGTTTGAAACAAATGCATATGGCTGCCTACTGTGAAAACTCAAATAGATGTATTTGGCCCTACTCCCTTACTTTATGTCTGCTGCCTGCATACACACTAACCACTAACACTAACCACATTACCTATTGTGTTATTTAACTTTTGTATTGCCTGCCAGTCTGTCGCAGGATTTAGGTATAATTGGGGCACATTTATTTGGCCCTATGAATACTCTACTAGTCAGCTCAGCACTTTTGCAGAAAAAGGTCTCCCCATCGCCTCAATTTACATGGTGGCAATAATTAAACTTCTTCTATTTAGAGCCGTCTGTTGCTCGATCCAACAACCACAATGTCACAAAATGTGTTAGGGAGACTGATTAGGAAATTGAAAGTTGCATTCTGTGCAAAAATAATTTAGTGCAAAAAGTTGCCTATAGTGGTAATATGGTGCAGTACAATGCGAAAACAGTGTGAAATGGGACAGACAAATGAATAAGACTAAACTGTAATGAACGATTACCTTTATTGTGTTACACTAATGATACCACAGCAGTAAAACATTTAGGCCGTATTCAATTAGCAGTGAAAAGTCCGTTTCGGCGATACTTTTTCGCCGATGACGTCATTTTCTAAATAAAACTCCAAAATGCTATTCTTCACCACTTTTTAAAAGATGCAAAATAGCACCTATTGAAACCATTTAAAGTGCCCAAATACCTTCTGCAGGGCTATTCGGGGGTACCCATAGTGAACCCCCATGTCAGTGCATCTTTTGGGGGGTGTCAGACAGATTTCCCCAAAACTGACAGAACTTTTCGCCGATTTCAGTTTCGCCGGGTCCCGTTTTCGCAGATTTGAAATTGAATAAGGGGATAAGCGGGGTAGAGCGCGATACTTTATCGCACCCGAAACCATCAGCATCAGACATACGGTACCGCAGACGCAGGATGTGACACCCCCCTGAAACAGTTGAGTCACATCTGCGTTTTTAGCTGACTCTCCCCGTTGCCTCCCCCAAACGCTCCCTGCCTGTCAATCAGACTGTGAATAAAGAATCATAGCATGTGACTACGGTAATGTACCTCAAAATATGCGCAGTGCAATTTAAAAAATCACTCGATTTGCTAAAACATCGGCATTGCATTCAACTGTGAATACGGCCCAATATTCCCCATACTAACAACTTTTTGCATTAAAATCATTTTGTAGAATCCTGCTTCCCATGTCCAAATTAGTCTCCTTACCAAATTTGGTGATATTCTGGTTGTTAAATCAATCTATAGATAGCTCTGAATAGTTTAATTATGGCCATCTACACTGGAAATGCCAATCATGGCCACCCACTCTAATCTAGGCCCTGAATTCTTGGGTTGCAGGCAGAAAAGATGGGGTCGCAGAGTCCTCAGTCTGTTAGTGCTTAATTGATGCGGTCACTAGACAATGGTGTGAACAGCCTAAACAGAGCTGTTGATAACACATCCTTAACGTGGATTTCTGAAAAGGGATCTCCCTTACAGCAGTTTTCAGATGCAATTTTATGAATTCATAGGGGCGGATTCAATTAGGGGCAATGTTCTACCAAACATCATGTGATGTTTGGCTGAGCACATATATGCCCATTATGGTAAAAGGAACATAGCTAGTTTTCCTCCACTCCTCTATGGGGTAGAAAACTAGCCATGTTGCTGGCTGCCATGTGCCCTTCTGGCCAAGCTGCTAATCAAGTTGCCTCCATAGTCCGCTCCATAGGTGCTTTGGTGGTGCATCACCCTTTATGGAACCTTTGTTGGGGTTGAGCAAAAACAAATTGTCAGACACACTGCCTCAAAGCTGTTTACTGTGGGCAATTTAACTGAATTGTCATTATCATGTGGTACCTGCCAATAATACTGCTTGTCAGTCTGTGAAGCCTATGTTGGGTGCCCACATCTGATTCCGTCATGTCCACTGACAGTGGGGTATAGGTCCTTCCATCTGGCACTACATCTAGTTAAGACGTTCTAAGGTGAATTCAGTCCTGCTTTATCTCAGATTCTACTGAGCCTAAAGTAAACTGGTGCCACAGAAACAAGTCAGTTAGTAAATTGGTGAACAAGTAGACAAGGTGCAATCACAGTTCTTAAAAGGAATGGGCACCAGGCCATCTCTTTTGATGAATTAAAAAGCTGCTGTACGTTTGAATGGACACTAACAGGTTCATTGAACTACCCAAAACCCCGGAATCAGAGCAGGAACTGAATAAATAGCTGATCCCACCAAGATTACTAAAAGAACATTAAAGACTTGTGTTTGCCCGCAGCTTCACTCGCGTGGATGTCTGTTATTGCTCAGCTGAACTAATTTTACAAAGATAGTAGTGGCATCTAATTTTGTGAAGTATTTTTTAAATTGTAGACATTGATCACAAAATGTCTTTGTGTACAATATTTGCAGATTTTCCTTCAGGGATTAACACAAAAAGATGCTTCGGGCTACTAACTCGTGAGCAAGCCAAGGAACACTGTAAGGTTGCAAGTATAAAATCATATACTTATGGTCATTTTGGACTTGAGGAGCCTGTGTAAATTCTAATAATTCTTTTTTTATCTCCATAGTTCATAAACAGTCCCTAAAGGTATATTTGTGCCCAAAATATATTTATATACATCTAGTTATTTTTGGCTTGAGAAGCCTGCACACTTCACCTGCCGAGTGTCAAGCGTCTGGTTTTTACTTTATTGCTCCTCTCCCTAATGTCACATTGAGATAATACATACCTCAGTTTCGTTCTAGGTGACTAAGCTAACAACAAATGAAAACAAGGCTATTCAATTTTCACTGATAACTAATAATCTTGGCGCTTAAGTAGGTTTAAAGTTCGTATACTGATGTTATATACCAATGACACTGCAGCTTGTCCAATTGTATCCGAGACGTGCTTTGGGAACAGTTTGCAGCCAATCTAATAGGATGCTACATTCAGCTGTGCATTCATCAGAAACCAACAACACCGGACCTTTGCCGGCACTGTAAGTGTACAATGCTCTACTACTAACTGTAAAGTGGGGATGCTGTCACTATCCATGCTTTGGAATATAAATACCACTAGCACAGCCCCACAGGATACTGCCTCTTATTCAATAGAGGATATCTGCAGGAGAGTGTGTCTTACATGTTGATAAGTACCACGCTTATCATAAGACATCCATAAATGGACATACAAGTGGAAGTAACAATTCATACAGCATCCCCACAAATATGAACCTAGATTTTTAACCTCAGTGTGATATTTAGTTCGATTAAGTGCGGCTAACAGCTGGATACAATGTTGCAATAACAGTGTTTCTATCTATTTATGTATTATAAGCTTGAAGAGATCTATTCCTTTTTATATATGAAGTGTAATGTGTCTGTGTTACAATAAATATTTTTAGTATTAGAGAAGCCTGCTTTATTCTCAATCAATCAAGCACATTTTATTACCATACTTCCTAATTTTGACACTAGCACGGTGTATGTAATTGTTTCTTTAGGTGACTAAGGTGTACAATATTGAAACGCAATCCAAATTCATCCCGTAGTTTTTGCGTGATGCCGGAACGAACAGACAGACAAACAAAAATTCCTTTTTTTTCTCTCCATAGTTCATACACAGTCCCAAGGAGTACATCTCTCAAAAAACATTTCTATGTAGAGACACAACCATTACAACTTTATTATATGTATATGTTAGGTTCTAATTGCAAAAGTAAGGAAAAAAAAAATATTTTTCTTGCAGATGTTACTTTAATAGAGCAGTTAAGTAGCTGTAATTGGATTGAAAATATTAAAACTACCTAAAGGAAAATGCTGACGTAATTCAAGGTTTCATACCTTTCTTGATTTCAATCATTGTTCTGTTCTACGAGGCGCGGTGATTTCCTGAAAATTACATTGGGTGGAGTGGCTTAGCTAATATGTTCCCTTCATCACTATTCCTTCCTGAATTAATAAGAGCCCTTTGAAATATTGCATCTGGTTTGTTTATAGTATTATTGATTTACAGAGGAAAGCTTTAATATTTTTCCATAGATGTGGCTGATTCTTTTGCGATGACCCAGTGTACCTGAATAAATAGGTTCAGCATTGACTTGTCAAGATTTATAAATAAAATCAGTTTCAACTTCAGGGTCCATAGGGCTCTACAGGAAGACAATGGTGTAGGTGGTACTTGCAGGACTGGACACCAACAGCAAAGCTTTTTCTGTCCAGGATGCTCAGGTCCTTCCCCCTATACCTCACCCACAGCCTGAAGGCAACTCAGTTTCGTTGGTGTCTGGCAGGAGATGGATCACTGTTAGAACAGTGGGGCTGCTTTTAAGCATTATTTTTATAATTTTCTTTTAGACAGTTCTCTGAATGTCTGCGCTGCTGCTCCATCACCCCTCCACGGCACCGTGACTCCAGCCACAGGCTAGGTACTCTCAGCGGGGCATCGGGGGGACCTGGCTAGTGTGGCTCCTCGGTCCTTAGACTGCAGCTGGAATGCAAGGGGACAGGTAAAGTGGGTTCCCGCTTGTAGGAACCCGGGTATTGGCAGTCTCACCTCCGGTCTATTTAGACAGACTGGAGGCGCTGATGTTGACATCGGTCCATCCGGGACTCCACTAGACTACCACGGCATACGTTACAGGCACATAGAGGCCAGGGAACCGGTGGTTAATGTCAGCACATGGGAGGTCAGCTCTCTCCCTGTGGCCCCTCCCCCAGCTCAGAGCGCCATACCACTGCGATCTTGCTGCCTCTGAGCTGCTCCTCCTGCACCCCCCACCTCCTCAGAGACCTCCAGCGGCCATTTTCTACTGATAACAAGCCAGCCACAGGTCTCCGGGATCGATGGGTTCAGTCTCCATATATACCTCACCTATGTGTCAGGTTATATAGCGCTATTTCCTACCAGCCACTGTGGTCTGTGTAGTTGATTTTAGTGCCCATTGCAGTTACATTTATGCTCATAGCAGTGAAATGTATTTTCTGCATTGTATGTCACTTATGCTAGCTCTGTTGTCTGGCTTTCTACTGTCAGCTTATACCTTAACCTTTTTCTTTCACAATAACCCTGGCATACTGGTGTATAGGGGGTTCACTGTACTTCACATCTACTTGTATTTGTGAAGACTGTCACATACTGTAAAACTGTGTTGCGCTGCACTGTGCCTTATCGTGCATGTATTTTTATTATTATTATTACATTTTATTTATAGGGCGCCACAAGTGGTCCGCAGCGCCATACATACAGTAAAAGGTACACAGAACATTAACCAAAATATAAACAGAACACAAGTAACAATTAGCAACACAATTCTCCATACACAGTACAGCTCTGAAGGTGAAGGCTGTCATAGAAGTGCTAGAGAAGACGGCATATATCTGTGTTGCTCACTGCACTGTGCCATATTGTGTGCTATACTATCCTTGCAGCTATGTCTAGCAAGGGCAAGAGTAACAAGCAGGCTACTGCTCCTATCCTGGTTTCCTGTAAGTCCTGTTTGGTAGGATTATCCCCAGAGGATTCACTTCAAGATGGTCTATGTGCATCTTGTTATACTGCACCTGGCCCATCGGCCTCTGCAGCTCCCCCTCAGGAACTCTCCTAGGCTTCCTTCTCACAGGTGTTGGCAAAGATTGCGGACCACCTAGCGGTCCCTGTGGTTGCTACCCCTATGGGATTGCCACATCATGTACCGTCTTTGCCCCCTCCCTGGGTAGACGTACTTTCTACCTCAGTGCACAGTTTGGCGGCTACCGTTTCAGCTTTTCAAAACATGTTGCAAAAGGAGAGGCTCTTACCTATCTTCCCGGTCTATCCCGCTCTCTGATTCTGAGTTATCATCTGGGGAAGCAGAAGACACAGACCTATCCCTCTCTCTTACTCTCCCTCGGGGGAGGAGGAGCCACCATCTAAATTGAATATACCTGCAATAGTGAGAGCTGTTAAATCAATTCTTCAAATAAAAGATGCAGAGCCCACTCGTAAGGCAAAAGAACCATTCTTTAAATGACAAAAGGTAGTTTTGCCAGAGTTCCCTCACTCTGATCAGCTTTCTGACCTAATGAGTGAAGCTTGGAATGCGCCTAATAAAAAGTTTCAGCTGCCTAAATGCTTAGTTTCTTTTTATTCTATTCCAGCATCTGATTGCACCAGATGGGAAGTTCCCCCAGTGGTAGATTCCCATGTGACATGCTTGGCTAAGAACTCTACCTTTCCTATCCATACAGCAACCTCCCTAAAGGAGACAACGGATGGAAGGATTGAAGCTTGCCTCAAATTATTCTGTTACAGGAGCTATTACTCATCCTGCCATGGCTACGGCTTTTGGTCGCAAGAGCCATTGAGAGCTGGGCAGATGCCCTAGAGGATACAATTCCCTCTGATCCTTCTTGGGAACAGCTGTCCTACATCTCGCACATTAGGGATGCAGCCTCCTATTTAGGAGAAGCAGCTTTGGATACTGCTCTCCTAGCTTCCAGGGCATTAGCTACTTCGGTGGTGGCCTGCCATATCATTTGGCTTCGTTCATGGAAGGCCGACTCAGACTCTAAAAAGGCCTTGGAGTCTTGGCCTTACTCTAGACAAATCCTGTTTGGCCCAGAATAGGACAAGATTGTGACTACCTTGGCAGCTTCTAAAATGGCTTTCTTGCCTGCTGTATCTTCTACCTTGCCTCGGATACTGTCCTTTTGGTCCTTTCGTCCTCAGGGAAAAGCAAAGGGTCAGTTCTTTCCACGACAGTCTGCATCCGCAAGGACCTCCAAGCCTAAACTCAAGTAGGCCTGGGCTCAGGGCTGTAACTAGAGTAGTGCGGCCTGTGCCATGCACAGGGCACTGCAGGACAAGGGGCACTGTTCAGGCCTGTCAATTTTCTGTTTATTATCATTCTCACTTGTAGCTTCCTCTTATTTCATCCCCAGCATCTCCTGGCCACTTCTATCTCTTCCCTGGCCATTCCCCATGAGGCCATTCCACTTGATTGGGTGCGTTACATCCCTATTTGAAAAAATGGGGCGCACCAATGCTCTTTCTGGCACAGGGCACCAAAAACTCTAGTTACGGCTCTGCCTGGGCTGCTAGACATCCAACAACCAAATCTGAGGACAAGCCTTCCGCCTGACAGAGTGGGCCTTCCCCTGGGGGCTCCTAGGGTGGGAGGCCAACTTCTTCAGTTCACCCAGTGCTGGTGTCAAACCACCACAGACGCCTGGGTACAAGAAGTGGTCTCTCTCAGGTATGCCCTCTCATTCTAAAGGCGACCACCCCCAGCAGTACTTTTGCACAGGCCTTTCCTCAGGACAAGGGGCACTGTTGAGGCCTGTCAATTTTCTGTTTATTATCATTCTCACTTGTAGCTTCCTCTTATTTCATCCCCAGCATCTCCTGGCCGCCACTATCTCTTCCCTGGCCATTCCCCATGAGGCCATTAAACTTTTTTTGGTGCGTTGCATCCCTATTTGAAAAATAAGGGGGGGCGCCAATGCTCTTTCTGGCACAGGGCACAGGGCACCAAAAAGTCTAGTTACACCTCTGCCTGGACTACTAGACGTCCAACAACCAATTCTGAGGACAAGCCTTCCACCTGACATAGCGGGCCTTTCCCTGGGGGCTCTCAGGGTGAGAGGCCGACTTCTTCAGTTTGCCCAGTGCTGGTGTCAAACCACAGACACCTGGGTACAAGAAGTGGTCTCTGGCGGGTATGCCTTCTCATTCCAAAGGCGGCCACCCCCAGCAGTTCTTTTGCACAGGCCCTTCCTCAGATCAAGCAAGGCCCAGCTCCTCCAGTTGGCCATTCAGTCCTTGCTGCATTCAGGGGTAATAATTCCAGTCCCATCGTCACAGCGAGGGATGGGTTATTACTCTACCCTTTTCTTGGTTCAGAAGCCCAATGGGTCTCATCGGCCTATCCGCAATCTCAAGTCTCTGAACAAGTTTATCAAGGTGCCCAGGTTTCGCATGGAAACACTAAACTCTGTGGTCCTGGCTATGGAGCCTGGGGACTTTATGGTGTCTCTGGACTTTCAGGATGCTTACCTACATGTACCTATAGCACCCTCTCATCAGCGATATCTCAGGTTTGCTGTCCTACAGCAACATTACCAATTTCAAGCACTAACTTTTGGGCTTTCTATAGCTCCACGAGTCTTTACCATGATCATGGCAGTTATGGCGGTTCATTTTCATCGTCAGGGGATCAGACTGCTCCCATACTTGGACGATCTCTTGCTCTTAGCAAGGTCTCCAGATGTCCTTCACTGCCATCTACAGGTAACCATTGCCTTTCTATAAATGCACGGCTGGCTGATCAACTGGAAAAGGTCTTCCCTGACCCCTTTTCAAAGAATAGTGCATCTGAGAGCCTTCCTGGATTCTCAGGCTCAGGGAATCTTCCAGACAGCAGTTAAAATCTCTGGTCTCTTGTCGCTCACTATTTCTGATCTTTCATCAGGACAGGGCTGTTCTTCGAATGCGCCCTGGCTTCCTTCCCAAGGTGGTCTCTCGTTTCCACCTTAATGAGGAAATTGTAGTTCCGGCCTTCCAATCACCAGACCTTTCGGCAGGTGAGGCCTCCTTGGATGTGGTCCGTGCTCTGAAGATCTACGTAGACCATACTAGTTCCATCAGAAAAATGGATTCCCTCTTTGTCCTATATGGATTCCACAAGAAGGGATGGCCAGCTAACAAACAGACTCTGGCCAGATGGATTCACATAACTATCTCACAGGCTTACACACAGGCTGGCCTTCCATGCTGGCTACAGTATCTGCTCATTCTACTCGCTCTGTGGGTCCCTCATGGGCAGCCCACCATGGGGCGTCTGCCGAACTACTATGCAAGACAACCATGTGGTCTTCTGTCCATACCTTTCTTAGGTTTTATGCCTTTGATACATCTACCTCTCAGGATGCTTCCTTTGGATGCCGGGTTCTCCTCTCAGCTCAGGAGCGTCCTCGTTCTTGAACAACTGCTTTGGGACATCCCCATTGTCTCCCTGTGGAGCCCTATGGACCCTGAAGAAGAAAAGGAGAGTTATGGTAAAACTTACCTTTGTTAACTCTCTTTCTTCAAAGTCCATAGGGTCCACAGGGCACTCGCCCTGACGCACCTGGCTTCTATTGGTTTCTTCTCTTGGTCACTTGTCTCCTTCTCTGTGTGAGAGGGTGATTCTTCAGTGTACCAGTCTTACTTCTCTCCTATCCTGCTCCTGCCTTGGGCTTGTTGACAAAACTGAGTTACCTTCAGACTGCGGGTGGGGTATAGGGGGAAGGGCCAGAACATCCTGGGACAGAAAAAGATTTGCTATTGGTGTCCGGTCCTCCAAGAGCTGCACCAGGCCCGGGTAAAGGAGGCGTGGCCTAATCGCGGGAGGCGTGACCTCCCCCCTTAGGTAAAAAAAAATAAGAAAAGTTTTGCGTGGTGCTGCGTGCTGGCGAGGGGGTGCAGTGACCCCCCCCTCAACACAGCGCATAACCAGTTGAGGGCATGATCAACCTGATCGCTCCCCCCACAGGCATAGGAGACTGATGTGGCTGCTTTGTAGCAACCGCGAGCAGTCTCCCAGTGCAGCCCAGCACACAGCAGCGTGTGCTGGGCTGCTGTGATGTAAGAGGGGGGGAGCGGTGCGGGACCCAGGCCCCCGCCGGGCCCCTCCAGCAAGCCCGGGCATGGTAAATCAGTACCCGCCCCCTCTCCTCTTGGCGCCCCTGCCTCCAAGTACCACCTACACCCCATTGTCTCCCTGTGGACCGTATGGATTTCGAAGAAAGAGAGTTAACAAAGGTAAGTTTTACCATAACTTTCCTTTTTAATATGAATTCCCTTGTACTGTATAGCTGATATTTGTGAACATCTGTACACATTGTACCCCCACATACAAGTATAAAAGAACCTCTTTTAGGCAAATTGTATGCATTATGCACAATAAAGATGTACTGTAAGGAAACTCAGCCTTCAAACAAGTTTTCAAAATAGATTAAATACAAGGAAAAGTAACACATAGAGGTCATATAAATTCACTACCCTACACTGAAAATAAGAAAGCCCAGCAGGGTAATATGTACAATGGCTTAGCAATAGGCATAATTCTGCTTATTACCGAAAGTACCTGCAGGCGTGTTTGCTATTATTCCTAGAAAAGTTTGTTTTCCTTAGGGGGAGCAGAGCCGGCCCTAACCAATTTGGTGACCTAGGCAAGATTTTGGCTGGTGCCCCCTAGCAGATAATCCCACCACCAAGCTTATTGTGGACACCAAAAATAACACATTGGTTTATGACTTATTTTTTATTGTTAAAGAAACGTGTTAAATGCACAAAAAACCCTATTCAGGGAGTCTCTCTGACATTCAGGGAGAGTTGGCAAGTATATTTATACCACACTTTGATGCCCCGGTTTCTAATATGTACTGTGTATGCCCCTACTATAGTGCCACATATTCTTTTCCTGTGATGTTGTACAGGCCCACAGTAGTATCCTTAAGCCCCCAAAATGGTGCCTCATAAGTTTCTCTACAGACACTCTCCTCCACCTTCTCACATTTACAGTATACAGTATAGCCATATATTTATTTAGATATATAGACATGTACACTATGCAAGGGCAAGCAAAATGGTGTGCTCCTGCAACAGACACGTTTTCATGAATGTATAAAACGAGAAGTATAGAGATGTCCTTGATAACTCTGTGCTCCCTACATTGTGGCAGTTTTATGGAAAAACAAATGTTTTTTTCAGGACTACAATGCCACTTGTCACGTTTCCATTGCGACACTGGACTGCTATACAGAAAATTCGGTAACCGGGATGGACTCGCCAGCTCAGAGTCCAGATCTTAACCTCATTGAAGAGTGACAGGTGCATTCTAGGCAGACTCGACCTTCTTCACTGTCACAGTTGGTCACTGTACATAAGGCAGAATGGTAAAACATACTGCCTGCTGTTGTCCAGGAATTTGTGGACAGTTTCCTGGTGTCCCGGTGCCCCAATCTGCTGCTACCCCTAGGCTTTTCCAAATGCCTCTATGATTTGCCTATACTACCTATGCCTAGTGCTGGCTCTGAGAAGGAGGTACATTGTCAGTTCGCCATTGTTCTGGTTAATAGTCTTTGTTTGTTCTATGACTCCAAGTAATAATGTGCCATTGCTTTGTGGACCCAAAAGAGAATGTACTGTATATCACACACTCATGGAGCTCATGATGCAGAACCTACACTTTAGGTCCTGGCCCACAGGTTTAGCACCTCTGCATGAGACAGGAGATCCCATTGGTTATCACTAGTCTTTAACAGATCAGACCATTTTTTTTAAATATTACCTGTGGTGTATTTCACATTTACATTACACATGCTTGACATGAAGACACATAGTAAGAATAAATATATTACAGTTGTGTTTACCTCTTATATTGCTTTTTCTGGAAATCTACAGTATGTATGAGGCTGGTAATGTTGATAATGATGACTGTTGTAGCTTTGCTTCAGGTGTATCTATGCACATACTGGCTTTGCCTTGTAAATGACGGCAACTTTAAAAAAACAATCGAGATCAGTCTGCATCCTGCGCCTCCGGTAGACTCGATCTCTATTACATCCTGTCCACAGTATCTTACAATGTGTGCAACTGAAAATAAGGATGTAGGAATACACGTGCGCAGATGAGGCTCAGCTTATTTGCATATGGTGCCACTGCAGCTTGCTATCCACTCTAAATCTTGCCAATAAAGTTACGTTTGTTTTTCACCTGCTTCAGTAATTAAAATTATCTGTATTTTTTTTTTTACTAAGTCAGAATTTCAGTGCAGTTATTTTGAGAGGATTTTGTATAATGTGAATAACCGAGAATTATTTCAGCAATTTCTCTGAATCAATAGATGTTTAAATACAACAGATCATCCCATAATTTATTTCAGTTGCAGCATATAGCTAAAATGGTCAGGTTCCAAATTCCATCATGTACATAAATGCTGGGTTTACCTAATTACTTTTACCTCTGGTCATATGTGTTCACCATTTTATTTTGTATTTTATTTTTTGTTAATTAATAAATAAATAAATGTGTTTCACAATATGTTGATAGAGACAAAAGCATACTTATGCCATAAACCAGAGGTCCTACATTTGTACTCTGTACTGTTTATTATTACAGTACTTCAACATAATGAGGCTGATGGATAGAATCTTCAGGGCAGGATTCAATTATCCCCATTAACTAAACGGATGCTACTTGATGGCCCATATTCAATTAGCCCCAGTTATCGGGGATTTTTTTTTGGGTCTCCCCAGACGCGAAAATAAATCCCTGTTAACTGTACAGTTATCGGGTGATGACTGCATACTTACCGGACAGGTCCATGAATTTATCATGGATCCTGTGCGTTAAAGCCATACTTACCGACTTTGTATTAATCCTTTCCGGGAGTAGCCCAGAGGTCTGCTGCTGCAGGCCGGTTCGGGGGGCGGACCAGACTGCTGACGTAATTAGGCCGTAAATCACGACGTTTAGCCCTGCCCCCTCCTTGCAGACCTGCAAATTCCCCATTAAATCACCCCATCCTGCTCACTTCACTAGGAAGTGGGTAGGATGCAGGAGATCTGCCTACAGTTACGGAGGTGTAGGGGGCTACCCAGTGGTGTAACAATAAATTTTGCTCCCCCTGCCAAAAATTTTTCTGTCGCCCCCCTTCCCTTATGGCATTTTGGTAAAATAATTACAAGGCCATTTATACGCAATTTGGCTCCCAGTGCAAAAGTTAAAAATGTGCTGCCACCCCACCTAGACAGTTTACAGTATTTTTCCTCCTTGTAGTAATGCCACACACCATAATGCCCATTACACATTATGCCACACACAGTAATGCCTATTACCAAAGTGCCACTTACATATTTGCCCCCTGACACCATTTTATGCCCCACGGTAAGGCTTCTAATTACTTTTAAATTACCTGCTCGTCAGGGGTCTTATGCTCGTCAGGGGTATTATGCTCAGTATCAGAGGTTTCATGCTAGATGCACGGGGTCTCTGGGTTGCATGCTTGTTGCCAGGGCTTTCATGCTTGTTGTCAGGTGTTCCATACCCGTTGACAGGGTCTCCATGCTCATTGCCAGGGGCTCCATACTCATTGCCTGGGGTTTTACGCTCGTTGCCAGGGGTATAATATATATATAGAGCATTGCAGCCTGCACACAGCAGCATCTGGTACACATCCAGCATCCTGAAAGGCCTGGGTGCAGGATTTGGGTGTGGGGGGGCGTCAGGTTGTGGCCACTGTAGACCCATCGGCTCCTCCCAACGTCTGATAGCCCCGAGGAAGAGGAGAGAAAGAGAGCCAGTATGAATACCTGTCATACAGCAGGAAGCAGCTGTACTCCTCTGTCTCTTCGGCACAGTACAGCGCACGCAGGAGCCCCTGGGTGCAAGGCCGTTGCAAGGTTTCTTGCCACCCTAGGCATTTCTTCAACCTTGCACCCCCCTTCCTCGGATAATTACACAAGCCCTTATCCAGTGCCCCTTATACAGTGCCCCTTATACAGTGACCCCAGTAGTGGTCCCCCTATGCAGTGCCCCTTATATATTGCCCCAGGTAGTGGTCCCCCTATGCAGTGCCCCTTATATAATGCCCCCAGTAGTAGTCCCCATTATATAGTGACCCCAGTACTAACCCCCCAGCAGTGCCTCCAGTAGTAGTCCTCCCCCAGCAATGCCCCCAGTAGTAGTCCCCCACCTATGCAGTGCCTCCAGCAGTAATCCCCACCTATGCAGTGCCCCCCACAGTAATCCCCACCTATGCAGTGCCCCCCACAGTAATCCCCACCTATGCAGTGCCCCCAATAGTAGTCCCCCCCAGCAATGCACCCAGTAGTAGTCCCCCCCAGCAATGCCCCCAGTAGTAGCCCCCTAGCAATGCCCCCAGTAGTAGTCCCCCCCAGCAATCCCCCCAGCAATGAGCCCAGTGGCAGTCCCCCTCAGCAATGCTCCCTGTAGTAGTCCCCCCCAGCAATGCTCCCAGTAGTAGTCCTCCCCAACAATGCCCCCAGTAGTAGTCCCCCCCAGCAATGCGCCCAGTAGTAGTCTCCCCCAGCAATGCCCCCAGTAGTAGTCCCCCCCAGCAAAGCCCCCAGTGGTAGTCCCAGCAATGCCCCAGTTGTAGTCTCCCCCAGCAGTGCCTCCAGTAGTCACTCCCCAGCAACACCCCCAGTAGTAGTCACCCCCCCAGCAGTGCCCCCAGTGGTAGTGCCCCCCCGGCAGTGCCCCCAGTAGTAGTCACCCCCCAGCAGTGCCCCCATTAGTAGTCCCCACCCAGCAATGCCCGCAGTGGTAGTCCCCCCCCAGCAATGCCCCTAGTGGTAGTCATCCCCCCAGCAGGGCCCCCAATAGTAGTACACCCCCAGCAGTGCCCCCAGTGGTAGTCCCCCCCCTGCAGTGCCCACAGTGGTAGTCCCCCCCAAAGTGGTAGTCCCCCCCAGCAGTGCCCCCAGTAGTAGTCCTCCCAGTAGTGCCCCCAGTGGTAGTCCCCCCCAGCAATGCCCCCAGTAGTAATCCTCCCCAGCAATGCCCCCAGTAGTAATCCCCCCCAGCAATGCCCCCAGTAATAGTCCACCCCAGCAATGCCCCCAGTAGTAGTCCCCCCAGCAGTGCCCCCAGTGGTAGTCCCCCCCCAGAAGTGCCCCCAGTGGTAGTCACCCCCCCAGCAGTGCCTCCAGTGGTAGTGCCCCCCCGGCAGTGCCCCCAGTAGTAGTCCCCCCCAGCAATGCCCCCAGTAGTAGCCCCCCCAGCAGTGCCCCCAGTGGTAGTCCCCCCCAGCAGTGCCCCCAGTGGTAGTCCCCCCCAGCAGTGCCCCCATTGGTAGTCCCCCCCAGCAGGGCCCCCAGTGGTAGTCCCCCCCCAGCAGTGCCCCCCAGTGGTAGTCCCCCGCAGCAGTGCCTCCGACATCTGCTCCTCCGTCCGACGTCCTCCCGGGCCGGCCCGCTCTGCATGATGGGAGAGACATCTCCCATCACCCACTGCAGGACCCAGAAGATGGAGCTCCTCAGTGAGCTCCAGCCCGGCTCTGGCAGTGGGCGCAAGGCAAGCAGCCGATGAGAGTCTGACTGACTCTAACTGGCTGCTAAAACAAACACACAGCTGCCAGCACATGTGTGTTTGTTATACTTGTAGTGTAGTGCGGACTGCACTTATGTGCGGTCCACACTACCACCCTACCTGGATGACTAGCAGATGCTAGAGGTCCAGTAGGACCTCTAGCATATGTCTCCTCCTAGGCGGCGGCCATTTTTGGAGGGCCGTTTTCAGCAGATTTCATGCGGACGGCTAGTCCGCATGGAATCTGCAGCCACACCGCCACCGCGCCCCACAAGCCTTCGAGCCCCCAAGCCACCACGGGGTCTGCTGGGCCGATAGTTACGCCACTGGGGCTACCCAATAAATCGTGAGCCTCCCGCGACTTCCGTGAGTGTAGGCAAGTAAGGTTAAAGCTCAATAACCCATATTAATGCACGTGTTTTTAACGTGCGTGATCAAGGCTACCAGGTTTATGCAGGAGGCTAACTGAATAGCTCCGGGCATTATAGCCTGAGGCTGCCTCCCATTATTATTTGTGTTAATTTACGACGGGTAATTAAATTCTCCATTAGGCCCTTATTCAATTAGCGGCGAAAAGTCGGAATCCGCGAAAAAGTATAGTGGATGATGTCATTTCGCCAAACAGAAATGTTTCGCCGTATTCAGTTGCAAAGACTTTTCGCGTACGCAGAGAGTCAATGCAATGTCATAGGCGTAAAAGATTCGCCTATGAATAGCAGGCGGAAAAAAGTGCAGAATTGCGGTTTTGGAGTGCAAAGGTGCGGAAACCACTCTGCACCCTTGGGACAGCCCCCAAAGGATAGCTGCGTAAAAAATAAAAAAAAAGAGGAACACCACAAGAAATGACTTTGAAAATGGGGGCGAAAAATACAAAGTGGGGGAACAAACATAAAAAGTAGCATAATAGACTTTTGAGGGGCTCTGCAAGTATAGGGGAGTTGTTTTTTTGATTGCAGGTGCATGCTGAAGGTGCATTTTTGACGTCACTTAAAACTTCACTTTAGCGAATTTAAACTATGCTTGCACCCATTTTCATGTATCCCACATTTGACAGGACTACTTACTTTCTCCAAAAAAACTGCTTAATGCTATTCTTCACCACTTGTGCAAATCCGCTATATAGAGACAATTGAAAGCACTTAAGTACCCCAAATAGCTTCAGTAGGGCTCTTCGGGGACATCTATACTGATCCCCAATGTTAGTACATCTTTTGGGGGGTGTTAGGCTGATTTCCCCATCTCTGACAGCACTTTTCACCTGTTTGAGTTTTGCCAGGATGCGTTTTTGCGACCTTTGGAATTTAATACGGCGAATAGAGGCGGCGCGCACGAAAACTTTTCTCGTCCAAAACACGAGATGTAGGCGAAAAGTCCGGCAGACGGAAAAGTATCACGGGTGCGAAACTAATTGAATTCGGGCCTTGGGCCGTGATTCAGAGCTGGACGCTCTGACAGAGCGCTCGCTCTGAATCAGGGCCATCCTTCCTGATTTTAGAGTGGCCCCCTGGCCGCTCGCATAGCTGTGGGTGACCACCCACAGCTATAGCGAGCAGCCAAAAAGATGGTCGCGATGATCAAGACCATCGCGACCATCGGGCTTATGACTAGACCCTTGTGGTAGAGTCTCGTCTGCTGCAAGCCCTCAGAGCCAAAAGCACTGGCCGGCCCCAGACGGTAGGCGTGCTGTCACTCACCATCGACAGCACGCCCCCTTTGTAGCGAGACCCATAGCGACGGCTTGCCCGTCGCTATCCGGGTCTCACGCATGCGCACGATGGAGCCGGGTCCGTCGTGCGCTTGCGCACTGGCCCAACATCAGCACGCTTGCGAGCGCTCAGCACTCGCGAACGGGTTTGAATCAGGCCCTTAGTTGGATAAAAGCTTTGAAGAGACGGACATACTGAACAAGTTATGTACAGTTATTTTTTTCCTTGAAAACAGTTTTAAAAGGAAACTACACAACTCATCTGTCACCGCAAACCTAACCATAATACATCCAGAAGTAATGCTGGGTACACGATGGCAGATATATTGGCTGATCAATTGATCGGGCAATATATCGGGTGCCCGTCGACCAGTGTGTACCAGCGATATCTCAGCTGACCACCCGTACACTTGCTGCAGAGGGATCGACGGCCAAAAGACAGATGATGGTTATTCAATGTGTATGAACGACCATCATCTACAGATACATCTGTTAAGTGCGTACGTGGTTTAAGAGTCTAGTTTATTCATCATCACTTCATTTCTACAAAAACAGGGGAAATGTTAATTTTCACCTGCTTTTGTAGAAATTAAGGGCCCGATTCAGACCTGCTCGCTAGATGCGTTCGCACACTGCCAAAGTATGCAAATCCAGCGATCGCACGGCAAGACATTAGCACGCCCACTGTGTCTTGGCATGCAATTGCGGTGTGTATTTACACACCCACCAGCCTGTCTTAAGACGCCCACTTATACACATCATCTCCAGGAAGTGTATGCAACAATCGGTAACATCGAGTACCATTGGAAGCGTACGCAGCACTTGTGGCTGACCATACCCTACCGCAAGCACTGTGAGTGCTTCAGTGTGTAAATCAACAATGTGACGTGTGCTATGATGCTGCGTCTTAATTATGCATGCCTCTGAAATGCGTTAGGACGCTCAGACATGCCTGCTTTCGCACCACCCTCCCCCGTTTAAATTGACCAACCCCTGTCACCACCCACAAATGGCTCATCCTGTCACTCAAGCTAGCGAGGGGCGATCGCTTCATGATTGCATGGACTGGTTCGCGCACATGCACTGCGATGTGTATGCATGCGCACATTGCAAACATCGGCAGGCTACGTGCGAACGCAGCCTAGCTAATGGGTCTGAATCGGGCCCAAAGTATCGAGGCCAATCATTAAGATATAACTGATATCTTCTGGTTACAATTCTCCCCCGATAATTTTCCAGAGTCCCAATACTTTAGTATGCGGACATAGAAATTATGCCACTCATCAAGTTCTGAAAAAGCATTTTTTTGAATATGTTACTTTAATAGAACAGTTAAGTAGCTGTAATTGGATTGAAAATATAGAACTACATAAAGGAATTCCTGAGATGGATTACAGCCCCCAATAGTCTTCACAAGCTTGCAGCAGAGGGATTTGTTCAGATCCCTCCCAAATGTGTCTCCACTGCCGTCGGCTCTCCGGCTCCATCTCCATCTCCCCTGCTCTCCATCCTTGGTACCTGCAGCCTGCAAGAGAGAGGGCTCCAGGGAAACTGACTGAGTACAGGAGAGATGGCTGTAGGGACACTGACAGGAGGTACAGGAGAGAGGGCTCTGGGACACTGACAGGGGTATGGGAGAGAGGACTGTGGGGACACAGACAGGGGGGTATGGGAGAGAAGGCTGTGGGCACACTGACAGTGGTATGGGAAAGAGGGCTGTGGAGACAATGAGAAGAGGACGGAAGAGAGGGCTCTTGGACACTGACAGGCTGTCACGTCTGGCTTAGGAGGATCTCCTACTGAGGAGCTGAAAGCTGAGGTCCGGGGTTGTGGAAAGAATCGGAGGTGAGGGGCCTGGATGTATGACCTCCTCATCCACAAGTATCGGATGTTGGCGAGACCTGACCAAAGGCGCGGAGTCTAACCTGCTGGAAGGTGTACACCAGTGACCCCTCCCACTGGCAAACGCAGGATTTCTAGAGGGGTTTTTCCAAATGCTTAATTTTAGAGCGAGTGTGGCCAGTCAATGAAGAGGGCAGAATTAGTACTGAACCAGCTGAATAAGTGTCATACAAAGTGTATTTTGTGTATGAATTCCAGTATATACAGGACCAGTGATCACAGTAAGCCATTAGATATGGCAGTAGGGCCATCCTGCCTGAGCTGAACGTATTTATTTTAGATGTGGGCACCATTCCAGACTATTGGAGAAAGTCCGGGAGCCTGGAGGAGCAGCAGAAGAACCTAGCACTGCCCCGGACATATATGTACATATTGGGCTCTATAGCAGTGTATCTCTAACAGTGCATGTTTTCCAGATCTTCTAGTTGGTGCACAGGTTATTTATTACTGGTTGATACATGTTAAAAGATCCACAGGTGGTGCTAATTATTTCATTTGTGATGCTGAGAAGAACATGCAGCACTAGTAACAATCTATTATATTACTATTTCTATTGTGGTCATGGTGTGGGCTGGGGAGGGGGGTTTCCAGGCAGACGGAAACCCCCCCTGCATTTGCCTATGCCTCCAAGCGGGATATGGGTTTAAGCTGCACCCAGAGAGCAGGTCGCGGCCCTTTGGTCAGGTATCTGATACAAGTGGGAAACGGAGGGAGATAACACCGATGAGGTCCAGGAGAGTGTACTTCTGAAAGAAGCACCAGCGAGGATTCTGTACTTGGATATTGTACTGAGTACACGGGCAAGGTATCAGACACACCGCTGGCACAGGAGAGTGACACTATAGTAGTACTCGGATGTTGTACTGAGTAAGCGGGCAAGGTATCAGACGTAGCGCTGGCACAGAAGAGTGACACTGTAGTTGTACTCAGAGGAAGTAGAGAGTACACGGGCAAGGTATCAGACACACCGCTGGCACAGGAGAGTGACACTATAGCTGAACGCGGATGTTGTACTGGGGCCCTGATTCAGAGCCAGACGCTCTGACAGAGCACTAGCTCTGAATCAGGGCCGTCCTTCTTAATTTTTAGAGCGGCCTCCTGGCCGCTCGTATAGCTGTGGGTGACGAGACCCTTGTGGTAGGATCTCGTTGCCGCAAGCCCTGGAGTGCTTTCGGCTCTATCAGAGCCGAGAGCACTCTCACTGACATCACTTGTGATGTCAGTGGGGCCGGCCCCAGACGGTAGGAGTTCCCATGGGCAGCCGTCTGGGAAGCCACGCCCCCGGCACGCCCACCAAAGGGGGCGTGCTGTCACTCACCATCGACAGCACGCAACCTTTGGTACGAGACCCGTACCGGGTCTCGTGCATGCACACTACGGAGCCGGCTCCGTCATGCGCATACGCACAACGGAGCCGGCTCCGTCATGCGCATGCGCACTGGGCCAACATCGGCCCGCTTGCGAGCGCTCAGCGCTCGCGAGCGGGTCTGAATCAGGCCCTGAGTACGTGGGCAAGGTATCCAAATGCACCGCTGGCACAGGAGAGTGACACTGTGGTTGTATTCGGAGGATGTACAGAGTACGCGGGCAAGGTATCAGACGCACTGCTGGCACAGGAGATTGACACTCGGAAGATGTACAGAATACGCGGACAAGGTATCAGACGCGCATTCAGTAAGAAAAGCCAGCTGCCGCATGACCGGCAGTTCGATTCTCGGCTGCGGCAGCCCGACAAAACAACAGAACCCGGCAGCGGAAGCCCGACAGCGCTGGAAATCCCGATCGTACCTAAGGTAAGTATAAACTAATCTAACCAACCCCCCTAACCCTAACCCTCCTTAGGGGTGCCTAACCCTAACCTCCCCCCCAAGTGCCTAACCCTAACCTCCCCCCTCTAAGTGCCTAACCCTAACCCCCCCTTCCCCGCTGCCTAAACCTAAGTCCCCCGAGGGGGGTGCCTAACCCTAAGTCCCCCAGGGGTGCCTAACCCTCCCTCCCCCTAGCCTAACTCTAACTCTCCCGGGGGGGCCTAACCCTAATTCCCCCCTGGGTGCCCTAAACCTAACCCTCCCCCCCGCGACTGTCTGCTCACGGTGCCCGGCATCCCTTCCATCGGGATGCCGGGCGCCTGTCTCCCGGCATCGGGAAAATGAGAGCCGTCTAAAGATTTTAGACGCCTGTCATTTAACCCTAGGTAGGATAGAGGATTCGGGAAGCCGGCGATCGGGATTGCGGCCACCGGCTTCCTAAACGTATCCCATCAGACGCACCACTGGCACAGGAGAGTAACTAGAAGTTACCCGAGAGCATAACAGCAAGGGAACCTGGAACGAAGTGACGGCAAGCAAACACTAAAAGAAACAACATTGTACAGGCAACTTCCTGCTGTCCAGAGCCTGGTTATATACCCTAAGGTATAGCATCAGCTAACAACCACATTGCTACCATTGGGTAAAAGATAGTCAGGTGTTGAAGACTGTCAAGGCTGCATCCATGACAGCAACAGCAGCAACCAAGACATGGAGCAGCTCATGGATGTCCACCTGGTCCGTAGGCATAATCCTAAGCACGTCACTCACTGCCGCACCTGATGTCTGACCACTCAAGAGGTCAGGGGAAGCCAGCCCTGGCCGATCCTAGGACACAACCTGACAGTAACCCCCCTTTCAGGGTGGACTCCGGACACCCACAAGGCTTATCAGGAAATCTGTGAAAAGTTCGAACAAGTTAAGGAGTATGGATGTCAGAGGCCTTAATCCATGCTCGTTCTTCAGGTCCGTATCCTTTCCAATCATTAAGATACTGAAGGCAATTAGACCAATGCAGAGAGTCAAGGATTTTCCCAACTTCAAGTTAGACTCCCAGTTGAGTTTGAACTTGAGGAGTCTTGGGTGGAAAACGCTGAAATTGATTACGAACCAATGGTTGTAACAAAGAAACATGAAATGTGTTGGAGATTCTCAACTGTGGAGGGAGTTCCAATTTATAAACCACAAGATTGATGACTTTAAGAATGCGGTATGGCCCAATGAAACATGGAGCAAATTTCATGCTTGGAACCTTCAAACAAATGTTCTTAGATGATAGCCATACTCTGTCTCTGACTCTCAGAAGAGGAATAGCAAGACGTTTCTGATCTGCAAATTTTTTGCAGTTACTGGAAGACTTTTCCAAAAAACAATGAATATTTTTCCATAAATCAGAAAAGGAACCAACAAGGTTGGTAATGGCAGGAACTTCCATGGGTGGTAATTCTTGAAAATCTGGTACTTGTGGATGTTTACCATACTTAACATAATTGTGGGCAAATTCTGACCAAGGCAACAAATTGATCCAATCATCTTGAGAGGAAGATACGAAGAGTCTGATAAATGTCTCCAGCTCCTGATTCACCCTTTCTGTTTGGTCACTAGTTTCAAGGTGATAGGCAGATGAAAATTTCAACTTGATTTCGCAGGAAGCACAAAGAGCCCTCCAAAATTTCGCCACAAATTGTACCCCACGGTCAGATACTATCTCCTTGGGTAAACCATGAAGACAGAAGATATCACGGATGAACATCTTGGCCAGTTGCAGTGCAGAAGGAAGACTGACTAGAGGGATAAAGTGGGTCATCTTTGACAATCGGTCTACTACAACCCAGATGTTATTGTGTCCCTAAGAAGGTGATAATTCCGAAATAAAACCCATTGAAAGATGGTTCCAAGGGGCATCTAGCACAGGTAGGGGATGCAACAGACCAACAACCTTGTTACGAATGGTTTTATGATGGGCACACTTGGCACAGGACATAATAAAGTTTTGAACATCTTCTTTCATAGTGGGCCACCAGTAGGATCGCTGTAAAACTTTAAAGTCTTGAGAATGCCCAAGTGACCAGCAAAAGGAGAAGCATGGGCCCATGTCAATAGAGTTTTACGCAGCTGAGGTACCACAAAGATCTTGCCAGGAGGATGAGACAAGAGTTGATTGGGAGCAAAGATGAGAGGATCCAAAATCGTCTGAACTCGAGGTTGATCTTGCTCTTCTTGTGGAGACAAAGAGGATTGAGAAAGAGCATCAGCTTTCTTATTCAGGACCCCAGGACAAAATTAAAGCTTGAAGTAAAATCTAGAGAAGAAGAGGGACCAGCGAGCTTGTCTGGCATTCAATCGGTGAGCTGTTTGGAGATAAACAAGATTCTTATGATCCATGATAGTGGTAACAGGGAATTTAGCGCCTTCCAAAAGGTGTCTCCACTCCTCTAGAGCCAAACGCATAGCCAATAACTCTTGGTCTCCGATGGCATAATTCTTCTCGGCCGGAAAGAATTTGCGAGAAAAGAATCCACATGGGTGATTATTCCCTTCTTCGGCGGTTTGAGAAAGCACAGCTCTTACACCTACCGAAGAGGCACCTACTTCCAAGATAAAAGGTTTCTCGAGTTGTGGTTGGTGAAGAATTGGGGCTGTGGAAAATGCTGTTTTGAGATCTTGGAAGGCCGCTACTGCTGCAGGAGGCCAACGAGATGGGCTAGACCTGTGATGGGAGCAACCACTGTAGAAAGATTAAAAATAAATCTCTGATAATAATTGGAAAAGCCCAGAAATCATTGAATGGCTTTCAAAGAATTTGGCTGAGGCCAGTCACGAATGGATTTAGTTTGTCCGGGTCCATTTGTAGGAAATTTCCAGAAATGATGTGCCCTAAAAACAGCACCGAGGACTGTTCGAAGATACATTTGGAGATTTTCCCATATAGACAGGGCCTCTCTGACATGAAGTCGGTGGGACTGTAAGTTCTCAGAAAAAATTAAAATGTCATCAAGACAGACTACAACATATTTGTAGAGAACACCTCTAAAAATATAATTGACATATCCTTGAAAAACCACTGGAGCATTACATAAGCCAAAAGGCATCACCAAATACTCAAAGTGGCAGTCTCTAGTGTTGAACGCGGTTTTCTACTCATCTCCTGCTTTGATGCGGATCAAATTATATGCCCCATGGAGATCCAATTTTGTTAAAAAGTGAGCTTTGTGAAAAAGTGAGCCCCACGAACCTTGTCGAAAAGTTCTGAGTTCAGTGGCAGAGGGTATCGGTTCTTGATAGTAATTAGATTGAGCCCTCCATAATCTATGCAGGTTCTGAGCCCCCCGTCCTTCTTTTCTACAAAGAAAAATCCAGCCCCAGCAGGAAAAGAGGTTAGTCTGATAAACACTTTGGCTAGATTTTCTTTAATGTAGTTGGACATGGCTGCTATTTCCGGAACCAAAAGAGGGTAAATTCGGCCATGAGGTGGAATTTTCCCAGGAATGAGATCAATGCCACAGTCCCAAGAACGATGAGGAGGTAACTCGTCTACAGCCTGTTCATTAAAAACATCCGCAAAATCCTGATATGGTTCCGGCAGACGGGGATCTAGGAGGACTTTCAATTGATCAGGAGTAGGAGGCTTAAGAGAAGGTCTGGTAGAAACTAGATGAGTACACATAGGAAGCACATGGGACAGACATTGATGGAAACAGCTGGGACCCCAAGCAAGGATTTGCATAGTAGACCAATTAAATGTAGGATTGTGTCTTTTAAGCCAAAGCAGACCTAAGACTAGTTAATAGGAGGTTTTAGGTAGGACTAGAAATTCCAACATTTATGGATATAACATGATGGAGGCATCCTACTCGGAGGGAAACTGGGTGGATAACAGAGGAATCTCCCAGAATGACGTTACCGTCTACCCCTGAGAGGGCTAGTTTGCTGAGTAGAGGAGTGACCGGCATACCCAGGTTACGTGCCAAGGACTCTGATATAAAATTCCCAGCAGCTCCAGAATCTACCAAGGTTTTAAAATATTTTGTCCTGACTTGTAGGAAAGGGACACCGATAAATGACCATCCATTAAATGGGATGGCTTGATCAATACCCCCAACTGGACGCTCCCAGAACCAGTTAGGGTCTCGCATTTCCAGCAAGAAGAGAACAATTCTTGACAACATGACGAGTTCGCTCAGCCGTGGTTAGCCGAGATTTATTAACCTGCATAGGTTCTTCTTTACTCATGGCCGAAGAAGAGGAACGTGCATCCAGTAACAACCAATCCCAGAAACAATCCACTCGCCCTCTACTAGCCAATCTTTCTCTATGGCGTAAGTCAATCTTTATACACAGAGAGATTACTTCGGAGAAGGACTCTGGAAGATCCCGAGAGGCTAACTCATCTTTCCTGAAAGTCCAGGTAAAAAGGCATCCTTGAGGGCCTCTTCATTCAATTTTAGTTCAGAAAAAATGGTTTGAAACTGGACCATGTACTGTCCCATGGTACGGGTCCTTTGTTGGACTTCAAGGAGATTGAAGGAAGCTGAGGCAGTGCGGCCTGGCTCATCAAAGATTCTTTTGAAAGAAGAAATAAAGTTCTCATAGTTGAACACTAGAGGATCTGCTCATTCCCATAATAAGGAGACCCAATCCAAGGCGGTTCCAGTCAGCAGTGAAATAATATGTCACTTTTGACCTAGACGTAGGGAAGTTCTGTGGCAGGCCTTCAAATTGAATTTCACATTGGTTGATGAAACCTCGGCAACGTCTTGGTTTTCCATCAAAGCATTCAGGGGATGCTAACTGAAGACGAGACTTCTGTGTCACTGGAACTGGAGGATGGACTGGAGGATTCGAAGGAGCAGGTGGGAGGAGGAAGTAACATATCCAAGGTTGATTGGATGGAAAGTAGTTGCCCAGAGAACTCTTGTAAATATTGAGCCACTTGATGCTGCACTGCCTCCTGACTATCCATGCGAGAGACGAGATCTTGCAAAGCCCCTGCACCCTGGGATCCTGAAACTTCCATTGGGCCTGTACAAACTGTCATGTCTGGCTCTGGAGGATCTCCTACTGAGGAGCTGAAAGCTGAGGTCCGGGGTTGTGGAAGGAATCGGAGGCGAGGGGTCTGGATGTATGACCTCCTCATCCACAAGTATCGGATGTTGGCGGGAACTGACCAAAGACGTGGAGTCTAACCTGCTGGGAGGTGTACACCAGTCACCTCTCCAAGCAGTATATGGGTTTAAGTTGCACCCACTAAGCAGGTCACGGCCCTTTGGTCAGGTATCCGATACAAGTGTGAAGCGGAGGGAGATAACACTGATGAGGCCCAGGAGAGTGTACTTATGAAAGAAGCACCAGCGAGGATTCTGTACTTGGATGTTGTACTGAGTACACGGGCAAGGTATCAGACGCACCGCTTGCACAGGAGAGTGACACTGTGGCTGTATTCAGAGGATGTACAGAGTACGCGGGCAAGGTATCAGACGCACCGCTGGCACAGGAGAGTGACACTGTGGTTGTACTTGGAGGATGTACAGAATACGCGGGCAAGATATCTAGATGCACCACTGGCACAGGAAAGTAACTAGAAATGACTCGAGAGAAGAATAGCAAGGGAACCTGGAACGAAGTGACAGCAAGCAAACACTAGTAGAAATGACGTTGTACAGGCAACTTCCTTCTGTCCGGAGCCTGGTTATATACCCTAAGGTAGTGGTTCATAGGAGGACAGCGTCAGCTGACAACCACCATGCTACCATTGGGTAAAAGGTAATCAGGTGATGAAGACTATCATGGCTGCGTCCATGACTGCAACCGCAGCAACCAAGACAAGGAGCAGTTCATGAATGTCCACGTGGTTCCTAGGCATAATCCTCAGTGCTTCACTAGCCGCACCTGACATCTGACCGCTAGAAAAGTCAGGGGAAGCCGGCGCTGGCGTGAGTAGCGGCCGATCCTAGGACGCAACCTGACACAGGCGGTACGGTAGAGAGAAGGCTATATACTGTATAGTAAAAAGCGCATGTGCAGTTTGAAAAAAGCCTGTGAATATCAACGGAACAGCAGGGGAGAAGGTGAAGTGTCTCGCACTTCCAAAAAGCTGTCTCTGCAGAAAGAGCAGCTTTTGGAAGTTATATTTTAGTAATGAAGGAATGATGAATGGCTCTGATTTTTACAATTTATTCTCAGCAAGTTCAAAACTAATTTATTACTACTGATATTTTTCATCATGAATAAGCCCCTTGCCTCTCTATTATCAGTCCACACATTTAAACTGCCCTCTCAGGACAAGGGCCTGATGCAGCTGAAAATTAGCCAAAAAGTCACGGTTGTGCTGAACTGGTCCATAAGAACTTTTTAGGAAAGGGCAACATGAATGAAGAAACATAGGGGTATATTTACTAAAGTGCAGGTTTTTAGAAGTGGAGATGTTGCCCATAGCAACCAATCAGATTCTTTTTATCATTTATCTAGCACCTTCTAGAAGATAATAGTTAGAATCTGATTGGTTGCTATGCGCAACATCTCCACTTCTAAATATCTGCACTTTAGTAAATGTACCCCATAGAGACAACTATTTTAATAAATCTGCTGCAGTCTACAGCTTAGGATATTGACCCCAGGAAATATAAGATCAGTATTTACTCAAAAGTATTCTCTGTTTATACCAGAGGAAATGTAATTTAGATACAAGCTATGATATTGAGCATAATTATAATTCATACTGTTTCACTCTTATTAAATTATTACAGATTCTCGTCTCTTCTGTGACCTTAGACACTAATCATACTATTGCTGATGTAAAACATGTGAAAGCAAGAAATTCTTCCCAGTACAGACAGAAAACCCCTCTCCTTAGAATGCAGACATGGGAGAGGTGAAATGCTCTTTTGATGTACCTGAGATAACAGACAAAAGCCATTGATGTTGCATTTTGTAAAAGAAAAGAGACTAAACTCATTCACTACAACACAATGGAAATTCATGTAGTCCTCAAAAGCACAATCATACTGATTTAATACAACTGTAACTCTTGCCATGCACAATTTACATTTCATAAATGCTTTGATATATTCAGATGATCATTGCAAAGAGTAATCAGGGAAGGAAGACAGGAAAACTGTAAAAATAAATAATCCTTTTGGAGCGAAAAGGATATCTGCTACACAAGTGACTGAATAATAATTGATACCTTACTATTAAAGATAATAAGTGAGGATATTCATAGTTGCCACAATTGACAAGAGAAACAAATTTGTATTGTTTGTTGAAATTGGGCAGTAGGAAAGACAAGTATCCTAGTCATTAGGTCATTTCAAAACTAAAGTTTAATTAAAATTCAGGTAACTTCAAATTTAGCAAGGACTTATAGTCATACTAGAAAACTCTGAGAGACTCCTGAATTTCAGAGAGATCTCCCCGGATCCCTGGAGAGCGGACAATCTTCCTGCATCATGTCCACTTCTTCATTGAAGTGAGGCTATGATGATGTGATTTGCTCAGAATCATGTCACTGTGGCCTCTCCTCCTACTTTGAATCACGGAATTTTGCAGTAAGGATGGGGCCGGGCCTGTGATGAACAATTGTTGCCCCTGGAACCTCCCCTACAGGATCTCCTGTCAGGGAGTTCCACAAAGTCGTCATTTATGGTTATAATGGCCAGTCTGGGTGGTGTTCCTCACACAGCTCGGCACTTAATTATTTGACTCTTACTTGACAGTAACTGTATCCTCCTCTTGTCTGTCAATCAGCTACCAACACTCCGAGGCAGATACTGTACCAGCAATCTGCTTTGTTGAAATTATTGTAATATTATGTGGGGCACAGTGAATGGTTTAAGCAAAGCAATTATTATTATTATTATTATTATTATTATTATTATTATTATCATCATCATCATCATCACTAATTCCCCTACAATCTGCAACAGATTAGATGCATTCAGATCACACATTTGCAGTGGAGCATCATCGAACTGCAATAATTAGCAGCACTTCCGCCTCACATTATGTTAAATCATGGAAGTGTTCCAGTTGGTCAAGTGGATATTGGGGAAGAAATAATACAATTACAGGAAGTATTTTAGTAAACATAAGGGGAACCAGTTCCTGGTATAATAACTTGAGTGTACAGTGACATTCATTATGTAGGGAGTACAGTTGATATATATTGATAATGTGTTTACTACTCTAATGTGTGTGCACAACTGTTGCTATAATATTATGAGGTACCTTGGCTCAATGGTTGCTATAATTGTATGAGGCACCATGGAGTAACAGGAAGTATTGTTGGTATACTCATATGGTGCTTTGCTGTTATATGTTTAGGTAAGAGAAAAAAAAATTGACACCAAGGTGAATACTAAATAAAAGTGAGAGTTTTCAGAAAGGGAGATGTTGCCCATAGCAACCAATCAGATTCTAGCTATTATTTTGTAGAAGATGCTAGTTAAATGTTAAGTAGAATCTGATTGGTTGCTATGGGCAACATCTTCACTTCTAAAAACTCTCACTTTATTAAATATACCCCGAGAGCTACAATCTTAGCTTTTGCAATCCGACTGACGATATGACAATCTACCTCAAATAAGCTGTACAGTACAATTCCATATGTTCTAAAATAATTATTTTGTATTACAGAACTCTTCTACTTCAATTGCTATTTTTAGAAAACAACAACATGCTTTTGACACCATGGACTATCTTTTCTTCACTCCCGCGGTCTGCAAGATACTGTCCTCTCCTGGCTGTCCTACGTCTCTGAGTGTTCTTTCTCTGTCTCCTCTCATTATTCCACCTCTCCCCCACTTCCTCCACCAGAAGGTTCTGTTCTTGGACCTCTTCTATTCTCCCTTTATACTTCCTTTTTAGGTGAGCTCATCAGCTCTTTTGGTCTCCAATATAATTTCTATGCTGATGACACTTGCCTCTCTTCCCCTGACCTCTCCCCCTCTCTCCACATTCGTATCCCCAACTGTCTTTCTGCTATTTTCCTCTGGGATGTCCCAGCACTTTCTTAAACTAAACATTTATAAGACTGAGCTGATAATCTTCCCACCCTCCCGATTAACTTCACCTCTCTCAATTTCATTACCTATTGATGACACCACCATTTTCTCTAGCCCACAAGTGTGCTGTCTCTCCTTCAAATCACACATTCAGTACCTTCCACAATGCTGCTGTTTCCATCTTAAAAATACCGCCAGGATCAGACCCTTTCTTGCCCCGGAGGCAACTAAGACCCTCATTCACTCACTTGTCATCTTTAGACTGGACTACTATAACCTCCTCCTATCTGGCCTCCCTGACTCTCACGTCTCTCCACTCCATTCTGTCCTCAAAGTTGCTTCCCGGCTCATCTTCCTCTCCAAACGTTCTACGTCTGTCTCCCCTCTCCTACAAGCATTACACTGGCCCCCCTTCCCCTTCAGAACCCAATTCAAACTTCTCACACTCACTTTCAAAGCCCTCACCTAATATTCTCCTATTTACATCTCTGACCTCATCTCCCTTCAAACTTCCACCCCTCCACTTTGCTGCACAAATTAATGCCGTCTCTCCTGCCAACTGATTACTTCCTCCCACTTCCAAGTTTTGCCTGTGCTTCTCACCTACCACTGGATCTCTCTCCCAGGGCTGCAACTAGAGACATGCAAGCAGTGCTGCCGCACAGAGTGCAGGGTTCTGTGAGCGACACCGGCACTGCCAAACAGACCTTGCTTTTGGCTAGCAGGGTTCCTGGAATGGCACACTGCAGCCAGTATTGCTGCAGCAGTGCTGCCCGGAGTGTCCTTTGGACGCTCTGGGCATGCACACTGCCATCTGTACAGCCACTCAGAGCATCCTTAGGATGCTCTGGCAGTACTGCACTTCCCGGTACTTGGTGCCTTGCCCCCTCTGTGCAACATCATGCTGTCATGCACTAAGGTGGCGGGGCCAGTACAAGGCCTTGTTACAGCACTGCTCTCTCCCTCTCACTATGAGACTCTCCACCACTCAACAAAGCTTCAAACGTGCTCTCAAGATCCACTTATGTATTAAAGCATTCCAGCTCTTATCCTAACCCACTGCTCCATGCTCCTTGCTCGCTGTCTCTCCCCTGTGTGTCTGCCCCTCCCCTTTAGATTGTAAGATCTCATGAGCAGGTCCCTCATCCCTCAAGTGCCTGTCCTTCCCTCACTTATACCATCATCTCTTTCGCAGTGCCTACAATGGCACCAAACCTTTGGGTTCTGCTGCCCTGCTGCGTATTTGGGTATTATAACTGCTGATGCAAAAATGTTTATAAACCTTGTCCATGTCCTGCAATGTTCTGTACTGTAAGTCACTTTTTTCTTGTTCTGTTCATACTATTTCTATTTATGTACTCTGTAAGGTGCTGCGGACTGCTTGTGGCGCCATATAAATAAAGGAAAATAATAAGAATAATAATAAAAAACAACATTTGTTATATGAAAATTGGTATAAAAAATAAAAATTAACTATAGTGCATGACAATAGCAGTTAAGTAGTAGGTTGGTTTGTGAGATAGACTCACAGAAATGGTAACAATCGGCAACAACTTCCTTTTTAATGTGCTGAATATGTTTTTTCTGTATTTAATTGAACATTAAATACATTCTACAGAGCTTCACTGAAAGTGATAATAACAAAAATGATATCACTGCTCTTGTTGAGTTCCCTTCTCATTGACAATTTTTTACCCCTTGTACAGCTCTGTGGACACGTGGTGGCATCTTATAAATAAAATAATAATAATAATAATAATAATAATAATAATAATAATAATAATAATAACTGTTTCAATTCACATAGATAAAACATAAAAAACTCTCTACATGCCTCTCCTCTCATTGTATTACCTATTTATAATGGAAACTTAAAGCTAGTAAAAAAACATTTAAACCCTGAACTATTAACTTCTCCATGTACAACTTTCTACATGCAAAAACAACTTTCATATTTGTTTTATATTTATTATGGTTTATTTGTATAGTGCCGCCATATTGTGCAGCACTTTCCAGAGAATATCAAATCATACAGATCAGTACCTGCTCCATTGGAGCTTACATTCTAACTAACACACATACTGTACACCCTCACATTAGGCTCCATACTTGAAAGAAGCCAATTAACCTACCAATATGTTTTGGACTGTGCAAGCACACAATTTTAGATTGTAACCTTTTTTGGGCATGCTGTTTTTCTCTCTGGGATTAAAACCCATTACCTGGTGTGAATTTCTTGCTACTAATAAATAAATACACATATCTAAGAAAACATAAGTATTTCCATACTCATTGAATTTCAAGGCAACAGGTTCCTTTAATTTAGCTCCCTCTACTGGTGACATTGCTTATAAAATATAATAATTTAATAGCTATTAATATTACCAAGGTGAAATAAAAACACAAAGGAGTACATTTGTATAGCACATAATGTCTGCACTGGTGGTTACCCTAACATGGATTTATGGAGCAATATGTCGGCATTTGAGGACGAGAAAAAAACATATACAGAGACAGAACAGGGAGAGTACGGCAGAGTGAGAATTACCAGATATATACAGTGTATATACAGTATATATATATATATATATATATAAACAGCACTTTGAACTTGACCTAATGTATATACTTGGAAGCAAAATATTTACTACATATAGATTTTAATAAAAATAAATTACATATAAATTATAAAACACATTAATGCTGTCAAGACAATTAGTCTAAGCCAGTGGTTCCCAAACTTTTTTGAATCCCAGCACCAGTAGAGTATTATAATTTTTTCCATGGCATCCCTGGGCCAAAAGTTTGTTATTGAGAAATTTACCAAAATTAAATATAGTAAATTGTTCTTATATGCCACCCTTAGGGTCAGTTATGTGGTGGGTGACAGGGCTGTGCTTCTTTTTGTCCACATATTTTTTGATTGGCAGTCATTTATCACTGGTTTTGCCTATCACACTGACTAAAAATCATTTTATTTGGTACTGGACCACCAACCCAAGGAACCCCTGCAAGTACCCTGAGGCACCCTAGGGTGCCACAGCACCCAGTTTGAGCCAAGAAAAAAGTGCCATGTCATATTAATACTACAGGGCTAGCCGGTCAAAGAATAATATAATTGGAGACAACAAGTAGAATATACGAGAGTGGATAGAAAAGTCTGTGTCCTGACGTAGTAGTAGATGTTGCCTTGTATTGATTTTCTGCACTGGCATCCCTCCCCACGGTATCACCTGGTGCGGGGAGGAATGCTGTGCCCGCGGCGCAGCCGCGTGCCTCCACAAAGGGGGCTTGGCCTCACGGACAGGGGCATGGCCATGCAGGAAGGGGGCATGGCTTTGCAGCCCTAACCCGGTAGTACCGACTCCCGTGCATTTTACTGGGGTGCGCAGGAGGTGCGGACTGTCCTGTGTGCAGTGCCGGCTCCCTCACAGTGTCAGGAGCTGAGTGCTGAACTTAATACAACAATGCAGCACCCGGCTCCTGTCACTGAGGGAGAGTCTGCAATCTGCAGCTTGGTGTCACCCCTCGGCGGGTGACACCCGGGCGCGGCCCGCACCCCCTCCAACTCCCTTGTGATGCCACTGATTTTCTGTATGTATATACTAGAGGTCTTAGTAGAACACTGTAGAAAATTACAGCACAATACTTTATTTTTGCAAATATTGAACACCAAAAATTGGGAACAACATCACTAAAAGTTAAAACATGGAGAATACTGAAAAAATTGGGAAAATTCAAAGCCGTCATTAAATATATGCAAATGAAGAAGATAACGCCTACTGACATTCACATTAAAGCTCAAGGAGCACATTCGTGGGAAGACTTTTGTATTTGATGATATAATTACTGATACCATTGAACTTAAATTTGTCTGCTACTCATGGTCAGGACACTGACTTTTGGATCCACCCTCGTATACTTCTCATATAGTACAGTTTACATGAGATCCCTAGATTTCCTAATAAGAAATAATTTGATGCAAATACATGTGAGATATTATATAAAATGTGCTTACTGATTTTTGGAGGTCATCGTCAATCTTTGTTTACAGTCACTTATATAGAAGCGGTAGAGGAATTGAGTGTAGTTGTAGAACTATAGGGAGACGTACCCTACGTTAGGATACGGAGGGTACATGCACATATGAATAACCACATCCTGAACAGCTATTTGTCCTAAAAACATTGTATGAGCAGCAGGAGTCGCTTAAACACCTACACTAGGTTGCATACACGCTGTGTACATAGGGAGACGTAGGCACAAAGTGCCCCACAGAAAGTGGCACTCTGAAGATACAGTACGCTCTTACCTCACCTACAACCGAGTGTGTTAGGCAGTTACTCACCGTGTGTTGGACCCTAGGAATTGCACCATTTATCTCTGAGAAAGTACTGTGACTTTGTTAGGACCGGACTTACATACATTCCTTTTGAGGAATCCTATATAACTGCAGGGTTGTATGAATCACAGCCCTATCTCATTACAAGCAATAGCTCTAATACTGTACTGGAGCATTGTGTCTCTTGATAATAGTACAAACCAACTAATAATTCAATATATTTTATATTTCATATATCTCTGTGCATATACTTCTAATCTGTATCCTGACACAGATTATCTTCTACATTGTGATACACATTCACCCACATATATTTATTTGTCTCACACATGAACAAATACTAGAAGGTGAGCGCTGGACACATATCCCCTTTTTCTACATTTTTTGGCGTTTATATATAACTAGCTGTGATACCTGGCGTTGCCCGGGTTGAAGAATGGACCTTGAAGTACATCTGAATCCTTAATTTTAACGTGTTGGTCTTGCAGCTGCCAACTCCAGGATGCTTGAGGCTGACTGACGTGTTTGTCTTGCAGCTGTGGACAGTGTCGTAGCTGGCACTCCCGGCACCCGGTGCAGGTCACGCCCCCTCCGTATGATGTCACATGGAGGGGGTGTGGCCTGCACCTGGCGCCGGGAGCGGGTGATTACATCAATGTCTGGAGCATCCTGAGGTGCCATAATTGCAGTGTTGTGACCGTCTGGAAGTCCTAAGGACGCTCCAGGCCGTACTGTTGCAGAGATTCTGGCAGCAGGGTGCCATTACAGGTACCCTGCTAGCCAGATGCAGGAGCTGTGGGTGAGTGGTGGTGCTGCCCACAGAGCGATGCGCTCTGTAAGGCTGGCCCACTTACACACCCCTAGTTACGGCCCTGGCTGGGGGCTTTGTGGCCCTGGATGCTGTATGTCTAGCAGCATCAGAAGATTGGTAAGCTAGCCTTGCATTGAGTGATTCTCTGGTTGGAGTGGCTGCTTGTCTCTCTTGTTAGGGTGCCAAGCGTGGTTGTTCTTCCCCTGCGATCTCGCCTCTCTTTTACTTCTAGCAGCTGCTTGTGCTTTAAAAGTGAAAAGAACTGATTTTAGGGGGAAGTCAATTAGCCGCGATAATGCAGGAATTTTTTGCATGCTGAATGTTCGCACCTTTTGCTCGCATATTCAGTTTATCGCATTTATGTGTACACCTGTTTTTTGCAGAATACAATTTCAAAAGACACAATGTGGCATTCGGATGACAATTTTTCAAGGCGGTACCTGCGATAACTATAGGTGAAAATGGGGAAATCTGCATGTACCCTAAAAAAAGTCAAAGTTAAATATAACAGTATTGAAGTGTATTAGTGTCCCTAATAGATGTATTTGGGGTTCTTTAAATGTATCAAATGACTGTTATATGCATTATTTGAAAACAATGATCAAAAGCAAGTGTTTTTTTGGCAAAATAAATGTTCTGTTTAATTTGGGGGTGCATAAAAAGACATTTAAGTATATATTTGTGTAATTTAATGAGGCCTTTAAAAAAACATCAAAATGCTCCTCTAACACCCACCCACAATCTTAAAAACACCTGTCCCATTCATATAGCACACCCTTTACTTGTCCCACATCAATTAACCCATTTTCCTGCGCTTTGTACTTTATTACCCCAAAAATGCCACATCGTTATTGGCCAAATGAAGCTAATTTCAAAATAATTTTTGCCTAATTAATCATTAATGAGGGTGTCTTAGTGGTTATTCACCAACTCCAGACAGTTTAGCCAAAAATAGGGGCCCAACTTTTCATCTACTTATGAGGTGGTGAAAACTTATCAGGACTTTTTGCTATGGAGAACTCGTGCCCGCAAAAACCACAGCTAAAAAGATTGCACGATAAGTACAAATTTGCACGATTAGCCATTTATCACAAGAAAAGCAGCTTATCATAGCTAATTGGATTCCCCATTAGTATGAATGTTGTATACCAAAGGGGGAAAGCTTTGACAAGGAACTCAGAAGTCATTCACACCTTGATAACAATGCAATTTAGGTGCAAATGACAGCGCAGGCAGGAATATTCTGTTTGGAATGGGTATATTAAGAGCAGAGTGACTTACAGGACAGAAATCAGTTTAGCTTCACAAATCATTGCGATTTCATAAATCAGTGCAGAGCAGAAATCATTGCCGAGCAGAAATCTCTGCTGACCAGCATTGGAGAGCATGGCATATGAAAATATGCTTGGAGGAAAATACTAGCAGTGCAGGTGCAGTGTGACAGTTGATCCTCTGACTCACCGTTGAAGCTCTGCCTGTCCCCCACTGGTACATATCAGCCTGTCAGATCAGGCCAGTTTTAGTCACTGGAAGACATCCGGAGGGAACTTGCTTAAACCAAAATTTCAAATCAGAGACTCCATGGCCTACTTGGTGGGCACAATATAGACCTCCATGCGCCTGGCAAATTTCAAACATAGCCAAAAACCTAATCCTGGTCAAACTACACCACCATATCAAATTTGGTGGAGCTTGGTACAAAACTCTAGCCATGCATGAAGGACAAACAGACAGAAAGATAGACACACACTTTCTTGCTTATTATATAGATAAGTTGTTTGCTGCCACAGTTACAAGAGTTAATCATTTCTATTTCAGTAATGTTTACGAAATGAGTCCTCTGACGTATCAAGAATATACAGTATCTTCCATTAGACAAAATAAATATTGAAGGACTGGGAGACACCTGCGGAGTGAACTGTTTGGAATAGAAAATAGTTGATAGAATGACCTCTTCCTTACAATATGTTAGATCAAACCCTAATCTCCCCTCTGGGATGCCTAACCCTAACTTCCCCTTACCGCACCCTAAACTTAACCCTCCCAGGGTGGTGCCTAACCCTAACCTCCCCCCGGAGGTGCCTAACCCCAAACCCCCCTCCCCATGGCCAGGGCCAACAAGAGCCGCGCCAGGCCCAGGTAACAGGGGGCGTGGCCTACTCGCGGGAGGCATAGCCACTCCCCCTTAGAATTGTTCTTTTTTTTTAATTATTTTTGTGCGAAGCTGCGTGCTGGGGAGGGGGGTGCTGTGTGCCCCTCAGCACAATGCACAGCCAATGGGGGGCACGATCAATAGGCATAGGAGACTATTCCGGCTGCTGCTTTAGCAGCCACAAGCAGTCTCCCAGTGCAGCCCAGCACAAAGCAGCATGTGCAGGGCTGCTGTGACATAAGAAGGAGGGGGAATGGTGCCAGACCCGGGCCCCCGCCGGGCCCCTCCAGCAAGCCCGGGCCCGGGTAACTTGTACCCACTCCCCCCCTCTCGGCGCCCCTGTCCATAGCCTTACCTCTCCCCCAGGGGTGCCTAATCCTACTCTCCCTCCAGGGGGTGCCTAACCCTAACCTCGTCATCGCCTGAGCCGCATAGCCACATACTTACCTTCGGGATGCTGACGTCGGTATCTTCATCCTCTTCGGGATTCCAGTGTCGGTATATCAACGTCCGGCATCCCGGCAGCCAGCATCGTGACTATATCCCATATAGAAATAATAGGGTAAAACAAACATAACAGTGAACTGAGATGTCTTTATACAGCTTTTGGAATAAGATGTTAAATTACTGTCTTTTTGATTTATATTGGATTACACAGGAACTGTGAAAGCAGCATGTAGGACAGATATGGAAAAATCACTGACCATAATTAAGTGAGAATAACAACTTTATTTAAGAATTGGTACAGATTACCTCTATAGCAGTAATACTAGTGTTTATATGAGTGAGACAGATTACAAAGTATCAGCTTAAAACTAAAATATACTACTAATCTTTAGTACAAACGGGAAGACTTTATTTGAATTATGTATTGTAAATCCATGTTTATATGGACATTGTGTGAACTCAATGGCTTGGTTTTATGTATACACAGCAGCTGGTTAATTAATGGAGGATAAAGGTTCTTAATGAGAACCATGTAAGGAACACACTTGAAGCAATAATATGCTTTAAAAAAGTAGTTGTAGAGAATGAAATGCATCCATAATTGCAAATTAGAAGCCCTTGGAGCTATAAAACTGAGTGCCTGATTCAGAGTTGGGAAAAGAGTAAGACAGAACAAGTAATACTTCTTTTCCACTAGCCTCAAAGTCCCGAGTCATTGCACATGAGCGCGCATCCAGGACCCAGGTGGAAACGGCTATACCTGGGTCCAGTCAACCGGGAAGCCAACCCTGCAAGCGGGCAGGGTTATTCTCTGGAAGGGCCCGGGTAAGGCTCAGTGTTAACAGTGTTATACCCCTTTTACACCGGAGCTAAAACCCGGCTTATTGCAGGGTTAACCCAGGGAGCTCCTTGGTCTAAAAGGGGTGAGGGTTGAATCGCCGGGTCGAGTGACCCGGAAATCCAACCCAGGTAAATAGCAGGGTTTAACACGGGAGTAACCCGTGAAACCCTGCTGTGTGTATGGCGCACTCCGGGTCTTGATGACCTGCAGTACGCCGCAAGCCGGCCGATTGGTCCGGCTTCAGTGGCGCTTGGAGATGACGTCATCTCCAAGCGTCTACTTTCACACCGGAAAAGCCGGGTCTATGCAGACCCGACTGCGGTGTGAGCGGCACCGACTCGGGAATATCCTGAGTCGGCGCCGGCTAAATTCCGGGTCTGATTCGGATAGGAACCCTGTTCCAACTCCGGGTCAGACCCGAAATTGTGGTGGAAAAGGGGTATTAATTGGTAATCTGGGGCATCTGACCCAGGACCTGTTTACAGTATGGGGAGAGACGCATTCTGGTGCAAGGAGATGATGTCACCCATGTGCAGTGTGAACAACGTCGATCCTGGAATATGGCCCAGAGAGAAGTACTTGGGAGAAGTACTAATGTGTATACTATACCCTTTGGTACAGAAGGTGGTTCAGTGATTGCACTCCGTGGTGAGTACAGAGTACACAAGGTGCGACTCCAGACGCACCAGAGGATGGTTCGGTGATTGTACACCGTAGTGTGTACTGTGTACACAAGGTGTGAATCCAGATGCACTAGTGGATGGTAACGAAATGCAACAGCAATAACTTACCAGTTACATACCCTACAGTAGCAGTTTATTGGAGGTCAGCGTCAGCTGACCGAGACTACACTACCATTGGTTAAGGGAACCGTCAGGTGAGAAAGACTAACATGTAGAAGAGGGAGGGGGTTTAAACCCTTATTGTTCCTCAGCACATTGAATTATACTTGCAACAATATATGAACACTATATGGTAATAGAACTTTAGATATATTGGTTGCATGCATTTGCAAATACATGGGATGCTGCTAGGCCACGTCATGGCTTCTCTGTCACTAGCAGTTTCTAACACTAAGGGGTTCACATCTGGGGTGCAGAGCACCCCAAAAAAAGGACAGCCCAGGACCCCCCAGGGCATCACACGAAAATGGAAAAAGAGTGACAGTGCAGTGTAAAGTATAGATGTGTGCGAGTAGTTAATAAGTGTTGAAAAGAGGTTAAAATATATGTGAAAAAATTACATGAATAAAAAACAAACATAAAAGGTGATGTGAAAAGTAACTATGTGTATTAAGTGGTGGCGCCCTGAGGAGGCCCAGCCTTGGGCGCCCTACGCCCAAATGCTCACCCCAAATTTAATATATGCCAATTATAAGGCCTCATAATAAAGGCACATATATATTTTGGCAAATGTAAGGCCTCATGATAAAGGCACATGCTTAAATGCATCCAAATTGAGAGCCATCTAACCTGGGAGTCACCCCTGGGAACTCCAACTAGCACTACTAGAACCAGCAGGCACCTGAAAAGTACTACGAGATTGATTGAGCAGCTGCCATTTTTTTGTTTGACAAAGACTAACATGGCAGCTCCCATGGAGGCAACCTCGGAAACCAAGACACGGAGCCACATACGGAAGTTCAGTAAGCACCTAAGGCAGAATCCTCAGCACGTCATCTGCCACCACACCTGACATCTGACTGCATGAGAAGTCAGGGGAAGCTGGTGTTGGGGTGAGTAACGGCCGATCCTAGGCTGAACACTGACAGTACCCCCCCTTTTCAGGGTGGACTCCAGACAATCACAAGGCTTATCAGGAAACTTTCTGTGAAACCCTTGAATGAGTTGAGGAGCATGGACATCTGAGGCTTTGATCCATGCACGTTCCTCCAGCCCATATTGTCTCCAGTCGATGAGATATTAAGGACAATTTGATCGATGTCTAGAGTCAAGGATCTTCTCAATCTCAAACTCAACCTCCTATTGAGTTCAAACTTGAGGCGTCTTGGGTGAACAACGCTGAAACTGATTGCGAACGGAGGATGTAACAGTGAGATATGAAACATGTTGGAGATCCTCAACTGAGGCAGGAGCTCTATTTTATAAACCACTGGATTAATACCTTTCAGGATATGATAAGGTCCAATTAAATGTGGGGCGAATTTCATGCTTGGAACCTTTAAACGAATGTTCTTAGATCATAACCATACCCTGTCTCCGACTCTTGGAGCCCTTTTCAGAGAACAATTAATCTTTTTCCATACATCAGAAAATGAATTCAAAAGTTTAGTTACAGCAGGAACTTTCATAGGAGGTAACTCTTGAAATTGGGTACTCATGGGTGTTTACCATTTACTGCAAAGAACGGAGTGGTGTTTGAAGAGGAATGGTATCTGGAGAGATGTCCAAGGAGCATCAGGAATGGGTAGGGGACGTAACGGCCCAGTAATCTTACTGCGGGGAACTTGATGTTGGGAACATTTGGCACAAAACATAATGAAGTCTTGGACATCTTTTTTCTTGGTAGAACACCAGTAGGATTGCTGCAGGAGCTTGAAGGTTTTCAGAATGCCCGAATGTCCAGAGAAAAGAGAAGCATGAGCCCATGCCACCAATTTTTTTCACAGTGATGGTGCGACAAAGTCGGGTGGATGTGAAGATGAGAGGATCCAGGATTGAGCGAATTTGAGGTTGAACCTCTTCCTCTTGTGGAGACAGAAAAGATTGTGAAAGAGTGTCAGCCTTTTTATTCAGGACTCCAGGGCAAAACTGAAGTTTAAAATTGAATCTCGAAAAGAAAAAGGACCAATGAGCTTGTCTGGCATTTAGTCGGTGGGCAGACTGGAGGTAGACCAGCTTCTTGTGGTCTGTGATGATCATAATGGGCGCCTTCCAAAAGGTGTCTCCGCCAAATGCATAGCCAACAACTTATGATCACTGATGGAATAGTTATTTTCAGCTGGAGAAAACTTTCAAGAAAAGAAGCCGCAAGGATGCATTTTCCCATCTTCTGAAGTCTGAGCATTCTTTAAAAGCCACTCAGTGATTCCTGGGATTCTCAAATTATTATCACAGGTTTATCTCCAACCTTAGTTGCTCCTATCAAAGCCCTCACTAAAAAAGGAGCCAAACCTTCTCGTTGGCCATCTACAGCAATGGAAGCCTTTCAACATCTAAAGACAGCCTTTTCCACCACCCCAATCCTTCATCAACCACAAATGGAAAATTCCTTCATCTTAGAAGTGGATGCCTCTTCAGTAGGAATAGGGGCTGCACTGGGTTGTGGCCAGTCCTGGATGGCACACAGTTTGGCCGGAAGTAGTAAAACGTCACTCTGCGAGCAATTTCGAGGCCTGGCTGATCGTACAGCTTGAGGTTGGGTACGTGCTCTCGCAAGCCCTAGAGTACAATTGATACTATCAAATGTTATTGATGTTAGGATTGATGTTTCTATTTTGAGCCACACAATGCAAGCAGCTAATAATCGTTTGTTGAAGCTAATAACACTGCTAATTTTTATTGTAATTGATTCAGCTGCATTTGCATTAGTGAATAATAATAAAAATAAAATTTCATGGGGATGGCTTTTTCTATGCAGTTTTTTTTTAATTTTTGGAGTAATTTGCATTATTTAGCCTGCACCAGTCTTTTCATATCCTCTGATTTTTCAATACCTTGATTAAACATGTATATTTTTCATTATTAAATCAGACACGATTTCAGTAGTTTGTTCAATATTTTTTTTTATTTTTCAGGAATATATATAGTACATTTTTATGCATTTGGCAGCATGCACAAAATAAAGAAATTAAAAAAAGACAACAACACTTTAGAACAGTAATTAAATAATTGTCAACAAGCTAGTAACAAGCTGATCGATAGAGCATGGAAACATGACATGTGGGCATCAACACAACACAAGCGGCCGCAACCATCAGAAGAAAATTAACATACAGCGACTGACAACGACTGACAACGCTAGCTGCTATCACTCGCTAGCTAGAGGAGGTGCATTGTTCACATATGGGTGTCACTTTAGTTGTGACCGACCGGCCGTGCGATTGCTTCCTTTTTCAGTTTCTCGGTCGTTAGGCATACGACCGAGCGACCGCTTATGGCCGACTCTGAATGAGGTCCTGTGTCTTTTAAGCCATAGCAGACCTAAGACTAACTTGTAGAAAGTTTTTGGAAGCACTAGAAGTTCCAGTTCTTCATGGTGAAGACATCCAATTTGAAGAGAGACCGGAAGAGTAATTGACGAGATAGCGTCTCCAGAAATAATATTGCCATCTACACCAGAGATATCAATTTTGTTTGGTAAAGGAGTGAGTGGTATATCCAAGGTCACAGCCAGAGACTCGGAAATTAAATTTCCAGCAGCACCTGAATCAATCAAGACTTTCACTGATTTTGTCCTTGACTTGTGGGAAATGATCACTGATAAAAGACTGGGGAGAGCGATTCAGAGAATAATGGAAACGTTATGTTTCTGCTTTGCTTCTCAATTTAATTTTGCTATTTGGAGATGGCGAAATGAGTTGAAGCTTACCTCTGTAAGTAGAGAGGAGCATCATTGCTCCTGCTCCTTCCCCATCGCCCCGCCCCTTGTGCCCAGCATCCACCCCGCCACATGAGTGGACGTTGGAGCACAAGGCACTGTCAAGGCACTGTCAGCGCATGCACAGTGGGAAGAAGACATATAAGATTCCCGATATGTCTGTTTTCATGCTGCTTCCCAGGATCGTAGAGGGGCTGTTTACCAGAGGAGGTCACTGGATAGATAAGTTTACATGAATGGCTACAAAACATTACTGTATATCACATTGATATGTTGCGATATATAATGATATTTTCTGGTATCCATTTCATGTTATACCTGAATAGAGCCCATATTTTTTTTTTACTGGTGAGCATTTTAGAAAGGAAATGCCAAAAACTGTGGGTTTGGTGGAGGTCAATTAGTAGGAGATTGCAGTAGTCAAGGCAGGAGATAATGAGAGAATGTGTAAGGTTTTTGGTAACATCCTGAGTGAGAAAGGGCATATTCTAAGAACTGGATATGAAATTAAGGGTGGGATCCAAGATGAGAGCTAGGCGGTGGCATCAGGTAACTGAGGAGACTTTGTTGTTGTCAACTATGAGGAAGCCTAGAGAAGGGCTAGTTACACTTCCAGGGAGGAAGATAATGAGTTCCATTTTGGACGTGTTTCAGTTATCTACTGTAGCTGCAGAAATTATATTCCCTTTTGAGAGAATATAAAATTAGATAAGATGGTGGAGAGGGTACACTTTTACTTTAAGTGGTCTTCTCTACTGGGAGAAGTTGCATGCAAAGTGGCTGTAGTTGCTTGCCAGATTTACTACCCTATGCTAATGTGAATCCATAGGGCTAGTGCAGGGGTTTGTGCTTCTGGAGACCGAAAGCCATGCTGCCCATTCATTTTCCGTGAAGTGCCACAACGCTCATCATTAGTATCGCCACTTGCACCAGCCACATGATTATGTTACTGGGACAGCGGCTGCCGGGCCGGTCCCATGTTCTCCTCTGCCTGGTGGGCTTACATTGCTTGCCGGGCTGGTTCACAGTTCTGCTTTTCTGGTTGTCGTGGTTCCACGATTTGCGTACCACGGTGGACCTCAAACCAGAAGCTATCATCTGTTCCAGCTAACGTGCACTTCTGGGTGCCATTAGCCGGGAGAGATGGAGCACCTGGGAGCCACTCACAGGACTAGCCGTATAATACTGAGGAGGGCACCATCTCAGCATGACGTGACACAGCCGCGGTCCACTGGTGACACTGATTCTTTCCTCACTGCTGCTGTTCAGGAGACAGAGGAGGACTACAGCATCAACACCTGCAGGAAGCTGAATGAGCTTGGCTCCAGGGGCTGTGAGCAGAGTGCGTGACCTTCATAGGTCAGTACCAGTGCAACACCCTGGCTGACATACTCATCCTGCCCGGTAAGTGCCTTATAGCCCCCCTCCCTTTCCAGTACCATCCATAGGGTAATTGGGCTGCTCCTCATCTTCACTATTTAATATAAAAGACTGCAAGCCCACTAGCCCAGTCTCTGTCACATATTTGCAGCAGTATCCTATAGGAGCTGTATGTAATCTCCATAATCTGTCATGTCAGAACTTGTGACTTAATAAAAATTAACTTTTTTCAAGTTATAAATAAATATATATTTTTTTTATCACGTGAAGTCTTTTTGCTTTATTTTTTTTCCTGTGGGGGCCAATGTGCTTTATTTTTTCTATTGTTCCCAATGTATTTTTTTTTCCTGTCAGGAGCTAATGTGTTTGTATATTTTCCTGTGGGGCCAATGTGTTTGTATTTTTTCCTGTGGGGGCCAATGTTTTTATATTTTTTCCTGTGCGGGCCAATGTGTTTGTTCTTACCCCGCCCCCCTCAACAAACGCCACCGCATCAACAGACCCCGTCTCCATTGGAGCTGCTTCCAGAAATTTCCCTGGCTGGTTCTCCATCCCAAGCCGTCACATACTCTCCCATGACACTCCCACATGACAGGGTCCGTGTGCTCAGAGTGTCGTCGTCCAGTTACTGCCCCAATATGCCCAATTTTATGAAAAGACAGATTTGGCCAAGTTCCTTCCGACAAACAACAGGATGCACATATGCAAATATGCGTGAATTCACATCTGTGAATGCGTGGTATGCAAAAACTCACCATATGCGCTCATGCACAGAGATCCGTAAGACTTAGAACTAGGCCCAAATTTTGTACCAGCGCTGAAGATCTTTGGGTCTCATCCTATACTTTCAATAGGATCTATTTTGACCTCCACATTAGACTTTGCAGAGGAGCACAGTTCCAGATGCATTCAAAGCAATGTAATAAAAAGCTTGGTGCAACCAAAATGACACCCCCACATCCCCACTCATGATTCATTTATGATATAAATGAGGCTATACTGAGCAGTATTTTTTTTCCTAAAAACTTAACAATGGTTGGTAATAAAGTGGAAGGAGGCTAGACTTTCATATACTAGTATTTATACTTTGCAATATGCACCTCTAGTTTGCAGAGACAGAGAGTACTAAATCCACACCTGCTGGCTGCTGATGGCACAGGGGGAGGTGAGAGGCTGCAGAAGGTGAGTTGCTGGGGGGGGCAGGAGGTGAGTTGCTGGGGGGGCATACTTTGTAAGGGGCATTACTGTGTGGCATAATGTTATAAGGGCCATTACTGTGTGGCATAATGTGTAAGGGGCACTACTATTGTGTGAAATAATGTGTTATATGGGGCACTACTACTATGTGGCATAATCTGTAAAGGGCATTACTGTTTAGCATAATGTGTAAGGGGCATTACTATGTGGCATAATGTATAAGGAGCACTACTATTGTGTGGCATAATGTGTATAAGGGGTACTACTGTGTGGCATAACCTGAATGGGCTCTGTGTAGCATAACATGAATGGGCTCTGTGTAGCATAACATGAATGGGCTCTGTGTGGGGGCAAATGTATGTGTTTTGTTTACCTCTGCGGGGGGCCTTTAAAGATCTTGCTATGTGGCCCACAAAGTGCAAATGCAGAGGACTGACTAATATATATGGTCACTTTAAAAGGACTAAAGTTGGGTACACACTGAGATGATGTCAGCACCATATGTCGTTTCCAGCTGAATTGGAATGACATATCGGCTGCATCGCTCAGTGTGTATGGCCAATATGCTCACTCCCGCTGCCGCTTGCAACATTGTCTGGTCGGCTGTGCTGCACATCCAACTGGACGATATTGCAAGGTAATGAAGGACAGAACGAGGTATGATTCCGTCCTTCATTACCTCATTCTGATGTGTACCCAGAATTTGATATGTCGGCCCGTAGGCTGTGTACACATTGTTTACCCAGCTTAACTCTGGACAATGAGTCTGAACTTGCATGAGTCATAAACTTTTATAGCTTTCACACAGGTTTTTTGGCAGATTGCCAATTTCCACTGGAGCCAGGACCAGAACTTGTGTAATTTAAGAGTGTCCCATTTTTTAGGGATTGTGTGACAATGTGTGGCTCTGGCGAAGTTCAAACCTAGGAAAAAACCTAATCCTGGTCAAACTACAGTACACGACCATGCCAAATTAGGTGAAGCTAGGTCCAAAACTCTGGCCGTGCATAAAGGACAAACGGACAGACAGACAGACACGATTTCCCACTTATTATATAGATTAGTTTTAATAACCTTGGCTACTAACTTTTATAACGCCTCCCTTTTACCTTCACTTACTCACTATATTAGTTTTACTGTATAGCACATATAAAACAATACCGGAAATGCATTTTGTTAAGATCCTTATAAGTTTATATGCTGTCTTAACAGTCCACATCACTATTTATCACAGCAGTCCTATTAGTTGCAACTACAGTAAATAGCCGATGCAGTGATGTACATAGTATAATTTACTTTTCTCTATTGTTTCATGCTTGATAACTAGTTGTGATTCAGATGTTTCCGTAGTTCCTTATTGAAACAAAGTCACTGTGAGAATAACTTGTTTCCGTATCCAAGTTTAATTTTTAGAAGAAAACTTTGCCAGTAGACTACAGCCTCACTGCTGGCGATTTATAGTAGCCTAGTCTTCAAACTCTCCTACACTGGAGAGCGTTATAAATCTCCCTCCTCTGCAGCAAATTAATGTTTATGTTATGTCTGCCTTGCTATATAATATTATATCCATTTCACTATATGTCATAGCCAAAAAGCTGTAATTTTGTACTGAATGGCCTCTCATAGAGGTTGTAGGGGAAAATAACTCCTACTACAATCCCCTCCTCTCCAGATACTCTACTCACCACCTTTTCTTGTAGCAGGTATCTCAGACTATCCTCTCGCAGAGCTGCGGAGTATGGGGAAGAAATGGAAGGCATCTCAGGGAGGAGACATAAGGGGAGGGGAAGAGAAGGTTCTGCCTGTGTTTCTTGTGATGGCCAGTTCCTCTGCTACATGCATGAAGGCTATACCACTATTGCCTTACCAACTATACATGTGTTAAACACCTGAATTATCAAAATATACATATGTCTTAAACCTGTGTATACTAATTGTGTATCTAACAAAAAGAACATTTGAGTGATATATTATAACTGGTTACGGTTTCTTATTGATTTTGCTCTTTTATTACAGAATTACAATGTTCCAATCTTACGCTTACCTGAACAAATACTATGGACTGAAATTCAATCAGGACTGTTAACCTCCTTGCATGGGTTAATGCAGGTAAATGCGACTTAAAGCTGCTGGATACAAATTCTCTCTATTCATTTAGCCGTGCGTTACCGCGCCATAGGAAATTCAATATACTATTTGTTTGCGAGTTTCATTACTTTACTGGTCTGTATACACATCCTTAGCCTGCAAATTGTAATTTTTCTCTTTTGCCCAATAATAAAAATGCATTCAAGACATAATGAAGTGGGATCTAGGAGAGTCTTGTGAATCTCCCAGACATTTCAGGAGAGCAGGCAAGTGTGCTGTATCCCCATCACATCTACTCAGCACTAATACACAGGGCCTGATTCAGACCCGGACGCTATGCTACGCTCGCATTGAGCGATTTTTCGCATCTGTGCATGCGTATGAGTCGCAATGCGCGTGCGCGAACGAGTCATTGCGATGGGAAAGTGCTCGCCCATAGCCCACAGTCGGGCCGCTATTTTGAGTGACAGTTAGTGCCGTTTGTGGGTGGTAACAGGGGAAGGTGCTTGAAAACAGTGGTGTGGATGTGCGAACGCAGCGTGCCCGACCGTCAGAACGGCGTTTAATGGTTGTGCGTAATTAGCAAAGTAGCGTCATTACACACGTGACTGGGTTGTATTTTAGCCTGAACTGCTCGCAATGTTGTGGTGGGAAAAGGCTACCACAAGCGCTGCGAGCAGCTCCGATGGCTCTCGATGTTCCCGATTAAACCTACACCTGCCGGAGATGACGTGTGTTGCGAGTGGCAAAGGGGCGTCTTTATACAGATGCGAGCGCATAGTGCGGCCGCTCGCTATTACTTAGTGGGCGGCTTTACGCAACACAGTGCGAACGCATGATTTAAATAGTCGGCCCCTTTTAGCCAGCAAGCGGACGCAAATAGCGTCCAGGTCTGAATAAGGCCCAGAGTCTCTTATGCCCTATTGTCCCTAGTCTCAATACCATATATCCAAATTTTTAACTAGTTCATCACTCTTTCAATATCTAGCACTAGTATTTTGGACCTATTATAAGCAGGATCTCTAGTTATCATGCTGGCATTGCAGGTCTTTTTTTCCTCTGGTCTCTCATCTTTGTGACCCTCATCTTCTTCCCATCTTCTTGTCTCTCAACTCAGTCCTCCCATTTCTGTCTTTCATTTCTGTCTCCCTAACCCCCTAATGTCAGTCTCACTCACCTCTTACCCCCCTCACTCCCCCTGTCAGTCTCTCTCATCTCTGTCCTCAACTCTTTTGCATATTGTTTCCTATGGTTATTTTACATGTTTAAATGTAGGCCAGAAAAGCATATGTGTACGGACATGTTTCGGCTGATTTTTTTGCCTTTACAATTTGTTTTTTTCTTTGTTTTTTTTGTTTACATTTACAGACTGTAAAACTGTAACACAGATACAGCTTTTGGACATAATTCATCTACTTTAAGGCCTAAGGCTGGGTACACACTTGGCGATATATCGCTTGTTCTATCGACGAGCGCTATATTACCAGTGAATCGGTAGGTGTGTACACCCCATATGTCTGTGAATGACGTATCAGGTTGACCCTGCAGCACAGCCGATGCCGATATATCTGAAAGATATATTGGTGCATCTGGCTGTGTGTTGGGCAACCCGCCGATCCTCCGTACACTTGCTGCAGGGACTGCAGACACTGACATCACAACTGGGCGGGCAAATTGAAATGCCCACCCAGTTGTGATTTTATACCAGACACATTGAGCTGCCAATCCATTGTCCTAGCATGTACCCAGGGAGTTAAATTCCATGGCTATGAGGTCCTGAAGATCAGGGGGTAAATTTACTAAGAATCGAGTCTGGTCGAATTTTTCTTTTTTTCAACTCGATTAGCATCGACGAAACTCGGGTGATTTGAAGCTCCTGAAACTCACAAATTTACAAAGAAGTGAGTTTAGCTGAGAGTGAGTTGGCCGATGGTGAAGCAGATCGAAATATCTCTCCAGAGTACCAAGTTTTGAAGATTACTCACCCGAGATTGCAGTGTTTTCTCTCTGCAAAACTCTCCTGAACAAGCAGCCTGCACATATCAGTGAGATATGTAAAGGCTGTTTGTGTGTTGTAGCTGTAAAAAATGGGTTACATGTCAAACAAAAAATTACAAAGGCCCCCCCCCCAAAAGCATAACCAGCCCTGCACTGCACAGCCAGTACTGGTCCCTGAAATTACAAAACTTGTAGTGTTCCCCCATAATTTAGGTACCAGCACCTGGCTGCAGGGCCTGTCCTGGTTTTAAATATAGGGGGAAAAAATGCGTAGGGGTCCTCCTATATTTAAAACCAGCACCGGACCCAAACCGACCGTGGTGTAATGCCACAGCCAGGAGACCCTATTACCAGGTCTCCAGGGCCAAAGAATTAACACCCCAAGCCGGTTAGCCCAAGCCAGGGATCTCAGGGGAGGTGGGGACCTTCCCCCCCAAGAAGGGGTCCCACCTCTCCCGAAACCCCAGGCTTCGTCTGAAGCCCGGGGCTCTTCCCCGCACCCCTGGGCTGTGGGCACGGGAGTAATAATGTGTTAAATAATTGAAAACTATTGTAATTTACAGTGAAACTACAGGTGCCAACATGCCTGCCCTTTGGCAATTGTGGATCTACAAATGCCAGCAGGTGGCCAGCACCCGTACCTCCACTGTAAAATAAATAGTTAAACTAATACAGTACACAGACACCATCTAAAGTAAAACTTTATTACACACCTACCTACCACACATACACATACTTACCTGTGCCCAGCTGGTCGGTCCACTCTCCCATGTAGAATCCCTTTGGAGTACCTGGAATAAAGATCCTATACTGTCCTCCATCCTCGCTCTGTTCTCCATAACATCCAGGGGTCTTGGCAAAATAAAAAAACGGAACCCGATCCATATACTTACTGTAACGGTGTATGTGTGTGACCACACACACCTCTACCCGGCTCCTGACTGATCAGTGTGAACTGTCAGAGTCGTCAGCCAATCAGCGGCCGCTAACTGTAGAGCACCCGCTGATTGGCTCCGGCTCCTGACTCACTGACCAGCCCACGTCGGAACTGTCAGGAAAAAAACTGCAAAAAAATAGGTGACAAATGATTGTACATTTGATGTGTCCAACAACTCTGAAGTAGACATCTATACGAAATCTGGGTGATGGATAAATAGGTGCAATTGTGCACATGAAAACATTGTGGATATACTGTTTTTGGGCGATGTAGTCATGTGACCGGCGCATCATGGGGGGGGGGGGGGCGGCAGGGGAGGCTTAGGGTTTTTACCTGCCCCAGTCGGGATCTTGATCCTGTCGGGCATCCGCTGTCGGGATTTCAATACCATTCCGTTTTTGGGGCTAACAAATGACTGTCAGTGGTGTTTATTTCTTTTTTTTTTTTTTAACAAATTTTTAGTGACAGATTGGCAAAATAGTACATTACATAAATACTACACAAATAATACAATGTCAGGTAAACTAGACATGTTAGATATAGCAAAAAAACATATTTTAGAACATTGAGACACTAACAAAAAGATATCTATACTTGTATCCTATCAGATACAGAACAAAACATATAATACCCATTTAAGTCTATTAAATCTATTAGAATGGCACACCTGTGGACAATATTTCCCGATTGTACCAGGTTGTTAAACCGAAGCATCTTCTTAATGCATCCCTTATAACATTAGAAAGTGTGAGGACATATGGGAGCCAAACATCAAAAAACCTTTCTGTCATTTTCTCTTTGTGTAAAGAAGTCTCGGTCCAGTCCATAAAAAATAAAAAGGAAAATTTGGTGTGAAATAAATGTATGGGGAATGGTTCCGACGAGATGCAGTGTGACAGGATAGTTTTTGTTGCGGCAGCTGCCAATTTAATCAGTATAACGCGATTACCTTTTGTTAATCTACACTCCATATAGGTTGGATATATACCCCCAAAAAAACATTCTTTAGTCATCACAAACTCCATTTTCAATATAATATTAATGTAAGTTTGGAGAGATTTCCAAAATGATTGGATTTGAGAACAAGACCACAAACAATACATAATATCTGCATCAGGGGTTTTACATTTGTAGCAGTTTGAATCCTGCGCTTCCCCTATAACAAATTTTAGTTTTGGGGTGAAATATACCCTGTGCAATATCTTTATATGCATTTCCATATATGACGTTGAAACTAAAAGTTTATTGAGTCTCACATATGCTATCAGCATGTTTGCCATGGTAAGATCAGGGAATACCTCCCTCCACTTCAACAAACCTACTGAACCAGTTTCCAAATCAAGTTCAGGGCGGGAATATGTATATATGGTGGAAGTGGTGAGGGGGTCTTTAGGCTTATAATACAGTATCCTATCGAGAGAGCAGAGCTGATCTAACTTGAAATTATGATTTCTTAAGGAAGATTGTGCATAGCTGGCAGCCTGTAAATATGGAAATAGCGGAATAGAAAAGGGAAGGAAATTTGTCCTGTAATTGCGCTCTAGTAAATGGAGTTAAATCTTCAATATTCAAAAATTGATAAATATAACACAATCCCGCAGCATGCCATGTTTTAAATATAGATGAGTTCTGGCCAGGTGGAAAACATGGGTTCTGTGGTGCTTATTTCTATATAAAAAGGTACCGTTAGTCACCTAAAGCTACAAATTGAAATAAGATTTATAGTAGGACAAGTCTTCAGATGTTTATTTTATTCATTTCTAAAAGTATTTTACTGATTTCTTCCTGTTTATGGAACTACTTATAAGATTACAAATTATACCAAAAGAAAGTGAGTACCACTGAGCACCATCAGAAGTAGAGCACTGACCCTAAGAGACTCAAAAAGGTTTCCCCCAACTTTTATTGCATATAAAAATTAGATATATAGTAATTATAATAGCAGCTCCTATTATGGGCCTCATTCATTACTGATCTCAACTGCAACAGCGTATGCAGTCGGCCGATTGTGCATACTGCGCATGCATTGCAGAGAGCATGCGAGATGGCTACACTGTGATCGCACTGCGATCACGCAGAGCACGGTAAGCCATCGCAGAGTGTTTGACAGGTAGTCAGCGTTTGGGGGTGGTGACGAACAGAACTGCAGGCGTGCCTGTCCGTTTGAACGCTGCTGCATGGGCGTGCATAAATTAGCCACTGCGACGGCATACACAGCATACATTGCTAACCTCGTCACTAACTGCGTGTGACGAGGTTAGCAATTTCTGTTGTAATTGTGTGTGAGGGGGCGATGTTACTTGATGTTCCCGATGTATACGCAGGACTGCAAGTTATTACGGATGTGAGATAGCGGCAGCGGGCGTCTTTATGCTGGCAGAGTGACGGCATTGCAATAGCAGTCATTAGCATATTTTTGCAGCGGGTCTGCGTGCATAATCGCAGCTGCGATTGCAAATAGCGTTCCGTAGTGAGTCAGGCGCTTTATTCACAGCAGCGTGGCTCTAATAGTAACTGATTGTACGGCTGACCCAGCTATATATTCTTAGTCAACAGCTATGTGATTTTATGATTTTTTCCTAACCACATACACGTGTTAAACTAAAATAAAAAATACCAAGCAAATATTCAAACACACTACAGTCATTCATGACACAATATATAAAAGAAGTAACCGTGCAATTCCTCAGGCTCTTAGAGTTGGTCAAAGGTCACTTGAAAGGAATTCAGTAGTAACATCAATCCTACTTTTTCTAGGGCAACTAATGCTTCACTATCTTGTCCAGAAGAGGTCACCACTGCTCTTTCCTGTCTCTACACAGAGTAGATAGTATTCATGTTGTGTTTTTCTGTCTGAGAGAGAAGTATAGTGCCTGTAGCCATAGCAGGAAGTTCATTGTTTACTGTTGCGATCAGGGAGACGATAGAGGCTCTGTAAAAAATAATGCTGTAAGTGACACAAAGCATGGATATAATATTATAAACACTATAAGCACAACAACAACAACAAAACAATAATATGTTACTGTTTTGTTAGAAAATCAGAATATAGTAAACGTATATGTATATCCATCTGTCTACAGTTATCTATCTATCTATCTATCTATCTATCTATCTATCTATCTATCTATCTATCTATCTATCTATCTATCTATCTATCTATCTATCTATCTATTTATCTATCTATCTATCTATCTATCTATCTATCTATCTATCTATCTATCTATCTATCTTTTTATTTTTGGTGAAGTTGGCAAATAATAATATTTAAGACAAATAATCCTGTTACAATGAATGTTAAGAGATTGCAATATAGTTGAAATCTTCAATTAGACAGGAACACTTTTTATTAAGCTGGTACCATGTACTACTGTATGTGTGTTCAGTGGCAAACACAGGATTTCTAGAGGGGGGTTTCCAAATGCTTGATTTTAGAGTGAGTGTGGCCAGTCCATGAAGAGGACATAATTACCACTTATCCAGCTTTAATATGCGTCATACAAAGTGTATTGTGTGTCATAATTCCAGCATATACAGGACCAGTGATCACAGTAAGCCATTAAATGCGGCAATAGGGCCATTCCTGCCTGATCTGAATGTTTTTATTTTAGATGTGGGCACCATTCCAGGGCATAGGAGCAAGTCCAGGAGTCTGGGGGAGCAGCAGAAGAACTTAGCACTGCCCTGGACATATATGTAAATATTGGGCTCATAGCAGTGCATCCCTAAAGGTGCATGTTTTCCAAATCCCCTAATTGGTGCACAAGTTATTTATTACTGGCTGATACATGTTTAAAGATCTACAGGGGGTGCTATTTATTTAATTTACGATACTGAGAAGAACATGCAGCACTAGTAAAATTCCATTATATTACTATTTCTATTGTGATCATGGTGTGGGCTGGAGAGGGGGGTTTCCAGGCAGATGGAAACCCCCCTACGTTTGCCTATGGTGTTTATTTATTATACCAGGCAGAAGTGTTGTCATTCATTATAGTCACCAGTTTTATCCAGTTTTGACAACCAGGAAATGTGTCCTGAAATGCTTACAAAGATCTAAGTATAAATAAGGATATAATACTTCCTCACAAGTCATCGTTTACTGCTTTACCTTTGTGCTGTAGGTAAGAGGAAAGGCCGGCATTGTACCTACACTATATAATTAATGACATATTATCTATTGTTTAGCAAGGGCAATTCTTATGGGACACTTTGATCTATAGAGGTTTCACTGCAATGGTAACTGGCAGGAAAATGACAGCGATCATACATAAAGCAGTCACTTGTTGTGTAATACAGAGACTAGATTGATATAGTGCTGTATCTTTGGAACACTGACGGCCTGATTTAGAAAATTTTGCAAACCCCATGGTCCTGGGAGTGCAGAGACCAGGATCTGCATCTTCCAATGCAGACTACCTGGCCTCGGCTACAGAGCTGTAAGGGGCAATCTGTGCAACCTCAGTGTTACTCAGAGTGCCAATGGACTCGCAGATGATTCAATGCTGCGTCTTAGGAGGCAGCACTCGGCTCTGCATTGCTGTCAGGAGGTGTCTTTACGCCAGAAGCCTACTGCTGCATTACCATATTAGTTGTACGGTATTACACAGTGACTTCGCTGAGACTGTGCTATACCGTACAAGTCTGTATTACTGTAGGCCCTAAGTACGCTTAGGCCAGGTGCCTCTAAGTATGCTGTTACTGTCTCTGGTATACGAGATACATTTTTGCAATGTAACTAATCATGATTACTTATAATGCTGCTTTTCTTTCTCCCATTATCAGGACAGTACAGCATCTGTAACAGTAGTATTTACCAATATTCTTCTGTTGCAAATGTTGCTGAGTCTGTCAGATGGATCTCTGCATTGCGAGTTTTAGCATACAGCGCAATTACACACATGCCAATTTATACATCTTTGCGTATCTCCATCCTATTCTAAGTCTGATGGACCTTTGATAGATCTTTCTTTCCATGACATGGGTGTTTTAGTGCGGGAACTGGGCTGTGACAATGCAATCATATGGAACTGTTCTGTCTTGTGGAAGTGTTATGCGGCATGAAGCTAGAGATCCATGCTGTATATGGATACGTGTGTACAGAGGAGGGAGGCCTATTTCAGACGGATCTATTGCATGGGACTGGTACAAGTGCTGGTAGAATTGATGACAGTTGTGGCTGTGGGTAAATCAGCAGACTGAGGGGCTTCTCACTAGAAACCAGATGGATTCCCGCATTAGCACTACAGAGACCTTCATTAGCATAAGGTGAATTGGGCTTCCACAGCTCACGCAAATACAAACCCTTTGCTTCTAACTCAGAATCAGCCTCAATGTGTTTAAATATTTGCACTTAAAGACATATTACTAGAAGTAGGATCAAATTCTAAAGGTTTACCAATACTTTGTGTTCTGGTAATCTGAGTCAATTAAAAAATATCCATAATTCATCAATTACCATGAACCACTATTTCATGGGTGTAATAATGCATTGCTGGGCCCCATAGCCAAAATGGGAAGGGGGGTGCCTATTTTATTCCCCCAGGCACATGTGGCATGCATGAGCAGATCTTTAGAAGAGGCTTTCACTCTGCTCTTTGGGGTGGTGAGGGGGCACTAAGCTGTAGCTTCCATACCCTGTTATGGTTGTTCTGCAACTACACTTGTGTTATTAGTGATAATTTAGCTTATGACTATGACTATATTGGAGACTGTATATTTGGCTGTCATTTAGGAAGTTCTTGCTTTCTGTGGACCATGGGCCTGATTCATTACGGATCACTATTGTCATTACGCACGCAGATGGGCGATTGTTGCGTACTGCACATACGTAAGCGTCACAGTGCACATGCGCGAAGACAGCACTGCGATCATTCTGCATTCGCAGAGTCTACGCAGACCCATCGCAGTGTGATTGACAGCAAGTGAGTGTTTGGGGGTGGTCACCGAAACACAGGGGTGTCTGTCCATTTGAGCACTGTTACAGAGGCGTGCATAAATTAGCCACTGCGACGGCATACGCAGCTTGAGTACTCACTGTGTGTGACGAGGTTAGCAATTTCTCAGTAAGGTCAGACCTGCTGTAATTGTACATGAGGGGCCGATGTTACTTGATGTTCTCGATGTATACCCAGAATTGCAAAGTATTATGGATGTGCGAAAGCGGTAGTGGGCGTCTCAATCTATAATAGCTTTGCGCTTGCAGTCATTAGCATATTTCCGCAATGTACCTGTGTGCGTAATTGCAGCTGCGATCGCAATAACAATCCATAATGAATCAGACACTATGAGCTATTAGCTGGTTAGCAGCAATTCAGTTGGAAGTGACCGGTTAGAGCAGGTTATTTGCAGGTGAGGGTACATCACTGCTCAGTATGTAATTAGCATAGAAAACTCACATTCCATCAACACAATTGCAAATTGGACTGAATGGATGAAAGGGATTTGATTCTGTGATATAATTAGGGGCTGTCTATAATGGGTGCAGGGTCTGTGCTGCACACAGGCCCCCGAGTCAAGGGAGGGCCCGCTCAGCACACCCTGCACCCATGTTATCTAAAACTTACCTCTCTGAGGTCCGGCGTAGGGTGTCTCAGCGTTGCTTAAAACTCTGAAAAATGGCTGCCGTGGCCATGTTTCCGGAGTTTGGCGGCCACACCATTTCCCCGGTGATCTGTGCATGCGCAGTAGGCTCTGGGCACACTCTAGTGCCCAGAGTCTACTGATTGTGCGGTGGCCGGCCAGCCACGTAATTTGGCTTCCGGCCACCGGGGAGGGAGGAGGAGGCCCACACACTACTGATCATGTTAAAATTCTGATTACATAACTGAATTTGAAAATCCTGCTTTTTAATTTTTGGCGACTTTAACAATAAAATATTTTTGAATTTTTTCTTTGTGGTGGTTTATTGAACAGTCATAGTGTACTTCCACAGCTGCCTTTTTCTGCTGTCTATCAGAGATGTGATGATGCTGCCCCTCACACAACAATATCCAAATGGAACCACTTGGATTTAACAAAAATAACAGCAAATGCCATCGCTGCTGTGAACCCGAATGCAGCGAAAATAAGCAAATGTCGCAGCCACCAGGATTTGTACTCAGATGCCCACTTGGAGCGTCTCATGTCCACAGCTTTTGTACAAAGCTGCAACCATCGGATGCATATCGGTCGATCATTGAACTTCTGAGTAAACCTATGGCTGCACAGAATGCACAGATGGGCACTAAGACATTGGAGCCTTAACAACTGTGTACGGGCTCGCAGATGCAGACTGTGAAACAGTGGTGACATGCCTGCATTTTTGTTGCCACTCCCCTGTTACCTGCCCCAAACAGTCCCTGACTGTCTATCACTTTGCAAATAAATCCTCTCTGTGATGGCCATCACAAGACCATCGCGGAACATGTGCAGTGCAAACTCGATGCAGTGCACAGTAAAAAAAACATTGCTCATTTGCAGTGGCGGCTCCAGAGGTGGGGCTGCAGCACAGTCCAATATTCAAATAGGGGAGCCTCTCCAACTGCCAGTGAGTCCTGACCGGTGATGTTTGCAAGTGTTTGAAAGGGCAGTTGGTGTGTCTCCCCTATTTGAATTTTGGACTGCGCTGCAGCCTCACCTCTGGAGCCTCCACTGCTCATTTGTAAAAACATTGGCATTGCGTCCTTACCTGAAACAGGCTCAGAGTCAATGTCAACAGCTCCCTTTTACTGCTTGCTATCAGAAAGGTGATGATACTGCCACTCACACAAAAATATCCACTGTAATCATTACATTTTAACAAGAATAACATATTTTCTTTGTTTATTCTTTTTTTTTGTGGAACTAATTCACAGAGTCAAACATCAGAGATGTAATAATAATACTGCTCCCAACACAACAATACCTGTGGGCCAGATTCAGAGATGTACGCTAATCTCACAGCGGCTGTGTGATATTATGCAAAGGGCACAGGAGGCGTTTTAAGTTAAAAAATCTCTGATCCGCTTCTGGCTTCTCTGATCTGCAGCATCAAATCAACTACGTGAGCATCGGACATCTGAGTAACCCCTGCGTATATTCTGAGGTTACTCAGAATATACGCAAAATCACGCTGTTGCGGACAGTGAAGCTACATCCAAGGATGCAGCCACTAGCTTTGGGACACCGAGAAAATAGATTCGACATCTCCCTTGTTTTTTGGAACGCTCCCCATTGCTGCCCTGCTACCATCCCCATATACCAGCAAAACGTCAAATATGTTGCAGCTTTTGGGGCACTGCGATTGATGTCACAGGACCATATCTGCACATACGCAGGTCATTAAACATTAGACATTTATTTCCGTAAATCTCTGAATCAGGCCCTGTAAGCACTATTTTTTCTAGGGGGTTGGATTAAAAAAACATTATTTTATTTGTGCTGCTCTCCGTCAGCTACTACAGTGCAAATGTACTTTCCAGTGTGAAATAGCAACTACTCAAGTACACATTGCCTTCAGCTTCTAACTCTAACCTTCTGCCTTCTCTTTGATTACACCTATCACGCCAACACTTCTCAACAAGTTTTCAAGTGTGCAAAGGCAGCTAGTTCATTGTCCACTGCAGAATATGAACGGGCTGCCTTCAGCCTCTTCAACCCACACCATAAAAATGACACCCAATCAGCAATCTCCCCACTCCTGGTAGAAACCTTTCCATATGTTTTCTAGTGTAAAACATCAGCTGTGAGTGGAAATCAGTAGTGTATAAATTATCCAAAATATGCAAGATCCGAGATTCCCGGAATATTACATTTTGTGTTGCTAGCAAAAGCACTGCCCTTTTAATTATCGGGCATAAACACGTACAGAGTTGTTGGATTTTACAACCCGACAACATAAATAAACCCCTCCATCTCTTTTTACAGCCTGTACGCATGTGGGAGTGCAGTCATAGGGCCTAATTCACTGATGAACACAGATTCTTGATGGTCGGGAATCTGTGTATGTGCTAGACATGTACTGTGCATGTGTAGTACGAGTCTGCAATGTTTGGTGGAGTTTGGCAGCAGACTGTGAGTGTTTGACAGTTGTCATTTTGAGGCGGGGATGGGGCGGCAACGGCTTCTGTTTCCTAAAATGGAGGCGTGCCTTTGTTGCTGGGGTGGGTGGAGAGGCAATGTCTGGACCATGATGATGCAATCACATGGTCACGCCATTGGCTCTCAGTTATCGATAGCAAATCCAAGGACTGCTGACTAGGACAAGACAGGATGATGATGTGGCAGTCCTTCCACAACTGGCTGACTGGAGTGAGGCTGCAGAGGAGTGAAACTAAACAGATATAACAGGGTGCACTAGCAGCGGCAAATAATGGGTCTAAGGATAGCCTATGGACTATAATGCACCTAGGATGCTAGACAGGGACTGACTAGACACAGGGTATGAGTTGCAAGGCAGGAGCAACCAGGACTATTATATGCAGGATTTCAGACAAGACTGGACTGGCAAGACAAGACAGGCAAGACTAGACTGACAAGGACAAAACAGGCGTGACTGGACTGACAAGGACAATACATGCAAAACAGGACTAGAGGGCTCAGGTGCGATTTGAGACAAGACGGAACGGCCGGGAGGCCTGTGGTGAGACAAGAACTACATGATGCAACCTTGAGGGCTGAAGTGTGACTTGAGACTGGACTTGAGCAGCCTTGAGGGCCAATGTGCGACTTGAAACAGGACGGATCAGCATTGAGGGCCATGATGGCTGGAACTTGGTAATGCGGCTTTGAGGGTCGATGTGCAACTTGAAACAGGACGGAGCAGCCTTGAGGGCCGTGACAACTGGAACTAGGTGCGGTGATTGAGACAGAACGGAGCTGCCTTGAGGGCCGTGGTGAGACTGGAACAAGGGGATGTGTCTGAGACCGAATGGAGCGGCCTTGAGGGCCGTGGCGTGACTAAAACAAGGTGATGCAACTGAGACAGGACGGAGCAGCCTTAAGGGCCGTGACGTGACAGGAACTAGATGATGCGAATGAGACAGGACAGTAAACAGATTAACTTTAGACACAGCAGGAACAGTGACAGGAAGCAGCGCGGATGAGAACACTGCAAACTTGACTCTGGTGAACATAAACAGACATGGATTGATAGTCAATTTACCTCCAAATTCTTGAGGGCATATTGTAAATCTGGAGGGCATATTGTAAGTGCTTTTCATCAGCCTACCCTCCCCAGAGTAACGGTCAGACAAAGAGAGTGAATCAGGATTTGGAGAAATTTATCTGAATGTATGCTTCAGCCAGTCAAGATGATTAGGCCGGCGCCCGCTGCTAAAGTCCCCTGCTCCTTCTGTGCTGCTGGCTGGAGTTCCTCTTCACGGCCGTGGCACCCATAGGGTTGTGTGCGCCACTCAGGAGCTTACTTAAAGGCATGGGGTGCTAATAGTGAGGTCACTGTGGGCAGCCTCCAGCGGCGTCAATACGGGGGGTGCAGTTGCACCCCCTATTTGCCGGGCACTTGCTGAGTGTGTTACCAGCGGGCGCCCGGCTCCTTCTTTCCCCCTGGCGGTAGCCGGAGGAATGGAGCTCACTCCTGAGCTCCGCTTCCGGGTCCCGCAATGCACTATGGGAGTGTTCCGAGGAGCGACGGGAACGGAAGGCAGCAGCACTGGAGCGGGGTTTCAGGTAAGTATTGTTTTTTTTTTTTGTATGTGTGTGCGCTCGCAGGAGGGGGCTCACTACAGGGGGCATTATTGGTGGCTCACTACAGGTGGCATTACTGGGGGCTCACTACAGGGGGCATTACTAGGGGCTCACTACAGGGGGCATTATGGGGGCTTACTACAGGGGGCATTACTGGGGGCTTTCTACAGGGGCAATACCAGGGGCTTATTACAGGTGGCTTACTACAGGGGGCATTACTGGGGGCTTACTACAGGGGGCATTACTGGGGGCTTTCTACAGGGGGCTTACTACAGGGGGCATTACTGGGGGCTTACTACAGGGGGCATTACTGGGGGCTTTCTACAGGGGCTTACTACAGGGGCATTACTGGGGGCTTACTACAGGGGGCATTACTGGGGGCTTTCTACAGGGGGCGTTACAGCGGGCTTATTACAGGGGACTTACTACAGGGGGCATTACGGGGGCTTACTACAGGGGGCATTACTGGGGGCTTTCTACAGGGGGCTTACTACAGGGGGCATTACTGGGGGCTTACTACTCGGGGCACTACAGGGAGTTTACTACTGTGGGCTTACTACAGGGGGCTTACTACTGGGAGCACTACAAGGGGCTTACTACTGGGAGCACTACAAGGGCCCTTACTACTGGGGCACTGCAAAGGGGGACCACTACAGAAGGCACTGCACAGGGGGACCACTACTGGGGGAACTGCATTGGGGGGCGGCAGCTGGGGCTGGCATAGGTCCTGGGGAGGTGGTATATTTTAATTTGGGGGGGCACCAACATTTATCTTGCCTCCGGGCACCTGGGATGAAGTTACGCCACTGGCCAGAGTATAGACTCCAAAAACCATACTCCAGCATTCTTGTGATCACTACTGCTCGTTCCTTACCTTGGCTTGTTTGTGATCTAACTCTGGGCCTGATTCATAGCTGGACGCTATTTGCGCTCGCTCATCCAGAAAAAGGGGCTGGCTATTTAAATTGACCGTTCGCTCTTTGCGGATGTTGACGCCTCTATGTCTGAACGAGCGAACAAAACATGCAGACATTTTTTTGTAAAAAACGCCCCCTGGCCGCTCGCATCATACGTCATCTCCGCTATTTATTAGATTAATCGAGTACATCGAAAGGCGTCTGAACTGCTCACAGTGCTTGTGGTTGGATTTTCCTACCGCAATCATGCGAACAGTTCAGGCTAAGAAACAACCAAGTGACGTGGTCGATGATGCTGCTTTGTTAATTATGCACACCCTTAAAACGCCCGTTTTGACCTTTTGGCACGCCTGCGTTCGGATCTCCACTCCCCGTTTTCAAGCACCTTCCCCTGTTACCACCCACAAACGCCTCATCCTGTCACTCAAATTAGCAGGCATTCGCTATTTTGCGAGCACACGATTTCCGACCGCAATGACTGGTTCGCGCATGCGTACTAAAACCCATACGCATGCGCAGATGTGCGAACATCGCTTGGAGCGAACGAGCGGCCGCTTACGAGCGGCTCTGAATCAGGCCCTCTGTCTCCTCCCTGGTACTGCGCTTAATATCCGCCATTGACCTTGGCTATTCTCCATGACCTGATTATGTTTGATCCCTGGTAATGTCTTGTCCATTTGGTTCTGACTCGGCTTGTCGACTACATTTCTATACCTTCATCATACTCTGCTCCAATCCAGAGTTCACCAGCACATGTACTAGGGAACCAAGTCTGAGGGCTGCGACCTTTGTGTCAGACGCAGCTAAATCTGAACCTCCTTGTGGAGGTCCTGGTGAATACCGCCGACAGGTTTCCCATATAGAGGAAGCCTTCATAGTTATAGCTATATGGTCATAGCTGCCATCTGCTGCTTTGGTAAATTCATTTTGCTTTAGTAAGCAAAACGACCCATACTGCAGATACATAAAACACATTACCAAATTAGACCAAGTCTATTTCATATGTTCTAACACAAGTATTTCTGTAACATAAGCTATCACATTAATTACAGTACTTCAAATTAAGTGATTTAACTATGGTAGAAGATTAAAGATTAAAATAATCCTATTTAAGCTGATTCAAGTTATCATGTTACTTTAAACCTTAACCTTAGCTTTTTTATGAGGTGAGAACTGGTGCAAGTTTACAATAATTTCCAATATGCCACTCAAATGGATGTTTTACAGGTAATGATTTATGAAGTGACCTTTTTATCTATAACTTTCACATGTGAAATGTACAATATGCTTTATTTATTATTTTGCTTTTTGGGGTGATATGTGTCAGACTGCCATTTTCACTCAGCGCCATGTTAGGGCCTTTGTTACACAGGGCATTTTCTCTGTGTCTGTCCTTTGCCCCCACTTTGTGCAATTGTCTCTAATTTTGAGGGGAGGTCTGAGGGCTGGTGGGAGGATCTGATCAACATTTAAAAAGCACATGGGGAAGTCTGAGAAGCATGTGGGGAGATCTTTTGGGCATATAAAAGACAGGTGAGGGGGCATGTGTGGAAGTCTGAGGGCATGTGAGATGATCTAGGGGACATTTAGGGGGCATATGGGAAGGTCTAAATATAGTCGGGAGGTCTGTTAGGAATAAATACTGTGTATACTGTATTTATATATATATATATATATATATATATATATATACTCAAATATAATGCATGCAAGACAGCACTCCAAGGACTCAAAAAGGAATAAATGACAAGGTCTGTGTTCAATGTCTCAGTCTTGCGACTTTTATCAAGAACTAAGCTATTTGTGGAGTGCCAGTTTACTGACATTTATTTATATATATAAACTCATATATTAAATAGAGATGTGCGCCGACCCCCGTGTTTTGGTTTTGGATCTGGATCTACCCTGGTTATGGAACTGGATTGGTTTTGCCAAAACCTCACCTCCGTGTTTTGTTTTCATGTTTTGGTTTTGGATCTGGATTTTTTCTTAAAAAATCATAAAAACAGCTAAAATCACATAAAATGGGCCTGTTTTTGTTCATACAGTATAATTAACCTCAATAAGATTTATTTCCAGTAATTTCCAATCAATTTTGACCACCTCACAATATTATTTGCTTCATCTAGTTAAGGCCAAAAGGTTGCATCCAGCTAGCTGGCTGGCTAAGCTAAGTGACACACTGAGCGTCACTAACATGTGGCAGTTCAGTTTCTAATTTCCAACACGGATACAGTGTGTTATACAGTGTATACACCAATAGTGCACTTACTGTGACAGCAGTGTCGGCAGAGTGGGGTTGCTGATGGTGTCCTCAGTACATGGAATGGCAGTGCTGCGGTGCTGGCAGTGTCCTTAGTCAAGGGTACCGGTGATGTCGGCAGTGCGGGTGTGCCAGTGGTGTCTTTAGTGCAGGTTTACTGGCTGTGTCGCCAGTGCGGGGGTGCCGGCGGTGTCTTTAGTGCAGGTTTCCTGGCTGTGTCAGCAGTGCGGGGGTACCAGCGGTGTCTTAGTGCAGGTGTGCTGGCTGTGTCGGCAGTGCGGGGGTGCCAGCGGTGTCCTCATTGCAGGTTTGCTGACTGTGCCGGCAGTGCGGGGGTTGCTGGCTGTGTCCTCAGTACATGGAATGGCAGTGCTGGCAGTGTTCTCAGTGAAGAGTACCGGCGGTGTTGGCAGAGCGGGGATGCCAGCGGTGTCCTCATTGCAGGTTTGCTGACTGTGTTGGCAGTGCAGGGCTGCGCTCGGATCGCCCCGGATCCCTGAAATTCGGGTGGGTTTGGATCTCTGAGATCCGAACCCGCTCATCTCTAATATTAAGAGAGAGAGAGAAAATAGAGATAGATGGTATGCACTATGCAGTTATCATGCTGACAATCCGAATGTGAAGAGCATAATGTTAACAAGGTCTGAGTGTCGATATTCAGGACATCAACACTTTAAGAATGTTGACATACATGTCTACATTCAAAATGTTATCACATACATTATTTCGGCATAGTTAGAATGTCGATATCGTGAATGTTGAGATCCAGAATGTCGACAGCAAATTTTAGGGTTAGGATGCAATTATGGTTAGGCTTAGGTTTACATTTCCATTATCGATATGCTAACTGTCGAGATAACATACCACACCCAGATAGATAGATAGAGTGATATTTTGTACAAAACCATATATAATGGTGGGATCTAGAAACAATGAAGTATTAGCCTATATTTTTGTAATGATGGGTCCCTGGGACAGGGCACTCCCCAAATACAGTAGGATGCCCTCCATCCATGATCTAGGGGACATTTAGGGGGCATATGGGAAGGTCTAAATATAGTCGGGAGGTCTGTTGGGAATAAATACTGTGTATACTGTATTTATATATATATATATATATATATATATACTCAAATATAATGCATGCAAGACAGCACTCCAAGGACTCAAAAAGGAATAAATGACAAGGTCTGTGTTCAATGTCTCAGTCTTGCGACTTTTATCAAGAACTAAGCTATTTGTGGAGTGCCAGTTTACTGACATTTATTTATATATATAAACTCATATATTAAATAGAGATGTGCGCCGACCCCCGTGTTTTGGTTTTGGATCTGGATCTACCCTGGTTATGGAACTGGATTGGTTTTGCCAAAACCTCACCTCCGTGTTTTGTTTTCATGTTTTGGTTTTGGATCTGGATTTTTTCTTAAAAAATCATAAAAACAGCTAAAATCACATAAAATGGGCCTGTTTTTGTTCATACAGTATAATTAACCTCAATAAGATTTATTTCCAGTAATTTCCAATCAATTTTGACCACCTCACAATATTATTTGCTTCATCTAGTTAAGGCCAAAAGGTTGCATCCAGCTAGCTGGCTGACTAAGCTAAGTGACACACTGAGCGTCACTAACATGTGGCAGTTCAGTTTCTAATTTCCAACACGGATACAGTGTGTTATACAGTGTATACACCAATAGTGCACTTACTGTGACAGCAGTGTCGGCAGAGTGGGGTTGCTGATGGTGTCCTCAGTACATGGAATGGCAGTGCTGCGGTGCTGGCAGTGTCCTTAGTCAAGGGTACCGGTGATGTCGGCAGTGCGGGTGTGCCAGTGGTGTCTTTAGTGCAGGTTTACTGGCTGTGTCGCCAGTGCGGGGGTGCCGGCGGTGTCTTTAGTGCAGGTTTCCTGGCTGTGTCAGCAGTGCGGGGGTACCAGCGGTGTCTTAGTGCAGGTGTGCTGGCTGTGTCGGCAGTGCGGGGGTGCCAGCGGTGTCCTCATTGCAGGTTTGCTGACTGTGCCGGCAGTGCGGGGGTTGCTGGCTGTGTCCTCAGTACATGGAATGGCAGTGCTGGCAGTGTTCTCAGTGAAGAGTACCGGCGGTGTTGGCAGAGCGGGGATGCCAGCGGTGTCCTCATTGCAGGTTTGCTGACTGTGTTGGCAGTGCAGGGCTGCGCTCGGATCGCCCCGGATCCCTGAAATTCGGGTGGGTTTGGATCTCTGAGATCCGAACCCGCTCATCTCTAATATTAAGAGAGAGAAAATAGAGATAGATGGTATGCACTATGCAGTTATCATGCTGACAATCCGAATGTGAAGAGCATAATGTTAACAAGGTCTGAGTGTCGATATTCAGGACATCAACACTTTAAGAATGTTGACATACATGTCTACATTCAAAATGTTATCACATACATTATTTCGGCATAGTTAGAATGTCGATATCGTGAATGTTGAGATCCAGAATGTCGACAGCAAATTTTAGGGTTAGGATGCAATTATGGTTAGGCTTAGGTTTACATTTCCATTATCGATATGCTAACTGTCGAGATAACATACCACACCCAGATAGATAGATAGAGTGATATTTTGTACAAAACCATATATAATGGTGGGATCTAGAAACAATGAAGTATTAGCCTATATTTTTGTAATGATGGGTCCCTGGGACAGGGCACTCCCCAAATACAGTAGGATGCCCTCCATCAGGTTTAGTGACTCAGAATCAGCTTACATGCTGTGGAATCGCATCATAGGGAGCTGGCACCGCAAACTGCCTTTATTTGAAGGCAGAAGTGAGGGACAGTCATTATCTGACATGACAACAGTAATCATGTCCAGACATCCATAAATACTAAGTATTAAAATTGTATGTCTAATTTTCTCTTAAACTTATGGATTTTTTCTACTGTTCCATATTTTAGGGCGATATTGGGGCTGGTAGTGTAGGGAGAGTACACACACCCACATAGTACTGACCACATTCAGAAATCACTAGTCACACCTCCCCTTCTCACAATAGAACCTTGTTAATTGTCAGCCACAGGCACATGTGGCCCCTAATCAGGATCTGCCTTTTCAAAGTGTAATGCTGGTTACACACTGACAGATACATTGGCCGATCAATTGATCGGCCAATGTATCTGCTGCCTGTCGGGCAGTGTGTACCCACGATATGTCAGTGAATGTCGGCGTTCACCGACATAACGCATTGGCTGTGCTGCATAGCCGATGGACAGATATGTCTGCAGACCGCCCATACACACACAGCGACAGCTGCGGGGAGGGGGGCTGTACACGCCCCCTGGTTGCCTGGACCTGTGAGCAGGCACAGATGATGGCTGTTCAGTGTGTACAAACAACCATCACATGCAGATATATCTGGAGATCACTCGATCTAGATAGATAGGGATCAGTGGCTATAAGCAGATTCCACCCCCTCCACATGACATCATATGGAGGGGGTGTGGCCTGCACCAGTAAATGTAGTTACAATGCTGCTATAAGGCACCCTGTATCTGGAAAAAATGCTGCAAAAATCCCTAAATTGCAATTTTTGGAGTTCTGGAGCGCATTCCCCATCTGTTCTGCAATATGTTACTTTCCGGAGCTTGAACCTGGTGGGCAATGCCATCTATAGATGGCGTAGCTTAATAGAAGCCTATGGGCTTCTCTTCACATTGTGCCATGAGAAGGATGCAATTGGAACCCTCTCAGTGTCCCTCGCGTCACTTTCTTCATACGTTGCATGCGCAGAGTGACTCCCAGAGTCTTCTGGGTAATAAACCTGGAAGTCCTGTCATTGCAAAGTTCTTCTAGGGGGAACTGTCCTTTGAGATTTTAATCGCAATTCTATGTACATACCATGTACCCGACAAGGGGCGGGATGTACTGCATCTAAAATGTGATTCATAGTACATCCCGCCCTTAGTGTTTAGTACATTTGGTTTAGTGGGATATATTTTGTCTTGCTGGTGAACCATAATAACCATACTTGCCTACCCTCCCGATTTGGTCGGGAGCCTCCCAAAAATCAGGTGCTGCTCCCAACCTCCCGGGAAGGCAGGCAATCATCCTGGCTGCCGCCCACCCATCCTATCCCCCCCGCAATAACCTTTGCAACCCCCCACAGCGATTCGTGTAATTTTGGGCCTGCCCCCTGCTTCATAATGCCTATATTATCGGCATTGTGTTGTGGGGATGGGGCGAAACTGACACGAACAAGTGACCGCCACCCGCCTGGCCACTCCCCCTTGTCCTGGCCATGTCTCCCCCCCCGTCCAGCCGGGAAAGTCGCCAGGTATGATAATAACACATTATTGGGCCTGATTCCGAGTTGGAAGTCAGACGTAGCATATTTAGATGTAGACTCTGCACCTGCCATAGGGCTGGTTCAAGGTTCTATGGTGAGATGCACCAAGCAGTATTTCAGCGTCTACGGATGCTGACAGTGGGCGTCTCAGTCCTTGTACATTGGGACGCATGGATATACACCAGGGAGGGGCTCTGTAGTTGGATTTGCAGAAAGTTACACAATGTGAGCAGCAGAAGAAGCATACATGGACGCGGCTGCATCCAACTCATAATCAGCCCCATTGTAATTTACTCAGTAACAAATACTCATGCTGGTTATGAAGCTGCACATACTAGAGTTACCTTGGGTAATGGTGATGTATTCAGCTATTCCGATAAAGAGGTGGAATAAATTCTTTATGAAAACAGACTATTCGCTCAGATAGAATCTATTCTGTGGATGTGTATCATGATTGTATTAAATTAAAGAAAAAAATTAAATACATTTTATCATGGCATAACTCTACCAGAGTAATATAAAGAGTAAAAATTGCTAGGGGTTTTCACATAAAAATGTCCCCACTGTCCTTGTTTAGATCCAAGCTTTTTTATTTGTTCCGCATGGATTGGGTAGAAGTAGCTCTGGATAAGGAGCATAAAGTAGAATGTTTTTTCAATATGTGGGAAAGTTATATTTCTACACTATCAAGTGAAATGAAATTACAAATTCATTATGGTCTCCATAATACCTCTTGGTATCTATTACGCATAATCGATAACGATCCGGCCATTGACCTTGATCTTGATTCAAATGTTGTTTAAAGACGACGGGTGCACGGTTTTCCCCTTGGGAGGGCGGAAAGAGACTTTGTTTTTGTTAGTTTTTGTTTATTATTTGATTATATCAGTGTGAATTTATGTTCTTTTTCTTTTCTTTCTCTTTATGACTAATCCAAAAATGTTGGATAATTATCTTTGGTTATGGTTACTATTTGTATGCAGTAATCATTATATATACTATACTTTTAGTGTATTGATTTTGTATCAATGTTGTATTATCTTTGTATTACTTATATGATGCTTCAATAAAAGAAATATATATATAAAAAAAAAAATGTCCCCACTATTGGTGGGCACAATACTGCTTTTTGTTGTAAATGGGTCGCTATTATTTGCAAGAGCTCTCTAGACTTCATTTTATTTGTTATTGAAGAAACCACTAGAGAACTTAATTACACCAGCACTAAAGCAGTGGATATTAAATTTATATACAGTACAAAGCCAGATTATGGCAGATATGAGAATTGACTTGCTTGATAACTTAATGACCAAATTAAGACAAACAAAAATACTAATTACGTTTAACCACCTGCCTGGCGTGATCGCATCGTTTGCGACTATGCCAGGCAGTGCGTTAACTAACATAGTCGCAAACGATGCGACCTATCAGTAACGCACAGTGGCCGACTGGAAGATAATCTTTCAGCAGCCTCCAACAACAAAGGAACCTCATGGCCGCTCTGCGTCCCTGCACCCTCCCCCAGTGTCTGCCGTGCTGCCGATCACTGCTGATTGGTCAGCACGACAGGACCCCTCACCTGGTGGCTGCAGAGAGGTGATGCCGCCAGGAAAATGTAAATTCACCAGCCCTCAGCCCCCAAGTGTGTACCGGGCGGCTGCTCAGAGAAGCATCTGTGCGAAGATGAAAGTCATGATGGTGACGATATTCCGATTAATGTTATGTGTTTCAAAAAACATTTTTTCATTGAAAAATAAAATAAAATCGTGTTTGATACATTTTAAATAGATGTTCTTGACCCAATTTAATCATAATAAAACCCGACAATTTCTTATTGTCAGGTTTACAGGGAAATTATGGAAAAGCTGGGAGACCTGAACACAGGTGGGTTGGAACTGATCCGAAATGTATATCAATTTATATATAATAATGCTATAGTCAGTTAGTCTGATTGGTTTTTGGGAAACAAAATTGTCAGATAATAATAATAATAATAATAATAATAATAATTTTATTTATATAGCGCTTTTCTCCCATAGGACTCAAAGTCGCTTTACAGACATCAGAAAACATGGTACATTGTACAAGGATTTGGTGTTGCAAAAAAACAAAAAACCACAGTAGAAATCCACACCGAGATAATTACAATCAACTGAACTCTAGAGAGCACAATAAGCATATTGCAGGGTTGGTGCACACATTTTGGGAATTAACTTCTATGGGTTAAATATTCCATCCACAAAGGTACCAAATGAGGCAGCCGTTTTGGCCGCACTACGTAGGATTACCCTGGGTGGAATAGATTACGCCTTGAAGACACAAAATGGGTGTGGTTGCAGCGTCCTGATGCTAGGAGTACGGTCCCACCATAATAGTCAAGTCCATGTATTTTTCATCCCATCCACGAGTGTACCAGGTGAGGCAGCCATGGTGGGTGCACTACGAAGGTTTCACTTTTGGGAGAAAAGCCGTACAAGAATCCAAGGCATATATGGGAAAACTGACACGTGTGGCAGTATGATATACCCTGTGTGAATAGATCCACATAAAGTACATCCTGCCCATGGAGGATGAACTTTGGTGGATGTATAGCACACCAGTATATCATACAGTGGAAGTACATTTTACAGAACAGGGATTTGTAAATACAGCAAACAGTGCTGCAGTTCGGGCATGAGATTTCCGGGTGACTGAAACATTTGAAATATGAAATGCACTGAATGAATAGATCCACATGTTTGTTCATCCTGCCCAAGAATGAACCATCCGAGGCAGCCATCTGGGGCGCACTGCGTAGGTTATATCTGGCAAGGTGTGCAAGTAGCGGGAGTATAACGTCCAGGTGGAGAAAAAATAAAAAATAATAAATGGTGACCGTATTTTAAATTAAAACCATGTTAAACTTAAACAGAATTTAAGAAATGATAGAGTGATCTGCAAAAAGCCACAGCTTGTCCTTCACACGAGTGTGTAGTCTTGTCACATCCGGCAGTTTGTGGAGTTCGATTTGGCTACAGCATGAGGCAGCAGCCGAACCCAGTCTCAGGGGAGTGTAAATGAAGGTGGAGTGACAGCATGCCTGTGCTGAGGTGTTTGTGAGATGGTTTAAATTTTGGTTAGAAAGTAGTCAAAAGTCCAAATCCAGGTCAAACTCCGGTTCTAACTCCATGCTTCAGATGACATGCTTCAGATGACATGCTTCAGATGACATGCTTAATATGCAGGCTACAGTGGCAGGCAAGCCTGTGTGTGCAGGCTTTCAAATGAGTTCTCTTTTGCAGGGGAGGCTAGGTCAGCTGGTACAGTGGGAAGGAATGTTTGAGCAGTTTATTCAACAAGCTAATTAATGGTGGGGGAAGATGCAGCCTCACAGTTGGAAAGCAAACTTTCAATACAGACTATGGCCCTCATTCAGAGCCGTACGCTCTGAGCAGAGCGCACGCTCTGAATGAGGGCCGGCCTCCATGAAAATGGAGCGTCCTCCTGGACGCTCGTATAGCTGTGGGTGACCACCCACAGGCTATACGAGCGTGCAGTTTGATGGCCGCGATGGTCTTGACCATCGCGACCATCGAAACTGCGAGCCGGAGCCTGCAGTTGAGGTTTTCAACCGCAAGCTCCGGAGTGATTTTGGCTCTATCAGAGCCAAAATCACTCCCACTGACATCACTAGTGATGTCAGTGGGCCGGCTTCTGACGGGAGGCGTTCCCGTGGGAACGCCCCCGTCAGGGAGGCACGCCCCCGGCACGCCTACCAAAGGGGGCGTGCTGTCAATCAACATCGACAGCACGCCCCCTTTGATCAGACACAACGAGCGAAGGACTTTCCTTCGCTCGTCGCGTCTGGCGCATGCGCACGACGGAGCGCCCTCCGTCGTGCGCATGCCCAGTCCAGAACATCGACCCACTTGCGAGCGGACAGCCGCTCGAGAGTGGGTCTGAATCAGGCCCTATTCTTGCAATAAAAGGCATCTGATATGGAAGATGGCATTAGTTTACCTGGAAAACAGATGAAAGATGGTATTAAAAGTCAACTCCGGTTCTAACTCCATGCTTCAGATGACATGCTTAATATGCAGGCAACAGTGGCAGACAAGCCTGTGTTAAAGTGGTTAAAGGTCAAGCATGTCTCATATGTGTTCAGCTGGCTTACAAGAGGTTGGTACCTGCTGTAACAGCGAGCTAGCCAAAAGCATGCACAAACATATAATCCATCAGCAGAATCTGCTGTCTCTGAAAGTGATCCTGAGCCAGCAGAGGTTAGGGTATGCGAGCCAGGGCACATCACAAAGTAGAAAGAGTAAAAATAAGCAGAGGGGTAGCCAAAACTCGAGGAAGAATGAGCAAAAAAGAATCTCCAGTTGCCCCAACAAATAATCTATAATACTGTATATCCAACACAGCCTTTAGTAGGGGACTGTCTTTCACTTCCACTAATATATTAAATTTGATTGTGTGGAAAACAGAAGTATATAAATTACAAAGACAGTTGAAACTAAAAGAATATTTTTCTAAACAACCTACAGTGGATCAGCTGAGCGACATACCTCCTCAATTACCAAATCATTTATCAATAATGCATTAATTAATACCTATACCAGCCTTATGAATTCTACTTTGTATGATAAGAAGTCTATTATGCCTGGACAATACAATTTTAGCAAGGATGAAATTGAAGCATTAAAACCCCATAGTCACAAAAAGGATATAACAATAAGGCCAGCAGACAAATGGGGATCTATTGTGATCAAATATATACTTGACTATAAAAGTAAGATCTATAGACGGTTGTCAGATCTTGATATGTATCATTTATTACTTTTTAAAGAGGAAATAGATCCATTATTGCAGAGAGCCTTGGACAATTCCCTAATATCATTATAAGTTAAAAACTTTAACTAGTGATTCTTAGGTGAAGCCGCATTTATATACAGTTCCAATGATTCATACGTTTTTGGATAAACCCCACTGGCAATCCATTATCTCTGCCCGGGGTCCAATCTTTCAATCAATGTCTGTTTACCTAGATGTTTTTCTACAGACATGTGTCCAGGTGAAGATTCTTTTCTAAAAGATATAACTTAATTGCTTTGTAACAATTACCTAATTTACCAGAATCATGTTTACTCTGTAACAAAGATGTAAATAACGTATATACCACATCATTTGGGTAAACAGACTACAGAATTACATATTGTGAATAATCTGTGGTGTACAGGCCCAGATGTACAATTTTTTTCTTGTTCTGTTGGAAGTGGCCTTGAACAAAATGTATATACCGTTTGATGGAGCTCCTACAATTGGCACGGTGTGCGATGGGGTCCTACGCGGATCCATCATACACCAACAACTTAATATACGTGGTAAAAATGGAAATTATTATTATAATTTTTTAATCCGTCAATCAGTAAGTATGTAGCTCATTACACATGCTGATTGGTGACATCAGCGCGGTAGCAGGGCAGCAGTGCACCCTGTGCTGGCCCTGCCCACTGAGTGTATGACATCATGACAGTGCAGTGAGGAGGCGGAGACACTAGCACTGATAACTACAGAACAATGTTTGTAGCATGTTCAGGACTCATTAGGCGGTTGTACAGGTTGCAGGGTGCATGTCTGTAGCGTCCTATGGATGCTGCGTGTGGCACTGCAGCAGCAATACTGGATGGTGTCATACCAGTAACCCTGCTTGACAGATGCAGGGGCCATGGGGCAGTGACCGTGCCGCTTACAGAGCCCTGTGCTCTGTGAGATGGCACCGCTCACACACTACTTTCATTACTATAAGGACTATAATGCTAGTGACAACCCTGTACTAGTTTCATACCAGACAGAAACAAAAATAATTCATTTTTCTTGATGTAGCTGGGGACTAAATTAAATACTTCATTATATACCAAACACAGTGATAGGAATACTATCAAGTAGCTTCCACCCAAATCCTTTGAAGGGATCACCATTCTCACAGTTCTTTAGGGTACGCAGACAATGTAGTAATCCATTAGATATCATTGTTCAATTTGATGCAAAGTTCATACAATGCGGATATAAAAAAATTAATTATAAAAAAAACCCAGCGGGTACTATCCTTACACTGTATCACCACCGCAAGTGCATAGGGCACCAGTGCTACCATCCACAGGTGTATTTACAGCAAACACGCCTGGTGCACTACAATGCCCAGTATGACCCTAAGCTCAGGCTGCTGTAACTTATATATACAGTATATATTCTGCATACTGTTGTTACACCTGTGATATCCCTGTGTCATATGCTACTTGTTGTTGCACCCGATTCATTAAATCTGAGCACTGGTTTAGCTGTACCATGTGTGGACTAACTGCAACCAGCAACTGCGTTACATATTTCACACCACATGTACCTTGGCCAAAGTGCATAATACGCTGGTTTAACTTTCTGTATGAAGGACTATTGCTTCCAGCACATCCACTAGTATTTAATATAGATAGCCACATTAACCCTAACAGGCTGTGTCACCCAGATAACAGAACAAATTTCAAATCATGCACAAGGGCGCTAATACCATCGGGAATTCTTGGCTCTACCCCTGTACCTTGACAAAGATCCCTGTGTGGATCGAAACGCGTTGGTGGGGGTAGGATAGTTTAGACAGAGAGTGTGACCAGCCCGAGGACGGAAGAAAAACAACTTTGTAACGGGGCCCGGTTTACATCTTCATGCCGGGTATGAGTCCACCCCTGTGCTTTCTTTTTATGTTGTATATTTAATTTTGGGAATAAAAGGATTTTTGTTGTGAACACTAGTTTCAGTGCCATAACTAGCTTATTTCCCTTGTGATTCATATACTTGGATACCTGGGAAGCTGCATGAGAGGAGAGGAGGAACCAATAAAGATCCACCAGAAATGCTTGATTAAACTCTTAAGCTTGTGAGTGAATTTTTAAGGGGGCATCCCCTGCACATATATATTTATGGTGATAGCCACATGAACCTGAGTTAACTGGTGTGGTCCTATATGCTCCTTTATTCACAATTCTGTGTGAGTCCTCTGTTTGGGGGGCAACCCCATTAACATATATAAGAGTTACCCTTACTGTTGACATCCAGTTTGTGCTGTATTACACGAGGATATACAATTTTGTTTCCCTTTTATGTACATATTTGGCCTGACACAGAAGAGGAGGGATTCCCTGTGAAGGACATCTTTAGGGAAGTACTGCTCATTTTCAGCGCCCTTATGCATGATTTGAAATTTGTTCTGTTATCTATGTTATAGGATTCTTTGGTGTGATCCTTATAAATTGTTGCATTTAGGCTGCTTCGTTCTCAGTGCATTTAGAGCAACAACACCCTATTTTCTTGATCAGGTTGTGTCACCCAGTACGCTATAACCGCATACTCTGCTAATGCTACCATCATTTTGAATAATAGCTATAACACCTCTTGTTGTCAAATGAGCAATAAAAAAAAATGATAGGCCCATAATCCAATCAGGTCCTGAATTAGCTGGCTTGTGTGATAAACCCTTAATGACTAGTTACTGAAACGACTAGTTACTAGAAATTATGTTGTAAAAACATATTTCAGATTTGAATAAAAAACGTGTTAGTTGGGTACCCCCAAGGTGGGCTGCCATAAAGGTCTTGGCTGGCTGGCTGGCTTGTCCACACTACATATAATTAATTACCTTCTAGTATGGGATACAATTAAACATCCCCAATCAGGATATATATTTTAAATCCATAACCATTTGTACTTTGTAATTTTTGTGCTGGGCTGCCCATGTGGTCTTTACTACGTGGGTCAGACCAAGCAATTATTTATAGAGATGAAGACACTGCATAGATCTTCAATCCGTACATCCATCCTCTCTGGGGATAGTAAGCAGTAAGCAGTCGGCTGCTAGGCACCTTGCTACTAACTTGCAACCCTTAAACATGGTCCATTGTAATATCATAGATCACATACACCCGTTACCACCTGCGGTGACCACTCCAAAAATTTGTACAGTTAGAATTCAGGTGGATATTCCACCTTAACACTGTTTCACCAAGTGGATTAAGGGACCTAATTATCAAGTAATATTTGCTAGAAAATCCCTGAAAACATCCATTTATGGGCTATCCACAAATATTAGTATCCCCCAAACGTATCATGGAGGGACGGCAGCAGATATCTCCAATATCTCCAATATCTCCAATATCTGCTGCCGTCCCTCCATTTCCGTCAGCAGCCGCAACCCCCATAGGTTTCTATGGTGCTGTAGAGCTGTGGGTTTTATCAAGCTCCGCAATGTGAAGTATTCCGGAGTTTGGACCTTAAAAGTAACGCATCTCCAGATGATGTTATCCTATAGTAACCTATGGGCTAATAATTAGCAATAATGACTGGGATAGGGCTCCTCTAGCCATGAACCTGTATACAGCCATCCGTCTGCACATGTGCAGAGCAAACAAATTGTGATCGCGATCACTCCAGCCCACTGGAGAGCTTGTTAAATTACCATCCCCATAGAAAATGATGGGAAGGCTGCTGGGAACTGTGGTACTGTATTTCCAATTTCTCCTGCTTTGCAACTTTAATAAATCTGAGTGAAACACAATTCTGCCTTAAACATGCAGATATCTGCAATGTTTCGTAGGAGAATAATTAAATTATCTCTCGCTACATTATTTGATATTTTTAACTTGTTAAAAATTGTAAGGAATATTTTTGTGTTATAAAGGTGTCGGAAACTGAAATTTGTGTCTTCAATGTTTCCATTGATCCCATACATAAAGCAAAGTTTCTTTTTTGACACTGGCTGATCAAACTGTAAACACATCCCAGTATAGTTATTTCTATCATAGTTTGTGTGCATGGGGCCCCCACCGTAAAGCAGGGACCTTCCTGCTTTACTGATACCTGTGTCAGTGAACAGTGTTGGTGTCCCGTACAATAGCCCCCTCTATATGTGCTTCCAGCAGCACTGCTATTTTTCTACCAATGCATTTAGAAAGATGGTGCATAATAGAGCAAAAAGTCTTTGCTATCTGCTGTGTCTGCACCATGCTTCCGAACACATTGCCAAAAAGATGGCACCTTCAGGAGGATGTATCGGGGGGCTGCCGCACAGATACACTAGTGGGTCTCTCATAGCTGCAGGGTGTACCCATTATAGATACGCCACTGGAATATGACTGGTTTGCATGTTACTTCTTTCCACTTTCACAACTGCAACACTAAAACATTCAGCTATTTTTATTGTCTTAAACTGTATTATTAGCTATAAACACTGATGAAAAAGAAAACAAAGCGAGCAATCATTCTTTATTTAAAATTTCCTTAAAAGGGATCTCCTGAACCTCAATCCTTTCATATTATGCAATTTGTACAGCATAGCGTGAAATAAGTAGTTCAGACACCCACACATTCCCACTTCCATCAGGAAGTACTTACAATAATAGGAACTCCAGGCAACTGTTCTTTTAAAATGCTAATTTCTGCCAAGGCATGTTGTGAAGGAACAAAGGGGCATTACAATTATTAACAGTACTCAGCTAAGGAAATTTGTTTTTCCTATATATCATTTCAATTTTGTAGATACATTTGTGTATATACAAGTTTTTGTCATACTTTTTTACGCTGTATTTTAATTAGGGGTGAGCAGATTTTATCCGCTCACCCCTAACTTTAATATATTGCTTTTTTAATTTTCCAAAATAACTCCATTTCAGATGGATAACATATATGATTCCATATGTACTGTAGATAATTACAAGTGGAATACAAAATAAGTATCAGTATGTGCAAGGATAGTACAATGATGACGTATTGGTAATAATAAACCATGAAAACCAGGATATAAGAAATTAATTTGATTGATGAATGAGTAGATAGGGCGGATATGAAAGGTGTTCAGTGGAGGGAGAGGAAAGCCTTACAGAAATGCATTGAGGGAATGTGAAAATTAGGCCATATTTTAGTTTATAGAGGAAGGTCTAAGAGCCCTAGAGTAGAACCACATTTTTGAGTGTCGCTGTGTTATATGAAAAAAAAAATGAAAAGAAAAAAAAAATCAGGTAATCATCTAATTAAATATATAAAACTAATAATTAATCAGATATAGACAAATTAAATAAATATAATTAAAAATAAAGTAACAATTTTCCCAACACCAAGCTAGGAGAAAAACTTTTGCTGCTTCCATAGAAATGACTGCCAATTTCCCTGAAAATAGCAATAATAGTGGTTTTCAGGGCACAGGACCATAACAAGGGTTGTGCAACCAGTGCCGCCGCCCAGGCACAAGAGGTGGCACAATCACTACCCCGATGGCATTCTGGTGCACTTTTCTACCATGAAGGATGCTCTGAGAGGCACCACCTTGCTACAAGGCAAGACAAAGACAGCCACCTTCCTGCTCTTCTGCCGCACCCCCTGAGCTTGCTGTGATGTTGTAATGGTATGTGCGCTGGGGTCAGTGGGCGCTGGACCTGGCAGCACAGTTGCCCTGCTATTGGCAATGCTGGGGTACTACTATGTGGTAGGGAGGGATATTTGGACACTGATGTACAGCAAGTAGGTTGACAGAATTTTGAAGTATAGTAGGTTAAAAGTTTGAATCTGCAATCAATTGTGTGACTAAAAGTGCAATTTATTCACCTAAGAACACATGTCACAACATGGACGTGTAATAAAATGACTGGACATATAACAACGCTCAGAAATTGTAACCTGTAAGTAAGCACTGCATGTGGTAGTTTAATACTTTTTATAGACCCACTTAGAAACTTACTTTCAACATAATGTACCTCAAAATTTATAAAAAAGAAAAACCTCCCTCCCTATCATATAGAACACACCCTCTAAGGAGAAGTTTGCACCCAGGAAACTAATGCTGGCCATACACCTGCACGACCAGCATACGATACGATTCACCTCACGATTCCCTGGAGCTAAGAAAAAAAAAAAGGGATTTAGTACCCGCACAAGAGCAGTTCAATTATTTATATATACTGCACTGATACATATGATCTAGTAAATATTTTTATATTTAATTTCTCATGGGAGGTGCACCCTAGAATAAATATCACACGCAAGAAAAAGAAGTAGTATTCTAAAGTGGGGCACTCAAAAAGCAGTATCTCCTAAAATATAACCTTTATTACATAAATTAAAAGCAAATAATAAAAACAGAATATGAAGTGATAAGTACTGTAACATGTATGTAGTTCATATCGTCAGTTACAAAATGGACACCTCAAATATAGGGTATGTACCCCAGTCCTTGGAATGTGGGCCTTGAGCTAGAATGCAGCTTATGGTATTGGAGGTGTATTATTATCCAGGTCAATTATTCACCTCACTTTATTGGTGGATATCTCTCCAAACCCTCTATACCTAAAATACACTACTATCCGCTAATGGCTCTTATATACTCTGAATCCTGCTGGTTACTAGAATGAAAATGTCATGTAACTACACATAGTAACTATTTTTTATGTTACAAAGATGCTGATCTTTGTGCAACTGGGATCAATCTCCACTGCCAGTCATTCTGCTGTTCTCAGCAGTGAATCATTTGTTATCCACAAAAGGTCAAATCAATTGACTTATTCAGCCCTCTCTGTATAGGTACAAATAGTGTATGTCGGCCTGCAGTATTCTACAATAACCAGTAAACCCTGTGTAATTCACTCACTGTTCAACAATATGTGTTGTATAAATCAGTTAAACATCTGGTACACACTTTAACACAATTGTGTGATCCAGTAGGTTATCACACTGTAGTTGTAGACTGCTAAGGCCAGTGTGAAGGGATCAGCATAATTTCATGTGTATAATATACTCATGGGATGCTTAGATACCCTTACTATATTAAAGCAAATAATCTTTAGAGCACTTGGTAATTTTATCACACTGATAGTCACTCTCAGGGAGATTCTTTTGATATTTATTTATAACCACAGGCAGATGTCAGACACAGTAAATCATTTATTTGCACAGGTTAAATGTCTGCTAGTAACATGCATATAGTTCTATTGAAAATACTTTAGCTCCATCCTACTGTAGCTATATGGTAGGAATGTGTCTGGTGTTGCTCTGGCCAGAATATAATTAGAGCAAAAATAACATTGCTGATATGTCTTCTGTTGGTTTGTTATCAAGTTAGGTATAACTAGATGATATAGCCTGTTAATTAAGGCATTCAGTATGTCTGAGGATCCTCCATTCAACGGGCACGCTGATCTAGGTTCACCTACTAGCAATTGCTGAATAAAGTGTCTTGTTAATTAATATACCACTCTTATACCACTCAGGTACACCATTACCCTGTATGTGACACTTAAATAAATGTTATGTTTCAATAGTGGATAGCACTTTGGAGAGTGTCATTGTATTACTATTATTTCTTATAGCTGATGCTGTCAGCATTGAAGATAAATCCCCTTGGAGGCTACTCTCAACTCAGAGGGTCACACTGCACACCAGAATTAAATATACATCAATGCCATTATGTAGCAGGAGGTATTGCTGCAAAATAAAAATAAAAAACAATGTGTTGCTAACTGCCAAAATAGAAACCAGCTTGGCCATTTTTAACATTTAAAGGACATATAGGTGTCCATCACACTGGGTCCGTTTGACGTACATTTCACATCCAAGATGCTTTTTCAAATGGAGCAAAGTAAGCACTGCATGTGGTAGTTTAATACTTTTTATAGACCCAATTAGAAACTTACTTTCAACATAATGTACCTCAAAATTTATAAAAAAGAAAAACCTGTTGTACATTATTGTTATAATATCACTCCCTATCATATAGAACACACCCTCTAAGGAGAAGTTTGCATCCAGGAAACTAATGCTGGCCATACACCTGCACGACCAGCATACGATACGATTTACCTCACGATTCCCCGAAGCTCCCTGCAGTCCGATTTGGTGTTTTTCTTTACGCTCGATCTGTCCTACGATCGATTGTGTGCCTCATGCACTCATCTGGAAAATGTAATTGAAATGACATGAACGGACGCACGATGCATCGCATGCACTAAATTTACAATACGATCTGCATACTATACGATGGACAATATGGGCTGCACATCTGATCATACGATCCGATTTAGGAGCTGCGGGAGCGCACATCAGATTGTATCCTACTAAAACAATACCCGATTTTCACAAGATCCATCATACAACTCGTCGAAAATCGGCCAATCGTGCTGGTGTATGGCCAGCATAAGACAACCACAAGTAACCAAAGATGAATTAGAAAGTTTCACCACTAGAGGTGACAGCACAGCCCTTAACTATACACATTAGAAGCACAGCTTACGCAAACATATCTTTCTACACTTTGGGAGTAGCTAAGCTATATTAGAAGCAAATATCCCAGACCTGAAATATTTGTGAGTTGTATTATTAATATAGGCTGTAATTGTTTCCATAGATGTTGCATGCCTTATTTTGCTAAGAAGTAGAGGTAATGTCAGTATGTTTCCAATGATTTGCAACTAAGCATTTAGCTCCATTTGATATTTGAGAGGCCAGTTGAGTCATCAGCTTAGATTTCTACTTTTTTCAAGCAGAGCAAGAAGAGTTAAGGATTTTTTTTAAATTGGTAATTTGTAACATTACTTAGTAAGGAGGTGATGTCATCCCAAAAAAGTTGACATTTTGGTGTAAGTCAGTTTGTGGTGAAAGGGACCCATTTGTCCAGTGTTTCCAATATTTTATTGATTTTGCATGCAACAGTATACTTTACATCATTAGCCACTTCTGTTGGAATCGGTATGTAATGCTGGCTATCGAGATGCCTCCTGTCAAAATACCGTCAGCGGCATCCCAATTGTTGGTATCACGACAGGGGCTCGGGTAAGTATACTTACCCTTCCCCCTTCTCCCCCTAACCCTCCCTTCTTGTAGCCTAACCCTAACCCTCCCCACCCTGTCCCTAACCCTAACCCTCCCTGTTAGTGCCTAACCCTCCCTGTTAGTGCCTAAACCTAAGTCTCCCCCCTTCATGCCTAAACCCAACCCTCCCCCCTTAGTGCCTAACTCCTACCCAGTGGTGCCTAACCCTAACCCTCCCCCCTATGGGTGCCTAACCCTAACCTCCCCCCCAAAACCTAACCCTAACCCCGCTAAGTCCTCGGCTCGTCTATTTTTAGTAACAGCTGCGGTAGCCAGGATCTGCGTTGATTAAGTCGGCCAGCCTTTGTAAGCTGTGGCTTAGTCAGCTGGCCGGAGGCCCGGCACCATCCACCATCGTGACCATCGACCATGGATGTTTGCAATGGTGATCCCAGCTTGTGACCTCCGTCGCAGTCTGGGATAAAAAATGCAGCAGGGGGTGTCATACGCCTCCTGCTGCATTTGCATAATAGTGAGGAGCTGACTTGGAACCTGGGCAATTGTTTTTCCATTTGCAGTAGTTCTTTAAGTGATAAGCTCCCTCCCCAGGCCATTGTGTAACATAGGGCCTCATTCAGCAGCGATCATAACTGTGATTACGCATGCAATCAGCCGTTTGTTGTGTTCTGCGCATGCGTATGCATCGCATTGCGCGAACACTACACTGTGTTCGGGATTGCGATCTCAGTGACTACACAGATCCATTACAGTGATTGACAGGAAGCACCGTTTGGGGGTGGTGACGGGACGGGGGGCGAAACGCAGGCATGCCAGTGCATTTAAACACCATTACAGGGGTGTGCATAAATTAGCCATTGCGATGGCATATGCAGCTTGGGCTTCCACTACGTGCAATGAGTTTAGCAATTCCTGAGTAAGGTCAGACCGTGTGCAAGTGTTCAAGTGTACGTGAGGCTGTGATTTCACTTGATGTTACCGATGGTTTCGCAGTCTTGCTAAGTATTACGTGTATGTAAGATAAGGTGGGCGTCCTTATGTTAGGCGGTGTATGGCATAGTGCTCGCAGACATTAGCATTCAGATCAAAATCCAGATCCTACAATTATATAACAAGTGTTGCTCTTACAATTGTCTGTCCAACAACAACGTGTTCCTGGAAATGATTTCCAAATGTTCTATTGGTCACTGCACATTAAACTCTGCATATTAAGAATAGGGGTCTGTACTGCAGATGAGCAAACTTGTAGTGGAATGTTTGCAAACTGTGAAGTATCAGAAATATAACTACTGAGTTGTGCTTTTGCTTAGTCATTCTGCAAGACTCCACACCCTCCACACCCGATGGTTTGCACACAACTCCAATGTTTGAAGATCTGCACATGCACAGGATCTGTACTGCCCATGTGCAGATCTCCTTCTGTAAGCTCGCTCTCCGTGCCTGGACGCCAAAGCCTGATAGACTGTGGCCACCTGGGAGCGGTGTCAGGCAACTTTCCAGAAAATGGGGACATGACGGCCCTCTTCTTTGGGCGTGCTGAAGCCAGTGGCTGCGTTCTTGTACAAATCTTTACCGGCTTCAGCTGTGTGAAAACTCCGGTCATCCTGAGTAGCTTGAAAATCACTCAGATGACCAATGGTCACTCAGAGCGATCCCATGCTGCATCCTCAGATGCAACAGATCACAGAAGCTGTCAGGAGACATCTATTTACACAGGAGCCCCCCTGCGGCATTACCGTATTTTAGCACATCAGCTGCGTCCAATTATGCAGCTGCTGTGGTAATAGCGTACAACTCTGTCTGAACCAATGTTCAACTTACTCTGCTATGGGATATGATTGGTGTAAGACTGGGAACAATCAAGTCCAAATTTCACTAGCAAAGTGTACACATTTTCATGACTAAGGAGCAGATGTATCAAGACTCTGTGGTGTTCAGATACATGTATCATTATTCATCATGCATGGAGGTGTCTTTAAAAGATGTCATTTATTTTAATCCCTCCTCCAATATTATGAATGAGACAGCCACAAATGTATTTATCGTAAAAGCGTAGAGGTCAATCCTCTTCTTCACCGCATTGAAAGGTTTGGGGTGAGCACTTATTACCTGGGCCCAGGCCAGCCATTGCGGTACAGGAAGACCTCTCACCTTTTGGCGTGTGCAGCTCTTTTGCAGCAGGATGTAAAAACTTCTCAGTGAATCTTTGTCTCAGTAGACGTGGATATGCCTCCATGCTTGGCCAACCCCCTTCTCTAGCAAGACGACCCTCCTGATGTCTCTGTGGCCCTGATTTTTTTGGGGAATTGAAAGTGACTTTTGCAGCATGTGCTTCAGTTCCATACTGAAAAAAGTGCTTTGATTGGTGCATATTTTCCTGTTTATATTCTGTTTTCCTGGCATTTTAAAATCAAAGAGGTTAAAAACTGGACTTTGCGCTTTTCAAAAATTCCAAACAAATATCGAGGCAACTGGCAGGAGAAAGTAGACACCCACTAACATATTTTTAGGAAGGAGAATTAGATCTATTATTTATTTTGCACGGCACCCCAGTCTGTGACATTTATGGTGTAGCATTACTTTATAAATATTCAAAATGTCAACACTTGCAGGATAGTGTTAAAATACATTAGTTTGTTTTTGGCATCATATTATTCTAGATTATGTGGGCCAGCAATTAGCAACCTCTTGCCATTTGTCAGCAAGCCACGGCTGCATTCTTGCTGTCCAAAGGAAACACAATGGGTCCACCCACTAAATTCCATCGCCTGCTGGAGCTAACTCAGAACAAATCAGAAGAGAAAAAAAAAAAGCGTATCTCTCACAGAAAGACTCCGGCTGTGTTTTTTTAAAGCAGATTGCAGAAGCAGTGACATGGTACGTTTTCAAAGAAATACAAATATATATATATATATATATATATATATATATATATGTGTTGCAAGCGTGGCACTTCACTTAGTAGGTTAAATTTGTTGGCTGCGGTGCCCTCCTAGGGTGTTAGCACTCCCAAATACAAAGATATAGAAAGAGGCGGCACTCAGCAGACTTCCAATAATGAATACTGTAGATAAAAGATCCTTTAATCTGACGTTTCAGGGACTACCGCCTGTCTTCAGGGACACATATGGGGGTTAGTCACCGAAATGTTGGATTAAAGGATTTTTATCTATTCATAATTGGAAGTCTGCTGAGTGCTGCCTCTATCTATGTCTATATATATATATATATATATATATATATATATATATTAGGGGTGTTTTGGTTTTGGATCTGGATCTTTCTTCGTGTTTTGGATCTGGATTGGTTTTGCCAAAACCACCCATCCGTGTTTTGGGTTCTGGGTTTTGTGTTTTGGATCTGTATTTTTTTTTAAAAAAAGCATAAAAACAGCTAAAATCACAGAATTTGTAGGTTTTTCTGCCCCTATGCTATTATTAACCTCAATAACCTTAATTTCCACTCATTTCCAGTCTATTCTGAACACCTCACACCTCACAATAGTGTTTTTATGTCCAAAAGGTTGCACCGAGGTAGCTGGATGACTATGCTAAGCAACACGAGTGGGCGGAACAAACACGTGACCCATCTAGGCGTGAAACTGCAGTGGCAGACAGGATGGCAGTTTGAAAAACTAGGCCCCAAACTGTACATAATGCAAAGAAAAAAAAGAGGTGCAAGATGGAATTGTCCTTGGACCCTCCCACCAACCCTTATGTTGTATAAACAGGACATGCACACTTTAACAAACCAATCATTTCAGCGCCAGGGTCTGCCACACAACTGTGGCTGAAATGATTGGTTCGTTTGGGCCCCCACAAAATAAGCTGGCAATTAATCTGTCCCTGCACAAACTGGCTCTACGGAGGCAAGATGTCATCCTCATCCTCCTCATCCACCGATTCCTCACCCTCTTCAGTGTGTACATCCTCATCCTCACAGAGTATTAATTCGTCCCCGCTGGAACCACAGGTCCCTCTGTACGTTCTGGAGGCTGGTCTCCCTGGAAGAGTTGATAATTCATTTTATGAACATCATCTTCTCCACATTTTGTGGAAGCAACCTCCTACCCCTTACGCTGACAAGGTTCCCGGCTGCACTAAACACTCTTTCGGAGTACACACTGGAGGGGGGGCAACTCAGGTAAAATAGAGCCAGTTTGTACAGGGACCTCCAAATTGCTTCTTTTTCCTGCCAGTACAGGTACGGACTGTCTGACATGCCTACTTGGATGCTGTCACCGATGTAATCCTTTAACAGACAGACGCACGCTTGTCGCTGCTGCTTTGAGGATGCAAGTGCGGCTACAGCCCACACAATTCACAAAGACAGAAAAAAAAAGAATATTTTTATTGTTTGTGGAGCGCACTTTGAGGGTTACACCACCCTTTAACAGACAGACGCACGCTTGCCGCTACTGCTTTGAGGATGCAAGTGCGGCTACAGCCCACACAATTCACAAAAACAGAAAAAAGAAGAAGAATATTTTTATTGTTTGTGTAGCACACTTTGAGGGTGTCACCACCCTTTAACAGACAGACGCACGCTTGTCGCTGCTGCTTTGAGGATGCAAGTGCGGCTACAGCCCACACAATTCACAAAGACAGAAAAAAAAGAACAATATTTTTATTGTTTGTGTAGCACACTTTGAGGGTGTCACCACCCTTTAACAGACAGACGCACGCTTGTCGCTGCTGCTTTGAGGATGCAAGTGCGGCTACAGCCCACACAATTCACAAAGACAGAAAAAAAAAGAACAATATTTTTATTGTTTGTGTAGCACACTTTGAGGGTGTCACCACCCTTTAACAGACAGACGCACGCTTGTCGCTGCTGCTTTAAGGATGCAGGTGCGGCTACAGCCCACACAATTCACAAAGACAGAAAAAAAAGAACAATATTTTAATTGTTTGTGTAGCACACTTTGAGGGTGTCACCACCCTTTAACAGACAGACGCACGCTTGTCGCTGCTGCTTTGAGGATGCAGGTGGAATCTAGACAGGATTTGGAACCGGGGACACACTACCTCCATCAATTGTCTAAATCCCACTGCACTAATGGCGGATACCGGACGCACGTCTAACACCAACATAGCAGTCAAGGCCTCAGTTATACGTTTTGCTTCAGGATGACTGCTGTCGTACTTCATTCTCATCGCTAGGGACTGTTGGAGGGTCAATTGTTTAGTAAAAGTAGTGATGTTCCTACTTCTCTCTGGGATGATGAACAACTCCCAGCAGCAGCAATAGCACTAGGAGGAAGTGGTTCTTGATCTTTCCCTATTTTATTTTTATCGGAGAAAGTTTGGTCCTCCATTTATGTTATATTGATATATACCTGCGGCTAAAGCGCACACAAACACAGAAAATATTTTTTTATTTTTGCTGGAGAGTAGTGCACTTTGTGGGTTACACCACCCTTTAAGAAATGAGCCAGCCGGCTCTTTACTTATGGGACACAGGCGCACGCTTGGCGCTGCTCCTTTGTTGATGCACGTGCAGCCACACTGCACACAAGTCACAAACACAGAAAATATTTTTTTTTTTGGTTTGGAGTGTACTTTGGGGGTTACAGCACCCTTTAACGGTCAAGCCAGCCGGCCCTTTACTTATGACACAGGCGCACGCTTGGCACTACTTTGTTGATGCACGTGGGCGGCTACTGCGCACACAATTCACAAACACAGAAAATAATTTTTTTTTTGGTTTGGACTGGAGTGTACTTTGGGGGTTACAGCACCCTTTAATGGTCAAGCCAGCCGGCCCTTTACTTATGACACAGGCGCACGCTTGGCACTACTTTGTTGATGCACATGCGGCTACTGCGCACACAATTCACAAACACAGAAAATAATTTTTTTTTTGGTTTGGACTGGAGTGTACTTTGGGGGTTACAGCACCCTTTAATGGTCAAGCCAGCCGGCCCTTTACTTATGACACAGGCGCACGCTTGGCACTACTTTGTTGATGCACGTGCGGCTACTGCGCACACAATTCACAAACACAGAAAATAATTTTTTTTTTGGTTTGGACTGGAGTGTACTTTGGGGGTTACAACACCCTTTAACAGTCAAGCCAGCCGACCCTTTACTTATGACACAGGCGCACGCTTGGCACTACTTTGTTGATGCACGTGCGGCTACTGCGCACACAATTCACAAACACACAAAAAATATTATTTTTTTAGCACTTGGGGGGAGCACCCCTGATGGACAGAGCACCCCCTGGACAACACTACAGCACCCCTTTAGGACTGGGACACTGCACAGGACTTTGGAGTGGACACAGCCCCTATGGAGAACTGACTGCACAACACAGTCCAGCCAGCCCCTATGGACTTTGAAGTAGTGGACACAGCCCCTATTAACAACAGCAGCACAGCACAACACAGCCAGCCCCTATGGACTTTGAAGTAGTGGACAACAGCAGCACAGCGCAGCACAGCGCAGCACAGCGCAGCACAACACTACTCTGCACTACACTACACTACACAGCCCAGCCAGCCCTAACTCCCACCCTCCCTCTTCACTGGCCACAGCCGAGTGAGAAAATGGCGCCGACGCGGGTACCTTATATAGGTTCCAAAACCCGCGAGACTCGGAAGGCGGGATGTTGACGTTTTGCCTCGATTTCAGATCCGAGTCAGGCGGGAAAAGTCGAGCCTGACTCGGATCTGCCTCGGATTGGGGGGGCTCGGCTGGGTTCGGATTTCAGAAATCCGAACCCGCTCACCCCTAATATATATATGTTAATAGTGTATTTTTTTATCAATCAACAAAATGCAAAGTGAATGAACAGAAGAGAAATCTAAATCAAATCAATATTTGATGTGACCACCCTTTGCCTTCAAAACAGCATCAATTCTTCTAGGTACACTTGCACACAGTTTTTGAAGGAACTTGGCAGGGAGGTTATTCCAAACATCTTGGAGAACTAACCACAGATCTTCTGTGGATGTAGGCTTGCTCAAATCCTTCTGTCTCTTCTTATAATCCCAGACAGACTCGATGATGTTGAGATCAGGGCTCTGTAGGGGCCATATCATCACTTCCAGAACTCCTTGTTCTTCTCCACGCTGAAGATAGCTGTATGGTCGGGGTCATTGTCCTGCTGCAGAATAAATTTGGAGCCAATCAGACACATCCCTGATGGTATTGCATGATAGATAAGTACCTGCCTGTATTTCTCAGCACTGAGGACACCATTAATCCTGACCAACTCCATTTGCTGAAGTGCAACCCCAAACTTGCCAGGAACCTCCACCATGCTTCACTGTTGTCTGCAGACACCCATTATTATAACGCTCTCCAGCCCTTTGGTGAACAAACTGCCTTCTGTTACAGCCAAATATTTTACATTTTGACTCATCAGTCCAAAGCACCAGCTGCCATTCTTCTGCACCCAAGTTCCTATGTTTTCATGCATACTTGAGTTGCTTGGCTGCAATTCTTCCATGAAGACCACTACTGGCCAGACTTCTCTGAACAGTAGATGGGTGTATCTGCAGGGGCATTTCTAGAGAGGAGAGGGCCCATGTGCAGTCTCTGTCATGGGCCCCCTCCTCTCAATCTGGTGGCCGGCTACACACTGAGCGGTGCACAGCCAGCGCCGCACTTATAGACTCTGGGCACTAGCGTGTGCCCAGAGTCTACAGCGCATGCACAGCTCACTGGGAAAATGGCCGCAGTGGCCATTTTGCCTGTACTGCGCATGCGCAAACGACGGGAAAATGGCAGCGGCGGCCAGACACCGGAGCCGACGTGGGACTCTGGAGAGGTAAGTTTTATGGGTGCAGGGTGTGCAGTGTTGGCCCCCCCTGGATCCAGGGGACCGTGTGTACCGCACACACTGCACCCGTAATAAATATGCTCCTGTGTAGCTGGGTCCCACTTGTTTCTGCCAGTTCTAAGCTGATGGCACTGCTGGACATCTTCCGATTGCAAAGGGAAGTAAGCATGATGTGTCTTTCAACTGATGCACTAAGTTTCCTTGGCTGACCATTGAGTCTGCGGTCCTCAATGTTGCCCGTTTCTTTCTGCTTCTTCAAAAAAGTTTGAACAGCACATCTTGACACCCCAGTCTGCTTTGAAATCTGTGCCTGGGAGAGACCTTGCTGATGCAGTATAACTACCTTGTGTCTTGTTGTTGTGCTCAGTCTTGCCATGGTGTATGACCTGTGACATGAAACTGTCTTCCACAACCTCACCTTTGTAGCAGAGTTTGGCTCTTCCTTATCCAGTTTTAAGCCTCCTACACAGCTGTTTCTGTTTCTGACTGTGGGCCTGATTCAGCAAGGTACGCAATGGAGAGAACGCACGCAATCGGTTGATTAATTTGAACTGCACGTGTGCGAACTAGCCTGAGCGATCGGGTTATGGTACGCAGACTACACTCAGACCCTGTCGATATTGATTGACAGGAAGTGCCGTTTGTGGGTGGTGACGGCAGTTTGGGGAGGGCGAACGCAGGTGTGCCTGTGCATTGGGACGCCGTTATAGGGGGCGTGCATAATTAAGGCTGTGTGGCGGCATACGCAGCCATACCGTAAGCTGTACACAGGAAGCAGCGAAAATCATGCGGCAGGTCAGATCAACCACTATTGTGCGTTTGAGTCTACTGGTTCTCGATGTTACCAATGTTTACGCTATCTTGCGTACTGATCAGGCTGTGAGTAAAGGCAGATTGGTGGCTTAATATGGGGCTGGGCGTCTGCATCTTGTGTTGCAGTCTCCATGCGTATGCATTGATTAGCATATTCTCGCAGTGGACGGGTGCGTGTGTCTGCTAGCATGCGTTCCTTGCTGAATCAGGTCCTGTGTTTCAACATACATATGAAAATGATTATCACTATCACCTGTTTGGTATGATTGGTTAATCATACACCTGAATATAATCCTACAAAATCCCTAACTTTGTGCAAGTGTACCTAGAAGAATTGATGCTGTTTTGAAGGCAAAGGGTGGTCACACCAAATATTGATTTGATTTAGATCTCTCTTCTGTCCATTCACTTTGTTAGCTGATAAAAATAAAGTATTAACACTTCTATTTATGAATTCATTCTTTCTTTGCAGCATATGTCCCCACTTGCCTAAAACTTTAGCACAATATTGTGTATATACTGTATATATATATATATATATGTAAATATATATATAGTCTTTAAAGGCATTTTCACTGAATAGCAATAACCATAATACAAATAAACCTGTTTATCTAGAAATTCCTTTCTGATGTGACACATGTGTCTGCAATGCAATTGGCTGTATCAGTTGGCAGTAGGTTTTGGATAATCAGTATGATTGCCATCATTATACAGTATGTGCACTATATTCATATATAGTGTTGCTATGACAACAATAGGAGTTTTGCTGTAATCATGGCTCTTGTGGCATTTCTGACTCATGAGAAACACTATATCAGCTAATTATAGAAAGGTCACAATTGTGTTAAATGTATTGTTGCAGTTTAAACCCTGAAATAAATTAGAAAGTGTGACATTTGTAAAATGGTCATGTCTGAGGAAACTGATCTTACAACTATTATAGAGCCAAAAAGCAACTATTTGATATTCAGATATATCTGTTTTTTTAAACATGTTTTTATTAAACACATCCAAATTTTAGCGTACAATGAGTAATAATAAAGAGAATGTCCATATACTGTAGAACAATAAAGTATGACATGTAGACAAGGTCCATATATATAATTTACAATACACACTGTACCTCCAACTCATACAAAATTATCAAATAACAATTTAATAAAATAAATCAACAGATAATAATGAAAAAGTAAAAATTAAGGGAAAAAAAAGGGGGGGGGGAGGTAACTCAGTCCTCCAAGGGGGCAGCCTTAAACACACATAGATGACAGCTAGCCTCTACATCTGAATAGGCTCATCCTCCAACAACATTCTGGTCTCATACCAACCCGTGTGCTGGAGGCAAGGTTTAACCTGCAGCCGCGTTGAGGATGGCATAGTATCTACATAACTTTCCCATAATTACATTTTTTTTTTCGCCCTACCCTCCTTATGCAGGGATGCCTCCAGCCTGTCCATTCTTAAAAGGAAAAATAATTTGTCATGAAAAAGAGACAAGCTGGGAGGGTTGGAATGAATCCACTGCTGGAGTATGGCTTTCTTAGCAACAGCTGAGATAATGAGTTGGACTTTCTTACTACCTTTAGTATATCTAGCTCCCAGGGGTGTTACTCCAAGCATGGCCCGCTCTGGTGTCAGTGGTAAGTAATTAAGGAGGTGGGTGATAGCATCCTACAGACAGTGATATAGTGAGGCATCCAAACAGGTGCATTTAGGACAAGATGAGTGGGACTGTAATCCTATCAGGCTGGACGCTGATAGATACACTCTGTACATAGCATTTCTTTGTACATAGCAGCTAGTAGAGTTTTATTCATGTAAAGTATTTGGGTTACAAGTGCTTTCTCGTCTAGGTGTGGAAATTGAGAAACCCATTGAGTTATACCCGTATGTCTATGTTTATCATAATAAGGTGCATGCAAAGTAGTGTACAATATGAAATAGCTTTAGATAGAACATTCTCAATCCGAAATACCATATCTAGTGAGTTAGTCATATCTGGTGTTAACTATGAGGCTAGGACAGTCATAGTGCAGTTTTGTGCCTGTAAAAATCTAAAATCGTGAAAAAGCGAACTCGCCGCTGAAAAAGAAAACGTACTTTTCGTATCTATATCTGTTACATGTTGACACACCTAACACCCCCACCCCCCTTGCCCAAGAATGAAAAGGAAGTGTGCCCCCTCCCCCATTCTGAAACTCAGGATTCACTAAGAAGGGAAGGCAGGAGAGTGGTGACTGTTAAGATTCCACGCATTTCTTACAGTATGCCAGGTAGACCAAACAGTTTAAGAGGGGTTATCCAACAAATGAGGGGGAATCTCTTGCCTGTGCATGTGTAAGAAATAAGTTAGATCCATCTGAAGTAAAAACTGCTGTTCCAGCAATGTCTCGACATTAAGATATTTCAGTCTATTGGGGGTATCCAATTAGCCGCGGTAAATTGCCATGGCTAATTACCTCGCCCGGGGCTATCCAATTAGCTATCCAAAGTCGGGCTGATGCTGGCATTTATCAGGGGGTTTTTTTCGGGACCTGATGGGTCCGAAAAGGAATCCACAATAAGTGCCGTTTTTTCACCTGAAAAAAGGCAAAAACACATAGGTCCGCGAACTTATCCCTGCACCTATGTGTTTTCGGGAGAACTATCCTATTATTTTGGCTGAAATAATAGGATAGGGTGAAAACAAACATTGGTGAAAATCGGGGATAATCGGCGACAAAATCCCTGTTTTTCGGGGCTAATTGGATACCGTTCTATGTATTACTGAGATGAATTATACACAGAAACTAACTTGTGTTTGATTATTTAACTAAGTCCATCATTCTTTGTTACACTCCCCTGCAGCCGATTGCCGTGTTATGGGAGTGGGACGAAGAACATACACAAGGGTGACTGTCATCTTCCCAGATTTGCTTTGTACAAGTGCTCTGTGTTGAATGGTTCATGCATACAGAGGAATGGGATCACATCAGCTCAGGTGACTGAGTTTTTAGCTTTTTGTACTATGTCATAATCAACATTTATTTGTACTGCACTACAAAGATCTGCACGCCGGACAGTCAGGGTTTCAAATCATAAAAATACAATTGTACATAAAACAAAACACGTACAGACAAGGTTTACAAAGGAGGTGGGGACGGGAGACAAAGAGGGCACTGCTTGTGATAGCTTACACTGTCATATAGATGTGGGAGGAGCTTTAGATGTCTGTAACAGAATGGGGGTTGGTGTGATAATTTACTTTTTAACAGAGTTGCAGTGTTTAAATATGCTTTAAGCAAAAAACCCCCCCAAAAAACACAGATTATGCAAACTGAATGCAAGGTACTATGAGGTTTCTAGTACAAATATTGCCATTGTATTCCTTTAAAACCCTGTTTGGCATCACAAAGCAGTAAATAATGGTAGTCAAATTCACAAAGCAGCTTCACAGTTACGTAGCACACCTGACAGTATTAGTATAATATCACAGAACAGCATGATAGCAAAAGTACAAGAGAACAACATTGTTTAGTCAGTATACCACAGTATACATTAAGAAGCTCATTTAGACCTGCTCATAAAATGCGGCCGCTCACTTGCAAAAAGGGGCCGGATATTCAAATTTAATGCTCGCACTGCGTGGTGTGGCACTTGAACGCTCGATAGTGTATAAAGACGCCCCCTTTCCCCTTGCAACACACGTCATCTCCTGGAAATGTAGGATTAATCGGTAACATCGAGAGCCATCGGAGCTGCTCGCAGCCCTAGAGGTTGCCTTACCCCGCCGCAAGCTCAGCAATCAGTGCTGGCTGAAATACATGCAGGTGACGTGTACAATGACGCTACCTTGCTAATTATGCACGCCCTTTAAATGGCGTCCGCAACACCACTCCCCCGTTAACAAGCACATTCCCGTTACCACCCACAAACGGCACTGTCACTCAAAGTAGCGGGAAGTCTGTGTACTACAAGCTCAAGACTCCCCATCGCTGAGACTGGCTTACGCACGCGCAATGCGAATTATATGCATGCGCACTGAGCAACAATCGCCTGACAGCGAGCGATCACGCCTTAGCGAACGGCTCTGAATTGGGTCCTAAGTTCAAACCTACTGAGGTCTCAAACCTATAAACATGCCTAGTGCAATTATGCAATCTGTTGGGATACACATGGGATGCACATGCATATTCATCAAGACTAATAAGACTTGGGTAAGAATTGCAGAACTCAGGATAATGATAATAGTCCATTTAATGCAGGTGCCCAACTAGTTATCGCTTGACTGAAATGAAAAGTCTTGGGTGTGTAGGAGCATTATCCCATCTGATATGTGTGTAACATTTGCTTTGAATGGTTCTAATATTAAACCAGGTGGTATTTTTGCACAGTGGGCCTGTTCAGCAAGGATCACAATTGCAAAGCTACACGCCATTGCGACCATCGGTGGTTGATAGTTACAATGGTGGATGGCGCCGGGCCTCCGGCCAGCTAAGTAAGCCTCAGCTTACTCAGGCTGGCCGGCTTGCGAGCCCAGGACACTGCGCTGATCAACGCAGATCCTGGGCTGGCCACTCCCAGAATACGGGATGGACACGCCCCATTTCCAGGAACGCCGGCCGACCTCGTCTCCGGCACCGCCCCTTAAATGCCTCTGCCTGTCAATCTGGCAGAGGCATTCAAGGTTCTGCGTGTAACTACGCAGGACCCGTTCTGCACACTCGCAGAATGGGTCCTGCGCAAGCTCAGATTCCTGAGAATTGTGAATCTGTGATCAGCAGTGCACTTGCGTTCACTGCTAAATCAGGCCCAGTGTTTGCAGGCAGCTATTATGTGTACAGTACCACCAGTAGCAGGGTGTGGTATAAGAGATAGACAAAAATTAGTTAGACAATGTCTAGATCTACCCCAGTTGTTAGACAGTCAATAGATCGACAGGTACAAAAGGTCGACACACTAAAGGTCGAGATGTAAGAAGGTCGACAGGTACAAACGGTCGACATCGTCAAAAGGTCGACATGGAAAAGGGCGACACGAAAATGGTCGAAACTTTTTTTTAATGTTTTTTTTGCGTAAATATCATTCGGCCCCTTGCAGGCTCGCTTCGCTCGCCACGCTGCGGGCACGGCATGGATTTATTCCCCCTCCATGCCCACTTGGATGGTAGGGAATGACGTTGAATGGTAGGGAATGACATTGGACACTGGCTCATCTTCAGTGCCTAACCCTAAACCAAAAATAAAATAAAATGTGTCGATCATTTTTGTGTCGACCATTTTCATGTTGACCTTTTGACCCTGCCGACCATTTGTACCTGTCGACCTTCTTACAGTCGACCTTTAGTGTGTCGACCTTTTGTACCTGTCGACCTTTTGTACCTGTCGATCTATTGACTGTCTAACAACTGGGGTCGATCTAGACATTGTCTAACTAATTACTGTCTATCTACAGCCCGCACCCCAGTAGCAGTCCATTGTGTTTCTCTTGAACTTCAAAGTGATCCATAGAGTTCTGAAGAAGACTTGTAACACATCAGATTTTGGCAATGATATGTCCTCCCTCATTGTATTCTAACGTGGAGGAAATTCACAGTGGTCAGTGATCAATGGAATAAATCTGACATATTGTTATACAATGTTTAAATTGAGATAGTTACAGTATGCTCACAGAGCAGTGTGGACATTACCACATAAACAGCTGTATTTCAAATTTCTAATTAAGAATAAAATATGCTAATTGTTTATGTGACCTTTATTAAACAGTGGTAGCAACATTCTCTGATTATAGTTTTGGTGCTGCACCAATCACAGACTAGACAAATTAATAGCAGAGTTGATCTTCTGTTTTCTTAATACGGCAAATATTTTTGTTTTCTTAGTACAGCAAATACTTTTTTCTTAAAAATGGATAAAAGACAAATAGGTTATAAGTAAAAAGTCAGTATTCTTTCACAAACTCTCAAAGACTGCATTTTTAATATGATCCTTATACCATCTTTTCTATGGTAAAAACACAATAGCAATGTATGTTTTCCTTGTCATTTTTAAGACCAGAAAGATGTTTCACATTGAGAATATAAGTATTTCTAGCAGTTATTCTCACTTTGCAGCGCTTTTACTTTTTGCTGTAGCCCAAACTTCACACAGTTGTGCAACCACTCACATAGAAATAGATTAAAAACTATAAATAGTAAACATTTTACAAAAGTTGTTAAAAAAGAAAAAAAAAGTTATAATACTAATCATGGTGCTATGAACACATCAATAAAAAGGCATATGGTATAAACATGTCACTTTTGTCCTATAAAAAATGTCTGCCAAATTAATAATTCTAAGTAGTTCACAAAAACTTTGTCTACCTAGGATTAGTGCTGCACTCTGTGTATAATAGTAAATGTGCCTGGATTTCGGTTAATCCTCCAGTCCTGTAGCTTTAACTGTTCTCTAGAGTCAGGCAGCCCCCAGCTATGTAATGTCATAAACTATTACTGTATATTAGCCATGACAACACTCAAAGAAACTATGCTTCCTCAAGGCTAAAAAATTATATTGTTATTTTTAGTCCGAACATATCCATAGGAGCCCAGACAATTACTTGCATATCTTGTATAGATATCACTTACTGAGGCTGCCAGCCAAACCCAGTACTAAATTGCGGTCAGCGTGATCACCTTCCTATCAGCAAGACCAGAAGGACAGTCATTAGTAGCATTTCCTGGATTTTTTTAAACAACATCTCAAAAGGAAATAAAAAAAAAAACTTAATCAGTAAAGCATTTATTCAAACAAAGAATATTGTTTTTAATGCAGAATTACCCCTTACATTTTTACTGACCTGCTCCTTCCCCATACTGGGGCCCTGGGGATTGCATGCAGGAACAGATTTTCCTGGGACTCCTCTGTTGCTGTAGACTAGCACCTGCAAAGGTTTATTGTCAGCATTTTAAAATGAATGCAGTAATGAATGGAAAGAATAAAGCTGGGAACACACTTGAGCGATGTTCGGCCGTTGCAGTTTCATAATGACAAATCGTCTACATCTCTCAGTGTGTATGCACAATTGCGCGCTCGCTTTTGTCGCTAGCGCCAGTCGCTGGTTGTGCATGCTGCCCATCAAACCTAGAGATAACGCTAGCGATATAGGCCCTCATTCAGAGCCGGACGCAATTAGCGCTCGCTCGTCCGGAAAATAGGGGTGGCTATTCAAATGAACCGTTCGCTGTTTGCGGTCTGTTCACGCCTCTAGGTCTGAACGAGTGAACAAAACTTGCGGTCGTTTTTTGGGAAACTACGCCCCCTGGCCGCTCGCATCCTACATCATGTCCGCTATTTATTAGATTAATCGAGTACATCGAACAGGGTATGAACTGCTCGCTATTCTTGTGGTCGGTTTTTGCTACCACAATTTTGCGAGCAGTTCTGGCTATAAAATAACCCAGTGACGTGGTCAATGACGCTGCTGTTTTAATTATGCACACCCATAAAACGCCCATTTTGACCTTTAAGCACGCCTGCGTTCTGATTTCCACTCCCCGTTTTCAAGCACCTTCCCCTGTTACCACCCACATACGCCTCATTCTGTCACTCAAATTAGCAGGCATTCGCTATTTTGCGAGCACATGAATTTCGACCGCACTGACTGGTTCGCGCATGCATATAACGAGCCGTACGCATGCGCAGTTGGCCAAACATCGCTCGGAGCGAACGAGCTGCCGCTTACGAGTGGCTCTGAATCAGGCCCATAGTGCAAATGGCCTAGTGTATACGGCCAGCTGGATGACCAGGCAATATTTTGTTCTGATTCTGCCTTTGAAGATGTCACCTGTTGCCACTCCCAGCCAGTGAACTTAAAGATGGTTGTTCTAGTGTGTACGGGACCAACAATAAATCGTATATGAACAAATGATAGAATATATGGTTCGGTCGTTGGCAAGATTGCACAGTGTGTATGCTCAATATCGCTTGTTCTGGACTCAAGGAAAATTGTCAGTAAAGTCGGAACGAATGCTGGTAACTCCAGTGTGTATCCTGTCTAAAAGCCCCCATACATGAGCAATTGATTGCAGCAATTGTGCAATTTGCAATCGATTGTGTATAAAAATCTTTCCCTTTTTCAATCGATTGCAGATTGCAGAATTGCCACAATCGATTGAAAACGGGAAAGATTTTTATATACAATCGATTGCAAATTGCACGATTGCTGCAATCAATTGCTGATGTATGGGGGCCTTAAGATAAAGCTGCAAAACTTCTGCTTGCTGTTTTGTATATGTCAGAGCAGCAAAATGGCCCATCAGCAGAGTCACATAGCCCCCAATTTGTAGATCTGTTTTCAGTGCGCCAGTGAGATTAGCATGGGTAAGGTAATTTTTTTCACCCTATACAGCAAAGAAGCTTTAATGACAAACTAACAAGCAGATCTATTTGGTTTGGTAATCAGTTTCTCCTGGTTAAAAACAAGTTTATTGTATTGTATTATTAGTGGTAGTAGTATCCTTTTTTTTAGAAAAAAAAGCACTGACATAATACAATGTACATTGAGGGAATTATGATACAAATTACGTACAATGGGCCTGATTCATCACGGAACGCAACTGTAGCAGCGTACGCAGATTAGTCGATGGTGATACTGTACATGCGTATGCACCTCAGTGCGCGAGTTAGCAATGCGATTGCTCTGCGATCACTCACGCAGAGTGATGGGAGGTCAGCCTTTGGAGGTGGGGTCAGAAAAATGCAGACATGCCTGTCCGTTTGAACATCGTTGTATGGGTGTGCATAAATTAGCCACTTCATACGCAGCTTGAGTGCTCACTGCGTGCGACGAGGTTAGCAATTTCTAAAATTTCTAAGTAAGGTCAGTGCTGCTGTAATTCTTTGTGAGAGGCCGATGTTACGCGATGTTCCCGATGCATAGGCAGTACTGCAAGGTACTACCGGTGTGAGATAGCGATAGTGGGTAGCAATGGACATCTGTATGCTGGCTGTGCGATGACTTTGCAATTGCATTCATTAGCATATTTTCACAGCAGACCTCCATACATAATCACAGCTGCAATCACAATAGCGATCCGTAGTGAATTAGCCCAATGATATTCAAAACAGAATATGGACCTGTCTAAAACTAGGTACACACTGTAAGATTGTTCATCCAATCTGGTTGGTTGGAATGAAAATCTGGTAATGACAGTTGAACATTTGCTCCCAAATGCCAGAAAATGTACAAAAACTGTCATTTGGCCAAATTGGTTAAATCAAATGGATTTGACCAATTTGGCTGTTTTTCAGTGTTTGGGAACAAATGGAATATTGTCATTTGCTCCCATACATTAAAAGATTTTTGTTCCAACCAGCCAGATTGGGCAGATAATCTTATAGTGTGTACATATCTAATCTAATGCTAGATACACACTATGCAATAATCAGGTCTATCAACCAAGTCTGAGCTGGTTGATTCAATGCACAGCACATAGCGCCCAGGGCTGAATGTCGTTTGAAAACCAGAATAGTTTCCAACATCAAGAGTGCTGCACAATAATCATCATTCAAGATGAGCCGATGTTGTGCAGCAAAAGTAGGGTGTAGATGATCAGTCTAACAACATGCAAGTAAAAAACATCATCTTTTGGAAAATGTATTGTTCTTAGAGGTGGGGTAATTGTTTAGTGTGTATACAGGAAATTGAATCTTCTCTGGATCGTTTCAGCTGTAAGGCAGAAAAGTGATCAGCCACCAATAACAGGCATCCATTAGTGTGATATGGTTGGAACGAGGAGGGACAATAGGAGGTGGAAACTGAAAATTGAAAGCTGTGATGGTATTGTGCACTGAAGATATTTGTCAGTGCTGCGTTGCAGAACCTGCAACGCCCTGGTAAAAATATTGCATGGGGCAAAATCCAGTGCTCTTGTTTGTTGGGTCATCTTTAATATAGACACTAGCAGAGCAGCCATTGGGAGTTATGTAATTGGTTTGAAGATTATGGGACCGGCGTGATTCTGGTGAGTGCACCGGTAAATTTAAAGCGCAATCAGTTATAAGGCAAAACCAGCTGGTTCTGTAATCTCGGAACCTATTACATCACCCACTGTGTCTTTTATGTATATGGGTCCTTCCATGATATATAGGCCACAATGCATGACAATTACATTTCACATAACTGCTAACATTTTAGTATATTTATGCTGCTAAAAGATCAGACTATATCGTGTGACTGTCACAGTGACTTCAGATCATGTAATCAACATTGGTGACTGGTTCTATGTTGAATATGATAGAAAGAGTTACCCAGTTGTGATCAAGGACATCAGAGATGGTGAATACTTAGTGAGCACAATGGAAAAAGCTGGCAGCAACTGGAAATGGCCATCATCACCAGATGAAATATTTTATACATCTTCACAGTTAATCAGGAAGATAAACAGGCCTACATTGATTAATTCACCTGAATGCTACATGTTTGAATTATTTGTATCAGAGCCCTTTGACTGGGGTCAGAAATGTAACATGAGTCACATTCCGGTATAACATGAGTCACCAGTCAAAATTGATTTTAAGTATAGTTAGGTTATGTGTGTCAATCATAAGTTTAGGGTCTTATAAGTGTATAGATCTTTAATTACTCCGCATAGTGGTATGCTAATAACATTAAATAATCAAATTGATACACAGATCTGGTGTTTGCTAGCTAATAATACACAGGAGGCTTACACATATAGAACTAAAATAGTTTAATCAAATCTAGATAATAGACACCTATAATAAATACAATTCTATAATCACATTGGTATAAAAAGAATATAGATACTAGTGCAATAGATAGCCTGATGTAATAGTAAATTGAACTTGTATGCATTCAAAACTAGTGGATTCTCACTCTTGGGATAGATTGATTGATGTTCCCAGCTATGGATGTAACAATGTTACTGTGGTTAAAAAGCAAATGAGTTGCAATATAAAAACAAAAATGTAGCAATGATATTGTTCTCACAAACCAGCCTGTGAATAGTACTCCGCAGCAGTGAGTGGTAAACTGGCGTCCCAGTGATACTCACAATGTCTCTGCCGTTTGAAATAAATGGTAGGTTACCTCGATCCAATGAAAATATGCAAGTTTTCTACCTGTGGATCTCAATTCACTGCAATGAACACGGCCCCACAAAGAATCCAAATCCCGGTACCTTACTCATGGTGTAAACAGTGGTCGATGCGGCTGTGGTAATTAATCCTGTGTACCAAGAGGTAATGTCCATGACAGGAGCGGGTGGCTGGTATCACTGAAGGAGGTGGCCGCTAACAACCAGCGTTCACATGGACTGGAGGACAGCGTCCGTCCAGGAGCAGGCAGCCGACAATCGTGGCTGGAATCAGCTACGGTAGTAAGGCGGCAAGTGCCGCTGGTGATCCTGCAATGTATCCGTGCAGGAAATGATGATCGGCAGCAGTGGGGGAACAGTAGGCTCAGCAGCGTCGGTGTGAATCATGTGAGCCAAGGCTGGATCGGGTAGCCGGATTGAATAACCGGCAACAGGCTGACCTGGAGTGAAGCGTAATAAGAGGACAAGGGTCAACGCGTTTCATCCCGTCGATTACCGGGACTTTCTCAAGACTCTTATAAGTGTATAGTATAACAATCATATTGTAAAAATAATTAGGAGAGCAGGTTTAACTAAATATACAAGTCCCCTCAGTTCCTTTGTCCATTCTGTTATAACATCAGTCACGCATATAAACAATAAAATGTAACTACTAAGAGGGGTATTCAATATGAAACATTAACTTCACTGTCGAAGTTAACGTTTCATATCGGAGTTTTTACCTGCGTTAAAGTATCGGGCGCGCTCCCGCTTATACCCGTATTCAATATAAAATTAACGAAAACGGGTAACTCCGAAGTTTGATTTGCGTAAAGTTACGAATTTTTCCTTTAAAAGATTGCAAGACCCCATTTTTTTTTCACCCCAATTTTTAAATTCATTTTTTGGGGTGTCCCTATTTTTTTTTTTAAGTTTTTTTGACACAGTTCTTTTTTAAATGTCAGTCCCAGGGGTGCAGGCTATTTTTTTTAAGCCTGCACCCCTGAACCCCAATTCTGCACTTTTTTTCGACATCTATTCAATGGTGAAAGGTTATCCCCATTTTTTATCAAAGACTTTTCAAAACTGCGATAAGTCTTTGAAATTGAATACGGTGTAAAAGTAAAACCTGCGATAATGACGTCAAACCTCCGATATTAACGCAAAAATTATGTTATTGCACCCATATTGAATACCCCTGTAAGAGTGTACATTTTTTTTGCTTCTAAGCATTAATTATGACTACCTACCCCATATATTATTGCCATATTTTCCTTATGTATTGCACATCCTCCTTAATAAATCTGCTTATTACGGTCCTAGATACTTGTGTTTGAAATATGTCCCATTATTATGGGAGACCCTGTATTTAGCTGATACTGTTGAACACTAGAAGAGGAATGTGTTTCTGTATACACTATATTGTTGCTATAATAATACAATCTGTTCTGGGTTGTAACAATAACTGTACCCTTTACACTGAGATGTTTGCTATTGAGTCTATTAAATAGGTTTCTATCAGTTATATTTGATATTTGTATTAGAGAACAAAGCCTTTGGGCAGATTGTGTTCACTGACCTTGGGATTCCAATGAGATTTACATTGCTTTTCTGAATGCACTGCAAAAGTCTGGAGTTACAGTAGAGAGAAGAAAACACATAGAATATTTAGAAGTCCAAGCACAACAAACTATAGTTTTAGTTTTGTTAAAATAATCTGTTTACAAAATATAGGCCTGAAATTGAATGCAGTATATGTTTTTATCACTGAAGATAAGATGCAGAATGATGCCATCTGTTTTCTTCTACTCGTGTCTGCTGGAGTAAACAAAGTTTGATTTGGACACTCTTTCCCTTACTTGGTTGGCTGTGACTAGAGTGTGAGTCTTTCCTCTTTGATATCCATTTGTATGCTAATTTGAAATAGAAGGATCTAGAGTCAATTGTAACCAATCAAACAATGGACCTTCAGTTAACAGCCCAATGCCAGATGTTTGAAAAGCAGCCGGAGATAAAAAGTGCCAGTGCAAACCCCATGTAAAAACGAATATATTCAATCCTATTGTTGGTTTATTTAAGGTGACACTGCTATTATACACAACATATACTGTATCTCTCACAGAAAAGGGATAATAACAATCTACTGATACAGTGGAAGGCTGCAGTCTATATAAACAACTTTCATATTTATATCCACGACAATAGTGGTAATTATGTATGTGGGAAAAAAGTATGGCTCCCTTATAACTTTATTAAAGGATACTAAGATGGAATTGTATAACCACATCCCTGTACTTTATTTAAGCACTTGAAATATCAATAATATTATTATTTACTAGCTGGGATACCTTGCGTTGAATGTGTAACATGTTTTACTGTGTGGCATAATGTTATAAGGGGCATTACTGTGTGGCATAATGTGTACGTGGCACTACTATTGTGTGGAATAATGTGTAATATGGGGCACTACTACTATGTGGCATAATCTGTAAAGGGCATTACTGTGTGGTAAAATGTGTAAGGAGCATTACTGTGTAGTGTAAGGGGCATTACTGTGTGGCATAATGTGTATAAGGGGTACTACTGTGTGGCATAACGTGAGTGGGTTCTGTGTGGCATAACCTGAATGGTATCTATGTAAGGGCAAATGATTGTGTTTGTTTTTCTTCTGGGGGGCCTTTTAGGATCTTTCTATGTGGCCCCCAAAGTTGTAGTTACGCCCTTGCATGCAAACACAGAGGGATGACTAATATATATGGTCACTTTAAAAAGGACTAGCTCTGGGTTTAATATGAACTTGCATGAATCATAAAGTTTGACATTGGCTTAGACTGTGAGGTTAAAAGGATACTTTTGTAGCATTCACACAGGTTTTTTGCAGCCTGCGTAATATAAGAGCATCCCCATTTTTAGGGATTGTGTGACAGTGTGTTGCCCTGACAAAGTTGAAATCTAGGCAAAAACCTAATCCTGGTCACCCTACTTCACCATGCCAAATTAGGTGGAGCTAGGTTCAAACTCTGGCCGTGCATAAAGAACATTAGTGATATAATTTTATCTAAAACACCACTTTTAATTATATTCTTAAAACTGAATTATAAAATGTTACGTGAAATATAGTAGTTATCTATATAGATAAAAGAGCCTGTTAAGATGAGCATAGCCCTCTTCCCTTATGTGCTCATTTTAACAGTCTCTTTTATCTATGTAGACAACATATTATAATTCAGTTTTAATAATATAATTAAAAGTAATGTTTTAGATAAAATTATATCACTAATTGTTCTGTGTGCCCCATAATAGAATACCTTCCTTTTCTTGATTTAAGGGGCAAGGAGCTTCCAGCTCCCCCAGCTTTCTGGGAGTAGGCCTTAGAAGCTGTCACAAGGGAAAGTGAGCTGCTCCTAATACCACATGCACCCCACTGTGTTCCATGGTAGGTTGTTAGTCTGAAGGAGATCCATATTACTTCACGGACAGAAGTGGAGAGTTGCCAACCCATGCTTAAAAAATTAGAAATCTCTGCTTTTATTATCCTGTAAGCAAGTCCTGTGCTGGAGGAGTCACCGAAATAATGAGAAATATTAGAGATTGCCTGGGACCTAATTTTTTGTATCAAAGTATTGTGCTGCACAGCATTATCATCACACAACTGTTCCAACACTTGTTTATACATCTTCATTGACTTTGTTTTAAAACTCAAATGAGCAGTGACCTCTTATTCGCTAAAGAGCTCATTCAGACCCGGTCGCAAGTTGCGGTCGCTCGCTGGCAAAAAGGGGCCGGATATTTAAATGAAGTGCTTGAACTGCCTCGCGTAAGGATGCCCACTATGTTTTAGCAAGCTACGGCAAAGTGCACTCGCAAGTGTCTAAAGACGCCACCTTGCCACTCGCAACACACGTCATCTCTGGAAAATGAAGGATTAATCAGGACCATCGAGAGCCATCGGAGCTTCTCACAGCCCTTGGGGTTGCCTTAGTCTGCCACAAGCACAGCGATCAGTGCTGGCTGAAATACATGCAGGTGACGTGTACAATGACACTACTTTGCTAATTATGCACGCCCTTTGGCATTTTGGCAGCCTGTCACGGCTGCATTTACACATCCACTCCCCAGTTAACAAGAACCTTCCCCTGTTACCACCAACAAACAGCCCTATATGTCACTCAAAGGAGCGACCTGATAGTGGCTTACGAGCAACCAAAATCAGATTGCAATGAATGGCTTGCGTGCGCGCACTGCGAATTATACGCATGCGCAGATGGGTGAAAATCATTCAGAGCGAGCGATCGCGCCTTAGTGAGCGGGTCTGAATCAGGTCCTAAATGCCCAGACCTGCACCTGCACTTGCAAGCTAGTCAGGGCAGTCTAGTGTCGAAGAGGATGTGCATTACCTGTACATGCACTATGTACACACTGACAAAGGGTTACTGACATATATGTTTAAGCACATAATCTCTGACAATTGAATATACGCAAGAACTTACTTACCTTGCAGGTGACATACCTAGATCTGCCACAGTCCCGGTCATTGTAGTAGTTTCATGCTCCAATCCTCTTTACTTTTTTCTTCATTTCAACTAGAAGAAGGGGCCGCTGATGCCTTGTCTCTTTGAACTTCCTATTCCCACTTAAATAAGAGTGCAGTATGGGAGTGTTATAGGTATAGGAGACACCAGCTGATCATGCAAACAGCACCTGCAAGATACTTGCTTTCAGCTTTTGTTTAAGCTACCTATTAGCTGGTGTGGGTACTTCACCTTGAATGCCACAGATCCGGCACCTACAGTAAAGCATACAGCCCAACCATCAACACAACTGTGCTAAACTTCTTAATAACACCACCCACTCACCTAATCTGACACATTACATGGCCCATATAACTCAACCATTTGCCTGATGTACAAACAGTAACTAGCCAGTACTGGGTAGTGTACTAACCATATAAACTAGGTATAAGAGCAAATAACAGTGTAGAAGAAGAAAGCACAAGACGACTGGTACTTTCCCAAACACAATTCCCAATTATTATCATGGTGAGAATGCTAATGGGGCTTGCCCCATTGTATTGGAAGAAAATGTAAACTTTTGGCAGAAAACAATGGATTATGGTAATCTAAGGCTGAATAACCATCCTTTCCTAGTGGCTATGGCCTCTAGGACAATTACCCAGCATATGCTTTAAGTGAGGGCCAACCTCCTATCTGGGTCTAGGACTAAGGACCTCATTCAGAGCCGCTCGCAAAATGCAAGCGCTCGCTCTGAATGAGGACGGCCGCTTCTATGTTCAGAGCCGGCCTCCTGGCCACTCACTAGGCTATGGGTGACCACCCACAGCTTTAGCGAGCAGCCAGGTTGATGGTCGTGATGGTCAAGACCATCGCTACCATCAGGGCTTGCGACGAGACCCTTGTGGTAGGGTCTCGTCTGCCGCAAGCCCCAGTGAGCTTTCGGCTCTATTAGAGCTGGGGCCGCCCCCAAATGGCAGGCATTCCGTTGGGAATGCCTCCGTTTGTGTAGCCACCCCCCCGCCCCGCCTACAAAACTGGGCGAGCTGTCGATCACCACTGTCAGCCACCCCTTTTGTAGTGAGTCCCGGAGCGAGAGAATTTCTCTATCGCTTCGGGGCTTGCATGTGCGCAGGGCCTCAACATCGACCCGCTTATGAGTGCATAGGCACTTGCAAGCGGGTCTGAATGAGACCCTAAGTGTGCTGTGAGCCTAATGCCCTCTAGATGTTTGAATGTATGCAAAGCCTACCTAACCATGGTGGGTGCCTGAAGGCCACCTTCCAGGGATACACTTGTGGATCCTAATACCCTAATTATGTAGTGCAAACAGGAAGGCTTGGGTCTGGTTCCAAAAGTGATGCCAGAGTTGATAAAAGTGGTGGCACTGGCACATGCAGTCCAATGTGCAGTATGTGGCATGCATGGGGGACCTGAGGCCTACTGGGGCCCGAGGCCTAGTTCCCAATCTTTGGTTGCTAAGTGGGGCCTAACAAAACACAAGTGCCTCACCTGTGCCTTACCATTTCAGCCGACTTTGGTGAGCCCTACATGAGAAACCAGTAGGACTCTTTTATTTTAGATACCCCTGTGTGCAAGCCCTTATCAAAATGTGTCCAGGGCACTATCATGACATGAGGTTTTTGACATTTGCCATCCTTCACCTGGGTAGCGAGAGGGCAAGTGTCAGCTCTTTTGCACAAGAGCCCATTTTTCAACAGGACATAGGTGTCTGGTGTTTTCTTTCCAGTGTCACTACTCTTCAAACTTGGGTGCCAAATACAAAATACTGATTGCTGGTTGGCTGAGCAGGAATCTGCAAAGGTTCAACTTGCCAACATCAGACCTTGACAGATACATACCGGACCTGTTGCAGAAGATGGTGGCTTCCAGCAGATGGGTCCTGGCTCCTTCTAAAAAAACAGACAACTTCTCCAGGACCAGGTGACTCTCCTACATGTACTTCAAGTCCCATACTAGTACAATACTCCCAACTTAATAGAGCACATGTCTACACTCACTCTCCAAAGAGTTATGTGCATCTGAAAATTAACTTACCAAACTGTGTCTACTATATACTCAGTTAAGTAATGCCATAATGCAAAATATGCAATAATAAACAGAAACCACCCAAAAAGTATATTCATCCAATAGTTTGCATTGAATTACAGAAAATAAAATTTGTTAATACTATTTAACTGACTAGACAAAACTCACAAACTCCCTCCCCTCAAGCTTCTGTCAGGAAGGTAAAACTGTACCATTACTTACTTTTTTATTTCACCTTATTGTAACCACTGTAATGTTACACTGTATCAGTTTTCATGTACAGTATATTGTTACTGTTGCCTTTCTTCCAGAATAGTTCAAAATATCAGTGTCAAAGTATTTGGCTAATTATGAGAATCTAGTTAGCTAGGAAGCCGAGGAAGCAGATGAAAGACTGAAATTAGTGAGTAATTTCCACTTTGTCCTGGGCAGCTGCAATAGTTTGGTAAGTTTGCATTATTATGCCGGATGCACATTAAGATGTGTTTAGCAAGATTATTGTCAAAATTAGAATGTGATTACAGCAGTAATTGAAAAAAAGTGCACAAGAACACTATGTATACTAACCAGAAAAATATCTACTCTACTGTCTCTCGTTATTGCCCAACCTTCATACCCACTGTCATTAATGTTATCACTTTTTAACTATAGTAAAAATAGCAGATAGTGGTGCCATTGTTTCTACTCACCATACACGCTACTGATATTACTAGTTTTTGCTAGTGTTTTGGTATCATTACATTTCATCTTGTTCTATCCACATGTATTTACTCTATGTAAATGCATTGTGGAATCCTAGAGGGAGTTCTACATGAGCTTTACATGCTAATAATAGCATTAGTGACATACAAATATCAAAAACATTTGTATTGTTTTCACTAGCATCCAAAGAAAAACTATAATGCAATGCCGGTCGGTACCTGACAGGGGTGTTTCAAGACTGGAGGGGGCACATGTGCAGATGTCTGTGGAAGACATTGCTTTGGCCCATGAGCTGAAGTCTATGGCATGCGCAATATCATGGGGGAATTGTTGCTGGTGGCTGCAAGTGAGCGGTGTGGGTCCTCTTAGCTCACGGGCCTGTGTGCACTGCACAACCTGCAGCCATTATAGATATGCCAGATGGTACCTGGCCTTAAGGGGTTTTTAAAAAATACATTGAAATTCATAATCCAATCAATAAGTAAATTTGTGATTGGATTAGAGCTGTGGGTCAGAACATCAGTTGCCATTTTTTTCTCCTGATATTCAGATATTATTATTATTATTATTAAAACATAAAAATATTTGTTGTCAGAGCTTTTCCTTACTATGGCAATTTTGTATTTAGATAAATACTGTATAAATTAAAATACTGTATTTAGCTAAATTAATTAATTAATTATTATTATTATTATTATTATTATTATTATTATTAATAATAATTTATGAAACACCAACATTTTATGCAGGGCTCATGATACAGTCAAAATTATGTACAAAGACAAGCAACAGAAGATAAACTTTGACCTGCCAAAATGAGCTTACAATCTAAGGTGTGGAAAACAGTTGATATATAAAGTAGCAGAATAGCAGTCATTGATGCTGGTGGGACAATTAGTGTGGTGACTGTACTGATTAGCAACCAATATTAAAGCAGTCATCGGAGAGACAGTGGAAGGTGGAGATATGTAAGATAAATTAGTCCTTATAGCTATCTTAAGACAGCTGCTGGCAACTTCTTATAGTTCTGGAGGAGGCTTTCCCTTTTGTGATGTATGGACATTTTTGGCAACTAAGAGTGGCTGTGTACAGTTAGGCAATGTTCATCTGTAGCCTTAACAGGTTTTCAGGGTTGGTGGTAAATGTCTGTAATTTCTTAGAGAAGTGATATGTTTCTTGTCCCAGTTAAAAATGGAGTGAGACAGTCATAAATATAGAAGAAATTGTCAGAAACTGCGTATACCCTTTTTCCAGGTGATGATTCTCCAGTCTCCAGTGTCCAAGATTGATGCACTTGCATTGTGTATGCCTTATTCCTGCTTCTTCCATTCTTTTAATCCCCCTCTCATCACAGCGTTAGCAATATACAAAAACTTTCCATGTATTGGGCAGCTCCCCTTCTCCTACAGCATGTAGGTTATGTTTTGGGGGCTCTACCCTCACTTCAAGAGTCATTCTAAGCTCCAGCTATCTCATAAAAGGCCCATTATCTCATCCTCTTCATCACTGTGGCTTGACACTTCTTCTTACTTTGCCACACTGCTTCCAGAATGACCCTCCTTATTGCCTGCTTGGGGAGACTCTCCTCCTCTTCCCAGGTGTGAGTCCCTCTCCTGGGGCTTTCAATGGATTTCTCTCCTGCATTCATACTCTATGCGTCCGTGCTGCTTTTCAGTGATTTTCCTTTCTGTTGAGTGGGGTTGCATACAGGTAACTTTTGACCTCTCCTTCCTCTTTATGGTCCTCTTTGCAGCCATCACTTCCTTTGTTCCTTATATGTGGAAGGAGCACAGGAACTACCTTTTCCTACTGGGTCCCCAGCAAAGATGGCCACCACTCCTCTTCTCTCTGACAGAAAATCACACCTACCCATGTTTGCAGCTCTCACGGAATGTCTGGGAGAGTCTTGCATTTTGGGGGATTTTTGGGTTTACCAAAAGAGTGGGCCATGCCTTCAGGTACAGCGACTTTCTGAGTGAAGTGGACGGCCCAGGGGTTGGATGATGCTTTTTAGATTGAATTGCATCATCATGCTCCTCCCCATGGTTATAAAATGCTGAAAATTGTACATTTAAACATCAGGGGCAGAGCCAATTATGATTGCGATGCCATGCCCCCTTGCACTTCGGACATTGCTATCCCAGCCAGCACTCTCATGGAGAAGGCTTTATAAATGTCAGCACACCCAGCTCTGTATCACTCCATCACTCTTTCTCCTGACAGAACAAAACACAAAGAGCTGTGTTACTCTGCCTCTCTCTTCAGTGATAGATCACACACAGAGCACTGTATCACTCCTCCTGAAGTCATGGCCACAAAATGACAGGAGTACGATATAATACTATACAATTATTTTGGGGGAATTAAATTGTTTTTGTTGTGCCCGCAACTAGATGGTGCCCACCGACAGCAATTGAATTGTTTTGCCATTTGGGTGCCCATAGCCGCGGCTGCACACATTTCTGCTCGCAGCCTCCTGAGGTGGCGATCAGTAATATGCGATAAGTCCATGGTTTTGGCGCCCTAACACGGACTTTAGACGGGTTTAGCTGCTTTGCGATTAGAGCAACAATTGAATTGCTCTGAGGGGCGCCCATTACTTTGGGGACCAATAAACAAGTGAATTCCCCCCTTTAAGCTAAATATGAAGTAAACAGCAGTTCAAAATATGTGAAATGAGTAAGACCATAACATAACATATGTAGGGATATTAATGATATTGCAGCTCACAGGTATGATTATTAATCTGCTATGTGTTGCCGTGAAGTACATAAAAGTTTCATGGTCTCATTCTATATTTGGGAAATTCCTCTGTGCAGGTCCTTTGTGCTTCCATCTCTGCTATTGTGTTTTATCTACAAAAGAAAAACATCACTGCCTGCTATTACTCTATGCTTACTATCACTTCTTATTACTATCACCTGTTTTATTAATGTCCCCTGTTAACCAATAGAATACTGTTAACAATGGTATAGGACTGTCTGGGTATTTATACACATTTGAAGTCATCTACCCAATGGCATCAATTTTTTGAACTGTGCCAATGTTTTTATTGCAATTACGATGCAATAATATGGACCAAAACTGGAGTCTTTTATTAATGACCCCATACCGACTCACTGTGTTACTCATGTGATGAGAGCATAGTAGCATCATTTTGTTGTTGTGAGCATTGCCTGCTCATTTTCCTCACATTGTGGCTAATGCACAGTGAGCACAATGCCAGTCTCTGTGAGTTGTAGTAAAACACTCTACTGCATGATCAGAAATCAGATTCAGCATATGTACATAGGCAATCTTTTGTGACTTCTCCGTTGTCAGGACTGCACCTATTTCAGTACATAAAGATAGATTACTTTTTCCAAAGTTCCTTTGTGGTCGTTGGAGGAGCTATCCTGCTTGCTGCCGTTCTTCACATACAGGGAATAGAGAGTTAAAGTGATCATCTGTTTCCAAGGTGTTGTCAGGTTGTGGATTCCTAGATTGCTCATTATTTCATACCTGATTCCATTTGGGTCACATATTCTGAACCTCCTATGGATCACAGACCTCTAGTATAAAGCCTGTTACTAACTGTGGGCCTGATTCAGACCCACTCGCGAGCGCTGAGTGCTCGCAAGCGGGTCGATGGTGGCCCAGTGCACATGCATACGACGGAGCCGGCTCCATCGTGCGCATGCGCAAGACCCGGATAGTGACGGGCAATCCGTCACTCCGGGTCTCGTACCAAAGGGGGCGTGCTGTTGATGTTGAGTGACAGCACGCCCCCTTTGGTGGGTGGGGCAGTGGCGTGGCTGCCCAGACAGAGACATTCCCATGGGAATGCCCACCATCTGGGGCCAGCCCCACTGACATCACAAGTGATGTCAGTGGGAGAGCTTTTGGCTCTGTTAGAGCCAAAAGCTCTCTGGGGCTTGTGGCAACGAGACCCTACCACAAGGCTCTCGTCGCAAGCCCGATGGTTGCGATGGTCTTGACCATTGCGACCATCATCATGGCCGCTTGCTATAGCTGTGGGTGGTCACCCACAGCTATGCGAGTAGCCAGAAGGCCGTTCGAAAAAACCAGAAGGCCGGCCCTGATTCAGAGCGAGCGCTCTGTCAGAGCGTCCGGCTCTGAATCAGGCCCTGTGTCTCAGTGTCTGTGTAACGTTACTTTCAGGTCTTTTCTTGGACTCCTGCCAGATCCCTGCTGTGCCTGTGAGTTGCTGTGGACTTTGCTATATCTCCGCTCATGTTCCAGCTAAACTTCTGATGCCAGTTACCAGCCGCAATACAGAGCTCAGCATAGCCATTGCCTAAGTATTGTTTTTGCTCCATTGCTCTGGTTTTACCTTTTGCTGCACTATTTACTTTGCCTGTTGTCTCTCACATCGAACCCATCTTCGTTACAGTTGTCAACTGCACCGTTACAGTTATCATCACTGCATCGCGGGGCTCAACCCCATTCTGGATTCTAGTCACGCCGCAGAGCTCAACCCTGTTCTGGAACCACACCGCTTCACAGGGCTCAACCCTGCTTCAACCTTCATTGCATCGCGGGGCTCAACCCCGTCCGGATTTTAGTTACACCGCAGGGCTCAACCCTGTTCCGGAACCACACCGCTTCACAGGGCTCAACCCTGCTTCAACCTCCGCATCACAGGGCTCAACCCTGCTCCGACCTCACTGCATCACAGGGCTCAACCCTGCTCCGACCTCATCGCATCACAGGGCTCAACCCTGCTTCAACCTCACAGCATTACAGGGCTCAACCCTGCTCCGTCTTTCACTGCATCACAGGGCTCAACCCTGCTCCATCTTTCACCACATCACAGGGCTCACTCTGCTCCGGATCTCTATCACTACAGAGTTCCCCCCAGGTGAATCTCCTCTATACCATCCTGAGGTATTAGCCTCATACTGGACTCGGGGTTCCCTACCATATTAACTTTTCTGTGTTAAAGACTATATGGGGGGTTTTCTCCTATACTCATTATTGCTTATGTGAACCTCAGTGTTGTTGAGACTTTATGTGAGACATTGCTATTATATTTCTCCTGTGAATAAATTCTATTTACTTTATTCCGTGCTATCGAGATTTCATGAAAAGGTAATTCCTAAAGCCACCCCAGTTTATTGTGCCTAGTATGCCTGCCTCCTCCCAGGAGTCTCAAGTGTTGGCAGCTGTAACAGTTTGCACAGACCTAAAATGAATCCGGATCTGGAAAAGGCTACTGGGGTACAGGTGCTTCAGGGTTTGACCGCTCGTTTGGAAGTACAGGAAAATACTCAAGTTCAGGTTTTGCAATGTCTACAGGATCTTTCCACACGTCTTGGTAAACTTAAGATTCCTGATGCAAGTACATCAGGGGTTTCTGCTTCTCATTTACGTTTACAGACTCCTACCTCTTATGATGGTAATCCAAAAGCATGTAGAGGATTTCTCAACCAATGTGAGATTCATTTTGAATTGTTACCTCAAAGTTTGACCACCTCTCATGTTAAAGTGGCTTATATTATGTCATTATTGTCTGGTGCTGCTCTTGAGTGGGCCTCTCCTTTATGGGAGAGAAATGATGCCTTAATGGCTAATTACCAAGCTTTTGTTTTTACTTTCAAAAGGATATTTGACGAACCTGGAAGATCAGTGGCCACGTGTGTGGATATTTTTTGCGAGTAAAGCAAGGAACAGCTCCAGTTAGTCAGTATGTGGTTCGTTTACAAACTATAGCCGCAGAACTTAAATGGAATAATGAGGCATTAAGAGCAGCATATTGGAATGGTCTCTAAGAGACTTAAAGATGAGTCGGTGACTCAGGATCTTCCTGAGAATTTGGATGAGTTAATTTCATTTACTATTAAAATTGATTTGCGTATGCGAGAAAGAGGGGTTCAGAGGAGTCGCTCTGAGTGTTCTAAAAGTTCTCTTCCCCAGTCTCGCTCTTTTCATAGTACATCTGATGAGCCTATGCAAATTAATAATACTAAATTGTCTGAAGTTGAGAAGCAATGTAGGAGGCGTTCTAATTTGTGCTTGTATTGTGCATCCTCAGAACATTTCTTGGCTAAATGTCCAATAAGGCCGGGAAAACAATCGTCCCTAGTTGATGGAAGGGAATTCAAACTAGGGGTACTTTCTAAAGTTTCCCCCAAAAAGGATTGTTTAATTTCTGTAAGCATTCCTGATTTTGGTTCTTCGTGTCAAGAGTTTTCTGCATTGCTAGACTCTGGAGCAGCTGGCAATTTTATTTCATTGTCTTTGGTTCAGAAATTAAAAATTCCTGTTGTCAAATTAACCCATTATTTTTCCCTTTCTGCAGTTAATGGGACTAGAATTTCTAATGCATATGTTACGCATCAAATATAGTCTATTAAGTTTAGGGTAGGAGCTTTGCATGAAGAAAGTTTAGAGTTTTTGGTATTACCTATTTCTATGTATCATATAGTTCTTGGTTTACCATGGTTAACTCTTTATAACCCTCATATTGATTGGACTTGTTCTCAAATTCTTTCTTGGAGTCCTAAATGCAAATTAAATTGTTTGATTCCTATGGTACAATTGGCTGAAGTGAAAGTAGATGTTTCACCTTCTCTCCCACAGCCTTATCATGAATTTGCTGATGTCTTTTCTGAGCAGGCGGCAGACGAACTTCCACCGCATCGTCCCTGGGATTGTCCTATTGAACTTATTCCTGGTAAAATGCCACCCAAAGGTCGAGTATACTCTCTCTCTGTTCCTGAGACTCAAACCATGTTGGAATATGTGCAAGATAACCTACAAAAGGGGTTTATCAGGCCTTCTTCATCTCCCACTGGAGCAGGCTTCTTTTTTGTAAAGAAAAAAGATGTTGGTCTTCGTCCATGTATCGACTTTAGAGGTCTAAATGAGATCACGATAAAAAATAAATATCCTTTGCCTCTCATTACAAAATTGTTTGACAGAGTTAAGGGGTCTCGACTGTTTACTAAACTTGATCTAAAGGGAGCTTACAACTTGATCAGAGTTAAAGAGAGTGATGAGTGGAAAACTGAGTTTAATATGCGAGATGGCCATTATGAGAACCTCGTCATGCCTTTTGGTTTATGTAATGCTCCTGCGGTGTTCCAGGAGTTTGTGAATGAAATTTTCCGAAATATATTTTATCAGTTTGTTATTGTTTATCTTGATGATATTTCGATTTTTCCAGGAATCTTTCTGATCATCGTACCCATGTTAAAGAGGTATTAAGTCATCTTCGAGCTAATAAGCTTTATGGTAAGATCTCCAAGTGTGTTTTTGAAGTCCCAGTGATTCCCTTTTTGGGGTATATTATTTCCAGTTCCAAACTTCAGATGGACCCTGAAAAGTTAAAGGCTATTCAAGATTGGGTTTTGCCCACTTCATTAAAGTCTATTCAGAGATTTTTAGTCTTTGCCAATTATTACAGAAAGTTTATCAAAGCGTTTTCAATGATTGTAGCTCCAATTACTGCTATGACAAAAAAAGGGGCTAAACCCAAAGTGTGGTCCCCAGAGGCATTGGATGCCTTTCAGACTCTCAAAGATGCATTTTCCGTGGACCCCATTCTAGTTCAACCTAATTTTGAGATTCCATTTATGCTAGAAGTGGATGCCTCCACTTATGGAGCTGGGGCTATTTTGTCTCAAGTGGCTTCAGATGGGAGAACAGTATCTTGTTGATTCTTTTCACAAAAGTTTTCTAGTGCTGAAAGTAATTACTCCATCGGGGACCAAGAGTTGTTAGCTATTAAGTTAGCTTTGGAGGAATGGAGATATTTATTAGAAAGTGCAAAGCACCCTGTTACTATTTTTACAAACCATAAAAATTTGTTGAATTTGAAAACTGCCCATTGTCTGAACCCAGAACAAGCTCGTTGGGCACTCTTTTTTTCTCGTTTTGATTTTGTCCTCAGGTATCGTTCAGGTTCATTGAATAAAAAGGCAGATGCACTTTCACGCTCAATGTTGGAAGAGAAAGAACAAAATGAGGATCAAAGGTACCCTATAATAAACCCTCTGGCTTTTTCTTAAATTTCCATCTCTCCTGATCCTCCTCCTGGGAAGATATTTGTGGCACCAGAGTTACGAGGTAAACTTCTTTCCTGGGCTTATAATTTTCGTTTCTCTGGACATCCAGGGGTTTGTAAAATTTACTCATTTTTGCAACGTTCCTATTGGTGGTTTTCCATGAAAAAAGATGTCCAAGAGTTCATACGTTCTTGTTCTAATGTGTACAACATAAGTCCTCCCGGCAGTCTCCAGTTGGTCCTTTCCATCCACTACCCATTCCCACCCAACCATGGAGCCATCTTTCCATGGATTTTATTACAGATCTTACTGAGTCTAGGGGGTGTACAGTTATTTGGGTAGTGGTGGATCGTTTTACCAAGATGGCTCATTTTTGTCCTTTGGCTCAAATTCCATCAGTCCCCAAATTACCACAAATATTTATCAAAGAGATATTTCATCTTCATGGACTTCCTTCTGAGATAGTGTCTGATCGGGGTGTCCAGTTTGTTGCTCGGTTTTGGAGGGCTTTACGTTCATCATTACAAATTAAATTACAGTTTTCTTCTGCATATCACCCTCAGTCAAATGGACAAACCGAAAAAGTGAACCAGTAGTTGGAGACCTTCTTGAGAATGTATATTTCTTCTTCTCAAGATGATTGGATGGATTTCTTGCCTTGGGCTGAGTTTGCTAATAACTTTCACTATTTGTCTGCTACAGGTGTAAGTCCTTTTTTCGCCAATTCTGGTCGGCATCCTCGAGTTCCTGAGCTTCAATCAATTCCTACAGTGGACGTTCCAGCAGCCAAAGCTACCCTTAACATTTTTCTGGAATTTGGAGACAGGTACATAAGTGTCTTAGGAAAGCCTCTCATAATTATAAGGACTTTGCTGATAGAAAACTTTCGGCTGTTCCTAAATACTCTGTTGGGGATTGTGTCTGGTTGTCTACTAGAAATCTCCAACTTAAAGTACCTACTATGAAGTTTGCTCCCCGGTATATTGGTCCTTTTCGTATTATAAAAATTATCAACCCAGTGACATGTAAGTTACAGTTACCTCCAACTATGCCTGTACCTAACTCCTTTCATGTCTCCTCGCCTAGACTATTGATTCTTAATCGATTTCATGATAGCTTGCCTAAAGTACGTCCCATAACAACTGCTCAAGGTGTGGAGTTTGAGATCGATAACATTCTGGGTTCACGTAAGCATCAAAATCAATTACAATACCTTGTAGACTGGAAGGGTTATGACCCGGAGGAGAGATCTTGGATTAAAGACTCTGATGTCCATGCTCCTAAATTGATACGTAATTTTCATGCTAAATTCCCTTTAAAATCTGGTGGGTGTTTGGAGACCACCCAAAAAGGGGGGGTACTGTCAGGACTGCGACTATTTCAGTACATAAAGATAGACTACTTTTTCCAAAGTTCCTTTGTGGTCGTTGGAGGAGCTATCCTGCTTGCTGGCGTTCTTCACATACAGGGAATAGAGAGTTAAAGTGATCATCTGTTTCCAAGGTGTTGTCAGGTTGTGGATTCCTAGATTGCTCATTATTTCAAACCTGATTCCATTTGGGTCACATGTTCTGAACTTCCTATGGATCACAGACCTCTAGTATAAAGCCTGTTACTAACTGTGTCTCAGTGTCTGTGCAACGTTACATTCAGGTCTTTCTTGGACTACTGCCAGATCCCTGCTGCGCCTGTGGGTTGCTGTGGACTTTGCTATATCTCCGCTCATGTTCCAGCTAAACTTCTGATGCCAGTTACCAGCCGCACTACAGAGCTCAACATAGCCATTGCCTAAGTATTGCTTTTGCTCCATTGCTGTAGTTTCACCTTTTGCTGCACTATTTACTTTGCCTGTTGTCTCTCACTCCTGTGGACATCGAACCCATCTTCGTTACAGTTGTCAACTGCACCGTTACAGTTATGATGACCGCATCACAGGGCTCAACCTCTAGTCACGCCTCAGGGCTCAACCATGTTCCGGAACCACACCACTTCACAGGGCTCAACCCTGCTTCAACCTTCATTGCATCGCGGGGCTCAACCCCGCTCTGGATTCTAGTTACACCGCACGGCTCAACCCTGTTCCGGAACCTCACCGTATCACAGGGCTCAACCCTGCTTCAACCTCAGCATCACAAGGCTCAACCCTGCTCTGACCTCACTGTATCACAGGGCTCAACCCTGCTCCGACCTCATCGCATCACAGGGCTCAACCTTGCTCCGACCTCATCACATCACAGGGCTCAACCCTGCTCTGACCTCACTGCATCACGGGGCTCAACCGTGCTTCAACCTCACAGCATCACAGGGCTCAACCCTGCTCCAACTTTCAATACAGGCTTCCACCCAGGTGAAGCTCCTCTATACCATCCTGAGGTATTAGCCTCATACTGGACTCGGGGTTCCCTACCATATTAACTTTTCTGTGTTAAAGACTATATGGGGGGTTTTCTCCTATACTCATTATTGCTTATGTGAACCTCAGTGTTGTTGAGACTTTATGTGAGACATTGCTATTATATTTCTCCTGTGAATAAATTCTATTTACTTTATTCCGTGCTATCGAGATTTCATGAAAAGGTAATTCCTAAAGCCACCCCAGTTTATTGTGCCTAGTAGGCCTGCCTCCTCCCAGGAGTCTCAAGTGTTGGCAGCTGTGACATCCGTACAGGTGGGATGGGGGAAGAGGTGTTCTAATGTAGCCCCAGCAGAACCTGATTAACAACAGGGCAACTGGGCAGTTACACAGGGGCCCAAGCACACACTGAGGGGCCCCACACATAGCTACATCACCAGCTTAGAGGGCACTGTGGCATATGTGAACTGGGGTTTCTGTGTGGTATAATGTGAACAAAGGCCATGGGATGGGACCCTGCCAAGTGCCAACACATGTGGTCGAGTGCTTAGGTACCTAGTGCCATCAGAGGAAGCAGCATTTAAATATGGAGTCAATTCCTGTAAGCCCAGTCTAAGTACCAGCTAAAGCGTAGAAGGCCTATTGCCTACCACACGGCTATTAGCCTCAGAAACAAAAAACAAGGGCTTAATGTCATCCAATTAGGATAGAACTGGGGTAGAGCTTATCTTCCAAAAAGGTGTTGGTTCCTCAGGACAGAGTGATTAACACCAGACCTGGTGAATGAATAGATACAGTAGTTGTACTGTTGTAGCTTAGTGCTAGGGATCATCAAAAGTTTTTTTTTTTAATATATGAAAGTTGTCTCTCATCCTGTCATATAAAGCATACAATTAAGCCACAGTTACATTGTGATCATCATCTTAAAGGGCTTAGTATCACACAATGTTAAAATGTCTCTGCAATATTCTCTTTTCTATTAGTGAATTTTAATCTAATCACAAAGTCCCAACTAGTGTAACATACATAAGAAATGTGTTTTTTTAACTTAATTATTATAAAAAAAAATACAAATGAAAATATTTATAATGATAAAATAATGATTGTAGTTCATTTCTACTTTGACTTTTCAAATGCTAAATGAAGTGGATGCTTAGAACTGTGGGCCCGATTCAGACACGTTCGCTAGCAAGCGTTTGCTCATAGTTGGTGATGTTTTGCAATGTGCGCATGCGTATGCATTGCAGTGCGCAAACTAGTCAGAGCGTTTGGGAAGCGTATGCTCGCCCAGCATAGACAGCTCAGCTGAATGATGAAAGGACAAGCCATTTGTGGGTGGTTACAGGGGCAGGCCACTAGTAACGGGGGAGTGGAGGTGCGAATGCAGGCGTGCCTGAGCGTCTTAATGCCGTTTGAGAGGCGTGCATAATTAGCAGGCAGTGTCACCTGGTGGAATTTTACACTGAAGTGCTCGCAGTGCTTGCGGTAGGGTATATTCAACCTCAAGCACTGCGAATGCATCTGATGGTACCCGATGTACCGATGGTTGTATATACTTCCTGAAGGTGGCGTGCACAAGTGGGCATCTTAAGACAGGCTGGTGGGCGTCTGCATACACAAAGCGATTGCACGCCAAGACATAGTGGGCATGCTTATGCTTTGCCGTGCATTCGCCTGCCTTGCTGGGTGTGTACTGAATTTGCATACGCTGGGAATGAGCGTACGCATCTAGCAAGCGGGTCTGACTCGAGCCCAGTGTCCTAATTACCCAAGGTGAAGAACACCACTCCCAAGTGTACATAGGAAAAGGCACATGCAAGATAAATCGTACTTGCCTCTGTATGTAGAGTAAGATGCAACTTGTGATGTGCACAGCTATAAAAGAATAGTACTTACGTTAGGTGTACCAGTGTGTGCATATGTAGCCTGATGTAAGCATGGGATATGCAAGCATTAGGTGTGTGCTAGTAGTCAATGTAAATGTGGCATTACCCAATTTGTATACACACTACTAATGTATTGAAAACACTATTATACTGTTGTATATAGTAATGCAGTCAGATACCCCAGAGGAAATAACACTATTAATAAATGCCGTAGTCACCTTTACCATTGAAAAAACTCCAAAATGTCCATATCTGTTGATCTCTTTAAGAATTAAATGGGAATTTTCTTGTACCTGTATGGAAATTAAAATTTCGGAATGTAAACGGATGGCCATTAATTTAATTAGTTGATATAACACTGTAATGCTAATGTTTTCATATCTATTAGCTGGATGTGGTCAATCAGCTATCAGCCAGTCAGGAACATGGGACTGCTGATAATCATCATCATGTCTATATTTGCAACACACCTCCAGAACCTGAGACATATGCTGCCTGAAAGGCATGTATATATGCATCCAGATCTAAGTCACAATTACTTGCCCCATGCTTTGCCTGTCCCTTCACTCCCCAGTTCTGCTTCACAATTGCTGGAGTTCTCTGCAATAAACTTTGCACAGATTACCCTTGTGGCATCCCATGCAGGCTGTACTAGATTCTAGGTCAAATCCATATGCGTGGAATACAAAAATTCCTGAGGGCAAAAAAAGCTAAAATTGCCTAAACCCTCTTCTGAATTTATTTGATGTGACAAACCAAAAAGTCTGCTGGAAGAAAAACTTTAATATATTAGTATAAGCAATGATATTGTAAAAAAAAACAATTATATGCATTGATTGTGACTGTTTAAAACTAACTAATATTTTATTGAAAATGAATTAAAAATTAATAATATTTTTTAATAGTCAGGAGCAAACCTGGACAGTTGTAAATGTGCGGCTATATCAGTAAGCACCAGGCTAAATGGCATTTCCTGAAAAGCAGAAACCTCAGGGAGTCCATCACAAATAATGTATTTAACCAATGTGGTGTCACAATAAAGGAAATGTTTATTATTCCATGACAATATAATATAGTGGCAGGAACTCCTTATTGTTATTTGTTATCTTCTTTTGCTGAAAATATTTAACTTTAATAGTATCGTTCCTGTTCTCTTTAATTATTATTATTTTTTTTAATTATTTGTAAAAATTTTATTTTAATTATGTCATGTTTCACAATCTGCTTACTCATTTTTATTAATTTATGGTGTAGAAAAAAGAAGAGGGAAAAGGTGAACAAAAAGGAAGGGTATAAGAATAATAAAATATCGAATTCATAATTAATATTACAGAAGATATACGTAATGTGCCATTCTGGAACAACATATCACGTCCATCCACATTGCAGATTTTCCCGTGCGGGAAAACTTACAATGTCGGATGTCATGGCGATGCTCAGCACCATGTCGCCTGTAATTGAATGTATTTCATAGTATCAATAATCCAAAAGGCATCAGCAACAATAGTGTGATGTATGCATAAAAGTATTACAGCAGTTCTCACTTTATACTTAAAAGAGTTTAATGAACTTACTGGTTTCTCAGCAGTTACTATTGTTGCTCTTTTTCTGCTGTAACATCCTAACCTTTCAGTTTGTAAGAAAAATCAGCTAATCTCTGTAGAAACGCCAGAACTCTTGCCCAGGGGGTTTTGTGAAATAGTAATTGGTGCATCTTCAATTATATGGGGTGAAGTGTGGGCTTGTGAACTTCATAACATCTAAAACACAGATGTGTCTCTTGTACATAATGGAAGCTTCAAAAGCACTTAATGGCCTTAATTCACTTTTGTGGATGGATTACAGTTTCAGACAGTTCCTCGTTCTTATTCTCTAGAGAATGGACATATTGCTTTAGATGCATTGCTTGCACATTTAAACACTGAAAAAAATGACCACTGCACTGTTGCTTATATGTGGGCTTACTATACTACTGTACTATACCTTTAAACTGGAACACTCATGAATTACACAGGTTATGTGGCTAGCTTGTTTCAAGCCTGCATTTCACATGGTTTAAATCAGCCACAGAACCTGTGTAATTCATGAGTAAACCAGTTTATAGGATTAGCATGGTAAGCCTACTTATATGGTATATACTGGAGGTAATGTATGAAGCAGAAAACAGTGATGTGCAGTGCTAATCAGGTGTCACCTCATCTATCCACCAAAATATGTAGGTTTGCAGAGAATCAGAAGTCTGCACATAGAGGAAGAAAGGAGAAGAAGTTGGACAGAGCAAGGGAATTTCTTGAGGAGTAGGTCATGTGCCTAGTTTTGTGGAGCAATGCTGAAATGAGATTTAATTTAGCAAAGCATGATTATGGAAATGAGAGACTACTGGCTGGACTAATCCAGACCAGGCCTGACAGTGAGAATCCATAGAACGCCCCTCATTCAGGCCATGGAGCTCATAGTCTGGCGAGATGAGATTTACAGCTTTCTCACTAACAGTACAGGAAGTTCCATCTTGCCGGACTGTCAGCACAGCAGCACAGATACATGCAGGGGCCAGATAAATGCATAGAGATAAAGTGCTGCTAAGATGGACAGCACTACAGAAGAGGAAGGGATTTCCCTCAGGTCTCTTTGCCAAAGTCTTGTGACAGTTGAATGGTATGGGAAGCAAGTGGGCTTAAGCCTGGCACCTGCGTACCAGCATGGAGAGCCTCTGGACACCTACATACCCCTGGGGCTGGGGGAAGGTTCTATGAAAGAGGAAGTAAGGAAATGTTGCCGTAACTTGTCTTTGAGGTCGCCCTATTAACTGGCCCATATTTTATAATGCCATATTTTCTGTAATTCAGCCTATTCCTACCCTAATAATTGAAATTGTTTGTGTTTTAGTTAACACCACAAAAATCAACACATTTATACAATACAAACTACTTTGTAATTTCCATATATATAAATCCATACTCCACATTAAATTAAGAAAAAAATATATGCAGGGGTGTCTTAAGAACTTGGGGGGCCCGTGTGCAGCAGATCTTCCACCATGATGATATGTGCCTGTGTGGTGCCATCTTTCTGAATACATTACTAACAATATGGCGCGAGAAGCATGGGAAGCCGACACACAACACGGTAAGCACAGTGGTTGGTCCTGGGTGCATGGTGTGGAGTACGAGGTCCCAGTGGACTCATGGGCCCATGTGCAATGCACACCATGCACCCCTTAGAGATATGCAACTGCAGTCATTCTTTTGTAGTCCAAGTCTGTTTGTAGAATGCTATCCCTGTATTTTTAACTACATTACATAGTTTGTTCAGAGCAGGATTAAGACTCCATATGCAATAAATTGGTTTGTGACCCCCTCCCCTAGGGACCAACCTTGCAAATTTAATTAGTGTAACATTAATTTCAGCATCATATAGTATAGTACAGTGGTACCCAAACTGGGTGCTGTAGGGCACTTGCAGGGGTTCCACAAGTTGGTGGTCCAGTCCCAAATGATTTATGGTCCGTCTGATAGGCAATACCTCCTGGTGGCCTCCAAAATTGTGGGTGACAGGATACAGATGAGCTGGAGGCGCTCCAAAAATCTCAAAGATATTCTGGTTCAGAGTCATTTTGAAATACCTAAACAAGCACTCTTTTTCAAAAAGAAAATGTGGTACATGCAAAGAATGTCCGAATATGACTACCACCAACACTTTCCGTGATAGATACAACAAGATCTGGACTATAAAGGAACATATAAATTGTGACTCCATAGGAGTAGTATATAATCTACAGTGCCCTTGTAATAAAGTATACATAGGGAAAACTAGAAGATCCCTCAAATAGAGGATTCTCGAACATATAGGAAGCATCAGAAATGCGAAATGAGATCAAGAGAACTTCAGATCATTGACTCCAATAGCTAGACATTTCCTGAGGTATCATGAAAGTAATCCAAGGGATCTTAAAGCATTTGGAATGAAAAGAGTAAGCATGAACATCAGAGGTGGAGATATGGATACTGAACTCCTAAAACAAGAGACCAAATTAATTTTCCTCATGGATTCATTAACCTCTAAAGGCCTAAATGAGGAAAATAATTATCTGGCCTTTCTTTAACAAATTGTATATATAAGTATGTTTATATTTATGTAGTAAAAGATACAATTGGAGAGATCGTTCCAGACTTTGGCCCTCATTCAGAGCCACTCGCTAGCGGCAGTACGCTCGTTCCGAGCGATGTTCGCACATCTGCACATGCGTACGGTTTTTAGTACGCATGCGCAAACCTGTCAGTGCGGCTGAAAATCGTTTGTACGCAATATAGCGAGTGCCTGCTATTTTGAGTGACAGAATGAGGCGTATGTGGGTGGTAACAGGGGAAGGTGCTTGAAAACGGGGAGTGGAGATCAGAACGCAGGCGTGCTTAAAGGTCAAAACGGGCGTTTTATGGGTGTGCATAATTAATCCAGCAGCGTCATTGACCACGTCACTTGTTTTTTTTTAACTCAGAACTGCTCGCAAAATAGCGGTTGAAAAAATCAACCACAAGAATAGCAAGCAGTTCATATCCTGTACGATGTACTCGATTAATCTAATAAATAGCGGACATGACGTATGGTGCGAGCGGTCAGGGAGCTTTTTTAACAAATAAACGAGCGTATGTTTTGCTCGCTCGTTCAGACTTAGAGGTGTGAACAGACTGCAATGTGCGAACGGATCATTTGAATAGCCACCCCTTGTTTTTGAACGAACGAACGCAAATAGAGGGCCTTTATCATTATTATTATCTCAACTATATCATATTTGTCACACTATGAATAATATATACAGTTCAGGACACAGATGAGATTTACAATTCCTCTATATGTAAATATATATACATACACATTCCCACATAGGTACATTAGATATATATGTGAATACATGTAGGTTAAAAATTTATATTGATATATTAATAGTATCAGTACCATTTAGGTGTAAATTATGTATGTGTCCAAATATGGATATTTATTTTATATTATATATCGATCTCCACACATTATATAAGGTTCACAGTGCACTATAATGAGGGACCACTCTTTTATATTGTAAATTTTCACATCACCTTGATCCAGATCACTTTGATTTATAGTTTACATGATATAATCACTTCTCCACACTATGTACACAAAGATGTTTGCATATCGATATTCACACACTATATAAGATTTAGAGTGCACTTTAAAGGAAAGGGATTATTCCTTTAATTAATTTTTCACATCACTCTAATTTAGATCACCTAGTTAGTTATATTTATGATTTATATGATATAATATTATTATTTTCCACACTAAACTTTACAATCACATCACATAATTCTTGAGAAGGATCATTTTCAATTTAATTTTTACAATTTTTTAAATTTACTTTTTCTTCTCTCCTAATCACAGTTTCATTTAAAATATATTTATATTTTTGTTTTTCGATATCATGAGTATATTATTCATATTTTATGTTACACTAATTAATAACTAATTTATTATTAACTTATAATGGTAATATTTATTTATTTATATATATTTTACTTAATATATTTGATTATAACATATTTTTATCATTAAAATATATTTGATCACTATACACCATTATAAAAGGAGATGGTATAATTTTCTTTATAACATAATATGGACTTACATGATGAAATATGTACTTTGAGATAGGTAATTCATTAATTTCATCTTGAGAATGGAATCCCTGAATTAGGTATACATTGGAATAACCTGAATATACCCTATACTTAACATTACAAGGAGATCACGTGACCGTACCGAGGAGTACTACTTACTATAATTCTCACGTACAGAGACATCAGAAATAATACCTACATAATGAGAATAGGAGAAGGAAAGTAGCACTAACGAATGATATATTCATAGGGGAATATAACATGTTTTACAATAGAAACTACGAATAGATATCGACAATTGATTGTACTGGGCTGAATAAATTCAGACAATCAAAGATCTATTGAGTAACACTGGATGGACATTACCCATTTCCTCGGCAGCCTGGATCTGTCAATCTTCTCTAAAGGGGCGGAACGTAGCTACGTGGGATAACCTGATTGGTTCATTTTCACAGGTTTGTATATAATAGGTTATTTGTTGAGTCCGGGGATTTATAAGTCGGATCCTAAGTGTGGCTCGTCTTACCTTGACAAAGCTGTAAAGCGAAACTCCGCGTCGGTTAGTGGCGCACCCTATTGTCCTATGATGTGTTGATATAACCAAGTTATAAGTTTTTAACTGACAACATGTCATTCAAACAAACGTGATTGTGATATTGTGCTATTTAAGGAGCTGTGATCGGTGGGAGATCACACGTGGTATATGTGGAGTTTTGAATGACGAGCTATTGAATCTGCATATTACAATCTCATAAGCACCCTGAGTAGGAATATGGAGAATGAATAAATGAATATGTGGAGATTATCTCTGTGAATAAATATTGTAACCATAAACAGTTCCCAACCACATTCAACAACCTTTGACACGAAGATAATCTGGGGAGACATACACAGTCCCACGTGTAATTAGGTTGCCATAATTATAAAAGCAACTTTAAAGAACTACCTATTTATGAGGGAGTTTGGTTCAATGTGCAAAGATAAAGGAGATTAATCATACATAAGAATATCCCTTTTAATCAGTTTTAGATAAAAGAGGATAAAGGAAATTAACTCCCATTACTATAAATCTGTGATCACAAAATATAAGCAGTATAGGAATTATTATAAAATGTGTATGAATACAAACATACTTCAACTGGAAATTCTTCCTTTATTTCATTAAACATCAATCCCCATGACAAATTGTCACTTATGTATGATATAGCCATTTAAACATTACTGTCAACTAATTCATTACCTAATGATAATAGGCATACTAGTGTAATAACTGATGGTTTGTAACCATGATCTAAAAATAAGCAAGATATTATTACTACAAAGTTTATAATATATTACACATCTTATTTTTGCCTATACATTTGATATAGGTATACTATCTATTTTGGCGATAATAAAGGGACGCTGCCTAAAAGAGAATTTTTATTACACCTTTCTATCTATTCATGTTCTTTCTGTCTTTTTAATATTTCGCTATATATTTTTTCCACAATGTGTTATTAATATGATAATAAAAGTTATATTTTAAATTATTTTCAGTGCACCGATTTGGACATTTCACTCTCTTTCTTTTGTTCCTTCTAATGGTATATAATATATGTCCGTGGTAGTACCCCCCATTGAAATATTTAGGGGGTAACATTGTTCTTGACAGTGGGAGTACTGTATAAGTTCTTGTGCGACTACATAACCTAACCCTTGGCCTCCAAAATATAAAATACGTGGACAAACAGAAATGCAACCCTGTCCACAACCACAGAACAGAACCTAAGGATGACACATAAGCACAATTCGCTTAATTAATCATTTTTGTTGATTGTCTCAATAAGAAATTTTTGGCCTTGGGGTGCCCTAAAAATATACTAAGACTCTAGGGCACCATGATTTGATATAATTTGGGATCCACTGTGTCAAACAGATTAAATGATGCCTGGTGGTGTCTATTGCCATCCATAGTAAGCTATGTTTTATGAGAATTGGTTGCACAGTTAAAAAAAAAAAAGATAATGTCATTGTGTAAAATTGTATTGATCTGTAGTGCCTCAATAAAAAAATTATAAGAAAAAAATAGATGTAAGTATTATATATATATATATATATAACATAACAAGCGTACTGGCGCTCGCTACCTCCATAGAGTTCTTTGCACAGGTGCCTTCCCTTGTCCTGATCGTGACCAGGAAATGTATAACTGCAACCGTGAGGGCGGCACTCAAAGCGGCTTATAGACGAACAACAAGTCTCCTTTGGATTGTCAATGTTTCATGAATTTAATTCAATTCATCAGGATATAGAAAACATGTAAAGTGTACATACCTTTATAGTCATCACCTCGTGAAGACGTCGTCCGTCCACCCGGAAGCGGAAACTGACGTCAGCATAATACGTGAGTGCACCCGTCACCATGGTAACTAACCACAAAAATTTCGATACAAAAAGAACAGTATACAGAATATTAGAAATGTTGCCACCAAAACGATGGCAACATACAGCCTTAAATGTATATAATATGGTCTGAGCTTAATCATCAAGACATATGTAACATGCAAATAGACGTAAAATGACTATTCAAATGTAAAACATTGATGCAGTTAACGTTAGCTTATACAATAATCCTATAGCTGTAAGTAAGCCTTACAAGCATTGATGACGAAAAATATAATGTCTAATAGATTGAATGATATACTCAATTCCACTAAGGAGAAGTTAACCGATGAAATACAGCCGTCGCCTTAGTAGCTACGTGCTATATATATATATATCTCCTGTTGAAACCTTTCCAGTGTTATTGTCACACTAGACTGTGTGTGAGATTTATACTAACTGTATATTAATGGAGTTTATTTATTACAGTATATCAGATTTAAGATCCCTCAATAAGTTTATTATGAATATATTTTATGTATTTTGTATAGGAAATATCTTGCTCTAAATTTTTTTTACATTAAGATATTAGTGAATTTATGTCTCAGATGATTAGATGAATGGATTTTATTTACATTTATTTCAAAACTGTAAATGTATAGTTATATACTGTATAAAAATTTACTGTATTTGTGCACTCAGAAATGACAATGTGTGATTTATTGATTATATATGCACAGGTGTACCTATCAAACATGATTCTAAGTACAGTGGAATCAATATTGTTAGAGTTATATTAAATATAAATCTATTATATTTGACCCTAGCATTGTTATAACTTTTAAAGTTTAGAGTTGTTATGTTTTTGCATAAACAGCTTAGAACCTCTTTGGAGCTTTCAGTCTGGCTCAGAGTTGGGATGCAGTAATTAGGTCAACATCAACAATGTTGACAGTTATGATGTTGACCTTGTTAGAATGTCGACAGGCAACACGTTGATGTTCTCAACATGACAGTCACATGACCACCAGGACCCGGAATATGCCACTGGAACCGTTAAATCAGTCGGGAGCAGATTATGGTCATTATGACCATGTCAACATTTTCATATCGTACCACAACCATTAAAGATCGTTATTGTTAATTGGCAATTATGTATTAATGGATCTGATTCCAAAAATCAAGTTCTGTTTTCACTTTTAAATTGATTTTGATAATTTTCAATCTTTCCAAAAAATGTATTTAATCTCTTGCTTCTACAGTGTTTTATATTAAAATATAAGTTGACATATTTGGTAATTAATATGAAACATGTTTTAACTTTTAATTGACTTGATGTGAATATGAGGGTGGTTCAATAAGTAAAGTAACAAGACCTCTCACCTGTGTACTGTTCTCTATTTCATTCTAATTTCCCACCAGGCCAGAGCAGGTAGACCACTGCTGCCCCTCACAGCCATTAGACTGCACCACATACAAGTCATACTGTCCCAACGTCAGTTGTAAGATGGGCTGGAGGAGACATGGTCAACCACTGAGGTGCGCAGTGTGATCAGATTTCTGCATTTAGAGAGCACATCAGCAGCTGAAATTCATCGCCAACTTGTCGAGGTTTATGGTGATAACGTCATGTCACGAATACAGGTTTGGGTTTTGTGCACTACTTTTGGAAATGTCAGGACAGGCATTCAAGATGAGCATAGATCCAGCTGGGCCAGCACATTCACCACAAATGACAAATGGTGCTGCATTGAAGGTCTGATTCAGGAGGAGAGACGCATTAGAGTTAGTGGTATTGCTGATGAACTGAACATCTCAGTGGGTACTGTACACAACATCGTTCATGAGCAATGAGTACAGAAAAAAGCGTTCACACTGTGAATTCACAGAAGTTAACAAAACCAATAGGATGGGATTGTCTCTCGTGCACTTGACATTGTACCACGAGGAGGGAGTGCAGTTCCTGCAGCGTATTGTTAAAGTTGATGAAACGTTGGTACATCATGTGACACTGGAGATGAAGCAAGCATCCATGACATGGAAACATGCATCATTTCCAACATTTCCATTAGCAAAAAAGGTCATGGCGACCGTGTTTTGGGACACAAGGGTGTGCTTCTAGTTGGTTCCTCGCCAAGGGAGATACTGTGAATTCTGACAGCTATTGTGAGCTGGTTGTGGTGGGCAATTAGTCGAAAAGGACCTGGGTTGCTGCCATCAGGTATCGTATTGCTGCACAATAATGCCAGGCCACACTCAGCCAACCGCATGCGTGAGTTGTTGCGGTGCCACCATTGGGAGGTACTGGATCAACCTCCCTACAGCCCTGACCTGGCACCAAGTGATTTCCATTTCTTTGGAAAATTGAAGAGGCACCTGGGTGTAAGGCAATTTGCAAGAGATGGCAAAGTTCAGCAAACTGTAATGTCCTGGATTCAGGGGCTTGACAATGTCTTCTTCTATGCCGGGATAGATGCCTTGGTGTAGCATTGGAACAAATGTGGAAAAAAATCTGTACCAAGGCCATACTATTGATTTTATGCATATGTACGAGTTGAATAAATTTATGCAATGAGAGGTTTAATTACCATATTTATTGAACCACCCTCATATTTAAGCTAGAGCATGTATTCTGTGCATGCAGCTCACTATCTCTTTGGAGCTTTCAGCACAACTCTATGCTGTTTGCAAAGATATATTTTACTATTTTGGCTATATCAAATTAATAGTAAACATAGCTGATTACATTAAATGAATATTAATTTAATTTACTGTGTTTTATAACATCATGATTTGAGCCAGTTACATTGAGCAGTGTATTTTATGGTTAGATATAGTAAAGTTTAATAGTGCTTCCACTGTGAGAATCTGTGCTATGCTAAAGCATAAACAAAACTAATTAGCCTTCATCCAGTTGATGACTTCTGAAGCGTTTGATCTGATTGGATGACTGACTTTTACATACTCCAATGAACATTCACTTCTATTCCTCTGATAAAACTGGCAAGAGTGGAGAAATGTGTTAGCACTGACATTAAGGATATTACAGGACATATCTCTTGGCTTTCCTGATATCGTATATCAACAACTAAATGAAGGAGTGTTATACAATTAAGCATTTAAACAAAAGTCAGCACTACAGACACAAAAAGCACTACTTCTACTGATTAATTTATACATCAAGAGAGTGCTATTCTGAAACTGTGGCCCTCATTCAGAGCCGTTCGCTATTTGCGGTCGTTCGTTTAAAAACAAGGGGTGGCTATTCAAATGATCCGTACGCACATTGCTGTCTGTTCACACCTCTAAGTCTGAACGAGCGTGCAAAACATACGCTCGTTTATTTCTTAAAAACGCCCCCTGGCCGCTCGCATCCTACGTCATGTCCGCTATTTATTAGATTAATCGAGTACATCGACCAGCGTATGAATTGCTCGCTATTCTTGTGGTTGGTGTTTGCTACCACAAATTTGCGTGCAGTTCTGGCTATAAAATAACCCAGTGACGTGGTCATTGACGCTGCTGTTTTAAATATACACACCCATAAAACGCCCGTTTTGACCTTTAAGCACGCCTGCGTTCGGATCTCCACTCCCCATTTTCAAGCACCTTCCCCTGTTACCACCCACATACCCCTCATTCTGTCACTCAAAATAGCAGGCACTCGCTATATAGCGTACAAAGGATTTTCGGCCGCACTGACTGGTTCGCGCATGCGTACTAAAAAGCGTACGCATGCGCAGATGTGCAAACATCGCTCGGAACGAGCGTACTGCCGCTAACGAGCGGCTCTGAATGAGGGCCTGTGTTCCATGTATCAAGCATCTGTCTTCACATACTCTTGTGCTGACTATACTGACAAACTTTATTGTTTACACATGTATACCAACAATAATATGTATATAATATATATATATATATATATATATATAAAATATATATATATATATATATATATATATATATAGTACATATATTTTTTATATATTTATATGGGTTGGAATTTAAGTTGTGAGAAACTGTTAAGGACTGAATGTTTTATTATTTTTTTTGGTATGTAGGTTTAATATATCCCTGAAATATATTTCCTACACATGGTGCCCCCATAGCTAGCCATACACACATCATACACACATCATACACACATCATAGTGACTGGTATGCTTGCAATTTACTTCTCTAAGAAGTTAGACATTTCAGCTTTGATGTGACTGGTGATGCTGAGAGCAAATAATTTATTGATATTTGGAAATACAGCATATTTTTGTTATTAGAATAAAGGGCTTTGGATAGCATATATCAGCAGACTCCAAGGTACCGATGTAATACTGAGTTCAGCACACTCAGGGCCTGATTCACTATGGATCGCAAGTGCGATCATGCACGCAGTTCAACTGCGAAAGTATGTTAATTCTTAGTGATCGCTCTGCCACTGCAGCACTAAACAAGGACGCCACTTTACCTTATACACATCCGTAATGTTTAGCAAGACTGCAAAAACCATTGTTACAATCGAGTACCATCACAGCCTCACGCACACTTGCACAAGCTCTGACTTTACTCAGAAATTGCTAACTTCATCGCACGCTATGAGTCCTCAAGTTGCGTATGCCGTTGCAGTGGCTAATTTATGCATGCTCATGCAACGGCATTCAAATGCACTGGCACGCTTGGGTTTCTCCGACCACCTCCTTGTCACCTCCCACAAACAGTACTTCCTGTCAATCACTCTGCGATGGGTCTGCATAGCCACTGCAATCGCAGTCCCGATCACAGTGGGGCATTCATGCACTGCGACACATACACATGCACAGTGCGTAACAATTGGCCGATTACGTGCGTATTCGCAGTTGAATCAGGCCCTCAGTATTATTCTGTCAACCAGCTGTAATACTTAGGGGTCTATTTACTAAGCAGTGTTAGGAGACAGAGTGAAAAGTGATCAGAAAGTGATAAGGTGCCAGGGAATCAGCTCCCAACTGTCATTTTTCAAACACAGCCTGTGAAATGACAGTTGGAAACTGATTGGCTGGCACCTTATCACAGACTTATCACTTTTCACTCTGTCTCCTAACACTGCTTAGTAAATAGACCCCCATATTTTGTTGATGGTGTGCCTTTAATGCAGAAGTATTGCATGACTCCTGCATTTTGAGCCCAGTTTGGACTAATGCAGCCATAGAAGTTATATACTACTTTTTCCTTGTGCGGATATATATTAATAAAAAACATGCAACTTACCGGCAAGCTTAAAGTTATAACACGGGTCATATTTTCTAAGTAGCATTACACCTGTGTCAAGATCTAGATGCCAATATTGTGAGGTTGATATACTCATTGTAGCTAGCAGATATCTGCTACTTTTAATGAGAAAAAAACAGTTCCCAAAATAAATGAATAAATAAATAAACATTGTGCCCCTCCACAAAGCATCAAGCAAAACCAATGCTAGACTGCTTGGGCTTGTTTCCACTACAGACAGATATACAATGACGGGCTGTTCAGCACAGAGATGGTAATTCAAGGGAAATGGACTAGAAATATTAAATAAGTAGGTTATATTTTTTTTGGTGAAGGAAAGAAAATGCAGGAAAGCAGGGTCGGCAACAGAAATCATGGGGCCTGGTACACCTATTTTTTATGGGCCCCCATCCCAGGGTCCCTGGCAGGTACAAGCCAGTCTGTTTACATGCGTATGACATGCCCTCAGAACACTTAGGGTAAGTTGGCACCTAGCTACAATCATTGAGCCACAAATGGCTATGCATATGAATCACCCATAGTTGCACAAAGGTGAATATGCTTGCCCAGTGGTGTAAGTTTATCCCAGACGCCCGGAGGCAAGTTATAATTTGGTGCCCACCCCCAACAAAAAGGGAAAATACCATGTATTGGGAGGCCCTGACGTACACTTCGTGTACATATTTACAGCCCTAAGTGGGGTGAATATATTGTGGTCAATGAAGGAGGTGCCCCTTCAGTGATGGCGCCCGGCGGCAGGCGCCTCCATTGTCTCCCATAGTTCTGCCCCTGCGCTTGCCAATAAAGCATTCACAGAGCTAAAAATCATAAGATCCATCTGCAAAATGGACGTGCATGCAACTCTGAATCATAGATAGTAATCACCTGTAATGAATGGCTCATACAAACTCCTGAAAAAGTCTACATCTACATCTATACACAAAAAGAACAACAGTATTTATTCATAGGGGATTGCACCCAATACTGATAAACAGAAATAACATGCTAGATTTTAAAGTGAACCTGTTGCCTGCACATAATAGAAGCAGTCATTTTGTGAGTTGAGTCATTATCTATGGAATGCAGCAAATTAAATCACCAGGAACCAGTGTCATCACCGAAGCACGAGGCACAAGAGGTGAAAACAATTGTGAATTACAGAACCGCTGGTATTTACACTGTTGGACACAGTAATAAAACTTATATAGAGATATAATGAATGTAATGGAAGGTAGTATATGCCCTTGGACTTATAATTATCATGAGATCAATATTGTATACTAATTCTTAGATGGGTGGCCCAATTATTATTAATTAAGGGGCTAATTCAGCAGTGCATGAACGTGCAATGCTGAATGCAGATTCCCGATTATCGAGAATCTGTGCATGCGCAGGACCCATTCTATGAAGGTGCAGTATAGATTGATAGGCAGAGGTATTTAAGGGGTGGTGCTGGGACGGGAATGGCCGGCATTACTGGAAATGGGATGTTGTCTGCCCGTTTTCTGGGAGAAGCAAGTCCAGGGGCTGTGCCCACAGACGCAGTTTCCTGGCCTCACTAGTCAGCCAGCCAGAGTAAGCAGCTTTGCAATTCCGTCCTAAGATGAATTACCTCCTAAGATCAAACAAAAACGCTTTTAAATAAATACAGTGGCGTCACAAGGGGGGTGCGGGTCGCACCCGGGTGTCGCCCACTGCGGGGAGGACACCAAAGTGCTGATTTCTCCTCAGTGACAGGAGCTGGGTGCAGCACTGTAGCATTACATACAGCACTCGGCTCCTGACACAGTGAGGGAGCTGGCACTGCACACAAGCTGGTCATCGAGGGCAGTCCGCATCTCCGGGACCCCCGGGGTGACAAAAACAGGGGTTCAGGTGATGAGGCCATGCCCCTAACCATGAGGCCACACCCCATACTCGCGAGGTCATGCCCCCTTTTTGCCAGCTACTACTAACCTATCTGCAATGGGTGTTACCATTATATCTCTATTGATAAATAGATGTACTATACATAAAGTAATAGCAAGAAACAGCAAAGGATATCCCCCAGCACTTTGAATGATATTAGCAATAAGATTTGAAAAACTACATGGTGGTAGATAATTCAGAGATCTCAGTTGCATATATTTGCAAAAATATGGCTATATCATATGTGGTACTTTATTCTATGTAAATGTGTGTTGTTGATAAACTAGTTTTTATTAATAACACTTTTAACCATTTTGGATGAAGTTACTAACAACAGATCTTCATTACGTCATTTAATAACATTGACCTTTATTTTGCTTCAACAGAGAGAATTCTAAGCTCCTCAGTTTCATATAAGCTCATTTAGGAAACGAAAAAAGGTTTGAGGATTTTAGCCATTTATGGCTAAGCTTGATTTGCAAAGGAATGTACAGTTTTATTACTTCACTAATAAAACATTCAGTCTGATATGCAATCTAGGTCATGTGTTGTCTATTTGATTTTTAATCTTTTAGATGATGTATAGTCTTTATATAATGTAAGTAGAGGGCAAAGGGCCACAAACGCTAACTGAAATATTTGTACTTATATTACTAGTGAGTCAGTGAAAGCAATGCACTGCACACGCCTCTAATAGTAACCGCAAACACATGTCCTCAGGTACTGATATCCCGGCAGTGCTAGTTTCATTATATTGGGAGAGAAGATGGCTTCCTGCCATGCTGATGACTGCATTGTTATTTCACTAGTTAGTCATACCCACATAAATGATACATTGACCTCAACAGCGACATTTACTTTGAAATAAGTAGACGTAACATTGCTTAAAGGAAGACTACAATAATGAACAATAGAAGGCAGGAGAAATGAAATGCACTTTGGTTTTATATAGATTATGTCATGTCAATTAAAGGATAAGTCATCTTAAAAGAAAATAGGCCTGATGCTTTTTTTCACAGCTGTCTTGCTGGGAGGAGTTTCTAACAAACTGGGAGGCGTTGTTATGAGTGTTCTAGTTTTCTTTCTCCTATATTGCTTTCATATTATCTGGATTAGGTCCAGCACAATTGCACCTGAGTAGAGAGTTGTCTAGTACCCTCTAACTTGGGCTTTATTTGTGAACACTTTAGCACAGTGGGCTTGATTCAGACCCGGACGCTAGATGCGTTCGCTTGTTTCCAGCGTATGCAAATCTGGCGCACACCCAGCAAAGCAGGCGATCACACGGCAAGGCATAAGCACACTCAATATGTCTTGGCATGCGATCGCTTAGTGTATGCAGACGCCCATCAGCCTGTCTTAAGACGCCCACTTGCACACGTCATCTCCAGGATGTGTATGTAACCATCGGTACTTTGGGTACTATCGGAAGCGAAAGCAGCGCTTGAGGCTGACTATACCCTACATCAAGCACTGCGAACACCTCAATGTAAAATTCAACCAGGTGACGTGTACAATAATGAAAATGAAGCCAGTTAATTGTGCACGCCTTTGAAACGGCGTTAAGACGCTCAGACACGCCTGCGTTTGCACCTCCACTCCCCCGTTTCTTCTGCCCTGCCCCTTTCACCACCCACAAACGGCTTCTCCTGTCACTCACACTGCTGGGCTGTCTATGCTCGGTGAGCGTACGATTCCCGATCGCTCAAACTAGTTTGCGCACGTGCACTGCAATGCATATGCATGCGCACATTGCTAAACATCGCCAGCTAAGAGTCCATGCATCTGGGTCTGAATCAGGCCCAGTGTACCAAATTATATTATATTTGATCCTTTTTATTGATGATGATGATGATCATTGGTGATGTAAAGTTAATCAACACCAAACTAATTCTAAGAAACAAATGTCCTCATTAGTGTCAATGGTAAGTTTGTACAAATAAACCTACTAATGCATTGAGCTTGGCGGTTGGTGAGCCCTTCGATTTTAGGAACCTTGGTCCTGGTAGCCATTGTACAGTAGCCTACAGAATGGGCTACTTTCTGCAACATCTGTATAATCCCATCCCAGCAATGAGCGCTCGCACATGTGTGGTTTGATGGCTGCGTATGTGCTGTAGCGTGGCCTGATGACTGCACATGTGCTGTAACGTGGCCTGATGACTGCTCATGTGCTTTAACATAGCCTGATGACTGCGCATGTGCTGTAACGTGGCCTGATGACTGCGCATGTGCTGTAACGTGGCCTGATGAGTGTGCATGTGCTGTAACGTGGCCTGATGAATGTGCATGTGCTGTAACGTGGCCTGATGACTGCGCATGTGCTGTAACGTGGCCTGATGACTGTGCATATGCTGTAACGTGGCCTGATGAGTGTGGATCTGCTGTAACGTGGCCTGATGACTGCGCGTGTGCTGTAATGTGGCCTGATGACTGCGCGTGTGCTGTAACATAGCCTGATGAGTGTGCATGTGCAGTTACTCCCGAAGCAAGAAAGTTAAGTAATCGCAATAGATATCATTGTACTTTTACACATCCTATCAGAGCCTCTGTCCCTGTGTGTATTTTGATACATTCCGGTGATACATGGTTTCTTAGCGCAATAAGAAATTTGAATTATTGGGTCTAAAATGTGATAACTAATAAATATGTCCCTATGTGATAAGAACATGAGATGCTGTAAACACAGTATAGGCAAGTGAGTGTGGGCAGGATGCAAGCAGGAAGGAGGTTTAGTTAAAAGTAGAAACATGTATTTTAAGTATAAGCTCTTTAAAAAACACACACACACAGACACACACATGTGCGCGCACACACACACACACACACACACACACACACACACACGCACACACTCTGTTCAAAACACCAGCATTAGTAGAATAGATGATAAATTCGGTATGTAGAAAAATAGAAAGAACTCTGTTTGGTGAGCACTCTTTTTTTAGATGAATAATCAAATAATTAAATCTTAACTTTTAATAAATATCTTTAAAATAAGAAGAATAATTCATATATAAACAGACACAACATCGAGTAGAGATCCACAAATACTATAATATACAAAATATGACAAAAATTAATAAATTAATTAGCACATATAACAATAAACAGGAAAGTGTCACTATGATGACATCAATATTTATTAATCCATCTAATTTGGGGCGAAATATTAAGAACCTTAAGTGTATAATTGTCTGGCATCAAAATTGATAAGACATGCGGTATAAATACTTAAAGTGTACTTGAAATCATATATTCAAACATATCAAGTGTTGAATCGGAACCCCCATTTTTTAAAAAACTCCAAAAAGAATCTAATCAATTCAACACAATAGTAACATATATAGAAAATATCCGAGTTTGTCCCTCTAACATATCATTTTGTGAGGGCATAAAGAACATGAAGTATCAGAAAAGTCTGGGTATAGTGCTACTATTCCTCATTCTGCTGCTCCCCACCTATGCAAATTGCTATTTGTGAGGAGTGAGAGAGTACCGGATAATAGTTTACCCTTGGAAACAACAGAATAACAGGGACGTTACTCAGGTTTCATTTCTGCTTTTGGGTGTCATACTGATGCATTGGACACTCAATGAGAGAACTACTGACTAGAGATTGTCCTCAGTTAATAGAGATAAAGAAAAGCAACACATTAAGAATAAATGACATATGATTAGAATATATGAAGGTTTGATAAGTGTGTTTATAAACTCCTGTTGTCACGTTTACAAATTACATTATTCATACATTTAAGCATTAAACCATGTTACATAGTATTTAGCAACTTATGATAAATCATTTAATAACAGAAAAAATTTTTATATCATGAAAGTACCGCTGTATACAAAGTGTTCAGTATCCATACATGCACAGATATTATACTGATAGGGTCTATATTATCCAAACCCAACACCACACAGGCAAGGTTAAAATACTCAGCCAAAAGATGGTATGAAATCAAAGATTCACTTGCTGTGTTTGGGTTCGACACTTATGCATATATGAAAAATCCCTTGTTGCAGATTTGGGAATGTGTTAACAATAATACAGATACATATACTGCATATCAAACTCCCCACAGTGCATAAGTCAAATGCCTGATTATAACATAATTAAGGGGTAGATTACAAGCAATGCTTAACATGACTGTCACAATATGCAAATGACGGTACTAAGTTACCAGTAACATGGCTACCATAGCAAACAACAAATATAAAGATGAACGTGATTCCTTAGAAAAATGAATAGACTATATGCTGATCATCAAGGAATAATACCCTGCTACTGTCCAAATGGTATAGCCTCTATGAGAGTGATTACTCGGATATAGTTATCGGGATTGGAACAGACTTGAGACGTACGCGTCCATCATAGTATGGGCGTACATAGTCCAAAAATGTAAATAGATATAGACCACAATCAATAGGATCCCGATCTGGGTACAAACTTGTGGTAAAGATGCTGCGCCGTGCAGCCACAGACATCCATCCGTCCCGTCCTTCCCCGTCCCGTACGTCCTCGATGCGCGTTTCGCTGCTAGAGCTTTTTTTTCTGTTATTAAATGATTTATCATAAGTTGCTAAATACTATGTAACATGGTTTAATGCTTAAATGTATGAATAATGTAATTTGTAAATGTGACAACAGGAGTTTATAAACACACTTATCAAACCTTCATATATTCTAATCATATGTCATTTATTCTTAATGTGTTGCTTTTCTTTATCTCTATTAACTGAGGACAATCTCTAGTCAGTAGTTCTCTCATTGAGTGTCCAATGCATCAGTATGACACCCAAAAGCAGAAATGAAACCTGAGTAACGTCCCTGTTATTCTGTTGTTTCCAAGGGTAAACTATTATCCGGTACTCTCTCACTCCTCACAAATAGAAATTTGCATAGGTGGGGAGCAGCAGAATGAGGAATAGTAGCACTATACCCAGACTTTTCTGATACTTCATGTTCTTTATGCCCTCACAAAATGATATGTTAGAGGGACAAACTCGGATATTTTCTATATATGTTACTATTGTGTTGAATTGATTAGATTCTTTTTGGAGTTTTTTAAAAAATGGGGGTTCCGATTCAACACTTGATATGTTTGAATATATGATTTCAAGTACACTTTAAGTATTTATACCGCATGTCTTATCAATTTTGATGCCAGACAATTATACACTTAAGGTTCTTAATATTTCGCCCCAAATTAGATGGATTAATAAATATTGATGTCATCATAGTGACACTTTCCTGTTTATTGTTATATGTGCTAATTAATTTATTAATTTTTGTCATATTTTGTATATTATAGTATTTGTGGATCTCTACTCGATGTTGTGTCTGTTTATATATGAATTATTCTTCTTATTTTAAAGATATTTATTAAAAGTTAAGATTTAATTATTTGATTATTCATCTAAAAAAAGAGTGCTCACCAAACAGAGTTCTTTCTATTTTTCTTTTTGACAATCTGTATCTAACTCTAGTGAGCACCACCACTGCCAACATATACTTTTGAAATTTTCCCCTCATTATTCTTAGGAACAGTGGTTAATACTAGGTATTACTATTTAATCTGTTTATTTGCCTGTGCGTCATCATTCCCGTGTGTTCCCCTTCCCTTACGTTATAAAATTCGGTATATAGTCAGGAATCCCCGACTGTCAAATCCAGGCGTGGGATTAATGATAGGCGTTGAAATCCCAATGCCTATCATTATCCACCCGCCGAAATCCTGACGCCCGGCATACTGAATGAGGGTAAGCCGGGCATTGGGACTGCTTAGCCACAGTAGGGGTGGTTAGGTTTTGGGACTCCCGGGGGGACTTAGGGTTAGGCACTCCCCTGGGAGGGTTAGGGTTAGGCTTGGGGAAGGGGGGTTATGGTTAGGCAACCCCGGGAGGGTAAGGTTTAGGGAGTGTGGAAGGGGGGTTAGGTTTAGGCACCCCTGAGGGGAGGTTAGGGTTAGGCACCCCTGAGGGGAGGTTAGGGTTAGGCCCCTAGGGGAAGGTTAGGGTTAGGCACCCCCCAGGAGGGTTAGGTTTAGGGTGCGGGAAGGGGGGGTTAGGTTTAGGTACCCCTGGGGGGAGGTTAGAGTTAGGCACTAGGGGGAAGGTTAGGGTTAGACACCCCTAAAAGGAGGTTAGGGGGGGAAAAGGGTAGGGATAGCCTACTTACCTCCGCTGTCGGGATCTTCACCCATCGGGCTGCCGGCATCGGGATTTCAACCGCCTACCTCACGTCCGGTGGTCATACATACCGATTCCGATAAATTCATATTAAATACCTTTTAGTAATACAGTGAGTAACTCAGCTAACATTGGGAAGGTTTTATAATAACTTTAAACAGGACGCACTACTCATGATTCAGAACCCTCGGGAGAATCCATATGGATATAAATAACTGTGAGAGGATTTTTCTGTAAATAGATGGAAACAAATAATAAAAATAAGTCCTTCTATAAAAATAGAAAGGAGTATAAAAAGAACTCTCATTACATAATACTTGTTGGCAGAAAATGTTGCTTCGAATTTAAGATTGTAAAACTAATCAGACCAAGTAAAAGTCCAAAGGCTGATAGTTGTATACTGAATAGACTTAGAATGTTAAAGTGATTTCATAATGTCCAACAACTGTTATCAATAGTTGTATTATGACTCAAAAGTATCCACATCACAGAGTATAACAATGTCCAGTCCTCAATAGGTCTCTGCAGGATACAGTATTAAAGTGGCAGTGGGCTTTCCATATTGGCACTCTCAGTATGATCCTGGCTGTTAGTGGCTGGCTGTGGCATCATTGTTAGTCATATTCATGTGTGTAATCTCAGTGATGGGAGTACACTCGCTGTCTGCAGAGATTATCCATTGTCTGTGTCATGCTCCTGCAGGCTGGTGTGAATGCCACTTACATAGAGGCAAATGGTCAGAAGGAGAACATATACAGTATTAGTTGTCACTCACAGGAAAATCTCACTAACGCAATCCTCCAGTTTCTCCATATGCCCTGATAAAAGACACTGGAACAAATAGGAAGATGTTTATATGTGTCAGGTTACGGTGGCACTGGTAGGCATCCGGGCAGCGGGCAGGGAGTCCCCAGCGATCGCTGCTGTGGTCTCCGGCTTTCTCTCTGGCTCCAGTGGCTGTGCATCTCAGCAGCCGCAGCTCCCATAGGGCTGTGCGTGCCACTCAGAAGAAGATTTAAAGGGGCATGCGAGCCCAAAGGTGACATCACTGTGGGTGACATGATTAAGGCCTCAGTATTTAAAGAAGATCTGAGACACTTTTTTCTTGCCAGAGTATAGGCTCCCAGACAATACTCCAGCATTCCCAATGATTGCTACCTACTCGTTCCTGACCTTGGCTTGTTCGTGACCTGATTCCATCTTCTCCCTGGTTCTGCACCTGTATTCCGGTTTGACCTTGGCTATCCTCCGTGACCTAATTTTGTCTGCTGATTGGTACTGTCTTGTCTGTTTGGTTCTGACCCAGCTTGTCAACTACTTTATACATCTCTATTGTATTCTGCTCTATCCAAGAACACCAGCACCTGTACAAGGGAACCTAGTCCGAGGGTCGTGACTTGTGTGTCAGACGCAGCTAAGTCCAAACCTCCTTGCGGTGGTCCCTGGTGAATACCGCCAGCACGTTAGACTCTGCGTCTCAGTATTAGTTCTCGTCAATCCCTATCTACGGGTTAGCATTCACTATCCATCTGTGAGTTGTGACAATATGCATAAGAATGCCACAACTTGAGTATATGTGAAACAGTAAGAGAAATGCCATAAGTAAAAGTGTTCCACATTTATAAATATTTCATAGATATCCTCTATGATGCTTCTATTACAGGAAAAGTGCATTTTTTAGTTACATGCTCTTATTTTCTATATTTATGGTACATAAGTGCAAGACTTCCAGGTTATTTATTATTTATTAACCTTTACTTATATAGTATATTCCTTTGCCCTTTACAATTGGGAACAAAACAGTAATAGAAGAGTAATAAATCAAGACTGGGTAATAGACAAAAAGGTAAGAGGACCCTGGTCACAAACTTACTATCCATAGGGATATAGGACTGATACAGAAGGAAAAGTGCTAAATTTTGCATCTCAGTCCAGACAGATTGTTGAGGGTCTGTTGGGTACACACCGGCCTATATATTGGCTGATCAATTGATTGGCCAATATATTGTGTCCCCGTCGGCCAGTGTGTACAGGCGATATGTCTGAACAACGTTGTTCACAGACATATCAGTGCGCTGTCTTGGAGTTATCCTGGACTCGTCCCTCTCTTTCAAACCACATATCCAGAACCTTTCACAGTCCTGTCGTTTTCATCTCAAAAATATTTCTAAGATCAGACCCTATCTCACCCAGGATGCTACAAAAACCCTCATACACTCACTGGTCATCTCCAGATTGGACTACTGTAACCTCCTCCTATCTGGCCTCCCCAAATCCAATCTCTCTCCTCTCCAGTCTATCCTTAATGCTGCTGCACGGCTTATATTCCTTTCCAAATGCTCTACATCTGCCTCCCCTCTCCTACAAGCCCTCCACTGGCTCCCCTTCCCTTTTAGAACCCAATTTAAGGTTCTCACGCTCACTTATAAAGCCCTCACCCAATCTTCCCCCATATCCATCTCTGATCTCATCTCCCTTCACTCTCCTCTCCGCTCTCTTCGTTCAACTAATGCACGCCGCCTTTCATGCTAGCTGATTACTTCCTCCCACTCCCGCCTCCAAGATTTTGCCAGCACTGCTCCCCACCTCTGGAACTCTCTCCCACTCCCCATTAGACTCTCCACCTCTTTGCAATCCTTCAAACGGGCTCTCAAGACCCATTATTTCATCAAAGCCTTCCAGCTGTCATTCTAACTCCCTGATACATACACCTTCCTCCCCACCTGTGTCACCCCTGTTTGTCTTCCCCTCCCCTTTTAGAATGTAAGCTCTTATGAGCAGGGCCCTCTAACCTTTTGTACTTCTCCCTACTTTAGTTTCATCTACTTCTTACTCACCACTAGGGCACCTAACACATGGCTGCTTATGCTCTGTTGCTTATCTGGGTGTTATGGTCACTAATGTAGCAATATATATTATCCATGTCCTGGTCCTGTATTGTATTGTTCTGTAAGTCGCTTGTCTACAACTTGTTTATGTGCTTTGTAAGGCGCTGCGGAACATTTGTGGCGCCATATAAATAAATGATAATAATAATAATAATAATAATATTGCATTGGCTGTGCTGCACAGCCAATGAACATATATGTCTGCAGACATATCTGTCCATTGGGAAAGATTTCTGGACTGCACAACCTGACTATATATATAATGGGAGGTGCTACCTGATGAGACTAATTGCAGGCACAGAAACAGACAAATCTCAGGTGCACAACTCCAAATTATTAATAATATATATATATATAAATGCAATAAAATTTTGCAATCAATAGAGGTTTTTAGCATAATCATGGCCAAGGTTATGGGCATACCCACCATATCCAGGTAACCTCTTTCGGGTAGGTCCCTAACATACTAGGGTTCAAATCCAGAGCGCAGGACCCCCCAAAACTGGCCCAGCCAAGCTGTCCCAGGGCACCACCATAGTAAGAAAAGTGCAGTGTAAAGAGATAGCTAGGAGCAGCTGCAGCTGCATATAAAGAATGAAAATAAAAAAGTGAAGTACATATATATTAAACACACAGTAAAGGGTTAATTGTTAATTGTTTATTTTTATAATACTCAGAGAGGCTTATCCCATGGTAAAGGAAATCACATTCTTTTTGCTTAAGTTTTAACCATTGCCCATATAGGTTATCAATAGATGGTGTAATTAAATCATCATCCAATTTTTGTGTATAGAGGATCCCCTCAGCTTCTATATCTGAATAGCTGAACATTTCTATAGGATCAATTTGTGCAAAATAGTCCATATATGGATTGGTTTACAGTTGCCGTGTCAATTATAGTGAAATGTGTTTGTTTTTATTTTTTATTGTTGTGTGTGTGCTTTAAATAAACGATTCATTATTATTTACATTGGACGGAAGGTTGCTAAGCAACCTCATGCAACTGATACATGACCACTCACACTGCTGACACTGGGCAGTGACGTCATACGGATGCGACGCATGTTCCCAGCGCGCTCCGGGGGGCGGTTTCTGCTGGCTTTCTCCAGGTGAGTTGGATTGTATATCAATGTTATTGATTGGTGATGGTATATATACATGTCTGTTTTTATTGTTTGTATCTTGACCCTGATGGCGGGGTAACTCCCGAAACATCGGTTGATTAAAGGACTTTTACTACATACCTTATCACAGACTCCTGAGTGCCGCCTAGCTTGGTATCATATATATCTATATATGTATATGTATGTATGTGTATATATATGTGTGTGTGTGTATATATATATATATATATATATTATATGTGTACATATGTGTGTGTATATATATATATTGTGATATAGTCGGGGTAGGGGGTCCCTCTCCTGGGGTAGATGAACACACAGCGGCCTGGAAACAGCACACCAGTCCAGGGTTTTTGTGCAAGTTAGTTGGAACCAGTTTTATTGTGCAACATAAACAACAAAATAAACAAAACATAAAAATAAATCCTAGCCCGTCTGGGCATTAACTAGACAGGTTATTCCCTCTCTACAAGTGGCAGGACCTACTGCCTTACCACAAACATAAACACAGCACTTTCAAATATCACAGTGTCTCTGAGAAAACCTCAGTGTCTGTTCTCCCCAGGGTGTGTGAGACACTCAACCAAAACCTTAACACAGCTATATAAACTACTTGCAGGTGCAACTACTAATCAGCCTTCTCTCAGACTGAAAGGCCCAACACCTGGAATGGCCTGTGGATGGAGCCCTCCCTCTCTTCTCACATCCACACCCCCAGGACCCATTATCTGGCTTTTTCCAAAAGCTGACACTTCTGGTCTGTTTGGCATAACAGACTTTTCCTGGAGTTTTTTTTAAAACACATATGATAGGAATCTGGGACACACATATATGCCATCCCAGACTTCTCCAATGCTTCTATCACATATCCCCCCCTTTGTTTCGACCTGTGGGGTGGAACAACTGCAACCCCCAAACAATATACACGCGACAAAGCGTCTGCATTGGCCAGCTGGCTTCCTGGCCTGTGTTCGACTGAAAACTTAAAGTTTTGCAATACCAAGAACCACCTTGTTATTCTCCCATTGCTCTCTTTGTTCTCTGACATCCATTTCAAAGGAGCATGGTCAGTGATCAGCCTGAATTTCCTTCCCATCAAGTAGTACCTGAGAGTTTCTAATGCCCACTTTATGGCCAATGCTTCTTTCTCAACCGTAGCATACTTTCTCTCATGCACATTCAATTTCCTGCTTAAGTAAAAAAATAGGGTGTTCTTCACCTTCTTTACTCTGGGACGGGATCGCTCCTATGCCTACATCTGATGCATCAGTTTGGACAACAAACTCCCTGTCAAAATCAGGGGTCATCAGAACTGGTTGGGTACACAATGCAATTTTTAACTCCTGAAAAACCTTCTCTGCTTCAGGACTCCATTTAACCATGACTTTATGTTTGCCTTTGGTAAGTTCAGTCAGTGGGACTAATTCTCTAGGAATGGTCTTTGTTGACGTATTGCACAATGGTATCGCTTCCGGGTACCTGGTAGCGTAATCCATTATCACCAGAATATATTGATGGCCTCGGGCAGACTTCATTAACGGTCCCACCAAATCCATAGCTATTCTTTCAAATGGAACCTCAATAATGGGTAATGGGACAAGTGGACTTTTAAAATGCGGTCTTGGAGCATGATATTGACATTCAGGGCAGGATGCACAATAGTCAGAAACGTCTTTATGGACCCAAGGCCTGAAAAACCTCTGTAAAATTCGCTCAGTGTTTTTTTTCTACCCCTAGGTGACCTGCAGTTATGTGACCATGAGCCAGATCTAACACGGTTCTTATATATGCCTTTGGAACTACTAACTGTTCCACAACACCTTCCCCTTTCTTAGTCACCAGATACAAAAAATCCTGGCGTACCGCCATGTGAGGATATGACAACGGATTATCAGGGTCTACGGATTTACCATCAATCACTTTTACATTTTACCTGGCTTTTACCAGAGTAGGGTCATTTAACTGCTCCACGGCAAAGATCTCTTTTCTGACTTCAAGGTCAGGCAGATGATCAACTGGCTCCATCCACTTCCCATCTCAGTAGGAGGCACATCACTTGGTGAGCCACCATCATTCTCAGCACTCTCTGGTTCACCAATCATGCTAAAAAAGGGGAACATCTCAGACTCTGAAGAAACTCCCTCTGCTACTGCATCAGTAACCTTCTCAAATGGGTCGGGGTTATTTACTTCTGTAAAAAATCGGCTTTCCCACAACTTCCAGAAGTGAGCAAAGTCTCTCCCCAATATTGCATCATACATCAAGCCATGCACCAAACCCACAGAGACTATCGTGGAACCACATTGTGTTTCTATTTTCACCTCTGCAGTAACATAATAGCGAGTATCCCCATGTATGCAGGTCACACCAATAGTTTTTCCCTTACTTTTCAAAGGGTTCACCAGTTCAGCTTTCATAAGCATAACCAGGCTACCAGAATCTAACAGAGCCTCTACTCAGTTGCCTTCTACAGTAACTATACACATTTGCTTATCTGTCTCAGCCTGTCGGTCAGCAGTACGGGCTGGCTGTGCAAAGAAAGACACTCTGCGATTGACATAAGCAGTATCACATTGCATAGGTGCAGAGGTAAGTGAACAATTAGCAGCAATATGGCCCAAACCACCACATTGGAAACATTGAATCATAATATTATCAAGTCTTTTACGGGGTATGAACCTTCCTGGCCTGTCTGGCCTGTCTCCAGGTTCCAAACCTGCAGTCTTAAGTACATTCCACTGCCCAGCATCCTTCTCCCCTGGAACAATCTTATCGTTGCGGAATCGGGGCTCGGTGGGGAACACTCAACAGTTCCTCAGCCACCACATACCTCTCCACCAGTACAACCAATTGGTCTGCTGTTTTAGGGTCTGCATGGCTCACCCAGCTGTGCAGAATTGCAGGTAGAGACCTCAGATATCGATTCATAACAACCCTTTCAATGATCTGTGGTCTTGTTAGAATCTCTGGCTGCAGCCATTTTGTGGTAAGATGGACGAGGTCATGCATTTGCGAGCTTGGAGGCTTTTCTGTTTGGAACTCCCAGCGGTGGACTCGTTGGGATTCCCAAGATTTCCTGTTTCAATTTAGCATAGTCTTTCACATCAGCCAGGCACAAGTCATAGTATGCTTTCTGTGGTTCTCCAGACAGGAAAGGTGCCACAAGACTTGCCCACTGCTCTTTAGGCCAATTCTCTCTTTCTGCGGTTCTTTCAAAGGCCGTAAGATACGCTTCCACATCATCATTCTGGGTCATCTTTTGCAGAAAATGACTGACCCGTATGGTGTTAGTTGGAAGAGCAGGGGAAGCATCTCCAGACCGGACTACTAGCTGTTGTACCAGCTCTTTTAACGCCTGGCGGGTTTCCTCTAGTGTCCTGCTGAATTTTGTTAGTTTCCTGCTGAGCTGCCATAGCTTGGAGCAAGGCCTTAACAATGTCCTCCATGTTGTCTTTAGGTGTAGTTTGGAAGTGGAATCTGGCTTCTCTAAGCATCTACCGACGCCACCTTGGTGGATTCCATAAAACACAGGTTGACATCCAAACAACAAATTGGTGTCTGTCTCTTTAAATTTTCAATGCAAAACTTTTCCTTATGCTGCAGTTTTCCATGTGTCTGCCTGCATTCTCCACCACTTGTGATATAGTCGGGGTAGGGGGTCCCTCTCCTGGGGTAGATGGACACCTCCTTACAAACAGCGGCCAGGAAACAGCACACCAGTCCAGGGTTTTCATGCAAGCTGGTCAGAACCAGTTTTATTGTGCAACATAAACAACAAAATAAACAAAACATGAAAATAAATCCTAGCCCGTCTGGGCACTAACTAGACAGGTTATTCCATCTCTACAAGTGGCAGGGCCTACTGCCTTACCACAAACACAGCACTTTCAAATATCACAGTGTCTCTGAACAAACCTCAGTGTCTGTTCTCCCCAGGGTATGTGAGACACTCAACCAAAACCGGAAAGTATTCACAACGCTTCACTTTTTCCACATTTTGATATGTTACAGCCTTATTCCAAAATGTAATAAATTGATTCTTGCCCTCAAAATTCTACACACAATGCATCATAATTGCAACATGTAAAAAGTTTTCTTGCAATTTTTGCAAATTTTATAAAAAACAACTAAGAAATCACATGTGCATAAGTATTCACAACCTTTGCTCAATACTTTGTTGATGCACCTTTGGCAGCAATTACAGCCTCAAGTCTCTTTGAATATGATGCCACAAGCTTGGCATGAGTATTCTCCCCAGGGTCTGCTAGGGTTTCCGTGCATGCATCCTGGGTTCCAGTGTGTTGGGCATGGGCATAGCCATGTTGGTCCATATCACCTGACTAGTCTCTCCCAATAGTAGTCCTGTGGTCACTCAGCTGATCCTCTGATCCAATGACTAGCTACCTAAGGATATTTAAGTCTGACTCCAGGAACAGGAAGCAGCTGTTCAACTTTGCTGTTCCAGTGACTGTGATACTCACCAGTGGTTCTCTGTGTAAATTCCTCAGAGTGTTGCTTCAACCTTCTCGCTGTTCTCCAGTATTATTTGCATCAGCTCCCAGGCTGACTTCCAGTGTGTCACTTCAGTTCTCTCACTGAACTCCAGGTTCTAACAGCTCTTGTGTTGTTATTATTGTGTTGATCAGTTCCCCAGCTGCCTCCCTGTGTTACTGGTGTCAACATTCATGCTAATTACTAGTTAGCTCTCAACTGGATCCTTTACAATTCCTGTGTTACATTTCCCTGTTTTTCTTAGTGCATTTCTGTGTTATACTTCCATGCATTTCTCAGTGAAAGTCAGCGACCGGATCCTTTACAATTCTCAGTGCATTCCTGTGTTACATTTTCCGGAGTTTCTCAGTGCAAGTCAGCGACTGATTCCTTTACAACTCTCAGTGCATTCCTGCAGTACATTTCCTTGTGTTCTCAGTGCAAGTCAGCAACTGGATCCTTAATAATTTTCAGTGCACCCCTGCGTTACATTTCCCTGTGTTTCTCAGTGCAAGTCAGTGACTTGCTCACTGGTTCCTTTAGAATTCTCAGTGCATTCCTGTGTTACATTTCCCAGCATTTCTCAGTGCAAGTCAGCGACTGGATCCTTTGCAATTCTCAGTGCATTCCTGTGTTACATTTCCCTGTATTTCCCAGTGCAAGTCAATGACTGGATCTCTGCAAACCTCTGTACACCCCTGTGTTACATTATTTGTGTTTCTCAGAGCAAGTCGGCATCTGGATCATCTCCAGTAACCATTTCAGTTCTAGTGATTCTTAGTGTTAATACATTCTTAGGGTTTCCAGTGCTAACTCTCATAAACATAGTTACCGGTCTTCCTGCCACTCCCAGGTACCTGTCCAGAGGGCCGCGACCTGCTCACTTGGTGCGGTGAAACCTATATCCCAACGGGAGGGGTCACTGGTGAAGACCACCAAGTGAGTTAGACTCTGTGCCTCTGGGCAAGTCTAGCCAAACCTGGATTTGGCCGCAATAGGAAGACCTAGTCTCTGTCACTCTCCTAGTTGTTCCCTAGCCACCCTAACCCCCTGGCTTTTTGTCCTCATCTTAGGAACTTCCCGTACGGATTGTGACAACAGGCCAGATTGCCACGTAACATCCTGCTGGTCATTTTTTTACTTATTATGAAAAGTGGTCATGCATCTCTGACTGTAATCTGTCAGATACAAATGCTTCTCATTAGTTGTTACTTATTATAAACAGTGAGTATGTATCGCTCACTATAATCTGTCAGATACAATTGCTCCTCATTAGATGTTATAAATGAATGTTACTGTCTGCACTTAGTGAACATTTTATGTGGGATTAGTATCCTTCAAAAAGTTCCTTGTGAGTTTAGAATAAATTCACAGTAGGATTGTATAATACTCGGTGGGATAATATAGCCAAATTCATATAGCAATTGGAGATAACTTCCTTTTCACTAAAAAGATCCACTTGGTACATATCTATCACTGAAGGTGTCAGATACATTTATCAACCAAGATAATAGTTAGGAAATTGTTATATCTTCAGCTACATCACTGATCATCTGATGACTCACATATATACAGTGTTGAAGTACTGCAGGGCTTAAAGCGCTCTGACTCACTCTGCGCATAGCATTGTAAAATTATATAACAATTACACATCTCTCACTGGGACATGTCAGATACAATTTAGATTGTAACATTCAGTTCTTGTAATTCAAACATTTGACTGTATCAATTTTTTTTTATATTTGTAACAACTATCGATCTTAATTTGACAGAGGTTAGCACGTTTCAGAGTATTCATTGATTTCTCATAGTTATACTATGATAGTGATCGTGTAATCCAGTATGAGAAACAAAGGCAAATTATATACTTTCAAGAGAACTCAGCAATTCCAATTTCCGGTAAAATAACACACACACTGATTGTCATTTATGTTTTCATTAATGTCATCAGGACTTGTGCTGATTCGGTTACATCCAATGGTGTTTTCCAGTAACCAATATTTACTATAAAACGTGCAGTGAATGACTCATTTGTCTTATAGTAAGCACTCATAGAGAGATGTAAAAGGCTTTTAGTGGATCAAATCCTGTTCCTCACAATACATGTATTAGGTTATCATATAGGCACCCTACCAGTGCAGGACGCCGCCTATGTTTACAGACTCTGGTCACTACCACACACACAATCTGGTGCTCATACCTCAAAACTCTGCAGGCCATAGGTCCAGCAAGGGAAACATGCTGGTCAAGAACCGCATGGTAAAGATGCTCCCTTGAAAAATCAACTCACCTCACATAGTGCATATATACATTACTGCCATCACCAAAATTCATATTGACGTTTAAACAGATACCACATTTTTGCCCACCACCCTCAAAGTACAGTGTGACTACTTCAGTAAAATGGTTGGACAGAAACTACAGCCTCTTATGTTTGTTTTCGCACCCACATAGAGAACACAGACATACTGTATTTGCACCACTCCATACCACAACAGCCCGCCCCTATGACATATAGTCATGCACTAGCCTGTCACACACAATCACCTCCTCTCCTCTCTCATCCCTCTCTTCCCGCCTCCCACAACACAAGGTGGACAGGGAATAAACATGGACCCCCTCCTCTCCTAATACGCCCCTGTGCTATGGCCTAAGCTCTTGAAAAGTTCAATTTTTTATTTTGTTCATTTTTGGGATTTTGAAGTATTAATATAAATACAGTAGGGCTTCATTTATTTTCTCAATTTTAAGGCCTGTAACGCAATTTTAGTAAAATTCAGTTAGTCACTGCCAAATATCTCTATTTTTGTTTATTATCAAAAAGTTTTTTTTACATTTTGGTTTCTTTCTCCTTTCTGTTTAAATCTACTATTTCATCCATTTGCCCTATATATATATATATATGTAACTTAGTCTTCAATATGCCATACACACTTCAATCACTTACCACACATACCTCACCCATTTGCCACTCACACCTTTACTTTCCACAATTGCAACAAAACTCAAAATGCCTCCACAGCAGCAACACAGCAAAAGAGTAAGAAGTTAGATCACAAGTGCAGAATGCACTGCACTCTTGGGCATATCTACAATAGGTGCAGGGTGTAGAGTGCACATGGGTCCCTGGATCCAGGAGGGCCCATGCTACACATTCTGCACCCATTCACTATATCTTCATCTGTGCCACAGATATAATTGGGAACATGGCGTGGGCACCATATTTCCAGGGAACTGCACAGGCATATTTCAGAACCCCAAATAGTTCACTTTTTCCAGGTCACCTAGCAGGTACACAGGTGTATTACATACTTTCACATTTTAAAGATCCAAAGGTAACCGGAAAAACATGAACTGTTTGGGGTCCCGAGGACTGATGAGAACCACTGTTTTAGGGCTTTCCATTGACAGGGTTGCCAATGATGGTTTCCATAGTGGGCACTGGGCACCATTGTTACTTGCCATAGATGGCAGGCAACTATAGATAGAAAATCATTGCTGGTTTGATCCATCAATGGTTTACTGCCCATGCATGAGCTCAGTAGTGAAACCGTGGAATTTGCTGCCTCCAACAGCACTGTGCATAAGTTTGTCTTATTGATTTTAACACCATTGATGGTTGCTAATTAGTAATTATCTATGGTCGATAGATAACCCTATCTTATTTTCTGTTTTGTTAAGCAGAAACTGTTGGGAGCAGCTGGCTGGGGATGGGCTTGGCTTACCACCTGACCCTAGTGCACATACAAGTACCACTGGCTGAGAACAGTTGTGCTAAATAGTGACTTTGTTATTCTTCTCATCGCGATTTGTTTTACTTATTGACTGTCTCCACCTTGTAAAGTTTTTAGGTTAAAAATCATTAAAATTGTTGGAGAACGTGACAAAATGGCAAATCAACACGGTGAGACAACATAAAAAGATGTCAAGGTGAAAATGGGATGTATGTTCAGCCTGGCCCTATACCATAGGATGTAGTCGGCATCCCGGCGTGTGGCATGCCGATGGTATAAATACATCCCGAAGGTAAGTATCGTCAGTTAGGGAAGGGTGCGGGGTTAGGCACTAGGGGGAGAGTTAGGGTTAGGCACTGAGAAGGGATGGTTAGGTTTATCGTGTGCAGGGATGGGGAGGTTAGGCTTAGGCACTAGGGGGAGGATAGGTTTAGGCACTGGGGACTGTGGGTTAGGGTAGCAGTTACGGTTAGTGCTAGCATACTTACCTATGAGTGTCAGGATTCTGACTGTCGGGATGCCGCTGTCGGTTTTCTGACCAGCGGCATCCCGACCGCCGGCAATCGATACTCAACCCCTATACCGCATTCCCTTTGTACAGAGCTTAGGGAGAGGTGACAGCTTTTAATGCGGAGAATAAACATGCTTAAACATTAAAGACTGGACAATATAATTTATTTTTTAAAAATGTTTATACAAATGTATAATCTATTTGTATTGTATTTCTTTAATCCTCTAAAACGTTCTATGCGGCCTAGCTTGACCTATTACAATCCGAGTGCTTCGTAAGAGTTGTCCAACTGCACTACTTGCCTGAAATAACCCTGCCCTACCTGTACCTAAGGCAACTAGTTAAAGAGTACAGTATTGTTTGAAGTTTCTTATGGCTATGAATCATGTCAGCTACCTTTAGCATTTGACATGCAGATAAATATTTTTGTCTGTAGAACAGTTTTTATAATTGATCATATCCTTTTACATCGTGCAAATGTTATTTAGTTCTGTCCCTTGTAATGGAAAGTGATTTGCTTCCAAAGTTCTACTTCCTGTTTATTTTTAGTCAATGTGAAAGCAGGAACATCTGGAAATAGAAACAGCAGTGAAAGTCTCACAACTTAATTCTGGCAAGTTAAACATTATGAAAGTCAGCTAAAATAATTGTCCATTATAGACGTTTTATCTAGTAAATTACCTATAAATCTTGATTGATAATGCAGCTAAAATAAACGTATTTGCATAACTAATTTTCTATAGTAGTAGAAGCATTTCCATCATGTTCTGTTCATAGCTAAGGCAGCTCCTGAGCCAAAGGATGTACCCTGTGCAGCAAGAATCAGGTGGTCACTCCTTTATGTTAAATCATTGCTGTGGCCCTTATATGGGGACAGCAGCTTCAAGTTGGGTGATATGTCCTGTTTACTGATGCTCTGCACCTGCTGCTGGTACATGTGGCAATGAGTTTGCTGTCTTAAGGGTATGAAAGGTGGGTAAAGGGCTGTCTAGCACAACCATTGCAAAATGGCCACACCCCCTGTCCTGATTCAAAGAGCTGAAATGTTGGGAGCCTTGACATTGGGCCCACGCAGAGCAGTGAGATAGGTGAATGGGGGTGGAGGGAAGGATGTCTGGCAAAGTGTCTATATCCATCTGTGTGTCATTGTGATTGTATTAACAACCTGTGTTTTTCTGTCACTGTCATTATGTGTCTGCAAAAGTCACCCATAGTTTTATTATTTTCACCATACTTAACTTAAAATTAACTAATCTAAAATAAAGACACTGACAACTGAATACCGTATATACTCGAGTATAAGTCGACCCGAATATAAGCCGAGGTACCTAATTTTACCACAAAAAACTGGGAAAACTTATTGACTCGAGTATAAGCCTAGGGTGGGAAATGCAGCAGCTACTGGTAGTAATCCCCCCTCTGGTACTGTCCCCAGTAGTAATCCCCCCCTGGTAGTGCCCCCAGTAGTAATCCCCCCCTGGTAGTGCCCCCAGTAGTAATATCCCCCCCTGGTAGTGCCCCCAGTAGTAATATCCCCCCTGGTAGTGCCCCCAGTAGTAATACCCCCCCTGGTAGTGCCCCCAGTAGCAATATTCCCCCCTGGTAGTGCCCCCAGTATTAATCCCCCCCCTGGTAGTGCCCCAGTAGCAATATCCCCCCCTGGTAGTGCCCCCAGTATTAACCCCCCCTGGTAGTGCCCCCAGTAGCAACATCCCCCCTGGTAGTGCCCCCAGTATTCCCCCCCTCCCTGGTAGTGCCCCCAGTAGCAACATCCCCCCCTGGTAGTTCCCCCATTATTAATCCCCCCCCTCTAGTAGTGCCCCCAGTAGCGATATCCCCCCCTGGTAGTACCCCCCGGTAGTAGCCCCCCCAGTAGAAAGAAATGTAAAAAAAAAAAAACACTTACCTGTAACCCCGCTCCTGGTCCCGACGCTGCTACAGGCTCCTCCGCCGCTTTGCATAATGGGAGAGACGTCGTCATGACGACGTCTCTCCCATTACCCACTGCGGGAGCCGGAAGATGGCTCCCGCAGTGGGAACAGCAGTAGCCGCTGAGAGTCTGACAGACTCTCAGCGGCTGCTGATTAAACCAAACACATAGCTGCCGGCTCCGGCGGCTGTGTGTTTAGCAGTGTGTAGCGCTGACCGAACTCCGTCCGGTCAGCGCTACACACGCGGTGCAGGCTGTGTCACAGTGACACAGTCTGCACCGCGGGCCGCATGGTACGCTACTCAGCAGCGTACCATGCGGGCATGACTCGAGTATAAGCCGAGGGGGTGCTTTTTCAGCACAAAAAATGTGCTGAAAAACTCGGCTTATACTCGAGTATATACGGTAGATTGCAAAAAAGAGGTCACAGACAAATTTATTTGATTGAATTGTAATTGATTTGTAATTGTTTCGAGCATGGTGGTGAAAAAACAGTGCTAACTCGGCTACAGCCCATATGAAGATTGTATTACTAAGATGGGGGTGGAGATTCCACTCCCAAACGCAAGCTATCTCGGGAAGTACCATCTACCCTTAATCTAGCAAAGTGCTGATCCCTTCGTAAGATGGAGACCTGGTCTTCCCCTAAGGCAGCAACCGACTCGCCTATCTCAAAGGGGGGATGTTAGCCAAGTTCAGCTGCACTAAATTGAGCCGCCAAGGAGCACTGCTTTCCACCAACTATGGGATCCACCGCCACCATCTACCTAGGACCGCTAAATGCCTCCAATATCAGACAGAAGAGCTGAGACGAATAAGACCAAACCTTTCCCAGCCAAATGCCCGCCATCCGACCTATAAAATTCAACCTCTTCATAGCGGAGACGGGGGTGTGTGATAGCACACCTGCCCAGACTCACTACCAGTCGGGACACCGCAGCATTCAGTTTTCTCTTCACTTTATCCAAAGCTGCGCCACCTTGCTCTCCTCTCCAGAATCTATGGGGAATGACTTCTGACCAAACTAACTGAAAATGTGGCCAATGCTCAGCAATTATTTGGAAGTCTTTCTTCATAGCAATGATAAGCTCTAAACACTTACAAGTGCCTAAATCATTACCTCCCGGATGGATGACCAAGCAGCCTGGGGCCCCCATATTTTCTGGGAATCCCAGAGAAGAGTCAAAAGACCATTCCACCAGGAACCCCACACCCCAATCCAGTGGACATTAAAGGCAATCGTTTGATTGCCTCGTTGGAAGAACCCGCTGCTGCCGCGCAAGTGGCCGCACCAATTCTGAATGAGTTTGTGCCATAATGCTTTGCCTGCAAATCAAGGGCTATTAAACAACGTTTAAAATTTGCTGTGAACTGAAAACGTGATAGTGGTGAAAGGTCCTCATGAACCAGCCATTGCAACCCCCCTCCCGGACGCTGCTGATTGTAACACCTAGCTATGGCCACAGGGCATATGCTCAGATCCGGATGCGCGGGAACTGATAACCAATGTCCCCTACCTAATTGGTCAGTCTTTGATTTCTAAATTTTCCGCAAAATCAAATCCGATTTTACAAGCACATTATTCATCAAAAACCCTGTTTGCACTGACTTCTTGCTAGCAGCCGCTAGTTGCCCTACTCACAGTGCCCCAAAAAATGCCAAAACAAAAGCCAAACTAAATAAAACCACCTTGTAATCGCCTAGGGCCACACCTGCCACTACCACCACAAGATCTTTCAACAAACTGGTATCCACCGGCCTGCGAGAATCACCTAAACGCGCCTGCTCCCTCGCCCAGCCCTTCATAGCTGTGGAGAGAATAAATGACTTAGTTGAGTCTACCAAGCCATGCAAGCACGAAAAATATGAAATGCCTGCCAAATCACCAGACATTGCTGCCTTTGACCAACCATGCTCATGCTAAAACCAAACGAACTGCAACATGGTATCTTCCACACTCTTACCCTGATCTACCTTGGCAATGAAGGCCTGCCAGGAGTTCCATGCTGCCGTATAGGAATTTAGCGTGCCTGGGGCCAAAGCTTTCAAAGTAAGTCCGCCGATGCCAGCCTGATGATCTGCCAGACATGAGCGGGACAAGGTAAACCATGATCGCTGGCTGTGGGCGCCAATGTCCTAAACCTGGACCATTGAAAACGAGACAAAGCATCCGCTATCTCGTTTTCAATGCCCGGGACATGCCTAGCTTTAAAATCAATGTTCCTTATCAGACATAATAATATTAAATGCCTAAGCAAACTGAGAGCCTGGGGACAAACGGTCCTCTGGTTGTTAATGGCCTGAACTACTCCCAGGTTATCGCACCAAAAATTTATCCTGCGATTACTAAGCTGCGCAGCCCAAATTTCCATGGCTACTACAATTGGGAACAACTCAAGGAGGAGCATATTGCCTTTCAAACCACCAGATCGCCAAGCTTGCGGCCAAGCTTCCGCGCACCACTGATCCTCGAAAAAGGCCCCAAAACCCAAAGCTCCAGATGCATCCGTATAAAGCTGAAGTTCAGAATTGGCCACTGGCTTGGGTAACCAAATCCGAAACCTGTTGAAGTCCTGCAAGAATACATACCATAACCGCATGTCCTCCTTGAGCTCGCTCGCCAAACAAATCAAATGGTGAGCCTTTTTAACGCCTGCTGTGGCCCTCTCCAACCTTACGACAAAACACCCTGCATATAGGAATAACTCAGCAAGAGAAATTAAGCAGGCCGAGCAACGATTGCAACTGCCTTAAGGAAATCTTTTTAGCGGAAAGGAAAAGTTCTAAATATTCACGCATCCTGAATGCACCACTGTATAAAGGAGCTAAAACATTTGAAAAAGGAGCAGGAAATGGAGCATCCCATCGCCAAACATTTATCTACAAAATATGAACCGTCAATCTTCAAACCCATGTATTTGAAGAATCGGGATGCAAAGGAAGAAGCCTGAAAGCAGACTCTATGTCTATTTTTGCTAATAGGGCTCCCCTACCGAACTCCTGTACCATCCGGAGAGCGTCCTCAAATGATTGATAAGCGACACTTCAATCCTCTGGATCTAGAGCATCGTTCACAGACACACCCTCCAGATAGGACAGGTGCTGGATCAACTGGAATTTACCATCATCTTTTTTAGGACTAACCCCCAAAGGAGAAACACACATATCAACTAAAGGAGGAGATGGAAATGGGCCAGACATGCGGCCCGAATCCACCTCCGCTGCTATTTTTTCCTTTACAATGTCTGGGTAATCCCTGGCTGATTTAAGGTTCCTTTTGGCCGAAATAAAAACTCGACGAACTACCAGCAAACAAAAACCCTCCATAAAATCTTGTAACAAAAAGGTCGCTTCCGCCTTAAGAGGATAGCAACCCAACCAACGCTTTAAAACCTCAATCTTAATTGGGGAAAAAGCTCTACTTAGCACCACGTTGCTCACCCTGCCCTGCTGCCTGCCCACATGGACGCTTACAATCCTTGGCTGTGTGAGCACCTCCGCATGACAGATAGATGTGTTTAAAATGGCAGCTTGCGCCTCTGCTACATTGCCCGTTATTAAAAGCGAAGCATTTACCCTTTGCTGCTGTGTTAAATCCTGGGCGGGCAACACAAGGCTGCTTACGACCCACGGGAGTATCGGTGGTGGGCTTATTTTGATGCGTGACCTCTAGCCAAACTTCTACACCCTTGTATCCAAAGCTGATGGTATCTTATGGCCAGCTTACTTCTTACGAAAAACCTCATCATATTGGCACCAAACGTTATGCCTAGCAGACAATTGCATGCTATGCACAAGGTGCAAATATTTAAGAATGTTTCAAAATTCGGCAGGCCTAGTCCCCGTATAATAAGCCGCAAAAATGTACATACCAGAAAGCCGCGTAGCTGCGCCAGGTTTTCTCGGCAGCCACCCCCCCAGATTTAGCAAGGTCCAAGGCTTTCTTAGCGGCATGTGTAATAGAGAACATATCCACGTACTTGCCTTTCCTAATACGCTCCCTAACTTTTGATCGAACCCCTCTCAAAATAGCAGTATTAGAGCAATGGACCACATCACCCGTTGCATCCGGAACCGAGCCACCCGCGGAACCACTGGCTCTTTTTGGACTCCTACGCTTCCCCTTCAACTGCTGAACAAAGTAGCGCATGAGCTTGCGCGGTTTCTCAACTGAGCTAGATGAGTCAGATGAATCCTCAGATTGTGATAATGTATCAGTGTTGTGAGGCAATGTGATCTCACCTGTTCCAGATGTCGATGGGGTAGCCGACCGCACTGCGGAAGCCGAATCCTGACCCACGCTGTGAGGTGTGCCCACCATGTCTTGAATTGTCGAAGCCGGAACAACCTCCCTGGCAGCAGCAGCTCAAGCCAGTGCCGCTGGTGACAGAAGACCCTGTGAACTAGGAACATCTACAATAGCAACAGACAACGTGGATACAGAAACTGCTACAGGAGCGGGGGGCGGGGCTAGCGCAGGCGGGGGAGACAGTGTTTGGAGTTGGCCGATGCATGGTGGGTTGGGGGGTCTAATAGGCAGGGGGGCAAATGGAAAGGTGGGTTGTGGAATGGGATCCTGCCATAAAGTGTCACTTGGCACCGGCAGAAAAATTGGAGGATAAGGGTTATATAAGGCAGGGGTAGTATGGAACTGTTGTCCAAAATAGGGGGGTACTGCCTGCTGTACATAATGGCCTGAAGCCAGGGGCAACTGAGGGTTAATTACTGCTGGGCAAACACAGGAAGGGAGAGCAGGAATGCCTGCTGGCTGAATCTCTGGCCAAAATATGGGGACCACTGCGCAGCAAGCGGAGGGGCACCTAATGACAAGTTGCGGTGTGCAGGACCACTGATGGGAACATTAGCCACCTGATGTAAGGGTGCCATGAAAGGGAAAAACAGCTGTGGCGTGACAGGGGAGCTGCAGGCAGAGACATTGCAATGCCCATCCGCAGCAGCCACCTAACTCATGGAGGAGGAATGCAGCCCAGCCGGGCTGGCAAAGAACTGACTCCCAGAAGGGGACTGTATGTGGGCAGGGGTCAGCATCCCCACTTTCCCAGTTCCTGGAGCTGTGGAGGGCAGTAAAGGAGGGTTGTGCAGGCCCTGAGGATCTAAAATGGCTGCCGCTAGTTGGGGGGCGGGGCCTAAAACAGGGGTCAGCAGCCCCTCTCTCCTTGCTCCTGGAGTGGTGGAGAGCGGTAATGGAGGGTTCTGCAGACCCTGAGTACCTAAAATGGCCACCGCTAGTTTTTAGGGCGGGGCCTAAAACGGGAGCCACGGGAACCGTGCAAATGCTCCCATTGTAAGGCGCCAGTGAGCAGCCAGCCACACCTGGAGGTCCGACTGTGAAGGAGCTGGAGCGCCGGAGGCAGCGCTGGATGCGGCAGATGCCGCCTGCCTGGTGGACACATGCGGGCACAGTGCACGCCCCATGAGTGTAAGGAGAGGCGGCCGCTGCTGCAAGAGGACGGGCCGCCTCCATCAAACGCTGGGGGGGTGCATTACGGCACGGACGGGGCATGACTCCTCCCACTGCCCTAATATCCTTAAAGAGTGCCCGCCTACGCAGGTCCCTGTTGGCTGTCAAATTTGATTGAACCAATACTATAACCAATAAAGTGACGGCAACCAAAAGCCAGTTCTAACCAGTACTGCTACAATAAAAAACAGGGTGCTTCTCTCCTCTCAATCTTATGCTAGCTTTCAAGTGCTTTAAGTGTTATTCTATATCAAAGCACTAGTAACTATTCATTTTTCAAAACACGTGTCGGTGTATTATACTATACTTATACTTTATCTGTATAATAAGCAAGGCTCTAAGGCAGCACTCCAGGGGTCCTAATATTTCTCTCATTACCCTGGTACCCATATCTAGGTACATTTTTTGGGATTATAAATTATCAAAGTTTATTCAAATTATAGATGACTGGGTGCTTTATTGTTGCTAAATCAGTCACACTGTATCATTGAAAATTGTCTGAAAGGAATATTAAGTTGCAGATCATACCATAAATAAATGGTACATACCATTTTCTCACACACATCCACAATAAAATCAGATTTAGCTTCCATGTGAATTTCACCAAAGGTTTTTTTTTCATGAAACTTATTACCATATCAGAGGCGGGAGCTTTAGTGGGAATTGTGGTCAGCAACAATAGATGTTACTAAGTCTTATTGTCTCCTCAGGACTGGAAGAGGCAGAAAGAATGATGATTATGACCTGCCGCCTCTGTACCAAGCAGATGTTCTCGTTTCTCAATAGTTTGGGCCTCTTTCTTTAGTAGAGGGAAAGTGAAGGCTGACCAATTATAAATGAAAAAAACTGTTCAGAAGAAAATGTTCTATAATGGGACACACTTTTATTCAAATCAGTGATATATAATGTTTAAAATTAACCTTTATTATGTTAGATAAATAGATTTACACAATTGTCAAACACAGTTAATCTATCATGAAAACACAATACTGCAAAAATGCATCATTGGTGCAGTATTGCATCAATTATTAAGAAAATGCCATGATCCAATTGCGTACGGGCTCTTTAAAAAACCCTGCGCTGCAGGGTTTTTCCCACAGCAGCAGGGTTTTGCCATTCAATAAGGTGACCGAAAATGGTGACCGAAAATTTTTTCTTGCACCTCCAAAGCAAGTCTGATTTTTCCTAAAATTAACGATCAGAGGGACTTACTTTGGGACCGCGGTGGCACCCCCCCTGATGACTAATTAAGCTATTGAAAGTTTCCAATTTAATTAGTCATTAATTACTCACCTTAAGAAGACGTGTCTTCTGCATCCAGAGCCTGGAGCCAAGTATTATGGAGCAGGGTGAGTATGTGAGTGTGTGTGATTGTTTGAAACTGTGTATGAATGAGTGTGTGTGTGTGTGTGTGTGAGTGACCCCCGGTGTGTGTGACCCTCCCCCCTCCAGTGTGAGTGTATATCCCCTGGAATGGGCGCTGGGAGAACTACATCTCCCAGCAGCCCTTGCGCCTCCCTGCAGGCCATCAGGATCCGCGAAGAACACTGGAGACCTCTGGACAGGTGAGTATTAATTTTTTTTTTTTCACATGCCGCGGGGTTTTAAGACCACTTTTATTTCATTGGATACCACGTGTATAGGGAGTGTGCATACCCGCGGTATCCACAATTGGGCATGAGGAGTGCAAGGTTTGTTACCTTGCTAAACCTCATCCCCAAATGAATATGCCATGTGTTCAAATTTGAAACATACAACAATATCAGTAGCCACAGAGGCAATTAAAATGGATGTACTGTAGTCATTAGGTCGACAATAATGCTTTTCCAAAGTTACTATTTGTAAGCCTGTATCTGATCTAGTAGTCTGCTTTTCAGGTTTATACTAGCTAAAGCTAGGTACACACTGACAGATATATTAGCCGATCAATTGATCGGCCAATATATCTGCTGCCCGTCGACAAGTGTGTACACATGATAAGTCTGTGAACTGCGTCGTTCACAGACATATCGCATTGGCTGTGCTGCACAGCCGATGGACACACATGTCTGCAGACATATCTGACCATCGGCAAGTGTGCACGGGCAATCTACAGACCGCCCATACACACACAGTGGCAGCCGCGGGGAGGGGACGGGACAAGCCCCCGACACGCCCACCGGGTACTGCCCCCGGCCGCAGGGACCCGGGGGCACAAGCAGATGATGGCCGTTCAGTGTGTATGAACGACCATCATCTGCAGATATATCTGTCAGGTGTGTACCCACCTTTATACACACAACTCAATTCTTATGTTTATTTTTGCAGATAGCTTTCTTTTAAAAATGATCTTGCAAAACTTTGTGACAAACTAAAAATACTTTCCTGACAACTATAATTAATGTAAATTACGATTTGCCTGCATGTTCTGTTGATGAACACATATATAAAAGTGAACTCTACATTTAACATGGACAGTAAAAAAATTAATTTATGATTCCCTTCTTATACTTTTCATTATCTCAGAAACCGGCAAGACAAGCAGTTGGTGCCAAGCACAGTCAGGAGGTACTTATGTCCTCACATAAGGCTGCATCAATATACAATTTAAGATTATCATTATTTGGCCACATACTAGAAAAATTGTTCATCAGCATCTTAAGAAATTATTCAGCAACTACTGTAAAAGGTGTCAATAAATAATATAGGGACAGGGAGTCAGTTATAGCCTTGCCCCTATCAGGGCCGGTGCAAGGTTTCAGGGTGTCCTAGGCAAAGGTTCACAATGCTACACCTGCTTCCCCCAAACCCTCCGCCCAGCTCACAGACACATACACATCCACTACAGTTCCCTAATAGTATTCACAAGTCCCGAATTAAAGGGATGATAGCAAGCCTATTATATATGTATATATGTGTGTGTGTGTGTATATATATATATATATATATATACTGTATACATATGTGTGTATAATGTGTATATATATATATATTTATATATATATATATATATATACACGTGACCGGCACTCACTAGTCCATGTGGTCAATGTGCCCAGGTGTCCAGAACCGTCAAATGTGACAAGCACCCTCATACAACCATTACAATGAAAGGAACGGCACTCCAGGTCTTTAAATACTCTTTGTATTAAATAGGACTACAAAAAGACATGTCGACGTTTCGGTGCTCGTAGGCACCTTTGTCAAGACCTTTGTCATATATAAAAAAACAATAGCTGTAGGAAATTGTTGTTGTTTTTTGATATATGTCTTGACAAAGGTGCATACGAGCACCGAAATGTCTACATGACTTTTTGTAGTCCTATTTAATACAAAGAGTATTTTGCATTTAAAGGCCTGGAGTGCCGTTCCTTTCGTTGTAATGGTTATATGTATATATATATATATATTATATATATATATATATATATATATACTTATATATATTGTAAAATGGGTACTTGAATTAAGAACTTGGTAGGCAGATCTCTGGTGAAGCCGTGTCTTTAATGGCAGCAGACACTGCTCTTTAGCATACTCATGCTTAGGTTTGGAGACACAGGTACATACAGAAAAAAAAAAAAATATAACATAAAAGGTCCCAGCACTCCTCGTGCTTAGCAGTAAGTCCACTGCAGTGGTTTGCAGCCACAATTAGCTATGCTCTCCCAGCATAGCCCTTGGTCCCTGGCACTACAGTCACTTTGGCCTACTAACTGGCCGCTTGCTGGCATCAGCACCCAGAGCAGTGAGTGTATTAAAGTTTTAAACCCTTTCTGTCTCACAATGATGAATTACAGATGGGCATGTGTAATTGTGAAAACCTGAAGTTCCAAATCTCCCTTGCTGCTGCAAACTGCACAGGCTTCACTCTAGCCTCCCTTGGATGGAGCTGTGGGCAAATCAGGTGAGGAACCACCACTCTCACCACAATATAAATACCATATTAGGAATAACAGATGCTGGAAACAGATTGCAAAATTAAAAAAAGTGTATTTTCAAAACATTACAATATAGCGTTCAAGTAATAAAGTATAATTGTAGGTTTGAGCAATATCTCACCTAGAAGGAGGCTGACATTTCAAGAGCACTGAGTGTAGTTATATCAAAACCTCTTACAGCAGAGGAGATGCAGAGTAGTATAACTGCAAGGACCTAAGATATTGACTATATCCCTTATCTGCCTCACATGTCATGCACATTGTGACCGCGATTCAATTGAGTGCGATGCTGAATAACCCTGGTTGGGAGCTCCTGGAGCTATTCAGTTCAGAGCGCCGTTAAGTCAGAGACTGCTGGTTCTCACAACTTAACCTGGGTGTTTAGTCGCGAGATACGGCATTCTACAACTAAAGTGCCGGCCACGTGGCTGTTAGGATCCTTTAATCAGACCAAACATCGTGCTGAATTGAAGTAGCTCCAGGAGCCCCCACCCGGGGCTATTCAGTATTGCTTTGAATTGAATCACGCCCTTTGTGTTTAGGAGTACTTAACCCTTAATGTGCGTACACACGTAACGATTTTTTGAATGATTTAACTATAACAACGTCGTTATCATTCAATCGGTCAAAAAAATCGTTCACTTTCTGAGTTATAACAATGAACGAAATTCGTTCAAGCGCGCTCCCGTTTGTAGTTTGTAGTTCATTTCAGACTGTCCAACATAACGATTTTCATTAAGGGAAGTTAAATTTTTCGTTCATCGTTGTAAAAATCGTTCAGTACACTTCAAAAAATCGTTCATTTTTCAAGGGAAAATCTGACAGATAATCTGATAGATAATCTGACAGATAATTGTTGGTTACAAAATCGTTACCTGTGTATGCACATTAACTCATCATTATTAGCCTCCAGCAGCTGGGGGTGGGGGCACAGATGTGTTTGCAAAATTAAATAATTACAGGGTCCTGCACTCTTGGGTGTCAGTTTACTTCTGACACAGGATATAGATATGGAACTCTTTGGGAGCACCTTTGTTTAATACACATGATTATAGAGCCTTTTTTGTAATAATTGTAACCCAATTTTTTAATTTTTTTGTAATCTAAGATTACACCTATTATTTCCTGTACTGTTTCCCCCCCCCCATTCCAATTCCCTTTTCCCTTTTTTGCTCAAACAGCAAAAAGCGAGCGTTCGCTCTGAATCACGGCGGCCGCTTTTTTTTAAAACCGGCCTCATGGCCGCTCGCATAGCTGAGGTCCCTGTTGATTCTTTGAGTTTTTATACTAGTGCTCCGGTCTTCCCTTCCCCTTTTATCCCCACATACAACATTTAAATGTTGTTCTCATAAAATAGGAAGAGATAGTGAAAATTGCCTTCTAATAATATAATTTGGAAAATATGTAAAAATCCAGGTACCCAGTGGTGTAACCAGGGGGTGAATGTGGAGCACCTTGCCCTGGGAGTCCTGGCAGCCCCCTCTGCAATGTCCTGCGCTGGGATCAAGTTTTGATCCCAGCACTGGAAGTCCTGCAGTCTGGGGAGATGTGTCCCCAACGGGACACATCTCACCGGACTGTTACCAGCCCCGGCGTGTGACTTTTGGCACCGGCCGTGAGCTGGGTGCAGCTTGCAGACCGATGGCCATTTGAATTTGGCGCCAGCTGCATTTGGTGCTGCATTCGAGTATTTTCGCAGTTGCATTCCGTGCAAAATCGCAGCTGTGATCACATTAGCGTCCATCTCTGAATCAGGCCCACTGTTCCTACTGTGAAGTATGATGATGGGATCATAACGTTCAGGGGATGCTTCATTTAATTAGCGACTAACAAACTGTCACAAATAAGGCCTTAATGTTCCATATATCATTTTCTATATGCTACAAATGTAGATTATAGCTTTCAAGAAAAAATTGTATTAAGGGCCTAATTCAGACCCAATTGCGAGCGCTAAGTGCTTGCAAGCGGGTCGATGGTGCCCTAATGCGCATGCGCACGACGGAGGAAGCTCCGTCGTTCGCATGCGCGAGACCCGCATAGCGACAGCCAAGCTGTCGCTATGGGTCTCGCACCAAAGGGGGCTTGCTGTCGATGGTGAGTGACAGCACACCCCCTTTGGTGATGTCAGTGGGAGTGCTTTTGGCTCTGATAGAGCCAAAAGCACTCCTGGGCTTACGGCAGCGAGACCCTACCGCAGGGTCTCGTCGCAAGCCCGATGGTCATGACCATCGTGACCATCTTTTTGGCCGCTCGCATTAGCTGTGGGTGGTCACCCACAGCTCTGCGAGCGGCCAGGAGGCCGCTCCATTTTTAGGTAGGAGGGCCCTGATTCAGAGCGAGCGCTCTGGTCAGAGCGTCCGGCTCTGAATCAGGCCCTAAGAACCAAAAGTGCAAAGCCATGAGGAATTTTTATATATTTTTAAGTAATGACATCACCCTGCACCCTCCCCCATTGGTAATCAGTACCAGTTTGTGTACCTTTGCTGCAGATTAATGGGACATGTTCACAGGCTTTAATGTATATGCCAATGACGAGTTCCATTTGTCAAAAGTAATGAATGGGTTAATTAATTCTACGTGCATTTAACATGTATCTATGTATGATTGACATAATAGAAATTTGGTCAGGAAACTCCTTTCCTGGCTGATTTCTACTTGGAAAATTATCCTGGAAAGTGACTCATATTTAACAAAATAAATATCCGTGAGTAAAACAAAACTGTTTGTCAGAAGCCTTTTAAGTGCAGTTTGTATATGTAAAACTATCCAGAGGACTCATATTTAAATCCATCTTTGCTATTAGAAGGGAGGGAGACTTGATCCATCAGAGATCCCATAGAATGGATTCACTGTGAGCTATGGGCCTGATTCAGACCCGCTCGATGTTAGGCCACTGCGCATGCGCACGCTGGAGCCGGCTCCGACGCGCGCATGCGCGAGACCCGGCTAGCGACAGGCGCTTCGTCACTCCGGGTCTTGCACCAAAAGGGGGCGGCTGTCGATTTTGATCGACAGCTTGCACCATTTTGGAGGCGTGGCGTGGGGGTGGCTTCACAAACGGAGGCGTTCCCATGCGAACGCCTGCCATTTGTGGGCGGCCCCACTGACATCACCAGTGATGGCAGTGGGAGAGCTTCCGGCTCTATTAGAGCCAGAAGCTCTCTGGGGCTTGCGGCCACGAGACCCTACCACAAGGGTCTTGTCGCAAGCCTGATGGTCGCAATGGTCTTGACCATCGCGACCATCATCCTGGCCGTTCGCAATAGCTGTGGGTGGTCACCCACAGCTGTGCGAGCGGCCAGGAGGCCGCTCCAAAAAAAAGAAAAAATGCCCTGATTCAGAGCGAGCGCTCTTTCAGAGCGTCCGGCTCTGAATCAGGGCCAGTGTGTGCAAGGTTTGAGCTGAATTATTGCATTAAACACGGTATTTAATGCTACGCACATTCATGTTTTTTTTATTTATTTAAATGGAAACAGGGTCAAACAAAGTTTATTTAAGGGAACATGTAAGATCAAGTTTTTACATCCAAGATACTGTAAAACATGTTTGCTCTTCTGCTTGTTAGAATCTAGTTTCTAAATTGGGGATTTTAAGGCTCATCATAGAGTAAATATAAATTAGTAAATGACACCAATTATATACTGGGCTGACCTTGCAGTTGGCATAATGTTCTTTCTGTAAATTGAATTTGTTATGCAAATAAAACACCACAAATATACAATTGATATAAGTTGCTAAATATTAATAGGGATAAGCTAAAATAAAGGAATGTTACAATAAGCTGTGTAGCGGGTTATTTCAACTGTGATTAAATACAATGGCTTTTCTGCAAAATCTGTAAGTGGCCCATTTATCAATAATCACATACTAATTGCGATCTGGGAATGATATTAGCGCCCATAATCGCATTGCAGCATGCGCCGATAGTGGCGGGATGTATTAAACAGCACCCTCAGGGACAGTTGCTCCAAAAGGGACCCATCCCTGTGATGTGCTCAGCAGTCTCTTCCCTCTCCTCTCGGGACTCTTGTGTATGCATAGTCTACAGACCACGCATGCACGGCATCTATTACCGGGAGGGTTCCTCCAGGTAATTTTTGCAAAGTGTAGCCCATAGGGTACAGCAGCACAACACTAGAGGTTGGTAAATTTGACAACATCGCATCGCCCATAGAAAGCTATGAGGGCTGTGGCTGCTGTCGGAAATGGCGGGACTGCAGCAGATATCGGAGATATCTGCTGTGATCCCTCCAAAATACATCTGAGGAATACTTAATATTTGTGTGTATTCCCCACTTTTCCAAGCCTGGGGAAGCGCACATATTCCCTTCAGTCTTCTTACTTCCTCTAGAGATGACGTCCATGTTTCTGTGTTGAATACCCGGCTAGTACTTCACGTCACCACCATGCACAAAGCGGGGTACGTAGCGCCCATACTAGTAACCCCACACTCCATAGGCTCTGTTTTTCTGGGACAGTCCCGCCTTACATGACCTGGCTCAACACACTCATAGCAAATGACCATGGCATTTTGGACTTAGTTAAATGTGTTATTTACTTATTTTGATTAAGTGTCTCTATAAATAGATATTTGTATCTGCCTTAAATAATACTGAATTGATGATACAGTGTTTAAACCATTTTTGTATAATGTGTCTTTGTAGTTGCTGCGCTATAGTTTCTATGGTGATGAGATGCACCGTCGCATCACTATCAGGTGTAGAGTTCGATGACGTCATTGGGAAGCGTGGGTGTGTGATCCCGTCTTGGGGAAGCCGGCGTGCTGCACCTAGGGTGATGTTCTTCGGTATAAAGATATGTTCACTTTTATATGTAATTAACCTGAAAACAGTGATAAACTGAAACTTTGTTAAAGCTATCCAGCCTGTTGTGCAATTTGTTAAGTCCAGAGTGCCGCACCTTTGGTCGCTTATATATCCCTTAGAATGTAAGCTCTCACGAGCAGGGACCTCTTCCTTCATGTGCTTCTCTTTACATTTTCTTCTACTCTCTACTCCCCATTAGGGCACCTAACACGGGACCGCCAATTCCCGGCAGCTTATTTTGAGTGCTTTAATCACTATTTCAGCAATGTATATAAGTTGTGTCCTTGTCCTGTAATGTACTGTATGTTACTTGTTTCTTGTTCACCTATTAGTTCTATGTTCTATGTACTATGTAAGGCGCTGCGGAACACTTGTGGCGCCATATAAATAAAGGATAATAATAATAATAATATATATATATATATATATTGTATTTACTTCTATATTATGTAGTATTAGAATTTAAACATCGCTTTGGGATCAGCTATTTTATGTTTGTGTTTACAAACTTTTATTTTAAAATTGCCATCTATGCACAATGGTTTTCTATTAATGTACTACTCTCACAATAAAGATAATGGCCCTCATTCAGAGCCGTACGCTCTGAGCAGAGCGCACGCTCTGAATGAGGGCCGCCCTCCATAATTATGGAGCGTCCTCCTGGACGCTCGTATAGCTGTGGGTCACCACCCACAGCCTATACGAGCGTGCAGGTTGATGGCCGCGATGGTCGTGACCATCGCGACCATCGCCACTGCGAGCCGGAGCCTGCGGTTGAGGTTTTCAACCGCAAGGCCCGGAGTGATTTTGGCTCTATCAGAGCCAAAATCACTCCCACTGACATCACTAGTGATGTCAGTGGGCCGGCTTCTGACGGTAGGCGTTCCCTTGGGAACGCCCCCGTCAGGGAGGCATGCGCCCGGCACGCCCACCAAAGGGGGCGTGCTGTCAATCTACATCGACAGCACGCCCCCTTTGATCAGACACAATGAGCAAAGGAAAGTCCTTCGCTCGTCGCGTCTGGCGCATGCGCACGACGGAGCTCCCTCCGTTGTGCGCATGCTCAGTGCAGACCATCGACCCACTTGCGAGCGGACAGCCGCTCGCGAGTGGATCTGAATCAGGCCCAAAGATTGTATCCCACACAACTACTGCATTAATTAGACATACAGTACCTCTGCATGATACAATTGGAAATCATTTTTGAAAGGGGAATATTTAAACACTGTAAGCTGTATTTTATAGTAGCAAGTATGACAACTGAGTATAATGTCCTATTTGTGCACTATGGCCCTCATTCAGAGCCGTACGCTATTTGCGGTCGTTCGTTTAAAAACAAGGGGTGGCTATTCAAATGATCCGTACGCACATTGCAGTCTGTTCACGCCTCTAAGTCTGAACGAGCGAGCAAAACATACGCTCGTTTATTTGTTAAAAACGCCCCCTGGCCGCACGCATCCTACGTCATGTCCGCTATTTATTAGATTAATCGAGTACATCGACCAGCGTATGAACTGCTCGCTATTCTTGTGGTTGGTGTTTGCTACCACAAATTTGCGTGCAGTTCGGGCTATAAAATAACCCAGTGACGTGGTCAATGACGCTGCTGTTTTAAATATACACACCCATAAAACGCCCGTTTTGACCTTTAAGCACGCCTGCGTTCGGATCTCCACTCCCCATTTTCAAGCACCTTCCCCTGTTACCACCCACATACGCCTCATTCTGTCACTCAAAATAGCCGGCACTCGCTATATAGCGTACAAAGGATTTTCGGCCGCACTGACTGGTTCGCGCATGCGTACTAAAAAGCGTACGCATGCGCAGATGTGCAAACATCGCTCGGAACGAGCGTACTGTTGTTAACGTGCGGCTCTGAATGAGGGCCTATATTTCAAAAGAAGTATATACATTTCTCATAACTGGTACAGAGCACAAAATATTTTATTTATTCCCTTTTGAACTTTTGATACATTTGATCTTAGATACACATGTGATCTTAGATGAAAGCAGTTATACTTTAACCGTAACAACCATTCAGTTGTTTGTTTAATTATTATTATTCTTTTTTTTGTCAATTACTATTGCTTTGAAAGGAATATGGAATAAAGTAAATGAATATAAAATGACACAGTGGCACACTGATAAGCATTGCTGCTTTACAGTTTTGGCTTCATTCCAGCCATGGCAGAATCTGTGTGAAGTTTGCATGTTCTCCCTGTGTTTATGTGGTTTTATTCTGATGTTCTGTTTTCCTCCACACACCAAAAATATAATGGTATGTTAATTGGTTTTGGCAGGAAATTACCCTATTGTGTATGTGTGTGTGCAGTAGAGAATTGAGACTGTAGGCTCTACATTTGAATGAGTTAACCACTTAACTGACATTTTCTTTAACAAAATGTCCTCAAAAATGCAGATTTAAAAAATAAATCTAATTAAGTTACAATATTATTTAAAAGGTATTTAAATATTTTTTGATTCCCCCCCTCTCGTGTCCATATAACCTAATTTTGAAATGATTCCCCACCCAGTGGCAATGGATCCGCAGTAGCACTAAAGACCCCCCCTTCCCTGAGTGCCCTGTAACCATTTATCACTCTCTAAGTATTTTACACCCACCTCCAGATCTCCCAGGAACAAAATACTTCATAGGCATTACTCCACTCCCAACCCCAGTGCCGATAGACCCATCCCAGCTCCTTACATCCCTTCACTTGCTCCCATTGCATAACACTTCCCCCTAATGCATAACGCAGTAGAGTGTATCTCAGGGGAGACTGGTCATCAGTACCCCCCTACATTATATATTCATATATATCTATGCATCCCTCACTATATGCATACAAACAGAGATAGGCATTGTTTTCTCTGCATGAAATGTGAATTTCAGTTTTTCGGCTCCCATCGCTGACTTTTACTCACCCCAGTCTCCTGCTTCCCCGCAACACGGAGATCCATGGTCCTTACTTACAGTCCCTTCTTAAGCAATCAGAACATATTTTGAAATTTACTGTTAATATCTTGGCAGTTGTTGGTGAACCTTATGAGTTACTAACCTTCTGTAAAGCCGTGCAAAGCTAAAATGGCATCCAGAAAAAGAAATCAACATACAGAGAAAGTCTTAATTTTTTTAAACTAATTTCCCCTTTTATTAAAATGTAAGTATTCTTGGGTGACATATAACAGTGGGGGCAATTTACTAAAAATATAATTTTATACACAGATTGACAGATCTATGTTCATATCCAGCAGGGTAGGGAAAACGAATTGGGTATGGATTCCCAGCGGACGGGATGCTACTGGTCAGAATATCGACACTCATACATAAGTATAGTAGCACTAACCCTAACCCCAACCCTAACCCTCCCTCCCAGGGGCCTAAACCTAACCTCCCCCCTAGTGTCTAAACCTAACTTCCCCCTCCCTGCACCCTAAAGCTAGCACTATCCCCAGTGCCTAAACCTAACCTTCTCCCAAATGCCTAACCCTAACCCCTAACCCTAACCCTCCCCTAACTCTCAATACCAGGCTTGCTGACATTCTTGTACAATGATGTGATTCAGGCACGATGGCGCGATTCAGAGCGAATAGTGTCACCACCCCCCCACGGTTACCATAAATCCCCCGGGGGTTCTCGGGGGGCTGAACAGGCCGGCGCCAGATGGGAAGCTCGTCTGCCTTTCCGGGGGGCTGGGAGCTCGGGAGACTCCTGGCCACATTGGGAAGGTTGGCACCTTCAGGATGCCAGTGGCTGGGATACTGGAGCCGGGATCCCAAACGCCGGGATGCTGACTACATCCCAGGGAAAACACAGATATTTTCTTTATTATCTTACAATAATTGTTACAGTGTTTGATTTAGGTTTGCCAAGCTGCCAGAAAGACATTTACTAATATAAAATGACTTCAAAAATCTCCAGGGCGAACAAGTATATAGTTAAACATGTATTCCAGTAAGACTTTTGATACACCAATGTGTGACATCGTTTGCTGTAACACAAAAAACATACATGTGTCACATGCATAACCATGCTCATTACAAGAGCTGGCAGCGGTACAGCATACTGATAATAAGTATGCAGTCAATTACAACTTGTTAATTACTGGCAAGTAGACATAATTAAGTGGGGTGAGAAAACACTTTTCCATGAATGATACTTAAGATAACGTGCAAGGTTAGTCTAAATTAATTGCACATCCATGCAATCTGAGTTCTGTTTTTACAGATTATTTCATTTGTTTTAATTAGGCAGAATCAGTACTGAATTGATACTGTAGAAGATATACTGTACCCCATGCAAGACACTTTGTTCAAGTGCAAAAACCCACCACACATCAGGTTAAATTTACTTGGCGGCGTGTTTAGAAATTGATGGGTATCTCTGGTGGTTTTTGGGGTCATAATACAGGATTTACTAAGCATCTAATTTATTGCTGTTTTCTAAACCACTATTGATGACCACCAGTTTCTAAACCCCGAACCCACCACAATAACAATGTTAAGCGCTTTATGGATCACTAGGATCCATGCACACATAATAATAATAATAATTATACAAATTATAATATTATCACTTAGACTTTAACAGAATAAAGGGGTTTTGTGTATAAAAGTCGCTCTGAGGTCCTGATTATTTTTCTAATTGTAAGGTATGTGATGGTAAGTAGCTTTGTAGTACGGTATAGTCCTGGTGTAAACCACCCATTGGTAGCGCATTCTTATTGTCCAATATAGTCCAATAATAGTCCAATGATAGGGCTTGATTCAGCAAGGATCGCAGAAGCAAATACATACGTAGGCGGACAATGTTTGCTTTCTGCGCATATATATGCATCGCAATGCACGTGCGCAAGCTGCTCACTGCGAATGGAAAAGCGATTGCAGAGATCATGCAGATTCATTGTAAAGTGATTGACAGGAAGTACCATTTGTGGGTGGTTATGGGGAGTGGTCGGCCGAATGCAGGATTGCCAGTGCGTTTGAATGCCGTTACAGGGGCGTGCATAAATTAGCCACTGCAATGCCATATGTAGGTTGAGTGCTCACTGTGTACAGGAAAGTTAGCAATCAATAAGTGAGGTCTGACCTGCCTTAATTGTGTGCGTGTCTCCGATGGTACTCGATGTTACCGATTTTTTGGCTGGATTGCAAGGTATTACGCTTGTGCGAGAGGTGAAGAGGGTGTCTGCATGTTGTTCGTGCGAGTGCTTTGCAATTGCAAACATTAGCTTACACTCGCAGTAGACTTCCATACGCGATTGCAACCGCGATCGCATTAGCAATCATTGCTGAATCAGGCCCATAATCCAGGCGTATCAAGTACAATTATGAAATGTCACTCAGATCCAATGCCCAGTCACTAAAAGTCAGCTATGCAAAAACTTGTGGCTGGGTGTTCTTAGGTATAAAAACCAAGGTAATGATGTATCTATGTCCACAAAATGTCATCATTCTGGGATGAGAGATCCATAACTGGAGGCCCCCCCCCCAAAAAAAGAATAGCTTTACTAACAGTGGTCTTTACCAATGTCACTAACAGTGGTGATTACCAATGCCACATCGCAGAAAGGAAGATTTAAGGGATCCCATTCTAGACAGTTAAGTGACACAAACAAGTAATACCTCAAACGACCAGTATTGGAACAATATAAACATAATGATTTTAGATATAAGTTACATACGTTCTATATGGATGAATGTGGACATGGAGAAACGGAATGTAAGAGTATGCCTTGAGATATATAGAGAATGGAATAAGTGTAGACTATGGGCCTGATTCAGACCCACTCGCGAGTGGCTGTCTGCTCGCAAGTGGGTCGATGTTTTTCACTGAGCATGCGCACGACGGAGGGAGCTCCGTCGTGCGCATGCGCCAGACGCGACGAGCGAAGGAAAGTCCTTCGCTCGTTGTGTCTGATCAAAGGGGGCGTGCTGTCGATGTTGATTGACAGCACGCCCCCTTTGGTGGGCGTGCCGGGGGTGTGCCTCCCTGACGGGGGCGTTCCTACGGGAACGCCTCCCGTCAGAAGCCGGCCCACTGACATCACTAGTGATGTCAGTGGGAGTGATTTTGGCTCTGATAGAGCCAAAATCACTCCGGAGCTTGCGGTTGAAAACCTCAACCGCAGGCTCCGGCTCGCAGTTTCGATGGTCGCGATGGTCACGACCATCGCGGCCATCAAAATGCACGCTCGTATAGGCTGTGGGTGGTGACCCATAGCTATACGAGTGTCCAGGAGGACGCTCCATTTTCATGGAGGGCGGCCCTCATTCAGAGCGTGCGCTCTGCTCAGAGCGTCCGGCTCTGAATGAGGGCCTATATCTTTATAACGACAAGTCTATATAGACTGAAGGCTATACATACAACATGTTCATATTATAATACATCAAGCATCTTATCCTCCAACAGATTATGTAGAAAACATGTTTTCGGACACATACTTTATTTGACTCATAAAGCATAATATGCAATATGCAACTAATTGGCCCTTAACTCAGGGGGTGATCCTGATCCGCACATATCTTCTCATCAAAGAGCGCAAACATGTGCACCTCTGCAAGTGCCATTACTGTATGTAACAATGTTAATAAAGCTAAAATGTTCAAAATAAAAAAAATACAGGGTAACTAAAAATTCTCCACGTTTTATCATTTAATTTACCGAGAATGATAATACTAAATTGAACAGATCAGTGCAAATGATTGCAATGCAATTAAGATTAAATCATAATATCTTAATTTGTCTTAATTTTAGATTCAGAATTTAATGATAAAATAAATTAATTACAGTTTAATACTCTCATTTACACTTCTTAGTAACCACAGTTTAATCTGTCACCTGACTGGACACTATTGGACACTATTTCACTATTATGTTTAGTAATTGGCACTCCAACAGCTCCCCCTGTGCGGGAGATGGGCAGACCTACAGTAGTGCCACAGAACCCGCTTGGGTACCAAGGGTGAGTATGGAAGCTGGGGCAGGACAGAGCGAGGGTGGGGAGAGGCAGCGAGGTCAGGGTGGAGCAGAGCGGGGGGGGGGCAATGAAGATCTACCTCTCTATCTATAGGTCACTTTAGTAGATGATGCCATATCCATGTTATGCATTCTAATAAATCTTTGGTGTCCCTGTAATACTCTTACTGTTTGCTGGAATGCTCTTGTATCAGACCTTGATTTGTACTCTGGCATCCTGTTTGTGATGCAAAGAACAATGTGGTGCTGTACCCCGGGTTTTGTAGTGGGCACAGATAACTTAGGTGTTGATGGTACCTTACAGCTGAGACAGCAGCTCCAACAGATCTTTCTTCTTCTTTGGCAATAACTCAACAAGCTTTATTCAACCCAGGCTAATGAGCTGCAGCATTTACTACATACAAACAGTAAAATTACATAACTTGGTACATAGAAGGGGAATAGAAGCCATACATATGACCAGGTCTGTAGAGAGCATGGCTGGGACCAGTTAATGGCAAGGGGGCATTTCCTAATGTAAGGAGGCATGTGCCACGCCCCCTGCAAAAAAAAGAAAACTATTACCTGCAGCATCACGTAGCAACTCCGCACGCTCCACAGGATGCAGCCCTTTTGCCCCTCAGTCAGGGGCAGTTCCGGGGGCTCTCTCCCCTCCTGTCTGGTGCAGGCAGAGGAGTCTGCTGCTGCACTCAGTGGCAGCAGCAGTCTCCATGTACACATTGAAGCCCAGAACACAGCAGTGTGTGCTGGGCGCTGCTGTTGCTGCTGACAGGAAGGAAGGGAGCAAGCCCAGACCTGGGTAATTAGTACCTACTCCTCCCCCATGCTGGGGCCCTGTGGAATTGCAGCATAAAGGATTTAGAAATTTCAGCAAGTTGTTTGCAATACAGTAGTGAATAGGCAATGTTTTGCAAAAGTTAAATTGGCTTCTTTATCTTTACTTCTACAGCACCTCTTGGGTTATAACTAGTATCAATGTAATTTCTCGGTTGTCTTAATATATTATACTTTAAACACACAAATTACCTTTGCAGAGCATAGATATACAGTAATAGCAACATGGATTATTATTCAGCAGAATTATAGATATACAGTAATAGCAACATGGATTATTACTCAGCCGAATTAGCAAAAAACTCAAAACTGTTCAGTGTTAAAGTACACACAAAGGCCCTGATTCAGAGCCGGATGCTCTGACAGAGCACTCGCTCTGAATCAGGGCCGTCACTCTGAATTTAAGAGCGGCCTCCTGGCCGCTCGCATAGCTGTGGGTGACCACCCACAGCTATAGCGAGCGGCCAAAATGATGGTCGGGATGGTCAAGACCATTGCGACCATCGGGCTTGCGATGAGACCCTTGTGGTAGGGTTTCATCTGCCGCAAGCCCTGGAGTGCTTTTGGCTCTATCAGACAGTGATGTCAGTGGGGCCGGCCCCAGATGGTAGGTGTTCCCCCGGCACGCCCACCAAAGGGGGCGTGCTGTCACTCACCATCGACAGCACGCCCCCTTTGGTGCAAGACCCATAACGACGGCTTGGCCGTCATTATTCGGGTCTCGCGCATGTGCACGATGGAGCCACCGCCGTTGTGCGCCTGCGCACTTGGCCAACGTCGACCCGCTTGCGAGCACTCAGTGCTTGCGAGCGGGTTTGAATCAGGCCCAAAGTTCTGTCAATGGAATACTCTGTCACTGGATGATTACTAACCTATAACATGCATATATTTATATTCCACAATTGGTAATAGCAATAATCTTAGAATCTAAAGCTGTTCTTTCCTGATTCCAGGGTGCAATAGCTTTGACTTTCCATTGATAAGGTACAATAAACACAGTTCCACTTGCAATATAAAACAATTATTTTCAGCCCTTCACAGTGCCAATAAATCAGCCCCAAAGTGTACTTTAACTCAGCTTAGGATTCACACAAAATGGCTGGTGCTTTTTCCACTGGTAAACTGATGCACTGTTTCTCTAATAGTTCAAACAAGATGATTATCATGATGTTTACTCAAACTCAGTCTTATTTATAAGGTAGTATTACACAATACAATACAATATAGCAGTTCTCAGTATCTCTCTGCAATTCTTAATATCTGTCAATAATTCTCGGTATCTCTTAATAGCTTGGTAACAGTACTAAGTAGCTTTCAAACAGTTCTCAGTAGCTCCTAAACAATTCTCAGGAGCACTGAAGCTCAGTAGGAATGTCTCCCTTTTACAGCTTTTTTACTCACTTACAGCCTCCATGGATCTCAACTGTGGCTCCCAGTGCTGACACACTATCTCTGGCTCTCAGTCTCAGCTAGCGCTTCTGCAGTTGTCATTTGTTGGGTTCCCAGTGGCTTCTGTCACCTCACTATTTCAGCGATAACATCTTGCCCAGTCTCTTTCCTAACAGTAGACCTGCTCACCCCGCTCTTCACTCTGCCCCTTGGCATCTCTCGGTCTTAACTGTGCATGTGCAACCACAAACTCACTGTTCTGTTGTTGGGTTGTCTCAGTTTTGGCAAGTAACAGTTCCACCTAGGTGGAGGAGAACAGTGGGGATCCTTTGGAGACTTTCCAGGAGTTCAGGAACTTTTGAACTTGTGCTTGGTTGTCTACTAATCTTTGTAGATAATACTATTTGGCGAGAGTCCATCTGTTTCCCTGCATATTATTTTAATGGAATTGTTTATATCTGAATTAAAACAAAGTTATACTATTGGGAGATGTCTTTTTCCATTTTATATTGTATCGTGGGATATGAATAGCATACACTGAGGAGGAAATGAAGCCTGTTGAGAAAAGATCCCATGGATTATTAATTTATGCTGTTTTGTCTACTTTATCTACAGTAGACCAAACTTTCTGGTATGAGTCCTAAATAACATAAAAGTGTGGGAATTGGAAGTCATTATCCATGCAATATTACACTATGGTATTTTTTCTCTTTATTTGAGTCTTTTAGGGTTTCACCAATTGAACTTTACAATTTAAAAGGATAAATTTAAGTATAGTGCCTGAAGATCTATTTGGTAAAATTATTTTGGTATTGTGTGAACTTGTTGATGAAGTGTGGGTGACACTCTTTACCTTAAGGTCACGGGCTGCTGGTCAGACGCATGGTTTGCTTTAACTACACTATAGAGAAGACTCCCTCTATTCTGTTAGTAGCCAGTATCTCTCATCTTTGGGCATTGGCACCAGTTGCACCTCCCTTGGTGCGGTCCTGGTTTGAATCATGGTAAACACATTCAGGGCCAGCTAGAGCTGCCATGAGCCTGGGTTCTGATGGAGGCATGGCCACATCCCCTAAAAAAACCAACATTTCCAGGTGCAGCTGGCCTCCTTACAGAGGGTGTTGATGGCTGCATTGGGGCTGGAGGGCACATTTGTCCCCCTCAGCAGCTGACCCAGACTGGGCCCTTTAAACAAGCTTGGTCCCAGGTTATTAGTCCCCCCTGCCACTTCAAGGTGCCCCTGAACACAATTTCTGGAGTTTTATATAACCTTAGTGATAATCAGGGCTGGATTAAGGTCTGTGGGGGCCCATGGGCAACAAACTTGTGGAGGGCTCTATATATTACCGTTACTTGTCACCCTAGGAAATTTTTTTTTTCTTTCTATTCACCTTAATGCCCCCAGTAGTAATGCCCCTCTTGCAATACCCACTGTAGTAGTGCCCCTTATGCAATGTCCCCAGTAGCAGTGCCCCTTATGCAGTACCCCTTATATAGTGCCCCCAGTAGTGGTCCCCCCTATACAGTGCCCCTTATATAGTGTCCCCAGTAGTGGCCCACCTATACAGTGCCCCCAGTAGTTCCCCTGATATAGTGCCCCAAGTAGTGATCCCCCCTATGCAGTGCCCCTTATATAGTGTCCCTAGTAGTAGTCCCCCCTGTACAGTGCCCCCAGTAGTAGTCCCCCCTATGTAGTGCCCCCAGTAGTTGTCCCCCCTATGCATTGCCTCCAGTAGTAGTCCCCCCTATGCATTGCCCCTAGTAGTACCCCCCTATACAGTGCCCACATGAAGTGGCCCCCCTATACAGTGACCCCTGTAGTGGCCCCTCTATACAGTGCCATTGACTCTTACACACACATACAAAAAACCCCCCAAAAAACAACTTATCTGAATCCCAGCTCCTGACATGACTGCCGCTGTCCGCTCCTAGGCCCTCATTCAAAGCCACTCGCTAGCGGCAGTATGCTCGTTCCGAGCGATGTTCGCACATCTGCGCATGCGTACGGTTTTTAGTACGCATGCGCGAACCAATCAGTGCGGCCGAAAATCATTTGTACTCAATATAGTGAGTGCCTGCTATTTTGAGTGACAGAATGAGGCGTATGTGGGTGGTAACAGGGGAAGGTGCTTGAAAACGGGGAGTGGAGATCCGTTCGCAGGCGTGCTTAAAGGTCAAAACGGGCGTTTTATGGGTGTGCATAATTAATAAAGCAGCGTCAATGACCACGTCACTTGTTTTTTTTTAACTCAGAACTGCTCGCAAAATAGCGGTTGAAAAAACCAACCACAAGAATAGCGAGCAGTTCATATCCTGTTCGATGTACTCGATTAATCGAATAAATAGCGGACATGACGTATGGTGCGAGCGGCCAGGGGGCGTTTTTAAGAAATAAAAGAGCGTATGTTTTGCTCGCTCGTTCAGACTTAGAGGTGTGAACAGACTGCAATGTGCGAACGGATCATTTGCATAGCCACCCCTTGTTTTTGAACGAACGAACGCAAATAGCGAACGGCTCTTAATGAGGGCCTTAGTCCAGGTCTGCTCTTCTCCTGCACCTTGGGAGAGATGTCATGATGTCTCTCCCATCACCCGCTGCAGGGGGAGCCAGAAGGCAGAGTTCATGAGTGAGTTCCAACCGTCTCCATCCGTTGCTGCAGCAGACTATGAGAGTCTGTCTGACTCATCGACTGCTATTACAAACACACAGTCGCCGCTGGTGGCTGTGTGTTTGTCACTCTGTAGTGTGGACTGTGCTCTCTGCAGTCTGCACTATAGTAGTGGTGGGTGCAGACAGCGAGCTACGGTAGTGGGGGGCCCCTCTGTGTGTGGGGGTCCAGGGACAACCGCCTCTTTTGCCCCCCCTTAATTTGGCCCTAGTGCTAATATATGTTTTGATTGTTCTGGAACAAGAGTTGCACAGTTGAAAAGTGCATGCCTGTAAGTTCTCAGTCAACAATGAAAAATTGCTAATTCAGTTAGAGCTATCACCTATTACTGCTAGTATTAGGTAGAGAAAGAAATTGCAACAGGATAACACCTTATAGCTGTCTTCCTAACATGCACTCAGCAGAAAGTGCAGCTTTATAAATGATATCTGTCAAATGTGTTACTATGGATATTACCATACACATTATGTAGAATGTTAAAATAATTTTTAATTGAATTGTCAGATAATTAAAATTTGTGGATAACAATAGAATAAGTCCAACCATATTTACTGCAGGTGTCTTTAATTGACTTATAACATGATTGAGAATGCTAGAATATTTTAATCTGAATTGGATAAATCACATTTTTTATTTAAATTTATTCTAAATGGGCAAGAAAGTTGAAGGCAGCATGTGTGAAGCGATGCTGTGACAGATTGGGTCTCTCCCACATTCTTAGGAAAGGGTTAACCTCCCTGTAGCCAGGGAGGAACCACACCCTTACCTCAAATAAGACCAGTTTAGGTATAAAAACATGGTAAATTGAGTTAGTCAGTCGAAATGTGAGGTAGAGATTGCACCTTCAGTAGCTCACTCTATGCTGGACAATCTGAACCATGTCTGTGCTGGGAATACTCTGCTCATTTGAACTGCTGTCTCATGTAAGCTGAATTATTGTTCCTGAACTGTGTATGCCATTACACTGACTCCAAAACCTGGAATAAAAAGCTTACTTGTTTGCATAATCTCAGTCTCCCATTGGTCAGCTGAATTTACCCGTTACATTGTGGTGTCAGAAGTGGGATGAAGTGGGTCCTGTGCCAGAGACCCTAAAGAGATCACCATGGAAGCTGTTTTGCAACAAATGGACTTTTTGAAACAGCAGCAAGCAATGGTAACTGCTCCAGTATTCCCCAAAATGTAGGCCTCAGATGATGTGGAGGCCTTTCTTACCACTTTTGAAAGGGTTGCTACCTTGCTAGCATGGCCCAAAGATTCCTGGGCCTATATGGATGCCCCTCTGCTAATGGGGGAGGCCCAAGTTGCATACGCCACTCTCTCCCTAAAAGATGCAAAATATATGACCAAGTGAAGGCTGCCAAAGTGGATTGGTTTGGCCTCTATCCAAAAGTGTACCGACGGAAATTCAGGTCTGTGCCCTATAATCTTGATGGAAGGCCATGCGACCTGGCCCAGAAACTGTACGACCTTGCAGTTAAATGGCTGCAGCTGGACCTAAATAATTCCACCCGGCTGGTAGAGTTGGTCACTCTCGAACAGTTTGTTGCACTTCTCCCAGCCAAAGTTGCTCGGTTGGTCCAAGTTGTGAATTTGGATTCCGCTGTCCGGCTAGTGGAAAATGCCTTGCTGGTGCAAAATGGTATGGAGAACCTTTCTTCTTTAATTATGCTGGAGTCTCACTGTCTGTCTCCACAGTGGGTATTGTCTCGGGATAAGGTGCCCCCAGGTATGGATTCAGATAGGCACCAGTGACCCTCGCAGATGATGGATCTGGGGAATTGAGGCCCACAACTTCACCCTTCTTTTCACATAAAGAGGGTGTTTAGCCAAGAAGTCATTCTATGCGGAAAGGTGATGGCCGCCCATTTTATAGAAGATGGAGGTCCAGAGTTGAGGACTTCCACAATAACTCCAGCTCAAGTGTGTTCATCATGTGGCCAAGATGGGCATCAAGAATGGGCATGTCCACAGAGTGATTGCTCTTTTTCTGGTGTCTTTACAGCTATAGAAACCTGCCCTCTTCCACCTGGAATACAGGTACGTGTTCATGTCAGTAATAGACTGGTCGAGGGCTTGGTGGACTTTGGCTCTGCTACTACACTGATACTAAGGGATTTGTTGACCCCAGAGTTGTTGTTGCCCCATGAACTAGGCCACATCTGTTGTGTGCATGGAGATGTTCAGGCATTTCCTGTTGCCATGCTCCCTTTGATAATCAGGGAAAAGACTGCCAAACTACGTGTAGGTGTGTGTCCTTGGTTAACAGCCCCTGTGCTAATAGGTTATGACAGGCCTCACTTCTGGGCTCTTGTTGTGCTGAAGGAAGAGCTGCCTGCAGCAATCCTTGGAGAGACATTTCCCTTTTCCCCTGATTTGTTTCTGTCTTGGTCACAGAGACTGGCTTGCTCATGATGTTTTGTTGGGAAAAAAGGTCTCTTCCCATTATGCTACTGCTCGCATTGTGCCTGTAAATGCTGATTTTCCTGTTCATGTCAATGTATCTGATAATTCTGATGAACCTGTCATTACTAATGTGCCTATGAATGCTGATGTACATGGTAATGCTGAGAGGTCTAGGAACACTTGCTTGCTAGATGCGTACGCTCGCACCCAGCATATGCAAATCCAGCAAAGGCAGGTGATCGCACAGCAAGGCATTAGCACACCCACTATGTCCTGGTGTGCAATTGCGGTGTGTATGCAAATGCCCACCAGCCTGTCTTAAGATACCCACTAATGCACGTCATCTTCAGGAAGTGTATGCAGCCATCGGTAGCATCGAGTACCATCGGATGCGATCGCAGTGCTTGTGGTTGACCATACCCTGCCTCAAGCACTGATAGTGCTTCAGTGTGAAAACCAAGCAAGTGACGTGTACTATGTTAATTATGCATGGCATTTAAATGGTGTTGAGTTGCTCAGACATGCCTGTGTTTGCACCTCCACTCCCCTGTTTCCGTAGACCAACCGGTTACCACTCACAAATGGCTTGTCCTGTCGCTCAGTCTAGCGAGCTGTTTATGCGCAGCAAGTGAATGCTTCCCAATCACCTGGACTAGTTTGCGCATGTGCACTGCAATGCTTACTAATGCACACATTGCGAACCATTGGCAGCTATGAGCGAATGCAGCCTAGTGAGTGGGCCCACTGTGTCTAACAGCCCGCCTACTCCTCATAGGGAGGGGAATAATTCTGAGGTTCAATGAAGTTGTATTAATTAAGAAGTCTTAACATTTCCCCTTGCGCCTCAGCCTGATTTAAGAAAGGCCCAAAAGGAAGATCCTGCTTTAAAAAGGGCCTTTGAGCAGTTTCTTCAGTGGATGGTCTCCTCTTGTCACATGTAACAGAAATAAAATATCCCCATTTTGTGTTGCTTAGAGAGGTTTTTTATCGACTAGACAAGCACAAACGGGGGAGGTGATATGACAATTGGTGGTCCCGGGCCCTTTCAGAAAGCAGGTTCAGGTTTCAGCCTATGCAGTTCTGGGGTGATCATTTTGGACACTACAAGACAGTGGAGAGAATAACCTCTTGGTTCTATTGGCCAGGTGTTTATGCTGAGGTCTCACATTACTGTTCCGATTATTCGGAGTGTCAAAAGATAATAGTAAACCAACTGTCTCCTGCTCCGCTGCTCCCTCTCCCAATTGTAGGGGTTCCCTTTGAAAAAATAGGGGTTGATTTAGTGTGTCCGATTGAACCACCATCTAAAGGCTATAAATTAATTTTAGTTGTGGTTAACTATGCCACCTGTTATCCGGAGGCATTTCCCTTAAGAGTCCCTATAGCCAAACAGGTAGCAAGTAAATTATTAGAGCTGTTTTCCAGGGTTGGATTACCTAAAGAAATTCTTACTGACCAAGGGACAAACTTTATGTCTAAGTTAATGCAGGGGATGTTAAAGTTGTTAAAAATTAAATCTGTCAGAACCTCAGTATATCATCCCCAAACGAATGGCTTAGTTGAAAGATTTAACCGTACACTCAAGTCTATGTTAAAGAAGTTTATAGAGACAGAAAAAAGGTGGGATAAGCATCTACCCTATTTGTTATTTGCAATCAGAGAAGTGCCCCAGGTTTCTACTGGTTTTGCCCCTTTTGAGCTTCTTTATGGGAGGAAGCCACGTGGTGCTCTCAACCTTCTGCGGGAAGCATGGGAAGAACAACCAATAGAGGGCAAAAACACTCTTCAATATGTGGTCCAGATGCGTACTAGGTCAATTGGCCCAGGAAATTTTGGTAAATGCACAGGAGGCTCAAAATCTTTTCTATAACCGTAATACTCAAACTCAAGTTTTTTCACCTTGGGATAAAGTCCTTTTGTTGTTAGTGGCAAGGGCCATTTGAAGTAATTAAAAAGGTTGGCAAAGTAAATTATGAAGTCTCTGAACCTGACTCCCGTAGAGGTAGGCAGATTTACCATGTTAACCTATTGAAAGCATGGAAGGATCAAGAGGTGTTTTTTGTAGAACCTGGTAATGGCCATAGTGACATTGGTCCACAGATTCCTTAGTTTGATGAGGTCTCTCCACCCCTTGAACCTTTGAATTCAGACAAGACGAAGCCTTTCTTGGGAAACCTTTATTAATGTAAAATAATTGTGAAGTCCAATTAGCTTCCTTGGACTTCCAAAGTCCAAAAGATTTATTTGCACAAAGAAATAAAAACAGTACCACCCCTTACAATGCACATGTATGGTTGTCACCAACACAAGGCTTCAATTCTGAATGCACTGACTTCCAAAGGTCACTGCAGTACAATTTAAAGGTTAAAATTCAAATAGGGAATAAAATCATTGGGTCCAGGCAGGCATCTGTGTATACTCGATGTTGGATAGGTCAGGATCTTCTCCTTTGTGTGTGCGGCCAGATCTTCATTAAGCCTGAGAGCCCCGCCGATGACTATCTATGCTGGATTTCCTTATCATGGGTGAGGGGAAATATTGAGTTTCAGGGGCAGCACATTACATTGTTTAACTGCAAATAAAGGGATCCAGAACATTAAATCAATAATATTACATTTATATTTGCAGCAGAGATGTAGTATTTATCTATAAAACAATACATATCAAATGCTGATTAAAATAAGACTAAACATCAATATACAGTTTTAAAAATGTAATAAAATTAGGAAATTAGACTTATAATAAAAGTAATATTTATAATAATGTACAGAAAGTGTTGTTTTTTTATTGTACTTCATTCAGTTTTAATATTTGACTTTGACACCTTGAATTCTCAGATGTTTATTTCTGATAAACCAGGGAGGACCAATTTAGTCTTACATGACATTGTAACCCCACCTGGCATAGTAGTTCAACAAAGACCCTATAGGCTTCCAAAGGAAAAACAAGAGCAGGTAATTAAAGAAATACAAGAAATGTTGAAGTTAGGGGTAATTGAGGAGTTGTCTAGTGACTGGTGTAGCCCCATTGTCTTAGTCCCGAAACTAAATGGTTCCACAAGATTCTGCATAGTCTTCTGCAAAGTTAATGCAGTGTCCAAATTTGATGCCTACCCAATGCCAAGAGTCAATTACCTGCTTTATAGGTTATGGTTTGACCAGATATATTTGTACCCTTGATATTACGAAGGGAAATTGGCAAATTGAGCTGACATAGGCATTAAGCTAGGAAGAAAACCGATTTTTCTACTCCATTGGGCCTCTTTCAGTGGAAAACAATGCATTTTGGCTTGCATGGTACCACAGCCTCTTTTCAGAGGCTAATGGACCGTGTGCTTTGTCCTCATCAGAATTATGCTGCAGCATACTTGGACGATATTGTCAGCATTGGAATGCCCATGTTATTAGGTTTAGGGCTGTTCTTGAGTCTTTGAGAGAGGCAGGTTGAACTGCTAATTTGAAGAATGTGTTCTAGGTAAAAATGAAACCAAGTACTTACGGTATGTGGTGGACAGTGGGTGTCTGAAGCTCCTTGTGAGTAAGATACAGGCACTAGCTGATGCCCCAGTTCCGACTACCAAGAAAGAGTTAAGGTCCTTCTTGGGTTTGGCAGGCTATTACAGGAGGTTTTTAGCCTCAATTTTCTACCTTAGCGGCTCCCTTAACAGATCGTTTGAAAAATTCTGCTCCAAATAAACTGCCTTCACCAATATTAAACATCTTTTGTTTAAAGGCCCGGTTTTAAAGTCTCCAGATATTACCAAACCTTTTGTCGTACAAACAGATGCCTCAGATGTGGATTTAGGGGCAGTTTTGTGTCAGGAGTTTGATGGCATTGAACACCCTATTCTGTATCTTAGTAGAAAGTTGTTCCCACAAGAGACTTGGTATTCTGTAAAAGAAAAAGAATGCCTTGCCATACAATGGGCACTTGAGTCATTGAGACATTGGGCCTCATTCAGACCCGCTCGCAAGCACCTATACGCTCGCAAGTGGGTCGATGGTGGGACATGGGGCAATTCTCTCACTCCGGGACTCGCTAAAAAAGGGGCGGCTGTCAATGTCGATCGACAGCTTGCCCCATTTTGTAGGCATGGTGAGGGGGGTGGCCAGACAAACGGAGGCATTACTGAAGGAATGCCTGCCATTTGTAGGCGGCCCTACTGACATCATCAGTGATGTCAGTAGGGAGCTTCCTGCTCTGTTAGAGCAGGAAGCTGCCTGGGGCTTGTGGTAGATGAGGCCCTACCGGAAGGGTCTCGTCGCAAGCCCTGATGGTCGCGATGGTCTCGACCATCGCGACCATCACCTAGTCACTTGCTAAAGCTGTGGGTGGTAACCCACAGCTTAGTGAGCAGCCAGGAGGCCACCTTTCAAAAGAACAGTGGCAGCCCTCATTCAGAGCGAGCGCTCGCATTTTGCGAGCGGTTCTGAATGAGGTCCATTATCTTTTGGGGCCAGGTTTACTGTGGTTATTGATCATGCACCGTTAAAATGGTTACAGTCTATGAAAAATTCTAACACAAGACTGACAAGGTGGTACCTAGGTCTCCAGCTTTTTTATTTTGAAGTCCGGCACAGAACAGGACATCGACATATGAATGCAGATTTTATTTGTCCTGCACTGGGCTGGAAAGTTGGGCTTCTGCCGCGGGTGATTTAGGCTCGCCCTTTAACGGGGGAGGTATGTGACAGAGTGGGTCTCTCAAACATTCTGAGGAAAGGGTTATCCTCCCTGTAGCCAGGGAGGAACCACACCCTTACCTCAATCAAACGTGGTAAATTTAGTTAGTCAGTGGACATGTGAGGGAGAGGTTGCACCTTTAGTAGCTCTCTCTATGCTGGACAATCTGAATCATGACTGTGCTGGGAATACTCTGCTCATGTGAACTACTGTCTCATGTAAGCTGAATTATTTTTCCTAAACTGTGTTTGCCTTATGTAAGAAGTCATTACACTGGCTCTGCCTTTTCAAGCCTGGAATAAAAAGCTTACCTGTTTGCATCATCTCGGTCTCCCATTGGTCGTTTGAACTTACCCTCTACATATGCAATTTAAAAAAAAGCTTTGAAATTCAGAATAAAACATACAGTAACATTGTATGCATTATAAAATGTATCTAATAATATGTAAAGGCAATAGGTATGAAACATTAATATACAGTAATTGGACATCTTAAAGCTGCCAAATATCTATAAGAGCCCACAGGGAGGAGCTGTTAGAGCATCTCTAGAAAGAAATAGTTAATTGGGTAACTCCAGTAAATGTTACCATTGAATATACTGCCCAAATGGAAGCAGAAATGATGTTAGAAGACATCACACACATCTTGATTACCACATGTTATCTTTTTAAATGTATTTTAACCGATGTGAATTACCACTTGGCCATAAAACTATTGTATAAAATAATGCACAGGTAACACCTCCAATTATAATTATCTGTGAGGCACAAAGCAAGACAACAGCACCTTCTCCTCCCAGGATTTAAAGAAACATTGATCGTCTATATAATAAGTGAGAGAGTGTGTCTGTTTGTCTGTTTGTCTTTTATGCACGGCCTGAGTTTTGGACCTAGCAACACCAAATTTGGTATGGTGATGTAGTTTGACCAGGATTAAGTAGTTTGACCAGGAGGGAGGGTTAGGGTTAGGCACCAAGGGGAGGGTTAGGGTGAAGATTAGGGTTAGAAAACAAAAAAAAACATGTCGACCATTTTTTGTCTACCTTTTTCATGTCTACCTTTTGACCCTGTTGACCATTTGTACATGTCGATCTTCTTACATGTCGACCTTTAGTGTGTCGACATTTTGTCCCTGTCGACCTATTGACTGTCTAACTTCTGGTGTCTATCTAGACATTGTCTTTCTTTTTACTGTAGATCTTTCAATCCACACCCGGCAAACAGTGGGGTCATTTTCAGGATCAATGGAATGAGGTTATATGCGATGACAATGTAAACAAATAAATGCTGCAGGTGTACTTCATGGTCCAGTCTCTCAACGGGGAACGTCGGGTATCCCAGCTAGTTACAAATAAAATCATTTAAAAGAAAAAACAACAACTCAAGTTTGTGTGACTTTGTGATGAAGACTGAGAGCTGGATAAACCAAATAACATCAACTATTAACTTTCCAGCTGGACATGGCTAATGTGGTGACAGAAAAGTTAGAAATTGTAATTATCTTCTTGTCTGATATTCTGCTATCAAGTTAAAATAGTAATATTTAATAAAAGCAAAGGATGAGAATGACAGCACCTCTGCAATTTATTACATAACTGTGACACAAATGACAGACAGATAAATGGAAATATATCTAGCCAAAATGTAAAAGTATAACTTTTTGACACATTGTTTAAAAAAAGTCTGCTTAGAGAACAGCTTCTTCAGCTTGTTCATGTTGTAAAATGTAGGTCTACAGCACTAAATTAGGTCAACTTCAGAAAACTATGAATTGTCCTCATTCAATACAATATGCAGATATATAATTTTATTTATTCTTTTTTTCAAAAAAAGATTCACAATCCTGAAGCAAAATACTTGAATAATAATAATAATAATAATAATAATAATAATTGTATTTATATAAAAGCAGCAATTTATTGCTGCTGTCAATTTTCCTTCCCCTTTATTATTAAAAGATGCTTTTCCACCTAACACAGAGTGTTAACTGATGGCTGTATAAAGCAAAACAGGTTTAAACTAGGGATGTGCAGGCTCGGATAGGGTCGAATTTTCCCGCCAAGTTCGGATTTTTGCCGCCAAAAATCAGGTCTCAGAAAGAGGCAAAACGTCATCTTTCATGGACAAACATAATCTTCCATGGACAAAAGCCTATGGAAGATGATGTTTGTCCATGAAAGATGACATTTTGCCTCTTTCTGAAACCCGATTTTTGGCGGGAAAGATCCGAACTTATTGGGAAAATTCGAACCTCTCCGAGCCTGCACATCTCTAGTTTAAACTCTTTGGAATTGTATGGGATTTGGAGTTTAGACAAGATTACTGTTATGGGTCCTACTAGTTTGATGATTTAACCTATGGAGTTTAGTGGGAGTGACTTCAGGCTAGATTATTAAGTGGTTTATTGTTAGTTGATCTGCATCTTGTTCCTGGAATCCCCCCCTACTTACCCCCACCCCCCCTCTGCTTTTTAATAATATTTCCTGTTTTATGCCTGTTGCTGTTTTGTTAACTTTTCCATTTCAGATGAGTCCCAGTTTATGGAAAGCTATGCAGTCAGAAGTTATATTTGGCATTTGTGTCGGTCTGGAACACTCCCAGCATTAAGATCTAGATTTGACTGTGACATCACCCTAGTGGGAGGTCCTAGCGTGGGGTTCAATGCTGTGCTAAAGAAGGGGATGTGAGTCTGTGACTGGGCTGTGCAATCACTTACTGATTGGTTATTGGTTATTTGAATTACATTGATGCTTGCTTTGTCTTGCCACCATATGAATTATTAATTAAAGCTGTGACCTTTGATACCATTTACTGTTGGTATTTTTATTGGTTAGGTTTGTTGGGTAATGGGGCCCATACATTAGCAATCAGAAAAAAATTATTAAACTATTCTGCGTTCTGTCCTTGATTTCACAATTCTCCCACCCAGGGGCATCTTTAGAGAGGAGGGGGCCCGTGTGCATCCCGGGCCCCTCCTCTCACTCCGGCAGCTGACTGACATGGCTGGCTGGCCACCGCAGAATCAGTAGACTTTGGGCACTAGAGTGTGCCCAGAGTCTACTGCTCATGCGCGGATCAGCGATTTCCTCAGAGCGCATGCGCAAAATGCCAGAAAAATTGCCACGCTCGCCATTTTCCAGCATTTTGAGCAGCTCTTTGAGACCCGATGCGGGACCTCGGAGAGGTAAGTTTTAGATACTATGGGTGCAGGGTGTGCGGTTTGGGCCCCCTGTACTCGGAAGCCCATGTGCACCGCACACCCTGCACCCATTATAGATACGCCCTTGCTTCCACCTGCCAATCACAGCCCATACATTACAGCTAGTTTTCAGTGATGTGAAGATAATTTTCCAGCAAAAAACAGATCTGCTAATAATAAAAAACTCATTTTACAAGTAATGGTCAGCAAATCGGCTTATTGTTACCATACACTAGCAATCTACAGCCTCAATATGTTGGTAAAATCCAAAATGTTGGACAACCTGATTTACATAGTCTTATCACTTTTTGGACGGAATCGGCAATCAGTGAACCCCATACAATGCAGACATTTTTACTTAATAATTTGCAAAACAGGCAATTGCTCCAATTGAATGCTAATGTATGGGCCCCTTAATCTGTGATAAAATAAATTTCACATACTGTAAACCCTAAGATACAATATGTACCTGGCAGTAATATTGTAATTATTCTTACTATTCAGTGTATATAACACTGCTCATTTACAAAGTGCATACTGAAACAAAGGTAAATATGGCCCTATGAATGAGACCATGCTCTCTAAAGTTAAGAGATATACAGTAGGTAATAAGAGATAGTAAATGTGGGCTGTCTTAGCTGCACATTAAATGACACTGTTAGTTAGAAAAAGACAATAATTGGTGACAGAGGACACAAAGCTATACGGAATTGTGTAAACTTTTAAAAGGTAAGTTCTGAGAAATGGCATTAAGGTTGAGAAATATAAAGAGAGTCTGGCAGAGTAGGACAGTGTAAGGTGCAGCACTAGAGAAGTCCTGCAGACACATACTGTATTGGTCATTTATGAGGGACTGGCACAATGCAGATGTGTTCCTTTTCTTTTCCTTCTAGGGCATCTGTTTTTACACCAGATCAATATATTTTCGAATGGTTTCAATTGCAAGAACCCTTCATGGCAGTGTACAAACAAGTATATAATTTACTATCAGTTGGAGTACCGCAAGGCTCTGTCTTAGGTCCTCTGCTATTCTCAATCTATACCACCTATCTTGGCAAACTAATATGCTCTTTTGGATTTTAGTACCATCTTTATGCAGATGATACTCAAATCTACCTATCCTCCCCAGATTTATCACCATCTGTATTGGTCCGTGTAACTGAATGTCTTTCTGCCATTTCATCTTGGATGTCATCTCACCACATCAAACTTAATATTTCTAAAACAGAATTAATTATATTTCCATCGGCCAATAACAGTTACCTGATCTCTTTATCACTGTTGATAACTCGACAATCCATCCTGCCCCACAAGCTCGCTGCCTTGGTGTCATCCTTCACTCTGAACTGTCCCTTGTTCCCCACATTCAATCTGTCTCAAAATCATGTTACATACATCTAAAAAACATATCCAAAATTCGACAATATCTCACACAAGACACTGCAAAAACTATAATCCATGCACTCATTATTTCCCGCATTGACTATTGCAATAGTCTCCTTAACGGTCTTCCCAAAAACAGGCTCTCGCCATTACAATCCATTATGAATGCAGCTGCAAGACTGATCTTCCTCACCAAACGTTCATCGTCTGCTGCCACGCTCTGTCAGTCCCTTCATTGGTTGCCAGTTTTCTACCATATTCAATACAAAATACTTTTACTTACGCATAAGGCTATTAACCAAACCACTCCAACATACATCTCTTCACTCATCTCAAAATATCTCCCAACCCGACCTCTTCGTTCAGCACAAGATCTGCGTCTCTCATCCCCACCCATTACTTGCTCCCATTCACGGATACAGGACTTTTTTTGGGCTGCACCCGCTCTATGGAATGCCTTACCACGCACAATAAGACTTTCCTCTAGTCTGCAATCCTTCAAGCGTTCCCTGAAAACTCACCTCTTCAGGCAAGCTTATCAGATTCCAGAACCGCCCACATACCCTTCATAGCTTCCATATCTAATTGCATCCCCTTTCACAGTCCACACATAACCTCAACATTGTCTTTCTTTCACATCCTCCTGACATTTGGCCAACATTCCTGTGTGACTGGATCATGCAGCCCACCAAGAAACTCTGCATTCTGGCTAGACCAAAATGCAATCTACAGCACCTATCCTTGTGTATCAATGGCTATTTCACTATAGATTGTAAGCTTGCGAGCAGGGTCTTCCTATCTATATATCTGTCTGTTATCACCCAGTTTTGTTCTATTAATGTTTCCAATTGTAAAGCGCAACGGAATATACTGCGCTATATAAGAAACTGTTAAGCAATAAATAATCAGAATTTTATAGCTACAACCTAGGACAGTGTTTCCCAAACTCATTCCTCAGGGAGCCCTAACAGTGCATGGTTTCCATATTTCCTAGTTGGTGCACAGGTGTTTTCATTACTGGCTAACACATTTTAAAAGATCCACAGGTGGAGCTAATTGTTTCACTTGTGATTCTGTGAGGAGACCTAGAAAACATGCAGTGTTAGGGGACCTGAGGAATGAGTTTGGGAAACACTGACCTAGGATATTGTGAGCCATCTTGTATTTACACAAGGTGTTTATGAATTTAAAAAGAAGAGTTAGGACTATACAATATACAGTAGGTATCTCTGACTGGAGAGTGCATACACTTCAAAATTAAAATTATTTTTTTAGTACTGTGTATCTCTAGACTTGCCTGAGGTAGTGTAAAAATTGAATAGTTGGCAGCCTTTGCTTGACAGTGATAAGTTTAAACTTGCTTGGAATGTTTCCAGAATATACAAATTATTTCTACTACTTGTACTTATGCTACAAAATCCCAAGTCACAATTTACAGGCTGAATAAAAAGACAGTATGCCATTCTGCTAATATGTATCACAAATAATGAGGAGAGTTAAACTGTATTACTTAATTAAATCACAGTCCTCTGTTACCAATATCTGTTACCGTTATCATTACATATGTCCACGGTGTCACTTAAAATGTTTCATTTTTTTATCTGGTAAACTACTACTCTATTTAGCCTAATGTATACCTTAATTTAATAATGAGAGACAGGGTACATCAAGTCTTCATTACATATTTCACTTTTGTGTATTTGAAGTTTTACTACATTGGTCGACATGGTCAGCTAGGAACAACCACCATTTGCCCAACCCTCTCCTACCATCGGCTGTTGCAAGCTTATATACTACTGCAGATGCCACCATTTTGACCCACAGATCTGTATTGTTCCCTGTAAAACTAGGCTTAATTATACAAAAATAGGCTCATGATATCACAAAACATTTTTTTTCAGCAATTTTACAATTTTGCAGTTTTCATATGACCCTTATTGATGAATGTTCTCAAACAGCTGTATGTGTAGCAGACAACCTGGAAATAAGATTTACAATCTTATATTAACTGTTTTGCAATTACAATTAAGAAATATTTTAAAAGAAACAATCATAAAAGTGTATATAAACATAAACTAGAGATGTCCGCAGACCCCCGTATTTTGGTTCTAAATCATTATTGTGTTTTGATTTTGACAAAACCATCCTCTAGTGTTTTGGCAATGGAACTGGATTTCTTTAAAAATGTATTCAAAAAAGTTAAAATCATGCAATTTGGACATATTTTTTGTCCCTACAGTATTATTAACATCAATAACATTCATTTACAGTAAATTTTGGCCAAGGGCTGCAGATAGCTGGCTGGCTAAACTAAGCAACAGAGCAGTAGCACAAATTTTTGGAAGTTTAAAAGAATATAGTACATCTATGAAAACTGTGTCACAGCAGTGGCAGACAGGATGGCAGTTTAATAAACTGTATTTCCCTATAGAATGTTTTCATTAATCAAGAATTTATAGCCTAAAAGTTAAATCCTAGATAAAAAAATATAATATATTATCAACACACTTCTCCAAACAACAAATTGCAGGCCTGAGGTCAGTACAGATGAATGGAGATGGAGTAACAGGCTAGTAATCTTTACACCAATACAACAAAGTGGGCAAATCTCATAAAGAAAAGTGGTGCACAATGCAATTGTCCTTGAGCCCTCCTTCTCACCTATATGTTTAACAAACCAAGCACTTCAGTGACAGGGATTGCTACATTTGTGACTGAAGTGCTTGGTTTGTGTGGGCCCCTACAAAAGAAAACATTTTGGTGGTTTGGTTAAACCAAGATACCAATGGGCTTAAAGCTAAAAGTGTTAATAATCCTCAAAGTTAAAGATGTCATCATCTTTATCATCATCCTCATCTCTGTTGTTAAAATCATCATGCAATATTAGCTTATCCCTAATGGAATCCACCGTTAGTGTCTCTGTAATTGGCAGCAAAGGTATTCATCATGGAATTTGCATTTCATCTTAATGAACATCAGCTTTTTCACATGTTTTGGAAGTAGCATCCTACATCGATCGCTCACAACATTCCCTGCATTCTTTCCGAGTACAATCTGGAGGTACAGTAATATACGCTGCCTCTCAAAAACACACAGTATTTTCTTAAAATATCTAAATTGAATTAAAAAATACTTGAGATGTTTTTTAAACCACAACAAAATGTCTTTTTTGCTCTTCTATTATTTTGGGGTGTAGCTGACAGGGACTCCATACCTAGTAAGTACAGTAATATACGGTGTCTCTCAAAAACACACAATCTTTCCTTGAAATACAAATGCTTCCACTTACATTGTTGCTGATCACGCTACGAACGTGCGCTTGTATCACACCATGCAGCTGCATACACTATGGCATGTTATGGTGTGCACTGCAATTGCACCATGCACTGCTATGGGGTCGCGGGTGTGCGACTCGCTCCATGCGTAGCACGATTTACCGCACAAGCAGCAAAGATGTAACTGGGCCTATCTGTATGATCTATATTGAATTATAAGTCTTGAGATTTTTTATAAAACAGGAAAAGAAAGATGTCTTCTTTGGGTTGCAGCTGACTCAGACAGAGCATGGTATGTTTTGGTGAGCTAAGCTTGAAATCACACTATCTCTGCCCTCCTACACAATATATATATGTACTGCAGTGTAGATAGATATCCTTGTGAAAAACAATTCTAATGCTGGCCATACACGCTGCAATTATCGAGACGATCCACCCGATATCGGCGGATCGCCGCGATAATTGTAGCCTGGGGGGGCAACCGAGGGTTAAATATTGCTCGGTCGGGCATGCTGGATTGTCCAGCATGCCCGTCCGATGCGATATTTACCTGGTAACTGTCGGCCGCATCGGGCAGTGTATGCCCAGCACGGCCGACAGACAGACATTTCCTTTGTTCCTTCCTATGGAAGGAACAGGGAAATGTCTCCTCCTCCGGGGGCGGAGCGCAGATGTCGGGCTATACACTGTGAGATTTCTCTCACAGTGTATGCCGCGGACATCTGCGGCTGGCAGCCGGCCAGATAAAATGTCTGTCGGTCTGACAGACATTTTATCTTGCCGTGTATGCCCAGCATAAGCAAGTGTAGCTCACTTCCAGTAACTTCTAACAAACATTCACAAGACCATGTTTGCACTGGATTGTAGGTGCTGCTAGTGTCTGACAAACAAACACACAGTGAGAGCAGCCTATTTGCAGATTGCAGGCGCTAACTAGTATCTGATAAACAAACATACAGTACACAGTGACAAAGATATCTGCAGTCTTTTACACCCTTTCCACCCACTCCATTTACCTACAACTTTCTCTAATGGCATCACTAATGGCATCTATTAAAGCACAACTACAGCCCACAATCTCTCCATAAGGGACACTTATATGCAAACCAAAACACGTAAGATTCTAACTTTTCGGGAAAATTATGCTTTTCCTCGTTTTGAGAACCGTACTTGGCTGGAAGAGCAGAGCCACAACTCGGTTCTACTTGGAAACCCCACATTTGGATGTGTTGGGATTTCTGCAAAACCAAACCGCTCATCTATAACATAAGCACAGATTTTTTAAAAACTTTTATTTACACAAATGGATAACATGTAGAGATAGGTTATCATTAGGCGAACCTAGGGCCCCGTGACAATTAGGCACCTAAATCACTAAATGAGTGACATAAATTCCTGTGATGCCCCAACACGGAGCACTGCCTGCTATCATAAAGGAGAAGTAGCCAGCAATATCTTACATGTGAAGCTGTAGAATGCTGCTCCTTAATGTCAGCTTTAAGATGGCAGTGACATCATAGTTAAGAGCCATTTTACAGTTTGCTTCCTTTCCTTCATATTCCTATTCTCTAAACTGTATGCTCTCACAGGCAGGGCTCTCGGTGCATTTGTTTCACCTCATGCATTATCCTGGTCTCCATTGCACCTCCACTCACTCAGCAGCTCTGATCCTGTCTGTATGCTCTCCCAGGGTATTGAGTCACTGACTGATGTTGTTTTCTGTCACTAAGTTGTCTAGAAATCTCTCATGTACTTTCTATTTGTACTTAATGCAGGGTTTGTCTGTTTTATTGTAAATTACGGTGTACGGTGCTACAGATACTTTGTGGTACTATATAAATAAATAAATAACTAAATATAATAATAATAATAATAATAATAATAATAATACTACCAACTATCTATGGACCAATTAGTAGATCATAGGACAGCAAGGCAGATTTCACAAATAGTTTGGCAAATTAAACTATATGTACTTTGCTTAACAGAAAATAGAATAATTTTCAGCAGTATTACAGCAGAGATGAGGAACCTCAGGCCCGGGGGCCGTATAAGGCCCCGGAATCATTTGGTCAGGTCCTCAGAGCTTTATTCTGCTAGCCTAGAATGGCACCCTGCAGCCAGAATCTATGCAGTATTGCCACCTGGAGCGTCCTTAGGAAGCTTCAGATAGTCACACCGCTGCCCTTTCAGCTCCCCGGAGCATCCACAGGATGCTCTGGGCATTGCTATAATCATCGGCGATTGTGGCCCTGCCCCCGTCTGACATCACACGGAGGTGTCATGGCCTGCACCGGCCCCGCAAATAATATTTTATAAATCAAAATGGCCCCCAGCAGAAAAAAGATTCCCCACCCCTGTATTACAGTTACAGCCTTTGTTGACATTGATTTTCAGTTATATTGTTTCAGAAAGTGGGTAATATTATATTGTGCACAAGTGTGAGGTTCTGGTTTTGTTGTGGGCCCAGGGTGGTAATAGGAGCAGACACTGAAGCAGCTTTAAAAATAAATGTGGAGTGTTTAATGAGTGGCTTAACAGACATGAATGTGGCAAAACAAAAGTTCAGGTATAGCACTAAAGTGCACTTGGGAACTGTAGTGAGGCAATGGGAAAAAGTCCAAGTAGTGATAACAGAAGGCAGTCCAGTATTCCAGGTTTTGAGAGGCTGAAGTGAATTGCAGGCTGAGGAAAATAATGTCCAGAGAATTGCAAGGTGCAGGGTAACAGCTGACACAGGTATTCAGGCAAGGGAGAGGCAAAGGAGGAGGCAGGAGAATCCAGCGGGCTGGAACAGGCAGGGTGAAGCAGGCTAGGTAATGATCCCAACAGACAGGTGAACAAGCACAGGAACTCTCTCTCAGCTCTCGCTGAGAAACACGTTGCACTGGCAATGAAAGGAAGCTCTGCACTCCCTTAAATACCCAGTGCCGCACTGTGACAGAATAGAGAGAGCATGTGACACACCAGGATAGGGCAACTAGGTCACATGTCCAGAGGCAAGATGGCGGCGCCCATGCCAGAATGGAACGGAAACACCACCAGGCCTAACCAGACCAGAGTGACAGTATGCCCGCACAGGACTACGCGCAGCCAATGCACCCCGCCAGACACTAGCGCCACTGCCAGATGCTCCTCGCCATAGCATCCTCACAGGTATTACCTGCCGGCCGGCATGCCGAGAAACCCTGGTCGTGACAACAAGGAATGATTGCAAAAATGTTTGCTCTGATTGTATTTTTGCTCTGTTTTGTGAAAATGTGATGTTTAAACAAGTAAATTATGTAAAAAAACAAAAAAAACAAAGTGCAAGTATTTACTCATGTCATATAAACAACTTGATTCAGACATTCTAATAGTACGGGTGCAGTGTACCATTTTCTATGTTTTACAACTTATTTACAGTAGGTCTAGTAATCCTTAAAGTACACATTTACTCAGAGTGACGCACGGTGGTCCAATGTCTGCAACCCTTTAGAATGTAAGCTCTCATGAGTAGGTTCCTCTTCCCTCTTGTGCTTCTCCTTACTTATACTTTCTTCTACTCCTTACTCCCCACATAGGCACCTAACACTTGGTTGCTTACGCCCTGTTGCTTATTCTAGTGTTATGATCACTTATGCAGCAATGTGTATAAACCATGTCCTTGTCCTGCATTGTATTGTACTGTAAGTCACTGGTTTCTTGTTCACTTATTTGTTTATGTACTTTGTAAGGTGCTGCGGAACACTTGTGGCACCATATAAATAAAATATAATAATAATAATAATAATAATAATAATAATAATAATAATAATAACCCCTAAGGTATGGGGAATATTAACCTGCTTGCTGCTTCAGAAAGTTGAACTGTAAAGTCAGTTACACAGTGCTTTGTTGCTTGCTGATTGGCAGTGCCTTAAAGGGCTGTGTACTCCATTAGTTCCACTTAAAAAGTCCTTTTTTTACACTGTATATTCCCTTACATTACTTTTTATTCAATTGAACAAACATAGATTTAATTCAAAATTCATACTATGAAGTTTACGCCTCATTAGCTGCTCAGCTGAGAAATGCCTTTTGTTTTGAGTTATTCTGATCGTTGTTCTTTAGGTTATTCTGATGACATTACACAATTAATGTAGTTGTGTTGCTACATCATGTGGTCAAGCAAATGAATCCATCCTCTGTAAGTGATATGGTTAATAGCTTGCATCGTCTCTCTTTTGACACATTCTCACAGGTGTAGATGAAATTACATCCAAATATCTGTTCTGTTCCTTTAACTAAGAAATGTGGGTCAATGTTTAAAAAAATAAGTTAAAAAAACGTTGGGGTGTGTGTGAATATTCATCAAGTATCATTCATGGGGCTAAAAAGTCCCTACGGTGTGCTCATTCGATCATTTACAATATTCCACAAACAAAATAGGCAACAAAGCAGAATAACCCTAAACGAAAACAGAACAAAGTAAAAGGAACAAATATAGTGACTATTATTAATCCAGAAATCACTGTTTTGTTCTCTTCCAGAAACAATCAATCAACAAAAGAAACATTTTGCTTATAAATGTTTGGGATCTACATACCATTGTAACCAAAAGGGGCATATAGTATTTGCAAAGGAAATTATAAGATATGTAAATTACCAAAGGCATACAACACTGTGGTATAAGGACTTCCATCTGTGGGTGACTGAATACTCCTTTTAGCTGCATAAAGTGAAAAAAATTATAAAACCTTCTGATCTGCAAATGTCCTGGAGATCTAGAGTATTACGTTGAAGATATTGTGGTCTGTTTACTAAAATGGTACAGAAGAACGAATGTATAGTAACACATAACAAGCCAAGCAAATAGTCTGAGCAAAAGGAATTGCATATTGGTTACTAAACATTTCTGCTCTTTCATAATTGTCTAGTTCTGCTTTGTGAATAAGATTGTGCTACTGTGTGGCGTAATTTGAATTGGGGTACTATTGTGTGACCACGCCCCCTTCTGTGGGCCCACAACCATTTTGCGGAGAGCGTCTATGGCCCACGCTGTCCCTTTATAGAAAAATGGAAGGGATGGCACAAATTTATAGTTTGCAGGGGAACGCCAAACACCCTAGCACCAGCACTGGGGGTAGATTAAAGTTTTAGTGGCTACCAGGGTAAGAAAGGGCCTGATCTATATTACAAAGTTGGGGTATAGACTAAAGGTAAAGGGAGATAAAGAGTGCAGAGTCATAGACACAGAGCCGTAACTGGACATTTTGGTGCCCTGTGAAAAAAAAGCATTGGTGCCCCCCCCAAAGTCAGGGCATGCTTGGACAGTGCCGAGCACTATACATTACAGACTGCAGGTGGGCATCCACCATCACTCCTTCCCTGGAGCGGCCCCTGGGTAACCTTTTCCTCCCTCTGCCCATATACTGTGAGACTGTATTGCACCCAGGACTCCGTGCTGTACAGCTGCCCACTCTGGTGTGCTACGGGGTGAGCCCTGGTTGCGGGGGGGGGGGGCAGAGTTGCTGGCAGGTGGGGGGTATAAGCAGGGTAGCAGAGAGTGGAGGTGACAGGGCATAGAAGAAAATTGGCAGATAATGGGGGTTGGCTGGGGGTGGCTGAGATAATGTTGCAAATCATAGCAGTAACTGGTAAGGGGTGGCAGATAGTGGAGTGATTGGAAACTGGTGGCAGATAATGAAGTAGGGTGACTAGATATAGAAGTAGGGTGGTAGATAATGGTGGCTGGCTGGGGGAAGCAGATAGTGGGAGTGGCAGCCCCTGGCCCATAGTACCTGGCACAGGGGGACCCTGAGGGTTATGGGGCACCACTTATTGCTAGATTACAATTAAAGACAGTCAACAACACATACAACTCTGATAATCACAGCACTCACCAGTGCTGGCCGCCAAATGTATCTGTGTCCAGATAAACTCACTGACAGAGTGAGTCACATTAACTGCAGGTTCATGTCTGAAGCCATCCTGCTGTACCCAGGAGAGAGTCGGAACAGTGTCTGGCAGGGGGAGGGCTCTCCAGGATGCCCACCCCTCTCCTCCCCATCCACCTATCCCCCCAATACACGCCGCACACCAGTGGCAGAGTGCCGATTACCTGCCGATTACCTGGGCCGCCAGTGTCCTCTGTCCTGCTAACTCCTCCATGCCACGGTTAGCCACTGCCCTCCCACCCCCACACCACCAGCTGCTGCCATTGGCTGCCAACCTGCTACTTCAAGCTGCCATTGGCCAAGAGATCTGCCTGTCAGGGCGGGAGCTGAGCTGAACATGTGCATCACTTAACGGTGCCCAGTGTAGGCCTCCTGCATGACATCACACATAGGGGTGGGGCTACGGCTGCCGGTATACACAGCAATGCCCGGAGCATCCTCAGGATGCTCCCGGGAGCTGTAAGGGCAGTGTTGGGCACGCCTGAAGAGTTCTAAGGATGCTCCAGATGGCAGTGTTGCATAGATTCTGGCAGCAGGGTGCCGTTACAGCCACCCTGCTAGCCAGATGCAGGGACCATGGGTGAGCAGTAGTGCCACCTACAGAGCCCTGCACTCTATGCGGTCGCACCACTCGCACACCCCTAGTTACAGCCCTGACGCCACCTACCATTACCTTTGCATACTGCTATCCCATGACTTTTGTCAATTCAATGTACATACTGTACATTTTTTAGCATGCAGGGTACATAATGACTGGTTTGCATGTAGCCCACAAACGCTGGACAGCTTTATTTTTACACTGCAATATAGATATCACTTTGGCCACACCCAGAGCCATGTCTATAATTGAGGCACGGGCCCCTGGGTCCAGGGAGGCCCCTACCGCACACCCTGACCCATTTATTCAATACTTAACTCTCCAGAGTTCTGCATTGGCGGTAGTATCACTATACAAATCACAGTCAAAATGGCGTAGCGAACATTTTTCTGACATTTTGCGCAAGAGAAGAATGAAAATTGCCTGGAAAATGGCTGCCGCACCATTATCCCAGTGACCTGCGCATGCACATAGACTCTGGCACAGCGCTAGTGTCTACAAGTGCCCAGAGGCTACTCAGTGGGCTGCCGCCCACCAGGTAGAGAGGAAGGGGCCCCGGACAGAGACTGCATATGGGCCCCCTCCTCTCTACGTTCCTGGACACATCTCTCTCAAATGTCAATCTCTCTGCACATTGCAAATCTATCCCACCTGCAGTGCAGCATGGTTTCCCAAGGTGCACAGTTATTGTTCTTTCTTACTCTATTCCCAAATCTGAATCATGTTTGGCAAAAGCTGATCTGTATGAACATTAATGCAAATACTTTAAAATAATATAACTAAGTAAATAAAACTGAAAATGCACTCAGGATACCTACATGCAGCAATTTTGTTGGAATTTTAGATTGATCTAATTTTAGACCTAATTGTACACACAGCCATTGAAGCACCCATCTGGCCTGGGTATAAGGGGGCATGGCCCCCTTAAAAAGATGTAAAATACTATGCACAACACTGTTTGTCCCACTAAGCAGCTGGCTAAGTGTCCTGCCGGGCCCCTACAACAAACCTGGGGTTATTATTATTAGTACTGCTCCCCACACCCTGTCAGCGCCCCTGATGCTCCACAATTCAGATGTGAATTAGTAAGAAATTGCTGCCAATCCCTATCAATATCTACCTGAGATTTGTAAGACGTCAATCAGTGAATGTGTACCCTGATCAGTAGCTGGCTGCATGTTTGGTCTGTGTAAAGCCATGCTAATTGTGCTTTAATGGCGTCACACACCTGTAACCAAAGTGGGCATAGATTCGACCATTTGGATCTTGGGGGCAGCATTAGGAAGCCCTTTATATAGGCACCTTTATCTATTTTATTCATTTGATACAAAACAGAAACTAAGGCCCTCATTCAGAGCCGCTCGCTAGCGGCCGTACGCTCGTTCCGAGCGATTTTCGCACATCTGCGCATGCGTACGGTTTTTAGTACGCATGCGCGAACCAGTCAGTGCGGCCGAAAATCGTTTGTACGCTATATAGCGAGTGCCTGCTATTTTGAGTGACAGAATGAGGCGTATGTGGGTGGTAACAGGGGAAGGTGTTTGAAAACGGGGGAGTGGAATTCGAACGCAGGCGTGCTTAAAGGTCAAAACGGGCGTTTTAAGGGAGTGCATAATTAATCCAGCAGCGTCATTGACCACGTCACTTGGTTTTTTTAAACTCAGAACTGCTCGCAAAATAGCGGTTGAAAAAACCAACCACAAGAATAGCGAGCAGTTCATACGCTGTACGATGTACTCGATTAATCTAATAAATAGCGGACATGACGTATGGTGCGAGCGGCCAGGGGGCGTTTTTATCAAATAAACGAGCGTATGTTTTGCTCGCTCGTTCAGACTTAGAGGTGTGAACAGACTGCAATTTGCGAACGGATCATTTGAATAGCCACCCCTTGTTTTTGAACGAACGACCGCAAATAGCGAACGGCTCTGAATCAGGCCCTAAGTTCACTGTTTACTGCTGTATAGTTTAAGATGAATGAAACACAACTGGTAAAAAGCATTACTCCATAGAACTGTGGACTTAAATGGTTATTTTTAAATATGAGTAGTAATGTATTACAGAAACACGCCTCTTCCTTATAATAAGAAGAGTATGAACCAACAGGAAATAGAACTGGTGTAAACTAGACCACATAGCATTATACGTAACTTATTTCTAACTGTCTAATGTTGGTAGGTGTAGACACCAGGAGGTGGGGTAAAGCAAATCGCATGTACGGATCTCACAATAATTGTCTGTGTGCAGCTGCTTTTTGTGTTATTATTTACTGGAAATGAGACTGGAAACTTCAGACACAACAGAGAGAGCAAAAGTCACGGTTTAAAACATGTGCAGTGTTTCCAGCTAATGAACCAATTGTATTCTGTAGCAGATATCATGGTGACATTAAAAGAGCCTGCTGAGGTCATTTCCCCCTCCCTCTCCCAGCTAGACTTAACCTTAGATAGTGAGGGAGAACACAATCTAAATGAAATGAAATACCTTTGAAATAAGAGACAACACAGCTGATTTGTTTATCAATTATTTTATTTTTGTAAATACATTCAATATTTAATTCAGTCAGGTTGTTTTTTTTTATGCCAATGTAAAATAATGTTTTACAATAACTCTCATCTGTTCCCCTTTTGGAACAATTGTCCCTATGTTTGGATTGTAAATACAATCTTCCTGTATACCAGGGGTTTCCAAACTCAGTCCTCCAGGCACCCTAAAGGTGTGTATCCACTAGCAGATATTGGAACGACAGTACGATTACAACATTGTAATCGTACAGTCTTCCTCTTTCCCTGCAGTGACATATCGTTCAGTGCAGGCATCCTCCCTCATCCCTGAACATGGCCAATCTGTCGTTATCGGTAGATTGAACAGCATGATTAGACGATGATTGATGTTGGAAACGAGCAGCAGGATCGCGGGGAGCGTGCATCGCTGGTCATTTCCGACATTTTCATGCCCGATTTGTGCACGATTAAAGAACGATTGAACGATGACTATATCGTTATCGTTCAATCGCTCATTTTAATCGGCTAGTGGATACGTGGCATAACAGTCCAGGTTTATGGATACCTATGCTTGTGCATAGATGGTATAATCAAACTGACTGATGTACTGATTAAGTCACCTGTGCTTAAGTATGGATATCCCGAAAAACCTGGACTGTTAGGGTGCCTTGAGGATCAAGTTTGGGAACCACTGCTGTGTACTATTGTTTGTTTTAATGTTTTGTCTTCTAGCTGTGTGTATTAGGCTGCATATTTTGTGAATTTGAATACAAAAGTCTTCCAATGTTTGTGCACAAACCTATACATATAAAAAAGCCATATATTTTTTTAATAACAATTCTGAATTGTCCCTATCTTGAAATGTTTGGACATATGGTTTTGTACCCATACCACTAATTCTGTGTATACAGAATATTTTCTGAGTAATTCTTTTATGATTAATTAGATGGTAATGTATTTGCTGTAAACCGTGTGTTTAATAGACAGGTGATATACAAAGACATGTGAAGTCACAATGAGGTAGAGATGTGTAGTGTTCCTGGTGCTATCATTATTGTGGGGATGCAGGAAGCAGATAAGCTTCTGAGCTCCTCTACATCCCTTTCAGGCAGCTGCTCCTGTGTTTTTCCTGTCACTGCAACCTTGCCCCCCTCTGTTGTGTTAGCACAGGAGGAGAGCAGCAGTCTGACAGTGACATTAACACTACACAACCAGCTGACAGGAAAACATATGGAGCCTCAACTGTTGTTACATTAAATAAAAAGGCAACTGTGGAGTAAGATTAATTGGTAAATACAGCAGATGTAGGAATGGATGCTACATAACATATGATACTGACTTGTACCAGACTGCCACTGAAGAGAGATAATTCTGATTCAGATATGTTGTGGTCGCATTGTGCACACGCCGAGGTACCTTAGCAATGCCGCTCGCAGTGAGGATGTCTTTGCAATGTGATTGACATTTCGGGATCATTTGGGGGCGGATATTGAGAGTGGCAGCAAAAACGCAGACGTGTCACGACCGTTTCCGGGACATGTCTCAGCCCACAAATGTGATCAATGCAGATAAAGTGGTTCCAATGTCTCACATCAAGGCAGCCATTCAGTGCAACCATAGAGCTACTCAGTTGGCCGATTATTGAATGATCTGCAACGGCGGCTGCATATGTGCGCGCAGTTACTTGGATTTGCGATGGCCCTGGTGGGTGTCTTAATACATATATTGATGTCTTTGTCATTTGCATATTTTCACACAACAGCTGAGATTGCTGTAATGTTCACATCTGAATCAGGCCCTCTATCTCCATAAAAATCAAACAGTAGCAAAAAGATATCCACCAATACTATGAACAAATCATGCAAATGTTTTTAAACACAGACATTTGTAAAGTGTACATCACCAGCAAAATAGTGCAGACAGTAACTTTATGGGCTAGACTGTAGCATATAATTTTATTAGGGGTCAATTACATTACTGAGCATTCAGTGTTTAGGGAAAAACAAAATATGTCCAGGATATAACAGAGTTCATGTTCTGTCACCATAAGATGGTGCCTCTGTCCAGTGCAGGACATAATAGTAGTTATATATAATTATTATTTATGTACTACTAGCTGGGGTACCCGGTGTTGCCCGGGTTGACAACTGGACCCTGAAGTACACCTGCCGCCTTTATTTGTTTACATTGTCCTCACTTACAGTAAACCCCATTCCACTGATCCTGAAAAGGACATCACTGTTTGCTAACATGCATGCAAACAGTGCGGTAACTACTGTGGGTGCAAGGGGTGCGGCTGCTTTGGTGCACGAGCTGCATCTGTGGGCCGCAGCTCCCCCTGCTCCCAGTCATGCACACAAGGTGGGCTGGCATAGGCAAAACTGAGGGGTGGTCCGGTGGTGCACCAGACAATCAATTAGCCCTGTTAGCCAATCACAGCTCAAGGAACAGCAGCCAATCAGGAGTGACTGCAGCAGCAGGAACAGCTCTGGGAGGCGGAGCTAAGGAGCACACTCCGATAAGAGGAAATATCTGAAAGAGGGGCAACGTTGTCTAATTGATTTAGCCCCCACCACGGGTGAAACGTGCATTGTGCACATGGTATGCTGTGCTCCCCAAGCTGATAGAACAGCGTGACCGGCTCCCTCTTTCAGGTGTTTCCTCTTATCGGAGTGTACTCCTTAGCTCTGCCTCCCAGATATGTTCCTGCACTGTCACACAGACATTAGGGGGGATCTGAGAGTGACGTGACACAGGGTACAAACCACTGCACTTTGACTGCGCTCACTTGCTGGCCACTGTGGCAACACACACAGCAAGAAGCAGCTGCTGGAGCACAGTATCCCCTCACACTGTTATTTCCACTAAATGTTGTGGTACTGTATTTTAATTGCTAAAATAAATGTTACATTTTTAACATATACCTGTATTAGATCTGAGTGCCCCTACTACTAAGAGTTTCTTTCCTTGCTCCTGTACAATTACACATTACTCTCCTGGGTGCACCACCACTTACAGTATCATTTATATATCTCAATGAGATTATATAGTCATATATGTGGACAGTTCTACCTACATATCAACACTGTACCGTACCCAGTGTTCAGGGTTCCCCCCCTCCTTTCTCCCTTGCCTTTGGATTAGGTTAACAAGGAATATAGATGGTAAGCTCCACTGGGACAGGGAATAATGTGAATGGCCAAATAGTTTCTGCAAAGCGCTGCAGAATATGAAAAGGGGGCAATGTCTCAAAACCATGCTCCCTGTTTGAGTGGCCAGGCTTTTTTTTTAACGGCGCGCTCAAAAGTTCCCCTAAAACTCTAGAATATATATATATATACATAATACGTGATAGAATTTTTTTTCCAAGAAGCAGTAACACAATATCTGACACGGTGCTAAAACTGGGATCACCCATTACCAGATCTCTAGTTTCGCCTATGTGGGCTGGTGCAGTCCAAAGAGTGCCTAGTTGGCAGCAGTGTTGATTTGGTGCCGGGCTGCCAGCTAAATACAGCTGGCGTACCGTCAGTCAGACATGGAGAGACAGCACTGTCAGTCCCGAAGCAGTCAGAGCTCGCGAACTTGCAGTAAATCAGCAGTGGTGTCCCCTTATTGGCAGCCAGTCTGTGAGCTCCGATTGGCTCACAACCAAGCCAGATTCAAATTAGTTGGCAGCCTGGCACCAAATCCACACCTACTGGCTGCTGATGGCACACAGAGGGAGGCGAGAAGCTGCTGCAATACTCCAGGAAGTTTAAATGGTTATATTAGTACAGTAAAACTGACATGTTCTTCCCATATATCTTCATGTGCATAGTTTGTGATTTAATGCTGCACCAAGCCCAGGGAACTCATCTTCAGATCCCCATGCTCCATGGACTGGTTATGTGATAAACTCTGGACCATATGTAACAAAATCTCAAGCCATGCATCACATGTGACATGGCAATTCTGGCATTTACATGTCTATGAATATATAAATGCATACATGTAAAATGTTTGGCTCATAAATGTATAAATGCTTGCTTTTACCTTTAGCTCAGAAATTAGTTTTCAATTTCTTTACTACAATGCTCCGTACTTCTGGTGGAAACTAGAGGACTGTGGCCCTGATTCAGAGATGGACCACCCACAGCTATTGCGAGCGGGCAGGATGATGGTCGCGATGGTCAAGACCATCGCGACCATCAGGCTTGCGACGAGACCCTTGTGGTAGGGTCTCGTGGCCGCAAGCCCCAGAGAGCTTCTGGCTCTAATAGAGCCAGAAGCTCTCTCACTGACATCACTGGTGATGTCAGTGGGGCCGCCCACATACGGCAGGCATTAGCTTGGGAACGCCTCCGTTTGTGAAGCCACCGCCCGGCCACGCCTACAAAACGGGGCGAGCTGTTGATCAACATCGACAGCCGCCCCTTTTGTAGTGAGCCACGGAGCGAGAGATTTTCTCTCTCGCTCCGGGGCTTGCGCACGCATAGTGCGGCTGCTGCGCGTGCGCAGAGCACACCATCAACCCGCTTGCGAGCGCTCAAGCGCTTGCGAGCGGGTCTGAATCAGCCCCTGTGTCATTACTGATTAATGTATCTGAGACTTCAGGAGGTGGGCGCAATTATTCTCCCCCTACTGACTTGTATACATTAGTATAGTGTGGGACACCGCTTTGTGGCAACGTGCACTTCGGAGGCCTTGCTCGCTTCATTGCAGGGGGCATGGCTATGCCCACCTGAACTCCCAGGTCTTTAGAGAAGATAATCTGATTATACTGTATACGCCCCCTTTTCTTGGCACCCCTGACAAACACTGGACCTCATTTATGAAGTACACACATGGGTATGGATGGACTGCCCAGCACACTTGATGGAGCACACCTATTCTGTACACTCGGTACATGCCTCTGCAAACTAAAAGTGCCCCTAAGGTTATTGAGAAGCAGTACGAATATCCAATGGTGCACTCTGCAGAAGTGTAAGCATCACATTAAAGTCCAACCTCCTGCTACTTTAGGACCATTAAAAATAAAACTTTTACATATTGGCATCAATTATTCTTTAAAATGAGGATATATTGACTGTTTTTTTGAATACAAGTGGCAATTTTGTGTGCTTTAGCTTTGTTTTACCTTGCTCATATAGCGCCTATAAACACGTTCACCACCACAGAATAACATTTATAAATATATTTTACATTTTTTATGAAATCTCAGAGCTGGTGTTGATTGAAGTTCTTATGTGAAGTGGAAGTGGCCATAAGCCCTTCAACAATGAGTCCACTAAACCACTTCATCTTACAGTAAGTATTGATTGAGGGACAGGTTTGTTGGAAGTAATTCTATCAGCATGGCCTGCACTAAAAAATATGTCTTCCACCAGGCAAGTTTTATTAGCAAAACTAAGGTAAATGCAGCCATCTGGTTTACTCACTGGTATACATACCTATATAAGGTTTGAAATATAGGCTTATTAATAGCATATCACACTTTTACATATTGTAAACTTTTCAATAGAATGCTCTGTGTATTGTAAATTGGTTACTGGAATTCTTTGAACTTTGGATGATACTAGAATGCACTAAGGGCCTGATTCAGAGCCGGACACAATTAGCGCTCGCTCGTCCAGAAAATAGGGGTGGCTATTCAAATGAACCGTTCGCTCTTTGCGGTCTGTTCACGCCTCTAGGTGTGAACGAGCGAACAAAACTTGCGGTCGTTTTTTGGGAAACTACGCCCCCTGGCCGCTCGCATCCTACGTCATGTCCGCTATTTATTAGATTAATCGAGTACATCGACCAGGGTAAGAGCTGCTCGCTATTCTTGTGGTTGGTTTTTGCTACCACAATTTTGCGAGCAGTTCTGGCTATAAAATAACCCAGTGACGTGGTCAATGACGCTGCTGTTTTAATTATGCACACCCATAAAATGCCCGTTTTGACCTTTAAGCACGCCTGGGATCGGATCTCCACTCCCCGTTTTCAAGCACCTTCCCCTGTTACCATCCACATACGCCTCTTTCTGTCACTCAAATTATCAGGCATTCGCTATTTTGCGAGCACATGAATTTCGACCGCACTGACTGGTTCGCGCATGCGTATAACGATCCGTATGCATGCGCAGTTGGGCAAACATCGCTCGGAGCGAACGAGCGGCCACTTACGAGCGGCTCTGAATCAGGCCCTAAGTTTTGTATAAAAGCCACTATGATGGTCTGTGTATTACTTATCAGTAAGTAGAATCTCTCTGAATTATATAGATCATAATAGAATGATCTATGGGGTCTATGTACTAAGTCTTGGAGAGAGATAAACTGGACGGAAATAAAGTACCAACCAATCAGCTCCTGTCATTATTCAAACAACATTTTTGCAAAAATGTTTACAAAAGCATTTGTAAATACACATGACAGAAGCTGATTGGTTGGTACTTTATCTCCATCCACCTTATCTCTCTCCAACGCTTAGTAAATAGACCCCTATCTATGGTATATCTATGAGGGGTATGCTGTCGGTATCATACTTGACCACTTCAAAACTCCTGGCGGTCTGTAAATATGGAAGTCTCGGAGGGGAGGGATCCGCAAATCACATTATCATTACTCCTCCCACCCTGCCCACTTCACCTGAGAAGTGGTAGCACTGGTGAGATATGGGAAAATTAGTCACTTTCCCAGGAGCCTGGGAAACTCTCATGCAAATCCGTGAGTCCCCCAGAAATGATGGGAGTGTGGACAAGTATTCTCTGAATTGAACAAATGTTACTAGCTCTGCATTATACAGAGAACACTGTAATGCTATGTATATTATAAAATATTTTTGTATTTGATTATAGCTCTTTCATATAACAATTTATCATTTAGAGTATTTCATTGGCTTCATAAACCACAGTCACATTAGATAAATCATGTGTGCACCATTTTTCTTACACCCATTTTTCCATTGCAGAGCGCTGGTAGAAAAGCCACTTGTGTTTGTCCCCAAGCTAAAAGTTGCCAGTCAGACGCTGCAACTTAAGGTGCCCATACTGTACATGGTGTGATAAATCAACCGATCCGACGGATTGGCACAATATAGCTGCTATATCGTACCGTGTATGGGCATGATACCAGATAGTGCACGCACCCATAGGGTCGTACTTCGCACCTCCAGATCTTACTGCATGTTCAGTCGATCTGGGGATGCAGTGTGCGATCCCATGCTGCGCTATGCGGGTGAGAGAAGGGGGAGCCGGCATATCAGGCAGTCAGCCACCCGATCGCACCGTGTGTGGGGACTGCCCGATATGTTGGACGTCGGATCCCCCGTTGAGTCGCACGGTGCATATCGCACTGTGTTTGGCCGGCTTTAGCAACAGTTATTCTCTGGCTGCGCTAAATAACAGCTTTTATCACATCTGAAATGTTAAAACAGATTAATATAGACAAAATAGATTACATGAATCAGGGGAGTATTAAGAGAGGAGGGGGCCCATTTGCATTCCCCATCAGGGGCCCTCTCCTCTCTTCCCTACTGCACATGAACAAAATGCTGGGAAAATGGGCACGTCAGCCATTTTCCAGGCGTTTTGTGTAGCGTTACTCTAGCCGACGTGGGACTTCGGAGAGGTAAGAATAAAAATGTATGAGTGCAGGGTTTGCGGTGTGGGCCCTCCCAGAACCCAGGGGCCCATGTGCATTGCGCACCCTGCACCCATTATAAATACACCCCTGACATCAATATAGGCTAATAAACATGGCACACACATTGGTATGACATACACTAAAAGCTATCTGTAAGAAACCATTTTTAACCAGTAAGACTAATTTAATTTCCTGCTTGTGGCTAACAGAGAAATAAAACATCAGGTGACAGGAAGTTTGTAGTCACTATATATATATCACTTAGCTCACGTCATGATCTGCTGCTGTTTTGCATATGTCCTGTTTATATGGTTTTCTTTGTTTTATCTTTCAGTATAGTAAATGCATTATTGGATAAAGCTGGGTACACACTAGGACCGATTCGCAGTCCGAGCGACCAATTGGTAAGATACACACACTTACCAATCGCTAGCTCGATGTGTGTGGCCTGACATCACAACTGGTCGAGCATTTAAATTTGCCCGATTAGTTGTGATGTCAGTCTCGGCGGTTCCTGCAGCAATTGTACTGGCGGTCATGAGTCGCCCGTACCTGTGCTGCAAATCAGTCTGCAAACAACATCTTTCACAGACATATTGGGTGTACACACCCGCCGATGCACTCATGAACTATATATCTTTAAGTCGAACAAACAATATATCAACAAGTATGTACCCAGTAATCCAGACCTTATATGCATCAATAAAGGTTAATTAGAACCAGTGGCCTACACACAGTGACAGTGACGGCAGACATTTTTATATTTGAAACAATATGCATGAGAAACAGGGCTGGTTCTAGACCATGAACCCAGAGCAAAAATTCAGTTTGGCGCCACCCCCTCCCCCCAAGTGCCCCATGTTTTTTTCTATTTTGCACACCCTACTGTATGTATTACCTGTTCTTGAAAGTATTTTCTTGTCCATATGGAAATCACCTGTTTGCATAGGAATGATATGTCATCTTCAACCAGATAATACATAGTAATTTAAGTTTTGGGGCAGGGCAAGATGTGAACTTTCCCGATCAAACATCCTGGAGAGACACCATCCTCCTATATCTCTCCAGCACCGTCCCACAGCACCATCCTCATGTCTCTATAGTGCCTCCCCCTTGCAAGTCTTCAGTACCATCCCCCTGCATATCTCCAGGAAAGCCCATTGTATCTCTCCAGCTCAGCTCCCTGTGTCACTCTTGTTCACCCCCCTGCATTTTACCAGATTCCATCTGCATCTCTCCACCTCAGGCCCCCTGCATCTCTCCAGCATTATCCCCCATGCTTCTATTCAGGACCATCCTCCTGCATCTCTCCAGCTCAGCCCCCTGCCTCTCTCCAACTCCCCTTCTGTCTCTCCAGCTCCCCTTCTGTCTCTCCAGGTCAGCCCCCTTCATCTCTCCAGCTCACCCACCTGCGTCTCTCTAGCTCAGCCCCCTGCATCTCTCCAACTCCCCTTCTGTGGCTCCAACTCCAGCGCCCCTTCTGTCTCTCCAGCTCAACTCCCTGTGTCTCCTCAGCTCACCATCCTGTGTCTCTCTAGCTCAAACCCAGCATCTCTCCAGCTTGGGCATCCTCTGTGGAAGGGCATGTGGAGGCGGAACTAGTTCTGCCCCATTTTGGCCCACTTTAACCCCTGGCTGCACCCCCGGCCATCAGGCTAAACAGTACTGGTGCTGTGACTGCGCGATAGCCCTGCTGGCCCACTAGTTGAGCCTTTCCTGACAAGAAAGCAGGAGAAAGCAGCTTATTCATGTAATTCACTAGAGCAACCTTTGCATAATAAATATAGGTGATGAAATACCTTAATGCGGTCACAAGTTTATACATAATCAATAGGTTAGAATCCAATGAATATTGATTCAGAATATAAATCCCACAGTAGTAAATAAATGACAGATGATCTTACAATGGGAACTAAACATATTTTTATGAACCAACAAGACATTGTAATTATATATTTTTTTTATTTATAAAGTCCTGTACGTTGAGGGGATAATGATACAAATACAATACATAAAATGACAAGACAAAACTAAAACTTAAGGTAAAGTTGGCCCTGGACAAATAAGTGTGAAATATATTGTAAGAGGTGTCAGGATAATAAGGTGTCTATAGTAATGTAAGGCAACAGCATTATCCGACCCCGGAATTTATGCATCCATTAGCGATTGACATTTCTGTGCAGCTTCTGGTGATGTGCAGAGCCGCTGTAATGTTGGATGAGTGTAGCCAAGCTACTGCGGGCCTCTGTACATGCTAGGCTGCCCTCTAACCATGTGCTGCTCTCTCCTGTCTGTTCTTGCTGCTTTGGCTGCTTAGTGGTGCCGCTACTAGTGTATTAAGCTCAATTGCTGCTTGGTTGGATCCAGGAACATCGAGACCCTGTTTGGAAGATTTTATTCACCTCCTAGAAAACAGAGCAAAAGGACCTCATGCTTTCTTTTCAGTCTGACATGAAATCACAAGCATCCAATTTTACTTTTCCTTCCCCCCAACCAGATCAACATTAAATGAATAGTGTTTTTTTTGTTTAAAGCATAGACCTCCTTTCCCTGTCCAGCATCAAAATGTATAGCATTTATATGTAATAAATATGCCTATAACCCCAGAAAGACACGCTTCCTTTGTATTATGTGATAAAAGCACCAGTGAGAAGTCATAGGGCCTAATTCTGACACATCTGCAGCCCCTATTTCCCACAGCCTGCTTGTTATTTTACGCTAATGTGAACATCCATTAATGCCAATTATCCGTCCGTCTTCATGTGGATGGCTGGCCTGCACACTCTTCTTCCAGTTGCAGTCATAGTTGTCATCATTAGTATTAGCACTTCTTACTGCCACCCTATGCTGGGTGCAAAGATCTGGCAAAAACAGGTTCTCATCTGCTCTAAAAGACCACGGAAATTAACCTACATGCCCATGACATTCAATTAGTGAGATCACATGGTTGCCAACCAGGTACCACCCAAAACCACCCGTATCACGGGTGATCCATCAACGGGCATACCGGGCCATCCACTCATACAATCTCTGTCCAAAATGATATGTATAGGTTGGTGTATGAGCACTCTGTGATTGCTGTATGTGATGTACAGTATACACATGGCCATCCTCCCATACAGGCAAGTTGTGTGCAGAGCTCGATATGATTGACTGGTGCATTTCTATCCAGTCTCTGCCAGTGAGCTCTGTTGCTCCTGAAAGTTGCCATCTATGTGGCTTCCATCACAAGTCTCCTTGTTGTTCTGATGCTGAGCTATAATTGCATTGTCTAGGCAGTGTCTGGGTGTATGATGCAGCTTTCATATCCTCACAAATGATCCAAAGGTGTGCCTCATTCAGAGATGTACGCCAACCCGATGGTTGCAGAACAGGTCCTGAGCCGCAGCCTGATTGACACTCTCATTTTCTGGGAGTGCCAAAGCCAGGGTTTGCATCCCTGGCCTCAGCTACGAACCCTGGCCTTGGCTACGGAGCTGTGACGGCCAATCTGAGTAACCTCAGGATTACTCAGATGACTGATGATCCGATTCTGTCTTAGGACGCAGCACTCAGTTCTGCAATTCTGGCAGGAGGCGCCTCCTGCTGCATTAGCATATTTTCACATCGCTGCTGCATCTAATGATGCAGTAGCGATGTGAACTGCGTCCATCTCGGAATCAGGCCCAGTGCTCATTGCAGGGGCAGAACTATGGGAGGCTGCGGGCTCCAACTCTGAAGGGGCACCATGTCCACAACATATTTACCTCACTTAGGGCTGTAACTATGTACCCGGAGAGTACCGTCACGGCCGCCCAATACATGGCACCCCTTCCCGGCACCTGAAAAGGCACCATACACTATGGAGAGTTCCATGTCAGACCATCAGCTGCTGCCTTCGTCTATCTATAGCCTGTCTGCAAGTGAATTGCTATATTACAGTGTAAGCGGCTGTGAGGGGGTGGGGCACCAAATTATAACTTGCCTCCGGGCATCTGGGGTTAATTTAAGCCACTGGCTCATTGGGATATCCAAGCTTTAGGATATTATTTGCAACTGAGCTATACTGTACATGTAATATTACATGGCTACTTGTTATTTGTATCTGAAACAAACAGCAGGTGTGTTTTATTGGCCCTATCTGTTTTGGCGTTTCATACCTTTGCACTCTTTATGTGATTCATTTATTACACCTGTTTCCTGTCACTTTTAGCTTAAAATGATTGTACAAGTCATTAAATCTATCTAAACCTATAAACATCTTCATACTGCCTCCCTGAAGTTGGGAAGTGGGGTTGAGGATTGCTGTATGGGGGTGACCGGTACAGCACCTGTCCCCACTACCACATCATTAGGTCAGCATTGTACAGTGTGACTTGGTTTGTGATTACATTTTTATTGCATGCAGCAGCCATCATAAAGATTTACCTTAGAGAATTAATAAACAAATATTGGTATTGATTACTTCAAGCCTGAGTCAAAAATATTTTTTAGGATCAATAAGTTGGAAGGTTTAGAAAATACTTTTTGGAAGTAAAATGGGGGAGATTTATTAAAGCTTGGACAGAGATAAAGTGAAGAGAGATAAAGTACCAACCAATCAGCTTCTAACTGTCATTTTACAGGCTGTGTTTGAAAAATGACAGTTAGGAGCTAATTGGTTGGTACTTCATCTCTCTCCACTTAATTTATCTCCAAGGTTTGATAAATATCCCCCTAAATTACTCAAAAGCAACATGCTTACATACAGTAATAGGCATATTTCTCTCATAACATACACACAAAAGCGTTTGCCTTTGAATAGGCAGCATATTTGGCAATTTTCTGACAAGTCCTCATCGTCATCAGTGTATACATGTGTCTCCTAACAGGTGCATTTACCAATATCTGCAGGTCTGTGTGGCTCACATCTGAGTGAACACAGCCTCACTGTGCTCTGCTTACATCACATGCCTCTTCCCACCCAAGGCATGCCTCTTCGGTTGTATGCATAAAAAAAATTCCTGTAAAAAAGTGCATATTACGGTAAATGATGATAATTTTATATACACACATTTACACCATTCTTGTAACATTGTATGCCTCCTCTCCAAGAGTCTCTGGAAGGGAATGGGGCATGGGGGGTCCAAGTTCGAAGCTCAGGGACCATGGTAGGAGGGGTGGGGCTTACACACATATACACACATATACCATACTTGCCGACTTTCTGGCTGCCCCTTTGGGAGTGCCACACAATTTTTGAGACTCTCTCGCCCATTGCAGGAGAGTTGGCAAGTATGACATTCTGTGTACACACACATATACACACGCATACACTCAATTCCTGATTCAGAGTTGTACGCAAGTCTGCTCTACGGACATATGTCATGATTTTTAGCAACAGCACATGCGTCAGAGCCTGCATACACAACAATGGTCGATTCAGAATCGTATCTTCTCTTGCGGCTGTCTGGGTGTTGCTGGGCAGCAACAAAGTGTTGGCATATAGGGTAAGTGTACTGAAAACAGGTCATGGGTGTGGAGGTGGAAATGCCGGCTATTCAGAGGTAGGCATACGCAGGCAACTGGTTGACTACATTCAGATCTCCTTCACCAAAGATAGGGCTGGTGCAAATGTACACTGATAGAGGTGACAGCTATTTTCACAAGCGGGTGTGTAGTAGTAGTGCGGCCGCATACATACAGACAGCTGGGAATTCTGGCGGAGATCCACATTTTCCCCAAGCAAGCAATGTGGCTGAAGACATGGTGGAATTGTGTGTGACTCTAAGGCAGACACTTACTGTTTTAAATTAAGTGTTTTGATGCCTAGACTATTTACCATACAATATTGGGGAACTCAAAGAAATTACACTGCATCTGTCATATCCATCAGTAACATAGCTGGTTCTTTGAAATATTGAAATTAAAATGAGATATGTGTATTCGTGAATAAAACAATTCTCCAAAATATATTTCATATACTTACTCAATTACCAATATACTTACTTAGGCGCAAGCCTCCTGACTATGCTGAGAAGGTTAAGCGAAGGAAACTTTCACTTACCTTCTCACACAGGCCTGGGAAACCGGTAGCACTGGTGCCACGGGACACGGATGCACGCCTCACTTGCACGCGCTGGTCACATTGCGCAGGGCACACAGGCGCTAGACTCCGCCACCTGACTTCATTTTATTTTCCTCAGCGTGGAAGATGGAGGGCACAGGACCTGATTTAGACCCGCTCGCTAGCAAGTGGCCGCTCGTTGCAGACAATAACGTGCGCATGCATGTGGTTTGCAGTGCACTTGCGCAAACTAGTACGAGCAATCAGAATGTGCTCGCTCACCCTGCCAAGACAGCCCAGTGGAATGATTGACAGGAGAGGCCGTTTATGGGTGGTAACAGGGGCAGGGCAGTAGAAACAGGGGAGTGGAGTTGCGAATGCAGGCGTGCCAGAGTGTTTCAACACCGTTTCAGAGGCATGCATAATTAACAGGCAGCGTCATAGTACACGTCACCTGGTTGATTTTTACACAGAACTGCTTGCAGTGCTTGCGGTAGGGTACAGTAAACCACAAGCGCTGCGGTCTGAACCGATGGTTCCCGATGTACCGATGGTTGTATAAACTTCCTGGAGATGACGCACGCTAGTGGGCGGCAAAACACAGGCTGGTGGGCATCTATAACACAAAGTGATCGCTCGCCAAAACATAGTGACCGTGCTTATGTCTTGCTGTACGAGCAGATGCCTTGACGTCACTTAGCTGAATTTCCATACATTGGGAGCGAGCGGCCACATCTAGCGAGCGGGTCTGAATCAGGTGCACAGTGTCTCTGTCTGCCACAAACGTTTTGGTTTTGTCTCCATCCCACAGTAAAAGAGTGAGACAGACCTCTCAGGGCTTGTCTCAGGCAGCAGACTCCACTTCTGAGGAGGAAATACTGTTTAAAAGAAAGTTTATTAGTCCTGTCAGGTCGGAAGACAGCAGGGATACCTCTGAGGTGGAAGGAGTCAGTCAGGTTGTGGAGTCTCCTTCCCCTCCCCCATTTTCTCACAGAGTGGTGAGAAAATGCACTTCTAGTAAAAAGAAGCACATGTGGTGTTTCTTCAAGAGATGCCTGTTCAGGAAAAAACATCTCTTTCCCAGGTATTGCCTGTAGCTAGAATACCTCTAAGGTCCGCAGCAGACCACCTTTTCCTGCCCATTTCCGTCGCACCTTTCTTGCTTCTGACAAGTATTATGCAAAACAGTGCTCTCATAAGGGGGCTAGTAAGCACCGTTCATTCTCCCCTGCTCACTCACATAAAGATATCAGTTACCCCTTAATGGACTGGGAATCAGAGGAGGTCACGAGAACCAGTGCATCCTCTAGCAGAGGTGAATACAGTGACCTGCAGATGGCCCAAGTAGCCTTAGCAGACAGAATGCCACCATCTAAATTATATACGTCCCATTGGGTTCTCAGTGAGAATATAGGTATATAATTTTGCTCAATTGGCCTTTAGAACCGCCTTCATTAAAGAGGACAAGATGGTTCTTTGCAACCATACTGGCTTTCCAGACATTCCTGCCCTGTTCGCTCCAGAGATCTAGCCGGCTCTTGCGTCACTAGTCTATAGATAAGTTGCTGTGAAAGATAAAGTTTAAAGTCTCAGACACTGCCGGGCTACTTTTGTTCGTCTTAGACAAGTCGGAGAAAGAAGGAATCTCTAGTGGCTCTCTAGACTCCCTGGTAACTTTCAAAATGGCCCTCTTACAGGCTATTAGCAGGGCTATTAATGACTGACCAAACTTTTGACTTAATTTCCAATACCCGCAGAATGCACTGGTTAGCTAGTGCGGGTCTGACCAATCTAGCTCCCAGACCTGTGGACGGTCCCAACCTGACAGACTCTGACCATTTTTTGCCTTTCATGGAAGTTAGCTTCTTTATTGGCTTTGGTCTTTGCTGCCAGAGGCGCAGAGCTTTCACTGATCCATACTTCAGAGCCATGGCTAACCTCCATCCCAGAGGGTTTTCATATCGTTCTTAAAGGGCACACAAAAACCAGTTCTGTTGAAACCCCATGGTGGAATACGACCTGGTATAAGAGCAATCTGATCCCAACCTCTGCATAGTTGAGAGTTTATCCACTTACATTACAACTTATTCATCACTTATCGTAAGCCCTTTCACTCAGCTAGGCCTTCTACGATCAGGGGCTAGATTGTTTCTGCCATGCAGTGCTCAGGGATAAACACCTCTCTATTCAAGGGTCACTCCCTATGCGGAGCAGCCGTTACTTTAGCTGCTGCTAGAGGTCTTTCTTTGCAGTCTTTTATGCAGGCTGCATGTTGGTCTTCCACACGTACTTTTGAGAAACATTATTGGAAGTCTTCCGGCACTCAGAGGATAGCATCCCTTAGAGCAAGCACCAGGTATGTGATAATCTGAACACCAACTGTTGCCAGGTGGTAAGCCTCTCGACGACAAACACTAGTTTGCAGGAATCTTAGATCTGCAAACTCTCTATGTTCTAGGGAATAGGATTGTCACCTAGCAACAGCTCCCATCCTACCCACCCTCTTACCTTGCTAGGTCTGTTGGTTGTGTTCTCTAAGCTTCAGTCTATTTCTGGTTCCAGATGCTCCAAAAGTACAGAAGAAGCAGCAGGCCCAACCGCCTAAAGAACAGAAATGACTTCGCCCTTTTTTTATGAAAGTTTTCCCAAGTTCCTGGGGACCTGAGTGATGTTCCTGATCCAAGGAAACATGATAATGCCTTCTTCTACCCACTCCCAGTTGGGCTCCTAAACATTTTTACATTCACATTTACAATGGTTTTGAGTAAACAGTTTTTTCTGCATGGTCTCCTGTCTTCTTTGTTTGTAGGATACAGGAATCAGGTTGACCTCACTCTTGTTTGTTCTACTTAGGATTGCCATCTGTAAGCTTTTGAAAAATCGGAGTCAAGGAGTGGAGCCTAGTGCCTGTGTGCCCTGTGCGCACACACGTGACCAGCGTGCGCGACCTGCCTAGGTAGTGCACGTGACTCGTATGCGCGTAGCGTGGCACCAGCGCTGCCCGCTCCCCTGGCCTATGTGGGAAGGTAAGTGAAAGTTTCTTTCACTTTACTTTCTCAGCGTAGTCAGGTGGTTTGCACCTAACCCACAAGCTGTTGCTAGGTGGCAATCCTATTCCCTAGAACAAAGAGAGTTTGCAGATCATAGATTTCTGCAAACTAGTGTATCTCCCGAATAACAATTCTTTATATGTAAATGAGATGAGACAACTATAACAGTGTCAGCTGCACTGTCTCAGGCTGTTGCCTAACTCTGGACATCATACTAAAATGTGCTGAAGGGCAAATTACTGGCATGGGTGTCCATGGATGGTGACCACCTTTGTATTGTTACTTATTTTTCATAGCTTCAACACCAACTTGCATGATACTGCATGGTACTGTTTGGAATAACTAGAAAGGTGTTTCTAATTCTATAACATCTACAGTATACACTTAAAGTTAAAAAAACAACATGTGGAGCATGTGATTCCTGCCTCCTTCAGTTTTATAAACATCTGGCTTTAGATGTAAACACTGTATCTCAGGATTTCATGGAATTTCCTTTCTGTCAGAGAATTACACAAAAGTTCTGCTTTCTGCTGCTGTGAGCAATAAAAAGAACAGTTATCCTATATGCTGTTATAGCTGCATTATTAGAACCAAGGGAGAAAATTTCCTAAGGTGGCTCCTCCAAACAGGAGCCCTGGGGGCTGCTACATGCAGACGGCTTCCTGGGGCTATGCAGAAAACAGCAATTATGTAAGGTTTACCTTCTTTAAATGTCAGCAAAGCATCAATGCTTTTTAGTCCCTATATCCTCTAGAATCCAGATTTCACAGATTGCAGCCCAGAGGAACAGGCTGTATATATCACAGTGCCGAGGCTTGGCAGCTTCAGCTACCAAATGCATTACACACCTATCCACAGAACATGCTCTGTAGCTGCGATCTGATAACAGCAAGGATGTGGGGGGTCCTCACTGTAACACTAGGGGAGCTAAAGAGGGGGCTGCCCAATATTCTTCTGAATATTAACAATCCAAATACTATACATTATAGAATGTGCCTTTGGGATCTAGCTATGCTCAGCCCTATGCCATCATGAACTGCTAACCTATAAATAAGAATTCCATTCTCTATTTGCATATTTACATTAGTTAACACTCTACTCTCATTTGTTTGAATTTTTTTTGAATGCTTTCGACAATTGGGCAAAAGCTCAGATACCAGTGAAAGTTGCCACTATCACTCTGCTTCCTTTTATGGTCCTAGCACTCATACTGCGGATTGGCAGCCGCTGGGCTTTGCATACACTACAATCTGAAGATGGTGCTTTGTATTCTGGAACTTGGTAAATCTCAAAATTTAGCAGCCCCATTAGAAACCTATGGAGGCTGTTTTTGCGATAAAAAATTAGGGATTCCACCCGTAGACACTAGGAGGTAAATTTACTAAAGTGAGAGTTTTTAGAAGTGAGTTTTAAAAGAGATGTTGCCCATAGCAACCAATCAGATTCTACTTAACATTTAACTAGCAACTTCTAGAAGATAATAGCTAGAAACTGATTGGTTGCTATGTGCAACATCTCTTCTAAAACTCACTTCTAAAAACTTTCACTTTAGTAAATTTACCCCTTGATCTTGCTTACAAATCTAAAGCATCCGCACCAGAAAACATCTTGGATTTGTATTGATCCGCCTTGGTAGCCTTCCTGAACTTTAAGGAGCCTGTCTACTCTCCTGGGAGTTGCATCCACAATATTTATAATTAAATTAAAGCACAATCACTTTCCAACTAATACCCCTTTTCCTCCAAAATGCCGGGTATGACCCCGAGTTGGAACAGGGTTCCTATCCGGATCAGACCTGGAATTTAGCCGGCGCCGACTCGGGATATTCCCGAGTCGGTGCTGCTCACACCGCAGTCGGGTCTGTATAGACCCGGCTTTTCCGACGTGAAAGTGGACATTTGGAGATGACGTCATCTCCAAGCGCCACTGAAGCTGGACCAATCGGCCGGCTTGCGGCGCACTGCAGGTCATCAAGACCCGGAGTGCGCCATACACACAGCAGGGTTTCACGGGCTACCTCCGTGTTAAACCCTGCTATTTACCTGGGTTGGATTGCCGGGTCACTCGACCCGGCGATCCAACCCTCACCCCTTTTACACCAAGGAGCTACTCGGGTTAACCCTGCAATAACCCGGGTTTTAGCTCCGCTGTAAAAGGGGTATTAGTATCACCCACTGACTATAGAAAACCTTTTCTGTTAACTCCTATAATAAAGCAAGTTTTAGCCTTAATTCTAGCTTAAATAATGAGTAAGCGGGCATTAGGACGTTTGTATAACCTGTCAAATTTTGTGTCAAATGATAAAAGTTGTACTTGAGAGATAGTAATCAAGAATCTAAACATGTTACCTATCTTTGCATTCCAGTTGCCTGCATTCAGGCAGAGGGGTCACTGACCTTTTCATGCATGTGTAAACCTGCACTACCCCAGGACACTAACAGTAGGCAAAGGGTATGGTCTGCAGGCAGGTTTTACCTTAAATACGTGTCTTTATTTGTTTTTACAGCTGCATATCATTGTTCCTAAAAACAAGTGTCCAGACATGATTACACATTTTATCTAACCATCCCAAAGCTGTAATTACTAAGATGTAGAAAATGTATAATGCATCAGGCAATGTCTAAATAAAAAGTGATGAGAAAGTGGTCCAAGGAATAAAATCGATCTTTTCATCACTTTATACTTCTATTTAAAGACTGCCTGTCATACCTGCTGTTACTTATGAAGCACCCCAGAGCACCCCAGTCTTCTATATATTAAGGCCCACACAGTGTGTGCTTGTGTGTCTGGGCCTGATTCAGAGCCGGACGCTATTTGCGGACGGTCGTTCCAAAACAGGGGCCGGCTATTTAAATTGAGTGCTCACTCTCTGTGGGTTGTTGACGCCTCTATGTCTGAGCGAGCGAACGAAAAATGCGCTCGCTATTTTGTAAAGATGCCCCTTTGCCGCTCGCAACACACGTCATCTCCGGTATTTATTAGATTAATCGGGTACAACGAAAGGCATCTGAACTGCTCGCAGTGGTTGTGGTAGGTTTTTCCTACCGCGATCACTGCGAGTAGTTCAGGCTAAAAGACAACCAAGTGACGTGGTCGATGACGCTGCTTTACTAATTGTGCACTCCCATTAAACGCCCTTTTGACCGTTAGGCACGCCTGCGTTCGGATCTCCACTCCCCCGTTGTCAAGCACCTTCCCCTGTTACCACCCACAAACGGTACATTCTGTCAATCAAATTAGCAGCCCCTCACTGTTTTGCGAGCGCACGATTTCCGACTGCAATGACTGGTTTGCACATGCGCATTACGACCCATACGCATGCGCAGTTGTGCGAACAACGCTCAGAGCGAACGAGCGGCCGCTTACGAGCGGCTCTGGGTCAGGCCCTCTGTCTGTCTGTCTCTTTCTCTCTCACTATACACTACCGAGTATTAGAACACTTCCATTCTTCCAGTTATTATTGAAACTTACACAGTTTAATATCTCAATGTATTCTGAAATTAAAACATATAACAAATTTACAATTGGAGATAAAAAAGAAATCAAAGAATCATTTTAATTAAATATTATCTAAATTTTTGTCTCATTAAATTAGCCTCCCAACACAGTTGTGGTACTCTTTCTACAATGGAATTAAAAATTTCTAAGGAAACCTCTTCACTACACTGTTTCAGAAGTGTTGCACTTGTACAGTGATTTGCTTTTTACCCTTCTGTCCTGGTGTACCCAAACTAGCTTGATGGGTTTTACGTCTTGCTCCTCTAGGTTTGACAGTGGGTGTCACAGGGATTACAAGCCACTGCTTCCCGGCATGTTTAAGCCCAAAATGTAAAAAGGCAATGCTTGTAATAGCAAAACATCTGGTGGTTTGCTATTAAAATCATTGCCCTTTTCAAATTATACAATAAGCCTCTGCATATTGTAAAAGCCCCACATACTGAGGAACTATCCTTTGCTTACTCAACGGCATACAAAAAAACCTGTATGATTAAACAAAGATTTAAAATTTAGATTCATTGAACCAGGCACAATCAATCATCTGCAAGCATGCTGAATACGATATCATCAGGTTGACCAGCATGTTTGCACGATGATAGATGTCTAAAAAATGTCTAAAAGACCAAATTTACAAACGATTTTCAAACGATGTTGAAACGATTATCAAATGATTATTGAACGATCAAATGATATCGATATCGTAATCGTTCAGTCGCTCAAATAAATCGTCTAGTGGACGTGTGCCTTATACCACTGGCAGTGCTTCATGGTTCAGGCAAGCCTTTTTTCATTGCAGTAGAACTGCTGTAAGTTCTGAACCTATTACTTGGTCCCTAAAATATTCTATTTTGAACTCTGAAATCTACACTATTTTTCAGTTTTGCTAACCTAAATTTCTTTAAGTTTATAGATCACCTTTGGACCATTTGAAGTTGTTCACTGGTCTTGAATTGCTTAAAATGTAAAACAAAAGTAAAAATAATAGCTAGAATCTTATGGGTTGCTTTGAGCAACATCTCTACTTATAAAACCCGCCCTTTAGTAAATATACCCCTACATTTCCAAATACATTCAAGGGTGGTACACTGCTGTAACTATAAAAATAAAAATAAATACACAATCCAAGGTGCATGTACGCACTTAAGCTAGGCACATTCTTGTACAATTATACTTTTAATGCAATTTTACTTTTGATTACACAGTAAGGCCCTGATTCAGACCCACTCGCAAGTGGGCGTACGTATGTTCGGCGTACGTAAAAAAATATTTAAATTCAAGCACTCGCTCGTTTTTTCGTACGCAGCTAAAAATCCGCCCCAAACTCAGGCGACCCCTCCACTAACTAACGAGCGTGCCAAATAGCGAGCATACATCCACGAAATGGCTTGAAGGGAATGCACGCACAAGTACAAACCGGAAGTGGGCCTGTCAGATTCTGATTACCTGCTCGTTTTTTCTGCCTACCTCCCTCAATCGTATCATGCCAATCAATGTATCAATTAGCTTAATTGTTTTTTTTTTTTCAACACAATGCAATAAACTTTAATCTTGTCCGTGTTTGTGTTTACTCGCAGAATACGTACGGCTGAAACCTTCGCTTTTATTGTTCAAAAGATATGTTAGCCCCAATTAAACAATTGTTCTATTTGTTTGTATCCCCACAAATTTTCTATGGTTCATTTCTTTATTTAAATTTGCTTACGCATGTCACTGCATCAAGCCTATCATAACTCTCAAGAGATTTGTGGCCCTGTCGAACACATGACTCATACACTAACCAATAGAATTTGTCCTGTTAATTTCCCAAATACATTAGCCAATCAAATTGTTTTTTGGTGCTTTATTAAAAATAATTTTCTAAAAATACACCATTGCCATCATGAGATCCGCCACATTCACCAGGCGCGAACTGCTGGTGCTCACGGAGGTGATGGACAGGCGGATCACCAGTCAGCCTCCACCCATCTCAAATAGCAGAAAGCGTTCCGCATATGCGGAGGTACGTCGCCGCCTGCGCTCCTTCGGCTCACGCCGACATATTGGCCAGCTGGAGCGCAGGTGGTCGGACCTGCACCGGCGTACGCCCCGCTTGCTGGCATGCTTTCGCATGCAGATCGAGGAAAGTAAGTTTTATGGACTGTGGTTTTCAAGTTTATCTTGTGGGCCCTAACTGCGTGTGCATGTTTTCATGTCTGTCCTATTTAGTCATTATAGTCATATCTGCATGTGCATGTTTTCATGTCTGTCCTATTTAGTCATTGTAGTCATATCTGCATGTGCATGTTTTCATGTCTGTCCTATTTAGTCATTGTAGTCATATCTGCATGTGCATGTTTTCATGTCTGTCCTATTAAGTCATTGTAGTCATATCTGCATGTGCATGTTTTCATGTCTGTCCTATTTAGTCATTGTAGTCATATCTGCATGTGCATGTTTTCATGTCTGTCCTATTAAGTCATTGTAGTCATATCTGCATGTGCATGTTTTCATGTCTGTCCTATTTAGTCATTGTACTTATATATTTTTTTTTTTGTATTTGGATTCCTGTTGAAACTAACCACAATATTTTTTACATCTTTTAGGGGCACAGCAAAGACTACGGCGTCATCGGCAGACAAGACGCCGGTCCCGGCCCCTCTCTCCAACCCCCAATTCCTCAATTACCCCCTCCTCCCCAGACCCTGTGGCCGAGATTTCTGGTCTACTTCCCCTCCAGCCCAATTCCCCCTCTCCTCCATCCGCCCCTCCTCCAAATACCCCCTCCCAGGATTCTTCCAACACCCTGCCCCTAGGTTTGGGGAATGTAGCCACCTCCGAGGTGGTCGAGGGAGTGGCTTCTCGCTCTGGCGTTTTGCCGAACGGTATGTTTTTTTTTTATTTTTGGGCACCACAAACTGTTTGTATGTAATCATGTGTTGTCCCCATTTTTGTTGGCTTTCTGTCGCCTTAGGGTATTTTTGGGGGTTGTCTTTACCTGTTCCTGCTGATTTCACCATACACATATCACACCTGTGTGCATTTTTTTAGGGCCCTTGTATTTTTGGCCTAGGACATTTTGGGGTGCTGGGTTTTATCCGTGTAATGTTGTTTTTTGGCACAAGCTTTTAAGTTTTGGTTTGCTTGTTTTGTGTTTTTTTTTAATGTTGCTTCATTATTGATGTATTAATCCCCAAACTTTTGTCACCCACAGAGGAACAGAGGCGTCGGGCAGAAATCTGTCAGTGTGTGGCACGTATGCAGGAGCAAGTCACCGGGCTTCTGCAGGGCCTTGACCATCTGGCGGTCCTCCTTAGGAATTAGTTTTTTTTTTTTTTTTTTTCAAATTGTTTACAAATAAATCAGTTTTAATTCACGCTCTGTCTCATGCGTTTTTAGTAAATCCAAGATTCTTTACACTGACATAAGTAGACTCTTCAAGCAAGGATTGCCAAATAATCTCACTACAGATTGTGTGTTGTATTTTGAAGGCAAACAGGCACAAGAAACACCTCCCAGTACCAATGTAATTTTCCTTTTTTGGGGTGGACAACATGATAGTTTACAACATTTTACAGGTTCCTATTTGGTGGCCAATCTGCTTAGGCCAATCTTACGAAGGCAACTGATTGTACAGGATTCCTTGGTGTGTTGGTTAGTACCCCGAAAACATATTACATTTTAGCTCCACTTGCTTCATTACTGGGTTACCCCTTAGGTAAATTTAACGTTTGGGAGTTTGGTTACACTTGCTTCTAACGTGCCCAAAAAGGAAACAAATTACACTCTCCAAATATTTATTCACAACAAAAATCAAAAAACAAAGTGGTCACTCACAAACAAAACACACAGTGATAATCAGAAATACACCACATACCAAAAACAGGAAACAAACACACAACAAATCAAGAACTGGTTGACGAAGGTCCATGCCCACATGATTTCAAAAATATGGCGTTGCAATATGGGTGTCATAATATATTCCAGAAGTTTCCACAGAAAGGTTTTTGAAGGGTAGCAGGAAGTAGTCATCGTGGGAGTGGCAAAGATTATGCAAACAAACAGAAGATGGTGCAAGAATTAATATCAAAAAAGATGAACGCCAAAAAACCGTAACACATTGGGTATACACACTGTTGTTTGGTCAATAATTACCTAAAATATCGGGCCACCACATCATCGCGTATGGCCCCCCCACATACTGACCTCCGACCAACCTCGGGGGGGCCATCCTCAGGTAAGGCATCCTCTGGCTGCATTGGGACACCACTCCTTATGGCGATGTTGTGAAATATCCCACACAGGAAAACAATTTTCGAAACCATATCCGGCAAATACATGAGCTCGCTACCAGAGCGGTGGAGGCATCTGAATCGGCCTTTTAAAAGGCCGATACAGCGCTCCACCACTTGCCTGGTGGCTGTAAGTGCGGTATTAAACTCACTTTGTGGGCCTGGTGTGGGAGCCAAATAAGGAGTGAGCAGCCAGGGCATGCAAGGGTATCCACTGTCTCCTGTGAAAAAGAATAGACAACATCAGGATCACTGTGTATCAAGCTTAACATTGTTATGTACTAAAGGTCTCCACTTACCCAGAAGCCACGCATCACCAGCTTGTAGGTTGTTTAATTTGTGCCATATCCCTGATTGCCGGATGACGAAGGAGTCATGTGCACTTCCTGGTAATTTTGCATTCAGGGACAGGATCTGGAGGGAGGAATCACATACCACCATTACATTCAGGGAGTGATAGTGTTTACGGTTGCAAAATATTGCCTCCAGCTGTGCTGGAGGCTGAAGTGGTATGTGAGTACCATCCACAACCCCTATGATGTGTGGGAAGCCAGCTATTTGGTAAAAATTGGCCTTGGCCACACTAAGGGCACCCATATCCAAAGGCATTTGAATAAAATGATGGAGGTGCTTGAAAAGTGCCTCCATCACTGCCCTCAGGATCCTGGAAAAGGAGGATTGTGAGATGCCCGCCACTATTCCCACCGTTGTTTGAAACGATCCTGAGGCACAGAAATGTAACACCGCCATAAATTGCGTAAGTGGTGGTATTGCTGTTGGACTGTCAATTTGCCGCTCAAGATCACTCTCTATTAATGAGACAGTGTCTATGATGATTTTGGGAGGAAGACGGTAGCATCTTAAAACCTCATCATCGGGCATTCCAAAAAGGGTGACACGTGTTCGAAATATCTGGGGCCTTGCACGCCTACGATGCCTACGCCTGGGACGAGATTGAGGTTGGTCGGCTTCCGGGAGCATGGCCAGAACAATCCGCCCAAGATCAACCTGAAATGGCAAGATTTGAATGTAAGGCTTTGGACCCACCCCAAAAGAAAATTAAAACAACTTAGCTTGATGATACCATCCATTGCTGCTTACATGCCGGGGTATTGTCATGATACGTCAAAACTGAAAATAATCCCAATATTAATTTGTAAAAGTTTAGTCTGTGCATTTATGTTTCTAAATTTGGTGCTAGACAAAACATAAAATAGGCGAAACACACATTTGGGCAAAGAGCAAAACGACATTGCACACAGTATGTCAAATTGGGGTGAAATGTAAGCCAGAAATGCTAAAGGGCAACCACAAACAATTTTACAGGATGAATAAGCATTTAAAAATGCGCGAATTAGTTCGCCAATACAAGTCACTATACAAACAGAAAAAAATGCGCTAATTAGTTCGCCAATACAAGTCACTATACAAACAGAGAAAAATGCGCTAATTAGTTCGCCAATACAAGTTAAAAAACAAACAGAGAAAAATGCGCTAATTAGTTCGCCAATACAAGTCACTATACAAACAGAGAAAAATGCGCTAATTATTTCGCCAATACAAGTCACTATACAAACAGAGAAAAATGCGCTAATTAGTTCGCAAATACAAGTTAAGAAACAAAGAGAAAAATGCGCTAATTAGTTCGCCAATACAAGTCACTATACAAACAGAGAAAAATGCGCTAATTATTTCGCCAATACAAGTCACTATACAAACAGAGAAAAATGCACTAATTAGTTCGCAAATACAAGTTAAAAAATGGACTTACCAAGAGCAAATATATAAGATTCCCAATCAAAAGGTCTTTGGGTCCGAAATAAAAAAAAACCTAAAAGAGATGAAGTTCAAAAAATTAAGAACAATAACAAACAAAAGGAGAGACCAATTGAACCAAAGTTAGACTTCACAAAACTTACCAAATCAAGAAACGAGGCCAAAAAAAAATCCCCAAAAAAACCGAACGGAAAATAAGAACGCAAATCTAGCAAACAAAATAAACTCCAAACGCCAATTCCTTAATCCGCAAACAAGAAACTCCAACCAAGGTAACCTCCAACAATCCAAAAATGCCACCTCGACTCGAGACACACCAAGCCATAAATAGTGTTTCGTTTCCCGCACAAATTAAGGAGGGATCATAGGAACGCACAATCAATGATGCGGCCGCAAAATAAGGACGCATGTATAAATACGTCACGAAACAACATTTAAATTCTGGTGTATTTCTTGTTTGGACCTCAGACATGGCTACAGACCAGGGAAACAATGGACAAGAGTCAGGCGGTAAGTCTTTCATGCATTTTGTCTTAATGATTAACTTGAAACATAAGATTGGGCAAGTTGTGAATTTGAGAAATCTGCATATTTACACAAATAGGTGAGGAGGATGACATGGAAGAGGCTGCTGGGCCCAGTATTCCGGCCAAAGCTGCCAAAAAGAAAAGGCAGCCACATTTCACAAGAAAGGAGATGGAGGTTTTGATTCAGAAGTGTGTGGACATCCTGCCACAGGCAGACAGGAATATGAGTACAAGCCAGAAGTGGAGAATGTGGGAAGAGGTAGCCGTTGCTGTCAATAGGGTGGGTGATTATGTCCGTCTAGCCCGGGATGTCAAACGGCGGTAAGTAAACACTTGCCCCCCTATAAACAAACCCCATTTTAAACAAAAGGATAATGGTTCCCATTTTATCCCACAGATGGGGCGACTTCAAATATCGCCTAAAGCAAAAACTCGCGGACAGGGCTAGGCATGCAAGGGGGACAGGTGGGGGTCCCACCCCTGTGTCATTGGAGTTGACGGATTTAGAAGAGCTGGCACAGGGGTGTGTGCAGCCTGTGGAGGTGTTTGGCGTGTCCAACATGGCAGACTTTGCGGCTCCTCATGTTGTCCCAGGTAAATCTTGTGATGTCACCAACTCTGAAATGTTATTGGGCCAATATGTAGATTCTAATGTGAGTCTTTTCTCATTTTTCCTAACAGAGACACAGGCGGATGAGTCTGCTCCAGAGGGGAGCCTTGGCCGCCGAATTTCTGCTGGCTCTGCAGGGGAGGAACCAGTACATCCGGCTGAGGACCCTGCAGAAGCCAGTCCAGGGCAATCCCCCTCGCAGGCAGTGGCCCTCCTCACAGAACTCAATTTCAAATCGGATTTCCATACGGAGATTCTGCAGAGGATGGACGCCAGTCTGCTACGGGTGGCTGAGGCCCTGGAGCAAAATGCTGCGGCCAACGTGACCATTGGTCAGGCCCTGGCGGAAAATACCAGGGCCAACATCCGCATCGCCAATGCCCTGGAGCAGCTCGTTTGCCAGCACATGGTGGAGCCGACCTCCCTTCCTGCCGGAACATCAGGATCCTCCACCTCTGGCACAACATCAGCCAATCCTCCAAATGTGCCTAGCCCTGTGCCTAGTCCAGAGGCCACAACATCTGCCTCTGGACAGGCAAGCCCGATGACATCCCGGACCCGGTCTGGCGCCCTCCCTCCCCCAGCCAAACGGGTGAAAAAACGGTGACAGCAATGGCGACTTTTCCCACACTCCTTCTGTGCTTGGCTCATATTCCTTTCTGGTCAAAACTTCCCTCTCCTTTCTTGTGAATTGTTTTTAATTTTGTGTTCTACATTTCATAAATCTTTTATGTTGGCCCAATTATTGTAACTTTGGGAATGAACCCTGCAAAAAAACTTTGCCACAAATTGTTTTTTTTTTTTTTTTGTTTGTTTGAGCAATAAAAAAAAAGTAAAAAACTGACATTGTATTCTCACATTATTGTCAAAATGGATTACATTTAATCCTGGGCCAAAAGGCACAAACTGGCAAAAACCACATTTTACATGCCCCCCCAAAAAAGGGCTCTTTAAGGAACGTTTCAAATTTAACATAACGATGCAAATTCAACAGGCCAAAAGAAAAAGGTAAAAACCAAAAAAACATGATGACATTATTTGTTACAATAGGCCCTAACCAACAAATTGAGCCCAAAAGAAACAACCACAAATGTACGTAAATTGATTGTGTAATCATCACATTAGCAGCTATGATTTCCACCTGCGTACGCTTTTGTGCTAACACAAAAAACTGCTTTCAAAACACATACCAAGCCGGTTTTCAATCCAACACTAATTGCTGTTCTGACCACCCGCGATTAATCGCAGCAACATCGTGGAGTGCCGGGATGGAGGAGAAGGCCATCGCCAATGTGGTCGAGTAATCCAGACCCTAAGCTGTGCGAGCATTTTGAAGGGAAAGAGGATCATCCAGTGACGTATGAGTCGGTCCGTACACATTTTACGCTCGCATCTGCTAATGTATGTACGCCCCAAAAACGCCTCGCCACGCCTGCGTTTTTCCATCTCCACCCCCGTCAACACCCAAAAACGCCCTGTTCTGTCAATCACATTTGACATGTCACTTCCTGTACGCTATTTGACGAACGAGACCAAAAAAGCTCGCAATCTGCCGTACGCACATGCGCAGTGTTACACCGACGCATGCGCGGTTAGCCAACATCGGAACGCAACGAGCGTACTGCTGTTTGCGTACGGCTCTGAATGAGGGCCTAAGTCCTGTTAAAAGTGACGATTCATTCGTACACACCTTTACAATCTTACTTGTGATCTAGGAAACTCATCTGTCTAAAATATCTGTTAAAAAGACACAAAGTCGATGATGCCGCTGGAGAAGTATGTGCAGAAGCATCGGATAGGATGGTTGAAAGTACATACACACTGCAACCTATCTGATATTGTACTATCGATCAGATGAAAATAAAACTGCACATACAGTAAAACCTAATCTTTCGATGCAACCAGTTTTCTATCAAGAAAAAACACAACCGATGGTGCATACACACTCTTAACATATTGCATGAGCAAGTCGGTATGAATTCCTAGTTATCTATATACCTAAATGACGCTGTTTAGCGTAGCGTACGCATATGAAAAAATCGCTTTCCAGACTTTGAGTGTGGTTACAAAGCACAAAAAGTTATTATTCACATGAAAAGCATTTAGTTACACGCTGTGATCTAAATACAATTAGCGCAAAAGGTTATACATAAACAAGGTATAGTCGATACATTATGCAAGCGCACTGGTCCCAGTTACAGTCATCAATCCAGAGGTATTTGGTCATCCAAGAGAATGGCTACTAACTGGGACCGGGACACAGGCTATATACCCTAACAGATCATGATAACAAGTATGCAGACAGACAAACGTAATTCCATTGGTTCTTGCTCTTGCTCTTTGTAGTACGCTGTAGTTCATAGGACAGTTCACTAGGGGTATGTCCCAATTCTCCAGATTACATTGTCATTCTTTAATTGATTTAAATTAGATAGAGACACTACATTACAGTGTATACATTCTAACCAATAATTTCCTATATTCCATAACCATCGAACGCAAGATGCGGCTCCCTCGCTGATAGGTTCAGATATCTGGAAATAAACAGTGTGTCAGTTTAGTACTAAACATGCCATGTTTATCATATTGTATACCATTAATATTAAATATTCATTTTACATCATAATTAATAACTTTAATATAAACCATAATGTGCAGCAACCTTTTATGAGTGTGTGTATATTTATGATTATATGTAAGTATGCATTGTGTGTCTTCATGCAGCGAAAAAAGGTGCGCTGTGTGCAGGGTTTGTTTTACATCCCAAAACATGCGCTGCGTGTGTTTCTATTTACAAATGTAACTGTATATGTATGTGTGCACGCATTGTGGATACCCATGTGATCTTTTAAGTGTATGTATATATATATACATATAATTATATATACATATATTTATATATACATATATACATATATATATCTATATATATATATATCTATATATATATATATTAGGGATGTGCAGGCTCGGATAGGTTCGAGTTTGCACGTTGAGTTCGGATTTTTCCCTCCAAAAAAACGGAACTCAGAAAGAGGCTAAACGTCATCTTACATGGACGAATATCATCATTCCTGGACATTCATTATGGCTTTTTGATTTTTGCATGCGTCACTTTTGTTTGTTCTTTTCACAGTTTTTCTGCTTGAACAAAGTTGCTTGCCAGCAAACAATTAATGAGGAGTGTGCCAGTAAATCTCGAGACATTAATCTCCTGGCCACAATCCAACATTTGGTCTAGAGAAGGATACTTGCTTACTTAATGGTGCAGTCTGAACCTGTACCTTATAGTTTGGTAATAGTATCTACAACTTGAGTTATTTTTATTATTTGTGCTTTAGGGCAAAACTGAGGAAAACAACAACTGGTAACAGTTTTATATGTAGACTATTGTACGTACAGCTAAGCATAAAATACAGCACATAATCACATATGTTGTATAATTCTTGTAGACACTTTATTAAATAATTATGTTAATATTTGTGCTTTGTTTTTTATATAACCTGTTATTTCTATTCTGATAAGTTATATCTGAAGTCTAATCTTCTGATAATATTGTTTTTTCTAACAGTAAAAGTTCACTTGGGGTAAATATCCTATCACATCTCACTAACGTTCCCTAAAGTTATGGACCCTTTATAGTATTAATGGAGAGATTTATAGTATGAGGAACCTTTCTGTTAAATATGCTGTAAGTAATCTGTACCCTGCAGCCCACAATATGAATGCATTTTGTGAACTGAGCTAATATTCATGAGAGTGAAGTCTAAACATACTTCACAAACATATGTCAAGTCTAATGAATATTTATCAGAGAGTGCTTTAGCAATGTCGCTGGCTCCTAGCAAACTGGTAACCTACATTATGGCTCAGCCCACAGAATAGATAACAAGTACACTTTAGATAAAGCTTTTTCATGATTAGTTCATATTTTCAAAAATGTTAGTGTTAAAATGGAATTTTCCATAGAAAACAAACTTCACTTCAAAGATCTCTACACGTTTCCCAACTTGGACATGAAAGGGGGTGAGGTCATGCATCAATGGGATGTGCCCAGTCCATTTACACTCCCCAAAAGTTCCCTTTCAATGTAAATATTGGCTGCTTTTGCATGTAGCCAGCAAATACTGGACACCTTTATTTTAAAACTGTAATTTATATTTGAGTTTGGACACCCCCTACCATATCTAAATCCCTCTGCACATTTTAAATCATCCCCAACTGCAGTGCAGCATGGTTTTGCCAAAGTGTAAAGTCAATTTTTTTTTGCTTTGCTCCGAACTGTGAATCAGCCTCATATTGAGATACTGCAGTGTCTAAGAGAGGGATGCGGTCAGGAGGTCGACACTCACTATGTGGACAGTGAGTATGCCGTGCAGACAATGTTGGAGATGGATCCGGACACAGGTGTCATGCTACTTAAAACATATTAACTGTGCAGATGTTTTAACTTTAAACATGCCCCTACCAAACCACTAATACAAGCTTTATTTTTTGGCACCTACAACACATACATTGTGAACAATGTATAATGGTTCTGTTGTTATCTATACATGGTGTATTACTTTACCACAGCAAAACAAGCAAAATGGCTTCTCCCACTTATCCATAGTTGATTGTGAAAGTTCGGACTGATCCACAAGGCACAATGCCAAATCAGTCTCGTTTTCTGGGGAACCTTGTATGCAGCTTCACTGGCTTCAAGTACGTGAAAATACTGGCCATCCTATGACTGATGTTCCAGCCAGGGGTTAAAGTGGGTTGGAATGGGGTGGAACTGCATTCTGTCAGTGGTGGGCCTCCACCCGCCTACCTTGCCTGGCCACACAAAACTAAGTATCAGGCAACTGCGACTGCCTGATTAAGAAGTAAGGACACTCGGCACTGCGCTACTGCAGGCTTCTCTCTGGTTGCCTCGCCTCCGCCCACACACCTTGCCCAGCCGGCCACATGTCAAATAAGTACAGGCAGCTATGGCTGCTGCGCTGCCGGATTATGACGGACTTGGTCTGGTGGCTGGCTTCCCTCTGACTGCCCTGCTGTGCGCCGCTCACCGATGCCCCCCATATCAATAAATGTAGAGTGATTGATTTGGCCTGCCCCGCCTCCTCCATTCCCTCTCCTCTGGCAGCGGTGGTGGGAATGAGACGACCCGATGACATCATCATGCATCTGTCTCTCATTCTGCGTTAAAAGGAGCCGCCCTGAGAGGACCCACGTGTATGCTGAGTCCAGCATGATTTTTCTGAATTCAGAGCTGTTCACTGACTCACTATGCTTGTGCTGTTATGATATATTCTGCAGCAGTGCAGCTACACTGGAAGCTTGTGGAGTTTTATGAGAGTATTATGCTTTTAATATGCTTAATACCTGTTTATTGTGACTGACCCCACTACTAGGTGCTTGTGTGTGTGTGTGTATATATTTAGTTTTATCTGGGGAAATGAACTCAGTTCAGCTAGTGCAGTCTCCCTACTCTACTCCCTACTCTACTGTCCCCCACTGTATGTGATCTTCCTACACTTCTGTGTCTGCCCAGCCCCCATATATGTGATCTTCCCTCTCCTACTGTTATCACACTGATACCACTGTATGTGATCTCCCTACTCAGCTGTCCACCAACTCCACTATGGGCCTCATTAACTCATTTTTTCACCAAAACAAGTGATACATTTCTCTGTATGATAAATGGTGCTCCAGCCAATCAGCTCCCAACTGTCAACTGTTAGAAAAATGATAGTTGGGAGCTGATTGGCTGGAGCACTATTTATCATACACAGTGATATTTATCACTCGTTTTGGTGATAAAACTCACTAGTAAATTTGTGATCACCTTGCTCCCACTGACCCACAACTGAATGTGATCCTCCACTGTTCCTCCCACTGTACTGATCACTCTGCTCCCAATGTATGTGATTACCCTGCTCCCACTGCCTCCCCTCCCCACTATGTGTCATCACCCTGCTCCCAATGTATGTGATTACCCTGCTCCCACTGCCTCCCCTCTCCACTGTGTGTCATCACCCTGCTCCCACTGTATGTGATTACCCTGCTCCCACTGCCTCCCCTCTCCACTATGTGTCATCACCCTTCTCCCAATGTATGTGATTACCCTGCTCCCACTGCCTCCCCTCTCCACTGTGTGTCATCACCTTGCTCATACTGTATGTGATCACCGTGCTCTCATGCCCCCCCCACTGTGTGTCATCACCCTGCTCTCATGCCCCCCCCAGTGTGTGTCCTCACCCTGCTCCCAATGTATGTGATTACCCTGCTCCCACTGCCTCCCCTCTCCACTGTGTGTCATCACCCTGCTCCCACTGTATGTGATCACCCTGCTCTCATGCCCCCCCCACTGTGTGTCATCACCCTGCTCCCACTGTATGTGATCACCCTGCTCCCACTGCCTCCCCTCCCCACTGTGTGTCATCACTCTGCTCCCACTGTATGTGATCACCCTGCTCTCATGCCTCCCCCACTGTGTGTATCACCCTCCTCCCACTGCACCTCCCACTGTGTGATCATCCTGCTCCCGCTGTCCCCTCACTGTATGGAATTGTATGTACTGATGAGAAAACTGTACTGATAGCACTGCAATTGGAGTATTTGTAAAGCCAAATTTAGTGAAAGTCCAATATGATGATTTTCTATATTATATCTTATAAGGATAAGAACTAATGTGATTTGTAAAATAAAAATAAAAGAACAGCTGATCATCATATACTGTATGGTTATATTTTCAAGTCTAACAGCAAATACAAACAAATGAACATACTTTAAGGGGAGGAGCTAAGGGTGTGGCATCTTCCATGTGGGCAGGAAGGGGGGTGGCTAGGACTGTGGCACCCACAGGGGAACTTAGGGTGGATAAGGGGGTGAGTTCCACCACTTCTCTAGGACCACTTTAATCACTGGTTCCAGCATAGTGATCCAATGCTGTGTCCTCTGATGCAGCAACAGACCACAGAAGCTGGCAGGAGGCGTCTATTTACACAAGACACCTCCTGCAGCATTAACATATTTATAGCATCGCTGTTGTGTCCAAATATGTGTACAACTCTGAATCAGGCCCAATGTTATTTATTTTATCTTTAAAACTAATATATCTAGATTACAGATGATGTTTGTTAAGAGGAATCTGTTCAGTATCAATAAACAAAATCTGTTTGTGCTGTGCTATGTCTTAGGTTGTGAAATCCTGGATAAATACCACAAGATCTAATCCCAAAGGCATGTTACCTACTTCTTGGTTTGCTAATAAAGCTTTGTGCCGTGCAATTTCCTATGTACTGTATCTAACAAACTGAATTCAGGATATATATGTCCAGATAGATTTAGGAAAAAGTGGATTTGGAAACATTAAAGAGGTTGTTCTACCAAACTATTTTCATTTAAATATGCAATAAGGATCAAGCAGCAAGTCTTACACAGTGCACTGCACCTTAATAAGTCTCAATCAATGTAATATTTTATCTTTCTCTCCTAACAAACGACTCTAAGGACAATTAATCATGTCTCAGGGTTGCAGCATGGGGACATAATGGTTAGCACAGCTTTCTCAACAGCTCTGGGGGTTCTCTTCCATTCCATTCCCACCAGGGCACTATCTGTGTGGAGTTATGATGTTCTCCCCATGTTTGTGTGGGTTTCCTCAAGGTTCTCCAGTTTCCTCCCACAAATTCCAAAAACATTCTGATATTTTAATGAACCTTAGTACAGTATGTATGTCTCTATGTTAGGGAATTTACACTACCAGTGCCAAGGTGCTGCACCCTCTGAAAAGAGTGCTTTCAGGAGAGTCCTGGATGTGACAACCCTCCCCAAGGTGCACCGTGGCTTCACCCACCACTATTCAAAGCTGCAAATTGTGCCAAAGCAGGGACGGACATGATTTAATGCAAATTGCACCATCAATTCTCTGGGTCACCTACTTCACTTGGGAAATGGGATCTATGCAGTAGACTAGGCCGCTCTTTCAAGAGTCCGGGAGATTTTTTTTTTTTTTTTTCATATGTCGTTGCCACAAATTTTTAAATAGATTTATGTAGGATTTCATGGGACTGATCCACAAAGCACCATGCCAAATCATTGTAAATGAAAACCATAAATTATTACATTTTTAAAGTCCTCCATAAATTATTTTTCTTTTCTTTTCAGTACAATCCACAGTTCCCTGTTAACAAATGTTAAAATCAAAAAGGAAGAAATTAATGTATATTGTTGGCACCATTCTTGCCATGCCTCAAAACATCCTATTTATTCATAGTTGACTTGTAAAAATTCTATCTATGATTATTATTTAATAACGCATGAGAAAATTGCAGGCAGCGATAGCAACAACAAAAGGTATAACATTATTTGGGATGGGTACGGGATGCTGGCGCTCGGGATCCCGGCGGTCAGAATCCCAACACCGCATCCCGACAGGGTTAACATACCGACACTTGTCGATCAGTATCCTAACACTCCGTGCCCAATGACTAAACCTAACCTCCCCCCTAGTGCCTAAACCTAAACTCCCCCCTTCCCGCACCTTAAACCTAACCCTTACCTTCGGGATGCTGGCGGTTGGGATGCAGGTGCCAGGATTCTGACAGGTGTCAGGATTCCAGTGCCAGCATTCTAAGCAGCGGCATCCCGACTGTCGGTATTTTGACCAGAGCCTAGCTCTGAACTGATTTACATTAAGTAGCTGATTTTGTGCTATACATATACTGCAGACTTCACTCACCAAAGGAGTGTAAATTAGAAGTAAAAAGTTTACGATCAATAATCTCCATTTCCAACCATTGTTGAGTTTTTTTCTATAATTTAATACGTGAAGAATATTATTTTATACGTTACATATTTATTATATATTAGAAAATCTAGAGAAAAATAATGCACTACAGATGGGGCAGATTTACATTGTGTAGAGAGATTTATAGTTGGGTGGGGTGTTCTAGCTGGACTCTGAATTGTAGTGTAAAAATAAAACTGCCCAGGATTTGTGGGCTTCATGCAAAAGTAGCCAGTGTTTACTCTGCATGGAAAACAATATAATAATTACACCCCTTGTATTGCAACAAGTCCAGATGCAAAGTTGATCCTTTTGTTTTTGCTTTGATTCCCAAGTCTGAATCAGCTCTTTAACCTGTGAATTTGACATGTTTTATGCCTCTAATGGCCCTGATTATAAATACATAAATTATCTGTCTCAGATGTGACATGGAGATTTTTTTCTTTGATGTGTTTGATCTCTCACCATATTAACATAAGAATATCCTAGTAAAACTCTCTTTTTGGTTCCTTGTAATCACAGCAACTGGCTGGCCATATATATTATCTTGATTTCAGTCTGAGATCCAGGGAGACTCTTTGGCTGGGAACAGGATAGCAAGCAGTGTGATACACATGTACTCTAGGTGACAACAAATGACTCAGAATTCTTACTTTGACATAGCCTTTGGGGACAGAGTAATACAATGAGCTTAGCTATTAAAATCATTTCTATCTGGGTGAGTATTCAGTTATATATTTCAGAATTAATTAATTCCCTAATCCATGGTTATACCATAACCACATAACTATGATAAATGTAAAGTGGAGCAAATCACTGACAATGGCCCTCATTCAGAGCCGTACGCTCTGAGCAGAGCGCACGCTCTGAGCAGAGCGCACGCTCTGAATGAGGGCTGCCCTCCATAAAAATGGAGCGTCCTCCTGGACGCTCGTATAGCTGTGGGTCACCACCCACAGCCTATACGAGCGTGCAGTTTGATGGCCGCGATGGTCGTGACCATCGCGACCATCGAAACTGCGAGCCGGAGCCTGCGGTTGAGGTTTTCAACCGCAAGCCCCGGAGTGATTTTGGCTCTATCAGAGCCAAAATCACTCCCACTGACATCACTAGTGATGTCAGTGGGCCGGCTTCTGACGGGAGGCGTTCCCGTGGGAACGCCCCCATCAGGGAGGCACGCCCCCGGCACGCCCACCAAAGGGGGCGTGCTGTCAATCAACATCGACAGCACGCCCCCTTTGATCAGACACAACGAGCGAAGGACTTTCCTTCGCTCGTCGCGTCTGGCGCATGCGCACGACGGAGCTCCCTCCGTCGTGCGCATGCTCAGTGCAGAACATCGACCCACTTGCGAGCGGACAGCCGCTCGTGAGTGGGTCTGAATCAGGGCCCATGTTTGCACAAATCAAGTTTCACAGTGGACCAGGCCATTTTACAGAGGTGCAAAGTTCCAGCAACACATACTTAAGTTACCAATAAGGAGTGAGTGCTTCAAGACTCCCAGGACTCCAGCAGCACAGAGGTCACACATACATTTAAGTCAGTAAGCTGGACCATGTAACAGTCCAATGGGCTTATGTAATAAGTTGCAATCTGCAGCCGCTGCGGGCACTCCTGCGAGTCTTCTTGTATTTTTAAAGCGGCAATCATTTTAAAGACAAAACTAGTTTGGTTTTGCCTTATAACAAACTGCATATTGTAACAGTGAATGATACATTTATGCAACATTACATGGATTGCTAAATCATTTTTTGTTACACAGTGCAAGTATCTTTTCTAATCGCTACTTGTATTAGCAGCAATGACAACATGAGATAAACATTTTTCCTTTTTTTCTTCAGGACTTATTATATATATTTTTGCAGTGGTTCCTGCTAAATATCTCTAAAGTGCAATATTAGTGCTAGAGATAATTACTTGTATTATGACACGAATCACAGACATGAATATTGAAGGCCAATTGGTATGAATATTTATATATATTGAAGTACAAACATCATATCTTATAATAATGTGAATGCCATTACAATAATATATGAATCTAAGCACCAATAAAACACAGCAGCGATTCAGTTTTTAAACACAATTTTCATTTTTCTTTAACAAGCTATCTATTCTGTATTTTACTTTGCTTCTTTGTCATGTGCTACATAATTTTATAAGCAACTTACAGGAATTATTTTAATGTATATTGTAATAAAAGTCACATTTTAATATTTGTTTAAAACAATTTTTTGGAGGGAAGGGGGGTTAGTCTGTGTGCACTAGTTCAAGACATCTTCTCCCTTTCTCTCGATTTCCTTTGTTTGGTATATGATCATATACTGTCTTGGTAGCCCCCCATCCTACACAAGCAATCAGTACAAATATAACCAGTTTTCATATAACTGAGCTGATAGGAGGGTTAGATATACCCATCATATAATAACAATATATTTCCAGTGCAGTGGACACATACACTTTTTGTTCCTCTGGGAACAGGATAGCAAGCAGTGTGAGACACGTGTATTCTAGGTGACAACAAATGACTCCAAATACTCACATTCAAAGCCTTTGACATAGCCTTTGGGGACAGAGTATCACAATGAGCTTACCTCTTACAATCATTTATATCTGGGTGAGTATTCAGTTATACATTTCATAATTTATTAATTCCTTAACCCATGGTTATGCCAAAACCACATAACCATGATAATACATTTAAAGTGGAGCAAAATTACTGACAATGGGGGTCATTCAGACCCACTCGCAAGCGGCAGTACGCTCGCAAGTGGGTCGATGTTCCCCACTGCGCATGCGCACGACGGAGGGAGCTCCGTCATGCGCATGCGCGAGACCTGGACTGCGACAGCCAAGCTGTCGCTCCGGGTCTCGTACCAAAGGGGGCGTGCTGTCGATGGTGAGTGACAGCACGCCCCCTTTGGTGGGCGTGCCGGGGACGTGCCTGCCAGACGGAGACGTCCCCATGGGAACGCCTACCGTCTGAAGCCGGCCCCACTGACATCACTAGTTATGTCAGTGGGAGTGATTTTGGCTCTGATAGAGCCAAAATCACTCCAGGACTTGTGGCTGGGAAACCCTACCGCAGGGTTTCCGTCGCAGTCCGATGGTCGCGATGGTCAAGACCATCGCGACCATCTTTTTGGACGCTCGTATATGCTGTGGGTGGTCACCCACAGCTATACGAGCGTCCAGGAGGACGCTCCATTTTAATGGAGGAGGGCCCAGATTCAGAGCGAGCGCTCTGGTCAGAGCGTCCGGCTCTGAATCAGGCCCAATGTTTGCACAAATCAAGATTCAAAGTGGAACAGGCCATTCTGCAGAGGTGCAAATTTTTAGCAATACATATTTAGGCACGTATTCAATTAGAGGTGAAAAGCCGCGATCGGCAAAATTTTTTTGCTGATGCGTGGTTTTCGCCTGTTTCCAGAGCATCGCTGTATTCAATTCAATTTTCATCTAGGCAAAAACTCCATAGGCAAAAACAGGCGAAAAAAGTTTCTCCAGCAAAAGGCAGGAGAAAAGAAATGCAAAATCCATATTTTGGGGTAAAAATAGGGGGACTTGGTTTAGAACCCTTTGGACACCCCCTAATGACTAATTAGGTACAAAAAATTATCTTAATTCACCCCTAAAAATACATAATTTTTGGGGTGAAAATACAAAAAATGTTTGAAAATTGGGTTCAAGTACTGGGATAGGCATTTTGGGGTGCTGTATGGATGAGACAGGTGTTTTTAGGATTGTAGGAGGTTGCAGCAGCTGTATTTTTCTCATGTTTTTATTTTGCACTTTACAACTCCCAAAATATACTAGTACCCATTTACATGTACCCCCAATTTTACGACAGCAATTATTTTTCAGAAAAGACATTGCTTAAAATAATTTTTCCACACTTATGCAAATATGCATATAACAGCCCTCAAAATAAAATCCCTAATTACTTTTATTATGGCTAATAATACACTTCTATATTGATTCCCTGGGTGAGTTAGGCTTTGTTGGGGGTACAGACTGATTTTCCCAAAAAAACTGACCTTTTTGCCAGTTCCGCTATTCGCTGCATTCGCCCATATGCGTTTTCGCCTGTTTTACAATAGAAAAGGGCAAAAAGCGGGTACGGGCATTGAGTAATCAGGCGAAAACTTTGCCTTAAAACACGCGAATGAAGTGAAAACATTGTGCTTTTTGCTGAACTCGGCTTTTTGTGGCTAATTTAATCAGCCCCTTAAGATGGAAATCACACTAATAGCCACATAGATGGACAGATAGTGATATTATAATATCTTAGTCTGTATGCTGTCGCAATGGATGCACATTTGGACGCAGCTCAGAATCAGGCCCACAGTTTGCACAGTGGGCCTGATTCAGAGCCGGACCTATTTGCGCTCGCTCGTTCAGAAAAAGGGGCCAGCTATTTAAATTGAGCGCTCACTCTTTGCGGTCTGTTGACGCCTCTATGTCTGAGCGAGCGAACGAAACATGCGCTCGCTATTTTGTAAAGACGCCCCCTGTCCCTTCGCATCATACGTCATCTCCACTATTTATTTGATTAATCAAGTACATCAAAAGGCGTATGAACTGCTCACAACTCTTGTGGTAGGATTTTCCTACCGCAATCATGCGAGCAGTTCAGGCTAAAAGACAACCAAGTGACGTGGTCGATGACGCTGCTTTGTTAATTATGCACACCCCTAAAACGCCCGTTTTGACTGTTTGGCACGCCTGCGTTCGGATCTCCACTCCCCGTTTTCAAGCACCTTCCCCTGTTACCACCCACAAACGCCTCATCCTGTAACTCAAATTAGCAGGCACTCGCTATTTTGCGAACACACGATTTCCGACCGCACTGATTGGTTGGCGCATGCGCATTACGACCCATACGCATGCGCAGATGTGCGGCCGCTTACGAGCGGCTCTGAATCAGGCCATGAGTCTCCATACGTTGAAAGAACAGGTGATTGTTGCAGTTTTGAGCTACAAATTAAACATTATGAAATGTTGAAACTAAGGGGAAAATTTACTAAAAATCGAGTTTGGTCGAGTTCTGTTTTTCTTTAAACTCAATTTGCATCGCCAAAACTCGGGTGTGATTTTTTGTTTTGTTTTGCAAATTTACGTATGTGTGTGTGTGTGTGTGTGTGTGTATGTATGTATGTAATACAATTTTATACTCACGGTGTGTGTTGTGTTTTTTTACACATTTCTTTACAGGTGAACTACACATACCAGTGGGCCCTTAATGCCCGGCAAGCGGGGGAGGCTTGCTGGGACCTGTAGTTCCACTGTAAAGACAATGTTGCTATTTCTAATTTTACACTACACCTACACTATCAACCCGCCACCCACCGCCCAGGTGTGGCGGGGATAGCCCCAGGCTATCAGTCTAGGCAGGGGTGCCCTGGAGAGGGGTGTCCCTTTAGTGGAGGGGTACTCAACTCCCCAGGGATCCCTGGCCTGGGCTGACTAGTGGTCAGGACTGATGCTGCAGCTGGGGGGCTCTGTGAAAGAGCACCCCTGGCTGTGGCATCAGCCCCCCCCGCTAGAAAGGGTCAATGGCTGGTTTTATTTATAGGGGTGCCCCTATGCAAATTTTTTACCCCTATAATTAAAACCAGGACTGGCCTTGCAGCCAGGTGCTGGTACCTAATTTACGGTGGAACCCTATTCATTTTGTTCCCCTTAATTTTAGGTACCAGGACAGGATGGCAGGTCCAGGGCTGGTTAATGTTTTTTTTTTTGGGGGGGGGGACCTCATGTCATTTTTTTCAGAAAATTAAACAACAATTAACAAGGAAAAAAAAATATTGATTTGTGTATGTTTTAGAAAAACTCGCAGATCTGGAGGTGAGTGTTTAAAACGTCAATTTGGCAGCGAGTTTGCAGGCATCTCACCTGAGATTCTAATCTCGATTCTTGGTAAATTTGCAACATGTATGTTTTAGGTGAAAAGTACTTCAGATTTTGGCCGATGGTGAGAATATTCGAGTTTTACGAGTGAGATTAGAGAAATCTCTCTGCAACTCACCCAAGTTTGCCTTTAGTAAATTTGCGAGATGAAAAACATGCCTAAACTCGATTCTTAGTAAATTTACCCCTAAGAGTATGAACTCCAATGAAGAAAGGCAAATATAAAAAAGAAAAACTCTTTTGAAAGTTATCTGATGACAACTAAAGGTGCATATCCGCTACACGAGTGTAGAGATGACTGTACGAATACAACATCGTAATCATTCAATCGTTCTTTATATTGTGCAGTGGATAATGTGCGCTCAGTGCAGACACCCTCCCTCATCCCCGAACATGGACAAACCTGTCGTTATTGGCCTGTATGTTCAGGCGATGACAGATGCCAACAATGACCAGCGGTATCGCGCATCTCTGGTCATTGCCAGCATATTCACTGTGCAATTAGTGAGCGATAACAATGTCGTAATCATACATCTTTATCGTGTAGTGGATATGCGTCTTAAGACCTGTGAGAAAGTGTGACGTTTGGAGATTATGGGAATAAAGATATCAACTTTGCTTTATAAGATTATCTGACATTTGTTTACGAAGCTACTATACATACAGGGTAGGTAGATGAAATTCCAACAGCCGGAATGCAAGTGCTCACAATGCCGGCGCCAGAATCCTGACAATCCTGATGCGCTGGCACCTGGACAGTAAGTAATGGGTTAGGGGGAGGGTTAGGGTTTAGGGTAAGGAACTAGGGGAGGATTAGAGTTAGGCACTAAGGGGGGGAGGGCTAGAGTTAGGCAATAGGGGTTGTGGTTTAGGGATTGGCACTGGGGGGGAGGTTAGGTTTAGGGTGCAGGGAGGAGGGTTTAGGGTATTGTTAGGATACTTACAAACAGGTGTCGGTATCCTTACCCTGTCAAGATGCTGGCGTCAGGATGCTGATCCCGAGCGCCGGCATCCCGTACCCAACCTCTATACAGTGCTGCTTTTGCTATTTCTGCCATATATGAACTTTGCTGTTAATAAACAAATGAAATTATTGAACCACAGAGACCTGATGTTAGAGAGACTGAAATGGAGATGGGTGTCGGACCCAGGAATGTTCCAGTGGAAGTTACTGTGAGAATATACAAACTACTATGCAAGCAGAGGGCTATGCAGTATATGGAATGAATAGAGCTGGCATGATAATGATCAATTTGCTGTAGATTGTGGTGTTGAGGTAATATTGGGTAAATATAGTACCACATTTTGATGCGTTTGGAATTTCATTAATACCTGTGTATCAAAAGTACCCGGTTCCACCAGGAATCCCCCCTCCCCACACACGCAGTTTTATTATTTTCTTTATTAAATAAAGTGATTATTTTCTTCCTGTCTGGAAGGTGAAACACATGCTGTTGTGGAGCACATGAATAAACAGCTAGGGGCTATATTTACTAAAGTCAGAGTTTTTAGAAGTGGAAATGTTGCCCATAGCAACCAATCAGATTCTACTTAACATTTACTTTGCACCTTTAAGAAGATAATAGCCTGCATCTGATTGGTTGCTATGGGCAACATCTCCAAATCTAAAAACTATTACTTTAGTAAATATACCCCCTAGAGTCTACTGTGCTGCCCCCAGCGCCCCTAGGTATGTGCCTCACATAGAGTGAAATCCTCCTCTACGATCGATGTTTCTGATGTTTCCTGTTTTGTGTGAGCAGCGGATGTGAGATGCTTTCAGTGGGCGTCTCTAAGCACTGGACGACGAGTGAGTCATTTGCATATTTTTGCAATTACGATCCAAGATAGATCACTGCGATGGCATTTGCGTCCATCTCTGAATCAGGCACTAAGTGTATCAATCTGTGTAACTTATGCTAACTATAGCTGCCACCTGATGGACATGAGATTCTAAGCTTCTGGTGGCGTTGCAGGATGTGCCTCTCTGATTATTGCTCGCAGCCCATGGAGGTGTGAGCAGGAACTCAGTTACCGCAATTGCACTCTGGTGGTGATAGCTCACGTTTAATTGAATCAGACCCTAAACTATCTGTAATTATAACTATCACATAAAACAGTATTGCAACAGCATTAATGAATGGTTATCTATGCCAAATTTGATGTTCCCAAAGCACAAGTCAGTTCTTAGGTATAATATTGTACATTAGAGTCAATGGTTGGGTGCAGGGAGCAGGGTTTATAGACTCCTGAGAATAAGAAGTTTACTGTTTCTGGAACACAATGTTCTCGCATTACTATGTTGGGCTGGATGTAAGACAAATATCCAGATAAGATTCAGGAATACTGGATGTACACAATGGATGGATCATAGGGCCACCACTGTCAATAATATATTCATTGTATGAGAGCATAAATACATTTTGTTACTATACGGAGATCTACTCAGACCCAAGGTTTGGTAAAGTGTTATATGTAGACATGATGAGAAGGTGACGTTGAAAGGGCCATTCAGGCAGCGTTCTAAGCTCACATTAAACTACCTCTGTAAAGTTGTTAGAACAATTACAATTTGCTCTGTAGCTGCGCTAAGAGCAAGTTATTATCCTAATTGAAATTTAGCTTACCAATTCAGACCAAGGGGTTCATTTATTATGGGAAAAAGCCACAACTCTTGCATAACAGGGATGCTTCACAAGATTTAGGGTTTATGCCTTTTTATTAAAAAGCCCCTACTGATGATTTCCAGTGCGGGTTCAATATATTTTGTTGACATTCATTATGTCAACATTAGATGTCAACATGGTTGTAATGTCGGAGTGCACCATGTTGACATTTACCATGTCGACATCCATATTGATAAAACTGTGTCCCGGTGCAGTACTCACTTGCCTGTTAGCGCATCTCCGGCGACTACAGGTGTCATGGAGTGGTTCTGGTGTTAAGTAACCCTGACCCTTCCCTCCCACAGCCTAACCCTAACCCTCTCCCTAGTGCCTAAACCTAATTTTCCCCCTAGTGCCTAACACTAACACTCTCATCCCACAGCATAACCCTAACAATCTGCTCCTACAGCCTAACCTTGACCCTCCACTCCAGGCAGAATGTTGACATTTCACAAGTCAACATTGTGAGCGTGTCGACATTCTGCAAATGACCAAATGGTCTATGTCGACATTTCAACAACGTCAACATTAGAGATATGCAGTTCAGTTTTCCTGAAATACAAACACACTTGAACTTAGGCGTTCAGAGTCAAAGTTCGGAATCACTTTGGGGTTCCGAGTCGAACCGAGTCCTAGTTTGGTTTTGCACTCAGTTCGGAACTCGAATTTAAAAACCAAACTCAGGTTTTGGATTGCATGTAAACATGTCCAAATTGTACGATTTTAGCTGTGCTATCGATCTTTTATAATTTTATTGATTTTTTAAATAGATTTTCATAAACTTTTAAGGAATCCAAACCCGAACCAAAACCAGATCCGAATCAAAACACTTGAGGGTGGTTTGCCAAAACCAAAACAGCATGATAAATTAGAACCTGAACCAAAACATGGGAGTCCACGCACATCACTAGTCGACATCATAACTGTCGACAATGTGGTGTCGATATATCGATTATCAACATTTTAAATGTCAACATATAGTGACTGCATCCGGTCTAATGTCGATTATGACAGTCTGTAGTTTTCATCAGGATACTCCTGTGCAATATATGGGGAAACTTGTTTATCATCGATAACGGTGATAAAAGTATCACCGCTCTCTTCAACTATCTAACGTCATCTCAGAATGACATTAGCCATCATGGGTGACCACAGGTTTTTTTGTTTTTGGATCAGTAAGCTAGCTCATGCATGCACTGATAGTCAACTTACCGATCTGGCAAACGCTTACCGGTGCTGGCCAGTGTCGCTGGAGAACAGAGCATAACTTTACTGCCTCAGTGACTTTTCATAAGTAGTAGAAAAGAAGAATTTCTAATAGTGTGGAGGGATCTGAATAAAAAAGCCCCCCAAGTGCTAAAAGTGATTCCATGTGTATGCACTATGACTATGATTATTGCAATAGAATGACTAGCCCTGCACCCTTTTCTGCTGAAATACACTTAGTACATACCATTACAGATTATTATCATGCATAACAGCAACTGTGACCATCTTGTACACAGCCATGCAGTGACATCAATCACAGTTTCAGTCGTACACGGATGTGCTTGAGATGTGCAAAATCAATTATATTTAACATGTTTTTACATTTAATTCTTATCCACAGAAAACAATTTGCACAAATTTGCATCACATTTTCACTATATGACAAATATTTTTCTCGTTTTGTCAAATGGCAGCTGTCACCCACCTCTAATATATTTCTTGATGTGAAGTGACTATTTGAATGATAAAACACCTTTTTCATGATGAATCTAAATGACCATGTATTGCTGTATTTGTCTGTCCTATAAGGGTTAATGGTGAAAAATAACAGAATATTTTCTAAATTTAATAGACTACACAAAAAAGCTATGTATTTTGTGTTAATAATATGTCTTCAAATCACTGTCCATGTAACAACAAGTTTGTCAAAAGGAGCGGAATTCCCCACATTCCAACCATGCAGGGGGAGTAACAAACCATGTTATGCCTAGGACATTTGTAAACAATTATTCCAGGAAGTGAAACATAGAATCAACAATATCCCTCAGTACAAGAGTTCTATGTAATGTTATAAAGGTATGTATTACACAGGGCCACATCACATTGAATCAAGCACAATGAAATTATAAACTAAAAAAAGAACTAAGAAAAGAAAATATATGCAAAACATCAGAGGGTTGTAAAGCAAAATTATACTTATTCACCACATAGTACCAGGGGAGATACAGACCCTCATACTGCATTATAATATTCTTACCATATTCTGATGAGCTGGTGCTTTGCATAATATGTTAATGATTTTTCCTGTGATTTGCAAAGCTCACTTCAGTGAACTGCTTAGTATATTTGTACCACCACCTTTAAACATTTCAACATTTCCTATTTTGCCCTCCACAATAACAACACACTACTTGCCTACTTTTGAAAAAGCATTTCATCGAGATTGTGAAAGCAGCACCTATGAGCGTGGCGGTAAAGTTGGCATGTACTGTTACATCTGAGAGGCGTGTCATAACATTGATTTACATCCAAATGTAAAGGAGCCCCAAAGTAGTTAGTAAGATCTACTTGTTGATGAAAACACATTGATACTTTTCAAATAATGTATGTAACCATAGGGACCATTGGGGCAGATGTATGAAGCTCTGGAAAGTGATAAAGTGCAGATTGATAAACAACCAACCAATCAGCTCACAACTGTCATGTTACAGGCTGTGTTTGAAAAATGAGAAGTGGGAGCGGATTGGTTGGTCATTTATCACTCTGCACTTTATCACTTTCCACAGCTTCATACATCTGCCCCACTGTGCCTTATAGCCAATGCAGGGAAATGATACTAATGATCCCATTTGAATGTATATATTATTATTATTATTATCCTTTATTTATATGGCGCCACAAGTGTTCCGCAGCGCCGTACATAGAACTAATAGGTGAACAAGAAACAAGTAACATACAGTACATTACAGTACAGGACAAGGACACAACTTATATACATTGCTGAAATAGTGATTAAAGCACTCACAATAAGCTGCCGGGAATTGGCGGTCCCGTGTTAGGTGCCCTAATGGGGAGTAGAGAGTAGAAGGAAATGTAAAGAGAAGCACATGAGGGAAGAGGTCCCTGCTCGTGAGAGCTTACATTCTAAGGGGAGGGGCAGACAGACAGGCGTGACACAGAAGGGGAAGATGGGAAGGAAAGAGCATGAGGTGGGTTAGGATGAGTGCTGGCCTTGATGAAGTAGTGGGTCTTGAGAGCCCGTTTGAAGATTTGTAGAGAGGCGGAGAGTCTGATGGGGAGAGGGAGAGCATTCCAAAGGTAGGGAGCAGCACGGGCAAAATCTCGGATGCGGGAGTGGGAGGAAGTAATCAGTTGGCAAGAGAGGCGGCATGCATTAGTTGAGCGAAGTGGGCGGGCGGGAGTGTGAAGGGAGAGAAGGTCAGAAATGTATGCAGGAGAGGATTTGGTGAGGGCTTTGTAGGCGAATGTAAGAACCTTGAATTGGCATCTGAAGGGGAAGGGGAGCCAGTGTAGGGCTTGAAGGAGAGGGGAAGCAGATGTAGAACGTCTGGAGAGGAAGATGAGCCGAGCAGCAGCATTAAGAACAGATTGTAGTGGAGAGAGGTGAGAGACTGGGAGGCCAGCTAGGAGAAGGTTACAGTAGTCCAATCTAGATATGACCAGTGAGTGGATGAGGGTTTTAGTGGCATCCTGGGTGAGGAAGGGTCTAATCCTGGAGATATTTTTTAGGTGAAAACGGCAGGACTGCGAGAGGTGCTGAATGTGTGGTTTAAATGAGAGGGAGGAGTCTAGGATAACTCCAAGACAGCGCACTTTGGGGCTAGAGGAGATAGTTGTGCCATCAATAGATAATGAAATTGTGGAAAGTGATGTAGTGGAAGAGGGTGGGAAGATGATCAGCTCAGTCTTAGACATGTTAAGTTTAAGAAAGCGCTGGGACATCCATAAAGAGACAGCAGAGAGACAGTTGGAGATACGGGTAAGGAGCTCAGGGGTGGAAAGGTAAATTTGAGTATCATCTGCATAGAGATGATATTGGAGGTCAAAGGAGTTAATGAGTTCACCCAAAGAGGATGTATATAGGGAGAAAAGGAGAGGTCCAAGAACAGAACCTTGGGGAACTCCTACCTTTAGTGGAAGTGGAGGGGAAGAGGAGTCATGAGAGGACACAGTGAAGGAACGATCAGAGAGGTAGGAGGAAAGCCAGGAGAGGGCAGTGTCACGTAGACCGAGAGAGTAAAGGATTTGCAGGAGGAGAGGGTGGTCTACAGTGTCAAATGCAGCAGAGAGGTCAAGGAGAATGAGCAGAGAGTAGTGGCCCTTGGATTTGGCAGCAAGGAGGTCGTTGCTGACTTTCGTGAGGGCTGTTTCAGTGGAGTGGAGAGATTGGAAGCCAGATTGAAATGAGTCAAGGAGGGAGTGGGAAGAAAGAAAGTTGGTAAGGCGGTTGTAGACAATACGCTCAAGGAGTTTGGAAGCAAAAGGGAGAAGAGAGATGGGTCGATAGTTGGAAAGTATGTTAGGATCAAGGGTAGATTTTTTAAGAATGGGGGAGACAAGAGCATGTTTGAATGCAGAAGGGACAGTGCCAGATGATAGGGAGAGATTAAGGAGGTGAGCCAGATGGGAACAGGCAGAAGGAGACAGGTGGGAGAGGAGACGGGAAGGGATAGGGTCAAGAGGGGAGGTGGAAGGGGGGGAGGACCGGATGAGGGCCATGACTTAATCTCCAGAAGCAGGGGAGAAGGATGTCAGAGTTGGTGAGACAGAAGGGGAGGGGTGGTAAGGGCAAGGAGGGGGAGGAGTGCTGAGGGTCTGATGTGATATGATGTCCTCACGTATGGAAGTAAAGTAGGTGGCAAAGTCGAGGGCAGAGAGTGAGGAGGGAAGGCAAGGAGGGGAAGGGCAGAGTAGGGAGTTGAAAGTGGCAAAGAGACGCCGGGGGTTTGAGGACTGGGAGGAGATGAGGTTCTTGAAATATGTTTGTTTGGAGAGAGACAAGGCAGCACTGTAGGAAGAGAGAATAAATTTGAAATGGAGGAAGTCAGCCTTAGAGCGTGACTTTCTCCACTGACGCTCTGCAATTCTTTTCTAGAGAGAGAAAGGGCAGCACTGTAGAATGATCTTCTCCACTGTCGCTTGGTGGTTTGTGAACACTTTTGTAGGTATCTGGTGCATTTGGGGTGGATCTGCGAGGGTGAGTGGTTATTGCTGGAGCAACAGAATCAAGAGCAGAAGTAAGGGAGGAATTGTACAGGGAAGTAGCTTGTTCAGGACAGGAGAGAGAAATGATAGGGGAGAGAAGAGAGTCCAGCAGGGAGGAAAAGGCAACAGTGTCAATAGCCTCAATATTACGCTTAGTAATTGTAGCTTTAGGAGTTAGAGGAGGGGAAGGAGAGAGGGATAGGTTAAAAGAGAGAAGGTGATGGTCAGAGAGGGGGAATGGGCAATTGGAGTAATCAGAAATATCACAACGGTGCGTAAAGACCAGGTCAAGTGAGTGCCCACTCACATGGGAGGGTGAGGAGGTCCATTGGGCGAGACCAAATGAAGAGGTGAGGGTAAGGAGTTTAGCTGCAGAGGATTCTGTGGGAATGTCAATAGGAATATTAAAATCACCTAGGATAATGGAGAGAAGATCTGAGGAGAGAAAGTGAGGGAGCCAGGAAGTGAAGTTGTCAAGGAATTTGGAGGGAGAGCCAGGGGGACGGTAAATGACAGCTACTCTGAGGTTTACTGGTTGGAAGAGGCGTATAGCATGAATCTCAAATGTGGGGAATGTAAGGGATGGTTCAGAGGGTATTAGCTGGTAGGAGTAACTGGTGGATAGAAGGACCCCAACACTACCACCATGGCGACCCCCAGGCCGGGGGTGTGGGAGAAGGCGAGGCCCACAGAGGATATAGCAGCAGGAGAAGTGGTGTCAGAGGGTGAGATCCAAGTTTCAGTGATGGCTAGGAGATTCAGAGAGTTGGAGATAAAAATGTCATGGGTGGGGACCAGTTTATTACAGACTGACCTGGCATTCCAGAGGGCACAGGATAGAGAGATAGTATTTGTGGGGGAGATGTGAATAAGATTATCCGGGTTGCTGTAACGTGGAGGTAAGCTTAATTTGGAGGACCGATATGAAGCGAGTTTAGTGATGGTGCAGGCACCTGAGCTAGAAAGGGAATATGTAGGAGGTGGGTAGGGAGGGAGATGTGGATGGCAGTGGGGTGAAGTGACAGGGAGAGGAGTGTAGGAGGAGGGTTTGGTGGTGGGGTAGTAGGACAGAGGGGGGGTAGAACAGGAAGAAAGTGGAGTAAAGGGAGAGGAGTGAAGAGTAGGCAGACAGAGGAGGGGGGAGAAGGGGAGGAGGAGGTGGAAGAGATAAGGAGGAAAGGATAAAGGTGGAAGCAGGGGGCAGAATAGAGGATTAGGTAGAGACTGAGTGAAGGAGGGAGTTGACGAAAACCTTGTCATGGTGTTTATAAGTAAACAAGAGGAATGACATTTGGAAATGTAAATGAGGTATGAGTGCAAGAGATTTGTATGAATGCAATCTCTGTTTTTTTATATATAACAGCTTCATAATGGGGGTAAGGTGCAATCATGGAGATTGTTAGACTCTTCAGGGAGTCAGGGAGATTGCTGATATTTCTGGGAGAGTTGGCAAGCTTGTTGACCCTCATTTATGCATTATATAATTATTGATAGAAATGGGACATAGCATGGAAGCTTAAATGTTTTGACCAAAACATGAACTAATACCTCATACATTCAGTTTGCTAGATACAGATGTGTCCTCTTGAATCTCTGGCGCTTGTGCTGCAAATTGCGGCATGTATGGCGCAGGTCACCCACCTGCGACACCTGGTACACCTGCTGCGTTCGCACCCGTGATCCATAGGTTTGCATGGTGCGAATGCAGATGCGGAATGATGTAGCATGACGCACACGCGTGTGGAAAGTCGCATGGTGCGAAGTGTATAAACGTTTGCCGCACAAACAGCAAAGATACAAGTGGACACATCTGTATATACGAATTTGCAATAGTGAGGACAACCACTGGCAACAACTGTCTTTTTGTTTTGTATATATTGGTGATTTATATTGCCATGCAGCTAGTACATGTATAATATGGCAAATACAGAGCTCAGGCTTATTTATTCTCTGGGTTTATTTAAAGAACATTGCCAAATGATGTCTTCACTACTGTCTATCAATTCTTTATAATGCTGTTTGTGGTGTGGTTTAAAACTTAGCTTGCTGCACCATGTGAGGACCCATAATTTGGGATGCAAACTTAAATGTTTTGTGGACTTGAGACCACCCTAGAAGTGGTGCAAGATTTATCCCAATGAGTGGCTTCTCAGGAGCAAGCTGGGCGAATTGGAGCTGATGTACCAACAGTGGGGCTCAAAATTAGTTTGCCAGAACTTCAAAGTACGCTGCTAACTTTATTATAAATTTCGACCTCATTCTTCTGGGTCTGAGGAACAGTGTGTTGGGATAATCATTTATTTTCTCCAGGGAGATCCACGCACTTGGGCCTTTGGGCTCTGCCCCTATCATCCCACTTTACAGTCCGTTGAGGCCTATTTCTCCGCTCTAGGCCTACTATATGATGACCCTGACATTGTACAGTAGCTTCTGTTGAGTCAAACCTTCATGCTTTATGGCAGAGCCACAGATGAGTGGAGCAGTATAGCACAGAGTTCCTTAGAGGTTCATTGGACTGTGAGTGGAATGGTAGAGCCTTATGTAATCAGTTCAGGATCAGATTATATGAGCAAATAATGAACCCATTAGTATAATATTCAGCTTCTACAACTCTAAAAGAACTAATGTAATTGGCCATCTATATTGAACAAAGGTTCAGGGAATGTTGTCAGAAAAAAAGTCTGGGAGCTGCAGCTGTGTTCTTCTCCGCAGTATTTCTTAACATCTATAATTGTTATTGAATTTTCCACCAAATAAGGGGTACAGAAAAGTAAAAGGGAAGGGATGGAAGGGAGAAAAAAAAAAAGGGGGGGGGGGGATACATATGAGATTCCAAAATATCATATAAAAAGAGAAAATCAGACAGGATTAACATATCACAATATCAGATAAAAAACTATAACAGAAAAAACATATAGATTACAGTAAATAAAGAGAAGACAGCCTCATTTAGACTAAAAAGAGGAATCAGATATTGAAGGCTTATGGGTATATTGCCCACCTTCGTCGTCTGTAACAAACACACCCGCGCACGCAGGGGGGGTTTCCGAGTACCTAGAAACCCCCTCTGCACGTTGCTCCATTGCCGCCGGCCCGGCGAGCTGCTTAACAATATTACTTTTTTTTTTTTACAAAGCCTGGGCTGGCTGTAGGGGGAGCTGCCCCTCCCAGTCACTTCCCATAGGGGCACTGTGACCGGCCCGCAATGTGGGAGAGCGCCTGCCGGAACTCTCTATTCTTTACTGCATGCGCAGCGAGTCCCGGAGCCGCACAAGGTAGGTGGAGGTGCGGGAGGAATAATATTTATAAAATGAAGCCAGATGATTCTGTATGTATATGTATTGGGGGGGGGGGTGGAAGAAGCTAATCTTTATTATAATAAGATGCATGACTCACTACTGTATGTATTTGCAGGGGGGGTCAGATGGCCTAGGGGAGAGGGGGAGAGGATAATATTTAGGTACCGGGGGGATAGGGGGGGGGGAATTATCTTTACAAAATGACTCACTGCTGTTTGCCGGCGAGAGAATAATATTTATTAAATGATGCCAAATGACTGCTGTATGTATTTCGGGGTGGGGGGAACAATATTTATGGAATGAAGCCAAATGACTGCTGTATGTATTGGGGGGGGGAGGATAGTAATTAATAAATGATTGATCACTGCTTTATGTATTTTGGATCTGCATTTATGTTTTTTTTAGGTGAGTGCATGTGTCAGTGTGTCTGTCAGTGTGTGTGTCTGTCTCTGTCAATGTGTGTGTTTGTGTATATCTGTCTGTGTCAGTGTTGTGTAGTGTGCAGGCTAAGGGGGAGGGGAGGGGTGGGAGTGAGAACATGTCGGCATGTCAGTAATTATAGTGAGAGAAGTACTGGCATAGAAAAGGACAAAATGTCTGCTGTAAGATGTAAGTAGAGATGACGAAATGCAGAGGTCAAAAGTACATTGAGGCCTTTTTGGAAGTTGGGTATTGTTAGAACATCAACATTAGTCTCTATTACCCATTTAAAAAAAGAAAAACATCCACAGGTTGCTTCACATACAGTATATCATGTCTATCAGAGAAGCCTATTGCCACCTGATGCCTTGTTATTTATATTATTTTTATTAAAACACTTGAAGTACACAATAAAGTGTATGTTGCAGGCTTATTCTGTTTAGCCGTTTTTGTCTTTTTGTCTGTAACCAATTATTTGGAAACCCCCCTTTCAAAATCCTGCATTTGCCACTGAAACACATGCCATTGCCACCATTTCACAAGTGGGGAAGAAGCCTGAATGAATAAGGCACTGATACAGTTTTCATCTCAAAATGGTACTGAATTTTTTAAAATACCATGAGTAAGGGAGGGGGTGGGACTGTTTCCAATTCTGGCCAAGTGCTGCCTGCGCTGCTATACATATGCAACCTAACACATACTGTAACTTTGAGATGCTTGGGAGAGGGAGATAACACAAGACCAAACACTTTATTAATCAGAGAGAATACCTCCTCCCAAAATTAGTAAATATGGCCAATCTCCCCACAATTTTGCCATCAGAACTTTGACTGTGTCAGCCAAATAGTGTGTAGGCGATCAGGGGTAAGATATAGTCTATATAGTAGCTAAATATGCATTTCTGAATGACTCAGGCAATGGGACATACGATAGGATGTATTGTAAACCAATTCCCACTGAGCGTCAGATATAAAGTGGCCCAAGTTGAGTTCCCAAAGAGTCTGAGAAGGGGACTTCACACACTGCTGCAATGGAAGTCGAAGGTTATACCAGTATGAAATGTCACCTCAACCTCTTTAAGATGTTAAGCGGGAAATCAGGTCCCTTGGTAGTATGCCCAGTGACCCCGAAAGTTTATTGATACTCTTAAACCAGTAACAGATAGCTGCTGTAAACAAAAGGAGCCTTGTTGTACTTTTGTTGACATTATGTTTTCAATATTTTTAAAATTTTGTGAATGTAACTTCAAAATGCATTATACCATGTGTGTGTGTATAACATTTAAGCCAATAAAAAATTGGTATTGAAAAACAAACAGTGACTAATCTGATAGTATTACTTTAAGACCGAGGGTGGGAGAGAGTAACGACTTTGCAAACTGGACAGTTTTTCAAGGACCATTGATGGAACCCAGGCCACCTCAAAACAATCTGGAAGAAAGTGCAAGCAGCGTTGCCGAAGGCTGCAAGTTCGGCACATTTTTTGTTTTTGGATAAACATTGGAGGACTTGTAATTTCAAGGTAGAGCTAGAGGGCCTCATTCAGAGGTGCACATAGTGTCAATGCCGCACGCAAGCAGCTGATGTTTTCAGTGCGAGCATGCATCTGAGTCGCATTGCATATGAGTCCCAAGTCTCTAAGCCGCAGAACGAATTTGGATGCAAGAGCTGGGGATTTCAGTGGGCATTCCTGGGAGGCTATATGGGGGTGACTAACCAGATGCAGTCAGCAACTAGGTCTAAAGACGCAGTTGCACTGACCCTGGCACCCATGTTAAGGTGAAGATTCTGCTCCTCCATAGGGCTGGTGCAATCTTCAATGGTGCGTACATTGCTGCGTATTAATACGCACATCGACGGATTAGTGCCGTAGCTGGTGTACGTCTCATTAGCAAAACCATTGGCTCTGGCATTAGCATAAAGAGTAACGGCTATGGCAAAAGACACAGTCATGGCTGCAACTGCATTCACCTCTAAATCAGGACCAGTGTGTGGTTGTCAACCCTCAATATTTGACAGAAGCAACTTTCTAATAAATGTGGACCCTAATACATAGGTCCTTTATAATTATTAAGTGCACTGCTGTCAGTGTTTGACTTAAACTTATGGCTTCATTAAAAATGGCAGGAACTTTCCGTTGCTCTCTTTTCAAACCAGTCTTCTATGCTAACAATCCCTGCCCCTCTTTTCTAGTTGATGGTCTATATATAACCCAACCATGAAAAAAAGTAAATGTTCAGTTTAAATTATTGAAAAACATAAATTTTTTATGAGAGATGAAAATAAGTTGCACCTCACTGTTGTCTTTCTATCAAATTACCCTGGGTATACACAACAACATCCTGCTCTAGCAGTGTTTTCATTGGGGACAATTTGTGGTGGGTTAACATGAGTACTATTCCTTGAATCTGTGTGTACTATTGTCGAAGGTGATAGCAAAGTAATAATATACACCAGCGTTTTCTATGGCAGCGTTTGCTCTCAGCAGTCCGTGGGAACGGGTGTTTGTTTTCTTATTCCCTACCTGTATGTTGTAGCATTGTGGTGGGAAAGCGAAGTACCAGGAGAAAACCCACTTAGACACGGGGAGAAGATATAAATGCCACACAGGGCACTGGTTGGAATAAAATTAGTAACATCAGTGCTGTGAGGTAGCATATGTGACCATTGCATAATCATGACACCCTACCATCAATATGCAGAAATACTCATGGTGCTCATTTTCCCCGCTCAAGAAACACCTTCCAAACCAAGCGCTGTATTTCTGCTTCTCACGCCTAGAAATTGTCTTACTCACACATGTCTGAGTCACAAGACTAGGTAAATAATGGCTTTAATCCTTCTAATAATTTATACTTACCATATCAAATATGTTAAACATTATAGAAGGTTAATGTAGAACATACAGTATTTGCAGAAGTTATCTCACTTTGGAGGAAACTCCCTCTTACCTTATCTCTGTTATAGTTTGTCATCGCAGTTCTGATGATGGTATAATTGTACCATGTTTAAAGTAAAACAAACAGCAAACAGGAAGACATAACTTGTAAACATATGTTCCCACATCATTCTGCCCTTTAACCACTTAACTGATAATTTTTTTCTCTAAAAAGCGCTCCAAAATTGCCACTTTTTTATGAGTGAATAAGGTGAGGAACATCTATTTCAACTTATCCAAAATGATTTCATTAAAAAAAATGTTTTCTTTTAAGATTTGTAAAAAAAAATAATAGTTTTTTCCCCAAATATCGGAACCACAATCGGAACATCGGAAACATCACGACCATCGTGACTTTCAATTTGACACCAGTTTCAGGCACCAGGTACACTAAGGGGGTGAGGTTAATTTACTTTTCCCAGGAGCTTGCTAGAGGGGACCGGCGGGACCCCCCCTCCTTCACAGCAGCTCAGCACACAGCTTGTGCTGGTCTGCTGTGTGAGACTGCTTGCGACTGCTGCAGCAACCGGAGCAGTCTCCTATGGCTATGGGGGGGCGATCACACTGATCGCGCCCCCCCTGCTTAGCACTGGGCTGGGGGCTTACAGAGCCCCCTCCCCGGCGCGCAGCGCCGCTATGCGGTGCTGAAAAAGTGATCATTATTGCCTTTTTTTTCAAGGGGGCGTGGCCACACCTCCCATGATTAGGCCACGCCCCCTCCATTACCCGGGCCCGGTCAGGCTCTCAACGGCCCTGCCGGTCAGCATTGGTGGACTTTAGAGCAAAAGTACTTTAAGTTTAAGCACAGACAGTCAGGGTAACAGAGGCCCTCATTCAGAGCCGCACGTTACCAACAGTACGCTCGTTGCGTTCCGATGTTGACTAACCGCGCATGCGTCGGTGTTACACTGCGCATGTGCGTACGGCAGATTGCGAGTTTTTTTCTCTCGTTCCTAAAATAGCGTACAGGAAGTGACATGTCAAATGTGATTGACAGAACAGGGCGTTTTTGGGTGTTGACGGGGGTGGAGATGAAAAAACGCAGGCGTGGCGAGGCGTTTTTGGGGCGTACATACATTAGCAGATGCGAACGTCAAATGTGTTCGGACCGTCTCATATGTCACTGGAACATCCGCTTTCCCTTCAAAATGCTCGCACAGCTTAGGGTCAGGATTACTCGACCACATTGGCGATGGCCTTCTCCTCCGTCCCGGGACTCAACGATGGTGCTGCGATTAATCGCGGCTGGTCAGTAAAGTAATTAGTGTTGGATTGAAAACCGGCTTGGTATGTGTTTGGAAAGCAGTTTATTGGGATAGCACAAAAGCGTACGCAGGTGGAAATCAGAGCTGCTAATGTCATGATTACACAATCAATTAGCGTACATTTTTGGTGTTTTATTTTGGCCACAATTTGTTGGTTATGGCCTATTGTAACAATAATGTCATCATGTTTTAATTAGCTCCCCTTTTTTTTGGTTTACTGTGGATTTGCATCGCTATGTGATTTTTTAAACGTTCCTTAAAGAGGCCTTTTTTTTTTTTAAGAGGGTCAGTTTTTGCCTTTAGGGCCAGGATTAAATGTAACCCATTTGTACAATAATGTCACAATACAATCTCAGTTTTTTGTTTTAAATTTATTGTTTAAACACAAACAAATTGGCCTAATATTTTGTTGCCTTTTTTTTGTGGCAAAGATATTTGTTAAAAAAAAAAAAAAAGCCATAACTGGTAACATAAACGTAAATACCAAATGTAAAAAAATTTCACAAGAAAGGAGAGGGAAGTTTTGACCAGAAAGGAATATGAGCCAAGCACAGAAGGAGTGTGGGAAAAGTCGCCATTGCTGTCACCGTTTTCTCCCCCGTTTGGCTGGGTGAGGGTGGGCGCCAGACCGGGTCCGGGATGCCATTGGGCTGGCCTGTCCAGAGGCAGATGTTGTGGCCTCTGGACTAGGCACAGGGCTAGGCACATTTGGAGGATTGGCTGATGTTGTGCCAGAGGTGGAGGATCCGGATGTTCCGGCAGGAAGGGAGGTCGGCTCCACCATGTGCTGGCGAACGAGCTGCTCCAGGGCATCGGCGATGCGGATGTTGGCCCTGGTATTTTCCGCCAGGGCCTGAGCAATGGTCACGTTGGCCGCAGCATTTTGCTCCAGGGCCTCAGCCACCCGTATCAGACTGGCGTCCATCCTCTGCAGAATCTCCGTATGGAAATCCGATTTAAAATTGAGTTCTGTGAGGAGGCCCATTGCCTGCGAGGGGGCACGCCCTGGACTGGCTTCTGCAGGGTCCTCAGCCGGATGTACTGGTTCCTCCCCTGCAGAGCCAGCAGAAATTCTGCGGCCAAGGCTCCCCTCTGGAGCAGACTCATCCGCCTCTGTCTCTGTTAGGAAAATTGCGAAAAGACTCACATTAGAATCTACATATTGGCACAATAGCATTTCAGAGTTGGTGACATCACAAGACTTACCTTGGCCAACATGAGGAGCCGCAAAGTCTGGCATGTCCGTATCCATGTTGGACACGCCAAACACCTCCACAGCCTGCACACACCCCTGTGCCAGCTCTTCTAAGTCTGTCAACTCCAATGACACAGGGGTGGGACCCCCACCTGTCCCCCTTGCATGCCTAGCCCTGTCGGCAAGTTTTTGCTTGAGACGATATTTGAAGTCTGCCCATCTGTGGAATGAAATTGGAACCATTATCCTTTTTTTTACAATGGGGTTTGTTTATAGGATGGGAAAGTGTTTACTTACCGCCGTTTGACATCCCGGGCTAGACGGACATAATCACCCACCCTATTGACAGCAACGGCGACCTCCTCCCACATTCTCCACTTCTGGCTTTGGCTCATATTCCTGGCTGCCTGGGGCAGGATGTCAACGCACTTCTGGATCAAAACCTCCATCTCCTTGCTTGTGAAATGTGGCTGCCTTTTTTTTTTGGCAGCTTTGGCGGGTTGACTGGGGCCAGCAGTCTCTTCCATGTCATCCTCCTCACCTATTTGGGTAAATATGCAGATTTAGCCACTTCACAACTTGCCCAATATTATGTTTTAAAATAATCATTGAGACAAAATGCATGAAGGCCTTACCGCCGGATTTTTGGCCATTGTTTCCCTGGTCTGAAGCCATGTCTCTGCTTCCAGAATGAAATCAACCAGAAATTCAATGTGATTTCGTGACGTATTTATACATGCGTCCTTTGTTTGCGGCCGCATCATTGATTGTGCGTCCCTATGATTCATCCTTAATTTGTGCGGGAAAATAAACACTATTTATGGCTTGGTGTGTGTGGAGTCGAGGTTGGGTTGTTGGATTGTTGGCGGTTAAGTTGGTTGGATTTGGTTGTTTGCGGTTGGAGGATTTGGCAGAGTTGGTTTTTTGTTTGGTTTTGCTACAGTTGTTTTGGTTTTCCGTTCGCATTTTTTTGCTTTTTTCCCCATCCTTTCCTGATTTGGTAAGTTTTGTGCAGTCTAATTTGTGGCCAATTGGTGTCTACTTCTGTTTTTTGGTTAGCTATTTTTTTTTTTACACTAATTTCATCTTTTTTAGTTTGTTTTGGCTTTCGGACCCAAAGACCTTTTTTTTGGAAATCTTATATATTCGAGTTGGGTAAGTCCATTTTTTTTCTTGCATTTGCGAACTAATTAACGCATTTTTGACTGTTGGTGTGGTGACTTGCATTTGCGAACTAATTAACGCATTTTTGACTGTTGGTGTAGTGACTTGCATTTGCGAACTAATTAACGCATTTTTGACTGTTGGTGTAGTGACTTGCATTTGCGAACTAATTAACGCATTTTTGACTGTTGGTGTAGTGACTTGCATTTGCGAACTAATTAACGCATTTTTGACTGTTGGTGTAGTGACTTGCATTTGCGAACTAATTAACGCATTTTTGACCTTTGGTGTAGTGACTTGCATTTGCGAACTAATTAATGCATTTTTGACTGTTGGTGTAGTGACTTGCATTTGCGAACTAATTAACGCATTTTTCGAGGCTTATTCATCATGTAAACCAGTTTTGCTTTTCCCTTTTCCATTTTTGGGGTCCATTTGAACCCTATTTGACGTACGGTGTGCAATGTCGTTTTCATCGATGGCCAAATGTGTGTTTTGCCTATTTTATGTGTTGGCTTGCAACAATTTGACAAACAAAAATTCACCCTCTAAATTTTTGATGTCTCATTTTTGGCTTTTTTACAGTTTATACGTATCATGACAATACCCCGGCATGTAAGCAGCTATGGATGGTATCAGAAAGCTAAGTTGTTTTATGTTACTTTTGGGGTGGCTCAAAAGCCTTACATTGTAAACTTTGAATTTCAGGTAGATCTGGGGCGAATTGTTCTGGCCCTGCTCCCGGAAGACGACCAACCTCAAACTCGTCCCAGGCGTAGGCATCGTAGGCATGCAAGGCCCCAGATATTTCGAACACGTGTCACCCTTTTTGGAATGCCCGATGATGAGGTTTTAAGACGCTACCGTCTACCTCCCAAAATCATCATAGACACTCTCTCATTAATAGAAAGTGATCTTGAGCGGCAAATTGACAGTCCAACAGCAATACCACCACTGACGCAATTTATGGCGGTGTTACATTTCTGTGCCTCAGGATCGTTTCAAACAACGGTGGGAATAGTGGCGGGCATCTCCCAATCCTCCTTTTCCCGGATCCTGAGGGCAGTGATGGAGGCACTTTTCAAGCACCTCCATCATTTTATTAAAATGCCTTTGGATATGGGTGCCCTTAGTGTGGCCAAGGCCAATTTTTACCAAATAGCTGGCTTCCCACACATCATAGGGGTTGTGGATGGTACTCACATACCACTTCAGCCTCCAGCATGGCTGGAGGCAATATTTAGAAACCGTAAACACTATCACTCCCTGAATGTAATGGTGGTATGTGATGCCTCCCTCCAGATCCTGTCCCTGAATGCTAAATTACCCGGAAGTGCTCATGACTCCTTCGTCATCCGGCAATCAGGGATATGGCAGAAATTAACCAACCTACAAGCTGGTGATGCGTGGCTTCTGGGTAAGTGGAGACCTTTAGTACATAACAATGTTAAGCTTGATACACAGTGTTCCTGATGTGGTATATTTTTGTTCACAGGAGACAGTGGATACCCTTGCATGTCCTGGCTGCTCACTCCTTATTTGGCTCCCACACCAGGGCCACAAAGTGCGTATAATTCCACACTTACAGCCACCAGGCAAGTGGTGGAGCGCTGTATCGGCCTTTTAAAAGGCCGATTCAGATGCCTCCACCGCTCTGGTGGCGAGCTCATGTATGTGCCGGATATGGTGTCTAAAATTGTGGTCCTGTGTGGGATATTTCACAACATTGCCATAAGGAGTGGTGTCCCAATGCAGCCAGAGGATGCCTTACCTGAGGATGGCCCCCCCGAGGTTGGTCGAAGGTCAGTATGTGGGGGGGCCATACGCGATGATGTGGTGGCCAGATTTTTTAGGTAAGTTTGAACAAAACTACAGTGTTTATACCTAATGTGTTTGTGTTTGTTTGCGAACATCTAATTTTGTTTTTGTTTTCTCACCATCTTCTGTTTGTTCACATAATCTTTGGCACTCCAACGCTCACTACTTCCTGCTACCCTTACCAAACCTGGATCTGGTCCTTTTGGGCATATATTCTGGAACCCATATCGCCACGCCATGTTTGTGGAATCATGTTGGCATGGTCCTTCGTCAACCAGTTCTTGATTTTTTGTTTTTATTTAATTATTTCTTGGTATGTGTTGTATTTGAATTATCACTGTGTTCTTTTTTTGGGAGTGACCACTTTGTTTTCTCTGTTATGTTGTGAATAAATGTTTGGAGAGTGAAATGGTCTTCCTTTTTTGGGACGTTAACAGCAAGTGTAACCAGGTTAACACAAGTTACATTTGACTAAGGGGTAAACCAGTACTGACGCCAGTTGAGCTAAACTGAAATATGTTTTCAGCTTCCCAACCCACACCAAAAGGAAGCCTGGCCCAACCTTGGGATTTGTAAGATTGGCCTAAGCAGCTTGCGCACCAACTAGGAACCTGTAAAATGTAGAAATATGTAATTGACACTACACCCAAAAAGGGAAATGACATTGTTACTGTTATGTGTTTCTTGTGTCTGTTTGACATACAAAGACAAAACACAATCTAACTTTTAAAAAAGGGAAATCCTTGCAGGAACAGTCTACTTATGTCATGCTAAACTATCTTGGTTTTGGATTTTAAAAATGAGCCACAACGTATATTTGTCTGAATAAATTTATTTTGAAAATATAACAAAAATAAAAAAACTACTGCCGAAGGAGGCCAGACAGCCGGTCGAGGGCCACCAGAATGCCGATGACATGTTGCCGCATCTGCCCCACACAATCCGCCACCTCTTGCCGACGCCTCTGTTCCTCTGTGGGTGAGAAAAGTGTGTGGGTTAATACAACAATAGGGAATCCACATTAAAAAAAAAAAACACAACCAAATCACTCCTAAACCCAAACAAAAAAAAAAAAAGGGGGGGCTGGCAAAAATACAAGGCCTAGGTACAAATTCCCACAGGTATGATATGTGTATGTTGAAATCACCAGGAAGAGGTAAAGACAAACCTTCAAAATCACCAAAAGTCAAGCCACAAAAACACGAAGAAAGGCACGACACATGATTACATACAAACAGTTTGTGCTTTGAAAAAAAAAAAAAAAAAACATACCGGGAGCCAAAACGGGAGCTCCGGAAATGCCTCCATGATCCTCCTCGGAGGATCCGTCATTCCCCAAAGAATGGGGAGGAGTTATGATGGACTCCGGGGAGGGGGTAATTGGAAGAGGGGTGGGTGGAGGAGAGGGGGAAGTGGGACGGAGGGGAAGGAGACCCGACATTTCCGGGAGAGGGTCTGGGAAGGATGGGGAGGAGTGGGGAATAGGGGAAAGATTTGGGGTGGAGTGTTGGCTGGGGGTTGGGGATAGTGGCCGGGAACGCCGTCTGGACGGACGGTGACGGCGGAGTCTTGGCTGTCCCCCTAAAATATGACAAAGAAATTGCGGTTAGTTTATGGACAAATCCGGGCAACAAAACTAAAAAAAAAAAAAAAAACAACAAATAAGCCAAATAGCAGTAGAATGAATAAATCAGAAATAGAGGGAAAACATGCACACGCAGATATGAGTACAAATAATAGGACAGACAGGAAAACATGCACACGCAGATATGAGTACAAATAATAAATAAGACAGACAGGAAAACATGCACACGCAGATATGAGTACAAATAATAAATAGGACAGACAGGAAAACATGCACACGCAGTTTGCCCCACAAACACAAACATTAAAACCACAATACATAACACTTACTTTCCAGGATCTGCATGCGAAAGCATGCCAGCAAGCGGGGCGTTCGCCGTTGCAGGTCGGACCACCTGCGCTCCAGCTGCCCGATGTTGCGGCGTGAGCCGAAGGACCGCAGGCGGGACCGTGCCTCCGCATACGCGGAGCGCTTCTGCCGGTTGGTCATGGGTTGAGGTTGGCTGGTGATCCGGCGATCCATGACCTCCGTAAGCACCAGCAGCTCGCGCCTGGTGAATGCGGAGGCTCTCATGATGGCAATGGTGTTTTTCTTAAAAATCATTTTTGATAAAGTGTGTAAAAATTTTCTGATTGGCTAATGTATTTTGGAAATTAACAGGAGCAATTTTATTGGTTAGTGTATGAGTCATGTGTTCGACAGGGCCAGAAATCTCTGGAGAGTTATGATAGGCTTGATGCAGTGACATGCGTAAGCAAATTTAAATAAAGAAATGAACCCAGGGAAATATGCGGGGATCCACAGCAATAGTACAATTGTTTAATTGTGGTTCACATGTTTTTTGAACAATAAAAGCGAATGTTTCATCCGTACGTATTCTGCGGGTAAACACAAACACGGACAAGAGTAAAGTTTCTTGCATTGTGTTGAAAAAAACAAACAATTAAGCTAATTGATACATTGATTGGCATGATACGATTGATGGAGGTAGGCAGAATAAAGGAGCAGGTAATCGACATCTGACAAGGCCACTTCCTGTTTATACTTGTGCGTGCGTTCCTTTCAAGCCATTTCGGGGATGTACGCTCGCTATTTCGTACGCTCGTTAGTTAGAGGAGGGGTCGTCAGAGTTTAGGGAGGAATTTTAGATGCGAACGAAAATACGAGCGAGCCATTGAATTTAAATATTTTTGTACGTACGCCTAACGTACGTGCGCCCGCTTGCGAGTGGGTCTGAATGAGGGCCAGAGTTCAGAGTTGCTAATTTATACCTCAGCAGTCTCACTAGATGAAGAAGAAGTTCGCAGTAATCAGCATAGACAGTAAAACCTGTTGAAAAGGACATATATATATGCCAGTGCTTTGGGACAGTCTACAGAAAGTTAATGCTACACTAAAGTTTCCACTCTAAATATACCTCAACTGGGAACTGCAATCACCACACACAGGATCAGTAGATTTGGATTAGAACAAAAATCACTAATCTGCAGGCACTCTTATCGTTTGCAGAGCAGGAACAAAGTACAGGCCCGGGCTTGCAACATCCAAGAGCCAGTATCAGAACCAGTGTAAGGGACAACTTAAAGTGGCACTGCAGCAATCACCAGGATTACTAATCGTCAGTAAGTGTTAATATAGACAAATCCACTGCATATTCAAAAGTGCACCAATGAAGAGGGTTAGGCAGGACTTTTGGGCACTGAGGGCCTGATTCAGAGCCGTTTGCTCTGACAGTGCGCTCGCTCTGAATCAGGGCCGGGTTTTTTCTTTTTTGGAGCGGCCTCTTGGCCGCTCGCATAGCTATGGGTGACAACCCACAGCTATAGCGAGCGGCCATGATGATGGCCGCGATGGTCAAGACCATCCTGACCATCGGGCTTGCGACGAGACCCTTGTGGTAGGGTCTTGTTCATCGCAAGCCCCAGAGAGCTTTCGGCTCTAACAGAGCCAGAAGCTCACCACTGACATCACTTGTGACATCATTTGTGATGTCAGTGGGGCCGCCCCCAAACGGCAGGCGTTCTCATGGGAACGCCTCCGTTTGGGCAGCCACCCCCCCCGGCCCGCCCACCAAATGGAGCGAGCTGTCACTCAACATCGACAGCTCGCCCCCTTTGGTGCGAGACCTGGAACGACGGAGTGCCCGTCGCTAGCCGGGTTTCTCGCATGCGCACGATGGAGCCGGCTCCATCGTGCGCATGCGCTGTGGGCCACCATCAACCTGGTTGCGAGCGCTCAACGCTTGCGACCGGGTCTGAATCAGGCCCTGAGTTCACCTATTGTTATGCATAATCGGTCATTAGTACTAATGCGTTAAGAATGTGGTTATTTTGGGTAGAGTGTAAGTTCAAAACTAACTATTTTGTTCATAGCACAAAAACAAAGTGTTCCAATTAAATAAAGTTACTGCGGGACCAGAGTGCATTGTTAATGTAACCTGTTTTGCACAGTTTCACTCTTTGGGCTCTATTTACTACAATCCGCATATTGAATGCAGATTGTAGTGTGATAGTAATGACTGAATTTGCATTGCGAATTCAGGCACTATCACAGGGATTTACTACAAATCCCTTGCAGTGACAGGAACTTGCGAAAAAGCTCTGTCTCTGCGAATCCCATCTGCACACTAGTCACGTTATTTTCGGAAAGGACAAAGTGCCCGCGCATGCGCTGACCGGCCATCGCTGCTACCCTCTTGGCGCTAAGCTCCACTCCTGGTGCTAAGCCCCGCCCACCGCGATCGTGGACCCCCTGCGACCCCCCCTCCACCCTTCCGCGACCCCCCTTCCTTAATTACACTTACCTGCATGATCCGGGCCTCCGGTGATGTCCTCCATGTCCTCCGGTCAGGTGATATCCCATACTGCACTGGTACCCGATCACCTGATGACCGGGCTGCAGTGCACTATGGGAGACCAGCTGACTGGAGGGAGGACATCACCCGGAGCCCCGACCACCGGTCCCTGGGGTCAGGTAAGTTCATTTTTTTTTTTTACTTTTTTTTACTAGACCACAAAGCTGATTACTGGGACCGACCCGACTCTGCTCTCCCCGTTAGAGCGGAACAGGAGTCCGATAACCAGGGGAGACCCTGGATAACGCCACCTCCAGGTGGCATTATTATCACAAGGCCTCCCTAGGTATTTTTTTCACATTTTATTTTTAGTAACTCTGGTCAGATCACATTTCCCATTATAATTATGGGAAATGTGATCTGCTTACTAAAAATAAGTGCTACTTAGGGATTGGAGTAGAATTTTACGAATTCTACTCCAATTGCCCTGTAATAACTATATGATATGATATGATACTAAAATAATGTGAAAAGGGTGTGAAAACACCCCTTTTCACTTTATTTTAGTAAAAATAATGTTAATAAATAGAGCCCTTTGTGTGAATAAATTCACCTCCTGTTCAACTTATTGTGGACATCTGCTTTTAATAAGCTAAGAAGATTCCCAGCTGAGATAAGAATCAGAGGTGGTAAGCAAACAGGTATTGCACCCTATATCACACCTAACATGCCCTGCTTACTGGTACGGAACCCCAAATTGGGTGATCACATGACCATGCCAGGCAAGTGGTTAATGCACAATTTTCAAACCCATATAAGCAATCTATACATTTGAATATTCACCAATAGTAGATCGCAATCTATAATTTTTCGAAATTGCCAATAATTTTGCTATTCAAACCGTTGGTTTTATCATGGTTGAACTCAAATTGATGGCACATGATGATACATGGTTTTAAATCCCTTACACCCTCCAAATCACCAGAGGATACTTTAATAAGTGAGTATGGAGAGCTGCAGAAAGAGATTTTTAGATATCAAAATTCAGGTGAAAGAGAAAATGTGTGAGACAGGATGTGATCCACCTATTCACAGAGAGAATATATTGCTTATGAGGAAGGATTGAAGCTAGTAATACTTGTAAGATACTATGGGGAATATTCAATTGGAGGCGAGAATAGCAAAAATCCCGTACCTGCGAGGTTTTTCCTGCAGGTGTTGGTTGTTTGCTATTCAGTCAGGTGTGGGGTTTTTTAGATTTTGAGTGCTGGGAGGTTTTGCAACCTCTAGAACAACTATATTTTCCCTAAAATTGTCAATTTTAGGAAAAATCAGCGAGACTTGCTCTGGGACCCCGACCCCCCCCTGAGGTCTAATTAAGCAATTGGAAGTTTTCAATCAGCTTAATTAGTCCTTAATTATTTACCTTCCACAGAGCTGTCGGGACCCGGTCTCCTGCAGCAGCAGTGATTATGTGAGTGTGCATGAGTGTGTATGAGTGTGTGCGTGAGTGACCCCCCCATGTGTGTGTCCCATACCTGAAATGGGCACTGGGAGAATTAAATCTCCCAGCAGCCCTTGCTCATCCTTCCAGCCCCCAGAGCCTCCCAGCAGCCCCCTCCACAGTGACAAGATGGAGGGAAGGCCACCAGAAGCCACAGAGACCACCGGAGAACCCTGGGCCGGTAAAAGCTGAAAACCCAGCAACCACTTTTTTAAATTGGATACCGAGGGTATCGGGAGTGTGCATACCCGTGGTAATTCAAAATTGGGCACAAGAGGCGCAAGGTTTCTTTTACCTCACTATATCCAGTTGGATATGCCCCTAAAAGGAGTTAATGTGCAAGACAATGACAGGCCTTTGTCACAATCTCAGTCTGGTTAGTATACCCAACATTATCTCGCTATAAGCATGTATAGAATGTGTAACAAGTTTCACATGTAAACAAGCACAATACCTTGTACTTAATTGATTGTATCCCCATGACACATGTACTTTAAGTAAATGAATATGAGATCACTAACATGTTTTACTTCACTACAGTGGGATACATTTCTTTGGTACACTGTATCATTCTAAACAACAACATGCAGCAGATGAAATGCAGGAAGATGCAGAAGTGATGGGTATGTGCTATGTGCCCAAGAAGAAAGGCCACATTCCCAACAGCCAGCTACTCCTTTTACCATTGACATAGGTCACGCACACCGTGTTGCATGCCTGCCTGCACACTGCTCCCAGTTCTACAGTTCATGCCGCTGTGTCTTCATAGGTCATGGCCTGGGCATGCCTGAGCCTCCCTGAAGAGCTCAGCACTGCCCGGGCCAGCATTACAAGTAAAGTCAGCTCTGACTGCACTGACCTCACGGCACACTTGACAACCGCTCGTGGCACACTAGTGTGTCCACAGCACAGTGGTTAAAAAACGCTGTTCCAGAAGGTTCCCCACCTCTGCCGTGCTGCCGCATCCACATTTGCAAAGAGAGATGGGTAATCTTTTTTAGGCAATGGAGTGCAATCTGACCTGCCAGAGCCACCACTTTTTTACTGGTGGGATTCTGGGTGAATTTCCTGTGGTTCGTGAAACTGCAGCTTTACATATCTGGCAATATGTATTCTTAACATGTAAAATATTGGAATTATAATTTGTAGCATGTGGAGATTTTTCCGTAATTCCATTTAACAAATCCGGTGGTTTGTACAGTATACCACCCAAAAACACATGAAGAAACCCATCAATTTGACCAAATCACTGCTTTATAAATGTGTACTGGCTTGAGAATTGTTTTATTCAGGTCAAAATCATTCAGGTCAGCATTTGGCTGAGATTTCCATCATTCATCTAGCTGGATGTGGATGGAAGCAATAATAATAAAAATATATATATATTTTCCCCGTAATTTGGATAAATTTGGCAACTAGTCATACAGCCAAGTCAGCATGTTGTTTATATATGTTCTACTTGCCACAAAGTTCAGTTACTGTGAAAGACTTGATGCTCAGCATTGTACTTCCCTTTCAAATGAGGAACTATGCCCTGTGAATACAGATTTAGTTGCTTTATATGTTAACAGCAATTAATGCAAAAACTTTAAAGTATATAGAAAAGTGATACAACTATAATTGAAAAGTCCTTATTTGAATGATAAAAATATACATTGAGGGTTAAATCTGTACAGGGCTGGTTAATATTGACTCCATTATTACATTGTGCAGCATGTCAATAAACTCGATGAGCTGATGTAGAGTAGGTCACAATTTTGCATCCCAAGCACAAGTTTAAATTTATAGCTACAAAATTGAAGTCTTAAATGTAAAAAAAGCATTTTTATATGTGTTTTGCCTATAAAAACAGAGGCGTACATTAATGCCAGGTGCGCGGAAAAGTAGATTGTGGTGCCCTCCTTTCTTTCTCTATAACCTTCTAGTGTCTCTCCAGCTGTAGCCAGCCTCTTGCTGTTTCTCCAGCCCACCAGTGTCTCTCCAGCACTAGCCAGCCCGCTTCTGTCTCTCCAGCCCTCCAGTGTCTCTTCAGCTTTAGCCAGCCCCCTTCTATCTCTCCAGCCTCCCAGTGTCTCTTCAGCTCCAGTCAGCCTTACAGTATCTCTCCAGGTCCAGACCCCACATCCCTCTGGCTCCAGCCCACAGACACTTACCTTCTCCTGGGTCTTATGGCTGCGTCTGCTTCTCTTTGAACCATGGCGTCTCCGTTTTTCAGCAGTGTGGTGTGATGTCATGACGGCACACACGTTATGTTGTAAATCTTCCGACACCACCAGTTTTTGGTGCAATAAAGTTTTTTTTGTTTATTGAGATTCGCAGATAAACAAAAAAAACTTTATTGCACCAGCCACCACCAGCGGTGCCTTAAGACAAGAGACAGCGCATCTCTGAAACTTCACAGATAGATCCATCTATAACTGCCACCTGCACCGCTGAGCTGATCAGCAGGGCACAGGCAGTGGTTATAGATGAATTTATCTGTGTGCCCCTTGTACCCCACCTGTTGATGGGCCTGCTCCCTGGAGCCCCCTGACAGCTGAAACCCAGAGTGACTCCACTGGCTTTGGGAGTTCCACCACTGCCAACAACCATCCCAAGTTTGGCAGGGACTGTCCAGCTGTACTGTGGTCAGCAAATTCATCATGTTTCATCGGAGGTTATTTCCACTACTGCAAACAGTGGAGGCAGTCAAGTCTACCATGGGCTAAGGTTAACATGCTCATTAGTGGTGTGGCCATTTCCCTGACCTGATTTGCTACCTCCAAAAGTTGGAAGGTATGCCTATAAGCATTTACAACTGTTGTGTAACTACATCTTACAGAAGACCTTGGCTGCCAGTGCATGCTTGCACTTATAGTACCACAAGCTCCAGCAAGCTTTGGCGGCCATTGGAAGTTCTACAAACACCAACCTGCCCAAACACCCAATGCCTACTACATAATGATGGTATGTGCTTGATGATTTTTGGACAATAAAATATTACGCTAGCACCCAATGCCCAAGAGATTACAGGAGCCCTAATGCTTTAATTATGCCCTATTCTGACTTTGTTTCACATAATGATGCTGTAGCTCTCTCTATCATAACATGCCAAGCCAAGCTTGACTTGGTGCTGGTTGCTGGTTTTCAGAGGACCACATGATTGTTGACCGTCTGCTTTTTATTTTCGTCATTTGCCAGGACCAGCCAGCTAGAGGCCACTCTAGAGTAAGCGGCCGCTGATTGGCTGTAAGCCGCCTGGCTGTCATTCAACAGCCACACGGAACACAGTGGCCTTTGATTGACTGGCAGTCAGAAAAATGACGGAAGCCACAAGAAACCACGAAGGCTCCATCATATACCGGGAAAGAATGTATTTGGAAACACATACATCTCTTCTATGTCCTCACTGGTCCGTGTTACTCGTATTTTTGTTTTGTCGGATCGGGACTCTACTAGAGAAGAGGCCCAACCTGCGCCAGGAGATTATGGGGTAAATTTACTAATATGGGAGTTCTATTAAGAAGTGATGTTGCGCATAGCAGCCAATCAGATTCTACTCCTCATTTATCTAGCACCTTCTAGAATATAATACCTGGAATCTGATTGGTTGCTATGGGCTACATCACTTCTTAATAGAACTCCCATCTTAGTAAATTTACCCCTATGTATCAGTGTGTTTAGTGTGTAATAAAATTATACATTCTATGGTGTTTGTACTGTTTTTTTTACTATTTTTTTTACAGTGGGGTATGGGTGCTGGCTGCCTGCTGGCACCTGTAGTCCCACAAGTGCCAAAGGGCAGACATGCTGGCACCTGTAGTCCCACTGTAAAAAACATTAGTACCCAACTATTAGTAGCACTATTAACCCTGAACCCACCAGCCAGAGGTGCAGGGAAGTGCCCCAGGCTTCACCATAGGAGAGGGGAGACCCCTTTATTGGGTGGGGTCCCGACCTTCCCTAAGATCTCCAGCCTGGGTTAACTAGTTTGGGGTGTTAATGCTTTGGCCAGGGTGACCCGGTGAAAGGGTGCCCTGGCTGTGGCATTACAATCTGGCTAGTTTGAGTCCGGTGCTGGTGTTAAAAATCCGGGGACCCCCCATGCCATTTTTTCCCCACATTTTTAAAACTAGTACTGGCTCACAGAGCTCAGTGCTGGTTCATAAAATATGGGGGAACCCCTACATGTTTTGTCCCCAGTATTTTTAGAAACAGGACTGGCTCTGGAGCTCGGGGCTGGTTATGCTTATTGGGGGGGAACCTGGAATCCCACACCATTTTTTATTTATTTAACCCTAATTTGCCTAATCATAGGCAGAAACATACACAGATCACACAGATCTGTGTATGTTTCTGCCAAACAAGCAGCTCAGAAGGTAGTCTATTTAAAACCACTATTGAGTTTGCTAAAATTACACCCGTGATTATAATCACAATTCTTGGTAAATTCCCGTATTGTATTCCTGGCTATGAAAGTACCTGGGAGTCTGGCCGATGGTGTATCTATGTCTATTTGTGTTTTCACCTGTGTTTTACAAAGAGTTTCATGATTTCTCATCTGAGTTTGCCTTTAGTAATTTTGCGAGTTGTGAACAATGGCCAAACACACCCATGATTGCAATCTCGACCAGACATGATTCTTAGTTAACTTACCCCTAAAAAGGGATGTTCCTCAAACTATATACAGCAGAAAAACCATTGAAGTTCATTTTAGGTGAGTTAATTGCACATGTATTATATTTTGAACATTAAAACAAAATTCAAATTTAAACTATTTTTCAAAGCATGTTACTCAAAAACCAAGTCCTCCACGTAAATTTGGCAAACACCCTATTAGCTCAATTTAATATTTGAAAAGTAAAATTTTGTCAACCAGTGTAATCAACCTTCTGAGTAATCCTTTGGTCCCGCAGAATGGCCGTAGGAACTGAGAGCATATGTGCCAACTCTCCTTCATTGTGTGGGAGACTCCCTGACATAGTAGAAATATCCCTGTCTCTCTGAAGAGTCCAGCAATCTCCCTGATTGTACCTTACCCCCATTATGAAGCTTGTCATTAAAAAAACAGAGATTTATGCATTCCAATGGGATCATTAGTATAATTTCCCTGCATTGGGTATAAGGCACAATGCTCCCTATGGCTACATGTATTTTCTGAATAGTATTAGTGTGTTTTCCTCAACAAATAGATCTTACTAACTGCTTTGGGCTCGTTTATATTTGGATGTACACGTCCACTGTAACGCCGCACTCATAGGTGTTGCTTTCACAATCTCCCTGAAATGCTTTTTCAAAAGTAGGCAAGTATGATTATTTTCTGTGTACGGGATGGCAGATGTAGGCAGATACATGTCCTGAAAAACAGTCATGACACTACCGAGTTTTTCCACCACTCCCTGTTATATCCCACAAAACGGCCTCTGTTTGTCAGTCACTTGCGAATATATCCTCACTATAACCGTCGTCACATTTAATTGCAATTCAATCGCAGGCCATGGGCACTGCAGTTAAGATGCATGTGTAGTCAGCAGATAATTGTTCAACTGCATAAATATCAGCATTGCATACATGCAGGGGCGCCGAGAGGGGGGGGAGCGCGTACAGATTACCCGGGCCCGGGCTTCCTGAGGGGCCCGGTGCCGCCCCCCCCTCCCTCACAGCAGCCCAGCACACAGCGGCTCTTGGCGGGCCTGTCTGTGCATGCGCTGTAGACTGCAGGCACACTCTAGTGCCCAGAGTCTACAGGTGTGGCGAGCGCAGTCAGCTGACGGAGAGAGAGGAGGAGGCCCCGGACAGAGACTGCACATGGGCCCCCTCCTCTGTAGAAACGCCGCTGCTTTAGGCTTCCAAATATTTGAAAGATAACAATGCATATCCCTGTGTAAAGATGCTAAATATGTTTTTAAAAGTTGAGTTTTGTGCTTAGATGCATACTTATGTGTGTTTATAAAATATGTAACTTATTGCAGACATTATTTCAGTATAATGCTATGTCAACTTGGTGCACTACAGTGTAGCATAATGTCAAATGGGGGCACTACTGTACATTGTGGCATAATGGGAACTTGGAGTGTTACAGTGTGGCATAATAAGAACTGGGGGCACTATAATGTGTTATAATGGTAACTGGCAAAGATTTCAAAGCAGACTGGGATTTCAAGATGTGTTGGAGAGAGAGAGAGTAAAACGCATACAAAGAAAAGCAATACACATGTACTAAATAATGTGCATTCATTTGAAGATGGACAGCACCTTTAGCAAAAACACTGGCAGGACATTAGAGGAGGTAGCCCAGCCTTGCTGAACCACAATGGGGAAAAGCACTGTAGATATCAGAAGCTGTCTAAGGCAGTTGTTTAAACTGTTCTGGAGGCAGTGTTACAGTGTTACGTGCAAGCAAACACACATATTATATGGTGCTAGTTTGGTTTGGAGAGGCAGGCCAGGTGCTCTTCCCTTACAGTATATATTTTCACGTTGAATTAGTAAACCAGTAATAAACTTATTCAAATCTGCATGGAAAGTCAGGGAAATCCCTTAAGTTAGTTGAAAAACAAAACACACACTTGCATTTATAGGTGCATTATTGTTTATTAGTTTTTACAATGTCTCAGAAATATGTGAAAGCAATGATTGTTCTACTGTCTGCAATACTCTTGGCATTTTGCCACACAGTGATGTCATGTTGAGTAAACAAGACACCTCCTACCTGAGTAACCAATAGCAGTCACATGGGAAGTGTTACATAATATCTTACAAGTCATTTGCTGAACAGTGAAAAACTGGAGTGTTTGTTATGAGAATAATATACTCTCTCCTCCTACAGTATCTCTCTCTCTCTCCTCCTACAGTATCTCTCCCTCTCTCTCTCTCTAGTATTTTGGATATCAGATTTTTCCGTATTTTGGATTTTTTGCATATTAAAGAGATATCTTGGGAATGGGGCCCAAGTCTATATACATTGATGTGTCATAGACACCTTATACACATAGGGGGGTATCCATTTAGTTGCAAATGGCGAAAAAACAGGATTTTTTGCATATCAACTCTTTTTTTTCTCCCTATCCTATTTTTTCTGATAAAAGATATTTCGGCCAAAAACACATAGGATCTGTGATAAGTTCACGGACCTAGGTGATTTCGCCTTTGCAGCGGCGAAAAAAATGCACTTTTCGTGGATTTTTTCTCAGGACACATCAGGTCCTGAAGAAAAACCCACAATAAGTGCCGGCGTTGGGCGGCACTTCAGAGCTGATTGGATAGCCCCGAGGGATTCATTAGCGCCTGAACAATGTTCAGGGCTGATCGTACACCGCCAATAGCCTGAAGGTAACTTTATAGAATATTTTTAATAATTTTGTGCATCAAACTAATTTTGTGTACATACACAAAATTCATTTATGTTTTATATACACCTTATATACACCTTATACACACAGCCTGAAGATGATTCGATACAATAGTTTTAATATTTTGTGCATTAAACAAAGTTTGTTTACACTGAACCATCAAAAAGCAAAGGTGCCACTAGCTCAGTCACGCTGAAAAATTCCATATTTTGGAATATTTCATATTTCGGAATATTTGGATGGGAGACCCAACATGTAGCTAATCAGCCAATCATATGACAGCAACTCCATGCTAAAAAGCTTGAAACATGGTTGAGGGATTTAGTTGTTGGACAGACTAAACACCAAAACTGGGAAACAAATGTGACTTTGACCTAAAGCTGGTCATACATATGAAGATTATTTTTCCAACTAACCAACTAGTTGGCTGGTTGAAACGAAAATTCTGGTGGTGTCGACAATCACCTATTTGTTCCTAAACACTGGAAAATGTCCAAAACAGTCGTTTGAACAAGTTGCTCTTAAATCCGTTTGAATTAACCAGTTTCTCTGAGCGGCCGTTTCCAGCATTTTAGAGCATTTGCAAGCAAATTGCTGATTGTCATTTGCTCCCAGATTGTCATTTGCTCCCATACATACAGGTTTAGGTGTGTGGCCAGCTTTAGAATGATTGTTGGTTGCAGATGAGTTGGTTTGAGGATCTGGTCTTTCCCATATAACCGTCTCTAGTGTTTACAGAGAATGGTGCACAAAACAAAAAACATGCAGTAAATGGCAGAGCCGCATTAAGACTCCATGGGGCCCTTAGCAATATACCGATTTGGGGTCACCCTAGTTTATTCCATCCATGCCCTACTTTATTTACCCTATACATGCCCTCAACATTATTTTCCTTTTCCACCATATTTTGAACAACGAGCACATATTATTATTTTTTTTAATTATTATCAAGGAAACACAGTACAATTTTATTTATCTGTAAAGACCAATTTACTTTTGTCACATGTAACCATCTGACAATAATAAAAAAGACTGCTGTCTGCACTATCTAATGGGTAATATGGCCTTGACTATATGACAAATATTTAAAGGATTTTCTTTTCTTTTCAGACCCTGGTCATATAGAGAGAAAAAAGTATTGCAGTATTATGTCCAGCTATACAGCTGGCTGTAAGCTTCTTTGTTGTTTTGTACATTGATAGACTAAACAGGTTTTCTTATCTCACTCCTACCAGTTCTTTAGACTATATACCTATTATTAAAAGCTCAAGTACAGAGGAATTTCAAACAAGGTGTTATTTAAATTCCTTTAGAGCATGTCCCAAAGTGAGGTCATGCTGAAGAAAACAAGTACTATAGATATCTTTCTGGGCAGCGGAATTATTTATTATTTATTACAGGTTGAGTCTCCCATATCCAAATGTTCCAAAATACGGAATATTCCGAAATACGGAATATTTTTAGCATGACTGAGAAAGTGAAACCTTTGCTTTCTGATGGTTCAATGTACACAAACTTTGTTTAAAGCACAAATTATTAAAAATATTGTAGAAAATTACCTTCAGGCTGTGTGTATAAGGTGTATATGTAACATAAATGCATTTCATTTCTGTACACAAACTTTTTTTGATGCACAAAATTATTAAAAATATAGTATAAAATGACCAGCAGGCTATGTGTATAAGGTGTATATAAAACATAAATGCATTCTGTTTTTAGATTTGGGTCCCATTCCCAAGATATTTCATTATTTTATGCAAATATTCCAAAATATGGAATATTCCGATATCCAAAATACCACTAGTCCCAAACATTTTGGATATGGGTGACTCAACCTGTACCAGCTATTTATATAGCGCACACATATTCCGCAGCGCATTACAGAGAATATTTGGCCATTCACATCAGTCCCTGCCCCAGTGGAGCTTACACTCTATATTCCCTACCACATGTTCACACACATACTATAGGTTTAATTTGCCCAGTATATCTGCCAACATGCCCTCCAACCTTCCCACATGCCTTTTATATATACCTAAGCTCAGCCCAAATGCCCCCAGAACTTCCCACTTGGCATTTGTAAGCCAAATAGACACTACCACAGGTCCACATGCCTCTTATAATACCCATCAGACCACCCACACACAAGTTCACACACTTCCTCATGTGCCCCCCAACACCACCTCAAATCTCATCATGTGTCGCCACCTCCTCTGCCCACATGCAGTTACATTGGTTACTGCAGGAGTGCTGGATCCCATGGAGCAGAGTATAATACTCTTCCTTCCACATCAGGAGTATCAGATTGGCAGTAATGGACAAGGACAGTGCTGCTGACCGGCTCCTGAGCAGTGCCTCTCCTGCTGCCTGTGGTATGCAATTTGTGTTTGTAAAGCTCCCCGTTGGCGCATTTCATACTGCGATATGTGTATTATGTATGGTGCCTCTGCTACATGCAATTAAGGCCCCGGCAGTGCGATCAGTGTGTCCCGGTGGCCAATCACACTCACGCACCCGTTTCCTGATTATATTATAATTCTCCCTCTCTAGCCACCGCGTCTTGTGGGTTATAGATAGAAATGGACTGTAAAAGAAAAGAAAACAGGTGACTAAAATACTTGGCAGAGGCGGGTGGCAAGCGGGCCCCATGGGATCCACAGGGACCTAGGCAGCTTGGCGACCCTGGCTACAGAAGCAAAATACCATCTAGTCTTTTCTGTCTTGGAGATGAGACCTCATGCCGTTGTGATCAGGGCCTTAACTTGGGGTATACAAGCAGTACCGCTGCACAGAGCACAGGGCTCTGTGGGCAGCACCATCACTGCCCCACGGCCCTTCTTTCTGGCTAGCAGGGTACCTGGAATGGCATCCTGCAGCCAGTAGTGACCTTTGGACCCTGGTGTCTGTAAAGCCACTAGGAGTGTCCCCAGGATGCTACAGGTAGTGCTGCACTTCTTGGTGATGGCAGCCCTGTCCCCCTGTGTGACATCATGATGTCATTCGCTTAGGGGTGGGGGTGGGACAGAACGCCGTGAAACTTTGTTATAGCAGTGACTGTGACATCATGATGATTATTCCCCATGCAGAGTAGTGTAAAAACAGCTGGAGTCTCAGCTGCCCTGGAGGACGGGGGCAACCGGGCGCACCATGTATTGTGGCGGGCGCTTCCACACTAAATGGCATGGAGAGGTGGTCTGACAGTACCATTATGGGCTGGGGCAGTGGCAGTATACCGCCTCCAGGGCATCACGCCCTGGGTGACTGCACTACCCTTGAAACGGCCCCCACTACTAGGAGTTGGCTGTGGGACCCAGTGCACCGGCTGCACTGCCTATAGTTCTGTCCCTGGGGCAGCTACACTAAGCCTTGGAGAGTGATAAGTGGAGAAAGATAAACTACCAACCAATCAGTTCCTAACCTACACTTTTTAAACATAGCCTGTAACATGACAGTTAGGAGCTGAGTGTCTGATACTTTATCTTTCTTCACTCTCCAAGGCTTAGTACATCTCCCCCAGAGCCTGTGTTATAACAGTATAACATTAGTATCTATTTGAAAGAGTAGTCATCACAGCAGGAGACATATTATATGACAGAAATATGGATAGATAAAATTATCAAACCTTTCTTGGACTTAATTAATTTGTTATTTATTTCTGTAATGTTGATTATATAATTCCATGTTTTAAGCATCTTTAAATGGTTTTAGCATGGAGAGGTCAGATGTGTCCACATGTGCAGAAAGTATAAGGGGTATATTTACTAAAGTGAGAGTGTTTAGAAATGGAGATGTTGCCCATAGCAACTAACCCGATTCTACTTAACATTATACTAGCACCAATCTAGCAGATAATAGCTAGAATCTGATTGGTTGCTATGGGCAACATCTCCACTTATAAATACTCTCACTTTAGTGCACATACCCCTAAGAGTTCTTTGCTATCTTTTGTCCCAGACAAGGTGTTTTAGCACCTATAGTATGTGGTCATGCAGTCACAGAACATAAGTGTCACTGGAATTTTATTACTTGCTTCTGTGCTTTTTGCTATCCTAAAATATATTTTTGGAAAAACAGGAAACTCTCCTTTGCTCTTGGTAGTCAGATGTTGCAATCACATGAAATACCCTATTGTCCTGCTGATACCCTGAGGCAGGAAAAACAAAGATTGAATTCAGAGCTGGGTTTGCACCCCAACCCTACATGATATGTATAAGGGTGACAGTATATTGCTCACATGTTGCCCAGTCAGGAAACAAAGAAACACAGCTGCATGAAAGTCATACATACGCAACGTTGGACAACTACAGAGTTGGATGCATCTGAGCGGCATAGCCATGTGCAGTTCAGTGGGTATAATTGGCCAACAATTGTGCTTTCGTGCATCGGCCAAGTGTTCTAAGGGTGTGTCGCGTGTGCTTAAGCAGAATTGCGGGCTATGCAGAGGTGAGCATATGCAGAGATCCGTCTGTTCTCATACAGATCTCTTGCACCAAGAACAGGGCTGGTGCACATAGGCGCTGATAGGGATGATGGCTAAGTCGGCAACCTGGCGCACACAATGCTGGCGGTCCTAATCCCAGCACGGAATCCCGACAGCAGTCAGAATCCCGAAGGCTGAGATCCTGACAGTGAGTATTAGGGTTAGGGGGAGGTTTAGGGTTAGATTTAGATTTAGGCACTAGGGGAAGGGTTGTGGATGGGGAGGGTTAGGGTTAGGCTGCGGGGTGGGGATGGAAGGACGGACGGTTAGGGTTAGGCTGCCGAAGGGGAAGGTTAGGGTTAGGCTGTGGTAGGGGTGGGTTAGGGTTAGAATACTTACTTGCATGCGTCAAGATTTCCACCGTCGAAATTCTGGTGCTTGGATTCTGACCACTGGCATGATCAGCACTGGGATTGCATACCCAAACCATGGTTACAAGCGGATGTATAGGGCAGGGCCGTAACTAGGGTGGTGCGGCCGGTGCAGCCGCACAGAGCGCACTGGGTCTGTGGGCAGAATCGGCCGCCTCCACCTACGATCATGGCCACTACTGCCCACCACAACGATTAATAGTAGCGGTGTGCTTGTTCTTTAACTGACAGGCACACCGCTACTTATATACTTTACAGTGGGCCGGGCAACGCTGCAGCGCTGCCTGCCCTTGTGGTCCGCCCCCTCCCTGTTTCCGGTAGTAGCACTGTGGACTGGGAGAGATGTCATGACGTCTCTCCCAGTCAGTCCTAAGGTGCCCTGCGATGAGGAGCCGCTGGCCCACTACCATTCCCCCTACTGCAGCAGATACAGAGACTGCTGCTCCCCAATGCCCCCACCCCCGGCTCGTTATAAAGCTAAGTGCTGCTTTATGGATAGAGACCTGCAGGGATGGGGGATTTTAATTGACATACTGTGTAAGGGGGAGGGGGGATTTTTACTGTTTGGCCTAATGTGTAAGGGGGAGGGGGGAATTTTACTGTGGGCATAATGTGTAAGGGGCATTACTACTGTGGGCATAATGTGTAAAGGGCTTTACTACTGAGGGCATAATGTGTAAAGGGCATCACTACTGAGGGCATAATGTGTAAGGGGCATCACTACTTTGGGCATAATGTGTAAGAGGCATCACTACTGTGGGCATAATATGTGAGGGGCACTACTACTGTGGGCATAACGTATAATTGGCATTACTACTGTGTGGCGTAATCTGTAAGGGGCACTACTACTGTGTGGCATAACCAGTAAGGGGCACTACTACTGTGTGGTCATAATGTGTAAGGGGCATTACTAACGTGTATAAGGGACACTACCATGTAGTGTAATGTAAATAAGGGGAACTACTATGTCTCGTAATGTGAATTGGGGGGTAGTATAGTGTGGCCACACCCTTTTTTCGGATGTGCGCTTGTAACATGCACTGTCCCTGTTTACAACATGGGGAGGGGGGGGCACCGATGCAAATTCTGGCACAGGGCACCAAAATGTCTAGTTACGGCTCTGGTATAGGGTGCTGTCTATTTGCTGCATAGCTCAAAAATATGGTGCTATTTTCAGTCGATTTTTATTTCATATCGACATTTTGCAATTTTATTGATTATTTAGTGTAATCAGCAGGATTTGGGATAAAATAGAAAGAAAGGCTTTTTTATGTGATGTTATACGGATATCAACAGAATATTGATTCAATATTTGTTTGCAGGCACGTACTATGGAGTTGTTTTTATAGCTTTTGTGTATTATTTATGTGTGTTTTTAATACATTAATTATAATATTCACACGGTAAGAAGTTTTTGTTATACCCTGAGTGCAATTATTTTTTGTTATATTTTATATTTCACATCTTTTACAGTATCTACTTTTTTTGTATCTAGTGGTACTCCCAATCCCAAAAGAAATTAATATGTCTCTGGATTGTGGCACTTTATTTATTATGTATTTAATAAAAGTTGTTTATATGGCACACACATATTATAAAGTACTTTACAGAGAATATTTCTGTCATTCACACCAGTTCCTGCCCCATTAGAACTGTACTACCTGTACTATCTATGGGCCTAATTCAGAGATGTACTCCTCATTCTGTGAGATTGCTCACAGTGCCCTGGACACTGCATGCTGAGGATGATTGGACCGGAGCGGGGGAGGCGATAGGTAGCATTGCAGAAAACAGTTAAATTTTCTTGGTGTGCTGAAGCCAGTAGCTGCGTCTTTGGATGCAGCTTTACTGGCTTCAGAAGCGTAAATTCCTTGGTCAACCCAAGGGTTACTCAGATAACCGATTTTCACGCAGATGATCCGATGCTGCGTCTTGGATCAGAAAAGCTGCCAGGAGGTGTCTATAACACAAGACGTCTCCTGCGGTATTAGCCTATTATCACACAGCCGCTGCGTACAAGAAATGCAGCAGCTGTGTGATTAGTGTACATCTTTGAATCAGGCCCTATATTTGTTATCATATAAACACACATACACACTTGGGTTATTTTTGTCTGTTTGAAGCCAATTAAATGAAATCATCAGTATGTCTTTTGGAGTGTGGAAGGAAACTAGATCTCCTGGACACGAGCACCGGGAGAACATACAAGCTTCACACAGAAAGTGTCTTGTCTGTAATTGAACTCATGACCTCAGGGCTATGATGCAGTAATGCTGACCACTACACCAACCTTGCTACCACTTTAACTTTTTATTAAAGACTAGTTGGAGTACCTGGCGTTGCCCGGGATTTTAAGAATGTATGTTTGCACATCATCCTCCAACAAAACTCTCCTTACGCAGGCCTCACGAAAAGTGTGACAAAATTCCCCATCCACAGTCCTAAGGTCTTCGAAGGAAGTAGGACCTGTAACTGTGTAAAGCAAACTTCGGAGATAGACGCATTCAAAATTTGTCGGATGTACAATGTAAACACGGCCAAGAGCTTCTATTGCTCTGATACCAGGATGACTGTGTACTTCCTGGTTGCTGGATCGCACTATGAAATGCACATCAACTACTTCCAGTTCCTTGTGCAGCTGTTTCCGGCATTCAGGGTCTCCACTGTATATAAGATTCATCCAATCGGTTTTACCCTTCAGGAGCTGACAAAGGAATGAACCGGAAGTAGCCTCTGTGCGTTCCATAGTGCAGTCAAGCAACCAAGGAGGTAGACAAAAAAGTTTGGTCGCCACTGTTGACACCATCTAGTTGTCTAAACTTATGCATGAGCAAGTATAAATAAAAATTTGTGCTGCAGAGCTGTTTTTGCATCCCAGTATAGTTGCCATCTTTATGGGCCTGATTGTAAATCAGATGCATCTCTCCTCATGGATGCAGATATCAATTTTTACCATATTCAGACTCATAATAAGACTGGCTTAATATCAATAGTGGTTATAAATTCTAGAGATGTGCGCTGACCCTTGCGTTTTGGTTTTGGATCTGGATCTCCCCTGGTTTTGGATCTGAATCTGGTTTTGTTTTTTTTCCTTTGTGTTTTGTTTTTCGTTTTGATTTTGGATCTGGATTTTTTCTTAAAATATCATAAAAACAGCTAAAATCACATAAAATGGGCCTATTTTTGTTCCTACAGTATAATTAACCTTAATAACATGTATTTCCACGGCGATGTCGGCAGTGTGGGAGTGCCAGTGGTGTCTTCAGTGCAGGTTTGCTGGCTGTGTTGGCAGTGCGGGGGTTGCTGGCGGTGTCCTCAGTACATGGAATGGCAGTGCTGCGGTGCTGGCAGTGTCCTCAGTTAAGGGTACCGGCGATGTCAGCAGTGCGGGGGTGCCAGCGGTGTCCTCAGTGCAGGTTTGCTGACAGTGTCGGCAGTGCAAGGGTGTTCTCAATGCAGGGTGCCGGCAGAGTGGGGGTGCCAGCGGTGTCCTCAGTGCATGTGTGCTGACAGTGTCGGCAGTGCAGGGGTGCTGGTGGTGTCCTCAGTGTGGGAGTGCCGGCAGTGTTGGCAGTGTGGGGGTCGCTAACAGTGTCCTCAGTACGTGAGGCAGCATTGCAGGGGTGCCGGCAGTGGTGGAGTCGGCAGCGGGGGATGCTGTCAGTGGAGGTGCCAGCGGTTTTCGGCAGCGGGGGGTGCTGGCGGTGTCAGACAGCGAGGGATGCTTCCTGTGTGCATATTAAATGGGCTTAATGCTGATTGGCTGAGAGCCGTGACAGATGGCTCTCTCAGCCAATCAGCGTTAAGCCCGCTCAATACAAAATCCCGCGACCCGACAGCGGCATCGCAAGGTTTTGCCTCGGGTGAGGGATCCGGGGCAGGCAGGGAGATCAGAGCTTGGCTCGGATCGCCCCGGATCCCCGAAATTCTGGTGGGTTCAGTTCTCAGAGAACTGAACCCGCTCATCCCTAATAAATTCATACAGCATTTAAAAGGTACTGTAAACTGCACGTAAGAGCCGTAGTATATGATGTTCAGAGACTTAGATTATATGCTACAGAATAAAATTCCATAATTCCTTAGTAAGTAGCAAAATGCATGTTATAAAATCAAATTATAAAATGAAACAAAAATAACATTTTAATATTTTTATTATTGACCTTGCAGATGGTCCAAGAAGAATGGTGTCCAAATCTGCATCTAACAATAAACCAAACATGGTGTAGAACCATGAGAGATCTTGGCTTGTAAACTGTGGGCTAAGGCCTGATTCAGACCCGCTCGCAAGCGGGTCAATGGTGGCCCAGTGCACACGCATGGCGCGCGCAATGGGCGTGCATGAGCCCCGTAGCGAGTGAGACCTTCACTCGCTCCGGAGCTCGCAGCAAAACTGGGCGGCTGTCGATGTTAATCGACAGCTCGTCCCGTCTTGTAGGCAGGTAGGGAGGGTGGCTGAACAAACGGCGGCGTTCCCGAAGGAACGCCTGCCGTTTGTGGACGCCCCTACTGACATCACTCATGATGTCAGTAGTGGACTTCCGGCTCTATTACAGCTGGAAGTCCACTTGGCATTGCGAGTGCTGAGACCCTACCTTAGGGTCTCCTCGCAATGCCGATGATCACGATAATCGTGACCATCTCCTGCCTGTTCGCACTAGCTGTGGGTGGGCACCCACAGCTTAGCGAACGGACAGGGAAAAAAAAAAACTCCCCGCCCTGATTCAGAGCGTGCGCTCGCAAATAGCGAGCGGCTCTGAATCAGACCCTAAATCCTTTTCTAATTCCATACCTGACCTGTAGAATGCTACGCAAAAATTGTGTTTTTTAATTATTTAATAATTAACAGTAATTAATTTTGACTTCAAATTTTTTTTGTTGCCTCCACCGTGTTTTAATACGCTCGTATGTAAAATTCCACGATCTTGGCTGTAAACTGTGGATTTGTATAGAAGGACAGAATGACAAAAGGACAAATTTTCGCTTTTATATATATAGATGAGAGTCACAGTAGTTTTGGTTACAAAGTCAGCTCCATTAGAAATGATGGAAGTACAATGAGTAGTTTGTAAAATAACTTGATCACTGTGCATTGCTATGGATATTCTTCTAGTAAAGCTTTACGAACATTTACATGAGATAAATACGGGTTTTCGCTGAGTTTTTTTAGGTATTTAAACAAACTGATTTGTAAGTAGCAAATAAATCATAGTAACTTCTATAGGCATATTTTGGTAAGCAAAGTGTTTAATATTATGTAACCAATCTTCTGAGTACTGTTACAGCTCAGTATTGGGAATATATTTCATCTGCAAACTGAAGCTGGGAGCTGCAGCTCACTGCACTGTAGGGACTTAGGACCTCATTCAGAGTCGGTCGTTGCGGCCGCACGGTCGTAAGGTAAAAGGGGCCGGATATGCAAATGAAGCGCTCGCAAGTTGCGTCGTTAAGATGGGATCGTTAGCTGGATGAGCGAGGGGAGGATGCAGCCGTAAGACTAAAAATACGCCCCCTTCTCGTTCCCATTACACGTCATCTCCGGGCATATAAGGATTAATCAAGACCATCGGGAACCATCGGAGCTGTTCGTAGAGCTTAAGGTTGCCCATACCCTCTCTTAAGCACTACGATCAAGTCAGTGTAAAAACCTCCCATGTCACATGTGCCATGATACTACTTAGTTAATTATGCACTACCATAAAACGCCGTTTGCATAGTCAGGCACGCCTGCGTTCGGATCTCCACTCCCCCGTTCACAAGCACCTTCCCCTGTGACCACCCACAAATGCCTCATCCTGTCACTCAAACTAACGACCTGGCCAAGTTGAAGGAGAGAGCAATTTCTAATCGTAATAGCTAGTTTGCACACGCGCATTGCGAATTTTACGCATGCGCAGTTTAGCGAACATCTGTGGGGTACGACCGTGCGGCCGCAACGACCAGCTTTGAATGAGGACCTTAGAGCCTGATTCAGAGGTGGCTGCGATTTAGTACAAAATATGCAAATGCTGTTCCAGCATTCACCTTCTGTAATAGTGTGCAACAGAGCAAACCCCCGAGACACCCACTTCCATTATCTGAGCACAGTGCAAACCGCGGGTGGTTAAGAACGCCCAGTAGCATATGCGCCAGGTTCACGTCATTCATTCATACTGTATAGAAGATACACTTACACCAATTTTTATTTTGTTTTGATTGTGAAATACCCAATTGGCTGAACTAAAAAACAACTCAGCAGCAGAGATAAATCCTCTTTTCATGTGTGAAAAAATCTCTATGACTATCTACCACTGTCCACAACTATACTCTTACTGTTCCAATCTACGTTAAAGTGGGTGGGTACATACCTGACAGATATATCTGTGGATCGAGTGATCTGCAGATATATCTGTCAGGTGTGTACCCACCGATCAATTGATCAGCCAATATATCGGCCAGTGTGTACCCAGCATTAGCTTTCCCCTACCCTGTCCTAACTCTCCAGTCACAAGCAAGGAGATCATAATCATTGTATGTAAAAATGTTGCCTCTCCTAATAAAAGCAATCTACAGTGACAAGCAGACCAAGAACCGAAACTAGTTCCATTAGTTACAGGTGATGAGGAGGAAGCAGCATGGAAGTGTAAATAATCTAGTAAACTGAATAGCAAGTGACATTTATATTATTGTCTGTCTTTAGGTGCCTATATATCAGGCGGTCATTTCACTGAACCGCCGATTGGACCGGAACTGCCATCATTCACAGCATGAAAATGACTGATAAACAGTTGCTCCTTCTCTCTGCCCTGTCGGTTGGTCAGCTGCACTGTTGTGTTCTGTATGGCCAGGTTGTTGTGACAGTATCCAGTTGGAATGAAATGTAGCTGTAGATTGCTGAGAATCAGTGAGGAATGTCAGGACACCATAGCTGTGGTTAGTGTGTCTTTACTGCATAAAAACCTATACATAACTGAATGACTAACACGGCTTCCGGGAGACTTCTGGGGCATGGGCTGGTTGGCAGGAAATGCACACACATCTGCAGTAGCTGTGCATATGGAAAACCATAAAGAAATGATTGAGAAATTAATAATTAAAGGAGCATAAACAACTAATGCAATAATATTATCAATCAGTTTATTACAGATTAACCATTAAAAAATAAAAGCAGTACATTTAAAAAAAAACTATTTTACACTAGCAAAAAGCTTTCTGTTCAAATATATGATTCTGCATTCTGCATAATGTATTAAAGATTTTTAAAAAAGGGTGTGGGTAAAAGCCGAAACATAGTAAATGCTTAAAGAAAACCCGGAAACCATGTATTGAAAAAGCCGGAAATCTTATTAAATCCATTGAAAATGCCGGCAAATACTAAGGATATTGAAAAAGCCGGAAACCATAGTAAACGTATTGGAAAAAACAGAAACTCTAGAAAATGTATTGAAAAAAACGGAAACCTCAGTAAACTTATTGAAGTCTTGACTATGTTTTCCGACTTTATCAATGCATTTAATATAATTTCTGGCTTTTCCAATAAGTTTTTACTAAGGCTCACAGTTTTTTTTTTTCAATGCATTTATTATGGTTTCCGGCTTTTTCAATACCAGCAATATGATTTCCGTCTTTTTCAATGCATTTATTATGGTTTCCGGCTTTTTCAATGCATTTAATATGTTTCTGGCTTTTACCCTTTTAAATATCATACATAAGAAAATGATATGAGCTAGGGTTGGCAATAGAGGCAATGAGCTAAATTTACTAAGCGGCGGCTTTGGTGTCATTTAGAAACTGCCAGAAACCGCTGTTAATTGACGGCGGTTTCTAGTTCTAATTGACAGCATTTACTAAAGGTCGGTTTTGATGTCTAAACTGAAACCCCCGTCGATCCCTGGCGGTTTCTAAACGACAACCCGCCGTGAAGTGCTCTATTTGGCAGAGGTTTCTATTCTATTTCACTGTGGTTTCTATTACAACCACTTCAGATTAGAATCTATTCTATTCATATTCATTTAGTAGTGCTTCTATCGAAAGCAGCATTCACCTGACACCATAGAACAGATGACTGTGAAATAGAAGCTATTCTATTCATAATAATTTATTTGTGCTACTCTATTTGTTATAGAAAGCAGCAAATTATTTTTATAATAGAAATAGGCCACAGTGCATTAGTTGTCATTTTATTCCTATTCCTTCAATGGTGCTTTTGCAGAAACAGCATTCACCTGACTGACACAGACAGCCGGCTACTTTAATTTTGTGGGTGTATGAGGAGTGTAAGTGGAGAAGGAGAAAGTTGTAGGAAATTATAAGGAGAAACATATAAAGTGAGTGATAATTGTGGTGATTTTTTTAATGTTATTTTGTTTCTTGTTCTGTATTTGTCTGTTTGAGCTGTGTTTTCCATATAGTCAGTTTTTGTAAGTCCTGTGGGGTATATTTACTAAAGTGAGAGTTTTTAGAAGTGGAGATGTTGCCCATAGCAACCAATCAGATTCTACTTATCTACACATTTATCTAGCACATTCTAGCAGATAATAGCTAGAATCTGATTGGTTGCACTGGGCAACATCTCCACTTCTAAAAACTCTCACTTTAGTAAATATACCCAGAGTGTGTGATTTTTTTGTGTGTGTAAGTGCAGTGTGATTGTGTGTTTTATTTTTTGTTTTATATTTTTATTTGTTTTTGTTATTCTTGTCAAAATTGCCTATTAAAATCAATGCATTTACCTGCTGTTTCAGCGAACATGCCTGTCTAAGTATAGTCAATTTTTTCAGCATGTTTGCTGACAGTTTTATGGTGGTTTTGAAAGCCCTTGCTTGATAAATCCGGGGTTTCTATTCTATTATTTCTATGGTCTAAAACAGAGATTGGGAACCTCAGGCCCGGGGGCCGTATAAGGCCTGCAGACTCATTTGGTCTGGCCCTCTGAGTTTTTTCTGCTAGTCTCATCTGGCTAGCAGGGTGTATAGAATGGCACTCCGCAGCCAGAATCTATGCAGCTGTGCTGCCTGGAGCATCCTTAGGACGCTTCAGATGGTCACACCGCTGCCCTTACAGCTCCCGGAGCATCCCCAGGATGCTCCAAGCATTGCTGCAATCAGCAATGAGGGGCGTGGCCTACACCGGCCCGCAAATAATGTTATATATATCAAAATAGCCCTCGCCAGAAAAAAGGTACCCCACCCCTGGCCTAAAACATCGATGGTGGTTTGATATTCAATTCTGTTCTAAAGTGTGCTTTGACAGTGGCTTAGCAGTGGTTTTGGCATTAGTAAATCTGCGGATAGCAAAACCGCCCCCAAACTGCTGCCAAACCGACGCTTACAAAACTTTGCCCAATGTGGGAATGTGAAGTGTTTACAAGAGGGACAATTTTCAGTAATTTTGCTGCTGGTTTTAAAGTGGCAATTTTGTCATAGGAAGAATATATTGTTTAGCCTATAAAACAGTAGCTCCATCAAATCCAGAGATAGAAAGGCCAAAAAAAAAGGCATTTAGCAAACTCATACTCTAATACATACCCCCAACATCTTTACAAGATTAAACTAGTGCACTCAGCATTGAAATGTATGCACTGTGCCACAGTGCAGATATCACAGCATGTGACAAATCAACAGTGGCGGACTGGGCCGGGGGGCAGGGCACAATGTGCCCCCCGGCCACTCTATCGCCGAGCGTTGCGGGCTGACTCCTTAGATAGCAAAGGGCCCTGGTGATACAGGGTTCAGCTCACTTACTGCAGCCATGGCTGCGTTCCGAGTGGCTGTCGGCGGCAGCCTCGGTCATGTCACATGATTTTTGTGTTTGTCCTACAGGGCTACGTAAGCCCTGTAGGTACATAACTAATAACAAGGCCTTGGCAATCTGTGATATGGCCTTCCACACTGGGGATGGCACGGGGAGGGATGCCTGGACTCCAGCTTGCTTGTGGGCGAATGTCTGCACATCAAGCATGGGGGGAGGTGGAGGGGAGGGAAGGGGTGGCAGCAGTGTCAGTGAGTTAAGTATATATATGAGGGTGGCCGTGTCCAGGGGCGCCGAGAGGGGGGGAAGCGGGTACAGATTACCGGGGCCCAGGCTTCCTGAGGGGCCCGGCGCCGCTCCCCCTCCCTCACAGCAGCCCAGCACACAGAGTGTGCTGAGCTGCTGTGGAGACTGCTTGTGGCTGCTGAGCAGCAGCCACAGCAGTCTCCTAAACCTGTGGGGGGGAGCGATCACACTGATCGCGCCCCCCCTGGCTTTGAGCAGGGCTGAGGGGACATAGAGCGCCCCCTCCCTAGCGCACAGCGCCACTTCGGGAAGGGGGTGTGGCCATGCCTCCCGCGATTAGGCCGTGCCCCTATTACCCGGGCCCGCCGCAGCTCTCAGCGGGCCTGGCCATGTCCCCCAGGCCCCCCATCCTCTCAGATTTCTTAGGTGCCCCTACTGCCCATTAATACCCCCTCCCCCCACAAAAGTAAATCAAAGTGGTGGTATAAATGAGAGCCTTATTCTTCATAGGAGGATCCCACAATTAGTAATGTTAAAATAAATAAGTGGCCCTCCAGCTGTGGTGGGCAGCAGCTCTGCTTGTATATGTGACTGCTGTGATGCACGCTGTGGAAGGGGAATCCCGGCTGACCGCTGTGATGCACGCTGTGGAAGGTGAATCCCGGCTGACCGCTGTGATGCACGCTGTGGAAGGTGAATCCCGGCTGACCGCTGTAATGCACTCTGTGGAAGGTGAATCCCGGCTGACCGCTGTGATGCACAGCCCTGTCCTGATACCCTCTCTCTCTGCACTCATAGGCACATCCTAATGCCCCCCCCCCCCCCCTATGCATTCAAAGACCTGTCCTAATATCCTCTCTCATTCTCTATTCAAGGATGAGCCGTTGCTTATGGGCTAGTGCTCTGGACTTGCCCCCCAGGGCTAAAGTTGCCAGCCAGCCCCTGCAACTCAACCTAATATATCTAAAATCTGCTATCTAGAATACAAGTTGGTCATATGTTGCACCAGCATTGCTTCATCCATGTTCAGCTGTATAACTGTTTATTGCATCCCATGTGTGCTTACAGGCAGTCATACAGCAGATTTCACCACAGGGCTTTAAGAGAGCTCAGGACGGAAAATAGACAGCCTTGATTTTCCCCCTGGAATGTACATTTGCATACCTTCCCGTACTATGTTATTATAACCATGTGTTGGTGTTGCGGGTTCATGGGCCATTTATTCATGTTGCCACTCAGGCAAAATTGCCTCTGAAGACAAAGGGTGTTATTAATATCTATGTCTAGGTTTTAGTTATTTAATCTTCTCAGCTGTTAAAATTAAAAAAATGAATCTATACCTTCTTGGATGCCTAATACCTAACACATTTGCTAACAAAATAGACTTGTATGAATGGCTAATACCATTTTATAGCATTGAGTGGGAAATTCTAGCAAGATAACAGCTGTCATTTAATCCAGCATAATAACATTTGAAAGGATATCCCGACAAATTAGCAAAATATCTCCCATGAATGGCATAGGTTGTAAGTATACTTGTTAGGTATTTGCCATAAAAATGGCAGACAACAGATTTAGCAGTCATAATGTAGGACACTCCTATATAGCAGTACACTAAACTATCTTGTACTGAGTTCTTACTTCCAATTTTTGTGGCTAAAATAAAATATGTTTAGCTGCATTTGTGTACTAGTCAGTGCCTCATTATCTGTTGTTTTGTACTTGTTATGGCTAGTGACCTCCGTTCAGATTGCTGAGCTGCAGGATATATTTGCACTTTATAAATAAAAGATAAAGTAGATTTGCTTATGAATGCCACTTGCTAAACTGCACGCATTGTCAAGTCATTTGTTTCCTCAACATTTATTGTTAGTGCAAATTTTGTATATACACTATATATACTTTCTATATATATTTCCAATGGGCCCACACCAGGCTTGCCTACCCTCCCGATTTGGCCCGGAGCCTCCCGAATATCAGGTGCAGCTCCCTGCCCCGCGGAAAGGCAGGTAAACCTCCCGGCATCCACCAACCCTCCCGACCTCCCCTCAGAATAAACTAGAAATCCCCGCAGCGGTGGGGGGCTGGTGACGTGATTCGCGCAGAATCGCATTATCTTGCCCCGCCCCCTGCTTCACAATGCCGAAAATAATGTGAAGAGGGGGTGGGGTCACGATGACACTATCACTCAGCCCCACCCCCAGCTCCACCCCTGATGTGTCATAACTGTCCGAACACGCCCCCCCCGCTGTTAGCCGACATTCAGCTCCCTCCCGGAAGGAGGGAGCTAATTGCCGGCAAGTATGGTCCACACTCACGCCATGTCCATAGACTTGCAGTGGTAGCAACCCAAATCCCAAATAGGGGCCAAACAGCTCCAAACACAAGTAATCAGATAGAGGGTGCACTCACCTGACTTGAATGAAGATGTAGAAATGTATTCAAATACAGGCATGATTCAGCTCATCAACGTTTCTCTTCACACATGGATCTTTGTCAAGACTTTGTCTTGACAAAGGTCTGTTTGTCTGTTATTACCCAGTCTTGTTCTATTTCTACTGTTTGTAAATGTAAAGCCCAATGGAATGTGCTGGCACTATATAAGGGATAATAAATATATTTATATATAACAGCATAATAAGTATGGTGCATACTATATGCGAACCATAGACAAAGTAAAAGTGGGCACATCACACAAAGTGGTCTCCGCACCAAAAAAAGAGCTTCACAGGGTTCAAGCAATCAGCTCCAGCCGGTTATGCAAGACCTTAGTAGACACAGAGAAGCTTACAGCAGCAGGAGTCGGTGCTCCTTACGCATGTCATTGAATGGACTTGGGGGTCATTCAGACCCGCTCACGAGCAAATTTCGGTCGCTAGCGGGTCGATGTTGTGATACTGCGCATGCGCACGACGGAGGGAGCTCCATCGTGCGTATGCGCGAGACCCGGCGAGCGACGAGAAATACATCGCTCGGGGTCTCGCACCAAATGGGGCGTGCTGTCGATGGTGACTGACAGCACGCCCCCTTTGGTGGGCGTGCCGGGGCGTGGCGGCCAGACAGAGGCGTTCCCATGGTAACGCCTACCATCTGAGTCCGGCCCCACTGACATCAGTAATGTCTGATAGAGCCAAAATCACTCCTGGGCTTGCGGCAGCGAGACCCTACCGCAGGGTCTCGTCGCAAGCCCGATGGTCGCGATGGTCTTTGACCATCGCGACCATCATCATGGACGCTCGCTATAGCTGTGGGTGGTTACCCACAGCTATGTGAGCGTCCATGAGGACGCTCCAAAAAAAGGTAGGAGGGCCCTGATTCAGAGCGAGCGCTCTGGTCAGAGCGTTCAGCTCTGAATCAGGCCCTTTGTCAGAAAGCAGCACCTTTTTTCTCTTATTGATACATTATTTAACAATAATAGTAATTGTGTAAGTTATAAGACATTGAAAATGATCTGTTTAGTTGAACTTCAAGAAAATGGGAAACAAATAACACAAATAAATGCAGTGTAAGGGCGTGGGGAAGTTGGCCAAAATGACTGCTGGCTAATGTTAGCAAAGTTATCACCTGTGGTCATAGGCGTGCGAAGATACCGGCAGGGGAGTGATGCTTCGGCACTTTCCCTCTGTCGGGTCATGTACTACCCTGTCCCTCTTCCCTCCGGGACATACACTTCTCACCTGGACTCACCTGGCCATCCAGGTGAGTAGTCTATGCCCCGTTGGGAGGTGTGGACGGGGTTGTCCATGACCTGGCGGAGGGAGAACTGCCAAGGCGGCGCCCCCTGTGCCGGCGTCTGTGCGGCTCTATGCCTGTGGTAATTATTCTATTGTATTGGGCAGAGTAATGAGACCTGTCATCAGTAAAAACTTCTGCCTTTTTAAAAGCAAGTTGACTACATTGCATGCATGGGACTTTATGCCTGTATGCAAATGGATCTCCGCCCTCAGACCGCCCCCGCCATATGCTTGGTTTCGTAGCAGTCATCATTATCAGTGCACATTTGTACCAACCTTATTCCTGGTGCACCAGATCTGTCTGAAAATCAGCATAATTATATATACGCACAGTTTTGCATTGTCTGCAATTAATCAACATGCCCTCACTACATGTGCACTATCGTTACCATGCAGTTACAACTGTATTGTGCCTGATGCTGCATCACCTGTAGGTGCGTAACTTCTGCTCAGGAGCATGTGCAGGGAAAAAACATGCAAGATATGTCCGCAAAAGCGACTTGAGTTTCATGCTACATCATCCCTCAAGAGTCTTTGGGCTCTATTTATTAACATTATTTTTACTAAAATAAAGTGAAACAGGGTGTTTTCACACCCTTTTCACATTATTTTAGTTTCACCTGTATTTATTACAGGGCAATTGGAGTAGAATTAGTAAAATTCTACTCCAACCCCCAGTATCACTTATTTTTAGTAAAGCAGATCGCATTTCCCATAATTGTAATGGGAAATGTGATCTGTGTGCAAGTTACTAAAAATAAATTGTAAAAAAATACCGGGGGAAACCCTGTGATAATAACGCCACCTGGAGGTGGCGTTATCCAGGGTCTCCCCCGGTTACCGGGCTCCCACTCTGCTCTAACGGGGAGAGCAGAGGCGGGAGCCGGTACCAGTAATCAGCTATGTGGTCTAAAGAGACCGCAAGCTGATTGCTGTAAAAAAAAGAAAAAAAAAATTAAACATTTTTTTTTTCACTTACCTGAATCCAGGGACCGGTGATCGGGCCTCCGGTGATGGCTCCTCTCCGGTCAGCTGGTCTCCCACAGTGCACTGGGGCCCGGTCATCAGGTGATCGGGCCCCAGTGCAGTATGGGAGATCACCTGATCGGGAAGCCCGGAGAAGACCACCGGAGGCCAGGAGGATGCAGGTAAGTGTAATGAAGGGAGGGGGGGTCGCGGGGGGGGGAGGGAGGGGGGGTCGCGGGGGTCCGCGATCGCGGGGGGTGGGGCTTAGCGCCGGGGGGCGGGGCTTAGCGTCGGTGGGGGGGTAGTAGCGGTGGTCGGTCGGCGCATGCGCGTGCTCTTAGTCGCGGTATTTTTTCCGAAAATACCGCGACTAGAGTGCGGATGGGATCCGCAGGGACAGAGCTTTATCGCAAGCTCTGTCCCTGCAAGGGATTTATAGTAAATCCCTGTGATATTACCTGAATTCGCAATGCGAATTCACTCGGTAATATCACACTACAATCCGCATTCAATATGCGGATTGTAGTAAATAGAGCCCTTTGTGACATAAGATCCGCTTCAGTAATTAGGACCGTTGAAATCCTCCTGCACACAACTCTGTAAGGAATGCAGCTATAGCCCTATTTCTAATCCAGCTGGTTTGAATAATTCCATGCACTCAGAATATGCAATTTCTGACAGAAGGAGAGACAGATTGGTTCATAGGAACTTATTATGTGCGGCCATTTGCTGTAGAATAGAGAACCTTTTTGAAATTCAACACCAAGGCAAGATTTCTGTATATAATGAGCGAGGAATAACCACGCTATGAGTCGCCTACAAAGTTGCATGAGTTGAAGAGGTAACATGAGTCATGCTCAAGGCATTTCCAGCACAGTCTCTTTTTGTACCAGGCTGATCATTTTGTTGGAATACTATCTGCAAATCATTAGTTCATTGTCACCTGACTTGTGTGTACAGCATGACCTGTACAAACATGTTTTCTGAATACAACATATTTTACACTTTAGAATTTATTGAAAGAAAGAGAGAACAGTTTTTGACCAACGAAGGGCAGAAAAAGATGATTTTATACAGAGCTAGAAACTCACATAAAATATCAAGATACATATTTGTCTTTATTAACTGGTCTATTTCCATATTATAGTAACTGCCCACAGACAGTATTTCGAACTTTCCCTTTCTCTACTGGAGCTTAGATTATATGTACACCGAGGAGTTTTACTAATGAGTGTACTCATGCAATGTCTATTACTTTCTGATATGTTGACAGCTGTTATAATAATATATACAATTGAACTTGTTTTTTCACATTAGAGGGTATTCTTACCAGATGTACCTATAAGGTTATATGTAAACATAAGTTATACTAATGATATATGGTCCTTTTTATCAGTTTGCATTACAATCGATATATGGATTCAGTGGCAAACGCAGGATTTCTAAAGGGGATTTCCAAATGCTTGATTTTACGAGTTTGGCTAGTTCATGAAGAGGGCAGAATTAGCACTTATCCAGCTTATCCTGCTTTAATATGCATCATACAAAGTGTTTTGAACTTTTGAGTGTCATAATTCCAGCATATACAGAATCAGTGATCACACTAAGCCATTAAATGCAGCAGTAGGGCCATCCTGCCTGAGCTGAATGTTTTTGTTTCAGATGTGGGCACCATTCTAGAGTATGGGAGCATGTCTGGGGGAGCAGCAGAAGAACCTAGCACTGACCTGGACATATATGTATATATTGGTCTCGTATGCACTGGATAGTGCATTATTATATGGTATTAGTAATTAACTATATTGATGGTCTATAGCAGTGCACCCTTAATGGGGGGTATCCACTTAGCGATATACAAACGAGAACACGATTGCGACATTGCAATCGTGCTGTCATTTGTATAGCTAGTGATGTGCCTAGACTGAACGTTCACTCTTTCAGTCCCGGCACATCCCTCATCCCCGCACATGCTGAACCTGACGAGATCGACAGGTTGACCTGCATGTACGGGGGCGATGTCGGATGTCGGAAGTGACCCGCGGGCACGCGCATCGCGGGTCGCTTCCATCCAAAACATGCCCGATGCATGCACGATGCATGCGCGATTTGCAAGCGATTGCACAATAACGACATCGTTATAGTGCAATCGCTTGTTTAAATCGCTAAATGGATACCCCCCATAACAGCGCATGTTTTCCAGATCTCCTAGTTGATGCACAGGTGTTTTTATTTCTGGCTGACACATGTTAAAAGATTCACAGGTGGTGCTAATTATTTCATTTGTGATACATAGAAGAACATGCAGCATTAGTAATATTCTATTATATTACTATTTCTATTGTGGTCATGTGTTTGCCTATGGGATTGATGTTTGAATTGATTATTTTCTGTGTTGTTATACACAGACATTTTGATAAATTTGCATGCTGCTTTATATGAATCCCATTGATATATGGTCCTCTGTGTTATCAGTTGGCATTTCAGTCTGATGTTTGAACTGACCATTGTCAGTGCTGTTGCTGACAGACATTTTTGGGGATTCTTCATGTTGCTTTATATGAAACATTTCTATGGTATCATTGCTTCCTATATCCCCTCCCTTTTTCTTTTCTCCCCCGCCCCCTTTTTGATTACCTGTGTATACTCATGAATTTAAATAATTAGATATTGCCAGAATATGGTTCAGTTTGAGTCATAATAATTATTTTTCTATTATGTAGGATTATGTTTCTTATTGTGGTGCTACTAAGATCTTTGCCCTAACCCATATATGCTAGTATATCTCCTGTGAATTACACAGATATTACCTTAAGGGAGTGTATTAAACAAAAATTTCTATATACAATGTTTGTATTTACACTTTATTGTGTAGACCAGGGGTGGGGACCTTTTTTCTGCCAAGGGCCATTTTGATATATATATCATTATTCGCGGGCCTGGTGCAGGCCAAGTCCCTCTGCGTAACATCACGCGGGATGTGGGGCCACAATCGCCGGTGATCACAGCAATGCCCGAAGAATTCTGAGGATGCTCGGGGAGCTGTAAGGTGGTGTGACTGTCTGCAGCATCCTGAGGACACTCCTGGCAACACTTCTGCATAGATTCTGGCTGCAAGGTGCCATTTTAGGCACCCTGCTAGCCAGATGAGGCTAGTAAAAAAAAGCTCAGAGGGCCAGACCAAATGATTCTGCGGGTCTTATATTGCCCCCCACCTGAGGTTCTCCACCCCTGGTTTAGACACATAGATACAGTCTACACATTATTGAGCATTTATGCTGCTTTTGTGATATGTTAAGGAAACACAATAAAAGTTACTTTATAATCAGATTATTTTTTCAAGTGTGCCCCCAAAACAGTCTATCTTCTTTTTTCTGCACTCTGAAGACAACATAAATCCACGTGGTTATTGATCCCTGATGCTGGGGAGCTACACCAACACAGTCATGTAATATAATTATATTATTTTTATATACACCCTATACTGTTGGTATTATATACAACTTCTAGACAATTCTTATTTTGTCCTGTCTTCCTCCCTCTCCCTGAAAGTTTATTTCAAACCTGTAAAAACACATCTGCAATATGCTGCTGAATGAGTAAGCTCTGAATATGTCTCTGCAATGTTGAATACAATGTGCAAACATATCCATATAGTTTTTTCAGCAGATGCCCAGATAGAGAAGATATTAATCACATTTTATTGTTGTGTATCACAGTCAAAAACAGTTGGGATCAGGTGATCATGTACATGACTCTGTTAGACAAAAATTCCACATGATTAGTGAACACAATTTACTGTACATGACTACTTAACCAGCGATAGCTTCGTACTGGAGAAGGGTGAAACCCTTTTGCTACCCCCCCAGTTCACTCAGGCACCTGTCCCGATACCCCAATGTTCTCTCCGGCACCTCAGCAGTCTTACAGGTCCTCTCTGCTTCTTTTTTCCTCTCTTCTTCTAGCTCTCTGTCTTCTGTCTGATGGCGGCTCTTGTCTTCTCGCCTATACATAATGATTCAGAGTCGGACAGATTACTTTGCATGGAGGCAAGTAGCGGGTATTAGCATGTAGCGCATGTGCAGAGGCAAATTCACACATTCTGAGTCAGCTGGATATTGACTAGATCTGTCTTTGCGTGAAGAGGGCGTTTCAGGACAGGAACTCGGGTGGCAATGGTGCAATTGCACTGAAATGTTTCATGAAGTTGCAGCCGATGGAGTTCATACATAAACGTCCACCACCTGCGGCTCTGATCCACCTCTTTGCATAAATAATGGCACCATCTGATGCACATAGGCCACACCATCAGACATTAGAACAGCCCTTTGGTTGCTCAGAATGTCCGTGGGAACATGGCCGCCAGTGCCTGTGCAACTGCAAAAAAGACTCAGTCGCTGGCAGTGACGCGCCCGCGTCTGATTAGCCACTGTTACCTCCCAGGAGCGCCCGCTGAAATGATCTTTCTCTGCGACCATATTTGTTCTGTGTACGCCGGCGGTAACCATTGGGATGCAAGGGCAGTGCGAATCGGGTGCATGTGCAGTACAAAAACATCGGACAACAGTGCAAACATCGGCACTACATCCACCTCTAAATCAGGCCCAATGAAATAGCATTTGTGGAAGGTAACGGGGGTGGCGAGTCAAACGCAGGCGTGTGGGTTGTCTCAGCCTGTGACTGCGCCTGTGTACGCAATAACAATGGCTCCAGCGGCTGACGGACATTCTGAGCATCCTTAGGGTTCCTCAGAGGATTGATAGTGCAACCGATGTGCGACTGATGGTGCAACTTTGTATGCAAATGGCGGATCAGAGATGCTGCTGATGAGCGTCTCTGTATAAATCTCGGTGGCTGTTGCATTTGTATATATTTGCATAACCTCTGCGTGCAGAATCGCAGTAGTGATGGGATTTCCACCCACCTCTGAATCAGGCCCATGATGTGTAGCAGTAACACAGGGAAACATTAGGACTTTGAGCAAATGGAAAGAGCTAATAAAGAGAAATCTATTCCACAGGAACTATAAATAATTATTACAAAAGGAAAAGAAACCCCTATTTATCTGTTTGAATCTATAACGATCTGTATATGTATCAGGGGGTGCTACCACAGATAATTTGATACAAGTAGAAACAAAAGAGGAAGGATCTGTATATGGCGCACAACAGTATTATAAAATGTAACTTTTATTTATGTTGTAATTTAAAATATTTATGATGACTCGTATATAAAGTAGGTTCAAATTAAAATAGCAAAATATATGTGACAAATTAAGTGAAATAGTGCAAATAAATGTGAATGTGTGTATTAAAATCAGTGCCAGATTAAGGTCATCATGGGCCTGGAGCTGAAATTTATGAAGGGCCTTTTGTGTGCTGCTGCAGGGGGTGTGACTATTGATATAGGTGTCTGGTCTGTGCCATGGGGTCATGGGGCATCATGTAGTATTGCTACCCACCCATATTCAACCATATCAGTCTCCCATCCCTATTAAATTATATGAAGCATACACCACCTGTTCTCTAAAGAAAAAAAACAAACTATGGTTTAGTAATAGAATGCAACAATTTTTATTAATAAAGTGCTTTAACAGAAGCATACCTGAAAAAGTAAGTAAAGTAAAAAGTGTAGAACATGAAAACAAAAAATATGTAATATAAAAAAAAATTAAATAAAACTAAAATATGAGATCTGCATATTACTTAATATGCATATTACTAAATATTAAAAACAGATAATATATGTGAACCATGACAGCAAAAATTTGTTCCACAGGAATAAAGAGGACTGCAGTTTCATAAGATAGATAAATAGATAATATACAGGTGCAAGATTCGACAGAAAGCATACCGGCATAATACTTAATACCCACACCGGACCTACCATGGCGCTGCTACATCGTACGTGATGACGACAACGGTCTCACCAAATTCGGCGATATGGAGCATCCACACCACAAACAAAGAATGTGAATGGGATCCTGCTGTGCCATTGTTGGCCCAGTGTGGGTATTTAGCAAAAATTTTAATCTTGCACCTGCCCTTCCTATCCCATTAAAATATTACGCTAGTATTTGCCATTGTCTCAGACATCCAAAAATTAAACATGCTGACTATATATAATATATTTTTTAATTATATACTATATATATAAATATATGAGTGTATATATATATATATATATATACATACATACACACAGCATGTGTAACTATAAAATATATATAACTCATATTTGTTATATTATATGTAAATATACATACATATTTATATATAGATATACATATATATATATATGTATACACACAGTAAATAAATATTGTATATATAGTGTATGTGTATATATATATATATATATATATATACACACACACACACACACACACACACACACACACACACACACACACACACACACACACACACAGTCAGGTGCATAAATATTGGGACATTGCCAGAATTGTCATATTTGGGCCTCTGTTCACCACCACAATGGCTTTGAAATGAAACAAACAAGATGTGCTTTACCTGCAGACTTTCAGATTTAATTTGAGGGTAATTACATCCAAATCAGGTGAACGGTGTAGGAATTACAACGGTTTCTATATGTCTTGTGGCGTGGAGGCAGCATTGCCGCCGGGTCAGTGCGCGTTAGCAGCGCTGGGAGGGATAGTGAAGCTCTCCATGCGCCGCCATTATGTGTATGCATTCGGCTTCTGAGCTGGGTACAAGCGGGGGAGATGGGTGCGCTGGCGGGGGGCGGGGCCTCGGGCGGCCTCTCACAGGCTGTTGTAGAAGGAAAAATAAATTCCTGTCTACAGCAGCATACTCAGCAGCTGCTTCTGTTGGCCTATTCTTATGGTGGGCCTGGAGCTCAAGCTCCATCAGCCCCATTACTAATCCGGCCCTGATTAAAATACACTGTGTGCCTGTATCCGGTCTCCTTATTTAAAGTATAAATTTATGTCCTTGATATTAGTTTCTATGACAAAAAGTCATATAATGTATGTAAAATATATGCTTGTTGACGGTAGTTAGATTGATTTAAATAAACTCACTCCTTTAAGGTAGCTGAAGGCAGCATATGCCTGATGCTACGTAAGACTCTGTATATGGGGGTTAGAGAAGCTCATTGGGTTTTTTCATGTCAATCTGCCTTATGATTGACAGGCCTAGGCTGGTTAAAACAGCCTATCACAGGTTTGGTGGGGAGGGCTTAGCTCACATACTTAAAAAGGGGGAAGCAGGTTTTACTTCCTCTTTGTGACTTGCAAATTCCCACCCGTCCCTACCCAATTGTTGATGCATTGCTTTTGTTATTTATCTTCTTTCAGCTATATTGTGAGGCGGAAAAGCATTGCTTCTCAGCGGCCCAACAGGGCGCAAGTGGTAGTTGTGGGGCACCTGCCTTTCCCAGGGCAAGTTGTCTCTGCCCTTAAGGGGGGACCTGGGCTTCTTCCTAGAGGTGGGGCTCAGTAGTACTAAGCCAAATGAAAGGGGGTGTAGCCTATCGTAACTCAGGTTGCGTCAGAGGCCTTCAGGTAGCCTCATTAATAGTTTATTCGTGGGCTAGAGCTCGGAAAGCAATGCTTTTCATTCGCCACCAAAGAGATGTGTATTTAATAAATATTTGTTCAATTTTTGATTCCACTTCAGTTGTCCGTGTCTTCATTAAGGTCAATTAAGACAATAACACCTGTGTAGGGATCTAACGCCTCAGGGCATAGAGGGCTTATTATCAGTGTACTGTAGAGACTTTTTATTCTAAAACTAGAAACAAAGGGCCTGATTCAGAGCCGTTCGCTATTTGTGGTCGTTCGTTCAAAAACAAGGGGTGGCTATTCAAATGATCCGTTCGCAAATTGCAGTCTGTTCCCACCTCTAAGACTGAACGAGCGAGCAAAACATACGCTCGTTTTTTTGATAAAAACGCCCCCTGGCCGCACGCATCATACGTCATGTCCGCTATTTATTAGATTAATCGAGTACATCGTACAGCGTATGAACTGCTCGCTATTCTTGTGGTTGGTGTTTTCAACCGCTATTTTGCGAGCAGTTCTGAGTTAAAAAAAACCAAGTGACGTGGGCAATGACGCTGCTTTATTAATTATGCACTCCCTTAAAACGCCCGTTTTGACCTTTAAGCACGCCTGCGTTCGGATCTCCACTCCCCGTTTTCAAGCACCTTCCCCTGTTACCACCCACATACGCCTCATTCTGTCACTCAAAATAGCAGGCCCTCGCTATATTGCGTACCAACGATTTCCGGCCGCACTGACTGGTTCGCGCATGCGTACTAAAAACCGTACGCATGCGCAGATGTGCGAACATCGCTCGGAACGAGCGTACTGCCGCTAGCGAGTGGCTCTGAATGAGGGCCAAAGTTATATAGAGCAAGATGTTTGGCAACAATTGTAACTACCCTTCTACCTTCACTAGTGTAGATGCAGCTCACTGTCTTTAACATGAGAGATTAACCCTCTAATAATTTAACAATGTTAGAATGTACATGTCTGATAAATGATACATACATAACCTACTTTATTAATACCTGATATTGGCTATAATTATTTCTTTCATATATATGTTAGCTAGTTTATTTGCTCTATTCTCAACATTTATACAGACATTACAAATGGGAAGAGGAAAGAATGTTGTTTGAGAGCCGCCACCACCTGTATTGAGAGAAATAAAAGGGCTAACACTATAAACAATGTAATATGTAACATGGGCCAGTAATCTCCATATCTCTGGTCACTAGTGACAGCAGCAGCATATTCCTGAGGAGTCCAGTTACTGATCAATGACCTGTGCATGGACCTTTGGGAGTTTGTTTTACTTCTGACATAACATTATGCACTTAGGGCTCTATTTATCAATCTTTTTTTACTAGAATAATGTGAAAAGGGGTGGCGTGTGCAGACACCTTCTCACTGTATTAATTGCGTAAAATACCATGAGAAGTGTGCAAAGAGGATTCACAGGGACAGAGCCTTATTGCAAGCTGTGTCCCTGCATGCGGATGTTAGTACATCCAAGTGATATTTCCTAAATTTGCAATGTGAATTTAGTAAAAAATATCACACTATAACTGCATTTTAAATGCAGATCGAGAATGGGGGTGTGGCCTAATTACCATAAGCCACACCCCTATATAACATTATTTGGAGGCATGCCTCCAAATAACATCAGGCTGGGGGTAAGTCCAGCACTCCATCACTAGCTGGACTTTCCCCAGCCCTCTCCTGGCACTGAATGGATGCCACACGCATGCGCGCAGCATCCATTCAGCTACTCTCGGGTCCGGCACCGCCGCACAGCTGCGGCAATAGGGGTCCCCAACATCCCCATTTGACCACCCGCAGGCCACTTCGGCCCACGGGTGAAACAGCGGGACAGTACTGTCCCGCTGAAATTGGGATGTTGGGTAGGAGTGCGCCCTCTATGGGGTGGTGCCCCTGTTCGACCACACTGGTCGAACACCCCAAGAGCCGGCCCTGCGTAATAACCCCTGCCCCACCTATGCATATTTACCCCTGCCCCACCAATGTGTATTAACCTCTGCCCCACCAATGCATATTAACCACTGCACCCCCAATGTGTATTAACCACTGCCCCACCAATGCATATTAACCACTGCCCCGCCAATGTGTATTTTAACCACTGCCCCCCCAATGTGTATTTTATCCACTGCACCCCCATTATGTATTTTAACCACTGCATCCCCAATGTACCCTATGCCACCAATGTACTAGCCCATCAATGGTTAATATCAACCGCACCTGCAATGTACCCACTGCCCCAGGCAATGTTATGACATTGTAGCACAATGCATGTTGTCCCCCCAATTGTTTTTTTTTTTAAATGTACTATGAAAATAATCTGACACAGTTTTAAAAATTTATTTAAAACACATTAAAAATATATAAACTTATTACAATAATTCAACTAGTAAAACATTCAAACTTTAAATTGTAAAAAGAACTAATTAAAATAATTCAACTATTAAAACATTAAAACTTTCAAATTTTAAAAATATTTATTTTTTCTGTTTTCCCACAGAAATGACCAATGCAAGAGAGCGCCAGTTTGTCACTGGTATTCTGGAGTGCTATCGCGCCCACGAATGTCTGTGGTGCATAAAGGGGACCGACTACAGCAATAAATACAAGAGAGCTGCTGCAATTGAAGAGCTTGTTGCTTTTTGCAAGCCATTCCACGATGAGGCCACCCCGAAGGGGGTTAAAACAACATTCAAAATTTACGTACGGTTTACCTTAAAGAAAATAAAAAACAGCAGGAGTCCCGGGCATCTGGAGCGGGGGCCGATGAGGTCTACACAACTAAATTGTGATACTTCGACCTCCTCAAGTTTCTGCATGAGCAGGAGCCGCAGCGAGCTTCCCAAGCACTCATGGTCGAGAGTGTCCCTGGGGAGCAGCAAGAGAACACCGCTAAATCCGAACTTCCGTCCTCTTTGGATGTGGTAAATACAGACATAGTGCATACACACCATGCCAAATGTTTTTTAAAAGTTCAATAGTCCACAATTGTCCATATCATACTAGCGGATACTGTCCTCCTGCCATGGTACTGCCTCCACTCCATTAAAGTAGGCCAGGTATTGCTCCCTGACCTCTTTAGCCCATGCAGTCCCAGTTGACTCCACAACAGAGGGCATTTGCAATGTCTCCTGTGGATGGTCCGGGTCGTCTGGCGTAGCTATGTCTAATGTCTAATGTCCTCTGTTGTATAGTGGAAGTTTTGCGCAGGAAATTGTGGAGGACACAGCAGGCCAAGACAATGCCATCTATTTTGTCCACACATAGGGCCTGATTCAGAGCCGAACGCTCTGACCAGAGCTCTCGCTCTGAATCAGTGCCCTCCTCCCTGAAAATGGAGCGGCCCACAGCATATGCGAGCGGCCAAAAAGATGGTCGCGATGGTCAAGACCATCGCGACCATCGGGCTTGCGACGAGACCCTTGTGGTAGGGTCTCGTTGCCGCAAGCTCTGGAGTGATTTTGGCTCTATCAGAGCCAAAATCACTCCCACTGACATCACTAATGATGTCAGTGGGGCCGGACTCAGACGGTAGGCGTTCCCATCGGAACACCTCCGTCTGGTAACCACGCCCCCGTCACGCCCACTAAAGGGGGCGTGCTGTCAGTCACCATCGACAGCACGCCCCCTTTAGTGCGAGATCCATAACGACGGCTTGGCCGTTGTTATTCGGGTCTCGCGCATGCGCACGACGGAGCTCCCTCCGTCGTGCGCATGCGCATTGGGGGAACATCGACCCGCTTGCGAGCGTCCTGCGTGTTAGGCCCCTTTGTGCATATGGCTTCAGCAAGTGGTTATGGAGAGCAAATGTCTCATCAGCCACAAAAACGTAGTTTAGGCCGTGCTTCGTTGCCTCTGTATTTGGCAAATTCAGACGGTTGGTGTTAAGTCTCTCATAGAAGAGGGTTTGTTTAAATGACCCGTCATCAGAAGCACGCCCATTTTTGCCCACATCAACAAAAATAAACTCGTAATTGGCGTTCACCACCGCCATGAGCACTATACTTAAAAAAACAAACTTATAATTGTAATAAAAGGATCCGCTGTGGGCAGGTGGCAATTGGGGAAATTCCACATACATTCAAATTCCTCTGCAATGGTCTTCCACTCCTCCACCGTTATTGGGAACTAGAATAAAGAAAGAAAAACTAAATATTACAAAACATGTTATTAACATTATTCTTTTCTCTCTCTCTCTCTCTCTCTCTCCAACAGTCTACAACACCAGACATCGACTTCACCACTAGTCCGTAAATGGCCACACGAAGCAAGAGCGAGGCTGAATTCCAGGCGGCGTAAGTATCACCGCAAGACCCAGGCGCAGCCAGATCCGCTGCTTAAACAGGTTGAGCAGGTCCTACAACGGATGAGACTCAACAAATCCATGCCAGATCATATATGAGACAGTGATCCAGGGGCATATGAAGCAGCTGGGCACCATAAAAAGGCTGACGGATGAGCCTCTGCCCCTGATAACGGTGCAGCCATGCTATGGGTCATCCTCATCCCATTCCTATCTGCCACCAAGCTATCAGGCCACACAACTGGGGCCAACCCCATCTCATGCTACACCCCATCCCACTTACCTTACTCCCGGATCCACCAACCCCTCCACATCCTCATCAGAGGTTCTTTATAGAGCCATGTTGGCAGAGGATGAAGAGCTGACCCCAATTTTTAGATTTTTTAAATTGTAATTTAAATTATCAACAAGTTTTATCTCTCCCAATAGCTACTTAATGGTATATGGTGCGGATGATGCGGATTGGACAGGGTCACTAAATGCATGGCGCAAGGACAGATTGGGGATTGCCTGGGCCTCAGTCTGGACTTGCGCCATGTGCTTCTAGGCCTATTCAATTCGTAGTCTGACACACCGTATACCATGCAGCTGCCTAGCTTTTGGGAGAGATAAAACTTGTTGATATAGCAGTTATTTTACATTACTTTAAATATGTTGAGTCCTGCAAAGGATAAAATAGTTTTCAGAAGGTTTTTTTCATTCAGTATCAACAAGTTTTATCTCTCTCAATAGCTACTCCATGGTATACGGTGTGGATGACGCGGACTGGACAGGGTCACTAAATGTATGGCGCAAGGGCAGATTGGGGAATACCGGGGCCTCAATCTGGACTTGGGCCATGTGCTTCTTGGCCTATTCAATCCATCATCTGACACACCATATACCATGCAGCTGCTTAGCTATTGGGAGAGATAAAACTTGTTGATATAGCATTTTGTATACATTTAAAACCATGTTGGTTGTGGTAAACATTAAAAAGCAGCCATGTTGGTTTTGCTTTTAAGTAAAAATACGTTTATTGATATTTACAGCCATGTTGGTTGATTTATTTCCCTCAGTGTGAAAAAAAAATAAAAAAATTTTCTTTCACCTGAAATAAAAATGTGTAGTGTTTTTACGCACCTTAAAGTAGTGGTACTTCAGGACATTCACAATGGCTTTGCAGGTGTCCGGGATGATGCGCCCCAAAGCCTGGGGGGAAGTGAGGGTCCCACACTTCAGGTCTTCAAAGGACCTTCCTGTAGCCAGGTACCTCAGGGTAGCAATGAGCCTCTCCTCAGCCGGGATGGCCCTCTTCATGCCGGAGTCCTGCCTCTGGATATAGGGGGTCACCAGACGCAGCAACTCCTGGATGGTGGCATCATCCATACGCAGGTAGTTGCTGTAATCGTCCGGGTTGTTCTCCCTAATCTTCATCAACAGGGGCATATGGGAGCGACTCCCCCTCCTCATCATCCACTCCTTCGTCCAGCTAGACCTCATCCTCCTCCTCAGCTCCATCACCTTTCATCTTCAAATAGCCATAGGCTAGCAGAAGCTTATATCGATAGGAATTAGGACGGAGTGCATTTCATATGCAAGGAGTTAAAGTAAACACCTGAGCCTGTGGGTGTCGGCCTCTAGACAAGAAGGGGCTAGTTGTTTAGTGAGGTAGTGTTGTTGGGTTGGGTTAGGTTTGGTTAGCCTATAGGATTGGCAGAGGGTGGGTCAGTGCTATTTCAGAGTTGCTGCTTGGCAGCCATTTTATAGAAATTTCTCTGGTCGACTGTTTCCCGCCCTCCCTCCCTTATTCATTGAGTTGTTTGGTGTCAGCTTTTCTTGTGGCGGGAAAGAACGGTAGCAGTCGCCATCTGTCTTCGGAGCTTGAGGTGCTCTCCCTTCCAATACATGGCTTAGGCTGATTTTACCCTACTGGGGTCAGCGGCAACCACCTAACCAGGTGGGCCTCACGTCGTGTCATTGGGGTGGGAGGTGGATACCTTGGGCGTGATAATGGGCTGGCTGCTCACCTCCCATTTAGAAGATCGATGTGAGTATGCAGTTGGTGATCTTGCATTGTGGGGCCGTTCTTTCTGCGCCACCATACTTTGTCTGTCTTTCTTTCTTATTCTATTAGTTAGTTCAGTTATACATTAAATAGTTTAATTAGTTTAAAATTAAATAAAGCTGACCTTCCTTTCCCCTTATATAAGTCTCTGTGTCATTATTTCATTATGACTATGGTTGATGATTTACCCTGCACTGTTAGGAGAGACCACTCATCAGGCGATGGGGAGTTTATCCATCACCACAAAATGTAGTATAGAACACACTTTGTAAAAGGCAAGCCCAAAACAAAGCAAAGCACAATAGCAATGTACAGCATTCAGCAGGGTATAAAACCAAGCCTCACTAGTCACAGAGCAGAGTGTGCACAGATCTAAAATGGATGCTGCCTTTTATACCCCCTAGATAAGCCCTCCCATATTGAGATTACAGCAGATGCATCGTGAGGTTGTTTGCTGCATACGATATATTGTAAACGATTTGCAATTGTTTTACGACACATCTAATCATATGCTCATTTGCACAATCGTACCATTTGTTGGCACAAGTCGTAAAGAATTTCAAGGGAAGAATTTTCAAGGGAAATCGTATACGAGATTGCATCGTATACAAATCACACGTGTATGGGCACCTTTAGATTGTTAAAAGAGATTCCAATTTATAGCTCTAGAAATGTGGCCCCAAGTTAATGACATGTACGCATTGGAAATTAAAAGTGTTGGGAATGGCTTCTGTGCAGCAATGGTGCTGAATGCCCAATACACAGGGGTACATTTACTAAAGGGAGAGTTTTTAGAAGTGGAGATGTTGCCCATAGCAACCAATCAGATTCTTGTTATTATCTTCTAGAAGGTTCTAGTAAAATGTTAAGTAGAATCTGATTGGTTGCTATGGGCAACATCTCCACTTCTAAAAACTCTCACTTTAGTAAATTTACTCCACAATGTCAGGTCAGCTTCATGAAGTGAGCGGCCTGGACTGTATGATGAACTTAGCGCAGAATCTGACAAGCAGTTATTTGATGCCACACACAGCCAGATAGCCTGAAATGATCTCACCAAGTTCAATTCTTTTTGGGGGTGCATAGTAAATAGTTTGTGGCCATACACATGACAAAATCAGGCCAATTTGTGAATATCACTAGCCAACTTAAGGTTAGGTCCACTGTTGTTGTCAATAATGTACAAATATTAATCTATTAATAGGTTATTATAACTGCATGAAGCAAAGCATATAATATTGACTAAAGCTATCTATCTGCAGCTATTTGGATGACTACTTCCAAAGTTTTAAAATAAATCAGGCAGAAACTTTTACATGCAATGGCCTAAATGAAGTATCAATGAAGTGTCAATTAGGAGTGAGAAAAGATTCACATGGCCAATGATTGCTATGTGCTACTGTGTGTATATCATTGGGCCACTACACTAATTAGGCCCTATGACAGAGGTTGAGTGGTTTGAGTGTAGAAATACACATTTTATTCTTGCTTAAGAGATGTTTTCATGAGCATTACATTATGTAAAGGGGATGCGGTCATAATCCCGACCGCTGGGAATCCGGAGCTCAGAATGCCGGTGCCGGAATCCCAATACCTGTCAGAATCCCGGCATTGGCATCCCGACCGCCGGAATCCCGAAGGTAAGTAGCGGGGTTAGGGGGAGGGTTAGCATAGAGGGTTAGGGCTAGGCACTAAGGGTAAGGGTTAGGTTTAGGGTGTGGGGAGGGAGAGGTTAGGTTTAGGCACTAGGGGGAAAGGTTAGGTTCAGGCACCAAGGAGGGAGAGTTAAGGTAGGCAGAGGGTTAGGATACCTACCAACAGCTGTCACTATCCAAAACCTGTCGGGATGCCGGCATTGGAATTTTGAGAGCCGGGATCCCGAGCGCCGGCATCCTGTACACAACCCATGTAAAGCATTATTGCAGCATAAAGTGTATTACTGAAGTATTCGCATATACAGATGCTCAATCGCTCACATAGGAGGCAATAATTAGACAGAAAATCGGTACTGGCTATAGGGCTTGGGCAAGTTTTGATGGTGCAACTGATGGTGGTGTCTCTGGATGCATCAGGCGATATAACAGCATCTACAGATGCTCAAAGTGGCAGTCTCAGTCCTTGCACAGTCATATGCACGGATGTACACCTCACAGATGGGCGACAGTTAAAAGACGCAGCTGCCAGGGGTTATGGTCCAGTCTGCACTATGCTGCTCAGAGGTGACAGGTAAGCATACTAGCTTTCCTCCCTATGCTATAGTGCCATTGGGGTCTTTCCTGAAAACAAAAATAGGTAGTCTATCTACCACACTATTGCCACAATATTTCACATTTGTGAATTACAGTTCAGCGTGTACAGTGTGATGTAAGTACATAACCGTGTGTTACGTGCTGCATGAAATAAATTCATTGTTACTTTGCAGGAAGTGGATGACTAATTTGGACTCAAAGGATGGAGTGGTTGTAAGTGAGGGGGGGAGGTTCCTGGATACAAAAGGGGCCCAGAGCAATGTTATTGATATGATTTTTACACATCCTAAGAGGTGACTGAATCCAGGTCCACTTTTTCTTTATGCTATAAAGGTCCTTTCTAGGCACCATTCAACCAATATAATAAAATTATATGACACATATAATAAATACATTGCTGAGATCCTCTCACTGTCATGATTGGTTTCAGACAACTGAGTCTAAACTAGGCAGAAACGTTGGAGAAAAACTGGAAGTTGAAATGAATAAAGAGTATAGTAGTGAAGTGTTTGTAAGATGGAATTAAAGTAGTGTTTTAATTTTTGCACCAAGTCTTTCATTGCATATTTGCTGTTGAACCCAGGAAAGAGGACTAGACTTGGATGTTGGTTAAATACTGTACATTTTCACCCATGTATCACTCATTAAGTCAGTGGTTCCCAAACTTTTTTGAATCCTGGTGCCCTATAATATCAGCATGGTTTTCACGGCACCCCTAGGCCAAAAGTTTGTTTTCGAGAAATTCAGAAAATTTTTTGTAAAGTAGTAAAGTGAAGTAAATTGTGATTACTTGACAGGTTCAGTTATGTGGTGGGGGACAGGTTTGTGCTTCTGTTTGTCCATATATTTACATTACATTGACCATAAATAATTTAATTTGGTGCTGGACAACCAACCTGAGGCACTCCTGCAAGTGTCCCGAGGCACCCCAGGGTGCCACGGCGCACAGTTTGGGAACCACTGCATTAAGTAGTTACTTTAAATGCCTTATACGTAGAGAAACAGTGTTTTACTGTTGAACATAAACAATGTCATAGCTTAAAGCCAGTTGTTTTCCATTGATAGCTATTTGTCATTTACCAAGAAGACACATACGTTAATAAAATAACCCTTAAATAAAACTAATGATAAACAAAAAAAGTGAATTGTATAATATGTTGGGCTTAAGCCTATATTTAAAATTATGCCTGGATCTAAACCAATAAAACAATAGTGCCTCCTTATTCTATATCTGTCAGTTTACTGCGTGCTTTATCCATATATGCAGCTGTTTCTATTATATGTAGCTGTTCCTATTATAGGCATTCCACCTGTAGTTTGTACCAAATCACCTGAATGCTAGGCCTTTTGGGTGATATTAAAATGCACTTTCAGGTTTGTGTGACTCTTTTACATGTCATCTAAGGGTACCATGATGGGTCCTGGCATCACACCATGTATTTCCAACATCTTATACTTTTTCCTTAAATACACTCATTGTGACAATTATGGTGAGTCTGAAAGTATAATTTCTGTATACATTAATACTGTATAATATTTTGGACTGAGGAATACACCCTGGAGAGAGTAAAGTTGAGGTTAATTACATGTACAAATAAAACTTAAGCTTAATAACTGCATAAAGTAGACAAAAATAAATTAAATACACTAAGCAGGAAATAGAGATAATGCTATGAGTAGCACAGACAACTGACAGAAACAAAATGCACTTTAGTCTGTCTTATGTATTTATTTATGACCAGTTATTTATATAGCACACACTTATTCTGCAGCGCTTTACAGAGAATATTTGGCCATTCACATTAGTCCCTTCCCCAGTGGAGCTTACAGTCTATTTTCCCTACCACATGCTCACACACATACACACTAGGGTTAATTTTTGTTGGGAACCAATTAACCTACCAGTATATTTTTGGACTGTGGGAGGAAACCAGAGCACCTGGAGGAAACCCACGCAAGCACAGGGAGAATATACAAACTCCACACAGGGCCATATTGGGAGGGTTAGGTTTTGACTGCAGGGAATGTGCATTAGGTTTAGGGGTAGGGTTAGGATACTTACCAACTGGTGTCGGTATGCTAATCCTGTTGGGATGCCAGCATCTCGTACCCGACCCCTTTGGACATGGAGTGTTTCCATACAAGTTACTGTATATGAAGTTATGAATTGAGATCTCTATGTATTTGCATGTAAATTAAAGTTTATTTTTCATTTTTGTCAATGAACCGGCCATGTATTCCCCTGGCATTCTGATTAGTGCAATCTGACCTATACACAGCAAAATATGCATATAAGGGTGTTTGAGGCTGCATTTAAAACACGATTACTCATTCACTAAAAAGAATGCTATAAATAATATCTCCCTAGTTTCCCATTACAGAATTTGGCAAAATTCAACATTTCCCAATACATCTGTCTGTGGCCAAAAATAGATAAGAAAACATTTTCTCATGCTGATCCATTTGTTTACTGGCTTTCATCCGAAAACAGACTGATATTCCAGATATGTTATTATTCAACACTTCTACATTGCATATCTTTTCCACAGCAACAACCTTCAAAATGAAAACATGTCCTCAGTCACTCATTGTTTTGAAAATGGAAAGTTTCACATTTGTGTAAATTACTTATTATCACCCTTGTGAGCCCATTGTTGAAGGGTCACACATTTGGGATTCCACTGTTCCTGTTTCTGTCCCTTGTAATCGTAAGTTTGGCCCTTGGAATATGCCATTTATTCTACTTACATGAATTCTTTCTATAAGACAATAGATGCAGCTTGGAAAATGTGCTGGAATACAAGATCACCCAATATATGGAAGTAAGATCTCTCTACAGACTGCACCAATTTATGAATTGCCCAAAAATTAATTCCCAATAAAATACTAGGTTGGAGGAACTAGGTGTTGGGAACGATGGTGATACTTTGTGTAGGACACTAGCATTCTGTTAGTTTATTCCTCCCATCTGAATATAAATGGAGACAAAGAGATATAAGTAATAGCCCGCGAGTTGCAGGCACCTGCAAGTTTTCAGCGATTTAGCCACTAGAGTGACAGTAATTTAAGGCAAAACTATTGCTTCTTAAAATCTAGCGGCTAAATTGCTGAAAATAAGAATAAGTTACTAAAATGTAATCCATGTAGTTTGGGTATTGTAAATTGGAAGTGCCACAACGATGTACTGCAAAGCTTGCCCTCCCTGGGGTACACTCTTATGACCATAGCCGACTGGACACTACAGTAACTTCATTCAAGTAACTGGCACTAAAGCTATAAAGGTAGAACTTCACTGGCCAGCATATTATTATTATCATTTATTTATATGGCGCCACAATTGTTCCGCAGCGCCTTACAATGTATGAAAACAAATAGGTGACAAAAGACTTACAGTACAATACAATACAATACAATACAGGACCAGGACATGGATAATATACATTGCTACATTAGCGACAATAACACCCACATAAGCAGCAGAGCTTAAGCAACCAAGTGTTAGGTGCCCTAGTGGGGAGTAAGAAGTAGATGAAAGTAAAGAAGGGAGAAGCACAAGAGGGTAGAGGGCCCTGCTCGCAAAGTGTGACACAGATGGGGTAGACGGGGAGGATATACTCACGGCCAGGTCACCAAGTTCCAGCTGATGAGAATATCCAGGATATGACTCCATAATAGCCACAATATCCTGATCATCCCTTGTTACTATTGCAGTTAATTCTGAAAATGTTATCAGTTCAGCTCCTAGCATTTCATTACATAGCTTTAAGAGTTTTGTTAGTGCATCTCGTAGTCCAAACCAAGTTCATTAAACACATAAAACTGTAATAAATTTAGTTGATATAATCTGGTCTCAAATGTTGGTCAACGTTTGTTCAACTGTTTCATTAACTGTTATGCATATCACACTTAATACTTCCCACACTTTGTATCTTTCCACATTCAGCTGACCCAAGGGCCACAGCTGACCATATAAGAGATTAGAGAGAGATTAAACAAGCCTGGGAGAGAGATAAACTGGAGAGAGATAAAGTACCAACCAATCAACTCCTAGCTGTCATTTTTCAAACACAGGGTGGGATGTACTACACACTGAGGCAGATTGGGCATTACATTCTGCGGGGAAAATCCTGGTGGGCCGATTGGTTGTGGGGCAGCTTGTTAATTAAGGCCCCGCCCCCCTGATTCGCGTCGCCCGGCTGCCTGTCAGTACTGCCTGGCCAGGCCTAAGCCTCTCTCATGACAAGAGAGGCCAGCGGCCTGTGGCCTATTAAACCCCCACCCAACATACAGCCGGCGTCACACGCCGTGGTACCATCGAGTAGTGAGGCGTTGAAGTGGCGTGGGACCGCGGGTGACAGCGGCGGTTGGCGTGGTTGTGGTGGGGGTAAGTTGCGGTGGGGCTGGGGGGCCAGTCAGGGCAGTCTGCCAGCCTGTTTGTCTCCTCTCCACTCTCCCCTCCCCAGGCTGTGAAGTGTCAAGTTTAAGTTTAATTTAACAGCCTGGGGAGGGGGCAGCTCGCACCCCCCTCATGACGCCACTGGGTCCAAGCTCTGGAAAGTATCACATTCCGGAGCTTGGTACACATTGGGAATGTGGTCAGAACTCCGAAAACGGCAGTCTTCAGAGTTTTGTCCACATTTTAACTTTAGTACATATCACCCACAGCCTGTAAAATTACAGTTAGGAGCTCATTGGTTGGTACATTATCTCTCTCCACATTATCTTTCTCCAAGGCTTAATAAATCTCCCTCAAAGCCTCTAAAATCTAACAAAGGTGGTTAATTATAGGGCCGCATTTATCAATGAGATATAAGCACTCGCTAAAGAGGTTATGTCCTTTCAGCTTTTAACAAACAGTGGTAATAGATTACCGCTGTTTGTCATTGTATCGCTTATGTCATGTATAGATGGCAAAAACGATACATTCCCCATTGCCGGCAATGATGACTCATTAGCAGCCTTTCCGGCTTCTGTGAAGCCTTCCAGGCATTGCCGAGTCCCCGCCGGGTGAAAGTGTGACACGCATGTGCAAACTGGCTGTCGCACATGCGCATAACACAGCAGTCCGTCACTCGCAGAGACAGGCTGCCATCAACAGAGCGGAAGATGCCGCAGAGAAGAGGGACTTCGCTGGACCTCGCCGGACCTCGCTGGAGGGGTAAGTAATGTTAAATACCAACAGCATATTCATTATTATCACTGTGATACTAAACGAAATATGCCGCTGGTAATAAGATTATTTGTTAAATGGGGCCCATAGTGCAACAGTGTGTTTGGGAGTGAAAAACCTTGTGTTAAAGTTGGGAACAGTAAGCAGGGGGTCCCAATCAGCTATTAGTTCATATTTATCTAGTACAATCTATAAAATGATGGGTAGAGTCTTATTGGACACTATGGGCAACTTCGCCACTTGTCCTCTTTAGAAGGTTTGATAAATCTCCCTCTTAAGACAACAATGGGAGTTTCAGGCAGTAACATGTGCAGTGTAGTTTGTGCTCTACTAGCTGGAATAGAAGAGGATAAAGGGTAATACACACTGGGATCCTGTACTGGGGACTTTCCACATGCTGTATAAGTTTGTATGCTGGTTCTGCTCCCTTGTAGTATTATGCTATCTGAGTGTGTTGAGTGATGTTTAATTGCTCATTTAAAGGTCTATAGATCTACTGTGAACTTGTGAGTTAATAAACTCCAGTTGCTAACAGAGACTGGTTATATCTAACAGCAGAGTATTGAACTGCTTTGATATATACATCTATATATATATATATATATATATATATATATATATATATGTATATGATCAAATGTCCTGACTGACTCATCAATGCCCAGCTCAAACCCCTGGACCTAGAAACTTGAAAATCGGGGAGTACTGTATATGCCTTCCATTATGTAAATGCTCACTAAGAAAGGACTTTTCTAAATTTGACTCCTAAGGGGGTGAAAAGGGCTAAAATGTTTCCTCCCCCTGTGCAATGTCCTGACTGACTGTCTCATTGTGGCTGTATCACAGATCATATTCACACACCAACTGTCATCCCAAGTGCTGCCAAACATCACTGGCAGTTGATGTGGCTCCCTGATTTGAATAGTGAGGGAATGGAATGTGTTACTACAGACAGGGACGGTTCTAGGGCCTGGCTAATAGGGCCGTCGCCTGGAGCGCCGGCCCCTGGAGGGCGCCTGCTAAGTCCAAGGTTTTTTATTAATCAGTCTCGGCGGCGGCCGCATTAGCAGGTCTTAGCCGCAGCCGCCGCCCACCAGTACCAGGCCCCCCTACCTCCGACCCAGATGTGCTGCTCCCTCCCCTCCTCCCTGACAGGAGCAGTGCGCAGACTGCACTGATTATGGGCGGGCTCCCCTGCACTTGCGCTGCTTCGCTGCAGTAATTAGGCACGGAGGGCCAGGGATCACATGACCTGGCACAATCAAGTTTTATTTGTTTCCCCCTACCCTGCGCTGCGCGCGTGATGTCACGAGCACGCTGGCGAAAGAAGACGCTGTCAGTGAGGAGCCTGCGTAAGTAGCAATAAAGAGAAGGGAAGTAAGTGAGTAACGTTAAGTGCACTTGTAGTGAGGGAGCCGCAACTGCTGGAGGAGGTGGGATTAGGACATTTTATGTTGTGGTATTAGGAGGAGAGGAATGGGAACACAAGGAGAGCCATGTGTGGGATGTAGGTGGGGGAAGGGGAGCCATGTGTGGGATGTGGATGGGGGACAGGGATCCATGTGTGGGATGTGGATGGGGGAAGGGGAGCCATGTGTGGGATCTGGATATGGGATGGGGAGCCATGTGTGGGATGTGGATGGGGGAAGGGGAGCCATGTGTGGGATGTGGATGGGGGATGGGGAGCCATGTGTAGGATGTGGATGGGGGAAGGGAGAGCCATGTGTGGGATGTGGATGGGGGAAGGGGAGCCATGTTTGGGATGTGGATGGGGAAGGGAGTGCAGTGTGTGGGATGTGGATGGGGGAAGGGGAGCCATGTGTGGGATGTGGATGGGTGAAGGGGAACCATGTGTGGGATGTAGATGGGGGAAGGGGAGCCTTGTGTGGGATGTGGATGGGAGAAGGGGAGCCATGTGTGGGATGTGGATGGGGGGAAGGGGAGCCATGTGTGGGATGTGGATGGGGAGCCATGTGTGGGATGTAGATGGGGGAAGGGGAGCCATGTGTGGGATGTGGAGCCATGTGTGGGATGTGGATGGGGGAATAGTAGCCATGTGTGGGATGTGGATGGGGGATGGGAAGCCATGTGTGGGATCTGGATTGGGGAAGGGAGAGCCATGTGTGGGATGCGGATGGGGGATGGGGAGCCATGTGTGGGATGTAGATGGGGAAGGGGAGCCATGTGTGGGATGCGGATGGGGGAAGGGTAGCCGTGTGTGGGATGTGGATGGGGGATGGGAAGCCATGTGTGGGATCTGGATTGGGGAAGGGTAGCCATGTGTGGGATGCGGATGGGGGATGGGGAGCCATGTGTGGGATGTAGATGGGGAAGGGGAGCCATGTGTGGGATGTGGATGGGGGATGGGGAGCCATGTGTGGGATGTGGATGGGGGAAGGGGAGTCATGTGTGGGATGTGGATGGGGGAAGGGTAGCCATGTGTGGGATGTGGATGGGGGAAGGGTAGCCATGTGTGGGATGTGGATGGAGGAAGGGGAGCCATGTGTGGGATGTGGATGGGGGAAGGGTAGCCATGTGTGGGATGTGAATGGGGGAAGGGGAGCCATGTGTGGGATGTAGATGGGGGAAGGGTAGCCATGTGTGGGATGTGGATGGGGGAAGGGGAGCCATTTGTGGGATGTGGATGGGGGAAGGGGAGCCATGTGTGGGATGTGGATGGGGAAGGGGAGCCATGTGTGGGATGTGGATGAGGAGCCATGTGTGGGATGTGGATGGGGGAAGGGGAGCCATGTGTGGGATGTGGATGGGGGAAGGGGAGCCATGTGTGGGATGTGGATGGGGAGCCATGTGTGGGATGTGGATGGGGGAAGGGGAGCCATGTGTGGGATGTGGATAGGAGAAGGGGAGCACAGTGTGAGGGAAGAGGAAGAGGAGAGCAGTGTGCGGGATGTGGATAGGGGAACAATGTGTTGGATGTGGATAGGGGAAGGGGAGCGCAGTGTGTGAGATGTGGATAGGGGAAGGGGAGAGAAGTATGTGGGATGTGGATAGGGGAAGGGGAGCGCAGTTAGTGGGATGTGGATAGGGGAAGGGGAGCGCAGTGTGTGGGATGTGGATAGGGGAAGGGGAGCGCAGTTAGTGGGATGTGGATAGGGGTAGGGGAGCATAGTGTGGGATGTGGACAGGGGAAAGGGAGCAGAGTATGGTATGTGGATAGGGGAAGGGGAGTGCAGTGTGTGGGATTTGGATAGGGGAAGGGGAGCGCAGTGATGGCATTTTGGGAGAGGCTGCGTGGTAGAGAGGAGGGTCACAGAGGAGATTCATTAGCAGCCTGCCTCCCTGACTGAGCCCCTGAGAAGAGAAGACATGGTTGCTGCTGTGTGACAGTCCCTGGGCTGCCTGTTGATCTTCTGTGCTGCGAGCCATATCCTGCTGTCCGCTGAGATACCATGGTGAGCGAGGGATTTGTGGTGGAGAGATTTGTGTATGTGTGCTGTCAGTGTGAGTGGGAGAAATGTGTGTGAGAGAGTAGTCAGTGGGGGGAGGCTGTTTGTGTGTTATATTTGTTAGTATGAGGGTAATATGTGTTTGTCAGAGTTTTCAGTTGGGGCAATGTTTATATTTAAGTGTTTTAACATGGAGATCAACATTTCCTAGCATATAAAGTGTTCTGGGGAAGTCCCAATCCACCTGTGTATGCAGTATGCACCGCCGCCACTGACCGTCTACCACCCACTGGGCGCTGCAATGTATATAAAAGTAGCGGTGCGCCCGGCTCCTTCTCTGCCAGATGCACCGCTGCTAATATACATTACAAAGGGCAGCGCTGCAGCTACCTGCCTTGAGCACCCTCTTAGTCTTCTGCAGTCTCTCCACCATGGCATAATGTGTATAAGGGGCTCTACTGTGGTGTAACATGTATAAAATGTTCTACTGTGTGATGTAATTGGAATAACAGACACTACTGTGTAGCGTAATGTGAATCAGTACTATTCTGCGGTCACGCCCTTTGCCATTAAGCCACGCCCCTATATTATTTGTGACGCCTTCGGCGTGCACTGTCCCTCTTTCAGGTATGGGGGCGCCAAAGGAGACTTTCGCCCTGAGCTCCACAAGGTCTAATACCGGCCCTGGCTACAGAGGTGAAACCTGGGTACATCAGCTGGTATATATATGTGTATATATTACACACACACACACAAAGAAAATATGCGAGCACTCAAATGAGACTTGTTGGGAATTTATTATTATTTAAAACTTAGTGAAGGCTTAGCAGCGATGTTTTGGTGATTCCAAACTCCTTTCTCAAGCTACACATACAGTATATATATATATATATATATATATATATATATCAAAGCAGTTACATGCTCTGTTGTTACACATAACAGTTGCTCAACAATAGATCTGCAGTAACATTTCCTCTACTGGCCGTTTTTGTCCAGTAATGAATATACTCTAAGGTGACCCTACTCACTGTGCCAGCAGAAAAACAATGTGATATAGAAATACAGATTTAAGGAATTTCCTGTTTAAAGTCTGCAGAAGATTTAACCTAATCTGAGTGCAATTGTAAACGTCCATAGCTCATTTACCCTTAAAAAATAAAGCATCTTTGAATCTTATTGCAGTGTTAAGACTGACAGAATTGGAGCTTCTCCCAGAGAGCACAACCTGTCAAGTGGCAGGATCTGGAGCCTTGTTATTCCCAAGAAACTCGCTTACAATTTTACAGGTGCTGTAATGGTCATTTTGCCAGGTCTCCAAAACTTTAAATAAATAGTACTTCCTCCAAAATTAGGCACAACGTGGCTGCAGCAGAGTTTGCTGCAATTGTTCCAAAATCTCTGACACAATTTGTGTTTATTAAAAAGCTGCAATTGCACCTCTGTGGGGTATGGTAGAATATGTCAACTTTCAGCACGTTGACACCAGAATGTCAACATATTCTAAATAATGTGATGGATGGGAGGTTAACTGTCACGTGTCGACATTGACAATGTTGACATTGATATAAACGTCAACAAGTGGCATGTTGAGCATGCAGATTTCTGTAGTGGAGGTGAGTATTGCTTATCCTTCTTATAACCCTGAAATCATCCAAAAAGGGATGATGACATTCTCAATGTCGACATTTTGTCATGGTCGACCTTGTGACTGTTGATATACTAAATGGTGACACTCTGTCAATGTCATTCGACATTCTCGTGTTAACATTCTTAGGGGCCTATTCATCATCACTTAATTGTCACAAAAGCAGGTGAAAAAGCACATTTTCACCTGCAATTGTTATAATGAAGTATTCGGGCCATTCATTAAGAAGGTGAAGCAGGAGATATCACAGATATCGCCTACTTGCCTTCTGTTTGCGGAATGGCCCGCTGTCCCCATACACTAGTATGGGGACAGAATTCATCAAGCTCCGAAAAATATTATATTTTTGGAGCTTGACTGCGGGGGTATTCGCCATCTTCAGATGGCGAATACCCCCACTTGGGGTTCGCAACCCGCTCTTCCCTATGGGAAGTAGGTCCGAGTTGTGAGAAGGGATCCTTTCGGATCCCTCAGCCCTGTCCGGCTCCTTCCGCCGGACGTTGGAGCTCTTGTGCACATGCGTGACCTGTAGGTCGTGCATGCGCACCGCCGTCACTGCTCCGACACCGACAGGAGCAGTGAAAAGATTCGCTGCTCCGAAAAGGAGCAACGAAGCCGCTCGCGGGGGCAGCTGATCTCACATCAGCTGCCACTGCACCGGAGCAATGCCGAATTAGAATGTTAATTATCGGGGTCCCTTCGGACCCCGATAATTAACATCATGAATAGGCCCCTAAATGTGGACATTGTGAAAGTATACTGATGTTTACACCAGGATTACATCATATACATTTATGTCCCACTCAGGCCCATATTTGTGACCATTTCTTTCATTTGTAAAAACACATGTGATATATGAGATTAAGAAAACTGTAAAAACCTCTGTAATACAGCAGCAACAACTCCACATCTCAGGTATAAAAAAAATGTTTTCACTTAAACCCGCACAGCCTACTCTAGCCTCAAGCTATGAATAAAACATCAATTAGCATCAGCGGTGCAATAACAAACACCCAGGGGTATATTTACTAAAGTGCAGGTTTTTAGAAATGGAGATGTTGCCCATAGCAACCAATCAGATTATACTTAACATTTAACTAGCACCTTCTAAAAGATAATAGCTAGAATCTGATTGGTTGCTATGGGCAACATCTCCACTTCTAAAAACTCTCACTTTAGTAAATATACCCCCCCAGTCTCAATATAGCGCTGGGTCCATCATAATCATTCACTATATGCACTATCTGCAACTTCCTCTGAGCACCCTCAGATAATATGTATTTCTCAGCTGCATACAGGAACGCCAAGAGCCGTCACGGGCTGGGTATTGAAGGGGCATGGCCTAAACATGGGAGGCAAGCCCCTTAGCCCGGCACAAATCTGGGGGGGGGGGCAAACAGTGTGACAGCTACCCCCCAGAGACAGAGAAGAAGAGACAGTATTCTGCTCAGTGGCAGCAGCAGTCTCCATGGTCTCCCACTGCAGCCCAGCACAAAGCAGCGTGTGCTGGGCTGCTGACAGATAAGTAGGAGTCGGGTGGCGTCGGACCCCTCCTACAAGCCCAGGCCCGGTAATTAGTACCCCCCCTCCCTGCACCCCTGGCTGCATAAGCAGCTTTGTCATGATCTATATGTGTTTACAGTTGAGCGAATACTCCCTTCTCATTCTATCTCATTCTTTCTATTCTGCCTAAATGGCAGAGTCAGACAAAGCTGTGTGGGCGCAGGCACTTTTTGAGCATGTGCAGAGCATTTCTTATGCAAGATAGACAACATCAACTGGTTTAGTACTCACTCTGCATCAAGTTCATGGTGTGTAGAGTCACAGGGTTATATTCAGTAAAGGTCGAATTGATTTTGATCGATTTGAAAATGTATGGAAATCGATAAACATCGATGTTGTGTTTCTTGGGATAAATCACACATTCACTAATACTTAAAAAAAAACAAATAAAAAATTGGCTGTTAGTAAATGTGTGACTTAGCCCCAGAAACACATCGATGTTGAATGATTTTGATTGATTTCCATAAATATACCCCACAGAATCTAGTGCTACCAAACATCAGAGAATAAGATAGATTTGTATTTCTGTGCTAGAGACCAGATCACCTTTGTGTGAAATGTACAATGTAAAATACTGCCATTAATCATTTGATTTGCCCTGGCCCCATTGTTGTCTATTCTCTCCCCACACAAGGGTAAGTACGTAAAGCAGCGTTACAACATAATTAGATTTTTTTAATATATTTCCATGTGTTTTATTTATCCAATTTAATGTAGATATAGGACCTCATTCAGACCCGCTCGCAAGCGCCTATGTGCTCGCAAGCAGGTCGGTAGTGAGGCCCTGCGCACGCACAGCGGCTGCAGTGCGCGTGCGCTAGCTCCGGAGCGAGTGACAAATTCACTTGCTCCAGGGCTCTCTACAAAAGGGGCAGCTGTCGATGTTGATCGACAGCTCGCCCCATTTTCTAGGAGGGAAAGGGGGGTGGTCGGACAAACGGAGGCATTCCTGAAGGAATGCCTGCCATTTGTAGGCGGCCCTACTGACATCAGCAGTGATGTCAGTAGGTAGCTTCCTGCTCTGTTAGCCTGGGGCTTGCGGTAGACGAGACCCGACCCCAAGGGTCTCGTCGCAAGCCCGATGGTCGCGATGGTCTCGACCATCGCGACCATCACCTAGTCAGTCGCTAAATCTGTGGGTGGTAACCCACAGCTTAGAGAGCGGACAGGAGGCCGTCTTTCAAAAGAAAAGCGGCCGCCCTCATTCAGAGCGAGCGCTCGCATTTTGCGAGCAGCTCTGAATGAGGTCCATAGTCTGTTCAATAAAGTAAATACAGTGACACAGACTGCCCGCGGCCCGCATGACGCTGCGGTCCGGGGGGCACATGGCACCCTGCCCCCCGGCCCAGCCCGCCACTGCTTTGATATGTGTAAATCTGTCTATCTCCATACCACAAACTCGCCTAGTTAATTCCATGCAGATAATGCCTTTGAAGCTACGGGCTGTGATATACAGGTAGTGAAGCAAAAAAAAAAAAAAGTGGAAACACCCATATAATGGGGCAGATGTATAAAACCTTGGAGAGATACACAGTGGAGAGAGATAAAGGCCCTCATTCAGACCCGGACGCAAGTGGGCGTTCGTACGTTCGGCGTACGTACAGAAATATGTTAATTCAAGCACTCGCTCGTAATTTCGAACGCATCTAAACATCCTCCCCAAACTCTACCAACCCCTCCTCTAACTAACGAGCGTGCCAAATAGCGAGCGTACATCCCCAATGTGGCTTGCAGGGAACGCACGCACAAATTCAACCCGGAAGTGGGCCTGTCAGATTCCGATTACCTGCTCCTTTATTCTGCCTACCTCCCTCAATCATATCATGCCAATCAATATATCAATTATCTTAATTGCTCGTCATTTTTTTTTTTTTTCTGGCAATGCAATAAACTTTACTCTTGTTCGCTTTTATTTGTCAAAATACATGTTTGAGCCAATTAAACATTTGTTTTCTTTGTTTTTAACCACGCATATTTTACTGGGTTCATTTCTTTATTTAAATTAAATTTAAATATGTACTCATATCTGCATGTGCATGTTTTCATGTATGGCCTATTTATTTTTTGTACTCATATCTGCATGTGCATGTTTACATACTTGTGGTGTCAAAAATTAGCGTTTAACAAGGTCAGGGTCGAAAATAACCACAATTTGTTTCCCATCTTTTAGGGGCAGAGTGAAGACTACGGCGTCATCGCCGTCAAAGACGGCGCTCTCGGCCCCTCTCCCCAACCCCCAGCCAAACATCCACACCCCAAAATTCCCTAATTTCCCCCTCCTCCCCAGCCTGCACAGACCCTGTGGCACATGTGTCGGGGCTCCTTCCCCTCCATCCCAATTCCGCCTCCCCTCCAACCACCCCTCTCGTAACTACCCCCTCCCTTGAATCCCAAATCACCCCTCCCACCTCGTTGGGGAATGTTGGCACCTCCGAGGAGGACGAGGGAGTTGCTTCTGGACCGGGCGTCATTTTGAATGGTATGTTTGCCATTTTTTTTATTTTTTTTTAAATGTTTGTATCTAATCCTGTGTCTGTGCCTTTTACTTTTTTTGGTTTGTCAGAATTTGGTGTAGATTTCAGTTCGTCTTTACCTTTTACTGCTGATTTCCCCATACACATATCCCACCTGTCAAAATCTGATGTTTTTTGGTGCAATTTTTTGGGTGGCCATTTTTGGGTCCTTGGATTTTTTGGGTTAAATGTGCTTTTGGTCACAATATTGTCATTTTTGGATAGCTTTGTTTGGCTTGTTTTTTCATTGGGTTTCATTAATTATGTATTAAGCACAACAATTTTCTAACCCACAGAGGACCAGAGGCGTTTGGCGGACCTAGCCGGATGCGTCGAAAGGATGCGGGGCTACGTCATCGGGCTGCTGGTGGTCCTTGACCATATGTCTGTGATCCTGCGTCCCTAATTATTATTATTTTTTTTTTAAATAGTTGTATTAATTAAAAATGTAAACTTAACGTTCTGTCTCATTCCTTGTCTCCAAATCATAGATTGTTTACACTGACATAAGTAGACTCTTCCAGCAAGTATTTGCAATTAATGTCACTAAGATTGTGTGTTGTATTTTTTAGGGAAACAGGCACATGAAACACCTAACAGTAACAATCTGCTTGGCCTTTTTTTGTGTGTGACAATTTATATATTACTACATTTTACATGTTCCAATTTGGGGGGCAACCTGCTTAGGCCGAGATTACAAAGCCTACTGATTGTACAGAATTCCTTTTGGTGTTGGTTTTGACCCAGAAAGCATATTTAAATTTAGATCAAATTGCGTCATTACAGGATTAACCCTTAATAAATTTTAACGTGGGTGAACCTGGTTACACTTGCTTGTAATGGTCAATAAAAGTTGCAAAATTACACTCTCAAAACATTTAGTCACAACATAACTAAAAAACCAAAGTGTTGACTCACAAACAATACACACAGTGAAAACAAAAAATACAACCCATCAAACACCATATGAAAAAAGTAATGAAAAATCAAGAACTGGTTGACGAAGGAGCATGCCAACATGATTCCACAAATGTTGCGTTGCAATATTGGTTCCAGAATATATATCCAATGTGTCCCCATGAAGGTTTTTTTTGGGTAGCAGGAAGTAGTCATCGTTTGAGTCCCAAAGATTATGAAATCAAACAGAAGATGGGAAACAAAAAACAAATTAATTAGATGGTCTCCAAAAATCCTTACCACATTGTGTCCAAAAACTTTTTTGTTGCCAATTACCTAAAATATCTGGCCACAACATCATCGCATATGGCCCCCCCACATACTGACCTCCGACCAACCTCGGGGGGGCCATCCTCAGGCAAGGCATCCTCTGGCTGCATTGGGACACCACTCCTTATGGCGATGTTGTGAAATATCCCACACAGGACCACAATTTTCGAAACCATATCCGGCAAATACATGAGTTCGCAACCAGAGCGGTGGAGGCATCTGAATTGGCCTTTTAAAAGGCCGATACAGCGCTCCACCACTTGCCTGGTGGCTGTAAGTGCGGCATTAAAATTACTTTGTGGCCCTGGTGTGGGAGCCAAATAAGGAGTGAGCAGCCAGGGCGTTCAAGGGTAGCCACTGTCTCCTGTGAAAAAGAAGTGACAACATCAGGATCACTGTGTATCAAGCTTAACATTGTTATGTACTAAAGGTCTCCACTTACCCAGAAGCCACGCATCACCAGCTTGTAGGTTGTTTAATTTGTGCCATATCCCTGATTGCCGGATGACGAATGAGTCATGTGCACTTCCGGGTAATTTTGCATTCAGGGACAGGATCTGGAGGGAGGCATCACATACCACCATTACATTCAGGGAGTGATTGTGTTTCCGGTTGCGAAATATGGCCTCCAGCCGTGCTGGAGGCTGAAGTGGTATGGGAGTACCATCCACAACCCCTATGATGTGTGGGAATCCAGCTATTTGGTAAAAATTGGCCTTGGCCACACTAAGGGCACCCATATCCAAAGGCATTTTAATAAAATGATGGAGGTGCTTGAAAAGGGCCTCCATCACTGCCCTCAGGATCCGGGAAAAGGAGAATTGTGAGATTCCTGCCACTATTCCCACCGTTGTTTGAAACGATCCTGAGGCACAGAAATGTAACACTGCCATAAATTGCGTAAGTGGTGGTATTGCTGTAGGACTGTCAATTTGCCGCTCAAGATCACTCTCTATTAATGAGAGAGTGTCTATGATGATTTGGGGCGGAAGACGGTAGCGTCTTAACACCTCATCATCGGGCATTCCAAAAAGGGTGACACGTGTTCGATATATCTGGGGCCTTGCACACCTACGATGCCTACGCCTGGGACGAGATTGAGGTTGGTCGGATTCCGGGAGCATGGCCAGAACAATCCGACCAAGATCAACCTGAAATTGCAAGAATTGAATGTAAGGTTTTCTTGCCCAAAAATAATTGAAAAATTACTTAGCTTGACGATACAATCCAATGATGCTTACATGCCGGGGTATTGTCATGATTTTCCCAACCTATAAATAATAACAAATAAACAATGCAACAATTTAGGGTGGGCATTTAGGAATCTAAATTGGGTGCAAGACAAAACAGAAAAGGGGAGAAACACACATTTGGGCAAAGAGCAAAACGACAGTGCGCAGACTACCTCAATTTGGGCCCAAATGTTTTAAAAAATGCTAAAGGGAAATCACAACCAATTTCACGGTACAAAATAAGCAGATAAAAATGCGCTAATTAATTCGCAAATACAAGGCAAAAAATAAGCAGATAAAAATGCGCTAATTAATTCGCAAATACAAGGCAAAAAATACGCAGATAAAAATGCGCTAATTAATTCGCAAAAACAAGGCAAAAAATACGCAGATAAAAAAAAGCAAATTAGTTCATACATTTCGGAATCACAAAACCAAAGTTTAAAAGTGTAAGGTCAAACAAAGTTGCGTGAAAAAAAACATGACCATTTAATAAACAAGTGAAAATATAAACTTACCAATAGAGGATATATAAGTCACCGGATAAAAAGGTCGTTGGGACAGAGCCAAAAGAAACCTAACAAAGGAGATTTTTAAATAAATTAACAAGCCAAACTTCACAAAAAGAAGGAGACACAAAGTGAACAAAAGTAAGACGGGCAAAAACTTACCAAAAAAAACCACGACAAAGAAAACAACCACAGCAAAAAAAGCGAACGGAAAATAAAACTCCAAAATGACAAACCAAAAACCACTCCAAACAACGCCAAATCCAAATCCCGCCAACAATCCACTCCGACCAACGTAACCTCCAACAACCAACAACCGCCACCTCGACTCGAGACGCCCCAAGTCATAAATAGTGTTTATTTTCCCGCACAAATTAAGGAGGGATCATAGGAACGCACAGAGAATGATGCGGACGAAAAATAAGGACGCATGTATAAATACGTCACGACCCAAAAAAAAACGTTCTGGTGTATTTCTTGTTGGGAGATAAGAAATGGCTACAGACCAGGGAAACAATGGCCAAGAGTCTGCCGGTAAGTATTTCATGCATTTCCAAACAAGGATTATTTTGAAACATAATATAGTGCAAGTTGTCAAGCTTAAATTTCTCAACGTTTAAACAAATAGGTGAGGAGGATGACATGGAAGAGGCTGCTGGGCCCAGTATTCTGGCCAAAGCAGGGAAAAAGAAAAGGCAGCCACAATTCACAAGAAAGGAGATGGAAGTTTTGGTTCAGAAGTGTGTGGACATCCTGCCACAGGCAGACAGGAATATGGGTGTAAGCCAGAAGTGGAGAATGTGGGAGGAGGTAGCCAGTGCTGTCAATAGGGTGGGTGATTATGTCCGTCTAGCCTGGGATGTCAAACGGCGGTAAGTAAAAACTTGACCCCCCTAAAACCAAAACCCCCAAAAACCCCGGAATAATGGTTCCTTTTTCACCCACAGATGGAGCAACTTCAAATATCGCCTGAAACAAAAAATGGCAGACAGGGCTAGGCATGCAAGGGGGACAGGTGGGGGTCCTGCCCCTGTGTCATTGGAGTTGAATGATTTAGAAGAGCTGGCACAGGGGTGTGTGCAGGCTGTGGAGGTGTTTGGCGTGTCCAACATGGATACGGACATGCCAGACTTTACGGCTCCTCATGTTGTCCCAGGTAAATATTGTGATGTCACCAACTCTGAAATGTTATTGTGCCAATATGTAGATTCTAATGTGACTCTTTTCTCATTTTTCAAACAGAGACACAGGTGGATGAGTCTGCTCCAGAGGGGAGCCTTGGCCGCAGAATTTCTGCTGGCTCTGCAGAGGAGGAACCAGTACATCCGGCTGAGGACCCTGCAGAAGCCAGTCCAGGGCAATCCCCCTCGCAGGCAGTGTCCCTCCTCACAGAACTCGGATTTCCATACGGAGATTCTGCAGAGGATGGACGCCAGTCTGGTACGGGTGGCTGAGGCCCTGGAGCAAAATGCTGCAGCCAACGTGACCATTGGTCAGGCCCTGGCGGAAAATACCAGGGCCAACATCCGCATCGCCAATGCCCTGGAGCAGCTCGTTCGCCAGCACATGGTGGAGCCGACCTCCCTTCCTGCCGGAACATCAGGATCCTCCACCTCTGGCACAACATCAGCCAATCCTCCAAATGTGCCTAGCCCTGTGCGTAGTCCAGAGGCCACAACATCTGCCTCTGGACAGGCCAGCCCGATGACATCCCGGACCCGGTCTGGCGCCCTCCCTCCCCCAGCCAAACGGGGGAAAAACGTTGACAGCACTGGCTACTTTTCCCACACTCCTTCTGTGCTTGCCCCATATTCCTTTCTGGCCAAAACTTCCCTCTCCTTTCTTGTGAATTGTTTTTAATTTTTTGATTTAAGTTTCCATACCTTTTATGTTTGCACAAATTATATTTTTTTTAGGAATAACACTGCCAAAAATGTTTGGGCCAAAAATGTGCCAGAAATTGATTTTAATTTCCAATAAATTGAGAAAATATGTTTGACATTGTATTCTGACATTATTTTAGAAATGGTTTACATTTAATCCTGGCCCACAAGGATGCAAATTGGCCCGACAAATTCAAAATGGAAAAATACACACAAACATGATGACATTATTGTTACAATAGCACAAAAACCAAATATCAACCCAAAAAAACAGACCAACAAATGTACGCGAATTGATTGTGTAAACCTGAAATTAGCAGCTATGATTTCCACCTGTGTACGGTTTTGTGCTAACCAAAAAAACTGTTTTCCAAACACATTACAAGCTGGTTTTCAATACAAAACTGATTGTTTTCCTGACAAGCCGTGATTAAGGCCATCGCCAATGTGGTCGAGTAATCCAGACCCCAAGCTGTGCGAGCAGTTTGAACGGAAAGAGGATCATCCAGTGACGTATGACTTGGTATGAACACATTTGACGTTCGCATCAGATAATGTATGTACGCCCAAAAAACGCCTCACCACGCCTGCGTTTTTCCATCTCCACCCCCGTCAACGCCCAAAAACGCCCTGTTCTGTCAATCACATTTGACATGTCACTTCCTGTACGCAATTTGACGAACGAGACAAAAAAAACTCGCAATATGCCGTATGCACATGCGCAGTGTTACACAGACGCATGCGCGCTTTCTCAACATCGGAACGCAACGTGCGTACTGCTGTTAATGAGCGGCTCTGAATGAGGGCCAAAGTTCCAACCAATCAGCTTTTTTCTATCTGCCATTTTACAGACTGTGACTGAGATTTATCAACGAGTGATATGCTTGTTTTCACTCGTTACTAATCTTATATTGTGCTCCAACCAATCAGCTCCTAACTGTCATTTTCAAACACATGACAGCTAGTTAGGAACTGATTTGTTGGTGCACCATTTCATATTAGTAACGAGTGATAAGAATATCACTCATTGATAAATCAGGACCTGTAGTTGAAAAATGACAGTTAGGAGCTGATTGGTTAGTACTATGGGGTCTATTTACTAAAGCTGCATACAAACTAGACGAATTTTATGAACAATATGGACAATAATGATATTGTTCAACGACATATTGTTCATATCGATCAGTGTGTATGTACTGAATGACCAACGATGCGCGCTCTTGCGGGTTGTTAACGATGTCTTTTGTCGTCCGTACATACAGGCCAATCTGACGATATCATCAAGAATTGCTTGTTCAGGGATGTGGCAGGATGACTTCACTGAAAGATATCTGTCAGTGTGTACACCCAATATCGTTTGTCCTGCACTACAGAAAGTTCAAGGGAAATCTTTCACCAATATCGTTCATACAGCACATCGTCTAGTGTATATGAGCCTTAAGTCTTCGATGGAGATAAAGTGAACGGAGGTAAAGTACCAGCCAATCATCTCCTAACTGCCATGTCACAGGCTGTGTTTGAAACAGGCCAACATTCTTAGACATGAGTCATGCCTGATGCTTAAAATGTATTGAAACATTTCAAATTATTTTCACGACACTGCACTTGGCATTTCCCTCCACAATATTGTGTGATACTACGTTTGCTATAATGATTGCATTAGTAAGGGCTCAGTGATCACATCCTTGGACATAACTACCAGGGTAGCCACTATGATAATCAGACCGTATGAGGGACTCACAGTGCTCTGACCCTGCACCACTCTGCCATGTGCTGTGCACAAAGAACAATAGGGCAGTGTCTTGCCACCAGAAGGGAGCTTAATGAGTAAGGCACCTCCAGAATGCCGTGTATGCCAGATTTCTAGGGCTCCAAACTTTAATTCTGTTCTTCGGAGAAGGGTATATCATAGCTCCCTTCTCCTATGGACTCTGATCATGTTTGTGTATAACACTAAACACCAGTAGCATCAATTAACTTTATTCTTTCTGGTTCATGGTAAACCAAGTACAGTAAATCTATTTAGCCGTGTAATTAAAACCACAATTTTTTTGGCTTATAAACAATATGTGGAATAAACATTTTAGCCTAAGGCTATTGTGTACTGTGCAGTATTTAAATCTCCACGTATCGTCTACAGCAGGGGTCTTCAAACTTGGCCCTCCAGCTGCTGTGGAACTACACATCCCAGCATGCACTGCCACCTTTTTGATATAACAGCATGCTAAAACTATGTGCAGTGCATGCTGGGATGTGTAGTTCCACAGCATCTGGAGGGCCAAGTTTGAAGACCCCTGGTCTACAGTATGAAAATAGATGCTGCAATATTATATGTGATATTGTGGAGGTTTAAAAACAATAACAAACCCCCCAAAAAGACAATGTAGTTTTTTTTTTGCAAACTGACCTGAACACCTCAAAACTCTTTGCTACTATATTTTTTTTTCTTACTATATTTTTTATTAGGTTTTGTCTGCTTTCTTTTGTGTGTGATTAACTGGCAACAATTTTTGCCAATCTTCGCAATTTTTAACGTTGTCTCAGCCTTGAGAACCGCCGATTGAGAATTCACTTCATTTGTATTTTTCCCAGGACATAAAACAGACATTGAGCTTTGAGCTCTGGTGGATGTTTCATCCTGTAATTGATACATTGCAACGGTTTGCAAAATACACATCAAACAGCACAAAAAATTGATGTTGACAAAAGTGCAACTTAATGTTGTAAATTCCGGCCCTCATAGCTATCAATAGAATCACAATGAAAAAGTTCTTGATTTAAGTATATAAACTGCTTGTGCTAGTAGAATATCCTTGTTAAAGAACCACTCCATGACTCCCTCAAATGCTAATTACAGGTATTTGGAGAAGACAGGAAATTAAATTTCTTGGTAATTGAAACTCTTTCTTGGTGGCCAGCCAAAAGGCATTACTGGAAATGAAATAAAAATTCATGCATTTTAAATATACAGTAGGTCAAAATTTGTCCACAGATCGATGCCAATTTTATATAATATATGGATATATACATGTACAGTAGCTTGGGGTATCTGTTTGCTTTTCTTTTTGACTTTACTGTATAGTAAAGGAAAATATAGCTCTCTTGTGGTAGTATAGTTTTAAATGTGAGGATATTGTTTATATCTTTAGAAGCACACACTGTATAGAAGAAGGCACTACTAATTTATATCAGGCACTTATCTAGAAAACAAGTTATAAAATGTTGAGAATAAGTTGATAACATTATCTGTTAATAATATCTAACGTTCAAGGGGTATATTTACTAAAGTGCAGGCTTTTAGAAGTAGAGATGTTGCCCACAGCAACCAATTAGATTGTAGTTACTGTATTATCTTCAAGAAGGTGCTAGATAAATGATAAGTAGAATCTGATTGGTTGCTATGGGCAACATCACCACTTCTAAAAACTCGCAATTTAGTAAATACACACCCAAGAGTCTAAAGAACTTCAGTACTTGGTATGATTGAAACTTGGGGCTTCAATCAAAATGCAAATTACTGTGTGAGGCAACTTAGTAGTAAACATTAACAAACGTAAGCTATTTGCAGGTGTGATGCTCATTTAGGTTCTGTTAAATTAAATGCTCTTTGGCACATTACCCTTAGTAAACAATGTACTAGGCAACTCTTACCTATGGTGTCAACAGACATGGGCCTGCAATGGAAGTTACTAATTTCTTATTTTGTAATTATGACTGAGGTAGACCTGAACTTAGGGGTGTAGCCAGAACTCTGTGGGCCCCATAGCAACATTTTGAAAGGGGCCCATTCCCTTCTAGTGAGACACCTCTCTCCACAGCAGTTGTTCATTTTATGTGCCATAGTAGTGCTTAAAGTTCATTTCATGAACTATAGTGGTGCCCTAGTTACCTAGTTAATGCTATGCCCCATAGTAGTGTCCTAGTATACATTATACCACACAGTGCCCCCAGTTCATATTTGGTCACATTGTAGTGGCCCAAGCTAACAATATGTCACATTGTACTGCCTCCACAGCGCCCTTAGCTCATATTATGCCACACAATGCTTAGCAGGAATTTCCGAGAACCTGGCAGACAACTTAATGAACTGGGTGCAGTGAAGTCAGGCCCCCCCTTAGTCTCTGGGCCCCATAGCAATGGCATCCTCTGCCCTCACTATAGCTACGGAATGTAGTTAATAGAACGGTGGACGCAATGCCACTGGTCTAAATCCCGACAACGACCTGCCCAACAAGGGACTTAAGATAGGCGTGAAAATGCCTATCTTAATCCCGACACCAGAAGACTGAACCCCGCCATCCCGATCGTCCTCTGCCGTGTAACTATAACACTTAGCCCGGGGATGGGGGTTAGGTTTAGGGACCCCTGGGGGACTTAGGGTTAAGCACCCCCCCGGGAAACTTTCAGGTTAGGCTAGGGGAAGGGGTGGTTAGGTTTAGGTACTAGAGGGGGAGGTTAGTATTAGGCATTCCCCCGGGAGGGTTAGGTTTAGGGTGCAGGGAGGGGGGGGTTAGGTTTAGGCACCCCTGGGGGGAGGTTAGAGTTAGGCACTAGGAGGGGAGGTTAGGGTTACGCACCCCTAAGTGAGAGTTAGGGGAGAGGGGAGGGTTAGGGTACTTACCAACGACCGTTGGGATCTCGATCTGTCGGGCTGTCACTGTTGGGATTTGAAAGTTCTTTATGACTTTACATACCTGGAAGCCTGTTATATCCAAGGTGTTGCTTCAGTACATTATTACCCATTTTACTTGCTTAGGCTAATAAGCTGATATTACAGTAAATCCTAATTATTCATACAGTAACATTGCTTTCATTTTAATGATTGTATGACACTGATAGTACTTGAGATGAGTAAATAAATTTGGTTAAATTCATAACTTTTTTGGATTTCAGTGGTCCTGAGCTATTTCTTTTACTTGCTGGATGAAGGTCTCTACTGTAGCTTCAGGTGACTCAAAATTAATCCCACACATCTTGGTCATGATATGTGGGAACACAAAGAAGTTGCAAGGGGCCAGATCTGGACTGTACAGCGGATGACCAAGCTCCAGGATGCATTAATGGGCCAGAAAATCCACCACTTTCCTGGACTTGTGGGCAGGTGCATTGTCATGATGGAGAAGGGCCCCATGAGTGTTAGTTCTTGGGCAGCACCTGGAAATGGTTTCCAGCACTTGCGCCAGGCAGTTTGTGGTGTACCAGTCCCCAGTGATGGAGCACTGCTACGGTAGCTACATGACCAGTCTTGGCCACAAAACCAGCCACCATCTGCTTTGCCACCCTGCACTCACATCGAAACTTCTGTTATGGCACACCTCCAACTGGGGTCCACAGGGCCGACTGTTTTTGGTCTCAGGTTTGAAACTGTAGATTCAGGATTCATCGCAGCTAATGATCTCCCAGACAGAGTTTGAGCGACTATCATCAAACCTGGCCAGCATGTTGTAGCTCCAAGTCACCTGAGCCTTCGTCTGCTCTCAAGTCAGCTGATGGGGCACCCAGCATGCAGAAACCTTGCTCAGTTCAAGCTTTTTGTGGAGTATCAAGCAGATGTATCCCAATGAGATGCCTATCTCCTTAAGTGGGCCATGGTCACCGTGGCATTCACCTTAACTATGGCCTGCATGGCAGCAACGTTGTCCTCGGGGATGCGAACACAGGTCGGTTGCAGTGCTCCTCATCTTCCAGGGACCATCTCCTGTGCTGAAATTCTGCAAACCACTGAAACACATGGTGCTTTCTCCCCAAAGCAGCTCGCAGTCGGTCAAAATCTCCTGTTGTCGCTGACCACTTTTGTAGTCGTAGAAGATCATGGCTCTCCAGGGGCCTCTGTTGAGCTCCATAACAAGTTTCTAGAAGGAAGTGAACAAGCTTCCTTCTTCAATGTGCAGTGCTGCTTATATATTATTCTGTGCCCTGAATTGTCACAAGAGCTTATGTCTGAGATTACCATTCACAAACATAGTCATATTGTCTACTCTACTTATGCACTGCCCATCCAGAAACTTATTACACACACACGCACATATCTAACAATAAACTATTTCATAAAGAAGTGTTAAATCATATTTAAGTCAATGACAGATTAATGATTGGACAACCGGTGTAGTTGCCTTGGGACCCCCATGCACAATAGGACTCCCGCGCATCACCAATGTTGGACTGGGCTGCGGGTGTGCAGGAACAATGCCATCATGAGTAGTAGGACAGTTAAGCATAAAATGAACCTGGGGTGCTGTGTGGCATAATGTGAACTGGGGAGACTGTGTGACATAATGAGAACTGGTGGGCACTGTGTGGCATAATGTCAACTGGAAGTACTGTGGCATACTGTCAACTGGAAGTACTGTGTGGCATAAATTTAATGGGGGCACTACAATGAGGTATAATGTCAACTGGAGGCACTACAGTGTGGCACAATGCCAACTGGGGGTACAATAGTGTGGCTTAATGTGAATAAGGGGCACTGTAGCATAATGTGAATTGGGGGGCACTACAGTGTGTCATAATGTGAATAGGAGACATTACAGTATGGCAAAATGTGCCCTGGGGACACTATAGTGTGACATAATGTGAATTGGGGCACTGTAGCATAATGTGAACTGAGGGGTGAGGGGGGGTACTACAATGTGACATAATGTGAACAGACGGATCTACAGTGTGTTTAACACATTCGTTGTATTGATTGTATTTACATATTAAACTTTTTAATATCATTGCCAGTATAGAATTTTATTGAAAGGGGCCCTCACAAATTAGTTTCCCTGGGCCCCCGACAAACCTTAATCCGGCCTTGATTCTAGTTGTTAAATTTATTGATCATCCACCATATCTTGTTACAGTAGTTTGTCTCCAGTCATTTTCAGAGCAAATTCTGTAACACATTAAGAATGTTTTTAAACACTGCTGTATATAATCTATTCATGGAACAGTGGAGCAAAAGTGAAACTCAAGTACTGCATACAGTAGCTGGAACTCCCCTTGTCTCTACAAACTGACCTGTTCCAAATACAATGTTGCTGTATCTTCGCTCACCTCTACCCCCACTCTGCAGGTATGCATTTACACTGCTTCCACATATTTATTATGGGACTTGCTGAAACATGACAGTGGCATGCAGTTCTAAACACAGCTCAATCAAAACTATTGGTATATCAGTCCCTATAAAACTGCACAGGGTTTCCAAAAGGAAATATATAAAATATATATGTATGCATTATTGAAATATTATATAATATTTGCTTTCTTACTCTAAAAACCCAACAAACACAATGGAAAAGCCAGCAGACAGCTAAGATTCTAAAGTGGGTCAATACTTGTGAATCCATACAATGAAAGATTGCTTTGCAAAATAAAACCACAGCTATTACCAGTTTACTACCAAACTGGGAAACACATGATATTATACTAACGGAGGAACTGCAAAGTAATCAAACTGATTACTACAAATGCATGATCTGGGTTTGGGAGTAAAGTTTTTAAAAGTGTGAAACCTATAGACCATAATAAAATCTGATTCTTATAATAAGGACAAGACATGCAAATTTGTTTGGACTTTAGTGGCTTTTATTACATAATATGAAATGTGTGCTTTCAGAGTAAGCCAGAGCATTACTACCCAGAAAGGTAGTGTGTACAGTACTCAATTTCTAAAAAGCAAGTACATTTTACATATTTTGCTGTTGTAGTCTTTTTTCATTTGCCGATCTGGAAACAAAGTTTCATTTTGAGAATACTGTCAGCAGTGGGAAACTAAAGAACATGTTACTAATTACTGCAAGAATGCTAAATGCTGGTTTAAAGACAGAAAACTGCAGAAATCAGATATAAATAGTGTTTTCTAAAGCGCTCACTTTGCTTCCGTCCAGTGGTAGACAAAGGAAGGTGTAATTATAGGAAATGTCTTAACTTTAACAGTTGCTGTTTGCACTATTTTTTGCCTGCAACAGACATGTTACAACAGATACAGGATATATATATATATATATATATATATATATATATATGGGTTAGAAGCTGCTTTTTAAATTATTTTCAGAGAAGCTGTTATCACTCAGCATTGCCATGTCATGTTACGTGTGGAGAGATGTTCCAGAATATTTAGCCCAATCGACTAGAGAAAAAGGGTGAATTTTTCAAAACTGTTATGTGATGCACTGCATTGCATATTATTACATGATAGAATAAAAACATTGAGATTTGGTCAATATTTACAGCATGAGTGCTGATTTTTTATTTCTGCTGTTGATGACTTACTAGAGAGATAGATAGATGTGTAAGGGAGTGCAGTTTTTGCATCTCTCTAAAGGGTAGATGTACTAAGCCTTGGAGAGTGATAAAGTGGAGAGAGCTAAAGTACCAGCCAATCCACTTCTTACTGTCATGTTACAGGCTGTGTATGAAAAATGACAGTTAGGAGCTGATTGGTTGGTACTTTATCTCTCTCCACTTTATCCCTCTCCAAGGCTTAGTGCATCTCCCCCTAATTGTTTTTATTAACATCATTTTTGGTGTTTAAAGTATGATAATTTCTATGAAATTGAGACAGTGGGGTTGATTCGGAGTCTGACGCAATGACAATGATCACATAAGTTGGTGATGTTTTGTGACAACGCATGTATCTAAATCCCTAAAATGTCGCACTGCACATATGTCCCATGGTGTGTGAGAAGAGAGTCATGGGACCGATTGAGCCACACGGACTCTGGAATGTACTGGGCAGTGACGGGGAAGTAGCTATTAAGATGCACAAAGATTTTAGGGGTGATTCAATTGTTTTGTGCACGCCCAGCTTGGTGTCTATACAAAGGCATCCAATGGAGTTTCACAATGTTGAGGGGTAGGGCACATCTGCAAACAAGTTCCTTTTTAAAATTCCATATTTTCAACATTCAAGTACGTTAGCATTGCATTCTCTTCAAATGTGTACAGTATCCCAATATATAAGTAAGCACACAGAACTTTGTTGCTTTACTGAGGCTGCACCCTAGACTGGAATATTGCTGCAGTGAGTACAGGTCTCAAAAAAACCCATAACAATTGCCCTGCATCCTTTGCCACCAGGACACACAGATTTTGTACACACAAATATGCTTCTTTCATGGGTTGAGATCTGCTTCTTCATAGGCTTAAAGAGACAGCCCCTACCCCAAGCATATACATTAATGAGCACCTGGGGAATTATACATATATATATTTATATATTTATATACTGTTCTTGACAAATTGTATGTTATTAGAACAAAATGATGCTGGGAATTCTCTTTTTTTCTCCTTTTCACTTTGATATGAACAAATGAATGGGTAAAGTCTGAGCTTTCAGTGTGGCTGTATGGTTTGTTAAGAACAATAATGGACAAGTAGAAAGGCCTAAGATCTGTTCCTATCATAAGAGGAAACTCCAAATGTAAGATCTGAAGAAACTATGCACAGATGAGGCACAAACAGGAAGCGGACCAGGCCATTAGTAAATGAGGTGTTTCCTTCCCAGAGACCACACGTTTTTTTGTCTTTTTTTCCTGCATTTACAATTTTCACAAGTAACTGAGCAGCTGACTTGTCTCAGGGACTTGGCGATACACCACCTGCTGACTTTTAGTTCTATTTCGGTCATACAAAGAACAGACAGAAGGTCTCTTAAAAATCAATGCCAATACTCCCTTAGGGAAGGCCATAAATATGTGGCAACTGAGATGGCATACTGTCCCAATAACCCCATTACATGCATCTGCTTCAAAAGAGGCTCACATATTTCATTCACTCTTGTAAAACGCACATATGTCCAGCTACTAAAAGCCCTAGACTAGCCTATGTTTAAGCAGTAAAACACAGAACAATGGGATGACCACTTGTAAATAACTATATATATAAAAAAAAGTAAATTGCCCTTTCTTCATTCTCTCTAAAATCTGGCACTTTAACTGCACTAAACCATATAACAGACAAGACATGAACATTTTATACTTATTGCAAACACCCTTTAAATTTATTTCAATACTTGATGCCTGCCAAACTCCCATGTTAAGAATTACATTGCATCATTTAGTGTTAGTTACTGAAATGGGTTACTTACACATAAGCCACTTAGGTATGAGGGATTCCCTTGTGCCTACTTCCTGGTAGCATCTTTTATGTACAGTACTCTTATGTGGCCATCTCTGATCCCATTCCCATTGAATAAAGACACAACACACTATAGCTAGTGGAAGAAGATCCAATTTATTTAACACTTTCATAAAGTTGGTGGTCCAGGAAAAGCAATTGCAAACATACTATTCAATTTGGTAATTGGGGTGGATACTCCTACCTACTCCTTCACAGGTGGGCCCATCCGAGCCCACCCAGTTCCAACGGACTGGGTTCTCCAATCCTATTAACCGTGAAGCGAAGACCTCCTCAGTCACTCCTTCCTCACTAGTGGGGTGACTGTTCGAGTGTGGGCCTAGTGCCCCCGCTATGGTCAGCTTGGGAGGAGCCTTCACGTTCCATCATCCAACAAAGGTGGCCGTGACACTACCAGCAGCACTGCTGCCCACATCGGCACGGTGTCATACACTGACACAGGCGTCTTCTACCCGTCATGAGGCAATCCATTCCAGGAAATGTGCCTAATTACTACACGGCCCCGGAGGACATATCCTCCCATCACGTCATTGACAACGTACCTTGATTATCTTAAGTTTGCAATTGCGTTTCCCTGGACGCCCAACTGCTCAAAAAGAAAAATTTGAAGTGTTAGTGGGAAGGGATGGTGGGAAATTCCTTAGTAAGAGAAAGCATCTTCCTCTGTCGCTGGCTTTTGTTGACCTTGATTCCTCCCACTTCTCCTCCTCCCAGACTGGACCTCCTCTCTCTTGTGAGTTACTTCAAACCTGTATGGTCTGGGTCATGTCCCAGCTCCCTCTGCTCAAGCATCTGGCACATTTGCATGCAACAAAGACTAATCATCTAACTAGCCCCAATACCACATTGCTTATCTATATCGCGTCCAGAATGCGTACGCTGCTTCAGTAAAACTGTGAGATCACAGAGCAAGTGCTGTTTCATGACATAAAGGGGCAGAAGTAGATTTGAGCGTACGCATGTATGTGCAGCACATCTTGCTTTTTTGCACTGCTCATCCACCAGAAGGAAACACTACAGGCGAGTTGTACCCATTTTAGTTGCATCTCCACTTGCCACTGAGTAGATGTAACTAGGCTGTAATGGTGCAATCTCATTTATGTGATATTCTGTGATGGTATGTCGATGCCACTTTGGGCTATAAAGAGTTTATCAGAAGTGTAAATATAATGCACATTTCCATGAGCATTTATGCGCTAAGTATAGGTGGTTACAAGTACCCCCTAAGGATGATAATTACTATGAAACTAAGATATATGGATGAATAAACACATTTTTTTTCTCTGCACGCAAAGCAGGAGCATGTGCATCCAAGTCTGGATCAGACCCGATGTGGCTATTCTTGTGCTATTTTTGTACCAAACATTCCACTTCTACAACTTGAATATTGAATAAATTAGTTGCTGAATAAATGTAATGTTCAAGAACGCAAATGGATAATCTGAACAAAATATATCTTCACTTCTAAAATATTTTACTAATGCAAGCAGAGCTGTAACTAGATATGTGTGAGTAGTGCCATTGGCCAGGGCGTAGGACCCTGGGGGAAGCACCGTCACTACACCATGGTGTCTGCATTTGGTTTACAGATGCCTGGAATGTCACCCTGAAGTCTGTAGCACTGCTGCAGAGATGACTAGAGCTTCCTTTGGACATTCCAGGCAAGCATCTTGCAGCGTGTAACGCTGTCAGGAGCTGAACTTCTTCGTCCCCTCGATGTGAAGTCATGACATGCCCTACTTTAGCACTGAAAAGGGGGTATGGCTTCATGGCATGCCCCCTGTTCATTACTCTAGGGAGCATGCCCAGCATAAAGTGAATGCGCTGCTGCAGTGTGCTGCTGCTTTATCCTCTCTCACAGCCGCTCCCAGAATGACATGCGCGTTAACGTCACGCCCAGCACCACCAGCATTCTGGGAGACTGGGAGGGATTAGGAACAGCAGCACAGTTTGTAAAAATGGCGCCGCCAGAGTTTGCACGTTATGCCACACAGAGTCCAGTCACGTTATGCCACACAGTCGTACTCCTTATACACTTTATGCCACACTGTAGTAGTGCCCCTTATAACACATTATTCCATGCAGTAATACCCTTTACACATTATGCCCCACTGTAATGTCCTTTACACATAATGCCACACTGTAATGCCCTTTACACATTATGCCACACTGTAATGCCCTTTACACATTTTTCCACACTGAGCCTTAGTGACAACACTTCTGCTAAAGGGCAGATATAAACTGTCTGTGTGGCTTGAAGCATTTATTATTTATCATTTATTAGAAAAAACTCACAGTCTCTCAGGGGCCAGAGCTCAGAGTCAGGCAGGGTCAGAGGCTGCAGTGCTGCCCACGGGTGTTTGAGCACATGTGGCATGCACTGCCTGCTGGGGCAATGGCTGTCACTGGAACTGATGAGTAAGTGGTGAGGATGTGCACGACATCTATTCTCTGTAGGGATGGACATCGGGAGCCGATGGTTAGCAACCATCGATGTTTCCAATTCGATGGAAGTATTTTTTCTATTGAATACCAGAAATTAGATGGTTGCCAGCCATCGGATGCAGCTTTTTGATGCCCATTCAATGGCTGGCTGTGGAGGAGGCACCCCCCCCCCGCTCTGCATAGCAAAGCAGCAGGTGAGCAGCAACCATTTGATGCCGGGCTTCCGATGTCCATCCCTAATTCTCTGTGTAGGGGGAGCTTGGGGTCAACCCAGCATCTCAGAGAGTGCTAGGCACTCCCCCACAGTGATGTAGATGGGAGAGCCATGAGGCTTAGCCCTTTTCACAAGATCCCGCTCCTTTTTGCATGAAGGTATAACCATTGCGATGTTTATACTATTGAATTGTTGCGATGCAATGGCTAGTTGCCATCACATTGCATGATTTGATTTTGGAAGCCTGGCAATCACGATTCAGTATGAAGGGGCGGGGCTAAATTACAAAAACGAATTACATAGGAACCCGATCCCGCCCCCCAAAGTAACCAGCTGTATCTGTTCTCCAGGCATCTCCTGGGAAGGAGATTAGAAAAGTCGGTAAGTATGATTTAAACCACTGGATGAGTGACATGTAAGGTCTAATGGTAGCATCTGATGGCTAGACCGGTGTGCAGACTATCATAATAACTGTGGGCCTGATTCAGCAAGGATTGCTATAGTAATTGCAATAGTGATTATGTACGCAGTCTCACTGCGAAGATATTGATAAATAACTAGAAAGAAGGCAAAACTGATGGGCACACCACGGGGTCTAGAACTGAGCAGCCCAAAAATACCCTGCAGTCATATCACCAAGGGGGGACTAAAATAAACAATAAATATAAAAGGAATGATGGATATATTCCTGGCGCGTTGACCCTGAGTTTATATAGTAATGTCCATAGACAATAGCGTAGAAGACACGGATCACCGTGCACAAATATTCTGTTATATAGAACACAATGTATTTAATAAACAATTTAAGATCTTACCCTTATAAAAGTGAATAACACAATCCAAAACAAAGCAGTGGTGGTGTACAGTCAAATACACTTAAAATGGTACAACAAAAAGAATAAAAAAGTCCATACCATAGGTATGAACAGAGGGACCCCCTGACACCCGGACCTTGATAGTATCCGGATATACTTAAAAGGGATGTAGGTAGAATAGGGCCCCAATGCTTACAAGATGGAGTGCTTCACAGGTCCCCAAGATCACAGGCCAACGCGTTTTGACCTTACTCTAGGTCTTTCTCAAGAGAAATAATTTCTGAAATAAAGTATGCATTTGAAGACTTGTCCAGAGTATGGAGGCTACTATAAATTGTATATCATCTTGTAACTTCAGGTGAGTAAAGGTACCTTTTTTCTGAGGACTGGTACCATTTTGTATAGAAAAAAATACATAATTAATGGTGGTTCATTAGCAATTAGTAATCAGAAAAATACAAGGTTGACTTATTTACAAAAATGAATGTCCCTCCAGTGGTTTGGAATGTTGAGAGTTATGGTAATGTTTAATTTATACATAATTAATTCATATATAATTAATGTTGGTTCTAGTTTAAAATTAAAAAGCAGTGTTTCTGTCATTCAGATTTTAGCTTTACATTTCGTCTTAGTTTTGCCCCCTCTCTCCTCACCCTCCATGCCTTCAGTTATAACACATTTTCACTGTCCCCCTCTTCCAACTACAGTGCCATTTCCCTCAATGTCAATCACTTCACCACTTTTGGCGTAGTCCCTACAGTCTAGTCACTCAGAAACTACTCTTCTAGTCTCCTCTCTCTTACTTTTCCATATCATGACACTTAATCTACTAATCCTTAATTATTAAGGGGCTAAATACCCCTAAAAAATGCTCCATACACCTCTCCCTCTCAAAAAGACTAGAGCAGACATTGTTCTTTTACAAGAGAACCACTTGTCCACTCCACATCCCTCCTTTCAGAGGAGCCTCTTCCCTCAAATCTATTATGCTTCTGCCACCTCCAAAACAGGCGAGTTGCAATGTCCCACTCTTGGTCCAGACCACAGTGTCAGATCCTGATGACAGGTAGCTCATGCTCATTTACACCCTAGACCAGCTTTCCGTCACCTAGTGTTGATATGTTTCCAACTATGGTCTGATTTACTTTATCCAACATCTGTTCAATCTAATTAAGAAACATGCCCAGGGCCACCTGCTGCTGCGTGATGATTTTAATATGCTCCTTGACCCTAGCTTGGATAGGCCCTCTACTTCTCTTGCCCCCTCCTTCCTCCACCATTCACTCCTTCCAGCTTGCATAGATATTTGCTGCTCTTCTCAAACAGTGTTTTTTAGACTCATGGTGCCTGATCAATAGATCTGAAAGGTGATATACTTTTTATACTTATCCTCATAGGAGTTACCCCATGTTGATTTTATCTTCTCAGAGTCCCGTCTAGCCTCTAAAGTCTATGGTGCTATCATTAACCTAGACTGGCCACTGCGGCATACCCATTCAAATTAATGTTTGCTGATTTGCCTGTTCGTGATGACCAACACCTAGGATCACTACACCCTGGCCATCTCAATGAGGTCTCTGCAATTTGGGGTCATTGAAATGTGATCCTTGACAACAAAGTTTCTAAATCCCTCCAATGGATTCAACAGTACTTCTATGAAAAGTCAAACAAATTCTATTTACTGCTCGCCAAAGCAGGTCTTCCTCTGGCAAAAGCTGTCTTGAAATATCGTCCCATTTATTTACAAAGCCTCTCTTCAGGCCCTTTATCACCTGAATTTATTCCTAAAGGAATTTCAGTCTATTTATCACAACTTGTACAACTTAGATCTGTCATGACTCTCTCCCACTGAACTTGGGCAAAAGATTGATGATTACCCAAGCTCCAGTAATATCCTTAAACTCCCTCCTGAGGTTGTAGTAATGTTAAATTCCAAGTCATACAAAAAGAATTAAAGTGATCTCTGCCCATGGCCCAGATGGCCTCACTGTTACCTAGTACAAAAACTTTGCAGGCATTTTAGTCCCCAACTTAGCCTCTCTTTTTACCTTGGTCCTTGATAATGTTTCCTTTGACCCCACAACAACAAGAGCTAGAATCACAGTTATCCTCAAGGCAAAGATGTGATTTGTTGAATGTTGACCTGAAAATGTATCCAAAGTCTTAGCCGATAGACACAACATGGTTCTTTCCTCTCTAGTTCACCCAGACCATGTGGATTTTATACATGGCTGCCAGGTAAATACCCACCAAATAATTGCCTCAATTCATTGTGTCACATAGCACAGGCTGCCATCTGTATTTATCTCCCTAGATTCAAAAAGGCCTTTGTCTGCGTGGACATCATGATGAGAGCTTCCTCAATATCAAGCCTAACAAGATAGGGCTTCCCCTTTGATATTAAGCCCCATGGACTCCATAATTGGATCCAACCCTGATATTTTGGGCATTCCAATGTCCTCCAGTAACCATAAAGTTGCCTTTTATATAAACAACATCCTGGAAACTATAACAAGTTCCCTTACTTTCTTTCTCAAATTTGTATGATGAACTTCACCGATTTTCAGCCCTACCTTCAAAATTAATAGAACCAACACTGAAATATCAGACTTTTTCCTCCTCCAAAAATGAAACACCTCCTGGAACTTTATACTTTTTCAAAGCGTTATGCCAAGGTATTTGATTTGTGAGTCAAGCCAAGTGAAGGGATGCTAATTTCTCCCCTCTCATTTTACATTTTAAATTGGACCTTGAATCCCAGAAGAACCTTTATATTTCCTGGATTGGTCACATTAATTCATTCAAAATAAATGTTCTCCCCCATTTGGTCTATCTCTTTCAGACTCTCCCAATATGAGTAGACCCCATTGTCCCTATCCTCCTATGGACTGAAAAGACACCACGGATCTGAGCTTGCATGCTTCTGTTGGTGGCCTAGGCACACCTAATTTTTGCAAATATTACTACTCGGACAGGATGGCCCAGCATGTACAATGGCGTTACACTAAGGGCACCAGAGTTTGGGTGGGTGATTCTGTATAGGTTGCCCTGTGCGTTCTCTCCTCTGGCTACCACAGATCATCTGAAATTCATTCACATCCCTTCCTTTGCTACTCTCTTGCCACATGGTCGTGTTGTATCAAGACAAACAACTTATTTCTCTCTCCTTCCCTGATTATCCCATTGTGGCTTCCCCCCTCCAGTCTCTCCCTCACATATCTTTAATCTGCTCTAAGGCCACTTTTCTACTTCTTAACAATCTCCCAAAAGTTGAGGTCTTTCCCACATTTAGAGACCTAACAGTACTCCTTGGGTTCACTAGGCAAACTAACACCAGTATCTACAGATTAAATTTTTTTTATTTTTTTTTACTCAGTGGAAAGATTCTTTCAGTAGACCGACTACAGAAACATAATGACTGTGTCTGGTCACTCCTCCAAAGGTCTCATATTTGATTTCTATAATGCTCTACTTTCCAGCTCCGGTGCTAAGAAGGATCATTTCCAAATCCAATTGGAATCTGAACTGGGAGAGCAGATTGATTAAGAAAACTGGGCCAACATCTTCAAAGGCATCTCTAAATAATCCATCATTATTCTCAGTATCAGCAGTTTAGCCTCTAGCTGCTATCTTGCCATAGCCGGCTCTAGTGGCCTCAATAGGAATGCTGGCCAGCTATGTCTACTCCAGTAGGTTTACCCTTTCCTAATTGAGCAACCTATTGCCACTTATACTCATATGGCCTGATATAGTTCTGGTTAGGAGCTGTGGCTCTTGTTTTTGAATCTTCTCCTCCCGGATGTCCCTCTTCTGGATTTCATGGTGGTTCTCTGGCTTTCTCTGCCAAGTTTCCAGTGGTCATCTACCTGCTACTGCCAAGTCCTCAGCATTTCCCGTGGTAATTCTCCCATCATCCACTGTGTCTCTCTGATGCCTCCCTTTGCCATTCCTACAGGTTCATCGATCTTTCTCCTCTAGCTGGAATTTCCACACACATATACATATACTGTATATTATAACCACTTTCTGAATTTATCCTAAACACCCAGCCTGTTACTCCTGGGCTGAGCCCAGGAGGTTGCGACCAGCGGGTTTACAGCAGCAAAGCTCAAATTTGCTTGTGGGAATCCCTGGTGAAAATCAGTGCCCCATTAGACGCTCCACCACCTGGATCAGTCATAGCGTGTAATGACAAAGAATTCTGATACTTCTGTTCTTATTCTACAGGTTTCACATGATCTGAAGCAAATACTCATTCCTATCCTTATACCAGATTTTCCCTAAGCACACCTACAAATTGTTACATCATATCATGAGCACTGCTGAATGTCAAATAAGCTCTTCTTGAAAGAATCCTCTTTCCCCACCATCACCTTGGTCAGCTTCTGGGTATGGTACACATATCAAATTGAGTACATCACAAGTATTCCTAGGAGCTCCTCTGTTTCCTTCCACATAGTGTGGTCGCTCTTGACCTCTTGGCATAACCAAACTCTTCTTAACCTGTGTTTCACCTACCAATGTTTGTCAGCATAAATACTGTAACCTCCATCTAGTATGTTTACTCAGTCACTTGTACAATCCTCCAACAATCGGTAAGAAGAAAATGCTTGGCAACTGTTCTGTTTGTCACTTTGCACTTCCCCATGTAGTGACTCTAGGACAGTTATGCATGAGTGAAAGGGAAATTGTCTGGAGGCATGTATTGGGAGCTCAACTAAATATCCCTAAGTGCCTAAGACCCCCTTGTGTAGAAATGGGGCATTGTTGTAAATCCCAATAAATAGATAACTCTATTTTCTAGAAAAATAATACAATATTCTGCTAAAAGTGAAAAACAATTGAAACTGTTAATTTCAAATTCTCTCAAGAATTCTATTCATGAAAGTGAAAAACTAGTATTTTATAATGAATATAAAATTCCTACAATTAGCAACCAATTCTGCCATGATGAAATCACCCAAAACAGTTGTATGACAGTGGAAGTACTTGCTCTGGGGTGAAGGGCATCTATTGTAATCTGAGAGGGGCTGGCAGTATGAGTAGGTGGGAAACATCTGGATATGGAAATATATAACTGTCACCTGTAGCATTGGGTTAGGTTATTTCTTAATCCAGGTGATTTAGGATAATGAGCACCGTCTGGGGAAAAGTGCTCTATAGATTAGTGGCGGAACTCCCGGAGACAATGGAGTCATTTGCCGTCGGACCTAGCCCTGAAGAAGGGTGCACCTGGCTCCATTGTCACCCGGAGCTGCATGGAGAAGGAGCGCCACTGATCGGCGCTCCACCTCCAGTGGCATAACTACGGAGGGTGCACCCTCCATTTTCCAGGCGCCCGCTGAGTGTGTTACCAGCGGACGCCCGGCTCCTTCTCTCCCCCTGGTGGTAGCCGGAGGACGGAGCTCACTCCTGAGCCCTGGCTTCTGAGTCCCGCAGTGCACTATGGGAGTGACATCATGACATCACTCCCATAGTTCTGAGGAGCGGGCACCAGGAACGTATGGCAGCAGGTACTGGAGCGGGGTTTAAGGTAAGTATTTATTTATTTTTTTGTATGTGTGCATGCACGCGCGGGGGGGGGGGCATTACAGGGGGCTTACTACTGGGGGCATTACAGGGGGCTTACTACTGGGGGCATTACAGGAGGCTTACTACTGGGGACTTATTATAGGGGGCTTACTACTGGGGGTGTATTACAGGGGGCTTACTACTTGGGGCACTACATGGGGCTTACTACAAGGGGCATTACAGGGGGCGCACTACAGGGGCCATTACAGAGGACTTACTACTGGGGGCACTACAGGGGGCTTACTACTGGGGGCTTATTACAGGGGGCTTACTACTGGGGGCATTACAGTGGGATTACTACTGGAGGCACTACAGGGGGCTTACTACTGGGGGCATTACAGGGGCCTTACTACTGGAGGCACTACAGGGGGCTTTACAGGGGCCTTACTACTGGGGCATCATATGGGGGCACTACAGCAGCATTACTACTGGGGGCATCATATGGGGGCACTACAGGGGCCTTACTATTTGGGGCACTACAGGGGCCTCACTATTGGGGGCACTACCGGGGCCTTACTACTGGGGGCACTGCATAGGGGGAACACTACTGGAGGCACTGCATAGGGAAACCATTACTGGGGGGGCACTACATAGGCGGGCACTGCATAGGGGGACCTCTACTGAGGGCACTACATAGGGGGACCACTACTGGGGGCATTGTATAAAAGGAACTGCACAGGGGGCGGCGGCAGCTGGGGCTGGCATAGGTGCTGGGGGGGTGGTATATTTTAATTTGGGGGGGCACCAACATTTATCATGCTTCCAGGCACCTGTTATGAAGTTACGCCACTGCTATAGATAAAATTATTATTTTTTATATGACCAATTTTTTAACAAGTTTCTGAATAAACATAGCTGTTAAAACATTCCAAGAAAGCCAAGTTTATATAATTACTCCTCTACAAGATACCAAAATTATTATTTTTGGGTTCCGTCCTACTTTATATCACAGCAGTTTCAAGTGATTATTGAAGCCTAAAATGTGTGGCTATGTTCTGGCTTAGATACTTTAGACATTGAATGTTCACTTTATCTGCATAATGCTTGTTTCATAATACAACTATGCTGTGTGTTACAGGACATGAATAATTAATGGGACAGTGTACTTTTGAATTAGAAATAGGGTCTATGTTCCTGTCAGAACATCAGACGTTACACAGTATAAGACCAGATGGTGCAGTTTAGTTACCGAGTGCATATTACATTTACAGCATTTCAGGCATATAAAACTCAAAATATAAGGGCTGTATATGAGATGTCATGCTTCAGATAATGTTTATCAAGTACAGATCTATTTCTGCAAATACTGCTCTTAAAGCCAGTGGTTCTAGCAGAGTAAAATACATTTTTGGTTAGAAATGTATAAAATAGCTGTCCAATATAGATCCTTAGTCCTTTTTTTGTCAAATACTGTACCCTGGGGTGTTTTAAGAGAGGAGAGGGCCCAGGTGCAGACTCAGGCCCTGATTCAGAGCCGGACGCTCTTTCAGAGCTCTCGCTCTGAATCAGGGCGTTTTTTTTTTTTTTAAGGAGCTGGCTAAGCTTGTGGTAGGGTGTCAAGCTTGTGGTAGGGTCTCATTCCCGCAAGTCCCAGTGAGCTTCCTGCTCTAATAGAGCAGGAAGCTCAACTACTGACATCACGAGTGTCAGTAGGACCGCCCTCAAACGGCAGGTGTCGTCCCGTTTTGTTGCGAGCCCCGAAGCAAATGATTTCTCGCTCGCTCTGGGGCTTGCGCACGCGGGGCTGCTGAAGTGACACCTGGGGGTTGCTGGAGTGACACATGAGGGGTGCTGTTGTGACATATGAGTGACTGCTGGAGTGACAAATTGGGGGCTGAAGTGACACATGAGAGGCAGCGGAAGTGACAAATGAGGGGGATTGGAGTGACACATGGAAGGCTGGAGTGACACATGGAGGGGCTGGATTGTATTATGTGAATCTTTTTTTATGTATTATTTGTGGATGTGGCTTTTTTAGTGTATTATTTGTGTATGTATTTTATGTGGATCTGGCTTGTTTCAGTGTATTTTATGTGAATCTGATAATATTGTTATGGCTTTTTCTTTTCCTTTAACAGTTACCTCCACAGTGATTGTGTGCATGCACTTTTACATGCTCCTACAAACATTTTACCAGGGGCATAGCCTAGCTGGTCACGCCCCTATTTGCACGTGCGCCTTCGACTTGCACATGATCTCGGCTCTTTGACATACCTACAGATATTTTTATGCTCTTTGCCTCTGACTGGTTGGCCATCCCTGGCTTAGGGATTAGGCTAAAATAAGCAAAAGACTGTATGGTGTTATTCTGGTTTCAACATGTTAAATGTCGACATTATAGACATGTCATGTTTTAACTATTTCAACATTTTTGAATGTCAACCTAAAGGCCATGTCAACATGTCGACATTTTGACTGTCGACATTATGGTTCCGACGTGCTGAATGTCGATTTTTCATAATACAACCCTGCAGACAACACAGGTGTATCAGGGCTGTATTGTATGTAAAAATAAAGAATGAACACTTGATTGTATATAGTGGGTAGGTACAAGGCTGTGTTTTTAGTAGGTGTGTAATTTCACAGTAGAAGAATGGGTCACGTGGTCAGTACAAGCCATATACAGAAATGTGGTGTGCTCTGTGGTAAGTGGGACATAGTAATGTGCATGCAAAACTTTAATCAGTCCAACATGTTATACTCATCTTGAACTTTGGTTGAACATTTAGATGATGAATTTGCTGTTTGTCTCTTATCGTGGAAAGTAATTGAATGAGATTCAATAGATAAGCAAAAGCCTTCATTAGGTTCATTCTAGATCAAATACATTTTTATGAGTGGTAGAAGTCTGTGTCTGCCATCTGTTCACATACCAATAATACATTTTGAATCTTATATAAAAAAAAACCTTGCTAGGAGATTTGCACAAATCACATAAATTGGGCTTTTTTTCTTCCTAGAGTGTTATTAACCTCAATAACATTAATTTCCAGTCATTTCCAGCCAATTTAGACCACCTCACAGCTTATAATATTGTATTCACCATTATTGGCCAAAGGTTGCAGTGAGCTGACTGGTTACCAAGCGTCAGAGCAGCGGCGCAGTGGCATAGACACCACAGTTTAAAGTACATCTATGACACATTGCCACACAGCAGTGGCAGAAATGAAAGGTAGTGCAAGATGGAATTGTCCTTGGGCCCTCCCACCCACCCTTATGTTGGATATTAAAAAGGACATGCACACTTTAACAAACCAAGCATTTCAGTGACAGGGACTGTCACTTTGTGGCTGAAGTGCTTGTTTTGTTTGGGCCCCCACAAAAAAAGCTAAGATCAGCTAAAGGCAACAGCTCTACAGTGGCATGATGTCACCATCATTGCCATCCTCACCCTCATCAGTGTGTACATCATCTGATTCCTCACACAATATTCATTTATCCCCGCTGGAATCCACCACTCCACTCCATAGCATTCCAAGATTCAGTTTCTTCTGAAGTGTCCTGGAAAGTGGAGGAGTCACGGTGACTTAGGATTAACAAATTGGATGCTGGACTACCACTGATCATTCCTGAGGACATTGAGGATGAATGTGTTGTTGGTGGAGATTACAGGTGCTGGGATTTAGTAGAGAGAAGGCATCTAGCTAATGCTGGACTGCTTGTTGTTATTTTTTAGCGGTAGTTTCTGATTTTATCAAACACTTGTCATGAGCTCGCTGCAGATGACGTAATAGCGTGGAGGTTCCTAGATGCTTAACGTCCCTACCTCTACTTACTGTGGTTCCACAAAGGCTACAAATGGCTTGACAAATGTTGTCAGGATTTGGGTAAAAATAATTCACACAAAAGATGTGGATTTGTTAGTTCTTTGCCCAGGCATGGCAATGTCCTTCTTATCTTGGCCAAGAGCTGCTTCCACTGGTGCCTGACTTATACAAACAAGATCCTCATCCTCAACATCCTCATTAGTGCCAGCATCAGCTGCACATATATTCCCCTCATCCTCTTGCAATTCCACGGTGGCATCCTCAATTTCTATGTCCTCGGCAATACTGCTCATCCCCACAAATACAGATGTAACGGAAACTGTGGTGGGCTGCTTCTCTAAAAGGTCAGGCTTACACATAGCAATACCACTCATGGACCCCCTTAGACTCTCCTCAGAGATTTCTGACATTTGTGTTTCTGAAAACAAAGTTTGATCTACTGCCTTAGTGGTTTTACAATTTTTTACACTTCTTCTATAGTTAGATTGAAAAGGTCTTTCATTGTCATAAGATGCCTCACTGACAGTTGCAGAACCACCACTCAGAAATAAAGGCCAAGACCTAAGCCTTTCATTGCCACTACTTATGATGAATAGTATGTTGCCAATTTTCTGTTTTTCTGCACTAGTCTTTAGAGGTTTTTTTTGTCTTTACCCCTGTGAAATCTAGATTTTTTGATTTCAGATACCCTAATTTTTTAAAGCCTCTACGCCCTTGAGCATCAGCTTTAGATGATAGTGATGAACTTCCAGCAGCTGCAGTGCTAGCATTTGCTTGCTGCTTCTGCTCGGGAAGCAGTCGGGAAGCCGATGGATGGAAGCCCGAACGCCAGCTTCCCGACTGGGGTTAAATGACAGACGTTGAAACCAACGCCTGTCATTTTACCTATGCCAGGAGCCTGACATCTGGGCACTCCTGGGGGGAGATTAGGGTTAGGCAGCCCCCGGGGGCCTTAGGTTTAGGCGGTGGGGAAGGGGGGGTTAGGTTTAGGCACTTAGAGGGGGGGATTAGGGCTAGGCACTTGGGTGGGAGGTTAGGATTAGGAACCCCAAAGGGAGGGTTAGGGAGTAGAATAGGGTTAGGAAATACTTACCTTGGACGATCGGAATTTTCACCCCTGCCGGGCAGCCATGCGGCCGGTGGTAAATCATACCAAACCTGGTTCGTTTTCGTGATCCATTTTAACAAAATCACTAAATTTTACAAAAACTACTTAGCAATAGTATTATGTATTTATTTATAATATTTATTTATTACCACTCACTGTGAACTGGAGTCACGGAGCTTGTATACACAGTGGGCTTATGCCCAGTAAAGTCACGGAGCTTGTATACACACAGTGAGCTTATTCCCAGTCACGAAGGTTGTATATACACAGTGGGCTTATGCCCAGTCATGGAGCTTGTATACACACAGTAGGCTTATGCCCAGTAAAGTCACAGATCTTGTATACACACAGTGGGCTTATGCACAGTAAAGTCACGGAGCTTGTATACACACAGTGAGCTTATTCCCAGTCACGGAGGTTGTATATACACAGTGGGCTTATGCCTAGTCATGGAGCTTGTATACACACAGTAGGCTTATGCCCAGTAAAGTCACGGAGCTTGTATACACACGGTGGGCTTATGCCCAGTCATGGAGCTTGTATATACACAGTGGGCTTATGCCCAGTCATGGAGCTTGTATACACACAGTGGGCTTTTGCCCAGTAAAGTCACGGAACTTGTATACACACGGTGGGCTTATGCCCAGTGACAGAGCTTGTATACACACAGTGGGCTTAAGCCCAGTAAAGTCACAGATCTTGTATACACACAGTGGGCTTATGCCCAGTCATGGAGCTTGTATACACACAGTGGGTTTATGCCCAGTAAAGTCATGGAGCTTGTATATACACAGTGGGCTTATGCACAGTCACGGAGTTTGTATACACACAGTGGGCTTAAGCCCAGTAAAGTCACGGAGCTTGTATACACACAGTGGGGTTATGCCCAGTCACGGAGCTTGTATATATACAGTTGGCTTATGCCTAGTCACAGAGATTGTATACACACGGTGGGCTTAAGCCCAGTAAAGTCACGGAGCTTGTATACACACGGTGGGCTTATGCACAGTCACGGAGCTTGTATACACACAGTGGGCTTAAGTCCAGTAAAGTCACGGAGATTGTATACACACAGTGGGGTTATTTCCAGTCACGGAGCTTGTATATACACAGTTGGCTTATGCCTAGTCACGGAGCTTGTATACACACGGTGGGCTTATGCCCAATCATGGAGCTTGTATACACAAAGGGGCTTATGCCCAGTAAAGTCACAGAGCTTGTATACACACAATGGGCTTATGCCCAGTAAATTCACGGAGCTTGTATACACACAGTGGGCTTATGCCCAGTAAAGTTACGGATCTTGTAATCACACAGTGGGCTTATGCCCAGTCACGGAGCTTGTACACACAGTGGGCTTATGCCCAGTCACGGAGCTTGTACACACAGTGGGCTTATGCCCAGTCACGGAGCTTGTATACACACAGTGGGCTTATGCCCAGTCACGGAGCTTGTATACACACAGTGGGTTTATGCATACTACACACTACACTGACTACACTACACAGTGGGCTTATGTCCAGTAAAGTGTATTAGTAATACTAACTACTTACACGGAGGTCACCTAACTCGTCTTCTCTCAGGCTGACGAAATGGCGCAAGTCCCGGGCGCCGCACCTTTTATAGAGACCAAACATCACCCGAGTCTCGCGAGAATAAGAGTCTCGTGAGAATCCGAAGTCGGCCGAGTGACGTTCGGCCTCGAGATGGAATCCGAGTCAGGCGGAAACACCCGAACTTGCGTTTGAGTGGACTTGGATTCCACCTGTTCGGAGCAATTCGGATTCCTCAGAATCCGAACCGCTCATCTATAACAAAAATATTAAATTTATTTTCTTACCTAGGTGGGTTGGCCCGATTACCTGATATTGGATGATTGTATACTGTAGCTGTGTATGCTGTACCATTGGGGGAACATTAGCCGATAAACTGCTTTTAACCCTCCTGCAATGGTCGGGAGGTCGCATCTTATGTTCTGTTTGATATTTGTCCACCCTATGGTAGCTGACAGGGGTTCGTGCTTGCGACACACCGCTCAGCTGATCAAGTGATGGAAAAGGTGTGTGCCCAGCTTTAGATGTAAGTGAAATAGGAGACAGTCATGGCAGTATCAGATTTCACATCTTGTTCAAGTTGTTGACCCTACAAAATACTTCTGCAGTTTGAAAGACTGAACTAAGGACCTGATTCAGAGATGGACACAATGCCAATGATTATGCAGTTGAGTGATTGGTAATTGGTGTATGAGTATGAGCCGCACTGTGCATGCATCAAGTTTCATTTTCATTGTCGCTCGTAGTGAGGATTTATTCACAAAGTGATTGACAGGCAGGGGATATTTGTTGATGGCAACGGGGGGTAACAACTCCAATGCAGGCAAGTTGCGACCATTTTTAGGGTGTGTCTCACCCTGTGACTCTGTACGCAGTAAAAATAGTTCCAAGACCTCAGTTCCTGCTGCCATTCTGCTCGACCATAAGGTTACTCAGAAGACCAATTATCGACTTATCTGTGTCTTTGTATGCAGTCGCTTAGATATACAAAGGGCCTGTAGGCACCACATTTGTATATTTTGGTGCAGCCTCTTCGTACAAATTTGCAGCTGCGGTGGCTTTAGTGTACATCTCTGAGTCAGGCCAAGTTCTTACTTTAAGCAGAGTTCTTACTTTCTCCCAACAAATTTCAGTTCTGAACAAGTAAGGATCAACATGTCTATTTGCAATTACAGTACCTTCACTACATCTAACACTGAGAGCACAATGGAAAAACAAACACTACATAGAGCTAGAACAGCTGTTAGGAAGTAGGTCTAGGGCATGATATAAAAACACAGCAAGCAGAAATAAAACTACAAGGTGTAAAACATTAAGTAAAAAAATATATTCAGTAATAGAAATATATTAAAATACCTTATAAACCCTTTAGCCATACTGTCTTTTTCCTTGCTAGAATAACATTGAATGAATAAATAATGTGTAATACATGTTATATTGGCAAGTTGTTGGAAATAGCAGCTAATTGTTATTTGTACATGTAGGACGAAGTTATATGTATTTATTGGTAAGCTATTAAATATAGTTGGTAAGTAAACTGGTGCAAATGTATCTTGCATATACTGTATCATAACTGCATATTGGCAAAATAAGGAAGAAGATTGAAAGGATTGAAGTGTGCACAATAGAAGGCATTATTGTTATTATTACTACTTATTTAAAACGTGCCATAAATTGTCCGTAGAACTTTATAGGAAAATGACAATAAAACATGCTGATAATATAATATATTTAAACAGGCAATACAGGGGGGGGGGGAATCAAACAGTGAGATTTCTGACTGACAGATGTTAACAATGGGCCTGATTCAGCAAGGAACGCAGTTGCTAATATGCATGCAATCGGCTAACTGTTGCGTACTGCTCATGCGTATGCTTCACAGTGCGCGTGTGCGAACCAGCCACTACGATCGGGACTGCAATCTCAGTGACTACGCAGTCCCATTGCAGTGTGATTGACAAGAAGTGCCGTTTGTGGGTGATGATTAGGTGGTGGTCGGCCGTACACAGGCGTGTCAGTGCGTTTCAATGCACTTTGAGTCCTTTAGGAGAAAAGCGCTATATAAATAAAATTATTATTATTATTAATGTCTTTACAGGGGCGTGCATAAATTATCCATTGAGATATCCTACGCAGCCTCAGGCCTGATAGTGTGTGTGGTTGTTAGCAATTTCTGAGTAAGGACAGACCTTGTGCAAGTGTGCGTGAGGCTGCGATGGTACTCATTTGTATCAATGTTTTTGCAGTCTTGCTAAGGATTGCGGATGTACAGGAAAGGATCAGAGCTGCTAACTGAGTGGGAGACATGGATAGGGCAGGATGAGAACCTAAAAGGGGGAAAAGGGCCCCACCAGTGAGGGTGTACAGTCAATGACAGTGGGGGTAAACATTATGACATTTTCTGTACTTTTGGGAAGAGCAGGCGGGAGAAAGAGGCTGGGTGCCAGGTATGACCTATGGACAGGGACCTTAGAAGCATTACCATCCCTCATCCTTGCAGCCCAGGATCTCCAAATTATAATTTCACCATTCCTTTTAAGAAAGGCATCCAATCTATTACTAAATTCTGTTAATTCATTTTCCATGCTAACCTCATGTGGCAATAAATTCCACTGCATAATAATAGAAGGTATCCAGTCAGATTGTTGACATTCAGAATGTCGACAGGTTATGAATGTTGACAGTCAAAATGTCGACGTAGACATAAAGTCGACAAAATAATTGTCGACATTCACAAATGATAACATGTTCATAATGTTGACATTTCATATGTCACTGACAGAATGTCAACAGTACATATTTGTGTTATTCTTAGGGTTAGGGTTAGTGGTTATGTTTAGGTTTATGCTAAAAATGCAAAAAACGTTTGTCGACATTCTGGTGTCAACATGTCTAATGAACATGTTTAAATTTAAAACATGAAGACATTTGTGAATGTCAACATTTTGTCCATGTCGATATTCTGACTGTGGACATTCAAAACCTATCGACATTCTGAATGTCGATATTCTGAATGTCGACTTTTCATACCACACCCAAATAGAGAAGCACATGTTTATGCTGATGATAAATCTATCCTTCTTCCATTTTTCTATTCACAGTCAAAGGCCCCTTTGTTATGGCAAGTGACTTTTTCCCAGGTCCTATGGACTTTCTAACAGCGGTTGCGCCTGGTGAGCTACAGCAACCTTCAGTCTTCTGTCTCAGTTCACTATACTTTCACTTTTGAGTTTGCTCACTTCAGCTTACTGGTGGCAGGCAACTCTCTGGTAGTTAGTAATACAACTGACAAATTATTATACATCACTGCCTTGATCCAGCAGCTTTGTCTCTTCTGATAGCCTATGCCTATGAATTTTCCTGACGATATGCCTAGCTCTATGCAGGGGATGCCGAGAGGGGTGGTGGTTACTATTACCTAGGCCCGGGCTTGTTGGAGGGGCCCAACCTTGGCCTGGGTCAGCTGTTAAAGGGGATATTGTCCCCCTTTGCAGCACCGCAGAGGGGAACAAATTGCCAGCACCCTCTGTGCCATGCATCCCCGGATTTGGCCACGCCCCCACTCTCAGTTGCCCAGGGCCTATGACTCTCGCTTTTACCATGGGCTCTTCCAATGGCTACTACAATGGTTACTACATATCATCTCGACTCCTTGACTGCAAATAGCTACAGATTGCTATTATGGTTACCTTTCTACTCTGTTCCTTGCAACTGGAATCCTCACTACTGCTATTCAAGTATGAAATTCCCTTGCATCTCAGAAATTGCCAGACCTTACATTCTTGTCCTCTTTATTGCCATTTGGTATGAGATATTTGTTATATTCACACATAGTAACTAGGTCCAGGTCTGTATAATGTGTCACATGGACCTTGGGCTATTAAGAGAAGCGAAGGGGCTATGACCTGTGCTGTGTAGGCGCGTCCAATACAATTTGGGCTTGTACACCCCTACACTATCAGCCTTAATGTCTCACGAAATGTATAAAAGTAGCAAATGCATAATTTCACAAGGAAAAAACAAATACATATAAATAGACTGGAGAGATTGTGCGGGCACCAGTGCTGGGAAGGGAACCTTTAGGTCGTGAGCAGGGAGGGAGTTTAATGAGATGTGGATGAGGTGGGATGAGGAGACAAGGAGAGAAGGGTTGGAGGAGAGATTAGCGGTGGGGTAGTAGGATCATGGTGGGGTACAAGAGAATGAAAGTGGAGTAATGGGAGAGGAGAGGGAAGAAGGAAGACAGAGGGGGGGAGATAAGGGAAGGAGGAGTTGGAGGAGACAAGGGGAATGGATAAAGGTGGAAGAAGGGGGCAGATCAGATGATTAGGTAGACACTGAGTGAAGGGAGGAGTGGAAGAAAACATGGTCATGGTGTGGCTGAGGTGAATAGGGGAGGAGTACTGGAAGAAGGAATAAATTATGAATGTGAGTGAAAGTGCAGGAGATTTGCAGAAAAGTAAGTGAAAGTACAGTGGAGGAAAAGTTTATTATTGAGTGGAGTAGAAGTAGAGATTTAATGAAATAATTATTTTAAGTAGACTGTGTTAAAAGATAGATGACATGAGGCTAGGCAAAGAACTAAGGTAGAAAGACATTACTAACATTGGCACTAAAAACAGTTTTCTTTGAGGTATTTGTGACACCAGAGACCTAGCACAAATATTAGTAAGTGAAGTGTTTAGTACTTACAGTGAGCAAACAGAGTCCAGTGATGAATGTCCTGGTTATGCAGACAGCAGGTGCTGATTATACTGTACTTTGTCCAAATGTTGTTTTGATTTTTGGTGGGTTTGGAGTTGGAGTATCCTCCTTCTGTTTGACTTCGGTTTAACGCCAGTATAATGCCAGAATTATGTTTGAAATACATATTTGAATTTTGAACTTATATATTTAGCACTACAGCCAGACCTTTAGCCTAATAGTAGTTCTTAAATAATGAAACCTGGCATGTGTGTGCAATAATGACAAACAACCACCAATCCCCTCCCACTTGAATGGCTAGCAACAAATTAAATTAGACAAACAAGCAAAAAATACCACAAAGCTAACAACTGGATCTATACATCTATAAACTAAAGAAAATACATCTGCTTTAGATATTTGGCATCAATGCCTGGTTTTGAATTACCTAATAATCAGTAGACTATTGCAAACATCAAAATAAACTTGCAGCTGTGCCTGGTTTTGAATTACCTAATAATAAATAGACTATTGCAAACATCAGAATAAACTTGCAGCAGTGCCTGGTTTTGAATTACTTGCAGGTGAAAGAAGAAAGGTGGGGTCAATTCACAATAAATACATTTGAGGTTCTTGCTATATACCTCTTCCAACCAGTACACCTGCGAGTAGCTGTGTTTTACCGACCCCTGGCCCTCCCTCCAAATTCCTTGACAACTTTGCTTTGTGGCTCCCTCACTTTCTCTCCTCAGACCTTCCCTCCATTATCCTAGGTGACTTCAATATTCCAATTTATATTCCCACAGAATCCTCTGCCTCCAAACTCCTTACCCTCACATCTTCATTTGCTCTCTCTCCCAATGGACCTCCTCACCCTCCCATGAGAGAGGGCATTCGCTTGATCTGGTCTTCACTCACTGTTGTGATATTTATGATTACGCCAAATCCCCATTCCCCCTCTCTGACCATCACCTCCTCTCTTTTAACTTATCTGCTCTTGACTCTGTTGCTCCGGCGATCACTACTCACCCTCGCAGATCCACACCTCAACCCTGGCATTCCAAATGCACCAGATACCTGAAAAAGTGTTCACAAACCACCAAGCGACAGTGGAGAAGATCATTCTACAGTGCTGCCCTTTCTCTCTCTAAACAGTCATATTTCAAGAACCTGATCTCCTCCCAGTCCACAAATCCCCAGCATCTCTTTACCACCTTCAACTCCTTCCTCTGCCTATCCCCTCTTCGCCTCCCTTCCTCACTCTCTGCTCTTGACTTTGCTACCTACTTTACAGCTAAAATTGACTCCGTAAGTCAGGACATTATATGCCACCAGTCCTCCAGCACGCCACCTCCTCCTTTCCAGGATCACCCCTCCCAATCCATTTTACCTACTCTGACATCCTTCTCCCCTGTATCTGGAGAGGAAGTCATGGCTCTAATCCGGTTCTCCCTCCCCCCTTGACCCTATCCCTTTATGTTCCCACTGCTACCTCTCTCCTTGAGCCTGTTCCCATCTTGCCCACCTCCTTAATCTCTCCCTCTCTTCTGGCACTGTCCCTTCTACATTCAAACAAGCCCTTGTCTCCCCATTCTTAAAAAAAACCTACCCTTGATCCTAACATTCTCGCCAATTACCGACCCATCTCTCTCCTCCCTTTTGCCTCCAAGCTTCTTGAGCGTATTATTTCGAACCGCCTTACCACCTTTCTTTCCTCCCACTCCCTCCTTGACCCATTTCAGTCTGGCTTCCGTTCTCTCCACTGAAACTGCCCTCACAAAAGTCAGCAATGACCTCCTTGCTGCCAAATCCAAGGGCCACTATACCCTGCTCATTCTCCTTGACCTCTCTGCTGCTTTTTACACTGCGCACCCCACTCCCCTGCTGCAAATCCTTCACTTCATTTTTCTAAAGTAAACAAACCTAATTTTATAATCTCTTCTCTGCCTGCCTAGCTAGTGATATACAGTAATTATACACTATGTTTACATCTACCTTTTTATATATCCTATTATTGCATTTGCCTTTACATCTGACACTGAGGTGCATATCCAATTACACATGAGTTTTACCACACGAGGAAAGCTCTGGGTTTAACGGCCGGAGCTATTCAATTATTTAGCCTTTTACTCGCATTGTAAAACCGCATATAATGTGGAATCTAACCAGTTTCCCCGCATGTTAATTCTAGAAGTGCATTTTACGTGAACTTTTCCTAACAGCTCCTTTGGCTGAAAGGAAAATTGCAACCTCTGGCAATAAAGGCGGGAGGCATCGGCCGCTAATTGAATTGGTCATCTCCAACAATAAACCATGGGGTAAACCCCGTTTCTAATTGTATATGTGTTTCTATGTGTTGCTACTTAGCTTTGTCAGTTCCTAACAAGCAAATGTTTTTTTGTTTCCATAACCAACGCAACCTAAGTAATACTTGCTGGTTTTTTCTTCTTTGTGAATAAGGATGGAAACAAAAACATACTTCTAAAACTGAACTTTGTCTTTTCTACAAATAAATTTTCTAATTCATCTTTCTTGTTGTTTATGTACTTGATTCAAGTTTTTGGATTAGTTATTGTTTAGCTTCCATTGTTGCTAAATGGATTTTCTTTTAAAATATTTTGACATGAAGCTTTCGTAGGCGGGTGTGACGGGGACGTGCTGGTGTCATGGACTGCATCAGAAGACACTGTTCCACTGGCACCGACAGCCATGTATCGTCGGATATTCTGAGCAAACATAGGGTTGCTATAATGTCTAATGGCGCTGCTGATGTCCACTTGAGGCTGTGACTATTTGTGCATTGCAGCGGATTACAGCAGGCGAGCGTCTCAGTAGACAGCCCTTCGGCTGCGGCATTAGCATATATGTGCAGTAGTGGCTGCAACAAAAGCACTGTCCACCTCTGCATCAGGCTCACAAAATTCCACTGGGACATGTACTGATGTGAATGACTGAAATATTCTTTGTAAAGCGCTGCATAATATGTGTGCGCTATATATATAACTGTTAGTAGTAATAATAATAATTACATTGAGAATGATTGATATGAAAAAGCAATGAAGATGTCTACTTGGCCTTCTTGAAGATGTCTTCTTTACCTTGTCTAGTCGCATATTTCAGTGCAGACTATACTTGCCTACCATCCCAGCATCCCGTGCACTTCCTATTGATATGAATAAGATGTGGTGGAAGTCGGGGGGGAGGTGTTAAGGATCAAAATGTCATAGAATCTTATGAAGGCCCCACCCCCTCTTTCTAATCCTGCAATTGGCTGTATTATGCCTTGCAGGGCGGGGCTTAGTGACACTAAACACACAGCCCTGCCTCCACAGTGCTCACATGCATCTCCCCTTCTGAAACTAAAATGTTAGCAGGCATGGTACAGACTTAGCATATGCATTTGTATTATTAAATGTAGCAGTATACTTGCATGCGAAATGTTGCCTATAACACAGTAACAGTATTTACAACACATCCTGCAAATGCATTCTACAGTATACATACTTTTACTCTCATTCCTTATCTAGTACTGAAGTGTAAGTGCTGACTTTCAGTTGTTAATTCTTTCCAGGGATTTAAACTGTGTATTTTGTAGTAATGGTGCCAGTTTATGTTTTCACTGTATCTTATGTATTACGTCACACAATGAAACCTGCATTAAAGTACATCTGGTATAAATTTCTGAACAGTAAATTCAGCACTAAGGGTCAAATACTCTCAAAATGACTGACTTAAAAGGAATGTAAACAATGAACTGCACATTACTGTTTAGACATGTTGCTTAATTTCCTTTTATACCTTGCTCATGAACATGAACTAAATATGTGGTATAAAAACATTTTTGCATAAAACAGAATAAATTTAATAATAAACTAATGTTATAAAACAATCTTAAAAATAAATTTTGAACGAAAATGAAAACTATATACTTAGGTAAGGAGAGTACAAATTGTTAAATAAAATTCTTACTCATGTAAGAATGACAAATTCATACATAAGAAATACATACAAAATATTCTAATGTCAAAGATCACGCTATTAATTCAGATTTCTGCCAATTTCCCATTCTGTTTCCCCACCAGTTATTACTTAAGTCCATTACAGGCCAGTGAAATTAAATTATGAAAACGCAATAAGGTACCATGCTTCCATAAATCTGAATTACCAAGCCCCAAGGAAACAAGAACTAAATAAGTTGCACAGTATTGCAGTAGAGGCTGACTAGTACAGTTTGCATTTGCTTAATTACCAGATCAGCTTTTCTTGCTCAGAATATCATTCAGAAGTTGTACTCCGAGCAGGTCCATGCTTCTAGGATTGACCATGCCACATCCTGGGTGATAGCTTTAAAGCCATGAAAGTTGGTTAATATAAGCACCGGGGGAATTTCCAAGTTCATTACTTTATCATAAATATAATTTAAATCAATAATGTCTAATATACAATACATAATCATTATCAATTGGACATAAAGGAAATTCAACATGAGGATTATTTAAAATGTCCACTTATGTAACACAAATGATCCATCTTGGCCTGAGAATATAAAGAACATAATAGATCAGTGTGGATGTATAAAAAGCATATTTCACGCCAATATCTTTTTGTTGTTTCTATTGCTTTGATTGACTACACACTGGTTTTATGCATTGCATACCAGCTTTATAAATGTACATCACTGTGTGGGGCAGAAATACAAATGCAACAGGAGATTATTTTACACAGCAATGAAATATGTCATTGTGTTTTAAGGGACAAATGCGAACAAATCTTTCATACATGTGTGAGCAGTGTGGGAACAATTTTAGGAGACTCTAGGAGTCTCTCCTTCATCTATACATACTTGTTTCCTTTTTTATATAAGAAACAGTGAGCTGCTTCATACCAATATTTAGTGGTAGAAATCCAATGACTCTCTGGATTTTGAGAAGATACAACTTATAGCAAGCTGTACCAGAGACTACACTGCAAGTTACAACTCAACAGGAGTTTGGAAGTTAAATATAACACAAAAAAAGGCAAGAAGTAGAAGATAGAAGACAAGAATGCAAAGAAATGTGGCCTAAATGACTTTGCCTGTGGAATGATTGTTCCAGATAGTGAGGTGTGAGCACCTCAGAAATGGCGGTTTTCCTGGGGTTATTGCACACAAGAGTCCCTGGAGAGTATAGTGAATGGTGCACATGGCAAAAAGCATCCAGTGAGCATCCAGTGGGTGAAAAGACCTTGTAAATGAGAGAGGCCAGACTGGTTCAAACTGATAAGAAGGTAACAGTAACTCAAATGACATGCATTAAAACAGTGGCATGCAGAAGAACGAACCTTATTTCAGGCATTGAAGTCGATAGGCTATAGCAAAAACGGGTCATGCTAGGTTCCACACTTTTCAGTTAAGAACAGAGACCTAATGCTACAGTGGGCACAGGATTCCTGAAACTGAAAAGTCAAAGATTGTAAAAATGTTGCCTGGTCTGACGAGTCGCAATATCTTCTGTGATATGCAGATGGTAGGGTCAGAATCTGACGTAAACAGCATGAATGCATGGGTCTTTCCTGCCTTGTGTCAACTGGTGGTGTTGAAATAATGGAATGATGTAACGTTTTCTTAACACACATATAGACCCATAGTACCAACTGAGTATTGTTTAAATTAAACTGCCTACCTGATTATTGTTGCTGATGTGCATCTATTTACTGTATGGCAATAGTCTACCTATCTTCTTATGGGCATGTCCAGTAGAATAATGCATCATGTTACAGAGACCACATCATCTTAAGCTGGTTCCCAGAACATGATGATAGTTCAGTATAGTCCATTGGCCTCCACAGTCACCTGAGCTCAATTCATTAAAGCACCTTTATGATGTGGTGGAATGAAAGGCTTGAATCATGTGCAGCCAACAATTCTGCAACAACTGCTGATGCTATTATATCACCATGGATCAGAATCTTTAAGGAAAATTTCCAGCACCTTGATCAATCCATGGAATGAAGAATTCAGGCTGGTCTGGGGGCAAGGTGGTACCTTAGTAAGATGTACCTAATAAGGTGGCCACTGAGTGTATAAAGTATGTATATTACTATTATTGTTTATTTATAAAGCAACACTGGGTAGTGTTATATTGAGGATAATCATCATTCACATCTGTCACTGCCCCATTGGAGCTTATAGTCTAAATTGCCTTACACACAAATGCACACACAAATACTATGGTTATTTTTTGTCAGAATGCAATTAACCAACAAGTATGTCTTTGGAAACAGAAGCATGGCTAAGACATAAAATATTAACTTAAGGACCACTGACTTCCTTTGCAATATTTCACATTTCCTAATGAAATGGGCAGATGGGATAGAGCTGACGTGAATATCGACGAATCGCGCATTCATAGCCCTGTCTCCTGTACATGATGCTGTGATTTGTGGCATTACATTACATTGTGGGTTGAAATTATGTGATTTGCTAGCCTTTCCCCCCCCCCCGCAGTGGCCACTTCCATTTTCTCCTGCAGAAAGTCTCGCAAAGTAAATATTGGGAAGTACGCTGCAAGTATATTTGGAATGGTACTACATTGGCTCTGGAAAAGACAACCATTTCTGTAGTAACCAAACGTCTGTTAACTTGCAATTATTAAAACCTTTATAAGTAGAAGTCATAGACAAGCATAATAGATAATATTTCCCTTTATGTTCTGCATGAGCTAGTCAGAAGAGCAACCTGAAAGCTCTCTCTCAGGGGAGCAGTCAGTAGCTTCCTGAGTACATTTGGCAATGCTGAGCGCTGAACAATTATTTAACTCTGGAACCAAGAAGCTCGTTTAATAATTCCTTTTACTTTTTTCTTTATCTCTATAAGAAAGCAACAAATACATTAAATGTGCGCGTCTCTAATGAGTTCTATTATTTATACAGTGTGCCAGACTGACAGTTCTGAAAAGTGGATTACATCAATTACACACATAAGTACATGATGTACGCTAGCAGCAGAAGCTGTGAAGCTGCCCCCATACTGCCTTGCTAATGATTGCTCCTTGTTATGTACAACTAAATCAAACATCAAAAGAAGCTTATTGCTCTAGCAACTCCCACCTTTCAGGACTAAATTTTATTAATAAATATACAGGTTTAATCTGATCTATAATTTAAACAATGAGGATATATCACTAATGGTCTAAAATTGAAGAATGAAGGCACATTTTCAAATGTGTGGTTGCTGTTTCATGCCACGATTACTTGATTTAATGCTTTAAAGGAAAAAACTCAGCTACAGTGGAAGCAGACATTTATAATCAAAACACCTTCAGTTAAAGCTGTGACTATTTTTCTCTGAAAGCAGTCTGTGTGTGTCCTTTATTTGGTTAGTGCATGGCAATGGGGCAACCAATATATGTCAGCTGATGGGAATCGGTATGAAATACCAACGAAGATGATGCTGGCTGTTAGTACCGTGACAGCGGCATCCCGATGGAATCCCAACAGAGGAACAGTGAGTACTCCACTGAGCATGTGCGGGATCTCGCAAGCTTCGTGATATCCCGCGTGCAGCCCCCAGAGCCGGCAGCTACCACAGCAGGGACAGGGCATCGCCAAGCTGCAACTGTCAACATCGATAGCTGCAGCTGGCGGAATGGTCAGGCGTACTGACCGTTCATACATTGCCCAGGCTATCGGCGCTGCTATCTTGTAGATAGCAGCACCAATAATGCGCTAATGAAGCTTTGGCGGTTAATACATCTACCCCAATGTCTCTTATCTAGGTAGGTGAGCCATTGGGTACTGTAGTACTGGTTCCTTTAGCTCAGTGGTTCTCAACATCAATCCTCAAGTACCACAAAAGGTCATATTTTCAGAATTTCTTTAATCGTGTACAGGTGAGTACCTTGCTTGGTTATTAATTATCCCACTTGTTTCCACAGACAGAAATAATGAAAACATGACCTGTTAGGAGTGCTTGAAGATTTAGGTTGAGAACAACTGTTATAACTCATCTTGCTAATGGCAGTGATGGCGCTGACTGTAGGTCTTTGCATAGTCACTCTATTGCCGATGCCTGTGATCTGGACTGCACCATAGCAGTGCACTTCAATGTCCAGAGCCATCTAAAGCTCCCAGCACATGTGCTGTCATGATGTTAAGAAAAGGAGGTCAGAATCAGGAATCTGGGTACCAGGCATTTTCAATAGATGCTGTCGAAGCTGAGTAATTGGCTGAGACAAGTTCAGTTTAAAATTGAATCGCGGCGACGCCATCTTGCGACTGGCCGCAAGACGCCATCTTGGAAATGAGATCGCAAGACGCCATTTTGCGAATGACCGCCCAAGCGCCATTTTAGATAAACTCACAATTAAGTACATATGGCGAGATTACTATTAGCACCATGCGATTGCATCTCTCATCATTTCTCATATACACAATAATACGCATAATAGCGCTGTTAACTAGTCGCATATTAGCGAATGCACAAGAACCCGAATGAAAACACAGTTTAGTAGCTAAATGCGCACGCATCTGTCCCCAGTTAACTAGTGTCTTCATATCAAACCCCGTACACTCACACATTACATATTCACTTACAAGGTTCCATTAGCATTAAGGTATAAGATTTAAGTTTGTTCAGTTAGTATAAATGCTGTGAAATAAAGATATTTGGTAACTAAGGTTTTATACATGCTAAATAAGCCGTGTTTGGTTTCGTACTGATGCGTACTCTTTCCACAGTATTCCGGTGTTATTGGTGGGGAGATCTCATCATGCATTCTCAACTTATGGACCGCAGAGACTTCAAGCAACAAAATGTATATTATATGAACAACTTTTAGGATGATTGCATGGGGTGGGAGGGCAGAGACCCCCAGTTGTTAGAGGCTGGGATGAGTCTATTTGAATCAGCCTGTTAAATGCTTCGTAACAGATGGATCCCCCTTGGGAACCAATAGCATCAGCAACAAACTTCTCTATTGTTTTGTCTATCCCTGGGGGGTATAAATATGTGTGCTCTAACACTGGGTCTTTAGTCTTCATGCTGAATGCTGATAGACGAGGGGTTTCTTGCTGATGCCTAACACCTGGTACCGGAAGCACTGCGTATGTATACTGTACTTGGGTCTGCATAATTCCTTTGCGCCTAAATTGTGTCTGGATCAATTGCGTGTAACTGACTGTACTTTTACTTGAATAATACTTGTGCTTTGGAACCACAGATTCCAGGTCTTAAGTCTTTATTTACTGTATGGCTGCGTACGCAAATTAGCGTCATCCTTAGAAGGTATAGGCAGGATATTAGAAGGTATAGGCAGGATATTAGAAGGTATAGGAAGGTGTGTATAGAGGTTCTGATCCAGTATCGTTAGTTGGGGGCTCGTAGTGAAGTCACTTACCTGCTCACATGGTACATACGGCTATCGATATTTCAGCAAAGGGTGGAGTGGCCACATGCATGGTTTTCCTGCAACCGCTTTGTGCTGAAAGATCACTATCCGTCTCCGTGTGAATCAAGGAAGCTGACTAGAATCTAGGGACAAGAGAGGAAAAAGTTTGTATTCCTCTGTTGATAGAACCTTACATTTAAAGGGGTGCCGCAGTACTGAGTACACGGCTAAGTCGCAGGTTTGCGCACAGCAAAGATGCACTTTTGTGTACGCAGGTTGTCATACGGTTGTGTGTTAGTCGCATTATTGTGTATGCGACTGGTCACACAATAGCGTATACGTACTTCCGGTTGTGCTGCCACGTGTTTTAGATAAAGTCGTTGAGGTTTACATTCTTTCAATTATTATCAATATCTGGGTTAACGTGTATTTTTTTGTGCAGGAAAAAGTGTGTATTAGTGAGTGTTTTGTTGGTAGGGGTAACTCGGTAAGCAGCTTTACCGTTCTATACACAGTAGCAGGTGTACATGTTGTCTTTGTTGTAGAGAGGTGCGTGGAAGTGGCCGACATATAAACTTCCATAGGTGTGGAAGTTGCCTTACTAAATCTTATCCGGGTGTGGAAGTTGCCTTTTTCAAATCTTATCCAGGTGTGTGGGCGCCGCCGACTTAAATCATCCACAGGTAAGTGAATGTATCTTGATTGTCTTTCACCAGTTTAAATCTTCATTGAAAAGCATAGGATTTTGTCTCAGAATGGGAGCCGCGCAAACAGTGGAGATGTTAGACAATGATGTGCTGCTAATGGAGGCGCCGATCGGATCGGCTCGTCGTATTATGCATATTAAGTACAGTACTTATGCAATAAGGTATTGTGATGTATGGTTTAAAATGACGATGAAGAGTGTTAGACCGTTTCCCAGAATTGGTAGTTTTGATAAAAATGTATTAGATAATGTCCGGGATCACATCAGTCTGATGCGCTCCCGAGAGAAAAAGGTTAAATATTATGAATATTTAAAACTGTGGCAGCATGAAGGGGATGCATGGCTTAAAAATGTGCAAACGATGCAAACTAGCGTCGCGAGCACATTGCCAGAGAATACATCCGCGACGCTAAATTGCAGTACGGGCGAGCCACAAAATGGTGTGCACGTGTGGCAAGGTAGCGTTGTGGAGAGTATTGCCAGCAGTTCACGCTCACCTCCCCCACCTTATGTGGATGGAGGTGCAAGTACAGTTACCAAAAATACTCATAAAAATGAAACAAGCAATTTGTACCCTCTCTTAAGCAACCATAAAGAAAATGTTTATGATGTGGATGATGAGCCTATTGTAATGTCTGCATTTCCCATGCTGTGCAGATGATAGATGCTGCATCACCACAATCACGAGTGGTGCCGCCATCTCCATCGGTAACAGCAAGGGAAGTGTTAACGCCCTCTGCACCCGTAGAGGAAGTTGTTCATACCATACGTAGCAGCAGCAGACTAAACCCCCAGCCAGGTAACCAGGTCAAAGGTAGCAGCGCTACCGGTCTGCATCCCATTCGGACAATAACCATTCCAAATGGAAATGCAGATGCGAACGGTATAGTGCCCACGAGGGAAGTAGTAATGCATTGTCCTTGGACAAGAGCAGAGCTAAATTCCATCATAAATGATTTCCCCGATCCCAAAAAGGAACTAGCCAAATGTCAAAGATTTTTGAGAAATTTGGGTAGTTCACATGAGCCCACTAATAAAGATTGGCGTGTGGTGTTAAGGGCCTGTCTACCACGCAATACCGACGTGACAAAATTTATCACGGATTGTGTATTGGATGGTGATGTTCCCTTAACAGACCAAGTAAACCAAGGTAACATTTCCCGCATTGTAACTCAATTGGGTATATATTTTCCAGTAATAGTTAACTGGAATAACATTTTTACCATTAAGCAAAAGGAGAGTGAAACTGCAGAAGATTATTGCGATCGGGCTCTGCAGGCTATCATCGAGTACACTGGGATAGAGGATATTAAAGATAGCACTCACCACAGGGGAATGATAGTCACGGTACTCGTCTGAAAGAGAGTTTAAAAACCCAGGTTCAAACCTCACAGCCTGGCTGGCGGGGACTCACAATAGATACCCTCATAGAAACTGCCATAGAACATGATAAAAACATCTCAAAGAAGAGAGAAGCCCAGAGTGAAAAACTAATGGCTGTCAGTATACAAGCTCTGGAGGGAATGACGGTAACATCACAGCCAACCGACACACTTGCACTTGCACATACACTTACATCTGAACAAGCATGTGCCCTCACTAACCCCATGCAACAACAAACACAGCCCTATCCCACTAACCCGATACAACCACAGGTCCCATACTACTCACAAACTTCATATCCCCCACAATACCCTTACCCTCCCTATCCTTACCTATATCCACCACCTTTACCCTCTGCTCAAACTTCACAACAACACATGTCTTCACCCGATCCACGAACATGTTTTAACTGTAAACAACCAGGACACTTAAGTATAAACTGTACAGTAAAAAGAATAGGAACCCCAAATCAGGGAAGACCTGGATATCTCCATAAGGGATATGCACAGAGGCCAGCAAATGTCCAGCAGGCACCAGCTCCAATTGTGGCCGTAAATGCTTTATTGGAGAATGGTAGCCAACGCTAGGGGTCAGATCATACCTGTAGTCTACAGATAGTCAGATTAACGGGAAGTACTAGGGAAGAACCGGTCATGATGGTTGATGTTGCTGGTACTGAATATCCTTTTCTTGCAGACACAGGGGCGACCAGGTCAGTGATAAAATCTCCCGTTAATTTACAGGTGACCAACGAGACAGTACCAACCATGGGTGTAACAGATAAAGTGGAACATTATCCTTTAACAAAGTCCACTGAGGTTACTATTTCGCCGTTGCATACCAGGCATTCTTTTCTCCTGGCTGCTGCGGCTCCTACTAACCTTCTGGGTAGAGACTTGTTATGTAAGATGGGATGTGTTATATATTGCACCCCTGATGGTGTATTTTTAGACATCCTAAAGAGAGTTGCACATGAGGTGCAGGATATGTTGGACACTCCCCAAAGGATAATGTATCACTCTACAAGTTTAAATGAAAATCCATCTCAGATAAATTAAATGTTGTCCCTAATTCCAGATTTCCTTTGGACTAAAGATGGACAGGACACTGGATTAATGGCAAACGTAAGCCCCGTAATGGTAAATTTAAAAAGCGGTAGGCAAGCTCCAAAAATTCCCCAGTATCCACTTTCCAGTGAAGAAGAGTGGTGGGAGGGGCTATAGGGTAGTACAAGACCTTAGAGGTGTTAACAAGGTAGTAGAGAGCCAATTCCCTGTAGTGCCAAATCCAGCTGTCATTCTGATGCAGATCCCACCAAATGCAACCCATTTCACTGTCATTGACCTCTGTTCTGCTTTCTTCTCTGTGCCTCTCCATCCTGACTGTCAATATCTATTTGCATTTACATGCAGAGGTTTACAATACACATGGACACGGTTACCCCAAGGTTTCATAGACAGCCCCAGTATCTTCTCCGAGGCATTGCATGACTGTTTACAATCTTTTCAACCTGCCAATGGATCTGTTCTAATCCAATATGTGGACGATTTATTGCTATGTTCTGACTCGTTTATGTCATGTTTGAATGATACTAAACTTTTGTTACTTCATCTCTCGCATACAGGACACAAGGTGGCTAAGGACAAACTACAGCCGTGCCAATCCAGAGTAAAATATTTGGGACACTGCCTAACCCAGGGTTTACGACATCTCACAACGGATAGAATCCAGGCCATACAAAACATGACACTGCCGCAGAATCAACAGAAAATTTGTACCTTCTTGGGAATGTGTGGATACTGTAGAATGTGGATCCCAGGTTTTTCTATTTTGGCCTTGCCTTTACAGGAATTAGTCTCTTCCTCAAAGCCCGATCGTGTCATACACACAGAGGAATCAGAGCAGGCTTTCCTTAATCTTAAGGATAGTCTGACAAGAGCTCCTGCATTGGGGATACCTGATTATGAAAAACCTTTTGATTTGTATTGTACGGAAGCCGATGGTTGTGCTGCAGGTGTCCTTACACAAAAACATGGTGATGCCAGTAGGCCCGTAGCATACTACAGTGCCCAATTGGACACTGTGGCAAGATCACTCCCCACCTGTTTGAGAAGTGTAGCAGCTACCGCTCTATTGGTGAGTAAAAGTGAGGACGTAGTATTGGGTCATGATATGATTGTCTACACTCCCCATGCTGTATCTGCTTTGTTGAACTCAGCTCAAACCAGACACGTCTCCTTGGCTAGGTTCACCAAATGGGAACTAGCACTAATCGCTCCTGCAAATATTACTGTTAAACGTTTCAGTACGCTGAATCCAGCAACATATCTACCATATGTACAACATGATGTACAAAGGGTGGAAGGAGAGGAGTTGCTGGTGGGAGGTGAGTACAGCAGACATAGTGATACGCACGATTGTATGACATACCTTAATCAGACCTTTACTGCTAGACCTGACATACATGACACACCTTTAGAGAATGTGGATGTGACTTTTTATATGGATGGGAGTTGTCATAGACAAACAGACACAGGTGAATTATGTACAGGTTATGCTGTTGTAAATTACACAGACATCATAGAAGCTAAACCTCTTGGTCCTCCTCACTCAGCCCAGGTGGCAGAGTTAGTAGCACTAACTAGAGCGTGTGAACTGGCAGCAGGCAAATCTGCTAACATTTACCATGACTCGAGGTACGCGTTCGGGGTGGTGCACGATTTTGGGGCTCTATGGCGTCTGAGAAATTTTATGACAGCAGCAGGCACACCAGTTGCACATTCCCGACACATAAAACATCTTTTAGTAGCAATCCAACTGCCCAAAGCGGTGGCAGTAATTAAATGCAAAGCCCATACATGTGAGGATGTCCCGGTGTCACTGGGCAACAACAGAGCCGATGAAGCTGCAAAATGGGCAGCAGGGTTAAAAATGTTTTCTCCAACTGAAACAATTATGTCATTTCAAACAATTGTTATGTTGAAATTAATTGAGATGCAAAATTTGTGTTCAACCCAGGAAAAATCCATCTGGAAGTCCAAGGGATGTGGGCAAGTGTCCTCTGGGCTCTGGAGGGACAGACAAGGTAAGCCAGTGGCCCCCAAGGCATATTACCCCAGCCTAGCTGAGGCAGCACACGGTCTGACTCATCTGGGTAAACAAGGTATGTGCAAGTTGGTGAGGGCATACTGGTGCGCACCAGGTTTTTCTTCACAAGCAGAAAAGATAGCAATGTCCTGTCTGACCTGCTTGAGGAAGAACATAGGGAAAGCGATCCCTACTGAACCGTCCCACATTCCACCGACTGATGGACCTTTCCAGGTGATACAAATTGATTTCATCCAATTACCACCCTGCAGGAACCTTAAGTATGTATTAGTGTGCACAGACGTATTTTCTAACTGGGTTGAGGCCTACCCAGCGGCCACTAATACTGCTGCGTTTACTGCCAAGAAAATAGTTCAGGAATTTGTATGCAGGTACGGTATCCCTAAAATCATCGAGAGTGATAGGGGTACTCATTTCACAGGTGATTGTTTTCAAAATATGTGTAAGCTGATGGTTATTAATAGCCGACTTCATACCACCTACCGACCGCAAGCCAGTGCCAAGGTAGAAAGGATGAATGGGACTATTAAAAATAAGTTAAGTAAAATTATGGCAGATACGGGACTAGGATGGCCAGAAGCGTTACCTTTGGTCCTACATAGCATAAGGACCACTACTAGACCTCTGAATCTGTCCCCATTTGAAATATTGTTTGGTAGACAACCTCATTTGATTGTAAGTCCACAGGAAGACCTGAAGGGTAACAACAAGGTAACTGTAAAGTATCTTATATCAATGAGTAAGCAGTTAAAGCAACAGCAGCAGAAACTGAAATTGTTGTCTAATGATATGCCTGAAACTTACTGTCATGATGTTGAACCAGGAGAATATGTAATGATCAGAAATTTCTTGCGTTCAGGTTGTTTGACTGATCGGTGGGAAGGTCCGTACCAGGTGCTGCTGACCAGTACTACATCTTTGAAGGTGGCCGAGAGAGATACCTGGGTCCATTCCACTCACTGCAAAAAGGTCAATCAACCAGTGGAGAAACAAGTCGGAGACAAGGCTAATAGTGTGGACCTGTCGCTCGCGAGCTTGTTCTGGGAGGATTGAACAGGTTGTAGTGAGATACCTGAACTCATAGAAATCTGCAGGTCTTATTGTGACAATGGATGGGCCTGCTGTGTTCATTTTCATATTCTCTTTTAGAGTGTTCACCATCTTGGTCGGTTCGGGAGTATCCGGTTTCTGTGATGGGAGACCGATCGAGGAAATGGGAGCTGATGGCAGTGCCGATGGAGTGGAGTCAGGAGGAGTGCAATGCCAAATCGGGGAGTGTCTGACCAATCTTAGTACTGTTATTGTTAAGAGAGTTATCATTCTGGATACTCGGGGAAGGTGTGGAGGTTTATCGTCTGCAGATTCCTGTATTTGTGAGCTTTGTGGGTCCCTAGTTGATGAGAACTGTATCCAACGGTACCAACCTAAATATAGCCCATACTGGGGTGGGTATCCTTTAGAGGATTATCATAGTATGGTAGGCCATACTGAACCAGACCCTAGAACTAGCCCTTGATGAAGTAGCTCCAGCTACCCATCACATTCCGCATAGACTTAGACATCAACCGTGGCATTCCAAATTCACAAGACACCTACAAAAACTCTCACGTAAAGTAGAACGTCAGTGGCGAAAGTCTCATACTCCAAGTGACTTCCTCACGTATAAGACGATCTACCACTCTTATCGTAATGCACTGGATAATGCCAAACAGATATATTTCCAATCTGTTATCTCTGCCCAAGCCTCTAACCCCAAGCGACTTTTTAATACATTTAAATCACTTCTTAACCCTCCATCACCCAACCCACCTGCTACTATCAGTGCACAAGATCTTGCTTCCTATTTCAAAAACAAGATTGATAATATCCGAAATTAAATGGTATGCACTTCCTCAGCCAGGGTCTTGTTCAATTCCCTACCTGAACCCAATGGCACGTTCTCATCATTTGACCCCACTAATGAAGATGAAGTAGCTACACTCTTCTCATCCTCCTACTCTACTACCTCTCCTCTTGATCCTATACCCTCACAAATCAGTAAAGCTCTGTCTCCTGTGCTCATTCCACACTTAACTAAAATCTGTAATCTCTCTTTTTCTACTGGTATCTTTCCATCACTGTTCAAGCATGCAGTGATCACTCCCATTTTGAAAAATCAAAATTCTGACCCTAACTCTCTCTCAAATTACCGTCCTATCTCCCAGCTACCTTGCCCCTCCAAGCTACTGGAGAGACTTGCCTACACTCGCCTCACACACTTTCTTAACACCCACAACTTATTGGATCCACTTCAGTCAGGCTTTCGTTCCCAACACTCCACTGAGACAGCACTGGCTAAGGTAGTAAATGATCTGGTCACTGCCAAGGCTAAAGGCCATTATTCACTTCTAATTTTTCTAGATCTCTCAGCTGCCTTTGACACTGTTGACCACTCTCTTCTCATACAAACACTACAATCCATAGGTCTTCAAGACACAGCCCTTTCTTGGTTCTCATCTTACCTATCTAATCGCTCTTTCACTGTTCGCTTTTCTGATTCTACCTCCACTTCGCTACCTCTATCAGTTGGAGTACCACAAGGTTCAGTATTAGGTCCTCTGCTTTTCTCAATATATACCACCTCTCTTGGCAAACTAATCAGCTCTTTTGGTTTTCAGTATCATCTGTACGCGGACGATACTCAAATTTACCTATCCTCCCCAGATTTGTCACCATCTGTGCTGGTCCGTGTCACTGAATGTCTCTCTGCCATTTCATCTTGGATGTCATCTCGCCACCTCAAACTTAATATATCCAAAACAGAATTAATTATATTTCCACCAGCCAATAGCAGTTACCAACCTGATATCTCTATTACTGTTGACAACTCGACAATCTACCCCACCCCACAAGCTCGCTGCCTAGGTGTGATCCTTGACTCTGAACTGTCTTTTGTTCCCCACATTCAATCTGTCTCTAAATCCTGTTACATACATCTAAGAAACATAGCCAAAATTCGATCATATCTTACGCAAGACACTGCAAAAACTCTTATACACGCACTCATAATTTCCCGCATTGACTATTGCAATAGTCTCCTTATTGGTCTTCCCAAAAACAGGCTCTCCCCACTACAATCCATTTTGAATGCAGCTGCGAGGTTGATCTTTCTCACCAAACGTTCAGTGTCTGCTGATCCACTCTGTCAGTCCCTCCATTGGCTGCCGGTCTTCTACCGTATTCAATTTAAAATACTTACACTCACACATAAAGCTATTAACCAAACCACACCAACATACATCTCTTCACTTATCTCAAAATATCTTCCAACCCGACATCTCCGCTCTGCACAAGATCTGCGTCTCTCATCCCCGCGCATTACTTGTTCCCATGCACGGTTACAGGACTTTTTTTGGGCTGCACCCACCCTGTGGAATGCCCCCCCATGCACAATAAGACTTTCCACTAGTTTCCAAACATTCAAGCGTTCTCTGAAAACTCACCTCTTTAGACAAGCTTATCAGATTCCAGGACCGCCCACCTAACCTTTTATAGCTCCCTATCTAACTCTCTTCTTATAGTAAACACCTATCACATCTTCTCTTTCTTCAATTGAACATCCTCCTAACCCTAGGCCAACTTTCCAGTGTGATTGGATTATACAGCCCACCAAGAATATCTGCAATTGGGCTGGACCAATTTGCAATAGCACCTCTCCTTGTGTATCAACACCTATTTTCCTATAGATTGTAAGCTTGCGAGCAGGGCCCTCTTACCCTTATGTATGTCATGTATGTATGTCTTTTACAACCCAGTATAATGTTAATCTTGATTCAAATTGTAAAGAATTTGCTGCGCTATATAAGAAACTGTTAATAAATAAATAAATAATAGGCAAAGTGTTACATCAAACTGATTGCTGGGTGTGTTCACTTGTGCCACAGGGACAACATAATGTAGGGCTGGTGCCATTTCTGCTGAATATCATGGAAATTTTAGAATTACAAAAAGGGAAAACATTGGATGGAAAATTACTCTCATCCAAACCACCTCATTTCAAACTCTATCAATTCCAAGTAGATAGATCACTTTTGTGTTTAAACATAACCAACCCCAATAAACCAGGGAGTTGGGAAGTGACGGGGAATAATCAGACGATGACCTTCTCACAAAGAGCTGATAATGAGTCCATAAACCATGATCTGTTACGCTCCATTAAGTCTGGCATTTTAGGTATCGGTATACATTGAGTTCCACCAAAGAAATTATTGGTAAGGTGCCAAATAATATAATAGGTGCTAAAATAATACAGCCAGAAACTTGCATGTACCAGATGGAAGACCCAGAAATAGGATTGTTTGCAAGGGAAATGTGCTTAATGATAATGATGCATACCAATCCTTATGTTCTCCCTGATAATGTATATTTCATATGTGGAAGAAAAGCGTATAAATGGCTCTCCCCAAGTTCCGAAGGTTTGTGTTACCTGGGAAGAGTAGTACCAGAAGTTATGACCCTCACACATGTTGAAATGCTGGGTATACATAAAAACACACCGTCACCATATCTTCACACACAATATGAACACAGAGGCAAAAGAAATATGATATCTGGTGACGTGCAAAAAGCCACTCAGTTAATCAGTGAGACAACTGGCTTTCAAGTTTTAGTCGCATTGGATCCCACCAGGATTGCTCAGGGTACATTAAATTTTAGATATATCCAGGAACTTGCTAAATTGATAGATAATATCACTGAGATGTACGATGACACATTCAGGTATACAGGGAGAGAATTACAAGCGTACAAGAAAGAACTGGTGCAACACAGGCTAGTGTTGAATTATTTAACTGCTGTTACTGGAGGGTATTGCGTAACATTTGCCACCCAGTTCGGAGTAAAATGTTGCACCTATGTCACCAATGATATCAGCGACCCCAAGGAGGTGATAGACCGAAAGATGGATGAAATTCCGCAGCTAAAATGGGAGTTTTGTAAGAACCATATCGCTTCAGTGGCTGAAGTAGGGGAAAAGATAGAAGGATGGGTTTCATGGCTAAACCCAGTAAAATGGTTCTCAGGTCTAGGGGAATGGGTCCAGGAAGTGATCGCCAGCATAGGCAAATTCTTGATCCTTATACTAATTGTCATCATAGTAATTGGGATATGCGTCCGATGTGTTCCTATTGTGTTGATGTGTGGAAAATGTAAAAATAGAGTAAAACGCAAGAACAAAACTATGATGGTGGTCAGTAATGACAATATGAATACAGAGGTAAATATAGAACTGCATTACAACCCTGAACTAGGAAATACCATCACTTGATTTATTATATTTAGACATGCATAGAATGTATTATTGAAATGTTATTTTTAGAACACCTCAGATAATGTAAAGTCTCAATTCCCCTTCAAGACTGCTTTTATAAGACTGGTGCATTCCCACACCTTTCACATGATCTTCCAAGATCCGCGGTGTGCGTATAATAGTAGTTTTATGTCCCCACCCAGAGACACATTAATGATGGATTAAGAACCAGCTTGTGCCATCCCACAATAACACTAAATAATATGTAAATGTAAGCCTAAATTAAATTCAAAGAGTAGATTGTGATAGAATGTTATTTGCTATCAAAGGGTGGACTGTCAAAGCTGAGTAATTGGCTGAGACAAGTTCAGTTTAAAATTGAATCGCGGCGACGCCATCTTGCGACTGGCCGCAAAACGCCATCTTGGAAATGAGATCGCAAGACGCCATTTTGCGAATGACCGCCCAAGCGCCATTTTAGATAAACTCACAATTAAGTACATATGTCGAGATTACTATTAGCGCCATGCGATTGCATCTCTCATCATTTCTCATATACACAATAATACGCATAATAGCACTGTTAACTAGTCGCATATTAGCGAATGCACAAGACCCCGAATGAAAACACCGTTTAGTAGCTAAATGCGCATGCATCTGTCCCCAGTTAACTAGCGTCTTCATATCAAACCCCATACACTCACACATTACATATTCACTTACAAGGTTCCATTAGCTTTAAGGTATAAGATTTAAGTTTGTTCAGTTAGTATAAATGCTGTGAAATAAAGATATTTGGTAACTAAGGTTTTATACATGCTAAATAAGCCGTTTGGTTTCGTACTGATGCGTACTCTTTCCACAGTATTCCGGTGATATCGGTGGGGAGATCGCATCATGCATTCTCAACTTATGGACCGCAGAGACTTCAAGCAACAAAATGTATATTATATGAACAACTGTTAGGATGATTGCATGGGGTGGGAGGGCAGAGACCCCCAGTTGTTAGAGGCTGGGATGAGTCTATTTGAATCAGCCTGTTAAATGCTTTGTAACAGATGGATCCCCCTTGGGAACCAATAGCATCAGCAACAAACTTCTCTATTGTTTTGTCTATCCCTGGGGGGTATAAATATGTGTGCTCTAACACTGGGTCTTTAGTCTTCTTGCTGAATGCTGACTGAGGGGTTTCTTGCTGATGCCTAACACCTGGTACCGGAAGCACTGCGTATGTATACTGCACTTGGGTCTGCATAATTCCTTTGCGCCTAAATTGTGTCTGGATCAATTGCGTGTAACTGACTGTACTTTTACTTGAATAATACTTGTGCTTTGGAACCACAGATTCCAGGTCTTAAGTCTTTATTTACTGTATGGCTGCGTACGCAAATTAGCGTCATCCTTAGAAGGTATAGGCAGGATATTAGAAGGTATAGGCAGGATATTAGAAGGTATAGGAAGGTGTGTGTATAGAGGTTCTGATCCAGTATCGTTAATGCACTGGGCACCTCTTCAGGAAGCTCTTCTAGGCATCCCACAAGCTGAAATCTTGTGCCCCCAGGACAGTGACAGTGCCTCCACCTCGGCCTTGTACACTAGGCAATCACACAATCTTTGTTAGGGCTCTGACTTTGGGTTCTGATATGTGATGCAAACTGTACTGTTTATGGATGCAACTTTGCATTTCCCAATGTGTTGGTATCTGTATATCTGTGGTGCCAGGTGTAAAGCAGAACACGTAACAGGAAAGGTATGTACGTAACAGGAAAGGTATCGTGGTGCAAGGTACAAAGCAGCAGATATTTTTCTGTACCCTTCCCCAGATTTGTGCTTCGAGACAATCCTGTCTCGGAGGTCTACAGACAATTCCTTGGACTGCATGCTTGGTTTGTGCACTGACATGCACTGTCAAGTGTGGGACCTTATATAGACAGGTGTATGCCTTTCAAAATCATGTCCAATTAACTGAATTTACCACAGGTAAACAATAAAGCTGTAGGAATGTAATGTAGGAATGTAGGAATCCTTTAGAATGTAAGCTCTCACGAGCAGGGCCCTCATCCTTCATGTGCTTCTCCTCCCCCTACTTATAGTATCATTTACTCCTAACTCCCGACAACGGCACCTAACACCTGGTTGCTCATGTCCTGCTGCTTGTGTTTTGCAGCTGAGTTTATAACCTTGTCCTTGTCCTGCATTGTTTTGTATTACTATTAACTGTTTTTCTTGTGTGCTCATTTATGTACTGTGTAAGGCGCTGCGGAACCTTTGTGGCGCCATATAAATAAAGGATAATAATAATAATAATAGGAACATCTCAAGGATGATCAGTGGAAACAGGATGCACGTGAGCTCAATTTTGAGCTTCATGGCAAAGGCCGTGAATACTTATGTACATGTGATTTCTTAGTGTATTTTTTTTAAATTAAATTTACAACAATCTCAAAAACACTTTTTACACGTTGTCATTATGGGGTATTGTGTATAGAATTTTGAGGACAAAAATGAATTTATTCCATGTTGGAATAAGGCTGCAACATAAAATGTGGAAAACTGAAGCGTTGGGAATACTTTCCGGATGCACTGTAGGTAAGACCACATGGGCAAATAATTTGATCAATTACAAATCAGGAATTTCAATTAAGTTGGTTTTTGTTAAATATTTTTTTTCCACTATGTGGGTGCAAAAATGTGTCCCAGGTACTAAAAATTGGCATGTAACGCATGTACATTTTATGCAACCTAGTTTTAGGAAAAACCTAACTTGATGTTTGTCTTTTACCCATGCTAGAGATATCGGTTTTAACCAACAAATCTCGCAAATTCCTGCCACGAGAATAACAAGGCATTAATTGGTGATCTGTCAAATGCAAAGCTTCATCTGTCGCTCTCATTGGCCAATTCCATTTCGTGATTTGGTTTATAAAGGGGGAGGCCACGGTGTACCTACTAACCCAAGGGAACTTGTGCTTAGTGGTATTATCCTCCCTATTTTTCTTGAGCAATAATTGGTCCATATCCAATGCCATAACTTTAAGCTTAGTGTCCTGCAATAATTTACGAGAGTAACCTCTTTCACTAAAGCGTTCAATTGATTTGTCAAGTTGATGGGATGCAATGTCTAGCTCATTGTTAATGTGCCTTACTCTAACCAGAAGGTTCCTGTCGGTATGTTTAGAGTAGAAGGTTCCTGTCGGTAGGTTTAGAGTATAATGATGTATTTATTTGATTTTCAGTACTTGCAAATGGTTAGAGTAAGGCGCATTAACAATGAGCTGGACATTGCATCCCGTCAACTTGATGAATTAATGGATTGTTTGGGCTAGCCCCTCCCCATGAATCAAACATCTTTTTATCTTGCACAGTAGATCAGTCCCCAACTGTCTCTAACAGTTGACAGTTGGGACTGATCTACAGTGGACAGTTGGCTGGAGCACCATTTATCATACACAGTGAAATTTATCACTCATTTTGGTGATAAAACTCGTTAGTAAATGAGGCCCTGAGTTAGCAGCTATTGTACGTACATGTGGGACATTTTATGATGAATAGTTGTACTCAATTTAATGTTATCCTTTAGATAGAGAAGGTCTGGGCTTGTTGTTCCTGACCTAGCCCCTCAAAGTGATCCATCACTGATTGCATTTAAAAAGCATTGATGTTTATGATACCCTGCTGCATGTGTTCTTAATCTGTATTACTGGTTCAAAAAATGCCAAACCTTAATAAACCCATCTAGATTGCTTCCTGAGATTACTGGTAGCTACTGAAGCACCTTTTAACCTCACTCTAGTACTTCATCATCTTGGAATTACCAGCCAAGTCCAGAAGTAAGTGTCCCCAGAGATATAGATGCCACACAAACATCATTCTATGAACTGGATTAAAACCACAAGTTTAGACATCTCATTTAATAAACTTGGCATGTAAGCGTAGGGATGTTTGCATAGATTTGACAAGAAAGATTACATGCACCAGAATACACAAATATTGGAATTTATTTTTACAGTCTACAGTACACAAACAAATGTGTTAGTTTAAATATTTGTATATACAACAATATATTCTGCTAACAGTGTAAATGACATCATATCAGTTAAAATAAACCAGTTAACACCTGAATAAAATTACAATATAGAAACATGGATGAATTAAGCACTCACCTGGCGTTCTGGGCTTTTGCGGTCACGGTCTGCTGGTTTGTCCCCTGCCGTTCTCAGAATGTGCAGAATAGTTCTCCTCCTTCTCTTCCTGTCCCCAGGCAGAGATGTAGCAGTCTGCGGGTCTGATTCAGAGATGGACACTATTACCATTGCTGCTGCAACACGCTCCCGTTTTGTAAAAAATAAACTGTTGCCGCCCCCGTCAACCAGGCTGTGGCATCATGGGCACTGTGACCAGGGTCACAGTGACATTGCAGCACATGCACACTGTAGCCATGGTGCATGTGCAGTGCCCAAAACATTGGTTATTTGTAAGCGAACGGGGATTGCGTACAGGTCTGAATCAGGCTCTGTGACTGCTTACATCACTGCCTAAATTGTGTCCCAGAACGGTGTGCGAATGGCATTCTGGAGTGCATGTGCCGGAGAGTTATGTTAAATTTAAGTGCAAAGAGGGGAGTGCAGAAGCCAGCATAAAGCATGAGATCAGTACCCCAGTCAGGGCCGAAACTAGGATATCTGTCACCCGGTGCAAAGTAGCAATTTTGCGCCCCCTCCCTTCCTGTACCTGGAGTTTGTCCTTGCTCCTCCATAAGGCAGTGCACTAGTCAAACGTCCCTGTTACAGTGACTTACATTATTCCACACACAATAATGCCCATTACACATTATGCCACACACTGTAATGCCTATTACCAAAGTGCCACTTACATATTTGCCAGACACCATTTTATGCCCCACAGTAAGGCTTCTAATTACTTTAAATAAAAATTACCTGCTCATTGTCAGGGGTTCCACGCTCGTTGCCAGGGGGTTTCACGGGAGAAGATGCAGCTTTCAGCATCTTCTCCTGGCACTTGCGCTGGCCTAACAGACACTAGAGGTCCAGTAAGGACCTCTAGCATCTGTCTCCTCCTTGGCGGCAGCCATTTTTGGATGGCCATTTTCTGACTCTCCAGCCCCCAAGCCACCGTGAGTCATCCCTTTATCACCCCCTGCATTCAGGCACCCGGTGCACATGCACCTCTAGCCCCCCCCTAGTTGCGGCCCTGCCCCAGTGATCCACTTTGCTGCACTCTGCATGGGGGGGTGGAGGGGTTAAAGAAGGGGGGGGGCATGGCCACTGGGGGTGGATGTTAGCACAAATAAGTTTTTTGGCTCTGGGGGTTGGGGATTACATAGACATAAAGTAAGTATGCACTTGGTTGGGGGGCTATTATTCAACGAGGTCCTGCAGATATGGGGATCTGGGTTAATATAATTGCGGAATTTATTGCCATAGGTGGGTGGGTTGTAATATTCCAGCAGGGACAAATGGACATGGGGCAGGGGCTGGGGCTGCAAGATACTTCTAGGCATATTTTTCCACACAAATATTTCAAGAAGTTGTTAAAAATATGTTTTACACTTAATTAAATTGAAAAAAATCAACAATTTTTGAGCTGACATCTGTAAAAACAATTGTCAGTTAAGTGGTTAATCAGGAGGAAAAAAAATCAAAAGTGATTCCAGTAAGCAAAACATATTATAAATAGAGAAATAATGATGTGTATTGTAATGAATTCCAAAGAGGATTACTGGCAATACAATTATGTAAATAATTACATAAAAACATTAATTTTTGCCACGAAATGTATTATATACAACAAAACATTAGCATTACATTTCTTGGAATCTATATAAACTGAATTGGTCATAAACTGGAACACAACCAGTGGTGGCCTACAACAGGGAAAGATTACACTACAGCTCAAGAACTATAGTTACACAGGAATCGTCATAGTAAAAGCACCGGAGTTGTTCAATACAAGCATAGTAGTGCAAGTTTGTACAGTATCTGTGGGAACATTTCTCTTCTTAAAACCAACATGAGAGATTTTATCTTTATTATTATTATAATTTATTTATATGGCGCCACAAGTGTTCCGCAGCGCCTTACAAAGTACATAAACAAATTGTAGACAAGCAACTTACAGTACAATACACTACAGGACCAGGACATGGATAATATATATTGCTACATTAGCGACCATAACACCCAGATAAGCAACAGAGCATAAGCATCCAAGTTTTAGGTACCCTAGTGGTGAGTAAGAAGTAGATGAAACTAAAGTAGGGAGAAGCACAAGAGGGTAGAGGGCCCTGCTCGTAAGAGCTTACATTTAGACCAACATAATCCTTGTGTTAATCGATTGAGGTGATCAGATTGTCTTCTTGCTTAAATGTATAAGTGTATTGTCATATGTTTGTACAAGTGTAAAAAAAAAGTAGTACAGTATTGATACAACCGGGTTGGGTATGAAGTCCTGGCTGTCGGGATGCCGCTGTTCAGAATACCAACAGCGGCATCCCGACAGCCAGAATCCCGACACCCATAGGAACGCATGGTAAGTATAATCCCTAACCTTACCCTAACCCTCCCTCCTCAATGCCTAAACCTAACCCCCCCTTCCTAGTGCCTAAATCTAACCTCCCCCTCCCCGCACCCTAAACCTAACACCCACTTCCCGCACCCTAAACCTAACCTCCCCCTAGTGCCTAAACCTAACCTCCCCCTCCCCACGCCCTAATCCTAACACTCCCTCCCCGATGCCTAACCCTAACCCTCCCCCTAATGCCTACTCTTACCCTGCAAGCTAACGCTAACCTCCCCCTAACACTCCGATCCTATGGGATGCCGATGGTCGGGATACTGGTGCCGGGATCCTGACCTGTCGGGATTTTGGCGCCGGTATTTAGACCGTCGGCATCCCGCACGCCAGGATGCCGACTACATCCCAATACAACCTTCTCCTTCGCATGGTGCAAAGGATCTGATTCAGGTGGGCATGCATATCACATCACAACTGCAATTCTGTACGCAGCATCTCTGCGAAAATATGCTAATGATTTAGTTGATATCTTGTGCATAGAGACACCCACCACCAGCATCTCACATCCTCTGCATGCGCACAGAAGATGAAACACCGGGAACATCAGTCGTACATCAAACATCTGGGCAACCCTATGCTGTCTCAGAATGTTCGTCCCACCTAAGACGCCGGGGCCTCTGCAGCTGGGTACAAATTCATAAAGGCTCACTAAGACAAGCCCAGAAAATGGTCCTGCCACGCATGTGTTTTTGTTGCCATACCCCCTTTAACCTCCCCCAAAAGATGACTACCTATCACTCACATAGGTTAACACTCTAGACCTCTAGCACCAGGACTGGCCTCAGTTCTACTAGCACCATGTGGGCCTGATACTGGGTCAGGGCGCTGGGGCCGAACTATGGGAGACAATGGAGACGCCTGCCACCGGGCTCCAGCTCTGAAGGGGCACCTCCTCCATTGCCCACAATATATTCACCCCAGTTAGGGCTGTAACTATGTACCAGGAGTGTACCGTGATGGTCGCCCAATACATTGCACATCTTCCTGGCACCAAAGAAGCCACTATACATTAGTGGAGAGCTCCGTGTCAGACCATCAGCTGCCGCCTCTGTCTATCTATAGTCTATCCCTACTCATTGGTGTAGCTGCTCCTCAGCAGCTTCTATTGTCAGTGTGATACGTCCGGCGCCCCCTCACCCACACCTCTCAGTCTCACTCCTCCATGGCATGCCTACATTCTGTGTGCAACTATTGTTGTATCTGCTTGCGAAATGCTACATTACAGTGTCAGTGTCTGTGACGGGGGTCACCAAATTATAACTTGCCTCCGGGAGTCTGGGATGAACTTACGCCACTGATTGGGAGCTATATCTATGTACGACGCAGTTGAGCGATTTTTTATTCTACTGTGCGCGCATCTAATCACACTGCACATAAGTCCAGAGCCCATGTGCACAGTGTTGCAGTTGCGGTTCAAACGCGTGGTCTCAGAAATATCTTGAAAATGTATTGGGTGCTACTGGGTGGTGACTGGGCAGTGACAGGAAGGTGGCTATGCGTACTCATGGGGATTCTCCGTCTAATGGGCATGTTATGGGATTGTCGCAGGCATTTCACTGAAGTGGCTGCAAACTCACGAGCATAATCGCTGACATAGGAGGCCATACTCTGGCGAATTATCTGAACCTAGCATTGGGTTGGTGCACGTTCCGATGGTGCGATCGATGGTTGCATCTAAAGACCAACCAAGCTGTATTTGAGCATCTAAAGATGCACATTCAGACGCTTTACACCAGGGAAGGGTTTGCAGTGGTATTTGCATAAAGTCGCACAAGCAATACTGGCAAAAGAGGCACACACGGGCGCTGCAGAGTCCGACTCAGAATCAAGAACTGTGTGAACATTGTTTAAATGCTCCCCTCCTTGTCATTGCCCCCACAGTCAGTGGTGCCCCTATATGCTATTGCCTCCACAGTCAGTAGTGACTCTATATGACATTGCCCTCACAGTGCTCCATATGCAATTGCCCCCAACAGTTCCCCTATACGCTATTGCCCCACAGTGCACCCATATACCATTGCCCACCCAGAGCACAGTGCAGCCCTAAAGTTGAAGACCTACAATATAACTGTATTGCAGCCAGGCTGCCTTTCTATGGAATCGGTATGAAATACCGCCGGCCGCATGGCGGAAGCCCGACAGCGCTGGAAATCCCGATCGTCTATAGGTAAGTACTGACTAACCTAACCTAACCCCCTAACCCTCCTTAGGGGTGCCTAACCCTTACCTCCCCCCCAAGTGCCTAACCCTAATCCCCCCTCTAAGTGCCTAACCCTAACCCCCCCTTCTCCGCTGCCTAAACCTAAGTCCCCCGGGGGAGTGCCTAACCCTAACCTCCCCCCGGGGGTGCCTAACCCTAATCACCCCTCCCCCTAGCCTAACCCTCCCGGGGGGTACCTAACCCTAAGTCCCCCCTGGATGCCCTAAACCTAACCCTCCCCCTCGCGGCAGTCCGCTCGCGGCGCCCGGCATCCCTTCGATCGGGATGCCGGGCGCTGGTCTCCCGGCATCTGGGAAATGTCAGGCGTCTACATCTAAACGCCCAGCATTCACCCTCGCCGGGATATGACAGTCGGGAAGCCGGCTGCCAGTATTAAGGCAGCTGGCTTCCTGATTGTATACCCTTTCTACTACCTCTTGCATAGAAAGAGACTCAAAATCACTCTCCTGCCATCACTCCAAAATGCGGGCCACTGGTGGGGAATCGGTATCCAGGGAAGAATAGTTCTCTGCCATGTGACCCAGTGGCAGTCACGTTATGGGACGCTACCCGCCTCAGAACATTATTATAGGAGGAAATTACAAGTACTGTGTGGGTCGGTCAGCCCCTCTATGGCGTGGAGCTCCAGTGTGGCCACTGTGGTCGAACAGCTCTACAGTCAGCCATGTTTAGCCGTAAACTGTACTTTGCAGTACAGTCAGTGAACCCCAGGAAGACATTCCCACTAAAGAAACTAACTCTATTGAAAAACATACCTCCCTTGCTTGTGAATGCTAGCAGCATTTTTAGTGTCCCTGTACCTGCCATGTATACCTACAGAAGTGTGTTGCAGTCATAAACTACACTGTGTTATGTTTCTGTGCTGCTTTCTGAACAGCAGCTTCTCACCTTACTGCCAGTTCCTCAAGTTGAAGGGGCTCCCAGCCAGCTATCATTCCATGTTAATGTTGGAAGGAATGCGCCTCTGCGCTGTCTCCCCACCAGCATCTGACAGGTAGAAGTGATCCAGTGGTCACTAGGAGGTACCTGAGCTCAGCTAGAGGGGTCCAACTTCTGACATGTGCCCCTGCGCATACGTGATGTCTCCACACGTCTTTTCTCCCGGTCGTTCTGCAATGACATTAGGATCCAGGAGACTCTCACCACTTTGAAGCCTAGCAGTGACGCTGTATTACCTGCATGTACACTAACATATCAGTGTTATTCGCTGGTGCCAGTACCGCGATCATGCCCAGCTATACCCTGAGCTCTAGGCTGCCACAATCCATATGTTATACCTACTGCTGTTACACCTGTGATATTCCCTTTGTCATATGCTACCTGTTGTTCTACCTGATATAATAAATCTAACATCGGTTAAGCTGTACTAAGGCCCTCATTCAGATCCACTCGCGAGCGGCTGTCCGCTCGCAAGTGGGTCGATGGTCTGCACTGCGCATGCGCACGACGGAGGGAGCTCCATCGTGCGCATGCGCGAGACGCGCCGAGCGAAGGACTTTCCTTCGCTCGGAGTGTCTCATCAAAGGGGGCGTGCTGTCGATGTTGACTGACAGCACGCCCCCTTTGGTGGGCGTGCCGGCCAGACGGAGGCGTTCCCAAGGGAACGCCTACCGACTGAAGCCGGCCCCACTGACATCACTAGTGATGTCAGTGGGAGTGATTTTGGCTCTGATAGAGCCAAAATCACTCCTGGCCTTGCAGTTGAAAACCTCAACCGCAGGCTGTTGCTCGCAGTGGCGATGGTCGAGATGGTCAAGACCATCGCGACCATCATCCTGCACGCTCGTATATGCTGTGGGTGGTGACCCACAGCTATACGAGCGTCCAGGAGGACGCTCCATATTAATGGAGGTGGGCCCTGATACAGAGTGAGCGCTCTGGTCAGAGCGTCCGGCTCTGAATCAGGGCCTAAGTGTGGACTTACCACCACCAGCACCAACTACTGCATTATACACCTATTCAATACCATTCACATTCTGGCCATATACATTATACTTTGGTGCACCAACTTGCACGGATAACTACTGCACCCAGCACAATCCGCTTGGCACTTCATATTAACATCAGCATACAGGTACTATAATTAATCACTACACCATTGCTCTGCTAATAGTTTATGGACTCAGGGCCTGATTCAGCATGGATCGCTATTTGAACAGCGTATGCAGATCGATCGATGGTAGTACGCGAGCATGAGTTAGCATTATGATCGCTTTGCAATCAGTCAAGCAGAATGAAAGTCATCGCAGAGTAAGTGACAGGCTGTGAGCATCTGGGGGTGGTGACGGGGGAGTGGTCGGAGAAACGCAGGCGTGCTTGTCCATTTGGACGTCGTTGCATGGGCGTGCATAAATTAGCCACTGGGATGGCATAGACAACAGAAAAGATACCCTTGCGCTAATTAATAAAAGTAAGAACTAGTATAGAAAATGTCATAAGTTTCAAAATATATAAACACATTTATTATCATATGTACATTAAAATATGTTTTTCATGGACTGGTTAACAAACAGCAGGTTTAACACTAAAATAGCACATATAGATCAATCTCTCAATAATATGGAAAATAATTAATACCAGGGCCGGATTATAGGGAGGGCGACAGGGGCGGTCGTCCCGGGGCCCCCACACACTATCACCAGCCCCCGGCCACATCCCGCAAATTAACTGTTTTTTTTTTTTTTAAATCCATAACACAGCAGCGCCGAGCAGCTCTGTCTCCTGACACGGCTCAGTGGGCACGCCGTGACGTGATGTCACATGATCACGCCTGCCAGGAGCTGAGGACAGAGCCGCACTCTTGCAGCAGCAAGCCAGTAACACGGCAGGAGGAACTAGCAGGGGTACTAGCTGAAGGGGCCCGCAGCCAGGCGGCCTTCCTGGTCTGCTGACAGCTGTGGCGCCCGGGCCGGGGAGAGCCCGGACTAATGCAGCTAATTGGGACTCCTCCGGCAGCGCTGTTCAGGACAGGATACCACAGCGGAGTTCAGTGCCAGAGACGTCAGTCTCACTGCGTTCCGGGCCTGCCCTCTTCACTGTTAGAATCCGCCTGTGACTACCTGCTGCTCTGGGAGCCGGACCTGCCCTTTTTGGATCAGGCTGCTGCGCCGGAGACAGAAGAAATGCAGGCAGGGAGTGTGGCCTGCAAGAAGGAAGAGTCACTTCTTCTTACAGGTACATGAGACAGGTACTATGACGGGGGGACCGGGGGGGGGGGGTCTTGACACTAACTTCAAAAATGCTTTGAGTACAGCTTAAATTAATGAAAATTCATATATATATATATATAATGTATGCATGGGTGTGTATGTATATGTGTGTATATATATATATATATATATATATATATATACACAACTTTAATTGATAGGGGCCCCCACACATTTGTTGCCCAGGGGCCCCCACAGACCTTAATCCGGCCCTGATTAATACGTTTGAAGAAACAATATAAACTCAGGATCCAAATATTATTAATAATAAAATTGTAGGAGGTGGATATATATAAAAAAAAAAACATTAAATGATCACTGTGCCCACACTAAAAATCACGTGGTAATTGTGAAAAGTGTTCTTTTCTTTGCATGATAACATAAGTTTTTCAGTCTGCGTGGATAAATATCAATTGAGGACAAATGTCCGATTTACATCTCCAAGCAGTTCGAATTAGGGACCTGTGCCAGAAGTAATATTAGGTCTCCTCTTTGCGTGATCCGCTTGTTCCCTCTAGACTGGTCGAGGGCAAAAGGTCCGGGGGAGGGGAGTGTCTTTACTCTTAGACGGGGGATTCTCCAAGCACATACCTGTCCAGTTTAGAGTGTCCTCAATGGGCAGCAATGTATCTCTGCCTCCACCCCGCTGAGCGGATCCCGTCTGGCAATACCAGGTAAACGTCCGTGTCTCCGGAGCTCCCAGCAACAGCAGCACACGTGTGGGCACAGACTTCATCCTAGTGTCCACAGATAACCTCTGACTAGTTTCGCACCATCACAGTTTGAGTACTCACTGCGTGCAGCAAGATTTGCAGTTTCTGTGGCAAGTCAGACCTGCTGTAAATGTGCGTGATGGGCCGATGTTACTCAATGTTCCCGATGTATATGCAGGACTGCAAAGTGTTACGGATGTGATATAGTTGTAGGTGACCTCTCTATGCTGGCTGTTGGATGGCTTTGCGATTGCATTCATTAGCATATTTTCGCAGCAGCCCTCCATGCGCAATCGCAGCTGCGAACACAAAAGCGATCTTTTCTAAATCAGGCCCTCAGAGTGTTCCAGCATATTACTCTGCTTATAGTTACCTCTGTCTATTCTCCATTACTTGCATCAACCAGAATGTCCCCTTCACTAGCAGTGGCTATGTTAGCCATCTCTGTAATAAAAAAAAGCTGGAGACATGTCCTCCAGTGAAGCGAACAGACAGCCAAAAACAATGTGACCCTACAGACATTTGATCAATGCCTTCTCTAACTCCTTTTATATCACTTACTGTTCTAGATCACCGTTGTGGCAATCCAGGACTGGCTCACTGGCATTCCATACAAAATGGGGTAACCCCCCATGCTTTTCTATTAGCATCCCCAGTGGTCGTCGCCTTCCAACTCACCCTTTATAGACAGTGCTGACCCATTGCTTGTCAATCTGTTGTAGCATACAAATGCTATAATAGCTGTTCTGGGCCCTTTTCCTGCAAGACCTCATTAAGCTCGATCACTCCAGTTTCAGCCACTTCTCCTCCCACATCAATCTACATTACTTCTCTCAGTGCTACTCCAATCCTCTATCAGGCAGGCATACAAATCTTTAAACAGGTTACCTCAAAACAAACCTCTTCACCTAAGCCCAACATCCCTCCTTATAAGCCTCCTTCCTCTTCATTACCCAACTCTGCTCCCCTGTATCCACTTATAGCCCATCTAGAATGTAAGCACTTGCGGGAAGTGTCCTCTCTCCCTCAGAGGTTTACACATAATAATCGGTGGATTTTATATATATATATATATATATATATATATATATTTCCAAACAATGGTGGTATATGGCACTAAGTCCTAATTAAATCGAAGAAAAAGTCACTTTTTCCAAACGTATAGGTACTATTCCACTTTCAAAAGGCACTCCCCATAATATCGGGTAGCAGCTCCTTCTCCCATCAACTGTAGTCCCGACAGTTCAAATCCTATAAAAAACGGGGGGTGGAGAAAAGCGCCTCCTAGTGCAGTACCATAGGTCAGTAAACACCGCCACCGAGAATAATCCTGTGTGTTTTGGAGGTGTACCTTGTGTGGTGGAATACACCACTTTTAAATCAGCATATACAGATCCTGTTAATAGGTAATTCCCCAGAACTTGATTCTATTGCATAGACTGTATTTGGTTACTGTAAGGTACATTCATTAAACTCTCAGGGACTGTAGGCAAGGAAACGGTAGGCAGGCTGCGTGGGGAACAGAGGAGGCTGTAGTTGGTCTGCAGTGCCGTCTGCTCTGTCTGCTCTGACACATGGTACTGCACTAGGAGGCGCTTTTCTCCACCCCACGTTATTATTATATATATAATACCCCAAAGTAGTAAGGGTGATCATTTTGTGGTGCGTGTACAGATCAGAGTTACCATGGTGGGGAATTCTTCTTTCAGCAGTGAAGGCCCTTCACACGGAACGATATTGCTAACGATCCGACGCATCGGAACCAATAATCAGTAATATCGTTCCGTGTGTATGCACTATATCGTGCATTACATGCTCCGGTGGGCTCGTTAGCCACATCGCCTGTTTTTTTGTACATGCAGAAAGATTAGGCGATGCGCCTGACGATCCCATGCAGCTCTATGCGGCCGGGGCCGGCATATCGGGCTATCAAGCACAGGAGCCCCCCATGTGTAGGGACCGCCTGATATGTCGGTCCTGGGATCGTGGGTCGCATCAGTGGGTACACGCCGTACCGTGTGTACCCACCTTAACAGGTCTTCACTAAAGTCACACCCTAGCAGAGGGGCAAGGATTCCCCGGACACAGAGAGATGCGACATAGTTCAGATGCAATCTAGCAACAATATTTATTCCACAATCTGGTGTAATGATTGGAATGTTCCCACCTACTGTTGAGTATCACTAGTGAATCAGCTCTCCCTCTGAGCTTAGGTAAATCCACGTATGCTAAGAACTGCCAGCTCTTGGTCTCTGTACTTAAGGCGGCATGGAAAAACATACCACCTGCTGTTGTCCAGGCACCGCCGTCACTGGTTTTGGATTTGGATTTTTTGCAAAAATTTACAAAAAGAGCTAAAATCACATCATTTGGGCTTTTTTTTGTTTCTAGAGTATTATTAACCTCAATAACATTAATTTCTAGTCATTTACAGTCAGTTTAGACCACCTCACAGCTCACAATATTGTTTTCACCATTATTGGCTACAGGCTGCAGTAAGCTGGCTAGTTACTAAGTGACAGAGCAGCGGCACATACACCGCAGTTTAAAGCACATCTATGAAACATTGCCACACAGCAGTGGCAGAAATGAAAGGTAGTGCAAGATGGAATTGTCCTTGGGCCCAAGTGGGGTATGGCCAGTAGAGTCACAGTACTTGTATACACAGTGGGCTACGGCCCAAGGAGTCACAGTGCTTGTATACACAGAAGGGTACAGCCCAAGGAGTCATGGTGCTTGTATACACAGAAGGCTACGGCCCATGGAGTCAAGGTGCTTGTATACACAGAGGGCTAAGGCCCAAGGAGTCACAGTGCTTGTATACAGTTACACAGAGGGCTAAGGTCCAAGGAGTCACAGTGTTTGTATACACAGAGGGCTAATGCCCAATGAGTCACAGTGTTGTATACACAGAGGGCTAAGCCCCAAGAAGTCACGGTGCTTGTATACACAGAGGGCTACGGCCCAAGGAGTCTCAGTGCTTGTATACACAGAGGACTACGGCCCAAGGAGTCACGGTGCTTGTATACACAGAAGGTCTATGGCCCAAGGAGCCACAGTGCTTGTATACACAGAGGGCTAAGGCCCAAGGAGTCACAGTGCTTGTATACACAGAGGGTTAAGGCCCAAGGAGTCACAGTGCTTGTATACAGTTACACAGAAGGCTAAGGCCCAAGGAGTCACAGTGTTTGTATACACAGAGGGCTAAGGCCCAATGAGTCACAGTGTTGTATACATAGAGGGCTAAGCCCCAAGGAGTTACGGTGCTTGTATACACAGAGGGCTACAGCCCAAGGAGTCACAGTGCTTCTATACACAGAGAACTATGGCCCAAGGAGTCACGGTGCTTGTATATACAGAAGGGCTATGGCCCAAGGAGCCACAGTGCTTGTATACACAGAGGGCTAAGGCCCAAAGAGTCACAGTGCTTGTATACAGTTACACAGAGGGCTAAGGCTCAAGGAGTCACAGTGTTTGTATACACAGAGGGCTAAGGCCCAATGAGTCACAGTGTTGTATACATAGAGGGCTAAGCCCCAAGGAGTCACGGTGATTGTATACACAGAGGGGTACAGCCCAAGGAGTCACAGGGCTTGTATACACAGAGGGCTATGGCACAAGGAGTCACGGTGCTTATATATACAGAGGGCTACGGCCCAAGGGGTCACGGTGCTTGTATATACAGAGGGCTACGGCCCAAGGAGTCACGGTGCTTGTATACACAGAGGGCTATGGTTGGTACTTTATCTCTCTATCCAAACTTTGATAAATTACCCCCTTAAAATGAATGGCTCTACAATTTCTTACAGATATAGATATATAATTTTTTCATTATGTTTATTAAAGAATCATGTCCTCATAAAAATCAGCAATCATAACTGTTGCTTCCTCTTTTACTCTTTAACACAAAATTCCCCATATCTCTATATCTGCATCCAAACCACACCATATGATACCGTTAAGAAGTCTTTCAGAAATCATACATTGAGATGTTATGTATGGCTTAAAGAAAGTGAAATAGGTTTCTTGCAGTGTTACTAGGGAAGATTTGGTTGTTAGGGAAATGGTGGGTTCTAAAATGTTCAGCCATTGCTTAAATTAGTTGGTGCTAAAAAAAATGTGGGTTAGCAGCATGTAATTTTCAAGCCTAAGTCATCATATGTATAATTCATAATTTTATTACACAGAAAGGTTTTCCAGTATTATAGATAAGAACTTTGTGATATACGTTAGTATAATATGTGCACATTTTAATAATCTGGCAGTGTAAGATATTTAGAAGGGATGCATTCATTGTATGGACAGTTACACTGTGCCCCCACTATGATATCAACAAGGTTAAAATGCTACTTAAAACACTTTAACAACATCGACAGTATAACATTAAACTGTGACATTTCAAGTTAGACTGCTGATACAGTTAAAATGCTTTAAGCAGCATTTTAATCTTATCAACATTGTGGTGCCCGCATAGTGTTGCTGGCAATGACTTTGTCGACAAAACCACTGTCGACATGTCATATGAATCCCATTTAGAATTGCGCATGCTTTCTGCAGTGCAGAAAATACAGCGGCGGCAGTTACGGTCTCCCAGGTAAATAGTGCACTTGCCAGTAACATTATCAGCTGCCAGTGTGACACAGCGTGGAGGAAGGGGGAGTGCAATGCACAGAGGAGAGTACTGAGTGCAGCTGGTATACCTACTGAGGTGTGAGGCAGACTCACAGCTGAGCAGAAAAATATATTGGTGTCTGTGTAGTGCCCACTGGGACTACTAGCACCTACTGTATATAACAAGCTCTGGTTGCTCTGCCTATGGTATGCACGCAGAAGAGTCATACAGTACTTCAGGGATTGTGGCACGTGTGGGTCGATAACCAGCACCGGCAACAGAAATCTTGGGGCCCCGTACATTGATATATCTGAGGGGCCCTCCTCGACCACCGGACCTACACATCCCTCCCTGCATGTGCCAATACATGTATCAGCAAATTTAAGACACTGCAATACTATAAAAGTGCAGATACAGGAAAACCATACACTTTACTACGTGGCTTCAGTCCCTGTGTCTAATGCCTTGAAGCATTCAATTCAATGAGGCAAGCCCCAGTGGGTGCATTTAACGCAGATTGTAATAAAAAATCTGCATTGTGCAGCTTCTGAGGCTTACCACACAGTTGTTGAATAGCTCAGGGCAGAGCTGCAGATGTGCTGTAACTAAGGGCCTGATTCAACAGTGATCGCAAGTTCACTGCTGATCGCAGATTCCCGATTATCGGGAATCTACGCGTGCGCAGGACCCATTCTTGCGAGTGTGCAGAATGGGTCCTGCATAGTCGCACGTAAACCCTTGAATGCCTCTCCCTGATTTACAGGCAGAGGCATTTAAGGGGCAGTGCGGCGGGGGGGGTGGGTGGCCAGTGTTCACGGAAATGGGGGCTTGTCTCCAATGGTTGTGATGGTAATCCCAGCATGCGACCTCAGTTGCAGTGCTGGGATAGCAAATGCAGCAGGGGGTGTCATACACCTCCTGCTGCATTTGCATTATTGCAAGGATTGCAATTGCAAAGCTGTCTGTGTGCAGCTTTGCAATTGCGATGCTTGCTGAATCAGGCCTAGGTCCTACATATCCATTGGACTGTACCACTAAATATATAGCAGATATCTATAAATATAAATATATATATATATATATATGTAGAAGTAGCAAAACAACGTATTTATTTGGAATAACATCCTGTATAGAAATATCCAATGCAAAACTAGCTGCCAATATTTTGTACTTTACATGTGCAATGCAATTTGCTGTAATGTTCATAAGTGAAATGAATAGCAGCTCAGGATTTTGTCATACTACAACTGTATCACTAGCCATCTCCTTCAGGTGACCTTCACAACATGCAGGAGGGAAATCAAAGGATATTAGGCTTAATAGCTCTAATGATCTGTCAGCTTTAAATAAAGTAAAAAACAAAAAAACACTGTCACACTTACCTCACCTTGTCACCAGACATTCTCTTGTTCAGGCTGCTGCCAGTGAGTGCCGCTCTCACTGCGGCAGCTGCCTCATGGGTGGGACTGGGGATAGTATCTGGGACTGAAGAGAGTTTTGCTGGCTGTTGCTTGAAGTTGTGCACTCACCAGGGCCGGCTTGAGGCATGTTCGACCAGTGCGATCGAACAGGGGTGCCACCCCATAGAGGGCACACCTCGGAGAAGCTGAATCGATGCTGCGTGCATGTGCGTTGCATTCATTCATTGCAGGGAGAGAGCTGAGGGAAGCCCAGCTAGTGACGGAGTGCTGGGCTCGCCCCCAGCCTGACATTACACGAGAGGCGAGCCATGCAGGCACGCTCCCCCCCCAATAACGTCATTTAGAGGGCGTGGCCTATGTAATTAGGCCACACCCCCAATGGGCACCGACTACCCATGCTGCACAGGGTGCGGCTACCCCTGGAGCCGGCCCTGGCGCTTGCCACCAGGCTGCCTGTGCCAGTTCCACTTCTGCTATCAACTTGCCGCAGTGCTACCTTCAGGAGGCTGGTGACTACGGCGGCAGTGACAGAACTGCCATGAAGGGCCGGCAGGATCATGGGTAGTGATGTCATTCATGCTGTGTGCACTGTGCAGCACGGACCGACTGGACCTAGTGACAGGGTAAACGGAGGGGAGGGGTGGTTTGCTTGATAACTTTTTTTTTGCCTACTTGCGTCTAATTGTGATTTATAACATGGTGCGTCAGTTTTTTTAAATCACCATTAGCCTTCCCGGACGCATGTTGTGCCTCTTTGAACCTCGGGGCCCTTCTGACCTTGAGGCCCGGGACAGGTGTACCCTTTGTACCCCCCTGTCGCTGGGCCTGTCGATATGTACTGTAGAACCTGCTGTAAGCCACACATTGGGGACACTTCCATGCCCCAAGAGGGCCCACCCCCGTCTTGGCACCTCCGAACATCAAAAGAAAATAATAAGATAGTATGAGCTATTACTATTTGCCCTCCGGTAAGCGTTTTAGGTGTATTGGGTGTCGAACTAGCAGACTGCGGAACAGTTTTTTTCCTGCCGTGATTGTTAGCTTAAATCTTACATTTTTATTGTACTTTTTATGTAATTTTATATGACTGTGAGTTTCTTGCATCACAATTTTGCTAATACATTTGTAATGTGGATGTGATAACAATTTTTTTATTGATTGATTACTAACAGATTGCAAAAGCACATACATATAATAACTCAGTAAAGACATATAATTTCTTGTGTTAAGGTGCATATCCACTAGGCGACTAATGAATGACTGAAATATAACGACATCGATATCTTTCAATCGTTCATTATACTGTGCAGTGGATATCGTACCCACACTGGACAGTATGTTGTTCAGTTCAGGCACCCTCCCTCAACCCCGAACATGCACAACCTGATGATATCGTTAGGTTGGGCAGTATGTTCAGTCGATGACAGATGCTGGGTGCGCTCATCGCTGGTCATTGCCAGCATATTCACTAAACGATTGAACGATTAAGTTATCATTCAATCGTCCATTTATATGGTGTAGTGGATATGCGCCTTAACTTACACTAGATCTATTAAAGTAATTAGTGATTTGTTGCTATGGGCTATTTGTTCCAAAACATACACATAAATAATGGTCTTTATCTTGAGTTGCACAATTAAGGTGAAACTCAAAACAGTATGTTAAATGCACCCACATAAAGATTTGTTTAAAGCACATCACAATACTATAATTATATGGCGGCATCAATTTGAGGACAATGACTGGTGTTTTAATCTAATTAAAAAAATGAAGAAAATAAAATAAAGTTTAAAAAAATGTGCCTCCTTCTCAAAGGCAAAATAAAGCATCAGCGCTCACAGCTTTGGCTGGTTACCACTAATGCGGGGAGATGAACACAATCGAGTGACTATAATAGGGAAACCCGCAGCATAGTGTTGTGTTATATAGTGAGACACAGCTCCAGACTGTCCAGTATGCAGCTGAAACCCCAAGGGGAATTGGGACTGCAAACAAAAAAAAATGGACCTGCTCCCAATAAAGCCATGTGTATGAAAAGAAAAACACAAGTGTGGTGGAAATAGATTTTATTGTACATGTGTTTTGTGGTGGAAATACATTGTATCTGTACATTTGTCTCTCTACAAATGACACTATGCAGAAACTGAATATAAGAGTGTGTTGTTCATAACAAACCTGAGTGACTGATAACAGTGCTTCCCCTTGCTGTCTGCTCCAGTAATAAGTAATAGAGCTTCCCTTGAGCGAACAAAGAAGGAAAGTTTTTATTACTCCTATAAGCCTGTCCCCTTGCTACGCTCCAGAGAGTGGTTTTCATTTTTTTTTTTCACTAAGAAGTAATAAAAAATAGAAACTTAAAGCCACTGTTTTCATAAATGCTCTTTCATTTTATCATTTTAAAATAGTAGAAGATGTTCTGGTCTTCATTTCTGCTAGCACCATCTGTCTCCATGGGCACAGAGAGTAAAGTTTTTAAAATGCATTATTTATGTATTCTACAAAGCTGCAAAAGAACACAGTCCTGCCTCCTGTGAGGTACAGTAGACAAAAACCCTCTGATCTCAGACAGTCACTCATTGATAATAAAGCCCTGGTAATTCACATGCCCCCAAGTCTGGATTCTGGCCTTGGCCAAAGACACTAGATATGATAGCAGCAGATACTAAATAGAATCATTCACATTGCTATTGTGTGTGTGGATGTCAGGTTTACTACAATAGAGACTGCATTGGAGAACTGATTTATATAGTACTAGCTGAAGTACCTGGCATTGCCCGGGTTTAAATCTTCAAGTTATTATATTTATTATGTGATGTCGGGCCCAGAACAGGCTCCCTGGGTCAAAGTTCTGTCCAGCACACTCTGCAATGAGGTCAAACCGGGACCCAAACCTCTCCACTAACCATCCCAGACCAAATGCCACCCCTCTGAGATGTTTTCATCCAAATCCTTCCAGTGAAAGGCCCAGAACAGGCTCTCTGGGTCAAAGTTCTGCTCGGCGCACTCCACCATGAGGTCCAACCGGGACCCGAACCTCTCCACTAGGCATCCCAGACCAAATGCCACCCCTCTGTGATGTTTTCATCCATATCTATCCAGTGGAAGGCCAAGAACAGGCTCCTGGGTCAAAGTTCTGCCCAGAGTACACCAACAGGTGACACCTGTTAAGGGATGTAGATTTCTAGTATGTGTTCTGGGCTCCAATGTTACTACTCTGTGAAATATTCCTCCAAATCCATCCAGTGGAAGGCTCAGAACAGGCTCCCCAGCAGTGGCGTCATGAGGAGGGTGCGGAGGATGCGGACCACCCCAGGGTGTCACCCTCAGAGGGGATGGCACCAAAATGCCGGCTCCTCTGCAGTGACAGGAGCTAAGTGCTGCAGTGTGACATTCTCCTGCAGCACCCGGCGCCTGTCATAGAAGAGGAGCTGACAGTGCAGGCTGCCCAGTCTCCGGGGGCTGCCCAGCACCTCCGGTGAAGCTGGGCTGCCTTGCGTTGGTTTAATCCCAAGTGGTGCAGGAGTGTCCAAATGCATAACCGGACAAACAAACAGACCAGTGAATTGTAGATATAAGATTTGTCGCTCTGTCGCTATGTGGTCTAATACCTTACTTTTTCGATACTAAATAACCATTTAAGATTTGGCAGCTTTACCTTGAGATTTGTGGTAGATATTCGCCAACAAACTTCTTCTTTTATAGTGTGTATATATAAATTAAAGAAGCATTTTTTCACCTACAAGGCAGTGATATATCCTTACATTTTACACATCTACTCTCAGGCAAATAAAACTTTCCTTCATTAGGGGCATGTTTATTATTTTCTGCTGATATGCTCCGATAACTGACATCTCTTATTGATGCTTTTCGCGGTGATAAGGGATGTAGATTCCAGATATTTTATCAATTTCTTCATGCAAAGGCTGCTCTGATAAGCAGCTGTCCCAGTGAAGGCTAACACCTATTTTTTCCAATACTGATCTTAGTGACAAAATATTACACTGCCAGCCCGGGTTCTGCCTTTGTAGTGATCCTGCGCAACCGTACAGTATGTTACATATGAGCACAATGCGTCAGAGGGAGTGGAGAGATCTGAAGAGATCCCTCTTGGTAATCCAATAGATCTTTTCATTAGAAAGAGCTTGCAGTCTCCACCTGAAGCATTTCAGGTCTTGTTAAATTGGGAGAGCCCATCGTTCCCATACAGAGCTATGGGGATGGCGGTTTTCAGTGGTACATATGGGGATGGTGATTTTCAGTGGTACATATGGGGATGGCGGTTTTCAGTGGTACATATGGGGATGGTGGTTTTCAGTGGTACATGGGGTTGACACAGGACTTATCTGCGATATCACCTGTTTTAAATACAGGAACCTACAGTAAATAGCAGTTAGTCATGAGGAAACAGCAGTTTTGAATGATTAGCAGGGCAAAGGTCTTAGCATACACACGGTCAGATTTGTCAGACTTGTCAGATTTGTCAGATGAACGATTGAACGATTGAACGATTTTAACGATTTTACCAAAGTTTTGAACGATTTGAACGATTTTAACGATTGAACGATTTTTGACTGCATTAAAATGAATGGAATTGTCCAAGTCTGACTGCAAACCCATCAGATGTCAGATATCGTTATCTGACAAACGGGAACGCGCATCGTTGATCGTCCATCGTTCAGGCATGTCAGATATGAACGATTTTCCTTCAGATATGAACGACTGAACGATTTTTAAATCGTTATCGTTCATATCTGAAGGAAAAATCTGACCGTGTGTATGCACCACTAAATCCTTATTCAAACCTGTGGGCCAATTTACAATGTTTATTATGAATGCATGGGGAAAAAATTACATTCTCCAAACAAGCCTATATTGTACAGAATTATGCATGTAGGACATTAAATATGGGTACTAAATTTATGTTATTATTTTCAGCGTTAGAGAGGGCCCAGGTTTTGGATTCACTGCTAGGCTTTGCATACCACAGTCTGGCACTGCAGGCATTTTGTACTAGAAGGCAACCTACCACTGTCTGACACTGCAGGCGAGATTCTGTGCTGTTTCATAAGGCCCTGCATGTGTTATATTGTGCATAGATACAGCCCTGAATCTCCTAGGGATTTATAGAATTTCTTGATATAGTTATCAATATTAACTATAACAACTATTGCCATAGCTGGGACTGATGCCATGTATAAAATATCAGTAGATCAAAAAAAAAGGAAAATCCACAAAGGCAACTCCATTGCAAAACTGCTTTACTCAGTATAAAATGAATTATTTATATGACACCACGCTAATGCTAGTTATATTAATTAAGCAGCTCCACTTTTAAAATACAATAGATAAGATAGAATAGGGGGCGCTTGTAATAGTTTATAGAATGTGTTTGTGCGCGATACCTGTAAAGAAAAACAATTGTTAGTACAATAATGTTTATAGAGTTTTTTTAGGTTGAAAGTTTGTGACCCGTACTGGGAGAGCAGGGGTTCCGATAATGCCGACTATCAGCCGCTCTTCGATGGTTGCAGACCTGAGCTAACTAATACCCCTTTTCCACCAAAATTCCGGGTCTGACCCGGAGTTGGAACAGGGTTCCTATACGGATCAGACCAGGAATTTTGCCGGCGCTGACTCGGGATATTCCCGAGTTGGCGCCGCTCACACCGGAGTCGAGTCTGCATAGACCCGGCTTTTCCGGCGTGTAAGTGGTCGCTTGGAGATTACATCATCTCCAAGCGCCACTGAAGCCGGACCAAGCGGCCAGCTTGCAGCGCACTCCAGGTCACCGTGACTCGGAGTGCGCTGTTCTCACAGCAGGGTTTCACGGGCTACGCCCGTGTTAAACCCTGCTATTTACCTGGGTTGGATTGCCAGGTTACTTGACCCAGCGATCCAACCCTCTCCCCTTTTACACCAGGGAGCTGCCCAGGTTAACCCTTCAATAACCCAGGTATTAAGTCCGAGTTAAAAGGGGTATAAGTAGCCCTATTTCTGCCTACCTTCTCTGCCGCGTTATGCTGCTGTCGGCTTGTTCCCTCTGTGGCCAACTTCACTGTTTGCCCGGCGGCAAACAGTTACAGGGCTGCCGGTGACAGGGCTCCCGATGCTAGAGTACGGTGTGTTGCTTCCAACGCGTTTCAGGCTTAATGCCCTTTTTCAAGGATAGCGTCTGGGATCTGAGGTCTCCTTTTATTGGTAAAACTTTATTGAATCAATTAAACAATCAGACTCCTCTTATTAAAAATTTAAAACAGGCGGCTGCCATGCTCATTTAAAACGGGCGGCTGCCATGTTATGTTTGCATTGCTGGATAATTTCTAATTAAAAGGTATTGCGCTTCAAAATGAGAATAAATATATATAAAAAATGTAAAAGAAGTAGAAAATATTAAAATGTGTTTTGTGTATTTTTTAAAATGTAACTAGTATAAGTTAATTGTTAAAAAGGGAGACTTTTTGACTATTTAATTTTGTAGGAAAGCATTGAATTCTATATCTATGTTTAACCCTTCGGGTTCTAAGGTTTGCATTAAAATAAATCCATTTGGTCTTTCTTTTTTAATTCTCTCCAATTTTTAAACACTATTTGGATCCCCATATATTTTAATTCAATGGGATCTTTATTTATGATGGTCTATAAAATGTTTTGAGACACTATGGGTCTGCAATCCTTTTTTGATATTGAAGATGTGCTCTGCAATCCTTGTTTTCAGCTTTCTTTTGTTTGCCCTATATATTGGTAACCGCATGGGCACTCTAATAGATAAATTAACTCTTCTTTTTCACAAGAGATTTTGGGGTCTATTTACTAAGCAGTGTTAGGAGACAGAGTGAAAAGTGATTGGAGCGAATTGGCTGGCACCTTATCACTTTTCACTCTGTCTCCTACCACTGCTTAGTAAATAGACCCCTTTATCTTTTATTTTATATGTTCTTTTTGTTACGTTTGATTGGAATTCTGTTATCAGTTTTGTAGTAGTTTTCTTTGTTGTTTTACATGTCAGGCAGTTTAGGCAAAAGAAGATTCCTTTGTTTGCTGTTCTGTTATTTTTAATTTCTTTGATATGGCTTTTCACCAATTCTTGTTTTAAACTCTGTGCTTTCCTGTATATAATCCGTGGTCTTTTTTGAATGACTGGTTGTACCTGTTTAACCAATTGTAGGATATGCCAATGTTTTCTTAATATTGCTTCAAAGATGTGATGCTGGCTATTGTACTGCGTAATGAATGCTATCTCGTAATTATTCTGGCTTTCTCTCTGTTTATATTGTATCAGGTCTGCAACCATCGAATTGCGGCTGATAGCCGGCAATATCGGAACCCCTGCTCTCCCAGCACGGACCACAAACTTTCAACTTAAAAGAGTTCTATAAACATTGTTATACTAACAATTGTTTTCTTTACAGATATCGTGCACAAATACATTCTACAAACTATTACAAGCGCCCCTATTCTATCTGATTTACTCAGTATAATAGTCAGTTTTAGTCAGATGTGTCCTCCTCGATATAATGTAGTAGTATTGGGGTACTACATTGGTGACTGAGTCAACCCAAATTGATGAGAGGAAGAGACAGAAAACGTTGGGGCCACAGTATATGGAAAAACACTTTACTTGCTCCAATCATAGTTGGCCATTAACTAGTTTTATTTGGGAGGAGACCAACTATTCACCTTTTTCTGATCATTAAAAAGACAAACTTATGTATATAGCAGCTGCATATCGCACAGCACTTTACAGGGAATATTTAGCCATTCACATCAGTCCTTACCAGCAGTGGCATATCAAGAGAGGAGGGGGCCCGTGTGCATTCCCCGTCTGGGGTCCCCTCCTCTCTCCCCGGCAGCCGGCAGTGCACTGACCACAGCAGTACACTCTGGGCACTAGTCTGTGCCAAGAATTTACTGCGTATGCGCAGGTCACGAGGCGGCCATTTTCCAGGCGTTTAGGGCAGCGCTGCTACAGCCGACGCGTGACTTCGGAGAGGTATTAAAAGATATGTGGGCAGGGTGTGCAGTGCGGGCCCCCCCTGGACACAAGGGCCTGTATGCATCCATTATAAATATGCCCCTGCCTATCAGGTATAGCTTACAATCTATATTTCCTAACACATGCACGCACAGCGGTTATTTTTTATTTTCTTTTAGCCTGGAGCTAGCTAACCTACTTGTATGTTTTTGAATTGTTCACTTAACGTTAATAAATGTTAAAAACTGGTAATCCAGGAGAACAATGCATTGTGCTGTAAAATGAGTAGTGACCAATTTCCTGTGAACAGTGGTCTGTGTGACCTTACAGATGCTGTCACACTGACACAGCCCTCATCTTGTACATGCTGAGCTGCAAACAAAACCAAAAAATCCTGTCCCGGATGACTAATAAGCTATTTTCTTACACAATATTTAGTGCCTATTGGGCACAAGCTAGAACACGGGATGGGGAGGGATTTTACAGCTTTTTACAGTAATGACAATAGTCCAGCAAATGTGTAATGCGTTGTGCTGTATACACAAATAGGCATGGATAGCCATTGCTGGCCAGTACCCCTTCGGTAGGAGCAATATTATTAATGGCAAAATTTATTTTTAGAATTAAAACTTATTTTCTATTTCTTGCACTACAGATGAGAAAAACAGATGGCTTTGCAATAAGCCGCAACGATTATATAAAATGCTTTAACAAACTTTGTCCATGTGGACTTTACACATTTAAATAAGTTGTTGCATATATACATGCAGTAACAGAGCTATTATTAACCTTATTTATATAGTGCCTGCATTATTGCATATTACGCAGCACTTTATGACATTTGAGAATTTACTTCAGTCCCCGCCCCCATTGAGACTTATTTTCTGTCACATGAAAACACAGGGTTAATTCTGTAGGGAGCCAAGTAACCTACCAGTATGTCTTTGAACTGTAGGAGGAATCCCACACAAACACATGTGAAGGAGAAACACTCCACAGCATAAGCACATCACTAAAGCAGCAATGATAATCACGGGCACCAGGTATATGTTCAGAACATTAACAGCAGATTTTAGGGTTACGCTGTGGTTAGGATTAGTGAAGACACCTATGGTGTCTACATGCCAACATCATGTGAGTGTCTATATTCTGCCAACCTCTCAATATCACACTTGTGTCACCATGCTCAGTGGTTTTTGAATGCTATTATTTACAACACATTTTAGTAGGTTGAAATCAACACTGCCTATGGACATGGATTATAGCTAGTTGTTTTTATGTTAAAATCAATTTCAGGTGTTCAAAGCCTACTGGCCACTGACTTAAGCAGCTCATGGATCGTTCCTTGTTTAATGTAGCACTATAATAACCAGCACAAGTGATTTGTCACCATAAGAAGGATTAATACACTTGCAAGTTTGAAGCGCAGCATCTACTACTGTACTTAATTGTTCATAATCCTTTTAGCTTTTGCAGAAAGTTTTAAGAGTACTTCAGATTAATGCACAGTTGGTCATACAATACAATCAACCAAAAGGGAGATATAGTGCAATAGCAGATGACCAGGCTGCTCCTTGTATGGTCAATTAACTTTGATAATTGAAAGCTCAAACCATAATATACTTTGTTTTAATATGTTCCAAGTCAGTCTAATAATGGACTAAGTTTCATTTATACAGTATAAGCACTGCAAGTTTAAGAATGCAGAAGTGGCTTTTTTTGTTAGTTTAAATTAAAGAGGAAGCACCCTAGAACACAAAAAAAAAAAAAAGCTGTCACCACACTTCTAAAAAGACAAAGCAAGAAAAACAAAATAATGTAGTAAAACCCCAAAAGGCGATTACTTTGCTGCATATGACACTTCAAGGCCAGAGGCCATGCATGCCTTCCTGGCTCAGCATTACAGTGTTAGAGCTGTGACCAGTGTGTAATCTTTATAATTGCAGCTTTCATCTTTGCAATACTGCTGTCTGACCATGCCTAGATATTACTCATGTACAGCAGCTTCAGCTATGTAGGAAAATCAGCCAAGGAGGGGGGGGGGGGGTAAGGAAAATAGAGGTTGTGTACCATTACATACTGGTGGTGCAATACAGTGCACAATGATTCAGATTTAGAAACTGCCTGTAATCACGTAATATGTAGAACTAAAAGGTTCTAAAATCCTTTCTGGAGAGCAGAGGCTGGTGGCATGGCTCCAATTTATACACCCCACGTGTACTTCAGAATTTAACAGCAGCTGCTATGCAACTAGTATGGCAAATCCAAGGGTTAAATATCCATCCACTCATCTTTGTTCTGTATGCATAGTCTGGCTCCCGAGCCCCGCCTTGCTCTTCCCACAACAATGGCTTACACGTGAAAGGGAGAAGCTTGGCCCAGACATCACAGCAAACTCTTAAGGAATACATCATTTACAATCTCCACCCTAAACTCTTATCAGGAAGGTGTTAATCATTAAAAAAAAAAAAAAAAAAAAAAAGAAAAATCTGCTCTACCGTATGGAGCACATGAAATACATTAAAGCAGTTTTACACATGTAATTTATTTTATTAAAAAAAAAAAACGCAATGTAACTAAAGCCATATACACTGCATACAATTGTGCACCAGTTTGGTTACAGCCTGATATGCCAAGTTAAACAGATGTTTAGCAAAACAATGTCTAGTATTAACACTGAATCAGCAGTCATACTACTTCATTGTATGGCATTGAGCAAGCTGCATATATACTTAAGATTACGCAATGTAAGGATCTACAGATGTAAGTGGCAGACCACACCCATCTGAAACCCATACTACAGTGAATGAAGAAGCATCTCAAAGAAAAAAATGAACATTACATATAAGCGGTAGCGTCATTGTGGCCATGGTCAGTGCAGCACAAAAGAATAAATTAGATTTCTGGGAACTGATTGATAGATCACCACAGTGAACTGAGCACCCTTTGTGCTAACCAATGCTTTTCTTCCAGCACCATGACTTAGCGAGGTTAGAAGAATACAAGAACCATAAGATGTTTTATACTTTTTATTTGCATATTGAAAAAAATTGTGCATTCCAATAATTCAAATCATGTTGAACAAATAAAATGGCACTCAATTTGACCGCATTTTACAGCTCGCCGGACCTTGGTGCAGCTTTCCTTTCAACGCATCACCACATGTTACTCTACTTCTGTAGTTCCACTCCGATTCGCCTTTCATCGTACAAGGTCGCTCATGCTACCAAAACCAGAGCCAGCCAGACAGGCAGCGCCTTCATTCAGTGTTCAGTAGTTCTTTAAGTTTTCTGTTTGTTTAACAGGGCAGCACAGTAAAGGTTCTCCAACCTCTTTGAATCTTAGTTATTTCTTACAAAGTTAAACAGCTAAAAGAAGAAAAATAAGAAGGCAATGCTTGTGGAATGTACAGTGCATATTGGAGTGATGGGTTTCATTAGGAGTCAGCTTGCTTCTCTTGCTCAATTGCTAAAAAGAAAAAATGGGAGAAAAAGAAAAAATTACTTTAGACGTAATCCACAGAAGCAGTGCTTTACATCAGATAACTGCACTCTATAGAAGCAATGTAGTACATCAGATAACTGCACTCTATAGAAGCAATGTAGTACATCAGATAACTGCACTGTACAGAAGCAGTGCTATACATCAGATAACTGCACTCTATAGAAGCAATGTAGTACATCAGATAACTTGCACTGTACAGAAGCAGTGTATTACATCAGATAACTGCACTGTACAGAAGCAGTGTATTACATCAGATAACTGCACTCTATAGAAGCAATGTAGTACATCAGATAACTGCACTGTACAGAAGCAGTGCTTTACATCAGATAACTGCACTCTATAGAAGCAATGTAGTACATCAGATAACTGCACTGTACAGAAGCAGTGTATTACATCAGATAACTTGCACTGTATAGAAGCAGTGTATTACATCAGATAACTTGCACTGTATAGAAGCAGTGTATTACATCAGATAACTTGCACTGTACAGAAGCAGTGTATTACATCAGATAACTTGCACTGTACAGAAGCAGGCAAAACTAAAAGGCTGTTCCCGGGTAAAGCTAAAATGCAGCAAGCTAATATAAAACAGGTTAATACTACTCACTTTCTTTAGACGGAAGTGGGTTTTTTTCTTGCGTTTCTGTCTTCTTCAGCTTGCCCTTATCAAATTTCTCAATCTCAGCCATATCTGGTTTGTCAGACATTTTGTAGGATGATCTGCACAAAGGAAAAGAAAGAATAAAGTTAGTGCGCCACCATCCTCCAAAGAGAAAAGAAAAAAAAAAAAAAAAAGTCACTTGATATTAGGAGCTGCCACACCCTCACATCCTTCGGTTTTGAAACCAATCTGTAATCTGGTTTTAAATAGTACAAGGTTTATTCGTTATCTATAGAGTTGTGATCAGACCACCACCCACGTATTACATCATTAGCAGAAAAAAAAAAAAGTGGTGCCAAATATGGAAGCATGGGTTTTGCAATAAGGGATTACCAGCCACTGTCCTAATCAATACGCTGGAGGGATGCCAGCACTGGGCACCCAGCATACGTGTGATCGGGGAGGGTAGCAGTTCCTTGCTGGCAGATGAAGTCATGCATTCTTCTCTTACAAAGGGCTGCAGCTAACCCATGGAGCACTAACCACCGCCCAATTCTGCTTCAGCCCCCGCTCCTTCGCAGCAGATTATTAGCATCGCACCCCAACTACACAGCACTAGTTCAGCACGCAGCAATCAGGATCTGCGTCTGATATCTAGCACCATACATTACTAACTAACCCAGGCTAATAAATACATGACGCCCGCTAGCTAAACAATAAATAAAGCAAATACAGCGACTTAGCCAGGACTGAAAGGGAACGGATTTCGGCTAATGCAGGAATGCTGCCATTATTATTTAGCTACAGGAATATAACGGGCAAATGGAAATGAACATGCAAATATAGAACTTAACCCTTTGTTGGAAAGACAAAGGAAGGATAGGGCAACTAAATCAGTGAGCAGACAGACTACTGAGAAACAACATGCATTTAGATGGACTCTTCTACGCAAACAATTAAATCTAATAAAGGGAATAATTTAATTATCAAAAAAAAAAAAAACCCCATATGCATAGCTGCTTACCAGCAATACACAGCACACAAGCAGAAACAATCCTCACAGAAGCAGCCTTGAATGTGACAGGAAAGCGCTACAGCTGCTTTTATATAACCTCCTTTATGCAAATTACGTCTGACGTCACCCGCTGTGTAACTCTTTCCTTTTCTAGCCCAGCACACTTTCTTCTTCTGTTACCCAGCGTTTTATATCCACAGGAAAACAAGAATAATCCTTATTGTATATTATGATGACTTTTGTGATTAGCTACAGAGGGTAACTTTACAGTCATTGGATAGATTGAAGGCAGTATGGTGAAGATTTTATTGTTTAAATCTAGTAAAGCAGGATGTGAAAAAGAAAATATAAAGTGCTGTACATAAAATATGTTATTATTAAACAATAAGTATAATGTAATGTTGTGTTGCATTATTTGTGTTTTATGCTCTCTGTGTATTCCAATACTGCATGCCTAGTTGCAACACATCTTGGAAAGTAATCTACACATAATATTGCAGTGAACAGATACATTAATATAAATATCAAACACTATTATTTACACACTTTTTGTAAAAGTTTCTCTTATGCATACCTACTTTTTTTTTTTTTTTAAAAAGCAGAAGTGCACATTCCACTCCTTGTTCCCCTTTGCACAGAAACGATTTACTGTTTGTGAAGATCTGTAGAGATTGCTCAAGACCCCTTGCAGCCTGCATTTGGCATCACTGTGATCAATGATCAGCCCACATCACATGTTGTGTTTGGAAACCAGATTGTAATACTATACTGTTTAAAATACTTTTTTCTCTATAACTTTGCAGATATTTCTTGCACTGAGGGGGTTAATGAATGTAATAATGCATGTAGAGATCTGTGGTAAAGGAATAGTTAGACAGGAAGTGTGTTTCCTGTTCATATATTAGTTGTATAAAAAAAACCTTAGCTAGTGCTGTTTAAAAACTAAGCTGATTTATTAGCCTACCTCTTGTGATACTTTGGTAACGATATAGAATTGTCACGATGCATGGAATGACGCAGCTACAGTACATTGTGACATGTGCAAGCATTTTTATCTATACTACTAATCTAGGCCTACTGTCTCTAAGATGACATTCAGCATCGGAAAGACCACGCCTGGTCAAGCAGAAGGATGCTACCAGTGTGTGACAGAGCAAATGCTATCTATATTTGTACTGAGAAGCAATCATTTGCTAAATTATTTTCCAAGTAAGGAAATGCAGATGCAGAATTTACCACCTTTCGTTTTGAATACTTCCTTTACAACTCCCACACAAGAGAGGACATAGATCTGGATTATACCAACTCACTACAATAGGGGAACAGTGTCATGACTATAGGGCCTATGTACTGTATTAAGGTTTTTTTTCATAAACGTATGTAGAGACTGCAGTTTCTGCATAATTTTAGGATTCGTAGTTATGTACTAATAGCACAATGGAGAAGATTTCACAGAAATCTCCGGTAAAGTGCTAATTAGCATTGCAGATCACAGTCCCCATTATTTTCAATGGGGACTACGATCTGACCCCTATGTAAAAAAAACTCCAAAAAGTGAAGCTTTTCTGAGTTTGGCCCTGGTAGTATACACTATCTTTAGATGGTGTAAACTGCTTTAAGCCTATGGAGGGTTGTGAGCAGGAGAAAGATCTTTCGACCTCTCTCCTGCAGCCTCCGGCCGGCAGCAGAAGCCGACGCTGTACACATGCACAGTGTCAGCTTCTGCAGGAGAAGTCTTTCACAAAGAGTTCTACAATTTGCGGAGGATATAACTTGCAGGAACAACGGTTACCACAACCACTGTCCCTGAAAGTTTACGTTTGTACATAGTGGTATGGATCCTTAATAATAGTGACAGTCCACAATTATTAGTACATACATAGACCCCTATGTCTTCAGTAATAATGGTTTCTCAAATCAAGATAGAAGAGTCCACAGATCACCTCACACAGTATCTCTGTGCATAGGCTGTGTAGGCCTTATTTATTAAAGGGGAAGTTATTATATTATTGCAGTGGTTCTCAAACTCGGTCCTCAAGACTCAGAACAGTTCACTTTTTCCAGGTCACCTGGCAGGTGCACAGGTGTAGTCATTACTCACTGACACATTTTAAAAGATCCACAGGTGGAGCTAATTATTTCACTTGCGGTTCTGTGAGGAGACCTGGAAAATATAAACTGTTTGGGGTCCCGAGGACCGAGTTTGAGAAACTGGGTATTAATGTATATATAAAATCTGACTTTTCCTAAGAAGTCTGTTTCTGTTAATTCAAAATAACATATGTTGTATGTAGAGGCTTTATAGGGTCTATGTACAAAGCCTTGGAGAAAGATAAAGTGGAGAGTGATAAAGTACCAATCAGCTCCTGTCAATTTTCAAACACAACCTGTAAAGTGACAGGAGCTGATTGGTTGGTACCTTATCTTGTCCACTTTATCACTCTCCAAAGCTTAGTACATAGACCCCTTTATCTTTAAATTATAGCCCACATACAACTTTTTGTTTTTGCAGTGAATTGGTAACATTAATATTTTGGTTGGTAGTTGTTTATTTGGGAAGCAATCGGGAAGCCGACTGCCTATATACCGGCAGCCGGCTTCCCGACTGTCTTATCCCGGCAAGGGTGAAATGCCGGGTGTCTAGATGTAGACGCCCGCATTTCCCCGACGCCGGGAGACCGGCGCCCGGCATCACGATCGTAGTGATGCCGGGTGCCGCGAGCGGACAGCCGCAGGGGGGAGGGTTAGGTTTAGGGCTCCCGGGGGGGACTTAGGGTTAGGCACTCCCCCGGGGGACTTAGGTTTAGGCAGCGGGGAAGGGGGTGGTTAGGGTTAGCCACTTAGAGGGGGGATTAGGGTTAGGCACTTGGGGAGGAAGTTAGGGTTAGGCACCCCTAAGGAGGGTTAGGGTTAGGGGGGTTAGGTTAGGTTAGTGGATACTTACCTATCCACGATCGGGATTTCCAGCGCTGTCGGGCTTCCGCTGCGTCGCACTCTGCTCCTGTCGGGCTGCCGCTGACAGGAATTGAACCGCCGGCCATGCGGCTGGCGGTATATCATACCCATTCCGTTTATTTTGAGTGTCTGAACAATCTTCTTTTGAGCTGCTAAATATAATAAACAGAGTTTTTGTATACCAGAGTCCTAGGTGAAATCAGCTGTGCACTTCCAAACCTACAGTATGTGCAGGCCAAAATAACAGATTAAGGGGCCTTTGTATCAAGCTGATTTTTACGTAAAATTATACAGAAACTGCAGTTTCTGCATAATTTTATGCATTGTAACTATGTACTAATAGCACATTGCAGGCGATTTCACATAAATCTCTGGCAAAGTGCTAATTAGTACTTCAGATCGCAGTCCCCATTATTGTTAATGGGGACTATGATCTGTCAACTATGTACTAAACTCCAAAAAGCAAAGCTTTTAGAGTGTAGCTCCAGCAGTTTACACCATCTTCGGATGGTGTAAACTACTGCTAGCCTATGGGGGCTCCTGGTACAGGAGAGAGATCTTTCGATCTCTCTCTCGCAGCCACCAGTCAGTCCCGGAAGCTGACACTGGACCTCATTCAGAGGCGCTCGCAAAATGCGAGCGCTCGCTCTCAATGAGGGCAGCCGCATCTATTTTCCGACCCAGCCTCCTGGCCGCACGCTAGGCTGTGGGTGACCACCCACAGCTTTAGCGAGTGGCCAGGTTGATGGTTACAATGGTCAAGACCATCGCGACCATTGGGGCTTGCGACGAGACCCTTGTGGTAGGGTCTGGTCTTCCGCAAGCCCCAGTGAGCTTTCGGCTCTAATAGAGCCAGAAGCTCACCACTGACATCACTCGTGATGTCAGTGGGGCCGCTCCCAAATGGCAGGCGTTCTGTCGGGAACGCCTCCATTTGGTCAGCCACCCCCCCACCCCGCCTACAAAACGGGTCGAGCTGTCGATCACCATTATCAGCCGCCCCTTTTGTAGTGAGCCCCGGAGCGAGAGAATTTCTCTCTCGCTCCAGGGCTTGCGCACGTGCAGTGCGGCCGCTGTGCGTGCGTAGGGCCTCAATATCGACCCACTTGCGAGCGTATAGGCGCTTGCGAGCGGGTCTGAATGAGACCCACTGTGCGCATGTGAAGCATCAGCTTCCCCCATTTCTACTAAATGCTGGGGATATAACTTTCGGGGACAGTGGTTACCGCAACCACTGTCCCTGCAAGTTCCCCTTGGTACATAGCCGGGATTCTTTCATTAAAACTGAAAATATTCCCGGTGAGATATATGCATAATAATTTCGGGCAGTGCCGCGATTATTAGTACATAGACCTCTGTTTATTAATAATTGCGGAACTGCTGAAATTATTAAGGTTCCATTTCGTGGCAGATATTTTTATTTTTAGTGAAAATATCCCCGCTATGTACAAAGAGGAACTTGCAGGGACAGTGGTTGTGCGATTTTCACATTTGTGAAAGACTTCTCTGGGGGAAGCTAACACTGCACATTTGTACAGTGCTAGCCTCTGCTGCCGGCCAGAGGCTGCAGGAGAGTGATCAGAAGATTTTTTCCTGCTCGTAAGCCTCCATAGGCTTGAAATGGATTACATCATCTGAAGATAGTGTAAACTACTGGGGCCGAACTCCGAAAAGCTTAATTTTTTGGAGTTTGGTACACAGGGCTGAAATCGTAATCCCCATTGAGAGTAATGGGGTCTACGACCTGCAGTGCTAATTAGCACTCTGCTGGAGATTTCTGTGAAATCACTTGCATTGTGCTTTTAGATCATAAAATTATGCAGAAACTGCAGTTTCTACATCATTTTATGAAAAAGCTTGATACTGTCGAAGCTGGATAATTGGCTGAAACAAGATCAGGTTAAAATTAGATCGTAAAGACGCCATCTTGCGACTGGCTGCAAGACGCCATTTTAGAAAATGAGATCGCAAGGCGCCAAAGCACCGAAATGTACATTATATGACCAACTGTTAGGATGTGTATGAACAGGAAACCAGAGACAACCAGTTGTTAGTGGCTGGACTGTGTCTATTTGAATCAACCTGTGAAATGCTCTGCAACAGATGCATCCTCCTGGGAACCAATGGCATCAGTGACAAGCCTCTCTATTGTGTTGTCTGTTTCTGTGAGAGTATAAACGTGTGTGTTGTGACCCCAGTCTGAGTCTTCTTGCTGAATGCTGATAGATGGGGGTTTCTTGCTGAAGCCTACATCTGGTCCAGAGCGCTGCGTATGTATAACTTGGGTCTGTATAAATTTTTGCGCTAAACTGTACTTAGATCATAGCGTGTAACTGACTGTACTTTTACTTGAAATATAACTTTGTGCTTTGGAACCACAGGTAAAAGGTCTGGAGTCTTTATTTACAATATGACTGCGTACGCAAAATAGCGTCATCCTTAGAGGTTTATAGGCAGGATATTAGAAGGTATAGGCAGGATATTAGAAGGTATAGGCAGGAGTGTATAGAGGTTCTAATGCAATATCCTTAGTTGGGGGCTCATAGTGAAGTCACTTATCTACTCACTTGATACCTACGGATATAGATATCTCACCAAAGGGTGGAGTGGCCACATGCAGGGTTTACCTGCAACCGCTCGGTGCTGAGAAATTGCTACCCGTTTCCGTGTGAGCCAGGGACGCTGACTAGAATCCAGGGATAAGAGAGGAAAAAGTTTGTATTCCTTTGTTGATAGAACCTTATGTTTAGAGGGGTGCCGCAGTATTGAGCACACGGCTGAGTCACAGTTTTGCACACAGTCAAGACGCACTTTTGTGTACGCAGCTAAAGGTTGTCATACGGTTGTGTGGTAGTCGCATTATTGTGTATGCGACTGGTCGCACAATAGTGTATACGTACTTCCATTTGTGCTGCCACGTGTTTAAACAAAGCCGTTGAGGTTTACATTCTTCAATTGTTGTCAATATCTGGGTTAACGTGTATTTTTCTGCGCAGGAAAAAAGTGTGTAACAGTGAGTATTTGTTGGTAGGGGTAACTTGTTCCCTAAAGTTAGAGGTACCGTATGACCTTTAAGGGCTAAGTGCTAGCCACTCGGTAAGCAGCTTACCGTTCTATACACAGTAGCAGGTGTACATGTTGTCTTTGTTGTAGAGAGGTGCGTGGAAGTAGCCGACTTAAACTTCCATAGGTGTGGAAGTTGCCTTCTTAAATCTTATCCGGGTGTGTGGAGTACCCTTCTTCAAATCTTCACAGGTGTGTGGGCGCTGCCGTGTAAATCGTCCACAAGTAAGTGAAAGTATCTTGAATGTCTTTCAACAGTTTAAATCTTTATTGAAAAACGTAGGAGTTGTCTCAGAATGGGAGCCATGCAAATAATAGAGATGTTAGACAATGATGTGCTGCTAATGGAAGCGCTTCTTGGATCGGCCCGTCGTATTATGCATACTAAGTACGGTACTTATGCAATAAGGTATTGTGATGTATGGTTTAAAATGATGATGAAGAGTGTTAGACCGTTTCCCAGAATTGGTAGTTTTGATAAAGATGTATTAGATAATATCCGGGATCACATCAGTCTGATGCGCTCCCGAGAGAAAAAGGTCAAATGTTATGAATGTTTAAAGTTGTGGCAGCATGAAGAGGATCCACGGCTTAAAAATGCGCAAGCGATGCAAACTAGTGTTGCGAGCGCATTGCCAGAGAATACATCCGCGACGCTAAATTGCAATGCGGGCGAGCCACAAAATGGTGCGCACGTGCAGCAAGGTAGCATTGTGGAAAGTATTACCAGCAGTTCACGTGCACCACCGTCACCTTATGTGGATGGAGGTGCAAGTATAGTTATCAAAAATACCCATAAAAATGTAACAAGCAATTTGTACCCTCTCTTAAGCAACCATAAAGAAAATGTTCATGATGTGGATGATGAGCCTATTGTAATGTCTGCCATTTCCCATGCTGTGCAGATGATAGATGCTGAACCACAACAATCACGAGTGGTGCCGCCATCTCTATCGGTAACAGTAAGGGAAGTGCTAGCCCCCTCTGCACCCGTAGAGGAAGTCGTTAATACCATACGTAGCAGTAGCAGATTAAACCCCCAGCCAGGTAACCAGGTCAAAGGTAGCAGCGCTACCGGTCTGCATCCCATTCGGACAATAACTGTTCCGAATGGAAATGCAGATGCGAACGGTATAGTGCCCACGAGGGAAGTGGCAATGCATTGTCCTTGGAAAAGAGCAGAACTGAATTCCATCATAAATGATTTCCCCGATCCCAAAAAAGAACTAGCCAAATGTCAATGGATTAATGGCAAACCTAAGCCCCGTAATGGTAAATTTAAAAGGCGGTAGGCAAGCTCCAGAAATTCCCCAGTACCCACTAAAACAGGAGGTAGAATTAGGGTTTTTTCCAATAATTGAGCGATTATTACAACAGGGAATTTTAATTCGTACAGCTAGTGTAGCCAACAGTCCCATCTTCCCGGTGAAGAAGAGTGGTGGGAGGGGTTATAGGCTGGTACACGACCTTAGAGGTGTTAATAAAGTAGTAGAGAGCCAATTCCCCGTAGTGCCAAATCCAGCTGTCATTCTTATGCAGATCCCTCCAAACGCAACCCATTTCACTGTCATTGACCTCTGTTCTTCTTTCTTCTCTGTGCCTCTCCACCCTGACTGTCAGTATTTATTCGCATTCACATACAGAGGTGTACAATATACATGGACATGATTGCCCCAAGGTTTCATAGACAGCCCCAGTATCTTTTCCCAGGCATTGCACGACTGTTTACAATCTTTTCAACCTGCCAATGGATCTGTTCTAATTCAATATGTGGACGATTTATTGCAATGTTCTGATTCGTTTATGTCATGTTTGAATCAGTGCTCGAAGTGTGCCGGTATGCAACGGTATGGCATACCGGCACTTCAAGCAATAAACTTTTTTTTTTCTTCTAGTTTATAGGGCAGAGAACTGAGCGGGATAGCTACATGTCTTACTGTCTTCTCCCGCTAGGCTCAGTGAAAAGGGGTGGACTGTGTCAGTGTGCTGCTGCCCTCCCATTCGTCCCCCGCCGGAAGGTCTCTGGAGTCCTCCTCCCCAGCGCTGTTGTGGCTAGTGGCTTGTGCCTCCAAAACTCCGACCGCCCGTCCGCGGGTGCTGTGTTCCTCACCCCTGTCCAGCATTTTGGCTGGCTTGTGCCTTCAAACCCTGCCCACTTACTCACGTGTGCCGGGTGCCCGTTCACCGGCCGTGCCGTGTGCCCGCTCACCGCCCGTGCCGTGTGCCCGCCCACTGCCCATGCCGGGTACTTGTCCCCACCGAAGGTATGCAGCATCCGTTACATGCTGCAAATGCAGTCCAGCATTGTGTCTCTGTCAGTGGCCTCCCTCCTGGCCGTCAGTGTGTGCCCATCCCCCACTGGTTTCAGTGATAGGAGCCATAGCCATACAGCTCCTTACTGGCCTCCGCGGTGAGGGTGACTGCGCTGGCTGAGGGAGCCCAGAAGCTTGGTTCTACTGATGGGGGATGACGGGACTTCCCCCTTCCCCAGTACAGCTGTTGGTGCCACTGGCTCTATGTCTGGAATCAGAAGCCTCAGCTCTGTTGCAGCAGCTTTCAGTGAGTTTTATACTTGCTTTCAATTATTTTTCCTAATGTGTACCCCACCTCCCTTGTGTGCCTCCCCACCTACCCTGTGTGCCTCCCCACCTCCCTTGTGTGCCTCCCCACCCCTGTGTACCCCACCTACCCTGTGTGCCTCCCCACCCCTGTGTACCCCACCTCCTCTGTGCCTCCCCACTCCTGTGTACCCCACCGCTGGGCGCCTCCCCATCCCTGTGTACCCCACCTCCTCTGTGTGCCTCCCCACCCATGTGTTCCTCCCCTGTGTGCCTCCCCTCCCCTGTGTACCCCACCTCCCCTGTGTGCCTCCCCACCTCCTCTTTGTGCCTCCCCACCTCTGTGTACCCCACCTCCTCTGTATGTCTCCCCACCCCTGTGTGCCTCACAACATTTTCCTATTGGTGCTAATGTGTGTGTGTGTTTTTTTCCTGTAGCCTATGTATTACTTTACTTTCCTATTGGTGCTATTAGGGGCAATTCAATTTAGCACAATGTTGAATAGCGCCTGGTAGAGGTTCCTGGAGCTATTCAACTGAGTGCGCTGTATAAATGGGTACACAGATGATTTTTTTTGAACGATTTGGGCAATTCCAAAGGATCAGGACGACAAATCGTTCAAAATCGTCTAATGTGTACCCACTATGTCGGCCATTGCGTTCTCCCATTTCGTTGTCAGCCGCATCATCAGGTCATCTGTACATGCAGCTTAACTTGACGATGCAGCTGACAACCCCATGCAGCAGGATATGGCAGGGGCCGACATATCGGGTGGTCGGGCACTTGAATGTCTAATGTGTTCTGGCCGCCCAATATGTATCACTAGGGGGGTTATCAGTCGCATCGTTGGGTACACACTTCGTCTACTGTGTACCCAGCTTTAGTCTGACTAAAGGATTTATGCTTGCACCCTCCTGAGGGTGCAAGCAGAAATCTAACTAAAGTGACATCCGTGATGCTGTTTTTCAGTTTAGCGAGGTGCTGACAGCATTGGGTGATGTTTATAGTAATGGGAGTCCAACGGATCAATACTATTTATTCGGGCATCCATTACTTCTGAAGCACTCAGAAGCACTGGGTTTAACCGTGCATTGCGGCTAAACAGGTCTAAACTTATGGTATCAAACCACAGACTTTTCGCAGATTTTCTCGCCCCTTCAGGAAGCTGCGAAAAGCAATGTATCACCCACAGTAATGCATGCCCAAAGGAGCAGCATCTGAATTGATCCTTTGGGTGCCTATGGACATAGGCAACATTCAGAACAATTGAATTCCCCAGTATGAGTTTGTTTTTTTTCCGGTGCCAAAGTGTGTGTGTTTTTTTTGTTTTTGTTTTTCAGACAAAGCTTATGTGATTTATTTATTTTTTGCTGCAGGGGCCTATGAGTTTATTTTCTTTATGGGTGCCAATGTGTTTTTTTTTTTTTTTATGCAATGCTTATGTGACTTATTTACTTTCTGCTGCAGGACCTATGTGTTTGGTTTTTCCTATGGGTGACAATGTTTTGTTTGTTATTTTCATGTAAAGCTTATGCGATTTATAAATTTTCTGTGTGGCCTATGTGTTTGGTTTTTCCCTGTGGGTGCCAGTGTGTGTGTATGTTTTTTTTTTTCCATGCAACGCTTATCTGATTTAAATATTTTCTGCAGGGTGCCTATGTGTTTGTTTTTTTCCTTATGGGTGCCAATGTGTGTGTGTGTGTATGTATGTATGTGTGTTTTTTTTGTTTTATTTCATGTAAAGTTTATGTGATTTATATATTTACTATGGCCTATATGTTTCTTTATTCCCCTATTGGGTGGGGCCCTATGGATTATTTTTTATTTTCTTATCGGTGCCAATGTGTGTGTGTTTTATATGTGAAGCCTATGCGGCTTATGTAATAGGTATGTGGTCTGCAGCTGCTGCGGGGATTTATGCGGGTCTTCCCGTATTTTTTAAGTGTCAATTATAAACTAAGGTAGTTTTGCTTTTAAAAGATCACAACCGATTACATAAGCCCTTACGTGTGTTTTTGCTCCAGGCATGCTGCAGTGAGTCAGGTAATGAGTATGATGCGTATGTACTATCTATGAGCGGTGTATAATATGTCTATAGCATTCAGTGAGAGTCTATAGGGAGAGAGAGAGGGAAGGAGAGAGTAAGAAGTACAGGGGAAAAGAAAACAGAGTGAGAGATGCAGGAGGTTACAAAGAAATGGAAGGAGGGAGTGAGAGGTGTAAAGAGTGAGAAATGGAAGTAGGGAGTGAGAGGTGCAAAGAGTGAGAAATGGAAGGAGGGAGTGAGAGGTGAAAACAGTGAGAAGTAGGGCGTGAGAGGTACAAAGAGTGAGAAATGGAAGTAGGGAGTAAGAGGTGCAAAGAGTGAGAAATGGAAGTAGGGAGTGAGATGTGCAAAGAGTGAGAAATGGAAGTAGGGAGTGAGAGGTGCAAAGAGTGAGAAATGGAAGGAGGGAGTGAGAGGTGCAAAGAGTGAGAAATGGAAGGAGAGAGTGAGAGGTGCAAAGAGTGAGAAATGGAAGGAGGGAGTGAGAAGTGCAAACAGTGAGAAATGGAAGTAGGGAGTGAGAGGTGCAAAGAGTGAGAAATGGAAGGAGAGAGTGAGAGGTGCAAACAGTGAGAAATGGAAGTAGGGAGTGAGAGGTGCAAAGAGTGAGAAATGGAAGGAGGGAGTGAGAGGTGCAAAGAGTGAGAAATGGAAGGAGAGAGTGAGAGGTGCAAAGAGTGAGAAATGGAAGTAGGGAGTGAGAGGTGCAAACAGTGAGAAATGGAAGGAGGGAGTGAGAGGTGCAAAGAGTGAGAAATGGAAGTAGGGAGTGAGAGGTGCAAAGAGTGAGAAATGGAAGGAGAGAGTGAGAGGTGCAAAGAGTGAGAAATGGAAGGAGGGAGTGAGAGGTGCAAAGAGTGAGAAATGGAAGTAGGGAGTGAGAGGTGTAAAGAGTGAGAAATGGAAGTAGGGAGTGAGAGGTGCAAAGAGTGAGAAATGGAAGGAGGGAGTGAGAGGTGAAAACAGTGAGAAGTAGGGCGTGAGAGGTACAAAGAGTGAGAAATGGAAGTAGGGAGTAAGAGGTGCAAAGAGTGAGAAATGGAAGTAGGGAGTGAGATGTGCAAAGAGTGAGAAATGGAAGTAGGGAGTGAGAGGTGCAAAGAGTGAGAAATGGAAGGAGGGAGTGAGAGGTGCAAAGAGTGAGAAATGGAAGGAGAGAGTGAGAGGTGCAAAGAGTGAGAAATGGAAGGAGGGAGTGAGAAGTGCAAACAGTGAGAAATGGAAGTAGGGAGTGAGAGGTGCAAAGAGTGAGAAATGGAAGGAGAGAGTGAGAGGTGCAAACAGTGAGAAATGGAAGTAGGGAGTGAGAGGTGCAAAGAGTGAGAAATGGAAGGAGGGAGTGAGAGGTGCAAAGAGTGAGAAATGGAAGGAGAGAGTGAGAGGTGCAAAGAGTGAGAAATGGAAGTAGGGAGTGAGAGGTGCAAACAGTGAGAAATGGAAGGAGGGAGTGAGAGGTGCAAAGAGTGAGAAATGGAAGTAGGGAGTGAGAGGTGCAAAGAGTGAGAAATGGAAGGAGGGAGTGAGAGGTGGAAACAGTGAGAAGTAGGGCGTGAGAGGTACAAAGAGTGAGAAATGGAAGTAGGGAGTAAGAGGTGCAAAGAGTGAGAAATGGAAGTAGGGAGTGAGATGTGCAAAGAGTGAGAAATGGAAGTAGGGAGTGAGAGGTGCAAAGAGTGAGAAATGGAAGGAGGGAGTGAGAGGTGCAAAGAGTGAGAAATGGAAGGAGAGAGTGAGAGGTGCAAAGAGTGAGAAATGGAAGGAGGGAGTGAGAAGTGCAAACAGTGAGAAATGGAAGTATGGAGTGAGAGGTGCAAAGAGTGAGAAATGGAAGGAGAGAGTGAGAGGTGCAAACAGTGAGAAATGGAAGTAGGGAGTGAGAGGTGCAAAGAGTGAGAAATGGAAGGAGGGAGTGATAGGTGCAAAGAGTGAGAAATGGAAGAAGGGAGTGAGAGGTGCAAAGAGTGAAAAATGGAAGGAGAGAGTGAGAGGTGCAAAGAGTGAGAAATGGAAGTAGGGAGTGAGAGGTGCAAAGAGTGAGAAATGGAAGTAGGGAGTGAGAGGTGCAAAGAGTGAGAAATGGAAGTAGGGAGTGAGAGGTGCAAAGAGTGAGAAATGGAAGGAGGGAGTGAGAGGTGCAAAGCTTATGAGAAGAAAGGAAAGAATGAGATGGATGCATGACACAACCCCGTTTTGAGTGGCCACACCTCTCATGACACGTAGCCACGCCCTGGGATGTGTGACCATGCCCATTTTTTTTACACGTGCCAGAGGCACGCACACTGAATCCCCATACCCCCACTTCAAAATTCACACTTCGACCACTGGTTTGAATGATACTAAACTTTTGTTGCTTCATCTCTCGCATACAGGACACAAGGTGGCTAAGGACAAACTACAATCCAGAGCCAATCCAGAGTAAAATATTTGGGACACTGCCTAACCCAGGGGTTACGACATCTCACAAATGATAGAATACAGGCCATAGAGCACATGACACTGCCGCAGAATCAACAGCAAATTCGTACCTTCTTGGGAATGTGTGGATACTGTAGAATGTGGATCCCAGGTTTTTCTATTTTGGCCTTGCCTTTGCAGGACTTAGGACCTCAGTCGTAGCAGCCGCACGGTCGTACGCCACCGATGTTCGCTAAACTGCGCGTGCATAAAGTTCGCAATGCGCGTGCGCAAACTAGCTGCTACGTTCAGAAATTTCTCTCTCCTTGAACACAGCCAGGTCGGTAGTTTGAGTGACAGATTGAGGCGTTTGTGGGTAGTAACAGGGGAAGGTTCTTGGAAACGGGGGAGTGGAGAGCCGAACGCAGGCGTGCCTAATTAGGCGAACAGCATTTTATGGGAGTGCATAATTAACAAAGTAGTGTCATGGCACACGTGACATGGGAGGTTTGTACACTGACCTGATCGTAGTGCTTAAGAGAGAGTATGGTCAACCTTAAGCTCTACGACCAGTTCCAATGGTTCCCGATGGTCTCGATTAATCCTTATATGCCCGTACATGACGTGTAATGCGTACTTGAAGGGGGCGTATTTTTTGTCTTACGGCCGCACCCTCCCCTTGGTCGGCCAGCTAACGATCCGATCTTAAGGACGCAGCTTGCGAGTGCATCATTTGCATATCCGGCCCCTTTTCCCTTACGACCATGCGGCCGCTACGACCAACTCTGAATGAGGTCCTTAGTCTCTTCCTCAAAGCCCGATCATGTCATACACACAGAGGAATCAGAGCAGGCTTTTCTAAATCTTAAGGATAGTCTGACAAAAGCACCTGCATTGGGAATACCTGATTATGAAAACCTTTTGATTTGTATTGTACGGAAACCGATGGTTGTGCTGCAGGTGTCCTCACACAAAAACATGGTGATGCTAGTAGGCCCGTAGCATACTACAGTGCCCAATTGGACACTGTGGCAAGATCACTCCCCACCTGTTTGAGAAGTGTAGCAGCTACCGCTCTATTGGTGAGTAAAAGTGAGGACGTAGTATTGGGTCATGATATGATTGTCTATACTCCCCACGCTGTATCTGCTCTGCTGAACTCTGCTCAAACCAGACACGTCTCTTCAGCTAGGTTTACCAAATGGGAACTAGCTCTAATCGCACCTGCAAGCATCACTGTTAAATGTTGCAGCACGCTGAACCCAGCAACGTATTTATCATATGTACAACATGATGTACAAAGGGTGGAAGGAGATGAGTTGCTGGCGGGAGGTGAGTTCAGCGGACATAATGATGCACACGATTGTATGGAATATCTGAATCAGACCTTTACTGCTAGACCTGACATACATGACACACCTTTAGAGAATGTAGATGTAACTTTTTACATGGATGGGAGTTGTCATAGACAAACAGATACAGGTGAATTATGTACAGGTTATGCTGTTGTAAATGACACAGACATCATAGAAGCTAAACCTCTTGGTCCTCCTCACTCAGCCCAGGTGGCAGAGTTAGTAGCACTAACTAGAGCGTGTGAACTGACAGCAGGCAAGTCTGTTAACATTTACACTGACTCAAGGTACGCGTTCGGGGTGGTGCACGATTTCGGGGCTCTATGGCGTCTGAGAAATTTTATAACAGCAGCAGGCACACCAGTTGCACATTCCCGACACATAAAACATTTTTTAGAAGCAATCCAACTGCCCAAAGCGGTGGCAGTAATTAAGTGTAAAGCCCATACATGTGAGGATGATCCGGTGTCACTAGGCAACAACAGAGCTGATGAAGCTGCAAAATGGGCAGCAGGGTTAAAAATGTTTTCTCCAACTGAACAAATTATGTCTTTCCAAACAATTGATATGCTGAAATTAATTGAGATGCAAAATTTGTGTTCAATCCAGGAAAGGTCCATCTGGAAGTCTAAGGGATGTGGGCAAGAGTCCTTCGGGCTCTGGAGGGATGGACAAGGTAAACCAGTAGCTCCCAAAGCATATTACCCCAGCCTGGCTGAGGCAGCACATGGTCTGACTCATCTGGGAAAGCAAGGTATGTGCAAATTGGTAAGAGCATACTGGTGTGCACCAGGTTTTTCTTCACAAGCAGAAAAGAGAGCAATGTCCTGTCTGACCTGCTTGAGGTAGAACATAGGGAAAGCGATCCCTACCGAACCGTCCCACATTCCACCGACTGATGGGCCTTTCCAGGTGATACAAATTGATTTCATCCAATTACCACCCTGCAGGAACCTTAAGTATGTGTTAGTGTGCACTGACATATTTTCCAACTGGGTTGAGGCCTACCCAGCGGCCACTGATACTGCTGCGTTTACTGCCAAGAAAATAGTTCAGGAATTTGTATGCAGGTACGGTATCCCTAAAATCATCGAGAGTGACAGCGGTACTCATTTCACAGGTGATGTTTTCCAAAATATGTGTAAGCTGATGGGTATTAATAGCCGACTTTACACCCTCTACCGACCGCAAGCCAGTGCCAAGGTAGAGAGGATGAACGGGACTATTAAAAATAAGTTAAGTAAAATCATGGCAGAGACTGGACTAGGATGACCAGAAGCGTTACCGTTGGTCCTGCATAGCATAAGGACCACTCCTAGACCCCCTCTAAATCTGTCCCCATTTGAAATACTGTTCAGTAGACAACCTCATTTGATTATAAGTCCACAGGAAGACTTGAAAGGTAACAATGAGGTAACTGTAAGGTATCTTATATCAATGAGTAAGCAGTTAAAACAGCAACAGCAGAAACTGAAATTGTTGTCCCATGATATGCCTGAAACTAACTGTCATGATGTTGAACCAGGAGAATATGTAATGATTAGAAATTTCTTGCGTTCAGGTTGTTTGACTGATCAGTGGGAAGGTCTGTACCAGGTGCTGCTGACAAGTACTACATCTTTGAAGGTGGCTGAGAGAGATACCTGGGTCCATTCCACTCACTGCAAAAAGGTCAATCAACCGGTGGAGAAACAAGTCGGACACAAGGCTGATAGTGTGGACCTGTCGATCGCGAACTTGTTCCGGGAGGATTGAAAAGGTCGTAGTGAGATACCAGAACTAAAAGAAATTTGCAGGTCGTGTCGTGGCAATGGATGGGCCTGCTGTGTTCATTTTCATATTCTCTTTTAGAGTGTTCACCATTCTGGTTGGTTCTGGGATATCCGATTTCTGTGATGGGGGACCAATTGAGTAGATGGGAGGTGATGGCAGTGCTGATGGAGTGGAATCAGGAGGAGTGCTATGCCAATCAGGGGAGTGTCTGACCAATCTTAGTACTGTTATTGTTAAGAGAGCTGCTATTCTGGATACTCGGGGACGGTGTGGAAGTTTATCATCTGAAGATTCTTGTATTTGTGAGCTTTGTGGGTCCCTAGATGATGAGAACTGTATTCAACGGTGCCAGCCTAAATATAACCCGTACTGGGGTGGGTATCCTTTAGAGGATTATCATAGCATGGTAGGCAAAGTATTAAATTAAACTGATTGCTGGCTGTGTTCACATGTGCCACAGGGACAGCATAATGTAGGATTGGTGCCATTTCCACTGAATGTCACGGAAATTTTACAATTGCAAAAAGGGAAAACATTGGATGGAACATTCCTCTCATCCAAACCACCTCATTTTAAACTCTATCAATTCCAAGTAGATAGATCACTTTTGTGTTTGAACATAACCAACCCCAATAAACCCGGGAGTTTGGAAGTGACAGGGAATAATCAGACGATGACCTTTTCACAGAGAGCTGATAATGAGTCCGTAAATCATGATCTGTTACGTTCAATTAAATCTAGTGGGAAACATTTTAGGTACCGGTATACATTGAGTTCCAAGAAAGAAATTATTGGTAAGGTACCAGATGGTTATTGTGCTAAAAAAATACAACCAGAAACTTGCATATACCAGATGGAAGAGCCTGAGATAGGATTGTTTGCAAGGGAAATGTGTTTCATGATAATGATGCATACCATCCCTTATGTTCTCCCCGATAATGTGTATTTTATATGTGGAAGAAAGGCGTATAAGTGGCTCTCCCCGAGTTCCGAAGGTTTGTGTTACCTGGGAAGAGTAGTCCCAGAATTTATGACCCTCACACATGTTGAAATGCTTGGTATCCATAAAAACACACCATCACCATATCTTCACACGCAGTATGAACACAAAGGCAAACAAAATATGATACCTGGTGACGTGCATAAAGCCACTCAGTTAATTAGTGAGACAACTGGCTTCCAAGTTTTAATCGCACTGGATCCCACCAGGATCGCTCGGGGTACATTAAATTTTAGATATATTCAGGAACTTGGTAAATTGATAGATAATATCACCGAGATGTATGATGACACATTCAGGTTTACAGGGAGAGAATTGCAAGCGTACAAGAAAGAACTGGTGCAACACAGGCTAGTGTTAAATTATTTAACTGCTGTTACTGGAGGGTACTGCACAACTTTGGCCACCCAATTTGGAGTAAAATGTTGCACCTATGTCACCAATGATACCAGCGACCCCAAGGAGGTGATAGACCGGAAGATGGATGAAATTCTGCAGCTAAAATGGGAATTTCGGAAGAACCATAATGCATAGACATGCCTAGAATGTATTATTGAAATGTTATGTTTAAAACACCTCAGATAATGTAAAGCCTCAAATTCCCCTTCAAGACTGCCTTTATAGAACTGGTGTATCCCCACACCTTTCACATGATCTTCCAAGATCCGTGGTGTGCGTATAATAGTAGTTTTATGTCTCCACTTAGATACACATTATTGATGGATTAAGAACCACCTTGTGCCATCCCATAATAACACTAAATAATATATAAATGTAAGCCTAAATTAATTTTTAAAATCAGATTGTGAAAGCATGTTGTTCGCTATCAAAGAGTGGACTATAGAAGCTGGATAATTGGCTGAGACAAGATCAGCTTAAAATTAGATCATAAAGACGCCATCTTGCGACTGGCTGCAAGACGCCATTTTAGAAAATGAGATCGCAAGACACCATTTTGCGAATGGCCGCCCAAGCGCCATTTTAGGTAAACTCACACCTAAGTACATATGGCGATATTACTATTAGCATCATGCGATTGCATCTTTAACCATTTCTCATACACACATTAATACGCACAATTGCGCTGTTAACTAGTCGCATATTAGCGAATGCATAAGATCATGTATGAAAACGCTGTTTATTAGCTTCATGCGCACGCATCTGCCCCAAGTTAACTAGCGTCTTTATATCAAACCCCAAATACTTACACAGTACATATTCACATAAAAGGTCTCATAAGCTTTAAAGTATAAGATTCAAGTTTGTTCATTTATTATAATTGCTGAGAAATAAAGGTTATTTGGTAGCTAAGGTTTAATATATGATAAGTAAGTCATGTTTGATATTATACTGATCTGCACTCTTTCAACAGCATTTTGATATCGTCAGTGTGAAGATCGCAACATGCATTCTCAACTTATGGACCGCAGAGACTTAAAGCACCGAAATGTACACTATATGACAAACTGTTAGGATGTGCATGAACAGGAAACCAGAGACAACCAGTTGTTAGAGGCTGGACTGTGTCTATTTGAATCAACCTGTGAAATGCTCTGCAACAGATGCATCCTCCTGGGAACCAATGGCATCAGTGACAAGCCTCTGTATTGTGTTGTCTGTTTCTGTGAGAGTATAAACGTGTGTGTTGTGACCCCAGTCTGAGTCTTCTTGCTGAATGCTGATAGATGGAGGTTTCTTGCTGAAGCCTACATCTGGTCCAGAGCGCTGCGTATGTATAACTGTACTTGGGTCTGTATAATTCTTTGTGCTAAATTGTACTTAGATCATAGCGTGTAACGGACTGTACTTTTACTTGAAATATCACTTTGTGCTTTGGAACCACAGGTAAAAGGTCTGGAGTCTTTATTTACTATATGACTGCGTACGCAAAATAGCGTCATCCTTAGAGGTTTATAGGCAGGATAATAGAAGGTATAGGCAGGATATTAGAAGGTATAGGCAGGAGTGTATAGAGGTTCTAATTCAATATCCTTAATACATAGGCCCCTTAGCTCAGTAATTAATATTGGGGATGTTTATTAATATGCCGGCGGACAGGATGCCAGCCAGCGATATACCTACGCCAGAATCCCACCACCTAGCAAAATGCCGATGCCACTATCTCGAAGGGGATCGGGACACCGGCGTCGGCATCCTGAATGCCGGAATCCTGAACGTTAGGACCCGGGTAAGTATTACAGTTTCCCTGGGGATGGGGGAGGGTTAGGTTTAGGCACCCCAGGGGTGAGATTAGGGTTAGGCTATGGGGAGGGGGGTTAGGGTTAGGAACCACCGGAGGGAGGTTAGGGTTAGGCAACACCAAGGGAGGGTTTGGGTTAGGAGGTGGAGAAGGGCAGGGTTAGGGTACTTACTGCCGCTGTCGGGATCTTCACTGATCAGGCTACCAGCATCGGGATTTGAACCATTCAGCTACCGGCATATCATACCCAACCCTTAATATTGTGTTGAACAGTTCAGGAAATTTACATGGAAGCCATTGAAGCAATAATATTTACAAATTCTGCTTGTTTCAAATTACACTGAAATTATATAAATGTGTATGGTGCTGTCTAAATTTGATTGAACCAAAGTGAATGAACAGAAAAGAAAAACCTGAATGGCATCTCATCGTCTCATTTTAAGTTTTTGTAGCATAAGATACTGTGGGATGTAGTTTAAATCCGCTAGGGATGCCGGTGCTGGAATCCTGATAACAGTCAGAATCCCGATACCAGCATCCAGATGGTAAGTAGTGGGGTTAGGGGGAGGGTTAGGATTAGGCACTATGGGGAGGGGGAGGGTTAGGGTCAGGCACTAGGGGGGGGAGGTTAAGTTTAGGCTGCAGGGAGGAGGGTTAGGTTTAGCCAGCGGGGAGGGAGGGTTAGGTTTAGGTAGGAGTAGGATACTTACTGTTAGGACAGCCATGATCCCAAGCGCCGGCATCCCGTGCTCAATCCGATTCTGTAACCTGTCAACGCCTACAAAAAAGTTAATATTACACCGTTCAAACAACCCAATAATAGCAGTTCCGGGAAAAAAAATACACAGGACTTATTATTATTGTTGTTTTCTCCACATTTGCACTTTCAGTGATATTATAAGTCTATGCTAGTATCATAGTGCCTGTAGAGTGCTAAGCAGCTAATGACAGCAAAAAGTTACATCCATGGGTTATCCTGTGGTTCTTATAACTGCAGTGAGCAGGGCCGTAGCTACGGTAGTGCGGTCGGTGCCATTGCACAGGGCACCGCGGTTCAGGGGGCGCTGTTTGGGCCTGTCAAATTCTGTTTATTAACATTCTTGCTTGTAGCTTTCTCTTATTTCATTCCCAGCATCTCCTGGCCACTCCTATCTCTTCCCTGGCCCTTCCCCATGAAGCCATAGCCCTTTTTTGGGTGTATTATGTCCCTTTGAAAAATGAGGGGGCACCAGTGCTCTTTCTGGCACAGGGCACCAAAAAGTCTAGTTACGGCTCTGGCAGTAAGTATGGTGCTTATGATAATGATAAATTAATAATTGTTAAAAACACTCTGACACAGTACTCACCTTAGTGAGCACATACCATATACATATACTTTACTTCTCTTCAAATTTACTTAGCTTCATTTGTATCATTTTGGTGCATATTTACTAAGCAGAGGTTTTACAAAAAAATTTTTTTTTACAGATTTTGACTGCCTGATATAAAAGGGCAATAATACTTAGGGCAAACCAAGCCTGATTGATCTAGGGTAGCCTAGTCTGTATGGCTTGTGATCCACCCACCAAATGACTGGGTTGAACTATTAGTCCATCACAGTTTTGTCTCCGCAATAAAGCACTTTATCGCTGTGTAATCTACAGATTTTTTGCTGCACTATGGTATTGCAGTTCATTTTTTATATATACAGTACTTATCTCTACTACTAGTTCACACTTAATGAACTGTTCTGCTATAAAAGTGATGAAATGAGGTAGCAGTAAAAAGTCGATAGACCTTTCGGCTTTTTCTTAACTAGGCCCTTATGTGTCATATATCTATGGCTGCTCTATATAATGACACCAGTAATATCCCTTTTAGATCAAAATGCCGACCTGGATGCAACCCGTCTGAGACCTCTTTCATACAGGCATTCCTGGGTCGGCCACGTCTGTGCAGTGCCGACGCTTAGAGATGAGATCATCTCCAAGCGCCGGTTCTTCCTATGCTGTAAATGGGTCCAGCCAGCCGGACCAGCAACGGTAGCCCCCCCTTATGCAAGAAAGTAGGAGCCGCTGCTGCATGTTACCATGTCCCCTTGTAGTGCATGCTGCCAACACTTCATAGTGGCATGCGTGCACTAGTCCCAATTCCCCAACTCATAAAGTTGTGAGGTTTGCTTCAATTGGTTTTGCATAAATTGCATTCATAACCTTTGTGGACTGACAGCTGCTTATTGCTTTTTTCTGATAGTACTTAGGGGGACAGATACTGGCACCTTTTTGTTGGTATAATATTAAATTATTACAACTAGTTCCAAAAATCAGTGAGATAATATCAGAAATTATTAAATTAATTGTGTGAAGATTTGTCCAAAATATGGCAGCTACTATAAATATCATATTTTGTGGGGAACACTGCCATCTTCTTTCATAGAGCTACCAATGTAGTCAATTCTGTACTGTATGTGCTTATATGAAAGATCTACAATAAATGTGTATTTTTGATACCGTATATGTGATATGTAAATTGCTGAATTAAAGTATTTTATTTTATTTTTGTATTCCTTGCACCTCTAATATACAATATTTGTATAATTTGTTGTGTTCTAATATGTCTGAATAAAAATTACATGTGAGCATAACCTGAATTCAGACATATAATTTGCTAGGGTCACCAAATTACCCACATAAATATGGGCAGTGGCAGAACTCCAGGTTGGTCATGGAAGCATTGGCCTCTGGGTGCCAGTTGTCAGGGACACACCAGGGAGCAGGCTCAGCCACAGGGGGGTACAAGGATCTGAGGTTCCATTCCCACAGATAAATCCATCTGTTACTGCTACTTGCACCCTGATGATCTTCCAACATCTGGTGCAATAAAGATTTTTTTGTTAGTTGTGATGCAGTGTGTGTGCCATCATGATGTTGCGCTGCACTGCCGAAAGGCAGAGGAGTACCCAGAAGACACAGAAGAAGGTAAGTGTCTGAGGGCTGTAGCCAAAGGGATGCGGGGGCTGGAGCTGGAGAGACAGAAGACAGCTGGAGAGACACCGTGAAACTGGAGTGACAGAAGGGGGCTGACTGGAGAGACACTGGGGGGGGGGCTGAATAGACATGGGGGGCTGGATCTGCAGAAACACAGGGGAATGAGACTAGAGAGAAACCCTCACGGTTTTCGCGGGAGGCTCCTGATTTTTCGGGTAACCCCCCTCATCCCTGGAAGGGTAGGCACTTCTCCCGCATTCTGCCCACTTCCTGGTGAAGTGGGCAGAATGGGGAGAATTTCCACGACGATCCCGGGTCCCCGTGTAGGGGGTGGGGCTTAATGACACAATTCACAGTGACGCGACCCGTCAGGCCCTGCCCCCATCACAGCCCACCTGACTCTCCTACCAAATCACTGTGGTGGAAAATTGATAGCTTCTAATTAAAAATTGCATGATGTGTAGCACAGATATTGGGGCTTTCAATTTGCTGAAAAATCACCACATTTGTTGTCCCGATCAAAAAAATCGGACAGTGTGTACCAGGCTTTAGTAGTCCCTGAGGACTAAAGCTGGCCACACACTAGACCAACTTACATCCAACCAGCCAACTTGTTGATTGGTTGGAATGAAAACCTGGTAATGGATGAAAGCAAATGACAATCAGCAATTTGCTCCCAAACGCTGGAAAATGGACAAAAACTGTTGTTTGAACAAATTATTTAGATCAAACATTTAACAAAACTTGTCTGTACGTCCATTTTCATCTGTTTTCTGGCATTTAGGAACAAATTGCTGAGCATCATTTACTCCCATTCCTTACCAGATTTTCATTCCAACCAATCAACTAGTTGGCTGGTTGGACAGATAATCTTTAGATGTGTGGCCAGCTTAAGGCTTCTCCTGGGGAGGAGAAGCCAAAGGTAGGCAACTATTCTGCTACCCAGGAAAAGGGGTCACTCATAGCTAGTTACTGCCTAATTGAATCTACCCCTCGGCTTAGGGGTGTTAAGTGTGCCACGAACAGAGAAAGTTTGGAAACCACTGGTATATGGGAAAGTGTGCAGTTAGAGGTAAAACACAGCATTCTGTCAATATATATTCTCAAACACTTTGATACCAATGCAAATGGCAGAAGGGCTTTTGTCCTCAGGGCCAGCTAGAGGAGGGCTGAAGTGCCCCTGCCTTCCACCCTATGCCACCCTATACATGATATGTACTCAGGGGGAGGGAAGGGGTGGCGGCAGAGATAGGCTAGGAAGAGACAGGGGCATGCCCCGAGGCCAGGCCCCCGTGACTTGCTGCACACCCCCTTCGCGAGCGTCCGTGCCTAAGGTGCGCGCACAAGGTGGACTGGCAGGTATGATTTACAGCCCCAGTTCACCCCTGGATGCATGCTTCTTTTGTCAGAATAACCTATACTACAGGGGTGTCTTAAGAGAGGAGGGGGTCCACGTGTATTCCCCGTGCTGGGACCCCTCCTCTCTCCCTGACGGCCGGCAGCCAACTGACGCAGCTGGCCGCCCACCGCAGAGTCAGACTCTGGGCACTAGAGTGTGCCCAAAGTCTACTGCACTGAACGCTGGAGAAATGGCTGCCGCAGACATTTTCTGGTGTTCTGTGCAGCGTTGACACCTGACGCGGAACCATGGACAGGTGATTTTTAGATAATGTGAGTGCAGGGTGTGCGGTGCGGGGTCCCTCTGGACCCAGGAGCCCGTGTGCACCGCACACTCTGCACCCATTATAGATATGCCCCTGCTATACTAGTAACTGATTGGTTTCCCAGGGGTGATTGCACTTTTTCAAAACCAATAAATTATCTACCAAACAAAATAAACTGAAGCCAAAGGGCCAAATAAAATAACCCACAATTTGTGGAAACTGTCATGTTTCTGGAGAGATATGCATTAGATTTATAGTGCCATTTAGGATAAAGGCAAAACCCACTTGGTTTTGCTCAAAATAATTGCCGCTTTAAATCTAGGCTCAAAATATTGTTATATCAGTCGCTGCATCACTGGGTCGGACTATTGTATAGTGTGTACCCAACTTTAGACACTAAATTTGGCCTTAAAAAGTGTGAGCATCTTGTGGTTTGAATATACAACTATCTCTATAGTTAATATACCATATAAGTTTTATATACTGTAGTGCAACTTTGGTTCATTTTTGGGGTGTGGGTCCCCCTGGATTGCCTTGGTTGATCTGTTTCAGGGCAGCATTATAACACATTTTTCTTTTATAACACATTTTAACCCTTCACTATTTGTTTATTATACATGTACCTCACTTTTTTAGTGTCATTCTTTATATGCAGCTGTTGCTGCTCTTAAGCTATCTCTTTTACACTGCACTTTTCTTACTATGGCGGTGCCCTGGGGTGGCTTAGCTGGGCCAGTTTGGTGGTGTCCTGCACTCTGGATTTGAATCCTAGTATGTTAGGGACCTACCCTAAAGAGGTTACCTGGATATGGTGGGTAGGCCCATAACTTTGGCCAAGATTATGATAAAAACCTCTATTGATCGCAAAATTCTATTGCATTTATATATTAATAATAATTTGGAGTTGTGCACTTGAGATTTGTCTGTTTTTGTGCCTGCAATTAGTCTCATCAGGTAGCACCTCCCATTAAATATATTACAGGGTGTGCAGTCCAGAAATATTTCCCATATACTCTAGTTAATATACCAGCAATGCTGACTTACTTTTTTCATTATGGTCTGCATTTGCCGGCCTTGTAATTTGTTCCTTTGTCTGCATACAGACATCAAGATAAATCAAGAGTGGTGGACAGTAGACAAGGAAGGAAGCAGGATTGCTGCTATTATTGTGCAACAACTACTTAAACCTTCAATCAGCTGCCGGGGCCAGTTGTGTAGAAAACGCTTCTTCGTTTACTAAGTGCTTAATACCAGTAGTATATGACATCTAAAAGTATAGGGTGCTTAGGAATATGAGCGCTGTCACTTTCCTGTGTGTCTTGAGCACTCCAACTTAACAGCAGACTTTGTTATTTTCTTTAAAGGGACATGCTTTCAATCAACCTGTATTGAAAAATATTGCATTGCATACACTAGCCCAGTGGTTTCAAACTGGGTACTTTGGCACCCTGGGTTGCCTCAGGGCACTTTCAGGACTGTCACAGGTTGATGATTGTGCAGCTCTGGACGGCACAATTGGTTTGCCTTGAAAAACGTATGTCGGCAGTAGCGGTCAGTGTTTTGTGAATGCAACCAATAGAACTGTGCATTATGTTTAATCACAGGGGAAAAGGGATTACATGTGAACCGCAGAGATATGCGTGAATAAAATATCACTTTACTATTGGAGCTAAGATTACTAAGGCTATAAATACCAGTGCATATTCCAGCCATTAACTATTTTACTACAAACTATAGAGGAGCATGAAGGTGCTGCAACATTTATATCTATACTTATTTAACCTGTTTCTCAACTAAGCTGTGCAAAATCACTTTAGCTAAGGTGTTCAGCAACAGTGAAAAAGCAACTGCTGTGTACCTTTGCATGAAAGTGTAGAGGGACATGTGGCTTCTGTTTGCCTCCAATTTAAAGTGTTGAGAGATTAGAGGCCTGACACGAATATATTTAATTTCAAGTGGTCTGCTCTCCAAACTGTGGACCTGATTCAGACCCGCTCGCTAGAGGCTTTTGCTCGCTAAATGCATATGCAAATTCAGCAAGGCAGCTCAAGGAGGACAAAAACCTCCCGTGGAGCAGAAGGCCTTGCACGGCAAGGCATTAGCACGCCACTATGTCTTGGCGTGCCATACCATTGTGTATGCAGATGCCCACTAGCCTGTCTTAAAACGCCCACATGTGCACGTCATCTACAGGAAGTGTATGCAACGATCGGTAACATCTAGTACCATCGGATGCGATTTGTGGTTGACCATGCGCTACCGCAAGCACTGCAAGCACTTCAGTGTAAAATCCAGCCAGGTGACGTGTACTATGATGCTCCCTCTAAATTATGCATGCCTCTGAAAATGGCATTGAGACGCTCAGGCACGCCTGCGTTCACATCTCCACTCCCCCATTTCTAGCGGCCAGCCCCGCCCCCTGTCACCACCCACAAACGGCTTCTCCTGTCACTCACTGTGCTGGGCAGTCTATGTGCAGCGAGCGAACGCTTCCTGATCTCTCGCACTGGTTTGCGCACTGCGATGTGTACGTTTGTGCACAATGCAAACCATCGGCAGCTATGAGCGAACACATCTTAGCGAGCGGGTCTGTATCAGGTCCTGTGCTCCATGACAAATCCACTATCTCAGTGGCCACATGCTGCATAATGTTAAGGCAATGTTAAAATAGTTATCAATGAAGTAACTTCAATTGAGTGAGAGGTATAAAATGCTTTGCCTAAATTAACATATAACCTGATCTCCAATTAACATGGCACTTTATTGCGTATGAGATATTGAAGCTATACCCTGCAGCAGGGGCTGGCTGGCAACTTTTAGCCTCCGGGGGCAAGTCCAGAGCACTGGCCCATAAACAACGGCTTATCCTTAAATAGAGATTGCGAGATCTCGCGCGCAGACTGACCGCAAGATCGTATCCTAACCAATTACTCATATAGGGATTTTAGTTTGAATACATACACTTAAATAAATAAAATATTATAAGAGGAAAATAGAATGGTGGATATTTCTCAGAGACAAGAGACAATTAAGGGCCCCATTTAACAATGAAACATAATACCTTTAGCACTTACTAAAGTGGTCATAGTCTCCTTTCAGTATTTAACAAACAGAGATAAGCTTAGCTTATGTCTGTTTATCACTGTACTGCTTGTGCCATCTATACATGACAATAGTAATGCGGTCCTCATAGCAGGCACTGAGGACCCAGCAACAGCCATTCCAGCTCCAGTGAAGCCTTGCAGGGTCTGCTGTGCCCCTGGCAGGTGAAAGTGTAATGTGCATGTGCAGACTGACAGTCACACATAACACAACTGACTGACCGTCACACATAACACAACAGCCTGTCACTGTCAGTCAAGTTTGTGTATGTGGGGGTGCTGGAGGACAGCAGTCTGCAGTCAAGGTGTGTGTGTGTGTGTGTGTGTGTGTGGAGGGGAAGGGGATCTAAGGGCTGCAGGGCAGCAGTTTGCAATCCAGGGGTGTGTGTGGTGGGGGATGTCTGCAGTTCAAGTGTGTGTCTGTGTCTGTGTGAGGGGGCTGTCTGCAGTCCAAGTGTGTGTGTATGTCATACTTACCGACATTCTGGCAGCCCCCTCCAGGAGAGGGCTGCCAGGTGGGAGCAGTTTTAGTAGGTGGAGCGGGGGCGTGTTGACGTGATCGCGTCATCGCGGCCCTGCTTTATAATGCTGATGTTTCAGCGCGAACCGCGTCATGGCACCCTCGGACTGCCCACTTTTGAAAGTCTTTTCTTATCTGTCTGGTGGTTTCTCTGCAACGGGGAACGTCTGAAGAATTTGAGCCTCACTGGGCAGCGTATTCAGCCGGTATTCACTATTCATGTAGGAGATAACTCTGTCTGGAAGATGCCTGTTTATGTAGAAATATAACCAATGTCATCATCATAACCAGATTACAGTAACAGACCCAGTGTGCGTCTCTCAGCTCCACTCCCCCAGACCCAGTGTGAGTCTATCAGCTCCACTCCCGCAGACCCAGTGTGCGTCTCTCAGCTCTACTCCCCCAGACCCAGTGTGCGTCTCTCAGCTCCACTCCCCCAGACCCAGTGTGCGTCTCTCAGCTCCACTCCTCCAGACCCAGTGTGAGTCTCTCAGCTCCACTCCCACAGACCCAGTGTGCATCTCTCAGCTCCTCTCCCCCAGACCCAGTGTGCGTATCTCAGCTCCACTCCCCCAGACCCAGTGTGAGTCTCTCAGCTCCACTCTCTCAGACCCAGTGTGCATCTCAGCTCCTGTCCCCCAGACCCAGTGTGCGTCTCTCAGCTCCTCTCCCCCAGACCCAGTGTGCGTATCTCAGCTCCACTCCCCCAAACCCAGTGCGCTTCTCTCAGCTCCACTCCCCCAGACCCAGTGTGCTTCTCTCAGCTCCACTCCCCCAGATCTAGTGTGCTTCTCTCAGCTCCTCTCCCCGAGACCCAGTGTGCGTCTCTCAGCTCCTCTCCCCTAGAGCCAGTTTGCGTATCTCAGCTCCTTTCCCCCAGACCCAGTGTGCGTATCTCAGCTCCTCTCCCCCAGACCCGATGTGCGTATCTCAGCTCCACTCCCCCAGACCCAGTGTGCGTATCTCAGCTCCGCTCCCCCAGACCCAGGATGCGTATCTCAGTTCCACTCCCCCAGACCCAGTGTGAGTCTCTCAGCTCCTCTCCCCCAGACCCAGTGTGCATCTCAGCTCCTCTCCCCCAGACCCAGTGTGCGTCTCTCAGCTCCTCTCCCCCAGACCCAGTGTGCGTATCTCAGCTCCACTCCCCCAAACCCAGTGCGCTTCTCTCAGCTCCACTCCCCCAGACCCAGTGTGCTTCTCTCAGCTCCTCTCCCCCAGACCCAGTGTGCGTCTCTCAGCTCCTCTACCCCAGACCCAGTGTGCTTCTCTCAGCTCCTCTCCCCCAGACCCAGTGTGCGTCTCTCAGCTCCTATCCCCCAGACCCAGTGTGCTTCTCTCAGCTCCTCTCCCCCAGACCCAGTGTGCGTCTCTCAGCTCCTCTCCCCCAGACCCAGTGTGCTTCTCTCAGCTCCTCTCCCCCAGACCCAGTGTGCGTCTCTCAGCTCCTCTCCCCCAGACCCAGTGTGCGTCTCTCAGCTCCTCTCCCCAAGACCCAGTATGCTTCTCTCTGCTCCTCTCCCCCAGACCCAGTGTGCGTCTCTCAGCTCCTCTCCCCCAGACCCAGTGTGCGTATCTCAGCTCCACTCCCCCAGACCCAGTGCGCTTCTCTCAGCTCCACTACCCCAGACCCAGTGTGCTTCTCAGCTCCTCTCCCCCAGACCCAGTGTGCGTCTCTCAGCTCCTCTCCCCCAGACCCAGTGTGGTTCTCTCAGCTGCTCTACCCCAGACCCAGTGTGCATCTCTCAGCTCCTCTCCCCCAGACCCAGTGTGCTTCTCTGAGCTCCTCTCCCCCAGACCCAGTGTGCGTCTCTCAGCTCCTCTTCCCCAGACACAGTGTGCTTCTCTCAGCTCCACTCCCCCAGACCCAGTGTGCTTCTCTCAGATCCTCTCCACCAGACCCAGTGCGCATCTCTCAGCTCCTCTCCCCCAGACCCAGTGTGCTTCTCTCAGCTCCTCTCCCCCAGACCCAGTGTGCGTCTCTCAGCTCCTCTCCCCGAGACCCAGTGTGCTTCTCTCAGCTCCTCTCCCCCAGACCCAGTGTGCGTCTCTCAGCTCCTCTCCCCCAGACCCAGTGTGCTTCTCTCAGCTCCTCTCCCCCAGACCCAGTGTGCTTCTCTCAGCTCCTCTCCCCCAGACCCAGTGTGCATCTCTCAGCTCCTCTCCCCAAGACCCAGTATGCTTCTCTCAGCTCCTCTCCCCCAGACCCAGTGTGCGTCTCTCAGCTCCTCTCCCCCAGACCCAGTGTGCGTATCTCAGCTCCACTCCCACAGACCCAGTGCGCTTCTCTCAGCTCCACTCCCCCTGACCCAGTGTGCTTCTCTCAGCTCCTCTCCCCCAGACCCAGTGTGCGTCTCTCAGCTCCTCTCCCCCAGACCCAGTGTGCTTCTCTCAGCTGCTCTACCCCAGACCCAGTGTGCGTCTCTCAGCTCCTCTCCCCCTGACCCAGTGTGCTTCTCTGAGCTCCTCTCCCCCAGACCCAGTGTGCGTCTCTCAGCTCCTCTTCCCCAGACACAGTGTGCTTCTCTCAGCTCCACTCCCCCAGACCCAGTGCGCTTCTCTCAGCTCCGCTCCACCAGACCCAGTGCGCATCTCTCAGCTCCTCTCCCCCAGACCCAGTGCGCTTCTCTCTGCTCCTCTCCCCCAGACCCAGTGTGCGTCTCTCAGCTCCTCTCCCCGAGACCCAGTGTGCGTATCTCAGCTCCTCTGCCCCAGACCCAGTGTGCGTATCTCAGCTCGACTCCCCCAGACCCAGTGTGTGTATCTCAGCTCCTCTCCCCCAGACCCAGTGTGCGTATCTCAGCTCCACTTCCCCAGACCCAGTGTGCGTATCTCAGCACCACTCCCCCAGACCCAGTGTGCGTCTCTCAGCTCCACTAACCCAGACCCAGTGTGCGTCTCTCAGCTCCACTTCCCCAGATCCAGTGTGAGTCTCTCAGCTCCTCTCCCCCAGATGCAGTGTGCATCTTTCAGCTCCACTCTCCACTCCCCCAGACCCAGTGTGCTTCTCTCAGCTCCACTCCCCCAGACCCAGTGTGCGTCTCTCAGCTCCGCTCCCCCAGACCCAGTGTGCTTCTCTCAGCTCCTCTCCCCCAGACCCAGTGTGCGTCTCTCAGCTCCTCTCCCCCAGACCCAGTGTGCTTCTCTCAGCTCCTCTCCCCCAAACCCAGTGTGCGTCTCTCAGCTCCTCTCCCCCAGACCCAGTGTGCTTCTCTCAGCTCCACTCCCCCAGACCCAGTGTGCGTCTCTCAGTTCCACTTCCCCAGACCCAGTCTGCATATCTCAGCACCACTACTCCAGACCCAGTGTGCGTATCTCAGCTCCACTCCCCCAGACCCAGTGGGCTTCTCTCAGCTCCACTTTCCCAGACTCAGTGCGCTTCTCTCAGCTCCACTCCCCCAGACCCAGTGTGCTTCTCTCAGCTCCTCTCCCCGAGACCCAGTGTGCGTCTCTCAGCTCCTCTCCCCCAGACCCAGTGTGCTTCTCTCAGCTACTCTCCCCCTGACCCAGTGTGCTTCTCTCAGCTGCTCTCCCCCTGACCCAGTGTGCGTCTCTCAGCTCCTCTCCCCCAGACCCAGTGTGCTTCTCTCAGCTCCTCTCCCCCAGACCCAGTGTGCGTCTCTCAGCTCCTCTCCCCCAGACCCAGTGCGCTTCTGTCAGCTCCACTCCCCCAGACCCAGTGCGCTTCTCTCAGCTCCTCTCCCCCAGACCCAGTGCGCGTCTCTCAGCTCCTCTCCCCCAGACCCGGTGTGCTTCTCTCAGCTCCTCTCCCCCAGACCCATTGTGCGTCTCTCAGCTCCTCTCCCCCAGACCCGGTGTGCGTATCTCAGCTCCTCTCCCCCAGACCCGGTGTGCGTATCTCAGCTCGACTCCCCCAGACCCAGTGTGCGTCTCTCAGCTCCTCTCCCCCAGACCCATTGTGCGTCTCTCAGCTCCCTTCCCCCAGACCCAGTGTGCGTATCTCAGCACCACTCCCCCAGACCCAGTGTGCGTATCTCAGCTCCACTCCCCCAGACCCAGTGTGCTTCTCTCAGCTCCACTTCCCCAGATCCAGTGTGAGTCTCTCAGCTGCTCTCCCCCAGACCCAGTGTGCATCTTTCAGCTCCACTCCCCCAGACCCAGTGTGCGTCTCTCAGCTCCTCTCCCCCAGACCCAGTGTGCTTCTCTCAGCTCCACTCCCCCAGACCCAGTGTGCGTCTCTCAGCTCCTCTCCCCCAGACCCTGTGTGCTTCTCTCAGCTCCACTCCCCCAGACCCAGTGCGCTTCTCTCAGCTCCTCTCCCCCAGACCCAGTGCGCGTCTCTCAGCTCCTCTCCCCCAGACCCGGTGTGCTTCTCTCAGCTCCTCTCCCCCAGACCCGGTGTGCGTCTCTCAGCTCCTCTCCCCCAGACCCGGTGTGTGTAACTCAGCTCCTCTCCCCCAGACCCAGTGTGCGTATCTCAGCTCCACTCCCCCAGACCCAGTGTGCTTCTCTCAGCTCCTCTCCCCCAGACCCAGTGTGCGTCTCTCAGCTCCTCTCCCCCAGACCCAGTGTGCTTCTCTCAGCTCCACTCCCCCAGACCCAGTGTGCGTCTCTCAGTTCCACTTCCCCAGACCCAGTGTGCGTATCTCAGCACCACTACTCCAGACCAAGTGTGCGTATCTCAGCTCCACTCCCCCAGACCCAGTGTGCTTCTCTCAGCTCCACTTTCCCAGACCCAGTGTGCTTCTCTCAGCTCCACTCCCCCAGACCCAGTGTGCTTCTCTCAGCTCCTCTCCCCGAGACCCAGTGTGCATCTCTAATCTCCTCTCCCCCAGACCCAGTGTGCGTCTCTCAGCTCCACTCCCCAGACCCAGTGTGCGTCTCTCAGCTCCTCTCCCCCAGACCCAGTGTGCGTCTCTCAGCTCCTCTCCCCCAGACCCAGTGTGCGTCTCTCAGCTCCTCTCCCCCAGACCCAGTGTGCATCTCTCAGCTCCTCTCCCCCAGACCCAGTGTGCTTCTCTCAGCTCCTCTCCCCCAGACCCAGTGTGCTTCTCTCAGCTCCACTCCCCCAGACCCAGTGTGCGTCTCTCAGTTCCACTTCCCCAGACCCAGTGTGCGTATCTCAGCACCACTTCCCCAGACCCAGTGTGCGTATCTCAGCTCCACTCCCCCAGACCCAGTGTGCTTCTCTCAGCTCCACTTCCCCAGACCCAGTGTGCGTTTCTCATCTCCACTCCCCCAGACCCAGTGTGCATCTCTCAGCTCCACTCCCCCAGACCCAGTGTGCATCTCTAATCTCCTCTCCCCCAGACCCAGTGTGCGTCTCTCAACTCCACTCCCCAGACCCAGTGTGCGTCTCTCAGCTCCTCTCCCCCAGACCCAGTGTGCATATCTCATCTCCACTCCCCCAGACCCAGTGCGCTTCTCTTAGCTCCACTCCCCTAGACCCAGTGTGCTTCTCTCAGCTCCTCTCCCCCAGACCCAGTTTGCATCTCAGCTCCTCTCCCCCAGACCCAGTGTGCGTCTCTCAGCTCCTCTACCCCAGACCCAGTGTGCGTCTCTCAGCTCCTCTCCCCAGACCCATGACCTCATTCAGAGCCAGTCGCACAGAGCGTGCGGTCGGTCTGAATGAGGGGAGGACGTCTTGAATTTTCAAGACGTCCTCCTTTGCGGTGGTAAGGCTGTGGGTTAACACCCACAGCCTTACGACCGCCTAAGGTGATGGTTGCGATGGTCAAGACCATCGCGACCATCGGGGCTTACGACGAGACCCTAGGGTAGAGTTTCCCTTGTCGTAAGCCCCGGAGAGCTTTTGGCTCTGTCTGAGCCGAAAGCTCTCCAATGACATCACTAGTGATGTCAGTGGGGCCGCCCCCAAACGGTAGGCGTTCCCAAGGGAACGCCTCCGTTTGGGCTGCCACCCCCCCCCAGCCCGCCTTCCATACGGGCGAGCTGTCAATCAACATCGACAGCTCGCCCCCTTTGGATCGAGACCCGCTACGACCAGCGCTGTCTGTCGTAGCGGGTCTCACGCATGCGCACGGTGGCGCTGGCGCCGTCGTGCGCATGCTCTGTGGGGTGCCATTGACCCGGTCCGAGCGCATCAGCGCTAACAACCGAGTCTGAATGACCCCCCAAGTGTGCTTCTCTCAGCTCCACTTCCCCAGACCCAGTGTGTGTCTCTCAGCTCCTCTCCCCCAGACCCAGTGCGCTTCTCTCAGCTCCACTTCCTCAGACCCAGTGTGCTTCTCTAAGCTCCTCTCCCCCAGACCCAGTGTGCGTATCTCAGCTCCACTCCCCCAGACCCAGTGTGCATCTCTCACCTCCACTCCCCCAGACCCAGTGTGTGTCTCTCAGCTCCTCTCCCCCAGACCCAGTGCGCTTCTCTCAGCTCCACTTCCTCAGACCCAGTGTGCTTCTCTAAGCTCCTCTCCCCCAGACCCAGTGTGCGTATCTCAGCTCCACTCCCCCAGACCCAGTGTGCATCTCTCACCTCCACTCCCCCAGACCCAGTGTGCGTATCTCAACTCCTCTACCCCAGACCCAGTGTGCATCTCCCATCTCCTCTCCCCCAGACACAGTGTGCTTCTCTCAGCTCCTCTCCCCCAGACCCAGAGTGCTTCTCTCAGCTCCTCTCCCCCAGACCCGATGTGAGTATCTCAGCTCCACTCCCCCAGACCCAGTGTGCATATCTCAGCTCCTCTCCCCCAGACCCAGTGTGCGTATCTCAGTTCCACTTCCCCAGACCCAGTGTGCGTATCTCAGCACCACTCCACCAGACCCAGTGTGCGTCTCTCATCTCCTCTCCCCCAGACCCAGTGTGCATCTCTCAGCTTCACTCCCCCAGACCCAGTGTGCTTCTCTCAGCCCCACTCCCCCAGACCCACTGTGCGTCTCTCATCTCCTCTCCCCCAGACCCAGTGTGCTTCTCTCAGCTCCTCTCCCCCAGACCCAGTGTGCGTCTCTCAGCTCCTCTCCCCCAGACCCAGTGTTCGTCTCTCAGCTCCACTCCCCCAGACCCAGTGTGCGTATCTCACTCCCCCAGACCTAGTGTGCGTCTCTCAGCTCCACTCCCCCAGTCCCAGTGTGCGTCTATCAGCTCCTCTCCCCCAGATCTAGTGTGCTTCTCTCAGCTCCTCTCCCCCAGACCCAGTGTGCGTCTCTCAGCTCCACACCCCCAGACCCAGTGTGCGTATCTCAGCTCCTCTCCCCCAGACCCAGTGTGCATATCTCAGCTCCACTCCCCCAGATCTAGTGTGCTTCTCTCAGCTTCTCTCCCCTGGACCCAGTGTGCGTCTCTCAGCTCCTCTCCCCCAGAGCCAGTGTGCGTATCTCAGCTCCTTTCCCCCAGACCCAGTGTGCGTATCTCAGCTCCTCTCCCCCAGACCCGATGTGAGTATCTCAGCTCCACTCCCCCAGACCCAGTGGGCATATCTCAGCTCCTCTCCCCCAGACCCAGTGTGCGTATCTCAGTTCCACTTCCCCAGACCCAGTGTGCGTATCTCAGCACCACTCCACCAGACCCAGTGTGCGTCTCTCATCTCCTCTCCCCCAGACCCAGTGTGCATCTCTCAGCTTCACTCCCCCAGACCCAGTGTGCTTCTCTCAGCCCCACTCCCCCAGACCCACTGTGCGTCTCTCATCTCCTCTCCCCCAGACCCAGTGTGCGTCTCTCAGCTGCTCTCCCCCTGTCCCAGTGCGCTTCTCTCAGCTCCACTCCCCTAGACCCAGTGTGCTTCTCTCAGCTCCTCTCCCCCAGACCCAGTGCGCTTCTCTCAGCTCCTCTCCCCCAGACCCAGTGCGCTTCTCTCAGCTCCACTTCCCCAGACCCAGTGCGCGTCTCTCAGCTCCTCTCCCCCAGACCCAGTGCGCTTCTCTCAGCTCCACTCCCCCAGACCCAGTGTGCGTATCTCAGCTCCTTTCCCCCAGACCCAGTGTGCATCTCCCATCTCCTCTCCCCCAGACCCAGTGTGCTTCTCTCAGCTCCTCTCCCCCAGACCCAGTGTGCTTCTCTCAGCTCCACTCCCCCAGATCTAGTGTGCTTCTCTCAGGTTCTCTCCCCTAGACCCAGTGTGCGTCTCTCAGCTCCTCTCCCCTAGACCCAGTGTGCTTCTCTCAGCTCCTCTCCCCCAGACCCAGTGTGCGTATCTCAGCTCCTCTCCCCCAGACCCAGTGTGCGTCTCTCAGCTCCTCTCCCCCAGACCCAGTGTGCTTCTCTCAGCTCCTCTCCCCCAGACCCAGTGTGCGTCTCTCAGCTCCTCTCCCCCAGACCCAGTGTGCTTCTCTCATCTCCACTCCCCCAGACCCAGTGCGCTTCTCTCAGCTCCTGTCCCCCAGACCCAGTGCGCATCTCTCAGCTCCTCTCCCCCAGACCCAGTGTGCGTCTCTCAGCTCCTCTCCCCGAGACCCAGTGTGCGTATCTCAGCTCCTCTGCCCCAGACCCAGTGTGCGTTTCTCAGCTCGACTCCCCCAGACCCAGTGTGCGTATCTCATGTCCTCTCCCCCAGACCCAGTGTGCGTATCTCAGTTCCACTTCCCCAGACCCAGTGTGCGTATCTCAGCACCACTCCCCCAGACCCAGTGTGCGTATCTCAGCTCCACTCACCCAGACCCAGTGTGCTTCTCTCAGCTCCACTTCTCAAGATCCAGTGTGAATCTCTCAGCTCCTCTCCCCCAGACCCAGTGTGCATCTTTCATCTCCACTCCCCCAGACCCAGTGTGCTTCTCTCAGCTCCGCTCCCCCAGACCCAGTGTGCTTCTCTCAGCTCCTCTCCCCCAGACCCAGTGTGCGTCTCTCAGCTCCTCTCCCCCAGACCCAGTGTGCTTCTCTCAGCTCCTCTCCCCCAGACCCAGTGTGCGTCTCTCAGCTCCTCTCCCCCAGACCCAGTGTGCATCTCTCAGCTTCACTCCCCCAGACCCAGTGTGCTTCTCTCAGCCCCACTCCCCCAGACCCACTGTGCGTCTCTCATCTCCTCTCCCCCAGACCCAGTGTGCGTCTCTCAGCTCCTCTCCCCCTGTCCCAGTGCGCTTCTCTCAGCTCCACTGCCCTAGACCCAGTGTGCTTCTCTCAGCTCCTCTCCCCCAGACCCAGTGTGCTTCCCTCAGCTCCTCTCCCCCAGACCCAGTGCGCTTCTCTCAGCTCCACTTCCCCAGACCCAGTGCGCGTCTCTCAGCTCCTCTCCCCCAGACCCAGTGCGCTTCTCTCAGCTCCACTCCCCCAGACCCAGTGTGCGTATCTCAGCTCCTTTCCCCCAGACCCAGTGTGCATCTCCCATCTCCTCTCCCCCAGACCCAGTGTGCTTCTCTCAGCTCCTCTCCCCCAGACCCAGTGTGCTTCTCTCAGCTCCACTCCCCCAGATCTAGTGTGCTTCTCTCAGGTTCTCTCCCCTAGACCCAGTGTGCGTCTCTCAGCTCCTCTCCCCTAGACCCAGTGTGCTTCTCTCAGCTCCTCTCCCCCAGACCCAGTGTGCGTATCTCAGCTCCTCTCCCCCAGACCCAGTGTGCGTCTCTCAGCTCCTCTCCCCCAGACCCAGTGTGCTTCTCTCAGCTCCTCTCCCCCAGACCCAGTGTGCGTCTCTCAGCTCCTCTCCCCGAGACCCAGTGTGCTTCTCTCATCTCCACTCCCCCAGACCCAGTGCGCTTCTCTCAGCTCCTGTCCCCCAGACCCAGTGCGCATCTCTCAGCTCCTCTCCCCCAGACCCAGTGTGCGTCTCTCAGCTCCTCACCCCGAGACCCAGTGTGCGTATCTCAGCTCCTCTGCCCCAGACCCAGTGTGCGTTTCTCAGCTCGACTCCCCCAGACCCAGTGTGCGTATCTCAGGTCCTCTCCCCCAGACCCAGTGTGCGTATCTCAGTTCCACTTCCCCAGACCCAGTGTGCGTATCTCAGCACCACTCCCCCAGACCCAGTGTGCGTATCTCAGCTCCACTCACCCAGACCCAGTGTGCTTCTCTCAGCTCCACTTCTCAAGATCCAGTGTGAATCTCTCAGCTCCTCTCCCCCAGACCCAGTGTGCATCTTTCATCTCCACTCCCCCAGACCCAGTGTGCTTCTCTCAGCTCCGCTCCCCCAGACCCAGTGTGCTTCTCTCAGCTCCTCTCCCCCAGACCCAGTGTGCGTCTCTCAGCTCCTCTCCCCCAGACCCAGTGTGCTTCTCTCAGCTCCTCTCCCCCAGACCCAGTGTGCGTCTCTCAGCTCCTCTCCCCCAGACCCAGTGTCCTTCTCTCAGCTCCTCTCCCCCAGACCCAGTGCGCTTCTCTCAGCTCCTCTCCCCCAGACCCAGTGCGCGTCTCTCAGCTCCTCTCCCCCAGACCCAGTGCGCTTCTCTCAGCTCCACTCCCCCAGACCCAGTGCGCTTCTCTCAGCTCCTCTCCCCCAGACCCAGTGTGCGTCTCTCAGCTCCTCTCCCCCAGACCCAGTGCGCTTCTCTCAGCTCCTGTCCCCCAGACCCAGTGTGCGTCTCTCAGCTCCTCTCCCCGAGACCCAGTGTGCGTATCTCAGCTCCTCTCCGCCAGAACCAGTGTGCGTATCTCAGCTCCACTCCCCCAGACCCAGTGTGCATCTCTCAGCTCCTCTCCCCCAGACCCAGTGTGCGTCTCTCAGCTCCTCTCCCCCAGACCCAGTGTGCGTATCTCAGCACCACTCCCCCAGACCCAATGTGCGTATCTCAGCTCCACTCCCCCAGACCCAGTGTGCTTCTCTCAGCTCCACTTCCCCAGATCCAGTGTGAGTCTCTCAGCTCCTCTCCCCCAGACCCAGTGTGCGTCTTTCAGCTCCACTCCCCCAGACCCAGTGTGCTTCTCTCAGCTCCACTCCCCCAGACCCAGTGTGCGTCTCTCAGCTTTGCTCCCCCAGACCCAGTGTGCTTCTCTCAGCTCCTCTCCCCCAGACCCAGTGTGCCTCTCAGCTCCTCTCCCCCAGACCCAGTGTCCTTCTCTCAGCTCCTCTCCCCCAGACCCAGTGTGTGTCTCTCAGCTCCTCTCCCCCAGACCCAGTGTGCTTCTCTCAGCTCCACTCCCCCAGACCCAGTGTGCGTATCTCAGCTCCGCTCCCCCAGACCCAGTGTGCTTCTCTCAGCTCCTCTCCCCCAGACCCAGTGTGCTTCTCTCAGCTCCTCTCCCCCAGACCCAGTGTGCATCTCTCAGCTCCTCTCCCCCAGACCCAGTGTGCTTCTCTCAGCTCCACTCCCCCAGACCCAGTGCGCTGCTCTCAGCTCCACTCCCCCAGACCCAGTGCGCTTCTCTCAGCTCCTCTCCCCCAGACCCAGTGCACGTCTCTCAGCTCCTCTCCCCCAGACCCAGTGCGCTTCTCTCAGCTCCTCTCCCCAGACCCAGTGTGCGTCTCTCAGCTCCTCTCCCCGAGACCCAGTGTGCGTATCTCAGCTCCTCTCCCCCAGACCCAGTGCGCTTCTCTCAGCTCCTCTCCCCCAGACCCAGTGTGCGTCTCTCAGCTCCTCTCCCCGAGACCCAGTGTGCGTATCTCAGCTCCTCTCCGCCAGAACCAGTGTGCGTATCTCAGCTCCACTCCCCCAGACCCAGTGTGCGTCTCTCAGCTCCTCTCCCCCAGACCCAGTGTGCGTCTCTCAGCTCCTCTCCCCCAGACCCAGTGTGCGTATCTCAGCACCACTCCCCCAGACCCAATGTGCGTATCTCAGCTCCACTCCCCCAGACCCAGTGTGCTTCTCTCAGCTCCACTTCCCCAGATCCAGTGTGAGTCTCTCAGCTCCTCTCCCCCAGACCCAGTGTGCGTCTTTCAGCTCCACTCCCCCAGACCCAGTGTGCTTCTCTCAGCTCCACTCCCCCAGACCCAGTGTGCGTCTCTCAGCTTTGCTCCCCCAGACCCAGTGTGCTTCTCTCAGCTCCTCTCCCCCAGACCCAGTGTGCCTCTCAGCTCCTCTCCCCCAGACCCAGTGTCCTTCTCTCAGCTCCTCTCCCCCAGACCCAGTGTGTGTCTCTCAGCTCCTCTCCCCCAAACCCAGTGTGCTTCTCTCAGCTCCACTCCCCCAGACCCAGTGTGCGTATCTCAGCTCCGCTCCCCCAGACCCAGTGTGCTTCTCTCAGCTCCTCTCCCCCAGACCCAGTGTGCTTCTCTCAGCTCCTCTCCCCCAGACCCAGTGTGCATCTCTCAGCTCCTCTCCCCCAGACCCAGTGTGCTTCTCTCAGCTCCACTCCCCCAGACCCAGTGCGCTTCTCTCAGCTCCTCTCCCCCAGACCCAGTGCGCGTCTCTCAGCTCCTCTCCCCCAGACCCAGTGCGCTGCTCTCAGCTCCACTCCCCCAGACCCAGTGCGCTTCTCTCAGCTCCTCTCCCCCAGACCCAGTGCACGTCTCTCAGCTCCTCTCCCCCAGACCCAGTGCGCTTCTCTCAGCTCCTCTCCCCCAGACCCAGTGTGCGTCTCTCAGCTCCTCTCCCCGAGACCCAGTGTGCGTATCTCAGCTCCTCTCCCCCAGACCCAGTGCGCTTCTCTCAGCTCCTCTCCCCCAGACCCAGTGTGCGTCTCTCAGCTCCTCTCCCCGAGACCCAGTGTGCGTATCTCAGCTCCTCTCCCCCAGACCCAGTGTGCTAATCTCAGCTCGACTCCCCCAGACCCAGTGTGCGTCTCTCAGCTCCTCTCCCCCAGACCCAGTGTGCGTCTCTCAGCTCCTGTCCCCCAGACCCAGTGTGCGTATCTCAGCACCAATCCCCCAGACCCAATGTGCGTATCTCAGCTCCACTCCCCCAGACCCAGTGTGCTTCTCTCAGCTCCACTTCCCCAGATCCAGTGTGAGTCTCTCAGCTCCTCTCCCCCAGACCCAGTGTGCGTCTTTCAGCTCCACTCCCCCAGACCCAGTGTGCTTCTCTCAGCTCCGCTCCCCCAGACCCAGTGTGCGTCTCTCAGCTCCGCTCCCCCAGACCCAGTGTGCCTCTCAGCTCCTCTCCCCCAGACCCAGTGTGCTTCTCTCAGCTCCTCTGCCCCAGACCCAGTGTGCGTCTCTCAGCTCCACTCCCTCAGACCCAGTGTGCGTCTCTCAGCTCCGCTCCCCCAGACCCAGTGTGCTTCTCTCAGCTCCTCTCCCCCAGACCCATTGTGCCTCTCAGCTCCTCTCCCCCAGACCCAGTGTCCTTCTCTCAGCTTCTCTCCCCCAGACCCAGTGTGCGTCTCTCAGCTCCTCTCCCCCAGACCCAGTGTGCTTCTCTCAGCTCCACTCCCCCAGACCCAGTGTGCGTATCTCAGCTCCTCTCCCCCTGACCCAGTGTGCGTATCTCAGCTCCTCTCCCCCAGACCCAGTGTGCGTATCTCAGCTCCTCTCCCCCAGACCCAGTGTGCGTCTTTCAGCTCCACTCCCCCAGACCCAGTGTGCTTCTCTCAGCTCCACTCCCCCAGTCCCAGTGTGCCTCTCTCAGCTCCGCTCCCCCAGACCCAGTGTGCTTCTCTCAGCTCCTCTCCCCCAGACCCAGTGTGTTTCTCTCAGCTCCTTTCCCCCAGACCCAGTGTGCGTCTCTCAGCTCCTGTCCCCCAGACCCAGTGTGCTTCTCTCAACTCCACTCCCCCAGACCCAGTGTGCTTCTCTCAGCTCCTCTCCCCCAGACCCAGTGTGCGTCTCTCAGCTCCTCTCCCCCAGACCCAGAGCGCTTCTCTCAGCTCCACTCCCCCAGACCCAGTGCGCTTCTCTCAGCTCCTCTCCCCCAGACCCAGTGCGCGTCTCTCAGCTCCTCTCCCCCAGACCCAGTGCGCTTCTCTCAGCTCCTCTCCCACAGACCCAGTTTGCGTCTCTCAGCTCCTCTCCCCGAGACCCAGTGTGCGAATCTCAGCTCCTCTCCCCCAGACCCAGTGTGCTTATCTCAGCTCGACTCCCCCAGACCCAGTGTGCGTCTCTCAGCTCCTCTCCCCCAGACCCAGTGTGCGTATCTCAGCCCCACTCCCCCAGACCCAATGTGCGTATCTCAACTCCGCTCCCCCAGACCCAGTGTGCTTCTCTCAGCTCCTCTCCCCTAGACCCAGTGTGCCTCTCAGCTCCTCTCCCCCAGACTCAGTGTGCTTCTCTCAGCTCCTCTCCCCCAGACCCAGTGTGCGTCTCTCAGCTCCTCTCCCCCAGACCCAGTGTGCTTCTCTCAGCTCCACTCCCCCAGACCCAGTGTGCGTATCTCAGCTCCTTTCCCCCAGACCCAGTGTGCGTATCTCAGCTCCTCTCCCCCTGACCCAGTGTGCGTCTCTCAGCTCCTCTCCCCCAGACCCAGTGTGCTTCTCTCAGCTCCACTCCCCCAGACCCAGTGTGCTTCTCTCAGCTCCTCTCCCCCAGACCCAGTGTGCTTCTCTCAGCTCCTCTCCCCCAGACCCAGTGTGCTTCTCTCATCTCCACTCCCCTAGATCCAGTGCGCTTCTCTCAGCTCCTCTCCCCCAGACCCAGAGCGCATCTCTCAGCTCCTCTCCCCCAGACCCAGTGCGCTTCTCTCAGCTCCTCTCCCCCAGACCCAGTGTGCGTCTCTCAGCTCCTCTCCCCGAGACCCAGTGTGCGTATCTCAGCTCCTCTGCCCCAGACCCAGTGTGCGTATCTCAGCTCGACTCCCCCAGACCCAGTGTGCGTATCTCAGGTCCTCTCCCCCAGACCCAGTGTGCTTCTCTCAGCTCCACTTCCCCAGATCCAGTGTGTCTCTCAGCTCCACTCCCCCAGACCCAGTGTGCGTCTCTCAGCTCCTCTTCCCCACACCCAGTGTGCATATCTCATCTCTTCTCCCCCAGACCCAATGTGCATCTCAGCGCCCCCTCCCAGACCCAGTGTGCATCTCTCAGCTCTTCTCCCCCAGACCCAGTGTGCGTCTCTCAGCTCCACTCCCCCAGACCCAGTGTGCGTATCTCACTCCCCCAGACCTAGTGTGCATCTCTCAGCTCCACTCCCCCAGTCCCAGTGTGCGTCTATCAGCTCCTCTCCCCCAGATCTAGTGTGCTTCTCTCAGCTCCTCTCCCCCAGACCCAGTGTGCGTCTCTCAGCTCCACTCCCCCAGACCCAGTGTGCGTATCTCAGCTCCTCTCCCCCAGACCCAGTGTGCATATCTCAGCTCCACTCCCCCAGATCTAGTGTGCGTCTCTCAGCTTCTCTCCCCTAGACCCAGTTTGCGTCTCTCAGCTCCTCTCCCCGAGACCCAGTGTGCGAATCTCAGCTCCTCTCCCCCAGACCCAGTGTGCTTATCTCAGCTCGACTCCCCCAGACCCAGTGTGCGTCTCTCAGCTCCTCTCCCCCAGACCCAGTGTGCGTATCTCAGCCCCACTCCCCCAGACCCAATGTGCGTATCTCAACTCCGCTCCCCCAGACCCAGTGTGCTTCTCTCAGCTCCTCTCCCCTAGACCCAGTGTGCCTCTCAGCTCCTCTCCCCCAGACTCAGTGTGCTTCTCTCAGCTCCTCTCCCCCAGACCCAGTGTGCGTCTCTCAGCTCCTCTCCCCCAGACCCAGTGTGCTTCTCTCAGCTCCACTCCCCCAGACCCAGTGTGCGTATCTCAGCTCCTTTCCCCCAGACCCAGTGTGCGTATCTCAGCTCCTCTCCCCCTGACCCAGTGTGCGTCTCTCAGCTCCTCTCCCCCAGACCCAGTGTGCTTCTCTCAGCTCCACTCCCCCAGACCCAGTGTGCTTCTCTCAGCTCCTCTCCCCCAGACCCAGTGTGCTTCTCTCAGCTCCTCTCCCCCAGACCCAGTGTGCTTCTCTCATCTCCACTCCCCTAGATCCAGTGCGCTTCTCTCAGCTCCTCTCCCCCAGACCCAGAGCGCATCTCTCAGCTCCTCTCCCCCAGACCCAGTGCGCTTCTCTCAGCTCCTCTCCCCCAGACCCAGTGTGCGTCTCTCAGCTCCTCTCCCCGAGACCCAGTGTGCGTATCTGAGCTCCTCTGCCCCAGACCCAGTGTGCGTATCTCAGCTCGACTCCCCCAGACCCAGTGTGCGTATCTCAGGTCCTCTCCCCCAGACCCAGTGTGCTTCTCTCAGCTCCACTTCCCCAGATCCAGTGTGTCTCTCAGCTCCACTCCCCCAGACCCAGTGTGCGTCTCTCAGCTCCTCTTCCCCACACCCAGTGTGCATATCTCATCTCTTCTCCCCCAGACCCAATGTGCATCTCAGCTCCCCCTCCCAGACCCAGTGTGCATCTCTCAGCTCTTCTCCCCCAGACCCAGTGTGCGTCTCTCAGCTCCACTCCCCCAGACCCAGTGTGCGTATCTCACTCCCCCAGACCTAGTGTGCATCTCTCAGCTCCACTCCCCCAGTCCCAGTGTGCGTCTATCAGCTCCTCTCCCCCAGATCTAGTGTGCTTCTCTCAGCTCCTCTCCCCCAGACCCAGTGTGCGTCTCTCAGCTCCACTCCCCCAGACCCAGTGTGCGTATCTCAGCTCCTCTCCCCCAGACCCAGTGTGCATATCTCAGCTCCACTCCCCCAGATCTAGTGTGCGTCTCTCAGCTTCTCTCCCCTAGACCAAGTGTGCGTCTCAGCTCCTCTCCCCTAGAGCCAGTGTGCGTATCTCAGCTCCTTTCCCCCAGACCCAGTGTGCGTATCTCAGCTCCACTCCCCCAGACCCAGTGTGCTTCTCTCAGCCCCACTCCCCCAGACCCAGTGTGCATCTCTCATCTCCTTTCCCCAAGACCCAGTGTGCGTCTCTCAGCTCCTCTCCCCCAGACCCAGTGTGCGTCTCTCAGCTCCTCTCCCCCAGACCCAGTGTGCATCTCAGCTCCTCTCCCCCAGACCCAGTGTGCATCTCTCAGCTCCTCTCCCCCAGATCTAGTGTGCTTCTCTCAGCTCCTCTCCCCCAGACCCAGTGTGCGTCTCTCAGCTCCACTCCCCCAGACCCAGCGTGCGTATCTCAGCTCCTCTCCCCCAGATCCAGTGTGCGTATCTCAGCTCCACTCCCCCAGATCTAGTGTGCTTCTCTCAGCTCCTCTCCCTTAGACCCAGTGTGCATATCTCATCTCCTCTCCCCCAGACCCAGTGTGCGTCTCTCAGCTCCACTCCCCCAGACCCAGTGTGCTTCTCTCAGCCCCACTTCCCCAGACCCAGTGTGCGTATCTCAGCTCCACTCCCCCAGACCCAGTGCGCGTATCTCAGCTCCTCTCCCCCAGACCCAGTGTTCGTATCTCAGTTCCACTTCCCCAGACCCAGTGTGCGTATCTCAGCACCACTCCCCCATACCCAGTGTGCGTATCTCAGCTCCACTCCCCCAGACCCAGTGTGCTTCTCTCAGCTCCACTTCCCTATACCCAGTGTGCGTCTCTCATCTCCTCTCACCCAGACCCAGTGTGCGTCTCTCAGCTCCACTCCCCCAGACCCAGTGTGCTTCTCTCATCTCCTCTCCCCCAGACCCAGTGTGCGTCTCTTAGCTCCACTCCCCCAGACCCAGTGTGCGTCTCTCAGCTCCTCTCCCCCAGACCCAGTGTGCATATCTCATCTCCACTCCCCCAGACCCAGTGCGCTTCTCTCAGCTCCACTCCCCTAGACCCAGTGTGCTTCTCTCAGCTCCTCTCCCCCAGACCCAGTTTGCATCTCAGCTCCTCTCCCCCAGACCCAGTGTGTGTCTCTCAGCTCCTCTCCCCCAAACCCAGTGTGCTTCTCTCAGCTCCACTTCCCCAGACCCAGTGTGCATCTCTCAGCTCCTCTCTCCCAGATCCAGGACCTCATTCAGACCCGGTCGCACAGAGCGTGCGGTCGGTCTGAATGGGGGGAGGACGTCTTGAATTTTCAAGATGTCCTCCTTTGCGGTGGTAAGGCTGTGGGTTAACACCCACAGCCTTACGACCGCCTAAGGTGATGGTCGCGATGGTCAAGACCATCGCGACCATCAGGGCTTAGGCCGAGGCCCTAGGGTAGGGTCTCACTTGTCGTAAGCCCCAGAGAGCTTTTGGCTCTGTCTGAGCCGAAAGCTCTCCACTGACATCACTAGTGATGTCAGTGGGGCCGCCCCCAAACGGTAGGCGTTCCCATGGGAACGCCTCCGTTTGGGCTGCCACCCCCCCGGCCCGCCTTCCATACGGGGCGAGCTGTCAATCAACATCGACAGCTCACCCCCTTTGGATCGAGACCCGCTACGACCAGCGTTGTCGGTCATAGCGGGTCTCACGCATGCGCACGGCGGCGCCGGCGCCGTCGTGCGCATGCTTTGTGGGGTGCCATTGACCCAGTCCGAGCGCATCAGCGCTAACAACCGGGTCTGAATGACCCCCCAAGTGTGCTTCTCTCTGCTCCACTTCCCCAGACCCAGTGTGTGTCTCTCAGCTCCTCTCCCCCAGACCCAGTGCGCTTCTCTCAGCTCCACTTCCTCAGACCCAGTGTGCTTCTCTCAGCTCCTCTCCCCCAGACCCAGTGTGCATATCTCAGCTCCACTCCCCCAGACCCAGTGTGCATCTCTCACCTCCACTCCCCCAGACCTAGTGTGCGTCTCTCAGCTCCACTCCCCCAGTCCTAGTGTGCATATCTCAGCTCCACTCCCCCAGATCTAGTGTGCGTATCTCAGCTCCACTCCCCCAGACCCAGTGTGCTTCTCTCAGCTCCTCTTCCCCAGACCCAGTGTGCGTATCTCAGCTCCACTCCCCCAGACCCAGTGTGCGTATCTCAGCTCCACTCCCCCAGATCTAGTGTGCTTCTCTCAGCTCCACTCCCCCAGACCCAGTGTGCTTCTCTCAGCTCCACTCCCCCAGACCCAGTGTGCTTCTCTCAGGTCCACTTCCCCAGACCCGGAATTTAGGTATAAAAGTGTTGATATTTAAACTCACAGAGGAATGTTGGTGAATTTACCATAATAAGCCATAAACACTTTGTTTGGTTTCAACTGGTGAGAACCATATGTATGGTATGTTAGCAATACCACCATCCCATAGTATCTTTCAACTATGATTTAAATTGTCTGTATCATTTTATTTGCAGTCTGTGCTGCTAAATATGGACCATATATAACTAATTGAGATACTCAGGAGAATATTGGTGAAGCTACTATAATAAGTCACCAATATTTTATATGAATATAATCCTACAATAGCTGCATATTGCAGGTGTTACTGCTAAAAAGGACAACTAATGGAATTATGCTTGTGGACAGTGCTGTGTAATCCAATATGACATATAGTAACTTACAGCCACATACTGGGCCTCATTCAGAGGCGGTCGTAGGATGCAAGCGGTCGCTCAGAAACAGGGCGGCCGCTTGCATCCTGAACGGCCGCCTCCATGTCGGTCATTAGGCTGTGGGTTAACACCCACAGCTCTAACGACCGCTAAGGGAGATGGTCGCGATGGTCAAGACCATCGTGACCATCGGGGCTTACAACGAGACCCTAGGGTAGGGTCTCGTCAACCTTAAGCCCCAGGGAGCTTCCTGCTCTGTTTGAGCAGGAAGCTCCCCACTGACATCACATCGCCTCCGTTTGGCCGGGCACGCCCCCTGCCCGCCAAGCAAACGGAGCGAGCTGTCAATCAACATCGACAGCTCGCTCCGTTTGCTTCGAGCCCGCTAACGACAGGTGATCCGTCGCTAGCGGGGGCTCGAGCATGCACATGACGGAACAGTCTCCGTCGTGCGCATGCCCTGTGGACCAACATCGAATTTCCACTTGCGACCGACTCTGAATAAGGTCCACTGTACTTTGCACAGCTATTATAGTTATGATATGGCTAACAGTATAAATAAACCAAAATATATATGAATCTCTGGGGGTCATTCAGACCTGCTCGCGAGCGCAGGACGCTCGCAAGCAGGTCGATGTTACCCCAATGCGTATGCGCACGACGGAGGAAGCTCCATCATGCGCATGCGCAAGACCCGGACAGCGACAGCCAAGCTGTCGCTCCGGGTCTCGCACCAAAGGGGGCGTGCTGTCGATGGTGACTGACAGCACGCCCCCTTTGGTGGGCGTGCCGGGGGTGTGGCTGCCAGATGGAGGCGTTCCCATGGGAATGCCTACCGTCTGGGTCTGGCCCCACTGACATCACTAGTGATGTCAGTGGGAGTGATTTTGGCTCTGATAGAGCCAAAATCACTCCAGGGCTTGCGGTCACCGAGATCCTACCGCAGGGTCTCGTTGCAAGCCCGATGGTCGCGATGGTCTTGACCATCGCGACCATCTTTTTGGCCGCTCGCATATGCTGTGGGTGGTCACCCACAGCTATGCGAGCGACCAGGAGGCCGCTCCATTTTTAGGTAGAAGGGCACTTATTCAGAGCGAGCACTCTGGTCAGAGCGTCCGGCTCTGAATCAGGCCCTCTGTGTGGTTATCCCTTTTTACCTATACTCTGGTAATACATTAATCCTTTACTTTGGAATGTTTGGATACACTGTGGTGTATGAGTACTGTATTATATTATCCCTAGACATCCTGTGTATATGTGCACATATTATTAAAAGGAAATAATGTATCCTAGAATGTAGTGAAATCAAAATATTTGATTTAAGATAGCATCACAACATATAAAAAAAAGAGACACGCATATTTTAATAACGTTTTCAAACTTTATTGTCATTACAGATGTGAGGTAGTGGGAGGCAGTGGGAGTCTATCTCACATAATTATTGTTTTTATGACCTTTCATTTCTCTTATTTCACTAGTGGGGCATTTTTTAAAATTAAGTCAATAATAGTTATATTTTATATTTAAACTTAAAAGTGCGGCAGGAAAAGACAATCATTTTCCTCATCTCCTTTTTGTGTTTATGAAAAGTCATTGTCTTTCGCAACACCCCCACAGAAGGAGATGTATTGTACATTATGTATGAGAATTTGGGGCTTCGTATCATTTTTGAAAGATACTTACTAGTATCTCCTTTGTCCCCAATCCCTTATCTATATGTGATGTCCAGGACCAAAGAAAATGTATATGTTAAATGCCATAGGCTGACCCAATGCTGGAGGCTGCCAATCATAAATTATGTGGACAGACAAAAGTGCAGCCACCACATCACTGAACCTAAGGATGACGTGTAAGCACAATTTTAATAATTTTATAATTTTTTCAATAAGAAAATGTTACCCTATGAGTGGCGTGAAAAAAATGCTGACACTCTAGGGCACCGTGATCCAAGAAAGTTTGGGAACCACTGCACTAGATTATGCTTAGCAAAAATAAAAAAGAGAGGGGGGGGGGGGATTCCTAAACAAGATTTTGTTTACACAATGTAGTGATGAAATCATGTGTAAGTCACATGATACAAATGTATTTTTTTACATTTTAGGGCTCTCATGCTCATCAGAGCCTTTGATAATATTCTACTGCATCCTACCCTGGTTCACCCACTCAATCTGAGGTATGTTGTTGGTGCAGAAGCAGGTGGAGTGGTTTGGGTGCTGACACCAAATATTGTTGGGCCTTCTGACTGTTTATTGGTTCCAGCAGTGGGAAATAAATGGGTTCCAATGAGTTTGCTATGCATGTTCTTGTATGATGACCCTAGGATATTGTGTGCACACCTTTGACTAGAGATTCTGTGCACACTGGTTCTGCATACATTTAAGGGTCAATCCTATTAGGTGCGAGGTGCGAGTTGCTATTTTCTCTTCAAATTCGCACAACAAATTCATTTTGCAATCCAATTGACAACTCGCACTGAACCAGTGAGACTGAATTTACATTTTTCCATTCCCTGAGGGAGAGAGATGGCAAGGAAAATCTTTATTTTAAAGTTAAAATGTCGGGACACTGGGCTGAACCCCTTGGACACCCCCTAATGACTAATTAAGCAATTGGAAGTTTACAATTAGCTTAATTAGTTCAATAATAACATGTCATTTTTAGGGGTAAAAAATGTCCTCAAATTACCCCCAAATCAACTTTTTCGTTAGTTTAGGCATCCCAAACATGATTACAATATTTGTTTTAATTGAAAAATATAATTTTTTTAATAATTTTTCAAGGTGCCCTCAAAGTACCCCCAATAAATTTTTTTTCCTACTTTTTTCTACATTTTTCATTTAATTCATTTGAGATTAAAGGAAAAAAGTTTGATTTTTATAATTTTTTTGCATTAAAAAAAAAAAACACAAATCAGCCATTTGACACAATTTAAAAACCTACAGTACCTTCCTAATGCCTACAAACCACCTTCTCTATGGCCCTGCTAATGAAATTATCAATTTGGGGGGTCCAGGATGGTCTCCCCACTTTTTTATACACTTCTCTCAAATCCCATTTGGTAGTCAATTCGCCTTCCTCAGCTACGAGTACTGCGAATAGGCATTTTTAATTGGATTGGAGAGTTCTCGGGAGCGCACAATAGTGCGAAGTCTGCAAGTTTCAAGACATAACTCGCTACTTGCAATTCGCACCTAATAGGTTTGACCCCTTAGGCTGTAAATTTTGTAGGCATCCAGGGTGCCATATACTGTATATGACCGTTGTGGTGCAGGCACAGCCTCCAGCTCATCTTTGCTTTCCTCTTCAGGTGCAGACTAGCTACGAAATTCCTTCTGCAATAGCATTTCAATTGCAGGGTACCTGAGGTGTTAGAGGGCCTGATTCAGCAAGGTTCGCTAATGGTAAAGCATAAGCAGTTGGCAGTGATGTGCGATCAGGTGAGGCAGAGCCTTTCCTGTCATACTTAAGTATACTCCAGAGTTTTGACTATAAAAGTTATAAGAAACATTTTAGGAAAATATTATAAATATCTTCTATGTATTATTCTAATCATTTTTATAGTCAAAACTCTGGAGTAAAAAGTGTATGGCAGGTGAGGCACTGCCTCCCCTGTCTCTCTTTTCTGCACATCCCTGGTCAATACACACCAAATTTCCAGCACTATAAAAATACTGCACCTTTGTATATTACCCACAAGAACCCTTGGGTTCATATATGTATGTGTAAATCTGGCTCTGATACTAGCCAGTGCCTGCCCAGCCATTTACCTCACCGCATGTCACTGGCAGTTGGGTGATTGCTATGTGCTGTGCATGCATCACAGTGCACATGTGCGAAGACGCCACTGCGATCGCACTGCAATTCCGGAGACCAAGCAGAGACATCGAAGAATGATTGACAGGCAGTGAGCGTTTTGATGTGATGACGGGGTATTGTTTGGCAAAACAAAAGTGTGCCCATCCATTTGAAAGCCGTTGCATGGGTGTGCATAAATTAGCCATTGCGATTGCATACGCAGCTTGAGTACTCACTGCATGCAACGAAGTTAGCAATTTCCAAGTAAGGTCAGGGCTGCTGTAATTTTGCGTGAGGGACCGATGGTACTCGATGTTGTAAAGTACTACAGATGTGAGATAGTGGGAGGAAGTGGGAGTCTCTATGCTGGCAGAGCGACGTCATTGCGATTGCAATCATTAGCAAATTTTCACAGCAGACCTGCATGCGATTACGGAGCTGTGATCGCAATAGTGATCCTTTATGAATGAGGCCCAGAGTCCTGTAATAAGCAGCGCTGTGTACTGTACCATAGTTGGAGTCACATGAGACAATATTGGTTAGAATCGGAAGAAGTGTACCGACGCCAACTACAAAATATAAAGTTACAATACGGTATAAATATCAGTTGTCACATTAATGCAAGTAAAGGGGTCTATGCCTCCTTCCTGAGTTCCCTGTGTACAGTCATATCTACGGACTAGTCGCCATGCATCTCTGCACACCCAAGCCTGATAATTAACTTGCAGAAGAAAAACGCTAAAACATCAGCGCTCAAATAGACAATATGATAAATGATAAATGATATACCTATAGCTCTGGGTGCTATAAAATATGGTTAATATAAGAAATGTGTTACATAAAAGTAGATAATGTTTTACACCAATATTATATATGCAATCTAAAAAGAGCAAAAAGGTATGCATATTGTTTTATTTCATTTCTGATTCTCACTATATGATATGTACATCCAGAAGTGATTATCCAATATAGGGACATCAAAAACTCTCTCCTGGGTCTGTGTGGCAGCTCCTGATTGCTAATAAATATAAGTACTGTAGTTTGAATTGAATTTGATAATAAGCTTTTGGTATGTGAAGTTTCCTCACATCATGGGCATTTTTCTTAAATATATTGCTGTGATTGGTTCTGTTGAATGAAAGCAAGTTGATGGTAGAAACTAAACCATTACAGAGTTCAATAAGATGGCAGTCAGGACAAGTGATTCAGGGTGCACCCGTGAGCCATGATCTGCTCATCCAATGTGGGAATGGGAGCCTAGTAATACCCCTTTCACACTAGCAGCAAAATCCTGGGTTATGGGAGGGTTAACCCGGGATCCTGCTCGGTGTAAAAGGAGCAAGGGTTGGATTCCCGGGTCGAGTAAGCCGGCAAACCAACCCGGCTAGCTTGCAGGGTTTAACACCGGAACGACCCTTGTAGCTCTGCAGTGTAAACGGGTAACCTGGGTCGTCTGACCTTTAAAGCATGGGGACTTCCTGGTTTCTAGGCGCTCGGAGATGATGTAATCTGCAAGCACCGGAAGAACAGTTCCACTGCACCCGTGTGCAGTGTGAACATCTCTGACCTGGGAATAGCCTGGGTCAGCGCCTCAATGGGAACGGGGTCTGTGCTGGCTCTGACCTGGATTGGAACCATTTTCCAATTACCGGATCACACTTGGGACATTAGTGTAAAATGGGTATGGTACAACTGACTCATCAGTGGCACATGCACGGGGTAGGTTCCTGATAAACCGAGTTTTTGCTCTGTCTTTACACTGACTGTCATGGCCGTGATTGAAGATAGCAGCTCCTCAAGCAGACAGCTCTGATTGTCATGCTTTGCTGAGACGACAGACGAAGGGGAGTCGCAATGCATGTCCTGCAGCAGCTCCCCAGTTTAGTTTCCGAAATCTCCCAAAGTGGTGGACACCGAGGGTAATTCAGCCTCAGACACTATTGCTATCGCAGCTGCTACCATGGTAGCACTATTACGGTAATACAGCAGGAGGCGTCACACCTTCTGCATGCATTACATATCCAAGTTGCATCCATGGATGCAGCATCGGATCATCTGCCTGATCCTTGGTTGGCTGAGCAACCATGGGGTCACTCAAGCCGGTGATCACAGATGCACAAAAGAGGCCAGGAAACCTCTTTCAGCTGACAGAGATTTTGGTCCCCCCAACGGCTGCAACATGTCTCCTCTCTGCCCAGAAATGGTAGCGGACTGTCAATCACTGACAGTATGCTACTGGACTGCGTGCAGGATTGCAGACCTGCGCCAGTGCAGACCACTTACAATTGGAGATGTGTGCGGACCATCAGGTTAGTGTACATCTCTGAATTAGCCCCATTAGCACTGTTATGCAGCAGGCATGTAACGGTCACTGAAGGCCTCCAGCTCAGTACAGCTAGCTCTGGCTTGTAGGATGTTCCTCAGGTCCTGTTTTGTACACAGCATAAATTTTATATAAATAACCCCTTACAAATCCTGTGTTTGCCCCTGCTCGTCTCATTGTTCAATGTCCTCTTATCCTGTAGTGAATGCTGGCAAGATGGCCACAGACTCCCTGATCAATTATTGTCCTGTTGTGGAATAAGAGTCTGCTCATGAGATAGTGTATATGTCCCATCTGTAAAAGTGTCCCATACTATAATTTAGAGTTGTCAGTAGCCGGACTGTTACCAGAGAACAGTGAATGGAGGAACCAAAAGACTTAAACACTGCTGCAAAACTAAACATGTTTCTTTCACTAGAACTTGGGATTTCCTCAGCAGTTCTAAAGTTCGTTTAGATAAGGTAATAGGAACTCCCAGCAAATATCATTAAGTCACCCATTGTTTGAATCTTATATTATGCTATTTCACTTGCTTAACCACTAACTAGAAATAACCACACGGACACCTATGTGGAATTAAAAGAGGACACAGACGAAATTTATTGATCGATTTGTAATTAGAAAGATGGTGGCAATAAAAAGCAGTGCTCCAAGGCCACAGCCCGTCAAATATATTTGCCTAAATAAATAAGAGGCAGATCCCCAGCCGGCGCAAACTGGCCTGAGGTAGAACCATTCTCCCTTAATTGGCATAGCCTTGACCCCTCCCTAAGATGATGGCCCGGTTCCCCCTCAAGGGGAATGAGCAACTTGCTGCTATCAAAAGGCAAATGCTACCCAGGCACTCTTACGCTATAATAGGCTGCTGGGGAGCACTGCTTCACGCCAGGCTGCACCTCCACCTGTTGGAAGGAAAAATTAAATTGCACAGTCCAACAACATTTCCAAGAATTGCATACAAAACAGCTTAGATGGGTGGGTGGGGTTCCAGAACTGGACAAGAGGAAGATGGCTCCTCTTCCAGGATATTTATAATGGACAATAGGAGCCCTGCCCTCTATTTCTGCTATAGGCTATTATTTTGATGGACACATTCCTGGCTATGCCCTCTCCTAACATTTAACCCCTGGTGAACTAGCAATATTCCATCACTAAACAGGGTGCTTATCTTTCCTCAAACTGTCGAAGCTGGTTTAGTGGCTGAGACAGAATCAGTGTAAAATTAGCTTGGAGCGACGCCATCTTGCGAATGGAAACCAGACTCCATCTTAAAAATAAGAATCTGCACGATGCCATTTTAAGTTACAACTCACGAGCTAAGTACAGATGGCAATGTTTTTGGTAATCCCTTTAGAAGCCATGACAGGCCCATTCTGGGGACAACCTTGCATAGAAATATACCACAACAAACACAGTATCAGTTAGCAACTAGAAAAACAGCTTCCTGAGAAAAGGAATTAGAAAAAAACAATACACCAGGAACTGTGGGTGTTTTTGCATGTAAAGGGAGAGACCCCACATGTAGACAGGTGTAGCTGTGGCAATTGTAATATGGCCCAGACACTTGAATCTGACTGAATGAACAATGGTAAGAAATCTGCTCTTTTAAACTCACTGTCAGACAGGCTGGCACCAGCACGGTTGGGTGTCCCCACTCTGTTTGAGAGTGAAGCTCACTGCCCATAACACATTTGCATTGCAGTTTAAAAAAATGTTAGTAAGAAATTATATATATATATATATATATATATATTAAATCCATCATAAATAAAATCACACGCATAAACACCGCACATTACGCACAGTTGCGCTGTTAACATGATGCGCATTAGCGAATGCACAATATCCTGCATGCGAACGCTGTTTATTAGCTGCATCTGCCCCAAATCAGATAAACCTAACTAGCGTCTTTTCCCAAACCCCTAATACTTACATAATGCACACTCACATAAAAGGTTCCATAGCTTTAAAGTATAAGATCCAAGTTTTATTCATTTATTACAAATGCTGTGAAATAAAGGCTATTTTGGTATCTAAGGTTTAATACGTGATAAGTAAGCCGTGTTTGGTGTTATACTGATCTGCACTTTCTCAACAGCTTTCCGGTATCATCGGTGTGAAGATCGCAACATGCATTCTCAACTTATGGACCGTAGAGATATAAAGCACCAAAATGTATTTTGTGAAACCAACAGCCTAGATTTGCATGCAGGGGGAATAGAGGAGACAATAGGCTGTCGGAGGCTGACCTGTGTCCATTTGAATCAACCTGTTAAATCATGTAACAAACGCACTGTGATGGGGAACCAATGGGATCAGCAACAAAACTCTCTATTGTGTTGTCTATTTCTGTAAGGTTATAAATGTGTGTGTTGTGATGTTGTGACCCCAGTCTGGAGTCTTCTTGCTGATTGCTGAGTGACGGAGGTTTCTTGCTGATGCCGGTATCTGGTCCAGAGTGCGTGCGTATGTATAACTGTATCTTGGGTCTGTATAATTCTTTGCGCTAAATTGTACTTAGATCACAGCATGTAACTGACTGTACTTTACTTGAATAATACTTTGTGCTTTGGAAACACATGTTCAAGGTCTAAAGTCTTTAATTTACTGTATGACTGCGTACGCAAATAGCGTCAATATTAGAAAGTATAGGCAGGCTTTTAGTAGGTATAGGTAAGAGCGTATAGAGGTTTTATTATGTTACAACAAAACTTAATCAAGTATTCGGGTCTATATAGGTCTGTAAGTATTGGTTAATTAGGATACAGTATATCAGAATGGGCGATGTTTTCACGCTGCCTGGCTAGGAAGGGCGCAGACAATGGCCTCGGCATGACCAGAAAATGGGGTTAACACGCCCCCATTTTCTGAGACTCTGGCCATTGCCGCCCCTTCCACGCCCCCAAATGGCCGCAGCATGTCAATCATACTGTGGCCTCGGGGGTACTGCAACTGCCGCCACAGACACAGATCGGCACATGCTCTGTACAGATCCTGCACATGCGCCGATCTGCAAACATCAGAGTTGTACATAATCCATCAGTTTTGCAAACTATTATGAATCGGGCCCTTATTTTGGAACAAATTGTGGTTTGTTTACTGTCTGTGGACCTGATTCACTACGGAACGCAATTCTGCTTATATGCATGCATTACAGTTGCTAATATCAGTGGTAATATCTTAATGATTGCATTCACATTGCATACGCTGCCTGACATAAGGACGCCCACTTCCCCTTACTCAAATCCTTATACTTGACCAAAATAGTTAAACCATTGGTAACATCAGTTAGAGTAGCCCAGACCTCACTCAGGAATTGCTTACTTATGCGCACGCTATGACACCTCAGGCAGCATTTGGTATCGCAGTGGATAATTTATACACACCCCTGAAATGCACTGGCACGCCTGCATTCGCCCTACCCCCCTTTCACCATCCACAAATGGTACTTCCTGTCAATCACTCTGCTCTGGGTCTGCGTAGCCTTTGCAATCGCAATTCTGTTTGCAATTGCTAGTTCAAGCAGGTGCCCTGCGATGCATACGCATGCACAGAACACAACAATCAACTGATTGCATGCGTCTTTGCAACTGCGAACCGTGATGAATCCGGCTCTTTGTCTGGTGCAAAAATCTTTGCCTCTCTGCTTTGGTGTGAATGGAGGAAGCAACAAGAGGACTGCTGAAAGAACTACAACATAATACACACATCATTTATTCAGGGTATGTAGAAAAGGGCCCTAGACGGCACACCCTGAACATATATATAATGGGAGGTGCTGCCTGTGGAGACTATTGTTGCAAACACAAAAAGAAGAATTACAAGTGCACAACTCCAACATTACTAATAGAATTTTGCAATAAATAGAGGTTTTAGCATAATCATGGCCATGGTTATGGGCCTACCCACCGCGCCCAGGTAACCTCTGAGAGTAGGTCCCTAACATACTGGGGTTGAAATCCAGAGCACAGGACACCCCCAAACAGGCCCATCTGATCCACCCCAGAGCATCACTGTAATGAGGAAAGGTGAAGTGTAAAGTGGTGTTAGATAGATAAGAGCAGCTACTGCGACATATAGTAAGGTGAAAAATATAGATGTGAAAATAATACATATATATTAAACAAACAATAGAGGTACTAAAAGTGCAAGAAAGGAAAAATGTGTTTATAATACGATGCCCTGAAGCAGCCCAACCCAACCCCAGTATATTAGGGACCTACCCTCAGAGGTTACCTGGGCACGGTGGGTAAACCCATAACTATGGCCATGATTATGCCAAAACCTCTATTTATTTATTGCAAAATTCTATTGCAAAATGTATTATATATAATTAGTAATGTTGGAGTTGTTAACTTGTAATTCTTCTTTTTGCATTTATTTAGGGTAACACACACTATATATAATGTGGTCAACTCTAAATAAGGATCACAGGGCCTGATGCAGCAGTGTACGCTAGTGCACTACTGAACGCAGATTCCCGATGTTGGGGAATCTGCGCAGGCACATGACCCGTTCTGCACATGTGCAGAACGGTTATGCAATCCCGCTCACAGACTGGCAGCAGAGTGTCAGTGATTGACAGTCTGCTGCTGTTTGTGGGCGGGGAGAGGGTGGCGTTGGCCTCCATTTCCTGAAACAGAGGCGTGTCGCTGCTGTTGCTGTTGGGAGGGAGGGAAGAGGGAAGAGGTCAGGATCTGCTGACTGAGATTTCCTGGCCTCTTCCTCTCAACTGCTACATGACTTCATGGGTCATCTTAGCCAGCCGATATTACGCAGATTATCCGATGCTGCGTTGGACAACGCAGCTCATATAAGTAATGCACAGGGGGCGTGATGCTGTATTACCATATCTCCAAGGATCGCAACTGCAAAGCTGCCTGCATGCATACATCATATATCTATAGCCTGCACGCAGGTTTGCAATTACGATCCTTGCTGAATCAGGCCCACAGTGTGAATAGACACATACAACTAAAACGTACTTTCTAACACAGACACACCTATAATAGGTGCGTTTTTCTGTGTAATAACAGTATTTTAAAGTCTAGAAAACTAATGTGAATTCACAGTTAGGCTTATGAAGAATATGTGGGCAGCCAGTAATAGGTGTGGTTTCCTATAGGTGTGTTAATATCACTCCAATGTGCAATATATATACCTAACCTTTTTTATGGGAACACTGCAAGTACAGAGAACACATACTGTTTTGTATAACCCATAAAAAGGGGAAAAATTGATCACAATACACACAGGTGTTACCACTCATACTTATACTGCAATAAAGTCACTGACGTTCTGATTTGATATTTCTGAAAGAAGACACAGACTTACGTATTGCCCTCTTCATGTATTTAACACAGTTACTGTTCTAATGAATGTATCAGGGGCATTCATATATGATATTGGGAACTATGGGCCTGATTCAGCATGGATCGTAATTGCAATAGCATACATATATTGGCCACTGCAGTGCGTATGCACAGGTTAGCATTGTGATCGCACTGCAATCACGCACACAGATAGAAAGCCATAACAGAGTGAGTGACAGGATGTCAGCGTTTGGGGGTGGTGATGGGGGAGTGGTTGGAGAAACGCAGGCGTGCCAGCCCGTTTGAATGCCATTGCATGGGTGTGCATAAATTAGCCACTGAGACGGCATACGCAGGCTGAGTACTCACTGAGTGCGACAAGACTTGCAGTTTCTGAGACAGGTCAGAGCTGCTGTAATTCTGCATGATGGGCTGATGTTACTCAATGTTACCGATGTATACGCAGGACTGCGATGTCTTACTGATGTGAGAAAGCGGTAGTGCGTGTCTCTATGCTGGCTGAGCGGTTGTAAACATTAGCATATTTTCGCAGCAGAACTGCTGCGATCGCAATAGCAATATGTAATGAATCAGGCCTCTACAGTATATTCTATTTAGCTCAGCTTTTCAGATGGACATTCCGTAAGTATTATAATGCTGCAGTTTTTATTATTTTAATATAAAACACTATAATTATGCACATCACTTTGTTTATTTAGGCTTCTCTAATATACTATCTAAGTACAACAGTAGCTCAGTGGTAAAGGGGGAATCAACCATATAATGCTGATACTGAGGCACTCGCTCACTTGGCCCATTGCTTCATACACATGCTCCCACCTCCCAGTCATAGGCGAAACTGGGGTGTGCACAGGACTACCCATTAACCCAGTTTGCTTAAAAAAAAGGCCACCCCGTGAGCATACCCAGCAGCAGCTCTTCCCACAAGCAGCAAAACAACGGAGCAGCAGGTAAGTGCTGGCGGTGACTGCAGGGAGGGGATGGGGGATTGGAGCTTTGCACAGTGCTAAGGGGGAGGGGGGATTGGAGCTGTGCACAGTGCTAAGGGGGAGGGGGGATTGGAGCTGTGCACAGTGCTAAGGGGGGAGGGGGGATTGGAGCTGTGCACAGTGCTAAGGGGGAGGGGGATTGGAACTGTGCACAGTGTTGAGGGGGAAGGGGGGTTGGAACTATACACAGTACTGAGTGGGGGGATTGAAGCTGTGTGCAGTGCTGAGGGGGGAGGGGGGATTGGAGCTATGCACAGGGCTGAGGGGCGGGATTGGAGCTGTGCACAGTGCGGAGGGGGGATTGGAGCTGTGCACAGTGCTGAGGGGGGTGGATTGGAGCTGTGAACAGTGCTGAGGAGGAGGGGGGATTGGAGCTGTGTACAGTGCTGAGGGGGGAATTGGAGCTGACTGTACAGGGCTGGGGGGGATTGGAGCTGATTGCACAGGGCTGGGGGGGATTGGAGCTGACTGCACAGTGGGCTGGGGGTATGGTTGGAGCTGACTACACAGGGCTGTGGGGGATTGGAGCTGATTGCACAGTGGGCTGGGGGAAGGTTGGAGCTGACTGAAAAGGGCTGGGGGAGTTGAAGTTAACACAGGGCTGGGGTGACATTGGTTGGGGAATGATGCTGACGCACACTGTGGCCAGGGGAATGGGGCTGAGAGATGCACAGTGGGGCTGGGGGGATGGGGCTGAGAGATGCACACTGGGGCCGGGGGGATGGGGCTGAGAGATGCGCACTGGGGCCAGGGGGATGGGGCTGAGAGACACACACTGGGGCCAGGGGAATGGGGCTGAGAGACTCAGACTGGGGCCGGGGGGATGGGGCTGAGAGATGCACACTGGGGCCAGGGGAATGGGGCTGAGAGACGCACACTGGGGCCGGGGGGATGGGGCTGAGAGATGCACACTGGGGCCGGGGGAATGGGGCAGAGAGACACACACTGGGGCTGGGGGAATGGGGCTGACAGACTCACTGGGGCAGAGTACACTGCACCTCCATCCCCCCCTCAGTACACTGCACTTTTCTTACTATGGCGGTGCCCTGGGGCAGCTTGGCTGGGCCAGTTTGGGGGGGTCCTGCACTCTGGATTTGAACCCTAGTATGTTAGGGACCTACCCTATAGAGGTTACCTGGATATGGTGGATAGGCCCATAACCTTGGCCATGATTATGCTAAAAACCTCTATTGATTGCAACATTTTATTGCGTTTATATATTATCGATAATTTGGAGTTGTGCACCTGAGATTTGTCTGTTTCTGTGCCTGCAATTAGTCTCATCAGGTAGCACCTCCCATTATATATATTCAGGGTGTGCAGTCCAGGAATCTTTCCCATATACACCTGCATTTGAGCCACCACTTCCTCGTCACCTCTCACAAACGGTCCTTGACTGTCAATCACACTACGGCCAAATCCTTTCAGCGACCGTCAACGGTAATGTAACTTGGCGCATGCGCCGTGCGACTCACATGCAGACCACGATAATTGTTCAACTGCATATACATTGGCATTGCGTCCTTCTCTAAATCAGTCCCATTGTGCCTGCATACTAAGTATTTTGTTATAGTGACACCTAGTGTCTATCACAGTATATTACAGTTCCTTTTGTTAATGAGAATATTAACAACTAACACAAAAGTAACACTGTAAGCACAGTAAATCACACTTTTTGTAGTCTCACCACTTGAATAGATTAATGTGATTGTAAATTGCTGTTTCCAGGTGCAGCAGCAGCAGAATTGGCTACTCATATAGACATTTGAGAGCCAAGTTTTAGTTCTGGTCTCTTTCCTAGACTAACACACATGCATCTATGTCATCATCCAAACCACTGGAGAATGGTGGTATTTGTATACATTTGTATACACCACCTTCATCATAACTTTGCACCATTTCAGAGTTTACAGTTCGTAGCATAGCATAGAATCGCATTACATTGCATCATAGATTTGGATGAAAAGTTACTCCAGATACTGTGCATCATGACCTGATCTCCTTTCTGCAAAGTAGGTAATGGTCTTGGGGCCTGATTCATTACTGATCACAATTGCAATTATGCACGCAATCGGCCAATTGTTGCGTATGCATCGCAGTGCACATGCGCAAAGACTCCAGTGCAATCGGGATTGAGATCACAGGGCCTGATTCTGCAAGGATCATAATTGCAAAGCTGCATGCAGGCTATAGATATATTATGTATGCATGCAGGCTATAGATATATTATGTATGCATGCATGCTATAGATATATTATGTATGCATGCAGGCTATAGATATATTATGTATGCATGCAGGCTATAGATATATTATGTATGCATGCAGGCTATAGATATATCATGTATGCATGCAGGCAGCTTTGCAATTGCGATCCTTGCAGATATGGTAATGTATAAAATACGGAGAGAAAGCATACTCTTTTTTATGGGGCACTCTTATTGGTTTATATGATTCAGCTAAAAATTTACTTTTATTAATATATTATTTAAAGTAGGTAAGTCACAATTTTTAGAAAATCTATATTAATCGTTATACTCGGGGTATACACCACGAAATAATATTTCAAAAGCACAAGATCCGCAAATATCACTTAAAGTGAGTTTAGTTTCTCTCATAATATCTGTGGCTTCACAATTCCTCCACTCCTAATAGTCATAAGGTATACAGGTAAGTCATGCAAGCAATAGCGAATTTTAAGTTCCTTACAGATACACCTACATATAATTTGTTTCGTATTACACTCAGAAGAGAAAATCAAAAGAGAAAATCATTTAGTATATATCTGAATGCAATACCCTTCAGTCCAGCAATGAATTGTATAGGCTGACGGAGTGAGCCTGATTTATATCATATCACAGAAACATGTAACAGACACATAGACCCACATTCAGAGCCGCACGCAAAAAGTGACCACCCACAGCTTTTGTGAGCAGTCAGGTGATGGTCGCGATGGTCGCGACCATCGGGCTTGCAACGAGACCCTTGTGGTAGGGTCTCGTCTGCCGCAAGCCCCAGTGAGCTTCCTGTTCTAATAGAGCCGGAAGCTCACTACTGACATCACGAGTGATGTCAGTAGGTCCGCCCACAAACGGCAGGCGTTCCTTCAGGAACGCCTCAGTTTGTCCAGCCACACCCCCTCCCCGCCTACAAAACAGGGCGAGCTGTCGATCAACATCGTTAGCTGCCCCGTTTGTAGCGTGCCCCGGAGCGAGTGAATTTCTCACTCGATCCGGGGCTTGTGCACGGCTTGCACGGCGCATGCGCAGTGCCCCACCATCGACCCGCTTGCGAGCGGGTCTTAATGAGGGCCATAGTTTCAGCTTGGTTTATCATACTTGCTGAAAAATATAGTAAAATTTTTTTAATCATAACATGTATCACTTTTACTGGAAAAGGAATTACTGGTGTTTCCAGTACTTTGTCACAGGAGTTAATCCTATTTGTAGCAGACAGGTTACCACATACATATGTTGATTACAAACATGAACTGCGGTATCGAATCTCTGAACACAGTTATCACTTGTATCAAGTTTATACTGCAGAAGCGTTTGTATATGCGTCCATATAATTTCCCCTGGCTACTGCCTGTGTATTACTTGAGCGTGCTACAATGTCATTTGTAAATAATGATGGGGGAAGAAAAAATGACCACCCCCGCTCTCAAGGCATCTGGTCAGGTCTCAGCATGCCCATAAAGATAACCGCCCAATATTAAACATCAAACAACACATGCTAACGGGAGCTCTCAATGGGAGAGGCTCTCAGTTTATGTATCACATGTAATTAGTGCTCATTTAGTGGGTGTGAGTGTCAGAACAAGTGCATATCACCGTCTATATCAGTGATTCCCAACCTCGGTCCTCAAGGCACGCTAACAGTCCTGGTTTTAGTGATATCCATGCTTGAGCACAGATGGTTAAATCAAAATAACTGAGGTACTAATTAAGTCACCTGTGCTCAAGTATGGCTATCCTTAAATCCTGGACTGTTAGTGTGCCTTGAGGACCGTGGTTGGGAAACCCTGGTCTATATGAAAGAGACGCGGTGTCTGCAGGGCTGGTTCCCGTGTCGGCTGGTCCCGGCTAAGGTAAATGGAAGACGATCGTTTTACCCGAACGGCTTGCTCACTTCCTCACCTTGACCTTGACTGTATATACTGTAGTGCAGCTTTGGGTTGATTTTCAGGGTGCATCCCCTGGATTGCTTTGGTTGGGCTGCTTCAGGGCATCGCATTATAACACATTTTTCCTTTTTCACACTTTTTAACACTTCTATTCTTTGTTTATTATATATGTATTTTCACATCTCTATTCTTATATATGCAGCAGTAGCTGCTCTTATCTATCCAATTTTACACTTCACTTTTCTCATTAGAGTGAGGCCCTGGGGTGGCTCAGCTGGGCTGGTTAGGGGTGTCCTGCGCTCTGGATATGAACCTCAGTATGTTAGGAACCTACCCTAAGAGGTTTACCGTGAAGTGGTGGGTAGGCCCATAACCTTAGCCATGATTATGCTAAAACCTCTATTTATTGCAAAATTTTATTGCAAAATGTATTATATATAATTAGTCATTTGGAGTTGTGCACTTGTAATTTGTCTTTTTGTGTCTGCAATAATAGTCTCAACAAGTAGCACCTCCCATTATATATATTCAGGGTGTGTAGTCTAGGGTCCTTTTCCATATTGTTATAATAGTTGTCTTGCCTTTGTTGCTTATTCCTCAGTCTCTTACTTTGGCCAGTCAAAACACCTGTAGTTGTAAATGTTTACTAGTCGAAGACTACAGCTAGCAGCTCATTAGGCAGCCTGCTACAGGATAGAGGACTGCACTTTAACACTCACCATGTTGATACTTTATTCTCTTTTTACAGGACTTTCAAGGTTAGAAATCCTAGAAGGACCCTAAAGAAAGCTTTCTACGCACAATCCCATGCCTACCAAATATTGCTTTAGTTAAGCAAGCAAATTAAAAGTTCAAGCTGTTTTTAAATGGTTCCAGTTAAGAAAAGTTATATTAGTCCATAACTAGAAAGTAACATATATGTGACATCATTGGACAGTTGAGCACCATTTCCTGCTGCCTAAACTGATATCAGACTTATCCCATTCCAGGGCCATGCTCTGTGGCTGCGATGTTCACTATATTATATGGTGGTCACTGTGATGTTCTTTGTATTATTTAGTGGTCACTGATGTTCTTTGTATTATATGGCAGTTATCAGAGCCGTAACTAGACACTTTGGTGCCCTGTTCCAGAAAGTGCATTGGTGCCCCCCCCTTCCCATATTGTAAACAGGGACAGTGTGTGTCACAGGTGCACGACCAAAAAAAGGGCGTGGTCTCATAGGAATAGGGCATAGCCACACTATAGTACCCACAATTCACATTATGAGACACAATAGTGCTCCTTATTCACATTACACTACATAGTAGCATCCCTTATACATGTTACGCTACACAGTAGTAATGCCCCTTACACATTGACCACACAGTAGTAATGCCCCTTATACATTATGTCCACAGTTGTACTGCTCCCTACACATTATGCCTCATAGTGCAAATCCCCTTCCCCTACTTACACATTATGTTATACAGTACAGATCCCCCCCCCCGGGTCTCTTTCCTAAAAGCACCTAGTTACCTATATAACAAAGTCTCTCATTAGGTCACTGTGGGAGCCGGGGGGGGGGGCATAGTATCTGTTTCCGGTGATTGCAGATGCAGCCTAAAGCCGGAGAAACAGCAGCGGCACCATGGCTCCTCGGTTCAGGGGACTGTGGAACTGGACTGGGATAGACATCATGACGTCTCTCCCAGTCCCTCCCTGAGGTAGTGACACTACAGGGAGGGGATGGACCAGAGGGGTAGGTAGCTGCAGCACTGCCAAGCCCACTATAAAGTGTATTAGTAGTGGTACGCCCACCAGCTAAAGAGCCGAGCACACCGCTACTATTATACATTGTAGTAGGCATTAAAAGAGGTTGTGGCTGTGATCGCGGGTGGAGGAGGCCGGTTCTGCCCATAGGGCATGTGCGCATTTGTGCGGCTGCACCAGCCACACCACCCTAGTTACGGCCCTGGCAGTCATTGCAATGTCCTGTAAATTATATAGTGATAAATGTGAGGATCAGTGGATTGTATGACGGTCACTGATGTTCTCTGTATTATATGGCAGTCACTGCAATGCTCTGTGTATTGTATGACTGGCACTTGGATGCTCTATGGCAGGTAAGGTAGTGTAGTACAGGCAGGGTTAATTACCTGCCTTAACCCTGAGAGTGAGATGGGGGAGAGGGGGCAACGCCAAGCTGAGTTTTTGTTCTGGGTGACAGAAAGCCTAGCTTCTTCCCTGAAGTCATGTGATCTTTCACTGCAGTTTATATGGATCCTGTTTGTGGCCTTCTGGTTCTAAAATAAGAACAACCCTGTTATTTCACAATGCTATCATACAGTAAATCATTTGAAAAAGTGGCTAGACTATAGTGTCCTGCACATTTCATCTACATTCCTTTGAAAAACACTTAGGAGCCTATTTATGAATTAATATTTGCAGGATATGTCTGAAAATACTTGTTTTCTGGAACACCAACAAATATTAAGCAACTCTAAGATGTGTGTATGTGAGGCTTCAGCAGATATCAGAGGTTTCTGCAGCAGTCCTCCATTTTCATCTACAAAAGTTCTTGCTCCATAAACTTACAGTATGTGCACAGTGGGACCATAGTGTACTTAATAAATGATCTCCTGTGTGTTTTGAAATCCTCCACAGAACATGTATTAATTTTAAATCTTGACTAGCTCTGAGCCTCAACACTGTTAGTTACAGTCTCTACCAGTGATTGAAGTGGAAATTTAGAAGCAACTGCAGAACAGGAACCGATTAGTAACACTTTGTCTGCAGAATTCAGCTTGTTGTATTCCGCGTCCCACAGCAGGGCGCCCCCCCTTTGAAAAAAAAAAGTGGCACTGCGTGCTGAAAATGGGGACACTGTAAGCCTCTCAGCCAGGGGCAAATCCAGGGTGGGGGTGCGATCAGTGTGATCACTCCCCTCCAGTGGCGTCACAAGGGGAGTGCATGATGCAGCTGGATGTCACCCGCCGAGGGGTGACACCAAAGTGCCGACTCCCCTTCAGTGACAGAAGCTGGATGCTGCACTGTAGCATTACGTGCAGCACTTGGCTCCTAACACAGCGAGGGAGCTGGGACTGCAAATACACTGGTCCCCGGGGGCAGTCCGCTCCTCCAGGTCCCCACGGAGAGACTGAAATGCAAGGCAGCAGGCTCCCAAGCACCACTTCAGCTGGTAATTATTACCCGCCCGCTTCTTGAAGCCTCTGATCTCTCACACAGAGTCATGATGACTGTGTGTCAGAGACAGGCTGGCAGCCAATCAGAAAGTAGGAGTTGGATTGTTGCTGTCTCCACAGAACCCACTGTATGGTGCTTACCAGTCACCATACCGTATTCAACTTCACCCTCCCGTGGCTGCAGCAACATTGCTGCTTGTCCTTGCTGAAAAATAGCACTATGATAGTATATTGATAGTAATTGTCAGTGTTCCAATCAGAGCAGTACAGTTTGTAACATCTATTTCTTAATTCACTTGTAAGTAGTTAATCAGCACTAAAAGTTACAAAAAGATCAGACTAATTTATCCCCCAGTGGTAACACATTTTATGTAGGTTGTATCATCATTATGGATAAGATACTGTACATCCTGCCACTTACCGCATGCATACTGGTGTTATACACATACACATGCGATTCAAATCGCAAAGAGCTGTCCTTTGCGATGATAGGACTTCAGGATTTATGACACAGGAGTCCTTCTGCACGTGCTGCCCAATGTGCGAGCCGTAGGGGACACTGAGAGGGATTCTGTTGGATCCCTCCCAGGAGACAATGCGAAAAGAAGCCCAAAGGCTTCTATTAATTGGTGTTGCCTGACAGGTACAAGCTCCAAAAAGTTTTGCTTGGGGAAATGTGGTCAAAACTCAGAAAATGCAGTTTTTGGAGTTTTGTCCACATTTTGACTATAGTACATTCCGCCCTTAGTCCATTACACTTTTGTTTGTCACAGTGTTTGTGTAGTTTTTAAACCGTATTTTATTTTTGTGTGACTACAAGTCCCCAGTGAACTCTGAATTCTGCATGTGCAAGCATACTTTGGCAGACATGGGTATCAAGATTCCCCTATGTGGCTAAACACCAGCTAGACAAGTTCTTGAATGATTGGTACAGACTTCCCCTTCTGGCTGTGTCTGTGATCAATTAACTGAACCTCATCCTACTACCACAGTACCAACTCTACTCACTAGGGGCTCTATTTACTACAATCCGCATACTGAATGCAGATTGTAGTGTGATATTAACGACTGAATTCGCATTGCGAATTCAGGCAATATCACAGGGATTTACTACAAATCCCTTGCAGGGATAGAGCTTGCGATAAAGCTCTGTCCCTGCGAATCCCATACGCACACTAGTCACAGTATTTTTGGAAAAAATACCGTGACAATGTGCCTGCGCATGCGCTGACCAGCCACCGCTGCTACCCCCCCGGCGCTAAGCCCCACCCCCCATGATTGCGCCCTCCCGCGCCCCCCCTCCCTTAATTACCCTTACCTGCATGATCCGGGCCTCCGGTGATGTCCTCCATGCCTCCAGTCAGGTGATCTCCCAGCTGACCGGAGGGAGGACACCACCCAGATCCCCGATCACCGGTCCATGGAGTCAGGTAAGTTAATTTTTTTTTTTTACTATTTTTTTTTTTTTTTTGCAGTGAACAGCTTGTGGTCTGTTTAGACCACACAGCTGATTACTGGGACCGACTCCCGACTCTACTCTCCCCGTTAGAGCAGAGTAGGAGTCCGGCAACTGGGGGAGACCCTGGATAACGCCACCTCCAGGTGGCGTTATTATCACAGGGCCTCCTCAGGTATTTTTTTCACTATTTATTTTTAGTAACTACCAGACAGATCACATTTCCAATTACAATTATGGGAAATGCGATCTGATTACTAAAAATAAGTGATAATTAGGGGTTGGAGTAGAATATTACGAATTCTACTCCAATTGCCTTTTAGTAACTGTAGGTGATACTAAAATAATGTGAAAAGGGTGTGAAAACACCTTTTTTCACTTTATTTTAGTAAAAATAATGTTAATAAATAGAGCCCTAGGAGAGTTATGTATCAACCTTGGAGACAGATAACCCAAAAAATAATTTCATCAAAATGTCAGCAAAAAAATGTAAAGCTCACAAACTACAGCATGATAGATATTAAGGGCCAGATGTACTAAGCACTGAAAAGTGATAAACTGGACCGTGATAAACCACCAGCCAATCAGGTCCCAACTATCATTTTTCAAACACAGCCTGTAACATGACAGTTAGGAGCTTAGTGGCTGGTCATTTATCACTCTCCAATTTATCACTTACCAGAGCTTAGTACATCTTCCCCTTGGGTTCTATATACTAAGCCTTGGATGGAGATAAAGTACCAACCAATCAACAAGCTCCTAACTGTCATTTTTCAAACACAGCCTGTGACATGGCAGTAAGGAGCTGATTGGCTGGTACTTTATCTCCATTCACTTTATCTCCATCCAAGGCTTAATGCTGTGCTTGAAAAATGACAGAAGCTGATTGGTTGGCACTTTATCTTTCTCCAGGGCCAGGATGCACTAACCGCAGAAATGCAGTCAAACCCCCGGAAATACCTGACCGCATCTCATATGAATCAAGCCCCAGAATGCGATGCATGTGACGGCCAATGCCATAATCACATGGTGTTACCCAATAGAAGCCTATAGGCTTCTATTCCCAAAGCCCCATTGGGAGGGATCCTAGTGGATCCCTCCCAGCACCCCCATCGGCGCAGAATGACACCAGAGGGACCTCTGGGTCATAGAGAATGCCTTCTACTAACAGGGCAAGTCACCCAGCATGTGGACAACTTGCCTGCCTCACACTTTGTTCAGGAATTTGCATTAGACCCTTCACTGCCATTGGTAGGCTATAACAGGCAGTGAGGTAACCACATAATAAATATGTTTTAACTGTTTGGATACAAGATAACTGTTGCTCTAGTTTCTGTTTGAGTTCCCAGCTAGACAGAAGCTAATTACACTTGCCCTATATCTCCCCAGGTCCAATGCATACATCTAATGATTCCTACATGAATTAAGGATTGGGAGGCATATTTTTTGTATAAGTAATTGTTATTTTTATAATTGTGGTAATGAGATTGTTTGGATATGTTCTCACACAGGTGATAGGCACCTTTCTGTCCCAATGAAGGTGGAATAATCAATATCAACTCAAAAATAATGTGCAGCACTCACAAATTTGATGTGCAGAGCCTTCATTTTAATATTACTGAGCCTTGAGGGTTTATTTAATAAATATCAATCTTAATCGATTAAAATTGATGAAAATCGATCAACATCGATGTTGTGTTTCTGGGGTTAAATCAAACATATACTAACAGACTATTTTTTATTTGATTTTTAGGTATTAGTACAGTAAATGTGTGATTTAACCCCAAAAACACAAGATTGATTGATTGATTTTCATTGATTTTAAACAGAACAAAATCGATTCCAATCGACCTTTAGTAAATATACCCCTTGCACTCTACAACCCGTCCTTGGTGAACATGTCCCATTTACAGTTTATTTCAGATTGTTTGAAGTTCCCACTTTCAATTTAATTTAGCATCTTGGATTGCATGACAGGAAAGAGCCTAGTTTGAAAAGTAATGACAAATACATTTTTAGAAAATAATCTTTTCTTCAAAATAAGTTTTCCGATGCATGTTTATTTATTACAAAGCATTTTTTTTTATTTGTTTTTCATTTTGGTATACAAGATTATCATTATAGTTTAATTGTGTGTGACATAATCTGCATTGGTGCAATATGCCCCTGCACTGTCTTTATAATATTTCTGCTGAGGAACTTCCCTGTGTTTAGTACAGTACTTCCTTATTTAATTCCACTTATAGCTACAGACATGCCCCTTACTGTATATCTTCACTTCTCCTTTCCAAAATAAGTAGTTGAACTAATGTTTAATCTGTTACTGTTTTTTGTGATGCTAATTTATCATCTACTTCCAACCATTCAAGTAATAGCCTCCACAAAGAGTGCTGCTGTGCTACTTACAATTTTCATTGCATTCTCAAGTAACTACCAGAAATGGGGCAATTATATTGTTGCACTGCTCTAACACATACTATGCCATTTGCTTCATGGCATAGTATCAGGGGAGTGCTTCACCTCCTGGCGTTTTATACCATTGAGTACTGCATTTATTCTTTTACAACTTTTGCTCTGTGGTCTATTGATACAATATATAAATGTAATAAATAGACCTTAAAGGGGCGATTCAATTAAAAGTGATGGCTGCGATGGAAAGGCACAGTGTGGCCAGCAACATCGCTACTTTTTCCTTGTCCAGAGAGGTGCTCAGGAAAAGTACGGTATGGTTACCGTATATGGCAAATAGATGCTCTACAGAACATTGCAGTGATGGACGGCAGCACACCCCACTGAAATGAATCAGTACTTAAAGGTCACTATTTTGGAAATAAAGCCCCCTTCCCTACTTAAATTAATACAGTACTTAAAGGTCACTATTTTGGAAATAAAGCCCCCTTCCCTACTTAAATTAATACCATACAATGGTACCAAGCACCATCCTACTTTGAGGGATCTGTCTCATTGTCTCGATTTGCACAACTTTGTACCACTGAATAGTAGGTTGGCACTGGCAGGTACATCCTGTTCACTATTGCTCTACATAGTAAAGCAGCAATGAACAGGTGCTGGGTTCATCTGCCAATGACACGCTCATCATTGAAGGGGTGCTTTTTGCATAGGGGAAGAGGGTTAGGGGTGGCCAAGTGATTTGGGATGTGAAATGGCAGCACATACATCTTGTCCAAATTCCCCAACTCAAAATTTGGTAGCAGTGGCTGATCCAGGAGGGGCAGGGCCAATTAGGGCTATCAAGCCCTGTAACACACACCTTCTCCAGATTAGCACTTTGGGTAGCATCCCTCTCTCTCTGTTCTACCCCAAAACATTCCATCCATCTCATTCTTACGATCTCTCCATCTTTATCCACATACCTCCTCTACCCTACCTCCCCTTTTCCTGTGCACTTTGGAATAAAAGATCTGTTTGCAACAAACTCAGAAATCTATTAATTTAAAGATCTCTCAACCTCCTGGACATTACAGAAACCGGGCTTAGTTACACTCTCATAGGGGGAACTCTCCCTCAGCAAAACTACCAGACCCAGACATAAACATGATATAAGCATTCTTTATCTATATTGTATGTTACGAGCCATACCTTCAGAACCCTCCCTGTCTTCTCTCCATTTGAAGTCCAAACTACTGTATCTGTTTATTTTCTCCTTTCCACCTTCATGTTGATGTTATTTATTGCCCCCAGGTCCAGTTTCAGTATCCATTGACAACTTTGCTGCTTGGGTAACTTTTCCAATCTTTTTACCTGGTTTCTCTCATACTGGGGGGAGATTTACTAAGCCTTGGATAGATAAAGTGGAGAGAGATAAAGTACCAACCAATCAGTTCCTAATGGTCATGTTACAGACTGTATTTGAAAAATGACAGGAGCTGATTGGCTGGTACTTTATCTCTCTCCACTTTATCTCTCTCCAAGGCTTAGTACATCTACCTCACTAGGTGATTTCAACATTGACATCCCAATTGTCTCTGCTGCCACAAAACTTATTTAACTTGCTTCATCCTATGGTCTATCCCAGTGGACTTCTTCTCTGACCCACTGTTACGGATATTCCCTTGCTTTTATCATATACAGTAGTACAGCGTTTTTCAACCACTGTGCCATGGCACACTAGTGTGCCACGAGCGGTCATCAAGTGTGCCGCGAGGTCAGAGCTGACTTTACTTGTACTGCTGGGCTCTTCTGGGACTCTCGGGCGCGTCTGGGCCATGATCTATGGAGACACGGCATCGTGACATAGGTCACACACGCCGTATTTCCAGCCTGCCCGCCAGCCAGCCCACCGCTCCCAGATCTGCACTGTGTGCTCAGTCACTGAGTGTGACTGAGCAACCCCAGCTGATGAGGGACAGGACAGGGACGACAATGAGCCTTCTCAGCTACCGACCGGTAGGGGTCAATGATTATTTTATTTTTTCTGTGGGAGCTAATGTGATATTTTATTTTTTTTTCTGTGGGGAACAATGTGGTGGTCTTTTTTCTGTGTGGTCTAATGTACGTGTGTTTTTTCTGTGGGGGACATTGTATTATTTTTTTTCAGTGGTGCCAATGTGTGTTTTGTTTTGTTCTGTGGGGGCCATTGTATTTTATTTTTTTTTCTGTATTGGCAATGTGTGTTTTGTTTTCTGTGGGTGCCAATGTCTGGTCTTTTTCCCATGGGGGCCAATGTGTATGTTTTTTTTCCCGTGGGGAACTGATCGTGTGCTTTAGCAATTTTAAAATCTTGTCCAGTATGCCGCGAACTGAAAAAGGTTGAAAATCACTGGTACCCTGGTGCACTAAGCATAGGAATAGTATGTGTGTGAACTTCAATGAGAAAATTCAAGAACAGATCAATAAAGTAAAAACAAATGATACTTATTATAAATATATTAATAGTGTGAGAGCAAATATATGCTCAAGTTATAATATATAATGTATTCACATAAAAAATCAATTAATCTAATAAAAAAAATAAATAAAAACAAATGCATAACAGGTATGTCCAGTAAATATAATCATACTTTCCTACTGTGCCGAAACAGCCAGGAAGCTCCCGGCTGCCCAGAAAAGTGGGCAAGTCTCCCTGCCAGCAGCCATCCTCCCGTACCTTCCCCCACACACCTACACACACCCCTGCAGCATGGGGCTGATGACCATATTTGCACTGAATGGCGTCATCGTGACCTTGCCCCCTGCTTCACAATGCCGGTAATCTCGGCATTGTGTAGCGGGGCCACAGTGATGCAGTAATGCGGTCAAGTCCCCTGCTCCTGCTCCAATGCTGCATCATCACCACATCACGCCCCCTTATGCTGCGCCCCGGCCCCTGCTGTGCTGACCTGGCTGCCCCCTCCTGGAGGGGGCAGTCAGAATGTCGGCAAGTATGAATATAACATGTAATGACTTATGGTCTCCAGTATCCTCAATTGATAGGTGATAATAATCCTATGCTCAACAGTTCTAGTGAGCCTGCTCATTTGTACCACTGCCGGGTAGATTATGTTCTGCCCGTGTGCAAAGCCTGTTGGTAACGTTTTGAGTGGTAGACATCCCTTTAGTGCACTAAGGTGGATTCCTCTTGGGAGCTACAGTATATCCAGGTAAAGGCACAGCTGCCATAACCCTGTGTTTTCTCACATCCAGGGCTGGACTGGGACTAAAAATAGGCCCTGGCATGTAAAGCACACAGGCCCTCACCGCATCAGCATCTGGCTTGTGGCATAGACTCCTCCCCTTACTATTCCTGACTCCTCCCACTGTTTAGTCTATGCTCTTACAAATATAATTAATATTAGAACAACATACAAGTGTACAGCCATTGCCAAAAGTTTTGAGAATGACAAGTATCGGTTTTCACAAAGTTTGCTGCTTCAGTGTTTTAGACCTTTTTGTCAGATGTTACTATGGTATACTGATGTAAAATTACAAGCATTTCATAAGTGTCAAAGGTTTTTATTGACAATTACATTCAGTTTATGCAAAGAGTCAATATTTGCAGTGTTGACTCTTCTTTTTCAAGACCTCTGCAATTCGCCCTAGCATGCTGTCAATCAACTTCTAGGCCACATACTAACTGATGGCCACCCATTCTTCTCTACTCAATGCTTGGAGTTTGTCAGAATTTGTGGGTTTTTGTTTGTCCAACTGCCTCTTGAGAATTGACCACAAGGAGATCAGGATACCGGTGTTGGCATCCCGAACACCGGAATCCTGACCGTTAAGACCCAGGTAAGTATTAGAGATTCCACCAGGGATGGGGGGGTTAGGTTTAGGCACCTCAGGGGGAGATTAGGTATGCACCCCTTTGAGAGGGTTAGTGTTGGGCTACGGGAAGGGGGGTTAGGGTTAAGTACTACCGGGGGGAGGTTTCGGGTTAGGCACTACCAGGAGAGGGTTAGTGTTGGGCTACGGGAAGGGGGGTTAGGGTTAAGTACTACCGGGGGGAGGTTTCGGGTTAGGCACTACCAGGAGAGGGTTAGTGTTAGGGGGGGAGAGGGGAAGGGTTAGAGGACTTACCGCCCCTGTCGGGATCTTCAATGTTCGGGCTTCCAGCAACGGGATTTCAACCGGCCGGCATATCATACCCAACCAGTGGTAAAAGACACTGCATCCGACTCTGAATTTGGCTCTGCATGTTTCAATAATATTTGAGCATTTTGTGCCATTGCCTTGCCTGCAACAGCTTAAGAAACATTTTTGAGGGTATTTGCAATGTAATATTGGTACAGTACATTGCTGCCATTAGACATGCATTTATTTGTATTTTTCCCATTTCTTACATGCTATTTTTTTTCTATTTTCTTTAATCTTATCTTCAGGGTTTGTAGTGTACTGTATTTTGTTTAAAATTCTAGTAAAACGTAACAAATATCGCCATCTACTGTGAAAAAAGAGGTATTGAAGTGAAATTTAAGAATTATTCACATAATCACATTAACTTACATTGATGCATAATAGTTATGTCATTTTAAATGATTGCATTTAATAGTACTAGATTATTTAACCATTTTTTTTAATGTAAACTCACCAGTTTATTTAATCATATGATATAGTACTAGCAAAAGTGACTTACTGTCTGGCATGAAGCAAAGTTGTAGGATTAATTTTTTTTTTCATTATTATTTTTTTATGTATTTCTTTAGACTAATTTCTGCATGTATAATTAAATCACACTTTAACTGAAAGAGAAAATGATTGATGATGTCACTGAAACAAAGGTATTGAAGACACATTTATTTATTACCAGTTATTTTATGTGGGTTGGGAATGAGATGCCGGCGCTCGGGATTCCAGCAGTTAAAGTCATGACAGGGTTAGGATACGACACTTGTCCCTCCCCATCTCCGGAGACTAAACTAACCTCCCCCCTAGTGCCTAAATCTAACCTCCCGCACCCTAAAGCTAACCCTCCCCTCTTAGTGCACAATCCTAACCCTTAACCCTTTCCATAACCCATATACTTTCTTTTGGTATGCCGGCGGTCAGGTTGCCGGCACCGGGATTCTGACAGGTGTCGGTATCCCGGGGCCGGCATTCTAAGTGCCGGCATCCCATCTGCTGGGATTTTGACTGATTCCATTTATGTAGCGCACACATACAGTATTCTGCAGTGCTTTACAAAGAATATTTGGCCATTCACATCAGTTCCTGCGCTAGTGGAGCTTACTTATGTCAGGAGCAAAAATTTTGTTGTATCTAGGGGCAGACATAGAATATTGATAATGTGACAATGTGATAATGTAATCTGATATAATGATTGTGTCGATTATATTGCCCACACACTGTGGACCTCATTCAGAGTCGGTCGTTGCGGCCGCACGGTCGTACGCCACCGATGTTCGCTAAACTGCGCATGCGTAAAATTCGCAATGCGCGTGCGCAAACTAGCTATTATGATCAGAAATTGCTCTCTCCTTCAACTTGGCCAGGTCGTTAGTTTGAGTGACAGGATGAGGCGTTTGTGGGTGGTAACAGTGGAAGGTGCTTGTGAACGGGGGAGTGGAGATCCGAACGCAGGCATGCCTGACTATGCAAACGGCGTTTTATGGGAGTGCATAATTAACTAAGTAGTGTCCGAACTCACCCGAATTTCGGTGATCCAGGGCTATCCGAGCAACGCTCGGATCTCCCTGCCTGCCCTGGATCCCTCACCTGAGGCAAAATCTTGCGACCCCGCTGTCGGGTTGCGAAGTTTTGTATTGAGCGGGCTTAAAGCTGATTGGCTGAGAGAGCCGTCTGTCACAGGTCCCAGTCAATCAGGGTTAAGCCCATTGAAAATGAACACTGAAGAAGATGGCGCCCGCCATCCCCCGCCGCCTGACACCGCCGGCAGCCCCCGCTGGCGACAACGCCGAGGCCCCCACTGGCAGCATTCCCCACTACCGACACCACCGCTGCCGACACTGCCGGCACCCCTGCACTGCTGCCCCACGTACTGAGGACACTGTCAGTGACCCGCACACTGCCGACACTCCCACACTGAGGACACCACCAGCACCCCTGCACTGCCGACACTGTCAGAAAATCTACACTGGGGACACCGCTGGCACCCCCGCTCTGCCGACACCGCCGGTACCCTTCACTGAGAACACTGCCAGCGCCGCAGCACTGCCATTCCATGTACTGAGGACACCGCCAGCAACCCCCGCACTGCCGACACAGCCAGCAAACCTGCACTAAAGACACCGCTGGCACTCCCGCATTGTCAACACAGCCAGCAAACCTGTACTAAAGACACCGCTGGCACCCCCGCACTGCCGACACAGCCAGCAAAACTGCACCAAAGACACCGCTGGCACTCTGGCACTGCCGACATCACCGGTACCCTTCACTGAGGACACTGCCAGCACCGCAGCACTGCCATTCCATGTACTGAGGACACCGTCAGCAACCCTGCTCTGCCGACACTGCTGTCACAGTAAGTTCACTATTGGTGTATCCAACTCACACTGTATAACACACTGTATCCGTGTTGGAAATTAGAAGCTGAACTGCCACATGTTAGTGCCGCCCACTGTGTCACTTAGCTTAGTCAGCCAGCTAGCTGGATGCAACCTTTTGGCCTTAACTAGATAAAGCAAATAATTTTTGTGAGGTGGTCAAAATTGATAGGAAATTACTGGAAATAAATGTTATTGAGGTTAATTATACTGTAGCAACATAAACAGGCCCAAATTATGTGATTTTAGCTGTTTTTATGATTTTTTAAGAAAAAATCCAGAACCAAAACACGAAAACAAAACATGGAGGTGAGGTTTTGGCAAAACCAATCTAGATCCAAAACCAGGGGGGATCCAGATCCAAAACCAAAACACGAGGGTCGGCGCACATCTCTAGTAATAAGCTAGTTGCTCATTTTGCTCTTGTACACTTAACAGGTTGATGACCAAAATGTTTGATTTTCATTGCAAGAGATGTCTGGAATGCATGTTTTCCAAAAAAGCCTAAACACAGTAAAGATAAACCGTACCTCCCAACATTCTTGTAATTTGGGGCGTGGTCTAGTTGGAAGGGGTGTGGTCTTGCAGCAGGTGTAGCATAGCAGCAGAGCAACGGTGAGACTCGTGTAAATTTACTAAGAATCCTGCTCTGAGATTAAACATGTTTGGCAATGCAGGGATACTGTATGTGAGTTTTTCAAGATCAAACACTCAAATTTACTAAGAATCATGTTTGATAGAATTGTGTTTTCTGATGGTGTATGCAATAGTGTTTAATCGTTTTTAATATTGTGAGTGCGCAGTCATGTTTGTGACCGACTTGTAAAGTACTGCCTGTGAACAGTGTGTGTTGAGAAGCCTGCGCAGATCAGTGTGATCTGTGCATGCTTCTCTATGTAAAAGTAATGAGAGTGTTACAAATCAGAAAAAAAAAATACATACTCCTCCCAAGCATACCCAGTTCAAAACTCTTTGAGTCTGCCCTGGTTCAATAAACTTTTGGAAAAAAATATGTAGGGGTCCCCCGTATTACTAAACCAACACTGGGCTCTTGGAGCTAGTCTGGTTCTAAAAATATGGGGTCCCCAGCACTGGGCTCCACTAGCAGGGAGGTAATGCCAGAGCCAGGGGACACACTTGACAGTGTCCCCCGACCAAAGCATTAACCCCCAAACCAGTCAGCCCAGGCTGGGGTTGCTGGAGAAGTGGGGATGCCCCAAGGAAACCTCTCTCAGTGTACCCCAGGCAGAGGCTGAAACCCGGGGCTATCCCCCATACCCCTGGCCAGTGGGTGCGGGGTTGATAGCTTTGAATTACACTCAAATTCAAAGCTATCAAAGTAATATTGTCTTTTACAGAAGGACTACAGGTCCCAGCTAGTCTCCCCCATATGGCAGTACCTGGTGAACCACAAGTACCAGCTTGTGAGGCATTAAGGGCCCGCTAATGCCTATAGTCCCCCTGCAAAAGAATTATTTAAATAAAAGCAATACACATAAACTGAATTGAACTCGCACACTCACACTCACTCTACATACTCACCTTATCCCCGGTCAGAACTCTTGTCCAGTAATCATCCCCGATCTGTCCTCTTCTCCGTCCATTTGTAAGAAAATAAAAAAATGCAATCTGTACTAGTCGGACATAGCAGCGCTATATGTACATACTGTACATACAGCACAGACGGTGTAATGGTTAGCGTTACTGCCTCACAGCACTGAGGTCGTGGGTTCGATTCCCACCATGGCCCTACCTGTGTGGAGTTTGTATATTCTCCCTGTGCTTGCGTGGGTTTCCTCCGGGTACTCCGGTTTCCTCCCACACTCCAAAAATATACTGGTAGGTTAATTGGCTCCCAACCAGATTGTAAGGTCCACTGGGGCAGGGACTGATGTGAATGTCCAAATATTCTCTGTAAAGCGCTGCGGAATATGTGTGCGCTATATAAATAACTGGTAATAATAATAATAATACAGCGCTGCTCCCGAAAGTGACAGGACCCATGTGTGTTCCTGTACTTGAAGCCCTGCCAACCAGTCAGTGGCTGCTCCCATAGTAACAGGCCACTGATTGGTTGTGAGTGCTCTGTCTCTTAGCCAATCAACACCCAACTTGCCTCACAGTCCATCAGTGTCCTGTTCTTGTGGTATTGGCTGCTGTTTGCCTGGTGAACACACATAGGTCCTGTCAATTTCGGGAGAAGCACTACATGTACAGTATGTACATATGTATTACAGGTTGTGTTTTTTTTTTTTACCCATGGAAGCCTACTGGAGAAGAAGGCAGCTCTTCACCTGGGATGCCTACTGGACAAGGGCCCAAAGGCACCAGAGAGTAAGTAAGTATATAGTGTGAGTGCGAGTGAGTGAATCAATGAGTAAGTGCATGTGTAATAAAATAATTCAATATTTAGTGTGTGTGTGGTGTCTTTATTTTAATATTTTTCCACAGTGGGGGTTCCGGCCATGGCCGGATTAACAATGGGGCAGGTGGAGCTGAAGCTCCAGGCCCTCAATCAAAATAGGCCAACAGCATCTGTTGTAAACAGACAAAAGGAAAAACTTTTTCCTGCTACACTCTGCTGGTCCCTTCTGCAGTGCTACCTGCCAGCGTCGCAGATGCCTCCCTCAAACCCCGGTGGGCAGACACACACCCCCTTTCCCCAGGCCCCCGCCAATTAAAACACTAGAAATGGCAGCCATGTGACATAACAGTATGTGATATCTCACCTGCCGCCCGCAGCCCCACCCAAAAGCAGCCGAGCAGGATGAGCTCAGCTTTGAAGGCAGGCCGGCCGTGTGACTGTTCCCTGACAGCAGGGGCGCCGAGAGGGGGGGAGCGGGTTCAGATTACCAGGGCCCGGGCTTCCTGAGGGGCCCGGCGGGGGCCCGGATCTGGCGCCGTTCCCCCTCCCTCACAGCAGCCCAGCACACAGCGTGTGCTGAGCTGCTGTGGAGACTGCTCGTGGCTGCTGAGCAGCAGCCACAGCAGTCTCCTATGCCTGTGGGGGGGAGCGCCCCACCTGGCTTTGAGCAGGGCTGAGGGGGCCCAGACGCCCCCCTACCCAGCGCGCAGCGCCACAAAATCTTTTTTTTTTTTCCGGGAAGGGGGCGTGGCCACGCCTCCTGAAATTAGGCCGTGGCTCTCAGTGGGCCTGGGTGTTAGTTGGAAATCCTGGAGTGTTGGGTGGCTGCTGTCCGGGATGTCGCCTCCTGCTGGCAGCTGCTGCTGACCCCTGAGTGTCTCTTTCCTTCAGCCTGAACAAAAAGACAGTGCCTCTGTAAAAGGTATGCAGGCACTGACAAAAGATTTAACTAACTATATTTCTATATTTTTTTGACTCTGTATGACATAGCGTATGTCATACAGAGTAAGTCTGTATGTGTGTGTATATATACACAGACCAGTATTCGCACTTGTGCTCTATGGTGTCTTTTACATAGCACCCTGTGTTGGCCCCACAAATCCTCTGATAAAGTGGCTTCTGCTTTTCCCACTTAATCCCCATTTGCAATATCTTTACTAAGTTAGTTACTTGAAGTGTATCCTATGTGGTATGCTGAAGACCAGGGGCACTACAAACTGGCCTAATGGACCTTATTCAGAGACAGCCGTACGGTGTACAACCGCATGGTCGCCTCGATGTTTTGCCAGTGCGCATGCGCACGAGGGAGCCGGCTCCCTCGTGCGCATGCGTGAGACCCGTTACTACCGAGAGCGCCGGTCGTAGCGGGTTTCTTTCCAAAGGGGGCGAGCTGTCGATGTTGATTGACAGCTCGCCCCGTTTGGAAGGCGGGCCGGGGGGGGTGGCAGCCCAAACGGAGGCGTTCCCATGGGAACGCCTGCCATTTGGGGGAGGCCCCACTGACATCACTAGTGATGTCAGTGGAAAGCTTCCGGCTCTGACAGAGCCAGAAGCTCTTCGGGGCTTACGACAAGTGAGACCCTACCCTAGGGTCTCGTCGTAAGCCCCGATGGTCGCGATGGTCTCTGACCATTGCGACCATCACCCGAGCGGTCGTTAGAGCTGTGGGTGTTAGCCCACAGCCTAACGACCGCAACAGAGGCGGGCGGTCAGGAAGCAAGTGGCCGCCCAGTTTCTGAGCGACCCCTTGCATCCTCCGACCGCCTCTGAATGAGGCCCAATGTGTGCCGGGGGAGGCAGTACAATGTGCAATAATGTGTGCCGGGGAGCAGTGCAATGTGGCATATTGTGTGCCAGGGGGCAGTGGCGTAACTAGGGTATTTGGAGCCTATGGCAAGATGAAAAATGGAGCCCCCCCTGAAAAATTGGGCATGGCAACATGCCACACGGGGCGCTGCCACTGAAAAATGGGGATGTGTCAACATGACACGCCACCATTTCTCATAACTCTGCGAACATTCCATTCCATATGCACCTTAGTGCCCCTCTTGCAATGACCACTGTAGTAGTGCCCCTTATGCAATGTCCTCAGTAGCAGTGCCCCTTATGCAGTGCCCCATGTAGTAGTGCCCCCAGTAGTGCACCCTTATATAGACTTATACAGTGCCCCCAGTAGTGGTCCCCCCTATTAAGTGCCCCCAGTAGTGCCCCTTATACAATACCCCTAGTAGTGCCACTTATACAGTGAACTTAGTAGTGTTCCTTATAGAGTGACCCCAGTAGTGGCTCCCCTATGAAGTGCCCCTTATACAGTGCCCCAAGTAGTGCCCTTTATACAGTGCCCCCTATGCAGTGCCTCCAGTAGTGGCCCACCTATGCAGTGACCCCAGTAGTGCCCATTATACAGTGCCCCTAGTAGTGGTCCCCTCTATGCAGTGCCTCTTATACAGTGCCCCCAGTAGTGGTCCCCCCTATGCAGTGCCCCCAGTAGTAGTCCCCATTATGCAGTGCCCCTTATACAGTGCTGCCAGTAGTGGTCCCGCTTTCAAATACACAGACAACAACAAAAAACAATACAGTGCCCCCAGTAGTGGTCCCCTCTATGCAGTGCCCCTTATGCAGTGACCCCAGTAGTGCCCCTTATACATTGCCCCTCATACAGTGCCCCCATTAGTGGTCCCCTCTATGCAGTGCCCCCAGTAGTGCCCCTTACTGCGTTTCTCCAACTACTTCCCCGTTGCCACCCCCAAATGTTCAAGGCATGTCACTCACTTTGCGATGGATTACACAGTGCATCCACAATCGCAGTGTGCATAGTAAGCAACAATCGACTGATCTGCGTACGCGGTTACAATTGCGATCCATGCTAAATCAGACCTGAATATATCTCTGATTTCATTTTTTCCCCAAGTATATAACAGCTATATAATAGGGATAAGGTGCAATCAGGGAGAATGCTAGACTCTCCAGGAAGTCAGGGAGATTGCTACTATTTCAGTGAGTCTCCCTGACAATCAGGGAGAGTTGGCAATTATGCAATGTGGCTTAAAGGGGGGAATTCAACTGTTTGCGCCAGCGGCTTTAACTACTGGGCGCCCAATGGAGAAATTCAATTGCTGCTCCGTACGGGCACGATAGGCATCGGTGCCAGCATTTTTGCTCGCCCCTACACACTAGACGATATCTTCAATGATTTGGCCGATTCCAATGCAATGGAACAGGGGCGGATTGGGGTGGAAAACCAGCCCGGGAAATTCCTGGAAGCAACCCTAATTGTGGCGTGGTCTGATGAGGGGGCGTGTACTATCGAGGGGGTCGGGATTCCTCCCTATACAGCCTGATTCTGAGTTGGACGCAACTATTATATATTCCAAAATTAAAGCACGAGATGGGGGTGCCACATTGTGCATCAAAGAGCAAAATAAGTTATTGCAATCATAAAACACTGAAAAACGGCATGCGTACCGATATTGGCACTTGAAAGCACAACTAGTATAGTAAATTCATACAGAGGGGACGTAGTTGACATCCCGGGGGTCATGATGCCGGTGCTCATAATACAGCCACAATCCCGACGGTATTAGGTTTAGGGGGGAGGGATAGTTTTAAGGTTAGGCACTGGGGGAAAGTTGGGTCAGGCTGCAGGGGGGAGGGTTAAGGTTAGGCATTGGGGGAAAGATAGGGTTAGGCTGCAGAGGGGAGGGTTAAGGTTAGGCACTGGGTGAAAGTTAGGGTTAGGCTGCAGGGGGAGGGTTAAGGTTAGGCTGCAGGGGAGAGGCTGGGATTCAGCTGGGCACACACTAGACAATATCTTAAGTGATTTGGCCAATTCCACCTCATCGGATCAACAAACTATTCATATCGTCCAGTGTGAACGCACAATCCCAATGCACGCTCCCGCTGGTCATCCGTCTCATCCTCAGATCTTTTTTACATGCAGAAAGATATGAGGATGTTGCTAGCAATACCATGCTGACGAATGCTGTATGGCCTCCGTTACACCTCTGATGTCACTCCGTCGCTGCAAGCATTGGCAAGTCGACAATGCCGACACACCCGCTGAGTCCTATTGCTTATGAGATCGTGCTGGGTACATATCATCTAATGTGTACCCAGCTTTAGGCTGCGGGGAAGAGGGTTAGGGTTAGGAAGCGGGCGGAAGGATCAGGGTTAGGCTGTGTGGGGGGAAGGGTTAGGGTTAGGCTGCGGGAAACGTGGGTTAGGGGGAAGATAAGGGGTCAGGGTTAGACAATCAGAGATACTGCCAACAATACACCAGGCTTCTCTGGGCAAACACGTCAACATCACAACACTAAGCCGCACTTGGAGCAGTGACGTTCCTGTGACGCTAGTGCATTTGGCTAAATTACTTGGAGAGACGCCGGCCACAAAATTCTTTGGTCCTAGGACTGATACGGTGGTTTCAACTGAAGGAGAGTTGTTCACACCAAAAGCAATCAATTCTGGGACCTGTTCCATTTTGACATTTTGTCAGGATCAGAATTAGCGCACTATTTGTTTGATATAGACAGAAAGATCTCTCTATAGACACACAATTTCTATAAATAGCATAATCACCTCTAAATAACTAATTAATACATGTGCAACCTACATAAATGTCAGTGTGCTTGAAATAGAAATAACACAAACACATAGGACACCATATATATATATATATATATATATATATATATATATATATATATACTGCAAAAGTTCGGCACTCAGGAGAGACTGCGAGAGACGGGGTGCGTTCCTAAATAATGCATACAATCACAATGGTATCAAAGCTTTTGATACCAGTTGTACAGTCCTGACGAAAAGGTCTGCGGACCTTGAAACGTTGACATGTTGCTGTACTGTTTCTTCAATATGATATAAGTGCATATATATTTTTTCTATTTTCTAAGGGAGTGCCTCCTGTGTTTTGTTTTTTCCCTGGGGGTTGCTATACCTAACATAGGAGAAACATTGTGATTGTATATATATTAGGGGGGTGCACCGGTCACTTTTCGTGTTTTGTGTTTTGGTTTTGGATCTGGATCTTTCTTCGTGTTTTGGATCTGGATTGGTCTTGCCAAAACCACCCTTCCGTGTTTTGGGTTCTTGGTTTTGTGTTTTGGATCTGTATTTTTTTTTAAAAAAAGCATAAAAACAGCTAAAATCACAGAATTTGTGGGTTTTTCTGCTCCTATGCTATTATTAACCTCAATAACCTTAATTTCCACTCATTTCCAGTCTATTCTGAACACCTCACACCTCACAATAGTGTTTTTATGTCCAATAGGTTGCACCGAGGTAGCTGGATGACTATGCTAAGCGATACGAGTGGGCGGCACAAACACGTGGCCCATCTAGGAGTGGCACTGCAGTGGCAGACAGGATGGCAGTTTGAAAAACTAGGCCCCAAACTGTACATAATGCAAATGCAAAGAAAAAAAAGAGGTGCAAGATGGAATTGTCCTTGGGCCCTCCCACCCACCCTTATGTTGTATAAACAGGACATGCACACTTTAACAAACCAATCATTTCAGCGCCATGGTCTGCCACACGACTGTGGCTGAAATGATTGGTTCGTTTGGGCCCCCACAAAACAAGCTGGCAATTAATCTGTCCCTGCACAAACTGGCTCTACGGAGGCAAGATGTCGTCCTCATCCTCCTCATCCACCGATTCCTCACCCTCTTCAGTGTTGTGTACATCCTCATCCTCACAGAGTATTAACTCGTCCCCGCTGGAATCCACCACCACAGGTCTCTCTGTACGTTCTGCAGGCTGGTCTCCCTGGAAGAGTTGATAATTCATTTTTATGAACATCATCTTCTCCACATTTTGTGGAAGCAACCTCCTACGCCTTTCGCTGACAAGGTTCCCGGCTGCACTAAACACTCTTTTGGAGTACACACTGGAGGGGGGGCAACTCAGGTAAAATAGAGCCAGTTTGTACATGGGCCTCCAAATTGCCTCTTTTTCCTGCCAGTACAGGTACGGACTGTCTGACATACCTACTTGGATGCTGTCACCAATGTAATCCTCCACCATTCTGTCAATGGTGACAGTATCATATGCAGTGACAGAAGACATGTCAGAAATTGTTGCCAGGTCCTTCAGTCCGGACCAGATGTCCAAACTTGGTCCTGCCTGCCCTGCATCACCGCCAGCGGGTTGCTTAGGATACCTAAGTTTTTTCCTGGCAGCCCCAGTCGCGGGAGAAAATGAAGAAGGAGCTGTTGACGTGTCACGTTCCGCTTCAGCTGACAGTGTTTTCACCAGCAGGTCTTTGCACCTCTGCAGGCTTGTGTCGGCTGGAAAGAGAGACACCACATAGGCTTTAAACCTAGGATCGAGCACGGTGGCCAAAATGTAGTGGTCTGATTTCAACAGACTGACCACCCTGGAAACCTGGCAAAGCGAATGAAGGGCTTCATCCACAAGTCCCACATGCCGAGCGGAATCGCTCCGTCTTAGCTCCTCCTTCACTTTCTCCAGCTGCTTCTGCAAAAGCCTGATGAAGTTCGAAGGGCTGGAGAACCTTGCACAACACGGAAATCATTCTCCACTGCGCTTGAGCCAGGTGCATACCCCCTCCTTTGCCTATGTCATAGGTGGATGTATAGGCTTGAATGGCCTTTTGCTGCTCCTCCATCCTCTGAAGCATATAGAGGGTTGAGTTCCACCACGTCACAACCTCTTGCTTCAGGTGATGGCGGGGCAGGTTCAAGAGTGTTTGCTGGCGCTCCAGTCTTCGGCACGCAGTCGCTGAATGGCGAAAGTGGCCAGAAATTTTTCGGGCCACCCAAAGCGTCTCCTGCACGCCCCTGTCGCTTTTCAGAAAATTCTGCACCACCAAGTTTATTGTGTGAGCAAGACATGGGACGTGCTGGAATTTGCCCAGATGTAATGCCCGCAAAATATTGGTGGCCTTGTCAGAACTCACAAATCCCCAGAAGAGTCTAAGTGGGGTAAGCCACTGGGCGATGATTTCCCTCAGTTTCTCTAAGAGGTTGTCGGTGGTGTGCCTCTTACTGAAACCAGTGATACACAGCGTAGCCTGCCTTGGAACGAGCTTGCGTTTCTGAGATGCTGCTACTGGTGACGTTGCTGCTGATGCTGCGTAAGGTGATACATCTACCCAGTGGGCTGTCACAGTCATATAGTCCTTAGTCTGCCCTGTTCCACTTGTCTACATGTCCGTGGTTAAGTCGACATTGGGTACAACGCCATTTTTCAGGACACTGAGGACACTTTTTCTGACGTTTCTGTACAGTCTCGGTATCGCCTGCCTAGTGAAGTGGAATCTAGACGGGATTTGGAACCGGGGACACACTACCTCCATCAATTGTCTAAATCCCACTGCACTAATGGCGGATACCAGACGCACGTCTAACACCAACATAGCAGTCAAGGCCTCAGTTATACGTTTTGCTTCAGGATGACTGCTGTCGTACTTCATCCTCCTCACTAAGGACTGTTGGAGGGTCAATTGTTTAGTAAAAGTAGTGGTGTTCCTACTTCCTCTCTGGGATGATGAACGACTCCCAGCAGCAGCAACAGCAGCAGCAGGAGGCGTAGCAATGCAGGATCCTCCGGAGGAATCCGGGATAGGAGAGTCAGTCATGCCAGTGACATGGCCTGCAGGACTACTTCCGATCCTGACTAAGGAGGAAATTGACGAGGAGGGAGTTGACGGTGTGGTTTGCAGGCGCTTGGATACAACAGGACAACAGGATTTAGGTGTCCTTGGACTGCTTACGGTCTTAGCCAAAGTTTCTGAACTTGACAGTAACTTTTTATGAACGCGCTGCAGGTGCCGTATAGGTGAGGATGTTCCTAGGTGGTTAACGTCCCTACCCCTACTTATTTCACCTTTACATATGGTACATATGACAAGACAGTTGTTGTCCGGATTTGGATAGAAATATTGCCAGACCAAAGAGGTGGAATTTTTGGTCTTCTGCCCAGTCATGACCGTGATGGGCTTTTTCATCCAACGGACAGCAACTGTCTCCCCCGGAGCCTGATTTAAACAAACCACATCACCATCAGAATCCTCCTCGCCAACTTCCTCCTCAGCGCCAGCTACACCAGTGTCCCCATCCTGTTGTACTTCAACAGTGACATCTTCAATTTGCATATCAGCAATTGGACTGTGGGTGCTCCTTTCAGCACTTGCAGGGGGCGTGCAAATGGTGGAAAGAGCCACCTCTTCCCGTCCAGGGCTGGGAAGGTCAGGCATCGCAACCACCACCACACTTGGACTCTCTTTGGGGATTTGTGATATCTTCTTAGAACGCACAGTTCTTCGCTGTGCTTTTGCCAGCTTAACTCGTTTGATTTTTTTAGTTGGAGGAGGGCTTCCATCGTCATGTGAATCTGAACCACTAGTCATGAACATAGGGAAAGACCTTAGCCATTCCTTGCCACTCCGTGTCATAAATGGCATATTGGCAAGTTTACGTTTCTCTTCAGATGATTTAAATTTTTTTTTCAAGGTCATTTTCCTGAACTTTGTCATTTGGGATTGTATGTGCCCTCTACTATGACATTGGGCATTGGCCTTGGCAGACGACGTTGATGGCATGTTATCGTCTATGTCATGACTAGTGGCAGCAGCTTCAGCACTAGGAGGAAGTGGTTCTTGATCTTTCCCTATTTTATTTTTATCGGAGAAAGTTTGGTCCTCCATTTATGTTATATTGATATATACGTGCGGCTAAGGCGCACACAAACACAGAAAATAATTTTTTATTTTTGTTGGAGACTAGTGCACTTTGTGGGTTACACCACACTTTAAAAAATGAGCCAGCTGGCCCTTTACTTATGGGACACAGGCGCACGCTTGGCGCTGCTCCTTTGTTGATGCACGTGCAGCTACAGCCCACACAATTCACAAACATGGAAAATATTTCTTCATTTTGTTTGGAGTGCCCTTTGGGGGTTACAGCACCCTTTAGCGGTCAATCCAGCCGGCCCTTTATTTATGGGACACAGGCGCACGCTTAGCACTACTTTGTTGATGCACGTGCGGCTACTGCGCACACAATTCACAAACACAAAAAAATATATATTTTTATTTTGTTTGGAGTGCCTTTTGGTGGTTACAGCACCCTTTAACGGACAAGCCAGCTGGCCTTTTACTTATGGGACACAGGCGAACGCTTGGTGCTGCTCCTTTGTTGATGCACGTGCAGCCACAGTGCACACAATTCACAAACACAGAAATTTTTTTTTAATTTTGTTTGGAGTGCCCTTTGGGGGTTATAGCACCCTTTAGTGGTCAATCCAGCCGGCCCTGTATTTATGGGACACAGGCACACGCTTGGCACTACTTTGTTGATGCATGTGCGGCTACTGCGCACACAATTCACAAACACAAAAAAATATATATTTTTATTTTGTTTGGAGTGCCCTTTGGGGGATACAGCACCCTTTAACGGACAAGCCAGCCGGCCTTTTACTTATGGGACACAGGCGCACGCTTGGTGCTGCTCCTTTGTTGATGCACGTGCAGCCACAGTGCACACAATTCACAAACACAGAAATTTTTTTTTAATTTTGTTTGGAGTGCCCTTTGGGGGTTATAGCACCCTTTAGTGGTCAATCCAGCCGGCCCTGTATTTATGGGACACAGGCACACGCTTGGCACTACTTTGTTGATGCATGTGCGGCTACTGCGCACACAATTCACAAACACAAAAAAATATATATTTTTATTTTGTTTGGAGTGCCCTTTGGGGGATACAGCACCCTTTAACGGACAAGCCAGCCAGCCTTTTACTTATGGGACACAGGCGCACGCTTGGCGCTGCTCATTTGTTGATGCACGTGCAGCCACAGTGCACATAATTCACAAACACAGAATTTTTTTTTTAATTTTGTTTGGAGTGCCCTTTGGGGGTTACAGCACCCTTTAGCAGTCAATCCAGCTGGCCCTTTATTTATGGGACACAGGCGCACACTTGGCACTACTTTGTTGATGCATGTGCGGCTAATGCGCACACAATTCACAAACACAAAAAATATATATTTTTTTATTTTGTTTGGAGTGCTCTTTGGGGGTTACAGCATCCTTTAACGGACAAGCCAGCCGGCCTTTTACTTATGGGACACAGGCGCACGCTTGGCGCTGCTCCTTTGTTGATGCACGTGCAGCCACAGTGCACACAATTCACAAACACAGAAATGTTTTTTTTATTTTGTTTGGAGTGCCCTTTGGGGGTTACAGCACCCTTTAGTGGTCAATCCAGCCGGCCCTTTATTTATAGGACACAGGCGCACGCTTGGCACTACTTGGCCACAGTGCACACAATTCGCAAACACAGAAAAAAAAAAATTTTTGTACTTGGGGGGAGCACCCCTGATGGACAGAGCACCCCCTGGACAACACTACAGCACCCCTTTAGGACTGGGACATTGCACAGGACTTTGGAGTGGACACAGCCCCTATGGACAACTGACTTCGCAACACAGTCCAGCCAGCCCCTATGGACTTTGAAGTAGTGGACACAGCCCCTATTAACAACAGCAGCACAGCACAACACAGCCAGCCCCTATGGACTTTGAAGTAGTGGACACAGCCCCTATGGACAACAGCAGCACAGCGCAGCACAGCACAGCACAACACTACACTGCACTACACTACACTACACTACACAGCCCAGCCAGCCCTAACTCCCACCCTACCTCTTCACTGTTCACAGCCGAGTGAGAAAATGGCGCCGACGCGGGTACCTTATATAGGATCCAAAACCCGCGAGACCCGGAAGGCGGGATGATGAAATTTTGCCTCGATTTCAGATCCGAGTCAGGTGGGAAAAGTCGAGCCTGACTCGGATCGGGGGGGCTCGGGGGGGTTAGGATTTCAGAAATCCGAACCCGCTCACCCCTAATATATATATATATATAAATAAATATAACTTAGTAGATAGATAATAGCGGCACTCCGAGTCTCAAATAGGCAGGAAAACAAACGTGGTTGATCCATAAATAGGAAAAACAGGCCGACGTCTCGGGGCTTCAGTGCCCCTTTGTCAAGGCGAATGTATATATATATATATATATATATTTATATATATATATATATATATTTATATATATATATATATATATACTAGGGGTGTGCACCGGACACTTTTCGTGTTTTGTGTTTTGGTTTTGGATCTGGATCTTTCTTCGTGTTTTGGATCTGGATTGGTTTTGCCAAAACCACCCTTCCGTGTTTTGGGTTCTGGGTTTTGTGTTTTGGATCTGGATTTTTTCTTAAAAAATAAAAAAAAAACGCTAAAATCACATAAATGGGCCTTTTTTTGTTCCTACGCTATTAATAACCCCAATAACATTAATTTCCACTCATTTCCACTCTATTCTGAACACCTCACACCTCACAATATTGTTTTTAGGCCAAAAGGTTGTACCGAGGAAGCTGGATGACTATGCTAAGCGACACAAGGGGGCCGCACAAACACGTGGCCCATCTAGGAGTGGCACTGCAGTGGCAAACAGGAAGCCAATCAGCGTTATGGTGCCCATTTGCATGTAGCACGAACCCGGGAGATCCGTGCTACATGCATCTGTGTGATTGGCACAGAGCAATGACAGGTCCGTGAGACCCGTCTGTGCTGCTGTGGTAAAAAAAAAAAAAAAAACCTGTGTAAAAAAAGAAAAAAATGGCGTGCACCCCCCCAAAAAAGAGCAACCAGCCCCGGGCATTAGTAACCCAGTGCTGGGTGTGCTTAAATACAGGGGACAAACGACGTAGGGGTCCCCTGTACTTAAGCACAACCAGCACCGGGCTAGTCAGAACCAGCGCTGGTTGCCAAAATACGGGGGACAAACGACGTAGGGGTCCCCTGTATTCTGCGCAACCAGCTCTGGGCTCTGATCCGGTCCTGGTTCTGGAAATATAGGGGACAAAAAATGAGTAGGGTTCCCCTGTATGTTCCAGAACCAGCACTGGACTTTTTCTAGCGGGGGGCTGATGCCACAGCCAGGGGAGCCCTTTCACCGGGCCCCCCAGCCGCAGCATCAACCCTGACCGCTAGTCAACCCAGGCCGGGGATCCCTGGAGAGCTGGGGACCCCCCCAATAAAGGGGTCACCCTCTCCAGGGCACCCCAGGCCCAGGCTGATAGCCCGGGGCTATCCCCGCCACCCCTGGTGGCGGTGGGTGGCGGGTTGATTGTGTGGTGTGGTGTAAATAAAGAATATCAAACATTGTCTTTACAAGTAGAACTGCAAGTCCCAGCTAGCCTGCCCCGCATGCTGGTACTTGGAGAACCACAAGTACCAGCATGCAGGGCATTAAGGGCCCACTAGTACCTGTAGTTCACCTGTAAAAAAAATGTTTAAAAAAACACAGGACACACACACCGTGACAGTATAAGTTTATTAAACATACATACACACACACACATGTACACATACTCACCTATGTAACCTGTAGCATCGGTCCACTTGTCCGGTAAAGTATCCCTAGGGGACCTGTGAAAAAAAACATACTCACCATCTCCTATGCGAGGTTCTGTCCTCTTCGTTCCAAAGTAGGCATCCCCGGACTTGGCAAAAAAATAAAACGAAAACGCGATCCACGAACTTAGTACCGTTCTATAGAACGGTACTTCCCGAATGAGAGCTTAGCGGCGGGGTATCACCATGGAAACCCCGCTGCTAAGCGTTCATTGGCTGAGAGAGGTCATCTCCCGTCTCTCAGCCAATGAACGGCTCCCTCCATTGTAGTCAATGGTGGGAACCGCAGGGTAAACTTTAATAACCTTGCGGCTCCCAGCATTGACTACAATGGAGGGAGCCGTTCATTGGCTGAGAGACGGGAGATGGCCTCTCTCAGCCAATGAACGCTTAGCAGCGGGGTTTCCATGGTGATACCCCGCCGCTAAGCTCTCATTCGGGAAGTACCGTTCTATAGAACGGTACTAAGTTCGTGGATCGCGTTTTCGTTTTTTTTTTTTGCCAAGTCCGGGGATGCCTACTTTGGAACGAAGAGGACAGAACCTCGCATAGGAGATGGTGAGTATGTTTTTTTTCACAGGTCCCCTAGGGATACTTTACCGGACAAGTGGACCGATGCTACAGGGTTACATAGGTGAGTATGTGTACATGTGTGTGTGTGTGTGTGTGTATGTTTAATAAACTTATACTGTCACGGTGTGTGTGTCCTGTGTTTTTTTTAAACATTTTTTTACAGGTGAACTACAGGTACTAGTGGGCCCTTAATGCCCTGCATGCTGGTACTTGTGGTTCTCCAAGTACCAGCATGCGGGGCAGGCTTGCTGGGACTTGCAGTTCTACTTGTAAAGACAATGTTTGATATTCTTTATTTACACCACACCACACAATCAACCCGCCACCCACCGCCACCAGGGGTGGCGGGGATAGCCCCGGGCTATCAGCATGGGCCTGGGGAGCCCTGGAGAGGGTGACCCCTTTATTGGGGGGGTCCCCAGCTCTCCAGGGATCCCCGGCCTGGGCTGACTAGCGGTCAGGGCTGATGCTGCGGCTGGGGGGCCCGGTGAAAGGGCTCCCCTGGCTGTGGCATCAGCCCCCCGCTAGAAAAAGTCCAGTGCTGGTTCTGGAACATACAGGGGAACCCTACTCATTTTTTTCCCCTGTATTTCCAGAACCAGGACCGGATCAGAGCCCAGAGCTGGTTGCGCAGAATACGGGGGACCCCTACGTCGTTTGTCCCCCGTATTTTGGCAACCAGCTCTGGTTCTGACTAGCCCGGTGCTGGTTGTGTTTAAGTACAGGGGACCCCTATGTCGTTTGTCCCCTGTATTTAAGCACACCCAGCACTGGGTCACTAATGCCCGGGGCTGGTTGCTCTTTTTTTGGGGGGGGGCACGCCATTTTTTTCTCTTTTTACACAGGTTTTTTTTTTTTTATTTACCACAGCAGCACAGACGGGTCTCACGGACCCGTTAGTGCTCTGTGTCAATCACACAGATGCATGTAGCACGGATCTCACGAGTCCGTGCTACATGCAAATGAGCACCATAATGCTGATTGGCTGAGAGCCGTGACAGACGGCTCTGTCAGCCAATCAGCACTTTGCCCATTAAAGGCAAAGGCATTTTTTTTAAAATGGCCGCTCGAGGCAAAACCTCGAGATCCGACAGCAGATCTCGAGGTTTTGCCTCGGGAGAGGGATCCGGGGCAGACAGGGAGATCCGAGCTTGGGCTCGGATCGCCCCGGATCCCCGAAGTTCGGGTGGGTTCGGTTCTCAGGGAACCGAACCCGCTCATCCCTAATATATACATACACATTGTGTGTGTGTGTATATATATATATATATATATATATATATACACACACACTGTGTAAAAGAAAAAAAAAGTATATATATAAGTACATACATATATTCATATATATATTAGGGGTGTGCACCGGCCACTTTTCGTGTTTTGTGTTTTGGTTTTGGATCTGGATTTTTCTTCGTGTTTTGGATCTGGATTGGTCTTGCCAAAACCACCCTTCTGTGTTTTGGGTTCTGGGTTTTGTGTTTTGGATCTGTATTTTTTTTTTAAAAAAAGCATAAAAACAGCTAAAATCACAGAATGTGTTAGTTTTTCTGCTCCAATGCTATTATTAACTTCAATAACCTTAATGTCCACTCATTTCCAGTCTATTCTGAACACCTCACACCTCACAATAGTGTTTTTATGCCCAAAAGGTTGCACCGAGGTAGCTGGATGACTATGCTAAGTGACAGGAGTGGGCGGCACAAACACGTGGCCCATCTAGGAGTGACACTGCAGTGGCAGACTGGATGGCAGAAACTAGGCCCCAAACAGTACATAATGCAAAGAATAAAAAGAGGTGCAAGATGGAATTGTCCTTGGGCCCTCCCACCCACCCTTATGTTGTATAAACAGGACATGCACACTTTAACAAACCAATCATTTCAGCGCCAGGGTCTGCCACACGACTGTGGCTGAAATGATTGGTACGTTTGGGCCCCCACAAAACAAGCTGGCAATTAATCTGTTCCTGCACAAACTGGCTCTACGGAGGCAAGATGTCGTCCTCATCCTTCTCATTCACCGATTCCTCACCCTCTTCAGTGTTGTGTACATCCTCATCCTCACACAGTATTAATTTGTCCCCGTTGGAATCCACCACCACAGGTACCTCTGTATGTTCTGGAGGCTGGTCTCCCTGGAAAAGTTGATAATTCATTTTTATGAACATCATCTTCTCCACATTTTGTGGAAGCAACCTCCTACGCCTTTCGCTGACAAGGTTCCGGGCTGCACTAAACACTCTTTCGGAGTACACACTGGAGGGGGGGCAACTCAGGTAAAATAGAGCCAGTTTGTACAGGGACCTCCAAATTGCCTCTTTTTCCTGCAAGTACAGGTACGGACTGCCTACTTGGATGCTGTCACCGATGTAATCCTTTAACAGACAGACGCACGCTTGTCGCTGCTGCTTTGAGGATGCAGGTGCGGCTACAGCCCACACAATTCACAACGACAGAAAAAAAAAAAATTCTTTATTGTTTGTGGAGCGCACTTTGAGGGTTACACCACCCTTTACCAGACAGACGCACGCTTGTTGCTGCTGCTTTGAGGATGCAGGTGCGGCTACAGCCCACACAATTCACAAAGACAGAAAAAAAAGAAGAATTTATAATTTTTTTTGGAGTGCACTTTGGGGGTTACAGCACCCTTTAACGGACAAGCCAGCCGGCCCTTTACTTATGACACAGGAGCACGCTTGGCGCTGCTCCTTTGTTGATGCACGTGCAGCCACAGTGCACACAATTCACAAACACAGAAAATAATTCCTCCACCATTCTGTCAGTGGTGACAGTATCATATGCAGTGACAGTAGACATGTCAGAAATTGTTGGCACGTCCTTCAGTCCGGACCAGATGTCCAAACCTGCCCTTGCCTTATGACACAGGCGCACGCTTGGTGCTGCTGCTGTGTTGATGCATGTGCGGCTACTGCGCATACATTTCGCACACAAACACAGAAAAAAAAGAATTGTTTATTTTTTGTGGAGTGCACTTTGGGGGTTACACCACCCTTTAACAGACGAGCCAGCTGGCCCTTTACTTATGACACAGGCGCACGCTTGGCGCTACTTTGTTGATGCACGTGCGGCCATAGTGCACACAATTCCCAAACACAGAAAATAATTTTTTATTTTGTTTGGAGTGCACTTTGGGAGTTACAGTACCCTTTAATGGTCAAGCCAGCTGGCCCTTTACGTATGACACAGGCGCACGCTTGGCGCTACTTTGTTGATAACCGTGCGGCCACAGTGCACACAATTCACAAACACAGAAAATATTTTTTTATTTATTTTGGAGTGCACTTTGGGAGTTACAGTACCCTTTACTTATGACACAGGCGCACTCTTGGTGCTACTTTGTTGATGCATGTGCGGCTACTGCGCACACAATTCACAAACACAGAAAAAAAAAATATTATTTGGAGTGCACTTTGGGGGTTACAGCACCCTTTAACGGATGAGCCAGCCGGCAATTTACTTATGACACAGGCGCACGCTTGGGGCTACTTTGTTGATGCACGTGCGGCTACTGCGCACACAATTCACAAACACAGAATTTTATTTATTTTTTTTGCACTTGGGGGGAGCACACCTGATGGACAGAGCACCCCCTGGACAACACTACAGCACCCCTTTAGGACTGGGACACTGCACAGGACTTTGGAGTGGACACAGCCCCTATGGACAGCTGACTGCACAACACAGCCCAGCCAGCCCCTATGGACTTTGGAGGAGTGGACACAGCCCCTATGGACAACAGCAGCAAAGCACAACACAGCCAGCCCCTATGGACTTTGGAGGAGTGGACATAGCCCCTATGTACAACAGCAGCACAGCACAACACAGCCAGCCCCTATGGACTTTGGAGGAGTGGACACAGCCCCTATGGACAACAGCAGCACAGCACAACACTACACTACACTACACAGCCCAGCCAGCCCTAACTCCCACCCTCCCTCTTCACTGTCCACAGCCGAGTGAGAAAATGTCGCCGACGCGGGTACCTTATATAGAATCCAAAACCTGCGAGACCCGGAAGGCGGGATGATGACGTTTTGCCTCGATTTCAGATCCGAGTCAGGCGGGAAAAGTCGAGCCTGACTCGGATCGGCCTCAGATCGGGGGGGGGTTCGGATTTCAGAAATCCGAACCCCTCACCCCTACCCATTATATTACTCCCATCACGGCCCAATTCAAGCAAAGGGTATATGTATGGAAATAGCTCCCCCTTTAATAGTCACATTAAAGCCCTACTATTTATATGTCCTTCAGCACTCATCTGTGTATAAGCCTAAACAGATTTATTAGCTATTGAATGTATCCTCTACTTTATTTGGGGCGAGACGAGGCCTAGAATTGTGTCACAGCCACTGTGTCAATCCCGTTCCCGATTTTAGGCTCTACTATATAGCATTGCAGCTTGCCCACCTAGGAGGCAGGAAGATCCCTATACTTCTGACACTGTCCTTGAGAAACTGTGGCAGCCACAAATCTGGGAAAGCTATACCAGGCCAGGAGGCCAGTGTCCAGTGCTGCATGTGGCAGGAAGGACCACCAATCTTCAAGAGACTTTCATGCAAATTAGCTGCTTTTATAGAGAGAACTCAAGAAGTGAGCTAGTGCCCTGAGTGAGGGCTAGGTTTGTTTATTATGTTCTGTTCATTTTGTTTCAGCAGTAGAACTGAGATGGTGCCAGCAGGTGCACTAAGCCACCCTGTTCTGGGTGTGATGACTCCTCAGCACTATCCTGTCATTTCCCACTGATTCCCCACATGTGTCACTGTGTAATATCAGTGGGAAGATGATGATGTGGGGTATAGGACAGAGAGCTGATGTGCCGCAAGGTACACAGCATTCTCCTTGGTCACCCTGGTCAGGTGCCCGCTGCATGAGCCGGGTATAAAGCCCCAGCGCACGGCCATATCACTGGCATTTCTTCAGTTGACAGTTACTGGCACTAGAGAAAGGCCTCAAAAGCGACAACTGGTTTGTACACTATTGTATACTACCAGCAAGTTACCGCTGACCGGAGGCGAGTGCACTATCCCATATATGCTGTGTTTTTATTGGAGCATCTACCTCTTACCTCACTTTACCCATCATCACCAGCTGCCATGAGCCGGAGGGAGTTGGCCCAGCTCATTGGAAATGAGGGTAAGTACAATGTTAGTCTCAGTCTTTAGCAGCTGTATTAGGAAGTGGGAGGAATGATGATGGAGGTGTTAGGTCAGAGTACTGTGTTACTGGGGGCATCTCCCATGCTGTTACTCAGTTACTGATCAGGAAATGCTCAGTCCTCAGATTGTTTTCTAATACGAGCGGGGGATTATGGGTAATATGTTAGGTGAGTTCACAGTAAATCTACATTAAGCAAATATGAGGGGAGAGTGGCGTCTGCTCCAATGGCTGACAGGAGGCTGAGCCCCAGGTTATTACACTGATTACCCCTCCTAGATAGGCTCTGGAGATGACCTGTGTCCTCCTTCCCCATGTTATAGCCTGATGAGCTCTCACAGCTTAAATATAGTGTTTTGGCTGCATCTCTCTTCTGTATAGATTTATATTATTTTTGATAAAGCACAAATATCATACTAAAAGGATCTCTCTGTTACCATTCCAGCTGGCAGCCTCTTTTCTATAGATAACTATATCAAAATATTTCCAGTTGGGCCTCTATCTACACACTTGTGGAGAGATGTATCAAGCCTTGGAGAGAGATAGGGGGAGATGGACTAAGCCTTGGAGAATGAAAAATAGAGAAAGTACCAGCAAATCAGCTCGTAACTGCCATGGTACAGGCTGTCCTTGAAAAATGACATTTAGCAGCTGATTGCTTGGTACTTTCTCTTTTTCCACTTTACCTCTCTCCAAGACTTAGTACATCTCCCCCATACAGTGGAAAAGTTGCCCAAAGCAACAAAACAGCTCATAACTGTTATTTATCTAGCACAGTCTTTGAAATGACAGAAGCTGATTGGTTTCTTTGGGCAAATTCTCCACTTTATCTCACTTGGCTTCTTACCTTTCCCCCTTATACTTTGGCAAAATGTTTGAGTTAGAAATATATTTGATTTTTACATGTTACCTATGGCTATCTATTATATCTGCAATATATGATATATCTTTTCAGCTGGACCAAACCAGATCACTGGAACATGGCTGAGATCAGGGCGTCTGAGGCCATCAGCAGGAAGGACACCATCAGGAAGACCATCAGGAAGGCCATCAGGAGCACCATACTCAGGCCGATCATCCCCAGGAGTACTATCGTCAGGAAGTACAGGAGATAGATCTAGTGAAAGCCATTATGCAGCAATTGCACAAAGAGTAGAGATCATTGCACTGAACACTGAGCTGAGAGTCTTTCGTCCTCTTTTTCCAACCTACAGAAGATGCACTGTTGGGGAAGGAGAAGCAGGAAACTCCTGTACCATCTGCCTCTCACAGTTTCAACTTGTAGAGGACATTGCCGTGTCATACTGCCGCCACATCTTCCATTTAACATGCTTGAGAGAATGGCTTCGGATTAACAACATTTGCCCCCTGTGCCGCACACGGTGCTTCGACTTCAACAGCTTCACCCAGCATCATCTGTAAGAGTGAAAGAGACAAATCAGCAATCCAGACATCTACTGCTCTACAACCATGGCAGCATGAGGACAACATCACTGGTGACAGCTGAGATCGTTGGACAGGGAAGTACAGAGCTCTTTGAATGTATCCTTTGAATACTAGCGTGGTTTGCTTTTCTCTTTCTATTTTTTTCATACTTCTTCTCTACCCTTAATTTTTTTTGTCCTGCTTTGTCTATGCCCTCTTGGTCTTTCCGCTCCTTTCTTGTTTTTGTGATTATTTACAGCCCCATGTGCTTTGCTGGGTTGCCAGCCTGGTATCTGACCTACATGAGGGTTCCCCCAGTCTAGGGCACACCCTCCTGTGGCTGCCTGATGCTGAGGTAATTGGTCTGGGGCCGGTCCGGCTCTCAGCTCTGTGTGTGCCTCAGGAAGCCCACTGCCAGAGGCCAGGATGGATGCACACTGTACTGACGGGTTGGTGCGGCGGTGACAACCAACGGCCCAACTGTGTTGCGAAAGGGGCCTATTTTTCTAATAGTCCTTATGGTGTATTGATGCCCAGGAACAGAGGTCTGTAGAGATGCTCCTGGGTGTAATGTGCCTCTTGGGCCCGGGGATAGGGGTCCGGCTACCCAGTGCTTTTGGGTGTTGCATTGGTGTTGTGTACATAAGGGGATATTGTGGCAGACCCCCCAGTCACTACTATGGTGGTGGCTTTAAATAGCTCCACGGCAAATGCTGCCCCTGGGGAGATTTTGCAAGCTGTCAGCCAGAACAGGGGTATTCGGCGGTTCCGCTTCTCTGCCCTCTCCTGCACTTGCTCCTGCACAGGGTCTTGAACTTGGCTGAAGTTTTGTCTATTTGTGCTTAATGTCTGTATTGTGGTCCTGTCTGTCTGTCTGCATGTTTGTCTTGTCCATGTTTGTCTCCCCTGTCCATCCTACTCGGGTAATACTCGCCACTTTCCACAGTGGGGGTCTTGAGGGATTTTTTTTTTTTACCTGACTAGACGGACTTAATTCGGCCCAACCATACAGTCCCTCAGCAGGTTTTTGTTTTTACCTCTTGCCGAGTTATTGTGTTTTTTCCTGAACTACCCTCACCCCTCCCCCCTTTTTTTTATCCCCACCCTGTCCCTCCCCTTTTACCCCTCATCTTCCCCCTTTTTGTTCTCTACTGTTGTCAGGTTTCAAATTAAAATTAAAATTACTAATTAAAAGTTTGTTGTTTTTTAATGGTACATTTGGAATACCGTTTTTCTGCTTGACTAAATATAAAACGTTTTTTATTTTTATATAGTTTTGAATTTAATATATCCTACCTAATAATATTCTTTCATATAACCTACCTAACACCAGTCTTTAATATAACCTACCTAACACCAGTCTTTAATATAACCTACCTAATACCAGTCTTTAATATAACCTACCTAACACCAGTCTTTAATATAACCTACCTAATAATAGTCTTTAATATAACCAGTTGGTGTTGGTTTTTGCATTCACTGAGCGGACACCGCCCGCAATGCAGTATTTGGTTGTTTGGTTTGCATTGTTGGGCTGCTTAAATTAAAATTAAAATTAAATTCTTCAAATAAATAGCTGACCTGTTTTTAAATCCATTTACTGTCTCCGTGTGTTTATTTTAGATAAGTTTTGGTTATGTATGATGGTCACACACCCACGACACACTACAGCTGTTACTAGGTTTAGAATAACGGAGGGCTTAAATGAGCCAGAAATGGGTTAAACCAGAAGGGCTGGAGCTGGCTTGGGTAATGATCACATGCAGCTGGTTAACCTATTACACATTTGAGGAGTGTGGCTTTTGTAGAGTTTATTTAAGTGTTGGGTTGCAGGCTTTATATTAGATTATTATTGTTTTACTTGTGTATAAATTTGCGCTATGTAATAAGTTGAAACTTTGTCAACACTGTGGGCCCGATTCAGAGCCGCTCACAAGTGTTGTGCGATCGCAAGCAGCCTGATGGTTGCCCACTGTGCACGTGCCGTGAGCATGCGCGAGCCCCGCTGAGCGACTGACATTCAGTCGCTACGGGGCTCGCAACAAGACAGGGCGGCTGTCGATGTTGATTGACAGCTCGCCCCATTTTGTGGGCGGGTAGGGGGGGTGACCGGACAATCTCAGGCATTACCTTAGGAATGCCTGGCGTTTGTAGGAGGGCTGACTGACATCACTACTGATGTCAGTAGTGGACTTCCAGCTCTATTAGAGCAGGAAGTCCACTCGGGCTTGCAGCAGCTAGACCCTACCCCAGGGTCTCGTCGCAAGCCCGATTGTCTCGATAATCGTGACGGTCTCCAGCCCGCTCGCCCAAGCTGTGGGTGGTCACCCACACCTTTGCGAGCAACCGGAGACTAAAAAACAAACAAAAAAACCACGCCCAGATTCAGAGCGAGCGCCCGTCAGCAGCGAGCGGCTCTGAATCAGGGCCAGTGTTCCTACCTTCTATCATAGAAAATGGGTCGTAATTGAGTAAAGACACAAAATCAGGTTTATAAGATTATATAAATGAACATTTTATTGATAAACTATATATATATATATATATATATATATATATATATATAAACAGAAGAGGTAAATACTCAAAAATATATACTTAGGTAAGATTTATATTCAATGCATCGATCCCTGGGGAACCCACTTTGTCTTAATAAGACACCCAGATTGAAGAACGTGGATAGTAGACAACATCCATCCATTTTGGCTCCAGTCACAAAGTTCTAACATGTGTTGCATGAATATTCCTTTTATCCCCTTGAAATTAGGGGATGTGTCTTCCCAGAACACATACATTAATACCCCACTTTAATTAGCAATAGGGGGCAGTGCTGCCTCAATCATAAATAATAAATATTAATTGGGGTGGGTACCTTACTGAACTAGGCCAAGGTTATGGTGTCTTGTGAACCACCTGATTGAAGTTTATACGCCCAATAACCACCTATCTGCCATGTCACTAAATGCCCTACGCAGATTTGAACAACAACGTCTTAGAGCAAGATCGCCTTGTTCTAGCAACAGAAGCATCTGCACAGCTTACATCAGCAGATGCATGTGGGACTAGGGTCACAAAACAACTACCATTAACCCTACTGATTACAGGCTGACAGCAGCCCTTAGAGAGTTTAATATAAACATTGCATCACTGTATTGAGCTTCAAAATATTAATAATGGAACCTGACATTGATCATGCTCAATTTGTAATAATAATAATGTAACCCTGGTTAGGGTTACGGAGATAATTCATATATACAATTGAAACAGGTATATATTTTCATTCATCTATTTACAGAAAAATGCCATTTATGAGGTAAATGTTATATATACTGTAGGGATAGATGTGATGTGATAGAAATATAAGTAAATATGTGGAAATGTATGTACCCTGTGCATGTAAGATATCTATGATGTCAGTGGACTTTGGTGCTTCATGCTGCAGATATACATTTCACAGACATTGGTGATAGTTGCAGAAGGGGGCGGAGTAATATAGATGGGAGTGAATTGGTTCCTGTCAGGAAAATAGGATCCGGTGAGAGGGAGGAGAGATAACAGCTGTTAGCAGCAGTTGAGAGGCAGTCTGCTGATCCCTCCCTCCAGTGCCTGCCCTCCTGTGACCCGGGCAGCCAGTGAGCGGCTATATGCTGCCGGGCGCAGGGGGGCAGAGCCGGAGATGGAGCCCAGCCGGAGGTGGGGAAGAAGGTGGAACAGTGGCACCCACCCTGCCTACCTGATGATGCCAGAGAGGCAGTGTTGTGGGACGTGGACTAGGCAGCATGAGTGGAAGTGGCTAGGAGCCACGCAGGAAGTACCGGCGTCAGCCGCCACATCAGCGGGGAGGCAGCTCCGGAAGTTCTGGCTACTGTCCAGTGACAGGAGGGCTGCCTGCTTGGTGGCAGGCTATGATAGAGCCGGGGGAGAGGGAGACACTGCAGCTGATGGGGTGAGGCTATCAGCAGTCATCCCTGCACAAGCAGCTGGAGAGCCTGTGTGCACACAGCCCCTGTCAGTGAAGCAGACTAGTGTCCTGCCGGGGCAGGCACTGAACACTGACATGTGGTCATAAAGCTGTCTATCTCCCTGGAAAGCACCAGTCATCGGCTGTGAGTAACCATAACTTGTGCCCTTACAGGATGCAGAAAAAGCTGTGCAGTCACACCAATAGCAGCCGTGTTACCTGCACTTACTAGCCTCATGTACTATATCTCTAATACTCTCTCATTAATACCAGACTGACTAAAGAGGTGGGGGAGAGAACAGTTTACTGCACTTATTCAGACAAAGCTGAAAACTGGTATATTGACATTTGATCACACAGTAAAGTAACTATTCAGTTTTGGCTTCTGATAGCAGAGATCCACAGGAACTGCAACCGGACTTTTAGAACTTAGGGCCTGATTCAGAGCCGTTCGCTATTTGTGGTCGTTCGTTCAAAAACAAGGGGTGGCTATTCAAATGATCCGTTCGCAAATTGCAGTCTGTTCCCACCTCTAAGTCTGAACGAGCGAGCAAAACATACGCTCGTTTTTTTGATAAAAACGCCCCCTGGCCGCACGCACCATACGTCATGTCCGCTATTTATTAGATTAATCGAGTACATCGTACAGCGTATGAACTGCTCGCTATTCTTGTGGTTGGTGTTTTCAACCGCTATTTTGCGAGCAGTTCTGAGTTAAAAAAAACCAAGTGACGTGGTCAATGACGCTGCTGTATTAATTATGCACACCCATAAAACGCCCGTTTTGACCTTTAAGCACGCCTGCGTTCGGATCTCCACTCCCCGTTTTCAAGCACCTTCCCCTGTTACCACCCACATACGCCTCATTCTGTCACTCAAAATAGCAGGCACTCGCTATATTGCGTACCAACGATTTTCGGCCGCACTGACTGGTTCGCGCATGCGTACTAAAAACCGTACGCATGCGCAGATGTGCGAACATCGCTCGGAACGAGCGTACTGCCGCTAGCGAGTGGCTCTGAATGAGGGCCTTAGTATTTAGGAGGAAATCTATATTGATATATTGTTATTATTTATGCATGATGTTACTGCATTGTTCAGATAAACATATGTATGTCAATATACAACACAGTACACTGTTATGTCATATAATGAGATGAATGTATGTTCTTATTTACTTGGAATTTCGTCAATATAAAGAACGTTATATCTATATGTAATTGTGTTTACTTACCTGGAGGTGTGATGCAAGCATCCAAAAAGTATAAGGAACAGATGTTGTTTTCAACTAACATGCCCCTTCTACACACTACACTATAGGGAGTAATATTAATACTTGAGTGTATCCTTGGGCTTACATAGGCAAGTCCTATATATATTCTATGGGTTTTCCCAAGTAGACCCATACCGACAACCAATACTTGGGTGAAGGCACTGATAAAATAATGGTACACCACTTAGAGAGAGGTTAAGGGTGGGTACATTAGGAGTAATAGAGGTGTTAGTAACCTGGTGACCCTTTAGTGGTAAAAAGGGGGGTTACAATAATAATAATAATATAGCATTAGCCACTGAGAGTTCCTGCTCCTCCTCTCCCCTGATATATGGCTGTTACTGGTGGTCAATGACAAGGTGAATATCTCACCACCACAGGCCCGTAGCACTCACAGGCACAGTAAGAATGCCAAATCCTGTATGTCCATGGCCTGAGGATAATATACCAGAGTAGATCAGGTCTGTGATACATTATTCATGATTAAGATGTGTATGATTGGTCCACACTGCACATGTGAACACAGGTCTTTGTTTATGCAGCTCACCAGGACTCAGGCCCTGAGGGGGAGATGTATCAAACCTTCTAAAGAGGACAAGTGGCGGCATTGCACACAGCAACCAATCAGCTACTAGCAGAGCTCTTATTTATGAGCAATAATTTGCTAACTGATAGCTGCAATCTGATTGGTTGCTATGGGCAACACTTCCATACTCTCTCCCTAAGTGAATTATGTCAGTAGTGCATAATTTGGGGCCAATGTATCAATTACCGGCAACGAGCCCCAATAACCTTTATATGTTTATCACCACTTATTGTGATACAAAATAAAATGCAATCATTTACTAATGCTGTATAGCCAGGAAAAGCTCTTCTGGAAAGAAAAGGCTGCACCGGTGAGGAAGACGCTGAGAGGAGCATCAGTGTTTGTGAAAATCTCCTTCCATGCAGAGTAATGTGCGCAGGCACCGGACCAGGCTCAGGCAATGCACAAGCAGCCATCTTACATGTGTCCACCTGCACCTGCAAAGAAGCTGCCATAGCTACATCCTGGATGCTTCTGGATATAATTTCAAAAATAAATAAATATATATATATATATAGTATATACACACGCCAGTCAACATGGGGGTACAGGCAGTAATGTGTGGCGTAGAGGTAATACTGATGTAGGGAGCCTGAAATGACAAGGAGGCTCCCTGCTGCCGACGTCAATGAACCCAGTTGCGAACTGTGTCTTATATATAGGATTGTCTGCCTGTGTCTTATATATAGGAATGTCTGCCTGTGTCTTATATATAGGAATGTCTGCCTGTGTCTTATACATACTTACCTACTTTGCTGGGCAGCTTTCCGGGAGCAGCAGGAGGGGACCTGCTGCTCTCCTCTTCGGGGGGGGGGGGGGCAGACGATAGACGGCATTAGGCTATGACGCGATTTGCCTAATTTAGCCCCGCCCCTTCCCGACGGACCCGATAATTTCAGGTAAAATCTCCCCATCCTGCCCACTTCACTAGGAAGTGGGCGGGATGCGGGAGATGTGCCTACTCTTCCGGGATCGCGGGGGGTTACCTGAAAAATCGGGAGCCTCCCGCGATTCCCGGGAGAGTAGGCATGTATGGTCTTATATATAGGAATGTCTGCAGTTCATGGCTAGGATCTTCAGTTCAGGCAGCAGAGCAGCAGGCCCCCCTGTAACCAGCTCCGGCAGCCGTGTGCCCCCTGTCACTAGTAACAGGCCCAATCATCAGCACTGGCAGCAGCAGGCCCCCCTGTAACCATCTCTGGCAGCCGTGTGCCCCCTGTCACTAGTAACAGGCCCAATCATCAGCACTGGCAGCAGCAGGCCCCCCTGTAACCAGCTCCGGCAGCCTTGTGCCCCCTGTCTCTAGTAACAGGCCCAATCATCAGCACCGGCAGCAGCAGGCCCGCCTGTAACCGGCTCTGGCAGCTGTGTGCCACCTGTCACTAGTAGCATGCCCAATCATCAGCACTGGCAGCAGCAGATCCCCCTGTAACCAGCTCCGGCAGCCTTGTGCCCCCTGTCAATAGTAGCATGCCCAATCAGCACTGGCAGTAGCAGGCCCCCTGTAATTACCTCCGGCAGCCTTGTGTACCCTGTCACTAGTAGGCCCGATCATCAGCACTGGCAGCTGCAGATCCCCCTGTAACCAGCTCCGGCAGCCTTGTGCCCCCTGTCAATGGTAGCAGGCCCAGTCATCAGCACTGGCAGCAGCAGGCCCCCCTGTAACCAGCTCCGGCAGCCGTGTGCCCCCTGTCACTAGTAACAGGCCCAGTCATCAGCACTTGCAGTGGCAGGCCCCCCTGTAACCAGCTCCGACAGCCGTGTGCCCCCTATCACTAGTAACAGGCCCAATCATCAGCACTGGCAGCAGCAGGCCCCCCTGTAACCACCTCCGGCAGCCGTGTGCCCCCTGTCACTAGTAGCATGCCCAATCATCAGCACTGGCAGTAGCAGGCCCCCTGTAATTACCTCCGGCAGCCTTGTGTCCCCTGTCACTAGTAGGCCCGATCATCAGCACTGGCAGCTGCAGATCCCCCTGTAACCAGCTCCGGCAGCCTTGTGCCCCCTGTCAATAGTAGCAGGCCCAGTCATCAGCACTGGCAGCAGCAGGCCCCCCTGTAACCAGCTCCGGCAGCCGTGTGCCCCCTGTCACTAGTAACAGGCCCAATCATCAGCACTGGCAGCAGCAGGCCCCCCTGTAACCACCTCCGGCAGCCGTGTGCCCCCTGTCACTAGTAGCATGCCCAATCATCAGCACTGGCAGTAGCAGGCCCCCTGTAATTACCTCCGGCAGCCTTGTGTCCCCTGTCACTAGTAGGCCCGATCATCAGCACTGGCAGCTGCAGATCCCCCTGTAACCAGCTCCGGCAGCCTTGTGCCCCCTGTCAATAGTAGCAGGCCCAGTCATCAGCACTGGCAGCAGCAGGCCCCCCTGTAACCAGCTCCGGCAGCCGTGTGCCCCCTGTCACTAGTAACAGGCCCAATCATCAGCACCGGCAGCAGCAGGCCCCCCTGTAACCAGCTCCAGCAGCCGTGTGCCCCCTGTCACTAGTAGCAGGCCCAATCATCAGTACTGGCAGTGGCAGGCCCCCCTGTAAACAGCTCTGGCAGCCGTGTACCCATACTTGCCGATAATCAGCTCCAGCCTTCCGGGAGGGAGCTGATTGCCGGCTAAAAGCGGGGGCGGGGCCGGCCATTGGGGGCGGAGTGGTCTTTTTGGGTCACACCGGGGGCGGAGCCGCACGATCGCGTCATCGTGACTCCGCCCCCTCTTCACAATGCCGTGATTTTCGGCATTGTGAAGCAGGGGGCAGGCTACGATGACGCGATTCTGCGCGAATCGCGTCACCGGGCCCCCCGCTGCTGGGATTTCTGTTTTTTTCAGGGGGGAGGTGAGGAAGGTGTGAGACTTCCGGGAGGCTTGCCTGCCTTTCCGGGGGGCCGGGAGCGGCACCCGAAAATCGGGAGGCTCCCAGACAAATCGGGAGGTAGGCAAGCCTGGTGTACCCCCTGTTACTAGTAGCAGGCTCAATCATCAACACTGGCAGCAGCAGGCCCCTCTATAACCAGCTCTGGCAGCCGTGTGCCCCCTGTCACTAGTAACAGGCCCAGTCATCAGTACTGGCAGCAGCAGGACCCCCTGTAAACAGCTCCGGCAGACGTGTGCCACCTGTCACAAGTAACAGGAACAATCATCAGCACTGGCAGCAGCAGGCCCCCCTGTAACCAGTTCCGGAAGCCATGTTCCCACTGTCACCAGTAGCAGGCCCAGTCATCAGCACTGGCAGCAGCAGGCCCCCCTGCAACCTGCTCCGGCAGCCGTGTGCCCCCTGTTACCAGTAGCAGGTCCAGTCATCAGCACTAGCAGCAGCAGGCCCCCTTGCAACCAGCTCTGGCAGCCATGTGCCCCCTGTCACCAGTAGCAGGCCCAGTCATCAGCACTGGCAGCAGCAGGCACCCCTGTAACCAGCTCCTGCAGCCGTGTGCCCCCTGTCACTAGTAACAGGCCCAATCATCAGCACTGGCAGCAGAGGAATATATTTTGCAATTTTGATCTATGATCTAGTAAGTGCACCACCACAAACAACACTCTTCTTGCTCCCTAGGTTTTTTGTTTCTATGTATTTTAAAAAGAGCGAATGGTGTCTCCTCAGGTTACCCAATTATAGCGGGGGGCAGGGGCTTAGCAGCGGGGTCGGGTCTTGGTGTCAGGGGTGTAGCAGCTGCGGACGGTCGGTGCATGCGCCGGGCACTTGTCACTGTATTTTTTTTCAAAAATACCATGATAAGGCTCCAGAAGGGATTCGCAGGGACAGAGGTTTCTAACAAGCTCTGTGCCTGCAAGGGATTTGTAGTAAATCCCTGTGAAATTGCCTGAATTCGCAATACGAATTCAGTCGGTAATATCACACTACAATCTGCATTACAAAAGCTGATTGTAGTAAATAGAGCCCAGTGTATTATTGTTGTAAGATTGGCAACCAGTGCTCAAATCAAATGTGCGTACCAAATAAAAGATCTTTAAAGCTTATTTGGATCCCAATGTATAGGATTCCCACTGAACGGAAAGGAAGCTGGATCTCATCGGCCGGATAACCTTGGAGGAGCTCACATAAGCCCATAAGCGAAAGAGATTATATAGTGTAGTACTACTTATTATACATGTATTGTGGTAATGAAAAAAATGAATGCGTACCAGATAATGCTATAGTTATAGCATGTAGTAGTATGTTTCCAGGTGGTCCTTTTGTATCCCTTTAGTGTTCCATAGATCTATATAGGACGGGTGCACAACAGGTCCTTTTGCAATCCTAGCTGGACGGGTCCTCTTATTGGCGTTGTTCCCCAATTCAGATCCTCATGGTGTATATATATATTATATATATATATATATATATATATATATATACACATCTCACATATTGTGATAGTTATTTAGGTGATGCATAATAATATGATCACATCCTAGGCATCACCTAAATAATCTCAACCTGTGGGATGTGATAGATAGATATATATAGGAGTCCTATGTCACCGTGGATAAGTTGTTACACATATATGAATACAGTCACAGCCACACACAACTTGTGACTCACACTGTGTCAGTGCCAGCCGCTGCGGCCGCTCGCTCCAGTCCTGAAACAGCCCTGCTGCTCCGGCCCCCTCTGTCCTTCGCAGCTCCTGCGTTGGCTGGTCTGGTGGCTGCTGGCGGCGGAGCCGTGAGATGTCACTCATATGCTCCGCAATGGCCCATGGGAGGAGCTGCTGCAGCTCGACATGCACAGCATCCCTCCCTCAGCGATCTCACTGCTGAATGCTTCTGCACATGCGCAGAAGCTCATTCAATACAGCTGCCCGTTCGGAGCTGAGCTCCGATCGTGGTAGCGGCCGTTAGAGCCGCCGGCTGGTCAGTCTTATTAAAGCTGCCCAGCAGGTGGGGAGGGGGTACCGGCCCAGCGGGAACCTTCCGCAGTCCCGGTGGCCCAATCCGCCCCTGCATCGGAATGACAAATCATTCATATTGTCCAGTGTGTACAGTCTATCATGATCCCGATCTGCGTTCCCCTCCCATACCTGCTTCAGACACAGATGCATGCACAAATCAGTGTCTGTAAAGTGTAAAATAAAATAAAAAATTATGTGGAGTCCCCCCTAAAAGCACAACCAGCCCTGGACTTTTCAGAGCAAGTTTTGGTTGCTAAAGGGGACAAAAGACATAGGGGTCCCCTGTATTTAGCACAACCAGCACTGGGCTCAGCAAGCCAGTCCTGGTTTTGGAAATACAGGGACAAAATGAGTAGGGGTCCCCTGTATTTTCCATAACCTGCACTGGACTCTTTCTAGCGGGGGTGTAATGCCACAGCCAGGGGAACCTTTTTACCGGGTCCACCAGCCAAAGCATTAACGTGACCGCTAGTCAGCCCAGGCCAAGGATTCCTGTGGAGGTGGGGAACCCCCAATAAAGGAGTCCCCCTCTCCAGGGCTCCCCAGACCTGTGGGTGCCAGGTTGATTGTGTAAAGTGAACTAATATTGTCTTTTGCTGGAGAACTACAGGTCCCAGCAAGTCTCCTCACATGCTAGTACTTGGAGAACCACAAGTACCAGCATGCGGGGCATTAAGGGCCCGCTGGTACCTGTAGTTCACCTGCAAAATAAGTATTAAAATAAGTCTGGTAGCAGACTTATCATGCCGGGGTGCATTCCTTGACAATAAACTTTTAACAAAGGTCTCTGTTGCAGACAAAGAAGAGGTGGCACTCCATGGTCTTAGGGAAAGAAGATTACTGTATACCATTGTGTAAGAGGGAAAAGCCTACAAAAGTGCGCCAAAAGGTCTCTCTCCACGCTGGGAAGCCACGTGGGGTGTCATACACAGGCTTGGACTGGGCCACCGAGGATTCGGTGAAATCCCCGGCGTGCCCTGGTGATTTGTAGCCACTCCCTCTATTGTGGGAGGGCTATGGAGTAATTTGTTTAGTGCAGGTGTAAATGCTGCTGCTTGCCAGGCAGTCATCAAGGTTGTGACTGACCCGGCCGGTAGCTACTGTACACGCAGGGGACTGGAGCACACTGCAGTCAGACTCAGCACTGCAGTACACTACTGGGTAATACATCCTAGTAGGGAAGTGGATAGATCCCAGGGCTGGCTCAACGCATGTTCGATCAGTGCAGTCGGAAAGGGGGGCCACCCCATAAACGGCGCACCCCTCCCAACATGCTTGATTTCAGTGGGAAAGTCCCACTTTTCGGGCACTGTCCCACTGTTCCACCCGTGGGACGAAGTGTCCCATGGGTGGTTGGGAAGTTGGGCACCACCACCCCAGCTGTGCGGCGGTGCTGTACCCCAGAGTAGCTGAATGGATGCTGTGTGCATGTGCGCAGGGAGAGGACTGGGGGCATGACAGAGTGCTGGGCTCGCCATCCTGACGTTACATGGGAGGCGTGCCATGTGGGCAAGCCCCCAAATAACTTAATTTAGGCCATGCCCCTGACTAGGAGGCGATTAATACCCATCCTGCACAGGGTGTGGCTACCCCTGGTGCCGGCCCTGATAGATCCCCTTCAGTTTTTGTACCCTGACATCATAAGCTACTGTCCAACGTCATTCCCTACCATCCACGTGGGCCTAGAGGGGGATTATAGTCTTGTGACGAGCGTAGCAAGGCGAGCGACGGGTGGCGAGTGAAGTGAGCCTGCAAGGGGTCAAATTTATTTTTTTGGTGGACTGTATGGGCAGTCCACCAAACCGCACTTCCGCCCTCACTCCACGTCACTTACAGGTACAGAAACTGAAGGGGTAATATACCTTTCCATCCCAGTAGTCTCTGGAGAGGGGTCAGAGGAGTATGTGCTGAGCTCTGATTGGATGAGCCCATCACATGCTCCTCTGACACAGAAGCAGCGCAGCCTCATGGGTGTGCTGTGGCTTCTGGTGTGGATACTACAATGTAGTATAATGTGGGGTGGGGGGGCACTACAGGTGGCATAATGTTTGGGCACTACAGTGTAGCATAATGTGGGGGCACTACAAGTGGCATAATGTGTGGGCACTACAGTGTAGCATAATGTGTGGGCGCTACAGGTGGAATAATGTGTGACCACTACAGGGTAGCATAATGTGTGGGTACTACGGGTCACATAATGTGTGGGCACTACATGTGGCATAATGTTTTGGCACTAAAGTCTAGCATAATGTGTGGGCACTACAGGTGGCATAATGTGTGGGTGCTACAGGTGGCATAATGTGTTAGTAATACAGTCGGTATAACGTGTGGGTACTACAGGTAGCATAATGTGTGGGCACTACAGTGGCATAATGTGGGGGGCACATAGTGTGGTATAAAGTAAATGCAATACATTGTGGCTTAATATGGGGGGCACTACAGTGTGGCATAATGTTAGAATATGTGTAGTGGTCTCATTTACCCACAACTGACCAGCATTGCAAGGGTTACTGGGTGGCTCACCGCTACTTCTCTGACTCCCCACTACCTTCCTGACCCCTCCATACGCACCACTACCTCTCTGCACTACCTCCTGACCCCTCCTTACCAAATACTATCTCTCTGAATTACCTCCCTGACCCCTCCATAACACTGCACTGCCTACATGATCCCTGATGCCCACCGCAATCTTCCTTACCCACATACATGACTGCCATACACAGGAGTGGATCACTAACCTCTCCCATTAATAGAGAGAGAGAGTTTTATAGTATTCTATTTTTAGTATATAAAAATAGAAGACTATAAAATATTCCCATTGTAGCTGGCCACTCCCCCTCCAGTGACTGGCCACACCCCTTTGTGGGACTCTATTATTGCGTTGCCCTGTGGGCCCTTCATGCTCCAGTCTGCCACTGGATGTACAGCATAATAAGATTTATTATGCTTTACTTTCTGCTTATACGGTTATCTGTAATAGTCACGGATCCCATGTAGCACAAGCTAGCAATAGTGTTTACAATTCACTGATTATAATTTATTTTCTGCTAAGTAAGTGGTTAGCTTTTTTTCTTACCTTTTTTCTCTTTCCCATCTGAGCTACTAGGTTTACTAGATGATATACTGTATTATAGTCAATGTTTTTATATAGTTTCTGATAATATTTATTATTTATCCTTTATTAGACTCTAATATGTATTTTTGATTAGCCTTGTATAGGCTTATATGTCACTATTTAGTTTTCACTTTTCTCTCTTCCCCAGGGCACCGCGGGGCAGCTGACATTGGGACAGCTTCACTACCAGTCCAATACTGGATGTTTCCTGTTACTAAGCGCCGGTTGCTCCGACGCTTCTCAGAGTTTGTCTCCATTCAGTACACTCGCATACCTCCCAACATGACCCTCTCCAGGAGGGACACAATGCTCTGGTCCTGGACTTCCCTAGTAAGAGGTGGGGCTGCAGCGCAGTTCAAAATTCAAATAGGGGAGTCACACCAACTGTCACTTCACACACTGCCAAACATCACTGGCTGGGACTCACTGGCAGTTGGTGTGACTCCCCTATTTGAATTTTGGACTGTACTGCAGCCCTACCTCTGGAGCCACCACCAATTATAAATTACCAGGGAAGTCCAGGACCAGAGCATTGTGTCCCTCCTGGAGAGGGTCATGTTGGGAGGTATGCACTTGTCAGGCGACGTGCCCGGCTGCTCCAATTACATCACTTTGCACTTTGTGAGCTTTTCCCTCTTACACAATGGTATATAAGGTAAGCTTATTTCAATTGCACGTTTATAAACCCTGATGAAAAGACCTTGAAAACGTCAGCAAATAGATTTGCAATATATTTTTGCTGCTAATACAGTAATCTTCTTTCACTAAGATCGTGGAGTGCTGCCTCTTCTCTGACTGCAATATAGACCTTTGTTTTATATATATATACTGTATATATATATATATATATATATATATATATATATATTAGTGGTGCATGCTTCATATAAGCTAAGAGGGGAGAGAAATTGAGGTGGTTGACTGTAGGCGGTAGCTATGCCCTCCATGGTGCTAGTGACACCCCCTGTGGAGACCACACCCCCACCATGCTGGTCACGCCCCCTGCAGGAGCATGCAGTAGGCCCTCCAAAAATTTCAGCTCCATGCCCAAATGGACTTTAATCTGGCAATGGTTCTGGAGCAGGGCACCTGCTCCAGGGCTGCAACGCTGGTAGTCCCACAGTGGAAAACAATATAAATCCATGTATTTAAACCATTATCAATCAGATTGTTGACAGTTATAATGTCGACATTGTTGATATGTGGATATGGAACATGTTAACATCTGCGGAATGACCACATGTTAAAAATGTCGCCATGTGGGAGCGGCGGGTTAGGGTTAGGCACTAGAGAGTTAGGGTCAGGATTAGGGGCATTACCTTTGGATGCCAGAAGTCATGATCATATCACCACTGGACCCAAAAGACATCACTGGAGCCCCCGGACCAGCTGCACAAAGTAAGTCACTGTTGGAACACATGTCCTGTTTTGTTGACATTCTCATCATGTCGACAATTCAGTATCGGCATGTTGAATGTCGACATGCTAATCATGTTGAGATACTGCATGTGAACATTACGACCATGTCGATATTCTCATATCAACATTATGAATGGTGACGAAATTATATACTCAACCCATTTGGAATATTACTTATTTTTTAGCTGCTTCCTCCTTTGCATAAAGAAGATGACTGACATGAGTTTTTGCAGAAGAAAATTCAATGGAAAATCTTTTTGAAAGAAAGAGGACCCTGTGGTTTTAATAAACATAGTACATTCTCCCTATTTTTGTAAATATAAAATGTATTTATGAGATCTCATAACCCGATAAGGAAGCTCTGGCTTAATTTTATTTATATAAATTCTGCATAAATATGCCTTGTTTGCACAAATTGGCATGTAGGGTATATTCAGATTCCTGAACAAATAACTTGATAAAGCAAATCATTTTTTAATTTTTCCAATCAATGAGCCTGATTCAGCAAGCATCACAACTGCTAATACGCTTGCAATCGACCGATGGTTGCATACTGTGCATGAGTATGCATAACAGTGTGCGTGCGCAAGCCAGCCACTGATATCAGGACTGTGGGCTCGATTCAGACCCGCTCGCTAGATGCGTTCGCTCGCACCCAGCGTATGAAAATCTGGCAAAGGCAGGTGATCGCACGGCAAGGCATTAGCACGCCCACTATGTCTTGGCACGCGATCGTGGTGTGTATGCAGACACCCACCAGCCTGTCTTAAGACGCTCACATATGCACATCATCTCCAGGAAGTGTATGCAACCATCAGTAACATCAAGTACCATCGGATGCGATCGCAGCACTTGTGGTTGACCATACCCTGCCGCAAGCACTGCGAGTGCTTCAGTGTGTAAAACAACCATGTGACATGTACTATTACGCTCCTTCTTAAGTATGCACGCCTCTGGAACGGCATAGAGACGCTCAGGCACGCCTGCGTTCGCAGCACCACTCCCCCGTTTCCATCGATCAACCCCTGTTACCACCCACAAACGGCTAGTGAGCGGGTCTGAATCGGGCCCTGTGATCGCAGTGACTATGCAGACCCATCGCAGAGGGATTGACAGGAAGTGCTGTTTGTGTGTGGTGACGGGGCGTGGTTGGAGAAAAACAGGCGTACCAGTGCGTTTGAACGCCGTTGCAGGGGTGTGCCTAAATTATCCACTGCGTTGCTTGAGTACTCATAGCAATTTCTGAGTAAGGTCAGAGCTTTCTGAGTAAGATCAGTGCAATTGTGCGTGAGGCTGTGATTGTACTCGTTGTTACCGATGGTTTTGCAGTCTTGCTAAGGATTGCTGATCTGTGTAATGTAAAGTGGTATCCTAATGTTGTGGTGAGGCAGATAGCGATGGCAATGGATTAGCATACTATCGCAGTGAGACTGCGTGCGTAATCGCTATTGCAATCGCAGTTGCGATTCGTAATGAATCGGGCCCAATATCTTCTGGTGATAATAATGTAGATCTACATTGTTACTGAAATTACATTCAATAACAATATTTTGCCTGGATATCTGCAATAAACAAACAAACATGATTTTATGGGAGTGCTCCAATATCTATTTTTCTCATTGACCATCAAAAAATTAATTCTTATAATGTTGATGTGCTAGATGTGGCACTGTTTCTGGAAAGTGCAATTGTGTCTATTCAACACAAACAGATGAAATATCCATACAAACTAGCCACAAAGCTGCCAAGCTAATATTCTAATGCCAGAAAGTTTACTTTTCACCTGAATTCTTTAGTTATGCAATTGCCTTTTTAATATGAAGTTCTCTTCTATATTTCAAAATAACAAATTTTCAGATATTTGTAGTTTTATGACAGAATGACGGTACTTTTCCTAAATATTTTGACGCGTTTCTATTATTACATGCAAAAAATGTACGGTTCACTTAGTAACAATTGTGGTAAAAAGCATTATTGCCTAGCAATGATATCTTAAATGGGGGAGGAGCTAGGGATTAGTTACTATGTATAGATTAAATTCAAACAGCATAAGAGATTGGTTAGCCAGATTTAGGCAGGAGCAGTGGCATAACGTGGGTGGGACAAGCACGATAATTGCCCTGGGCACCAGCGCAGGGGAGGGTGCTAGAGCGTGGCTTGGCAGACATTGCGATTAGAATGGATGGACAGCGCTGTGGGTGTAGATCACACTCACCCAGTAAAGGTACCAAAAATGTCTAGTGGTAATATTGTATGATAGTTATAGCTGGAAGCTGTCACGCTGGTTGTTGGTCTCATCACAAATTCAAAACCCCCGTCACATGGTACACACAGGGGGGGCATCAGCCAACAGCAGTCCAGGGCCTGGAGAGAAGAATACCTGTTGTTCCACACTGATGGGACAGTGCACTCACAGTTGCAGTGTTGGACTGATCTTCTTGGAGGCAGGGTCAGCATATGTTGGGCAAAGTCCAGGTGACATAACTCAGACCAGAACTAAAGCAAAGGTTAATTGCTGGTTAAACTGTGCTGTCCAGCATCAGCATATATTAGTCACTGCTAAACTACCACAAATGTTAAACTCGCTGTAGATCAATGCTGTTAGCTTCTACACTACTGCTTAATAGAGTTTCCTGTGCCCACATTGATATGGTGGTAACGCTTATTAACCCTTGTTAGATGACTTTGGGCTCCATGAAACATAGGCCCTCATTCAGACCCGTACGCAAGTGGCCGTTCGTACGTTGGGCGAACGTAAAAAAATATTTAAATTCAGGCACACGCTCGTATTTTCGTTCGCATCAAAACATCCTCCCCAAACTCCGGCGACCCCTCCTCTAACTAACGAGCGTGCCAAATAGCGAGCGTACATCCCCGAAGTGGTTTGAAGGGAACGCACGCACTAGTACTACCCGGAAGTTGGACTGTCACATTTCGATTAACTGCTCGTTTATTCTGCCTACCTCCCTCAATCGTAACATGCCAATCAATATATCAATTAGCTTAATTGTTTTTTTTTTTTTTTTTACACAATGCAATAAACTTTATTTATGTCCGTGTTTGTGTTTTCCCGCAGAATACGTACGGCTTAAACATTCACTTTTAATTGTCAAAATACATGTTAGCCCCTATTAAATAATTGGTCTATTTGTTTTTAGACCCGCATATTTCCAGGAGTTAATTTCTTTATGTAAATTTGCTTACGCATGTCACTGCATCAAGCCTATCATAAGTCTCCACAGATTTCTGGCCCTGTCGAACACATGACTCATACACTAACCAATAGAATTGCTCCTGTTAATTTCCTAAATACATTAGCCAATCATTAAATTTGGGAGCACTTTATCAAAAATGATTTTTATGAAAAACTCCATTGCCATCATGAGAGCCTCCGCATTCACCAGGCGCGAGCTGCTGGTGCTTACGGAGGTGATGGATAGGCGGATCACCAGCCAGCCTCCACCCATCACCAACCGCGAGAAGCGATCCGCATATGCGTAGGTTCGGGCCCGCCTGCGCTCCTTCGGCTCACGCCGCCATATCGGGCAGCTGGAGCGCAGGTGGTCGGACCTGCAACGGCGGACGCCCCGCTTGCTGGCATGCTTTCGCATGCAGATTGCTCAAAGTAAGTTTAATGGATTGTGGATTTCATGTTTGTCTTTGTGGCCCTAACTGCATGGCCATGTTTTCCCTGTCTTTCATATTTATTCATTCTCCTCATATCTGCATGGCCATGTTTTCCCTGTCTTTCATATTTATTCATTCTCCTCATATCTGCATGGCCATGTTTTCCCTGTCTTTCATATTTATTCATTCTCCTCATATCTGCATGGCCATGTTTTCCCTGTCTTTCATATTTATTCATTCTCCTCATATCTGCATGGCCATGTTTTCCCTGTCTTTCATATTTATTCATTCTCCTCATATCTGCATGGCCATGTTTTCCCTGTATTTCATATTTATTCATTCTCCTCATATCTGCATGGCCATGTTTTCCCTGTATTTCATATTTATTCATTCTCCTCATATCTGCATGGCCATGTTTTCCCTGTCTTTCATATTTATTAATTCTCCTCATATCTGCATGGCCATGTTTTCCCTGTCTTTCATATTTATTCATTCTCCTCATATCTGCATGGCCATGTTTTCCCTGTCTTTCATTCATTCTCCTCAATTTTTTATGTTTTGTTTTTTTTGGGGGTGCATTTGAAATTGTTTTTGTGCGCGGATTTGTGTTGGAACTAACCCCAATTTTTTTCCCATCTTTTAGGGGCCCAGCGAAGACTATGCCGTCAGCGTCCCGCCAGACGGCGATCACGGCTACTCTCCCCCACCCCCAGCCAACACTCCAACTCTACTCCTTCCCCTATTCCCCACTCCTCCCCAGCCTTCCTACACCCTCAGCCAGATTTTTCTGGACTCCATCCCCTCCGTCCCAATTCCCCCTCTCCTCCAACCACCCCTCTTCGAATGACCCCCTCCCCGGAGTCGGTAATTACACCGCCCCGATCTTTGGGGAATGGACCCACCTCCGAGAAGGACGATGGAGGGCCTTCTGTAGCTGGCGTAGGGTCTTCCGGTATGTTTTTTTTTGCACTTTTTTATCGTCACAAACTGTTTGTATGTATTCTTGTTTTTTTGTGTTTTTTGAGTTTAATTTCCAAAATTAAGTGGTTTTGGGCGATTGCCATAACCTATTACTGCTGTTTTCAACATACACATAGCACACCTGTCGGAATTTGGACATAGGCCTTGTTTTTTGGCCCTACACCATTTTAGTGTGATGAGTTTTTTTGCATTTTTTTTTTTTGTTTTGTTTTTATTTTTTTATTAAATGTGGTTTCACTATTGTTGTATTAATCCCCAAACTTTTCTCACCCACAGAGGAACAGAGGCTTTCGGGCCAATTTATCCGGCTGTGTGGCCCAGATGCACAGCCAAATCATCGGGGTGCTGGTGGTCCTTGACCGTATGTCGGTCCTCCTTAGGGAGTAGTTGGTTTGTTTTTCCCCATTCTGTAAATAAATTGTTTTGTTTGAAGTTACGTTCTGGCTCATTCGTTTTGTCAAAATCACATATTGTTTACCCTGACATAAGTAGAGTGTTCCTGCAAGGATTTCAAGTTTTGGGCAATAAGAATGTGTGTTGTATTTTTTGGTCAAACAGCCACAACAAACACCTAACAGTACAAATCTGATATCCCTTTTTTGGTGTAGTCACAATTAGATATTTTGACATTTTACAGGTTCCTAGTTGGTGTGCAAGCAGCATCGGGCAATCTTACTAAGCAAAAGGATTGTACAGGCTTCCTTTTGGTGTTGGTTTGGACCCTGAAGAAAGAAAACATTTTTGCTCAAATGGCGTCAGTACTGGATTACCCCTTAGTCAAATGTAACGTGTGTGAACCTGGTTACACTTGGTGGTAAGGTTCAAAAAAAGGGACTACATTTCACTCTCAAAACATTTATTAGCAACATAACAGAAAAATCAAAGTGGTCACTCACAAACAAAACACACAGTGATAATCTCAAATACAACACATAACAAAAATCCAACTTCAAAAAAAAAAATTCAAGAACTGGTTGACGAAGGACCATGCCAACATGATTCCACATATATGGCGTGGCAATAAGTGTTCCAGAATATATCCACAAAATATCCACATACAGGTTTTGTAAGGGTAGCAGGAAGTAGTCATCGTTGGAGTGCCCAAGATTATAGAAAAAAACAGAAGAGGGAGAAAAAAATTAGCCAAAAATTAGATGTTCTCAAACAAACCCAACCACATTAGGTATCAACACTGTTTTTTGGCAAATAATTACCTAAAAAATCTGGCCACCACATCATCGCGTATGGCCCCCCACATACTGACCTCCGACCAACCTCGGGGGGGCCATCCTCAGGTAAGGTATCCTCTGGCTGCATTGGGACACCAGTCCTTATGGCGATGTTGTGAAATATCCCACACAGGACCACAATTTTCGAAACCATATCCGGCAAATACATGAGTTCGCCACCAGAGCGGTGGAGGCATCTGAATCGGCCTTTTAAAAGGCAGATACAGCGCTCCACCACTTGCCTGGTGGCTGTAAGTGCGGAATTATACTCACTTTGTGGCCCTGGTGTGGGAGCCAAATAAGGAGTGAGCAGCCAGGGCGTGCAAGGGTAGCCACTGTCTCCTGTGAAAACGAAAAGACAACATCAGGCTCACTCTGTATGAAGCTTAACATTGTTATGTACTAAAGGTCTCCACTTACCCAGAAGCCATGCATCACCAGCTTGTAGGTTGGTTAATTTGTGCCATATCCCTGATTGCCGGATGACGAAGGAGTCATGTGCACTTCCTGGTAATTTTGCATTCAGGGACAGGATCTGGAGGGAGGCATCACATACCACCATTACATTGAGGGAGTGATAGTGTTTATGGTTTCTAAATATTGCCTCCAGCCGTGCTGGAGGCTGAAGTGGTATGTGAGTACCATCCACAACCCCTATGATGTGTGGGAAGCCAGCTATTTGGTAAAAATTGTCCTTGGCCACACTAAGGGCACCCATATCCAAAGGCATTTGAATAAAATGATGGAGGTGCTTGAAAAGTGTCTCCATCACTGCCCTCAGGATCCGGGAAAAGGAGGATTGGGAGATGCCAGCCACTATTCCCACCGTTGTTTGGAAAGATCCTGAGGCACAGAAATGTAACACCGCCATTAATTGCGTAAGTGTTGGAATTGCTGTAGGACTGTCAATTTGCAGCTCAAGATCACTCTCTATTAATGAGAGAGTGTCTATGATGATTTTTGGAGGAAGATGGTATCGTCTTAAAACCTCATCATCTGGCTTTCCAAAAAGGGTGACACGTGTTCGAAATATCTGTGGCCTTGCACGCCTATGATGCCTATGCCTGGGACGAGATTGAGGTTGGTCGGCTTCCGGGAGCAGGGCCAGAACAATCCGACCCATATCAACATGAAATGACAACATTGGAATGTCAGCCTTTTTACCCCACCCAAGAAAAATACATGTAACTTTGCTTGAAAATTCCATCCATTGATGCTTACATGCCGGGGTATTGTCATGATTTGTTGTAACTGCAAATAATAACAACAAAAATATACATCATTTTATGCTGGGCATGTCATTATCACAAATTTAAGCAACACAAAACATAAAAGGGGACACACACACATTTGGGCAAAGAGCAAAACGACGTTACGCACACTACGTCAAATAGAGTCAACCAATGCTCCAGGCCAAAAAAAACATTTTTAAGGGATTAATACACATTTCAAAAATGCGCTAATTAGTTCGCAAATACATGGCACAATAGGAAGTAGTAAAAATGCGCTAATTAGTTCGCAAATACATGGCACAATAGGAAGTAGTAAAAATGCGCTAATTAGTTCGCAAATACATGGCACAATAGGAAGTAGTAAAAATGCGCTAATTAGTTCGCAAATACATGGCACAATAGGAAGTAGTAAAAATGCGCTAATTAGTTCGCAAATACATGGCACAATAGGAAGTAGTAAAAATGCGCTAATTAGTTCGCAAATACATGGCACAATAGGAAGTAGTAAAAATGCGCTAATTAGTTCGCAAAAACATGGCACAATAGGAAGTAGTAAAAATGCGCTAATTAGTTCGCAAATACATGGCACAATAGGAAGTAGTAAAAATGCGCTAATTAGTTCGCAAATACATGGCACAATAGGAAGTAGTAAAAATGCGCTAATTAGTTCGCAAATACATGGCACAATAACGCCGCATAAATAATGTGCAAAAAACACAGAGTTCGATTTTGCACAAAACAACGTTACATGTGGAAGGCCAACCAAAGTTGTGTACAGACAAACAAGAACATTTCCGAAACAGGTTAACACATGAACTTACCACGAGCTAATATATAAGAAACCGGACCAAAATGTCTTTGGGGCAGAGCCAAAATAAAACCTAAGAGAGATGGAATGATGGGAAAAACTTAATCAAAAAAACGACACCAGAATGAGAGACAAATTGACCCAAAGTTATACTTCCCCAAACTTACCAAAACTGGAAACGAACAAAAAATTCAAAATGGAAAAAAAAGGTAAGGAAAACAAAGAAAACCCGAAACAATAAAATAAACCACAAAAAACGCAATATCCGAAACCAGCCAACAATCAACTCCAACCAACGTAACCTCCAACATTCAATAAACGCCACCTCGAGTCGAGACGGCCCAAGCCATAAATAGTGTGTCGTTTCCCGCACAAATTAAGGAAGGATCAGAGGAACGCACAATCAATGATGCGGCCGCAAAATAAGGACGCATGTATAAATACGTCACAAGACAAAAACACAATTCTGGTGTATTTCTAGTTTGCAGATCACACATGGATACAGACCAGGGAAACAATGGACAAGAGTCAGGCGGTAAGTATTTCATGCATTTTGACTCAATGATTAATTATAAACATAATATTGTGCAAGTTGTGAAGTTGAGAATTCTGCAAATTTACCCAAATAGGTGAGGAGGATGACATGGAAGAGGCTGCTGGGCCCAGTATTCCGGGCAAAGCTGCCAAAAAGAAAAGGCAGCCACAATTCACAAGAAAGGAGATGGAGGTTTTGATTCAGAAGTGTGTGGACATCCTGCCACAGGCAGACAGGAATATGAGTGCAAGCCAGAAGTGGAAAATGTGGGAAGAGGTAGCCGTGGATGTCAATAGGGTGGGTGATTATGTCCGTCTAGCCCGGGATGTCAAACGGCGGTAAGTAAACCCTTGACCACCCTAAAACCAAAAACCAAATCCAAAAAAAAGTAATGGTTCCAATTTAACCCACAGATGGCAAGACTTCAAATATCGCCTGAAACAAAAAATGGCACACAGGGCTAGGCATGCAAGGGGGACAGGTGGAGGTCCCACCCCTGTGTCATTGGAGTTTACTGATTTAGAAGAGCTGGCACAGGGGTGTGTGCAGCCTGTGGAGGTGTTTGGCGTGTCCAACATGGATACGGACATGCCAGACTTTGCGGCTCCTCATGTTGTCCCAGGTAAATGTTGTGATGTCACCAACTCTGAAATGTTATTGTGCCAATATGTCGATTCTAATGTGAGTCTTTTCTCATTTTTCCAACAGAGACACAGGCGGATGAGTCTGCTCCAGAGGGGAGCCTTGGCCACAGAATTTCTGCTGGCTCTGCAGGGGAGGAACCAGTACATCCGGCTGAGGACCCTGCAGAAGCCAGTCCAGGGCAATCCCCCTCGCAGGCAGTGTCCCTCCTCACAGAACAAAATTTAAAATCGGATTTCCATACGGAGATTCTGCAGAGGATGGACGCCAGTCTGGTACGGTTGGCTGAGGCCCTGGAGCAAAATGCTGCGGCCAACGTGACCATTGGTCAGGCCTTGGCGGAAAATACCAGGGCCAACATCCGCATCGCCACTGCCCTGGAGCAGCTCGTTCGCCAGCACATGGTGGAGCCGACCTCCCTTCCTGCCGGAACATCAGGATCCTCCACCTCTGGCACAACATCAGCAAATCCTCCAAATGTGCCTAGCCCTGTGCCTAGTCCCAAGACCACAACATCTGCCTCTGGACAGGCCAGCCCGATGACATCCCGGACCCGGTCTGGCGCCCTCCCTCCCCCAGCCAAACGGGCGAAAAAACGGTGACACCATTGGCTACTTTTCCCACACTCCTTCTGTGCTTGCCTCATATTCCTTTCTGGCCAAAACTTCCCTCTCCTTTCTTGTGAATTGTTTTTAATTTTTGCTTTTACGTTTACCCAAAAATTATTGTTTGCACAATTAATAAATATTGTGGAACCCTGCCCAAAATGTTGGAGTTCAATATGTGTTTTTTTTTTTGGGTGGATACCAATACATTTTCCAGAAATGTACGACTTTGTATTCTGACATTATTGAAAAAATGGGTTACTTTTAATTCGGGCCCACAAGCCAACAACGTTCAAACTAAAAAATTACACATTGTAAAAAAAGTGCTCGTTAAAACATTACCTAAGGAGGAAAAAACACCTTGCAAACACAAAATGAGGGACCAACCCTAAACATGATGACATTATTGTTACAATAGTCCAAAAACGAACACATTGCGGCCAAAATACACCCCCACAAATGTACGCTAATTGATTGTGTAATCCTGACATTAGCAGCTATGATTTCCACCTGCGTTCGGTTTGTGCTATCCAAAAAAACTGCTTTCAAAACACATACCAAGCCGGTTTTCAATCCAACACTAATTGAGTTTCTGACAAACCGTGATTAATCGATGCAACATCGTGGACGGAGGAGAAGGCCATCGCCACTGTGGTCGAGTTATCCAGCCCCTAAGCTGTGCGAGCATTTTGAAGGGAAAGAGGATCATCCAGTGACGTATGAGTTGGTACGAACTAGGGGTGAGCGGGTTCGGATTTCTGAAATCCGAACCCCCCCGAGCCCCCCCGATCCGAGTCCGATCCGAGTCAGGCTCGACTTTTCCCGCCTGACTCGGATTCTGAAATCGAGGCAAAACGTCATCTTCCCGCCTTCCGAGTCTCGCGGGTTTTGGATCCTATATAAGGTACCCACGTCGGCGCCATTTTCTCACTCGGCTGTGGACAGTGAAGAGGGAGGGTGGGAGTTAGGGCTGTGTAGTGTAGTGTAGTGTAGTGCTGCTGTTGTCCACTACTTCAAAGTCCATAGGGGCTGGCTGTGTTGTGCTGTGCTGCTGTTGTTAATAGGGGCTGTGTCCACTACTTCAAAGTCCATAGGGGCTGGCTGGACTGTGTTGTGCAGTCAGTTCTCCATAGGGGCTGTGTCCACTCCAAAGTCCTGTGCAGTGTCCCAGTCCTAAAGAGGTGCTGTAGTGTTGTCCAGGGGGTGCTCTGTCCATCAGGGGTGCTCCCCCCAAGTGCTAAAAATATAATATATTTTCTGTGTTTGTGAATTGTGTGCGCAGTAGCCGCACGTGCATCAACAAAGTAGTGCCAAGCGTGCGCCTGTGTCATAAGTAAAGGGCCGGCTGGCTTGACCGTTAAAGGGTGCTGTAACCCCCGAAAGTACACTCCAGTCCAAACCAAAAAAAAATTATTTTCTGTGTTTGTGAATTGTGTGCGCAGTAGCCGCACGTGCATCAACAAAGTAGTGCCAAGCGTGCGCCTGTGTCATAAGTAAAGGGCCGGCTGGCTTGACCGTTAAGGGTGCTGTAACCCCCGAAAGTACACTCCAGTCCAAACCAAAAAAAAATTATTTTCTGTGTTTGTGAATTGTGTGCGCAGTAGCCGCACGTGCATCAACAAAGTAGTGCCAAGCGTGCGCCTGTGTCATAAGTAAAGGGCCGGCTGGCTTGACCGTTAAGGGTGCTGTAACCCCCGAAAGTACACTCCAGTCCAAACCAAAAAAAAAATTATTTTCTGTGTTTGTGAATTGTGTGCGCAGTAGCCGCACGTGCATCAACAAAGTAGTGCCAAGCGTGCGCCTGTGTCATAAGTAAAGGGCCGGCTGGCTTGACCGTTAAGGGTGCTGTAACCCCCGAAAGTACACTCCAGTCCAAACCAAAAAAAAATTATTTTCTGTGTTTGTGAATTGTGTGCGCAGTAGCCGCACGTGCATCAACAAAGTAGTGCCAAGCGTGCGCCTGTGTCATAAGTAAAGGGCCGGCTGGCTTGACCGTTAAGGGTGCTGTAACCCCCGAAAGTACACTCCAGTCCAAACCAAAAAAAAAATTATTTTCTGTGTTTGTGAATTGTGTGCGCAGTAGCCGCACGTGCATCAACAAAGTAGTGCCAAGCGTGCACCTGTGTCATAAGTAAAGGGCCGGCTGGCTTGACCGTTAAGGGTGCTGTAACCCCCGAAAGTACACTCCAGTCCAAACCAAAAAAAAAATTATTTTCTGTGTTTGTGAATTGTGTGCGCAGTAGCCGCACGTGCATCAACAAAGTAGTGCCAAGCGTGCGCCTGTGTCATAAGTAAAGGGCCGGCTGGCTTGACCGTTAAAGGGTGCTGTAACCCCCAAAGTACACTCCAGTCCAAACCAAAAAAAAAATTATTTTCTGTGTTTGTGAATTGTGTGCGCAGTAGCCGCACGTGCATCAACAAAGTAGTGCCAAGCGTGCGCCTGTGTCATAAGTAAAGGGCCGGCTGGCTTGACCGTTAAAGGGTGCTGTAACCCCCGAAAGTACACTCCAGTCCAAACCAAAAAAAAATTATTTTCTGTGTTTGTGAATTGTGTGCGCAGTAGCCGCACGTGCATCAACAAAGTAGTGCCAAGCGTGCGCCTGTGTCATAAGTAAAGGGCCGGCTGGCTTGACCGTTAAGGGTGCTGTAACCCCCGAAAGTACACTCCAGTCCAAACCAAAAAAAAAATTATTTTCTGTGTTTGTGAATTGTGTGCGCTGTAGCCGCACGTGCATCAACAAAGTAGTGCCAAGCGTGCGCCTGTGTCATAAGTAAAGGGCCGGCTGGCTTGACCGTTAAAGGGTGCTGTAACCCCCGAAAGTACACTCCAGTCCAAACCAAAAAAAAATTATTTTCTGTGTTTGTGAATTGTGTGCGCAGTAGCCGCACGTGCATCAACAAAGTAGTGCCAAGCGTGCGCCTGTGTCATAAGTAAAGGGCCGGCTGGCTTGACCGTTAAAGGGTGCTGTAACCCCCGAAAGTACACTCCAGTCCAAACCAAAAAAAAATTATTTTCTGTGTTTGTGAATTGTGTGCGCAGTAGCCGCACGTGCATCAACAAAGTAGTGCCAAGCGTGCGCCTGTGTCATAAGTAAAGGGCCGGCTGGCTTGACCGTTAAGGGTGCTGTAACCCCCGAAAGTACACTCCAGTCCAAACCAAAAAAAAATTATTTTCTGTGTTTGTGAATTGTGTGCGCAGTAGCCGCACGTGCATCAACAAAGTAGTGCCAAGCGTGCGCCTGTGTCATAAGTAAAGGGCCGGCTGGCTTGACCGTTAAAGGGTGCTGTAACCCCCGAAAGTACACTCCAGTCCAAACCAAAAAAAAATTATTTTCTGTGTTTGTGAATTGTGTGCGCAGTAGCCGCACGTGCATCAACAAAGTAGTGCCAAGCGTGCGCCTGTGTCATAAGTAAAGGGCCGGCTGGCTTGACCGTTAAAGGGTGCTGTAACCCCCGAAAGTACACTCCAGTCCAAACCAAAAAAAAATTATTTTCTGTGTTTGTGAATTGTGTGCGCAGTAGCCGCACGTGCATCAACAAAGTAGTGCCAAGCGTGCGCCTGTGTCATAAGTAAAGGGCCGGCTGGCTTGACCGTTAAAGGGTGCTGTAACCCACAAAGTACACTCCAGTCCAAACCCAAAAAAAAATTATTTTCTGTGTTTAGCCGCACGTATATATCAAATCGATATAACATAAATGGAGGACCAAACTTTCTCCGATAAAAATAAAATAGAGAAAGATCAAGAACCACTTCCTCCTAGTGCTGAAGCTGCTGCCACTAGTCATGACATAGACGATAACATGCCATCAACGTCGTCTGCCAAGGCCGATGCCCAATGTCATAGTAGAGGGCACATACAATCCCAAATGGCAAAGTTCAGGAAAATGACCTTGAAAAAGACATTTAAATCAGCTGAAGAGAAACGTAAACTTGCCAATATGCCATTTACGACACGGAGTGGCAAGGAACGGCTAAGGTCGATCCCTAGTATGTTCATGACTAGTGGTTCAGCTTCACATGACGATGGAAGCCCTCCTCCCACTAAAAAAATCAAAAGAGTTAAGCTGGCAAAAGCACAGCGAAGAACTGTGCTTTCTAAGAAGATATCACAAATCCCCAAGGAGAGTCCAAGTGTGGTGGTGGTTGCGATGCCTGACCTTCCCAGCACTGGACGGGAAGAGGTGGCTCTTTCCACCATTTGCACGCCCCCTGCAAGTGCTGAAAGGAGCACCCACAGTCCACTTGCTGATATGCAAATTGAAGATGTCACTGTTGAAGTACAACAGGATGAGGATACTGGTGTAGCTGGCGCTGAGGAGGAAGTTGGCGAGGAGGATTCTGATGGTGATGTGGTTTGTTTAAATCAGGCTCCGGGGGAGACAGTTGTTGTCCGTGGGATGAAAAAGCCCATCACGGTCATGCCTGGGCAGAAGACCAAACATTCCACCTCTTTGGTCTGGCAATATTTCTATCCAAATCCGGACAACAACTGTCTTGCCATATGTACCATATGTAAAGGTGAAATAAGTAGGGGTAGGGACGTCAACCACCTAGGAACATCCTCCCTTATACGGCACCTGCAGCGCGTTCATAAAAAGTTACTGTCAAGTTCAGAAACTTTGGCTAAGACCGTAAGCAGTCCAGGGACACCTAAATCCCGTTGTCCTGTTGTATCCAAGCGCCTGCAAACCACACCGTCAACTCCCTCCTCGTCAATTTCCTCCTTAGTTAGGATCGGAAGTAGTCCTGCAGGCCATGTCACTGGCATGACTGACTCTCCTATCCGGGATTCCTCCGGAGGATCCTGCATTGCTACGCCTACTGCTGCCGCTGCTGCTGTTGCTGCTGCTGGGAGTCGTTCATCATCCCAGAGAGGAAGTAGGAACACCACTACTTTTACTAAACAATTGACCCTCCAACAGTCCTTAGCGAGGAGGATGAAGTACGACAGCAGTCATCCTGAAGCAAAACGTATAACTGAGGCCTTGACTGCTATGTTGGTGTTAGACGTGCGTCCGGTATCCGCCATTAGTGCAGTGGGATTTAGACAATTGATGGAGGTAGTGTGTCCCCGGTTCCAAATCCCGTCTAGATTCCACTTCACTAGGCAGGCGATACCGAGACTGTACAGAAACGTCAGAAAAAGTGTCCTCAGTGTCCTGAAAAATGCCGTTGTACACAATGTCCACTTAACCACGGACATGTGGACAAGTGGAACAGGGCAGACTAAGGACTATATGACTGTGACAGCCCACTGGGTAGATGTATCACCTTACGCAGCAACAGCAGCAGCGTCACCAGTAGCAGCATCTCAGAAATGCCAGCTCGTTACAAGGCAGGCTACGCTGTGTATCACCGGTTTCAGTAAGAGGCACACCGCCGACAACCTCTTAGAGAAACTGAGGGAAATCATCGCCCAGTGGCTTACCCCACTTAGACTCTCCTGGGGATTTGTGATATCTGACAACGCCACCAATATTGTGCGGGCATTACATCTGGGCAAATTCCAGCACGTCCCATGTTTTGCTCACACAATAAACTTGGTGGTGCAGAATTTTCTGAAAAGCGACAGGGGCGTGCAGGAGACGCTTTGGGTGGCCCGAAAAATTTCTGGCCACTTTCGCCATTCAGCGACTGCGTGCCGAAGACTGGAGCGCCAGCAAACACTCTTGAACCTGCCCCGCCATCACCTGAAGCAAGAGGTTGTGACGCGGTGGAACTCAACCCTCTATATGCTTCAGAGGATGGAGGAGCAGCAAAAGGCCATACAAGCCTATACATCCACCTATGACATAGGCAAAGGAGGGGGTATGCACCTGACTCAAGCGCAGTGGAGAATGATTTCCGTGTTGTGCAAGGTTCTCCAGCCCTTCGAACTTGCCACACGTGAAGTCAGTTCAGACACTGCCAGCTTGAGTCAGGTCATTCCCCTCATCAGGCTTTTGCAGAAGCAGCTGGAGAAAGTGAAGGAGGAGCTAAGACGGAGCGATTCCGCTCGGCATGTGGGACTTGTGGATGAAGCCCTTCATTCGCTTTGCCAGGATTCCAGGGTGGTCAATCTGTTGAAATCAGACCACTACGTTTTGGCCACCGTGCTCGATCCTAGGTTTAAAGCCTATGTGGTGTCTCTCTTTCCGGCCGACACAAGCCTGCAGAGGTGCAAAGACCTGCTGGTGAACACACTGTCAGCTGAAGCGGAACGTGACATGTCAACGGCTCCTTCTTCATTTTCTCCTGCAACTGGGGCTGCCAGGAAAAAACTTAGGTATCCTAAGCAACCCGCTGGCGGTGATGCAGGGCAGGCAGGACCAAGTTTGGACATCTGGTCCGGACTGAAGGACCTGGCAACAATTTCTGACATGTCTACTGTCACTGCATATGATACTGTCACCATTGACAGAATGGTGGAGGATTACATCGGTGACAGCATCCAAGTAGGCATGGCAGACAGTCCATACCTGTACTGGCAGGAAAAAGAGGCAATTTGGAGGCCCCTGTACAAACTGGCTCTATTTTACCTGAGTTGCCCCCCCTCCAGTGTGTACTCCGAAAGAGTGTTTAGTGCAGCCGGGAACCTTGTCAGCGAAAGGCGTAGGAGGTTGCTTCCACAGAATGTGGAGAAGATGATGTTCATCAAAATGAATTATCAGCTCTTCCAGGGAGACCAGCCTCCAGAAGGTACAGAGGGACCTGTGGTGGTGGATTCAAGTGGGGACGAGTTAATACTTTGTGAGGATGAGGATGTACACACTGAAGAGGGTGAGGAATCGGTGGATGAGGAGGATGAGGATGACATCTTGCCTCCATAGAGCCAGTTTGTGCAGGGACACATTAATTGCCAGCTTGTTTTGTGGGGGCCCAAACGAACCAATCATTTCAGCCACAGTTGTGTGGCAGACCCTGGCGCTGAAATGATTGGTTTGTTAAAGTGTGCATGTCCTGTTTATACAACATAAGGGTGGGTGGGAGGGCCCAAGGACAATTCCATCTTGCACCTCTTTTTTTTCTTTGCATTATGTACAGTTTGGGGCCTAGTTTTTCAAACTGCCATCCTGTCTGCCACTGCAGTTTCACGCCTAGATGGGTCACGTGTTTGTGCCGCCCACTCGTGTCGCTTAGCATAGTCATCCAGCTACCTCGGTGCAACGTTTTGGACATAAAAACACTATTGTGAGGTGTGAGGTGTTCAGAATAGACTGGAAATGAGTGGAAATTAAGGTTATTGAGGTTAATAATAGCATAGGAGCAGAAAAACCTACAAATTCTGTGATTTTAGCTGTTTTTATGCTTTTTTTAAAAAAAATACAGATCCAAAACACAAAACCCAGAACCCAAAACACGGAAGGGTGGTTTTGGCAAAACCAATCCAGATCCAAAACACGAAGAAAGATCCAGATCCAAAACCAAAACACAAAACACGAAAAGTGGCCGGTGCACACCCCTAGTACGAACACATTTGACGTTCGCATTTGTTAATGTATGTACGCCCCAAAAACGCCTCGCCACGCCTGCGTTTTTCCATCTCCATCCCCGTCACCGCCCAAAAACGGCCTGTTCTGTCAATCACATTTGACAGGTCACTTCCTGTACGCTATTTGACGAACTACACAAAAAAACCTCGCAATCTGCCGTACGCACATGCGCAGTGTAACACCGACGCATGCGCGGTTACTCAACATCGGAACGCAACGAGCGTACTGCCTCTAACGAACGGCTCTGAATCAGGGCCATAGTCTTAACCCCTTTAGTACTCACTATAGTGGTTATGACATAAGTTCTTTATTTAGTAAATAGCGGTAAGCTTATCTTACCTGTGTTTGACACAGTATTGCTTACACCCAGGGGTGCCGAGAGGGTGGGGGGGCGGGTACAAATTACCCAGGCTCGGGCTTGCTGGAGGGGCCAGGTACGGCACCGCTCCCCCTCCCTTCTATATCACAGCAGCCCAGCACACGCTGCTGTGTGCTGGGCTTCAGTGGGAGACTGGAGCAGTCTCCTATGCCTATGGGGGGGAGCGATCATGCGTTGGCTGTGCCCCGGGCTGAGGGGCTCACAGCGCCCTCCTCCCAGCTTCGCAGCGCTGCTAAAATGTTTTTTTGTGTGCTTTTCCTAAGGGGCCTCCCGCGATTAGGCCACGCCCCCTGTCACCCGGGCCCGGCGATGCTCTTGGCATCCCAGCTTACACCATTTACAGACGGTGTTAGTGGTACGGGCCTCTCTGACTTCAGCAAAGCTTTGCTGAGACCCCACCGGAATGAAGTGCAATGTGCATGCACAGACAGACATCTCGAATGCAAGGAAAGGGACATCGCTGGACCTAGCCGGACAGATAAGTAATGTTAAATGTTGGTTGCATATTCATTAGTATCACTGTTATAATAAATGGCATATACCACCACCATTTAGAATCTGTGTTAAATAGACCCAATTGGGTCGAGGCATTGATGTTTACATGAGGAAATATGAGGGAAGATTCAACACATCTGGTTCATTGACCTGCAAGAATAATAGGGAAATATAGGAACATGACTATTTCAAACTAGCTGGGATACCCGGTATTGCCTGAGTTGAAGACTGGACCCTAAAGTACACCTGCAGCCTTTATTTGTTTACATTGTCCTCACCTAAAACTCCAAACCATTGATCCTGAAAAGGACTCCACTGTTTGCTAACATGCATGCAAACCGTGGCATAACTACCGTGGATGCAAGGGGTGTGGCTGCTCTGTGGCCCGCCACTCCCCCAGCACTCAGTCACGCACGCAAGGCGAACTGGTCCAGTCAGGGTGGCTGGGTGTTGATGTTGTGCCAGCCTGCCAGCTGATACCAGCTGGCACACCGGCAGGCAGAAATGGAGAGACAGCGCCGCCAGCCAATCAGCAGTGGTGGCTCCTGATTGGCTGCCAGTCTGCAAACTCCTATTGGTCTGTGACCAGCACCAGATTCAAATTGTGCAGGCGCTGTCTATGTCTGTCACTGCCTGCCTATGCATCAGCTGTAATCAGCAAGTGGTCTGGCACCAAATCCGTTGCTGATGGCATACAGAGGGAAGTGAGAGACTGCTGGAGGGACACAAGGAGGTAAATTGATGGGGGGGGGGGCATAATGTGTAAGGGGCATTGCTGTGTGGCATAATGTGTAAGGGGTACTATTATTGTGTGTAATAATATAGTATATGGGAGCACACCTGTGACTAAGCCGACAGGCAAAACGCGCGTTAGGATTGCACGTACATGGCGTGCTCTGTGTTTTATTTAATCACATTATGGGGTATATTTACTAAGGTGCGGGTTTTTAGAAGTGAAGATGTTGCCCATAGCAACCAATCAGATTCTACTTAACATTTGTCTAGCACCTTCTAGAAGGTAATAGCTAGAATCTGATTGGTTGCTATGGGCAACAAAACCACTTCTAAAAACCTGCACCTTAGTAAATATACCCCAATGTCTCCACTTTAACTTGCTCAATACCATTCTAATAAGTGAAGTGTTTGACCCGTGAAATTACCGCTGTTGTGGTGCCGCAATGTTGCTGGACACACAGTCTAATAATTACAAGTGATTGCTAAACAGAGCAGCCCTCGTTCGGGCAAAATACATTGCCTTAGCAGTGGCTGGAGTAGATCAGCAGTGTGGCTGCAATACATTACGAGGGCAGTGAGAGAGGAATGAATACTTCCCGTTTATTTATATTATATGTTATCTGTTTGGGCAGAGTTACACTGCCGTAAGTAGTGGCTGTAGTAGATTAGCAGTGTGACTGAACAACAATAGGAGGGCAGAGAAAGAGGAGTGAATACTTCTCATTAAGACAACTGTTACAGTTATGATACTATCAGGGGTATTCAATATGGGAGCGAAAAGTCCGTGCTGGACTTTTCGCTCCACATCTGAGATTTTCCTGGGATAAAGTATCGGGCGCGCGCCCGCTTTATCCCCGTGTTCAATATAAAACCTACGAAAACGGGAAGGTGCGAAAAGGGATCTGCGGAAAAAAATTAAATTTTCCTGGAATAAATTGTAGGACCCCCCTAAAGTTGTAAAAACATGGGGGATCACTATGGGTACCCCCGTTTTAGCCTGCAAATGAAAGTCGGGGATTTAAATAGCCGCAGCAGGTGTTTTTTCCCGACATTGAAGAAGTGTTGCAGAAGTGGTTCCATCAAATTTGGGGTTTTTATGTCCCTAAAGTAAGTTTTAAAAAATTCTGCAACTATGCACCTGCCGCTAATAGCCTATTCTAGAATACACCTGCCGCACACTTGCAGAATAGCCCTGAATCTATTTCCCTATTTTTAAACACTTTTTTCCCATTTTTTTTTTCACACCAATTTTTAAATTAATTTTTTGGGGTGTCCCTATTTTTTTTAAAAACTTTTTTTGACACAGTTATTTTTAAAATGTCATTCCCAGGGGTGCAGGCTATTTTTTTTAAGTCTGCACCCCTAAACCCCAATTCTGCACTTTTTTTCGCCACCTATTCAGTGGTGAAAAGTTATCCCCGTTTTTTTTCAAAGACTTTTCGAACCTGCGAAAAGTCTTTGAAATTGAATACGGGGATAATTGAAATCGGTGAAAATGACGTCATCGGCGATCCAAAATTTTCGCTCCAAATTGAATACCCCTGATAGTGTCTTGCTGCATATTAAGTCACAGGGATTCAGAAGAGGAAAATTTGATCACATACAAGAAATAAATTAATTTAATTGTATGTTAGACTGTACATGCCAGGGTGGCTAATATCTGAATAATATCTTGGGTACTATGGAATAGAGGTAACACTATCACACGATTCAAGTGGACAGACCGTTGATTTATGTATACAACATAATAAATAGCCAGTCTTGAGGATATATAATCCTAGCCTAATTGGAGTTAACTACTGTGGAGAATAATCGCTTTTAATTCACTATATAAATATTAATTTATTTCATTTACACAATATATAAGTTTTGACATATTTTGCCATATCAGTTTTAAAAGGACATAATAAAAGTTATATTTTATTACATTTACTGATGGGTCACTAACAATATATTTTCCATTTAGATTAGTCCGTGTGTGCCCCATTATAGGAATACTTTGCTTTCTTTTGTTTCTTCATGATTTCTTTATTCCTGGGAGCACCTCCCAACATAAGAAACACAGTTAATTAATTTAAATAAGATTGGGAAGGATAATCAATACGAGAGCTTTGTGCGGATATTTTTCTACAACTATATAATGTAAAAGTGTCCCTACTTTTAGGGATTGCGTGAGAGTGTGTGACCCTGACGATAGTCAAACCTAGGCAAAAAACCTAATCCTGGTCAAACTACACCAACATGCCAAATTTGGTGGAGCTAGGTCCAAAACTCTGGCCATGCATAAAGCACAGACTTACAGGCAGACAGACAGACAGACACACACTTTATAGATGAGGATAGTAAAAGCCACAGATTTAGAGTTCAGTTCTGTTGGTGAGAACCATGCTCATTCCATTGAGTATTGATCGGAAGCAACTCTTTAACAAATAACATAAAAAATAGCATAAAATAGAGCATAAAACACCTCTATGTAAATTAATAAAATAAATTTCATACAAAAAGATCTCAATATTTTCTGATAAGTACTGTTATTTAGACAAAAAGCTAGCATTTGCCCATGTAATAATATTCTTTAAACAAACACACACACAGCCACCATCAGGGGGGAACTGGTGGGACTAAAGTTCCGGGCCCGGACACTGGCAGAACGGGAGGGGGACCACTCCTACCACCGCTGCACAGCCCACACTACACCCCCCACCATGAACAGATTCCCCTCTTCAGTCTTGTCTCCGATCACAGTGGGGGCGGTGCCAATGCTGCAAGCTCCACCCCCATACAACCGCAAATCACGTCATTGTGGACGGGGCAGGGCCTAATGGCGTGAGGTGCCCGTCCCCATTAGCAACCTCCTGTGTTCAGAAATGCAAGTAATAAGTATGTATGTGTTTTAGCATGTGTATGTATGTATCTGTATGTGTTAGTGTGTATTTATGTGTTAGAGTGTATACTATATATGTGTATGTATGTTAGAGTATATATGTGTTAGTGTGGATATATGCGTATGTATGTGTTAATGTGTATATATGTGTATGTATGTTATGTGTGTATATATGTGTTAGTGTGTGTATACTGTAAATGTGTCAGTGTGGATATATGTGTATGTATGTATGTGTTAACGTGTATATATATGTGTTGTAATATATACATGTTTGCTATATACTGTATATATTATATATATATATATGTGTGTGTGTGTTTAATAAACATTCACCTTGATTTCTTTCTTTCCTGTGTATCTCAGTGACCATATGATATAGAAAAAATCAGGCAAAATCGTGTATCGGTAAATATATAATTTATCATAAAACAAACTCCAGTGTTAAGAAAATACACACATGTGCAAATAAATATTAGTCAAGTGTATTATTAAAGTGCACCTGTGCTCAAAAGCTCACAAAGTGCCAAGTGCTTGTGCAAAAAATTCCTAAAGAGTACCCATATTATATTTCATAGCCCAAATTCATGATGTACATATGCTCATACCCAGGGGACAAATTTGTTTCTGTTCTGGAGTCCACAATTTCACTAATTTATGTGAGACATAAGGAATAGATGGTACGTCGGCGCCATTGACATCGCTGTAAAAAAGCCTGGAAAATGGCTGCCGCGGCCATTTTCCCGGCTTTTTGCTTAAGCGCAGTATGGAAACACCAGTAAAATGGCTGCCGTGCCATCTTCCCGGTGACCTGCGCATGCGCTGTTGACTCATAGTAGTTCCCAGAGTCTACCGCTGCGGCACTGCGCTCAGTGCGTTTCTGGCCGCCGGAGAGAGAGGAAGGGGCCCTGGACAGAGACTGCTCACGGGCCCCCTCCTCTCTTGAAACTCCCCTGACTACATTGTATATATAAGTGGTTGTCTGACAAAGTATATACCAACATTCTGTGCATTTCTTAAAGAGGAACCATTACAGGAGTAATATTCTTTATTTACTATTATTTAATAATGGAAATGTTATATCTTTCTGCTCAGACAGATGAGGTGGCTATGTGGAATGCATTATATTATTCAAATATAAGGCTTGCCCTTTACTTTCCTTGTGTGTTTGGTCAAATTTTCGAATTTGCTGTGCAGGAGGGAAATGTACTTGTTCTGCTGTGTTGGCCATAAAATTGAAAATTGCTAACCAGAGTAAGGAAAACACGCTTTGGGCCCAATTCTGAGATTTACGCTAATGCAATCAAGATTTCTTGTGGATTGCAATTCCTAAAATATGCTAATGCCTTCTATAGCTTACCTGAGCATTAGGATGCCCACTGCTACCTTCTCATATCCGTCTGATGACGTGTAACATCGATGTACAGTGGACAGCTACGCAGCCTCTAAGTCAAGTCTAACCTGTCTCAAACACGGCATCTCTCCTGACACACTGAGAGCTCTCATACTGCAAAGGATATGGCAATAGCTAATTCATGCATGCCCATGAAATAGCGTTTAAACGGTCAGACAGGCCTGCAGTTTTGTAACCACCCCCCATTACCTCCCCCAAACGCTGAATACCTGTCACTCAACTTGCGAGTGAATTCTCTGGCTAACAATCGCTCAATCTCGGTAAATGTCGGCATTACGTACATCTCAGAATCAGCTCCGTTGTCCTTGGAAGTGGGGTACAGACTAATAAAAGCATGGAGCTACTTTGGTTTTTGGAGTGGCCGAAAATTAATTTCACACCATCAAAATGTCTATGCCCATTATTTTAGAAATTATCTTACAGGGGTGTATGTGATCATAGTATTCATCGATGTCTTATTGATATTTTGCCTTGCTCACATATTTCCCTAATTTTTGTTTTTAGCGTCAGTTTGAGTACCATTTTTTATTTGCGCTGGGCGCCATCAACCCTAGTTACGCATATGAATGGGACAGACCCATCCTGACATACCCTGCCTAATTAGGGACAAATTAGGCACATTTGTCCCTAATTAGCAGATGTTTTCAGAGGAGGCAGTTTGGTGGGAGCTTAGAGGTTTTGAAAAGCTAGACACACCCATGGGTGAACATTGGGCCTGATTCCGAAATATACACTAAAGCAATTTGCAACTGCATTTTCTCAAGGAACGCAGTTGCTAAAATCTGCTAAAGCCTTACAAAGCACAGCCGAGCACAGGGACGCCCACTGCTGCCTTTTCATATACGTCTGACAATGTGCAACAGCGCAAATATTGGTAACGTTGACGCACATCAGTCAGTCACACAGCATGTAAGTCATGTCTGACCAGCTGCAGACACGCAGAGAGGTCTCATGCTGTGAAAATGATCGCAATGGCTAATCTATGCACACCCATGAAAAAGTGTTTGAACAGTCTAACACGACTGCGTTTTTCTAACCTCCCCCTCATTACCACCCACAAATGCTGACTACCTGTCACTCATTTGCAAGTGATTCCTCTGTACAAGCGTATTTGCAATGCAATCACTGCATGTGCGCAGTGCGGCTTTCGTTCATGCACAATTGCAAGCAATTGCTTGGTCTGCATAAATATGGGCTTCGCAAAAATCTCTGAATCAGACTCATTGTGTGCAGGACCATAACAAGGGATGTGTGACGCAAACACCTTTTTCTAGATTTCAGAATGTTTGGAGAGGTGCCTGCAGCATGTAGCACCACAGGGCGCATCCTTAGGCAAGGCTGTCTAGACATATAGGGGCCTATTCATCAAAACATAATTATCACATGTTATAACTTATAATTATGGTTTGAACTCTGTGAGTTCAAGACTCGTTCGGAGCCATTCATCATTCCTCCATAACAAAAGTATCACTTTCGAAAAGCTTCTCTGTTTGCGGAGTCAGCTTTTGGGAAAAGTGATACTTTTACCCATGCAGCTGAGGTATCCATAAGGATTTCCTCAGTGCTGCATGTCTCTCCCCCCCTTCCACGCTCTCTGTTCCACTGCTGTGCCTCACCTCCTCCCCCCCGCGGCCTCTGGTGTCCAAACCCGGCCTTCCTCCCACCCCTCGCGTCCTCCAGTGTCCGTACAAGCCCTCCTTCCCACTACCCCGTGGATGTCCGATGCCACCCGCGGGTATCTATTCCCCCCCCGCGCGGGTGTCTGATCCGGCCCCCCTGCCCCCCTGCCCCCCTGGCTCCCTCTCACATGTCTCTTGTCTCTTCCGTCTTAGGCAGCTGGTGAGTGTGGCCACATGTCTGCAGAGCCCAGGGCTCTGCAGTGCAGACACAGCAGGGAGGGATCTAGATAGAGCCTTCTGCTGTGGCTGGCATGTAAATCTTCACAGGCTGCCATGTAAACAGCAGCCTGTGAAGGTTATTGGGGGCTGAATGCCATCTCAGAATGATGTTCAGTAACACCATCAAGTTCCGAAAAAAATGCTTTTTCGGAACTTGATGAATGACCCTGACACTTATTTTTTTGCAAAAGTGCTTTTGTGAAAAATAAGTGATGATGAATAGTCCCCATAGGGCCTGATTCAGAGATGAGTGCTACTGTAGCTTTATGCTAATGCCACAACCAATGGGATTCGTACAGAGACACCCACTGTCTGCAGCGCTAATCTGCAACTTTGTGTACAAGGTTGCCCCATCAGCACCATTGGACGCACATCAGTCACTCCATCGAACATTGCTCCAGCTTTATGGAAACTAAATTCTTCTTGGCGTTAACCATAGGGACGATTGCATGCACAGACTGAAAGCATCCGTAATCCGATGCCACAACAGCATCCACCTCTGAATCGGTCCCATTGTGAGTGCTAGACAGGGCATAGAAAAAACAGAAGGGCATAGCCTGCCCAGTCCGGAAAAGATTTACCAAGAATACTGTGCATAATGCTGCTAAGCGGTGGCGCTTGATGAGATAAGGTCATTTCTCTTCCTCCATGGCTGGCTCATGCCACAGGCTCTTAGACAAGCACAGGCCATTATAATCAGAACCCTCCCTTCTAGCCCCCCCAGATCTCTACTCCCGTCACTTGTTCTGTGATGTGAAGGACACTGGGGCTAGGATGTGACAGCCAAGATTCCTCTGCTCCCTGCTAAAGTACCGCTTTTGTGCATGCCCTTTAGAGGCATCGGTACTCACACATTAATTATATCGTTTTCCAAGCGGACCATGGTCCTGATTCCAATTTGTACGCAAACGCAAACCAATGGTTTTACTTACAAATCCATTGGTGGGGTGTCTGCGCATGTGCAGAGCGGGTCCTGCATGATCGCTCGCAGTGCCCCTTGAGCCGCAGCTTGATTGATAGGCTGCGGCTATTTGGGGGCAGGGAGGAGGCAACAACTGGGTCCGTTCCACAAAACATTGGTGTGTCACCTCCATTTTGTGGGAGTGCTGAGGCCAGGGACTGCTTCTTCCGACGCAGACTTCCTGGCCCATGCAGTGTGAAACCACCAGGTATCCCGGGTTACCTGAGGGTAATTCAGATGGCCGATGTTCATGCAAGTGATCCGATGACTGCATCCTCAGACTCAGCTGCGGACCACTGAAACATGCAGGAGGCATCTTTCTACTACAAATGCCTTCTTCTGCTTTTGCGCATGTTAGCATTGGTGCTGCATCCAAAGACGCAGTAGCAATGCTAAATCCATCCATATCAGAGTCAGGACCTCATTCAGAGTCGGTCGTTGCGGCCGCATGGTCGTACGCCACCGATGTTTGTTATACTGCGCATGCGTAAAGTTCGCAATGTGTGTGCGCAAACTAGCCGCTACGATCAGAAATTTCTCTCTCCTTGAACACAGCCAGGTCGGTAGTTTGAGTGACAGATGGAGGCATTTGTGGGTGGTAACAGGGGAAGGTGCTTGAAAACGGGGGAGTGGAGATCCGAACGCAGGCGTGCCTCATTATGCGAACAGCGTTTTATGGGAGTGCATACGGATTATGGGAGTGCGTAATTAACAAAGTAGCGTCATGGCACATGTGACATGGGAGGTTTTTACACTGACATGATCGTAGAGCTTATGAGAGGGTATGGTCAATCTTAAGCTCTACGACCAGTTCCGATGGTTCCCGATGGTCTCAATTAATCCTTATATGCCCGGAGATGACATGCAATGCGTATGAGAAGGGGGCATATTTTTTTGTCTTCCGACCGCTTCCTCCCCTTGGTCGGCCAACTACCGATCCGAACTTAGGGACGCAACTTGCGAGGGAATCATTTGAATATCTGGCCCCTTTTCCCGTACGACCGTGCGGCCGCTTCGACCGACTCTGAATGAGGTCCTCAGTCCCTGTGTTGGAAGGTGTGAGCTATAGTTAGTAATAGTACAACATATTATAAGCAAAACAATATACTTGGGATTTCATTTAGGGTTTGGAGTAACTCCAGCTATAGGACCTGATTCTGGGTGGGGTGCAATGCCAATGTTCATGTAAGTTGGCACTGCACATACCTCAGAATCCGTATATATATTTGCATGCATTCCATGGTGTGTGCGCACAGAGTCGCAGGACCGATTGAGCCGCATGGACTCTGGAATGTATTGGGCATTCCTGGGCGGGTGGCTAAACGGACGCATGAAGATCTTCCTTCTGATGGGCATGTTATTGGAGGGTGGCAACTGGGTCGCAGGAGTAGTTTCATAAGAGGCCATACATTAGAGACCATACTCTGATGGAGATTCTGCACCTAGTATGGGACTGGTGCAAGTCCTGATGATGCTTCAGATGGCTGTTACTGCAGATTCTCAAAGTGGGTGTTCAGACACACGGCTGTACACCAGGGGAAGGGCAAAAGACACTAGTGCCACTCCGTATCAGCCCTATAGGGTGCAAATTTTCACCTAGACAGTCTATGTTGTGGTACAAATGTTTTTTTAAGCCTGCAGAAAAAATACTGTCTGATTTTGCATGTAGCAAACAAATACAGGGGCAGCTTTATTTTACACTGAAATTAAGCATTGAGCTAGGCATGCCTTCCTCCCAGATCTGAATATTTTCCCCACATTAAAAAAGTGTTCTCAGCAGGGCTTCTATGTGATGTCAGACCAAGGGGCCTGATATCACAGCAGTTGTAGTTCCAAGATGAACATAGGACCTGATTCAGAGTTGTATGGGACACTGGGCCTCACCGCCTTCCCCGCCGTCAACCTCTGCACATGTGCAGTACAGATCGTGCGCATGCGCAGATCTCCTACAATCAGAGTTTTATGCCAACCATTAGGTCTGTGAACATCCCTTAATCAGGCCCATAGTGCCATAGAATAATTGTATATAACTTGAGTGGATTATTTTTGGGCATGTAGGCAAAACTGCACATAAGTTGATTGCTCTTCTTAACTAGTGTGTGGTAATTTGCAAAACCATACCAAACCAGTTGTCACAAGTCGCCAGAGTGCCTTGTTACATACCCGTGCTCCGGTTGTCTCTCCTCCTCCGGGTCATCTTGTTCACCAGCCATACGCCCGGACTTCTGATCCTGTGCAATGTACACACCGTACTGGGATGACAGCTTCAATTGCTAAGAGATTGGGACGCCGTACTGTGGCATGTGATACTGGGAATACTGGATGATGTTTCCTCTTCACCTGTGGATTATCATTAATCCCCTGCCTTTCAAGTCCATTGGTTCATTACCTTTCTTAAGCCTGCTTGTTCATCGTCGGCTTGCCAGCTATAGCGTGTCTGTACGTGTCCATCCAGTTCCTGCCAGTCGTGTTCCTGCCGTCTGTGCCTGTTTCTGCCTTCGCTTCATAGATTATCTGCCTGTACTTTTATTCCTCCATCTAGAGTTCTGTTGTATTGCGAGCGGTGATGTTCCCTGGGTCGAACTGTCCCTGCAGCCTCGCCGCTCATGCAGTCACAGCATTCCATCTCACAGCCTGAATACCCATCGCCTCTCAGGCCGCACCTCGGCTCTCAAGGCCACATCTCACAGCCTGAATACCCATGGGGTCTCAAGCCGCACCTCGGCTCTCAAGGCCGCATATCACAGCCTAAATACCCATCGGCTCTCAAGCCGCACCTCGGCTGTCAAAGCCGCACCTCAGCCCTCAAGGCTGCATATCACACACTTAATACCCATCGGCTCTCAAAGCTGCACCTCGGCTCTCAAGGCTGCATCTCACAGCCTGAATACACATCGGCTCTCAAGCCGCACCTTGGCTTTTAAAGCTACACGTTGGCTCTCAAGGCCACATCTCACAACCTGAATACCCATGGGGTCTCAAGCCGCACCTCGGCCCTCAAGGCCGCATATCACAGCCTGAATACCCATCGGCTTTCAAGCTGCACCTCAGCTGTCAAAGCCGCACCTCGGCCCTCAAGGCCGCATATCACAGGCTGAATACCCATCGGCTCTCAAAGCCACACCTCGGCTCTCAAGCCACATCTCAGCTTCCAAATTCGCACCTTGACTCTATTGCATTATCCTTATCAGTGTCCACACCAGCAGCATTAACTTCCAGTTGCCTTCAGGATAGCTGTAGTTCTAAGACTCTTACATGGTGATTTCTAGGAGACCGTAACACCAGTATAAGCTAATAGTGATCCATCTGCTCAGCCCAGGAACTGAAACCTGTGTCTCATCCAAATTTGGTCACTTGCTGTACATTTTTTCATTTGATGCTTTCATGAACATTTTGCAAAATGTACCTGCTAATGCATATCTCCACTGTTTCTTCACTCCCTAAGTCAAAGTGCATAACACATCCATTGAATTTACAGATCAAAATCTAACCTTGGTAACTCAGGGGGTGAATCAGAGCTGGACGCCCGATAGTTTACTTCTACACATGCGTTCAAGACACGCTGCGCATGAGTCATGATGGTTACCATTGGGGACACAGATTGGAATTGCTTAGAGATCAATGCAAACCAATAATTTTTCCTGGCCGGTGACTGGAAGGGTGGCTAATGGCGGGGGCGTGCCGGTTTCAGGGGCTGCATTGGAAGATGCAGTTCCACTGCACCAGAGGACATGTACTGTTGGACTCTCTGAGCAACCATAGGGTTGCTGGAATGTACGATGATGTGACCATTGTCCAAACGATGGTGCACCTTTGTGCGCACAATGTTAGACTCGTGTCATGGCTTGTGGGTGTCTCAATAGAATGCCCATTAGCCACAGAATTACCTTACAGATGCAGTAGGAGCTGCGGCAAAGTCACAGCCTATGCTGCATCCACCTCTGAATTTGGCCCTCAGTCCTTTGTTGGAATGAAAGTGACCAAGAGTCAGAGATGTAAATTCTCCTGCTTTACCTTTTTATTTCATTTCAATAATCTTACTTCTCAAATTGAAATGACAAAAATATATATTAAATTATCTAAAATAAATTATAATAAAGTTATATTTATATTATTCCTTACTTCAAAAATATCAAACTCTGGGCAAACTGAGGTGCATGCCACCACAAAAGATTATTTTGCACTGCTGCTCAGCTGTCTTGCATTTTGTAAATGAGGCCAATGGTATCTGCAATGTTTCTGTAGTTCTGGCTAAGAGTGATGTGTAACAGAATACTTCTGCTTTCCCAAGTAGTTTCAATCCCTCAATGACCAAGGTTCTTGACCAGAGCAAATCCCACATTTAATACTTCTCTTAAATTGAGAGTAAATTTTTTGACTACTTCATGTACATGGATAACTTAAATCCAAATAATGTACATTGATTAAATACAGTGCCAGATTAAGGTCCACATGATCCTGGAGCTGAAATTTATGAAGGGCCTATTGTGCACCACCGCAGGGGTGTGACAAGCGCTGTGTCGGTGTGACTAGTGATATGGAGGCCTGATGAGTGTATGGGTGTGGTCCACACAGGGTGTGTGGCTTTCTCCATGGGGAGGCATATCTGGCACCTACCTTCACCACTTTTAGGTTGAGCTATAACAAGAAAATATTTGTTTTTTTGTGAAATGGTGAGAACTGTATGGTCTGCCTTTCCTTGACTGCTAGAATAGTTTAGATTAATAATGAAAAAAAATCCAAAATTGTTCACTGATTTTGGCACATTTACATATGTTTTCATTCCACATCCCTAACCACTGCAGTAAATTAATAAATGTACTGCCTTATTAGGTGTTGCCTTTTTAAAAAAAGAAAATAATGGCAATACTTGACCAGGGCATTAATGGTTAACTTTGACCACATCTGTAACAAGGTAACAACCTGGTAGATTCAAGGTTGATACCTTGTTACAGACATGGTAAAAATTTTGGTGAAGTGGTGCTCCATAAAGATATCTTTTCCGGTAAGTGGTGGAAAAGAATACATTTCTATCATGCAGGAAAGTGTGTGTGAGGTGTCTCAGATGCACAACGTGTGGCTATTTGGAGACAGGGGACATTTATGTACAACCCCACTCTGTCAAGAAATTAAAAATCAATTACACACATACCTGCAGCAGCAGTTGTTTGATCTATTTTATTAGATGTCGTTGTGGATTCCTCTATATCTGTGTGTGCGTGTCTGTGTGTATATATATATATAATTTATATAATACAGATAGCATTACAGTGACCACCATATATTATAGAGGGCAATACAGGGACTACCACGTAATGCTGAGGGCATTCCATATAACACAGAGAACATCACAGTGACCACCATATAATAAAGAGAGCATTACAGTGACCGCCATTTAATACAGAGAGCGTCGCAGTCTCCACCATATAATACGGAGAGCATTACAGTGGCTGCCATATAATACAGAGAGCGTTGCAGTGAGTGCCATATAATATAGAACATCAGTGTAATGTATCAAGCAACCAAGTGGCCGCCATACACTATAAAGATCATTGCAATGAGTGCCATATAATACAGAGAACTCCAACGACCACCAGAAAAATACAGAGGACATCACAGCCACACACTATGGACCTCATTCAGAGGTGCTCGCAAAATGCGCACTCGCTCTGAATGAGGGCGGCCGCATCTAGTTTCTGTCAAGACCAACGCGACCATCTGGGCTTGCGACGAGACCCTTGTGGTAGGGTCTCGCCTGCCGCAAGCCCCAGTGAGCTTTTGGCTCTATTAGAGCCGGAAGCTCACCACTGACATCACGAGTGATGTCAGTGGGCCACCGCCAAATGGCAGGCATTCCGTCGGGAATGCCTCCATTTGGCAAGCCACCCCCCGCCCCACCCACAAAACGTGCGAGCTGTCGATCACCATCCTTAAAGCTTGACATGCTCAAGAATGAATCTCAAGTGCTTCATATAGAAAGAAAGAAGTACCACAAAGTGAGGAAAAAAGTTAGGAGGAAAATAAATTCTGGAATCTGGAGGATGAGACCTCAAGAGGTCGCAATAGTTTGTATGACCGTGAATGCAGTGGATTTCCCTCATGAGGAGAGTGAAGAGAGACATCGTCATGAGAATGCCTCATCCCATGTCGCTGAACCCAGGGGTTTCAAGCTGGGGAGGAGGATATGTGGCAGGATCACCAGAGATGGCGCTGGTGAGCAGCAGATTCTGTGTGGGGCAGGAAAGATCCGCCCACACAGAGAAGAAAAGGATTCTGGGAAGAGGTGTAAGGGCTGCCGAGTGAACTCAGTCCAGGAAGGACTGAGGCAGACCAGTCAGACAGAAGCCCTGATTCAGAGCCGGACATTCTGACAGAGCTCTGGCCGTCCTTCTTGTCTTTCAGAGCGGCCTCCTGGCCGCTCGCATAGCTGTGGGTGGGTCTGAATCAGGCCCAGAGCTCACTATGCTAGCAAGCCAGTGAGGGCCAGGAGGCCTGAGCGTGGACCTGTGGGAGACAGGGGAGGCTATCAAACTCTGGGACTGAGCTATGGTACCTGCAAGGAAGCAGGCCAGACTGTGAGGCTGTGGCAGCCAACTGAAGACCAGGCCAGAGCCTGTGTTAACATGCAGGAAGCATGGCTAAGCTGACTTTGGAATTTTGTTTGCAGACTAGCTGCACTTTAATAGTGAGGATTCAAGAAGTGAGCTAGTGCCCTAAACAAGGGCTAGGTTTGTTTATTATTTTTCTGTTTCCTGATTTCACATGCTGGAAGTAAAGCACCACTTATGTTTATTTAACTGGAATGCTACGTGTGGACTCTAATTCTGCACCTACTCACTACACCACTGACAAATGAAGGAATATACATGGACCATTTCATCATTAAAACATCAAAATATGGACCATTTGGTGCTGATCATCGCTATAGATGGAAAAAGACAAATCTTTTTGTTATAATTAATCTTGTTACATTCTAGATCAAAACAGAACCCAATTAGTGATTTAATCACAGATATTTATAAAAAATGATATGCTGTTCTGTTATGTTTTATCACTTTTTGTTGTCCTGAGGAAGGGGTGAACTGCACCTCGAAGCGTCGACCCATTAAAATCCCTCCGGTGAGGGTATTTTTTTTATGAGACTCTGAGTGCCGCCTACATTTTGTTGCTATAATAAGTTGGGAGCGCTGTCCTCCTTGGAGGGCACCGGAGCAGGTCAGGCCTATATGCCCAATTACACTGAGTGCAGGAGTGCCGGAGTGCCGGTGTACTGAACTGTGTATTTATATATATATATATATATATATATATATGTACTTCATACATTCATATACACACACATATATATATAAAAATATCATACAAACTCAGCACTCACATGCTTTTCAAACTACAACTCCTTTAAATACAGGGAATGTTGGTTCCAAAATATTGCAATAATTTGTTAAGCTGGCCACCACTTCACGGTCATTCCCATCTGGCCAGTCCCTACACTGATTCTCAGATAAATGATCTTGGTCTGCCACCTTTGGCTCAAGCTTGCATACATTTTAAACATGAAAATGGGTCCTGGCCAGATGGGAATGACCATGAAGCGGTGGTCAGCTTAACAAATTATTGCAATATTTTGGAACCAACATTCCCTGTATTTAAAGGAGTTGCAGTTTGAAAAGCATGTGAGTGCCGAGTTTGTATGATATTTTTTATGTAGATGGTGTGGTGACATGACAAGTGCACCCCAGATGGTTGAGTGCCGTGGATTAAGCCTGTTGGTTTCATATATATATATATATATATATATACACTAGCTGGAGTACCCGGTGTTGCCTGTGATTTTAAGAATGTTTGTTTACACATCATCCTACAACCAACCTCTCCTTAGGCAGGCCTCACGAAAAGTGTGACAATCTTCCCCATCAACAGTCCTAAGGTCTTCAAAGGAAGTAGGACCTGTAACGGTGTAACGCAAACTTTGGAGATAGAACCATTCAAAATTTGTAGGATGTACAGTGTAAACACGGCCAAGAGCTTCTGTTGCTCTGATACCAGGATGATCATCTACAGCAACTCCCTGTTTTCTGCGCAGAAAAACTTTTGGAGAAGCATTCCATGTGTAATATTTTGGCAGCTCACAGTACAACAGGGTCCTTGCAAAGTCATCCTTTTGACACAGTTGGAAGAAAGAAGTGAATGTTGTTGTGTAATTTGGTATAGTCAGAGAGCTGAGAATGCTAGCAAAGCCCGCTAAAGCTCTCTTCGATAATAAACATTAAGATCATGACAAAACATGACAACACAAAACACTTGCTCCGAGGCCCTACCCATATGCCGTGAGGCCCCTCAATGAGCATCCAGCAAAAATTGTGTTTTTTAATTAATTAAAAATTAACAGTAATTAATTTCCATGTAAACATTTTTTAGTTGCCTCCGCCATGTTCTAATACACTTGTTTGTAAAATGTCACGAACTTCGCTTGTAAACTGTGGATTTGTATAGAAAGACAGAAGTACAGAAGGACACATTTTCACTTTTATATAGTAGAGAAGATAGAAAAGAAAATTTAGTAGATAAGCTAAATACTTTTCTAATTCCGTACCTGACCTGTAGAAAGCGAATTCTATGCAAAAATGAATTGTGGTTTTTAATTAATTAAAAATGAACAGTAATTAATTTCAATTTAGTAGAGAAGATAGAAAAGAAAAAATAGTAGATAAGCTAAATCCTTTTGTAATTCCGTACCTGACCTGTAGAGGGCGAACGCTATGCAAAAATTGTGTTTTTTCATTAATTAAAAATTAACAGTAATTAATTATGATTTCAAATTTTTTTAGTTGCCTCCGCGTGTTTTAATATGCTCGTATGTAAAATTTCACGATCGTGGTTTGTAAACTCAGGATTCGTATAGAAAGACAGAAGGACAAATTTTCGCTTTTAGATAGTAGATAGTAGAGATAAGAAAGTTCTTAAATATCACCATTGGAGGCAGCAGACATCAGTACTGAGTGCAAGGCCCCACAATGAGCGTCCAGCAAAAATTGTGTTTTTTAATTTAATTAAAAATTAACAGTAATTCATTTCGATTTCACATTTTTTTAGTTGCCTCGGCTGTGGTTTAATACACTCGTATGTAAAATGTCACGATCATGGCTTGTAAACTGTGGATTTGTATAGAAAGACAGAAGGACAAATTTTTGCTTTTATATAGTACATAATATATATATAGTGTTCCCGCTAGGCTGTTTTAGCGGGGTGCGGCGCCCTGCCCTCCTTCTGGAGGGCAAAAAGCACCCTGCCCTCCAGGAGGAGGGCAAAAAGCACCCTGCCCTAACAGCCTGCGGGAGCCGTTCTCACCCGCGGGACGCAGTGTCCCGCGGGTGGACAAACATGCGGTGACCCGGTCACCGCCGGGGAATAGACGCCGGGCGCATGCGCCCGGCGTCTATTCTCCCTTTCTGCAGCACTTGGGGGCTGCCCGGCATGTCCGTAAGCGCCGGGCACGCCCCCAAGTATGACGAAAAGGGGGACGCGTCTTATAGACACGCCCCCTTTTCGTAACCATGCCCCTTTTCGGACGCGCGCGCGCACAACATTGCCCTCTCTAGCTCCGGCGCCCTGCCTGCCGCCGGAGCTAGAGGGAACACTATATATATATATATATATATATACACACACACATACTGTGGGTATGTATATATATGTATATATATATATATATATATATATATATATATATATCTATATTACAAATTTGAAATATTTGTACATATTATATATATAAAATATATATATAATTAATAAACTTTAAAACTAACTTTGCCTAACGTGTATTATGGATAAAATGTATATTACTATACACCAGCAGCCAGGCAGCCTGGCCAGCAGGACTGACAAGCACCTCACCTCAGCACTGCTGCCAGGCCACCTTCATGCGGAGCTGCTGGGCCTGCCCTATCTTGGTGGACATAGCCGAGGCCAGGTGGGCTGCTTCAGGGTGCGGTGGTGGCGGGCGTCACGCGGTATCACCGCCGAGTTACTGCTGCTAGTGAAGCCCTCCATGCTTTATGCTTTTGAGCTGCATGCAATGTAATTTTGATATTGCAACCACTGTTCTTAACTATGTTCATTGTACATGCAGATGTCATTAGTGTTCCACTGCTGATACATTTATTTAAAAAAAAGGGTAGCTAGGGTGTGCACCCAGACCCCTCTATACAAGATGTTCCTTCTTTCCTTTCTGCCATATTGAAAGTAGCATGTTAAAGTTTTCAGCATGTGTTTGATCCTGTTTATATATAAAATCAAGAGTTCCTCTTTGATTATACTTTCTGCTGCTCCTATATAGAGGATCTGCTAACAGGTTATGGGCCCAGGACTGCTGAAAAAAAAGAAAGAAAAGCTAGAAAAGGCAGAACCTCAGTGAAATAAAAGACAGTGGGCCTGTGGTGCCCTAGTGCGCATGCGCACGACGGAGGGAGCTCCGTCGTGCGCATGCGCGAGACCCGCATAGCGACGGACAGCCGTCGCTATGGGTCTCGCACCAAAGGGGGCGTGCTGTCGATGGTGAGTGACAGCACGCCCCCTTTTGTGGGCGTGCCGGGGGCGTTGCTGCCCAGACGGAGGCGTTCCCATGGGAATGCCTACCGTCTGGGTCCAGCCCCACTGACATCACTAGTGATGTCAGTGGGAGTGCTTTTGGCTCTGATAGAGCCAAAAGCACTCCTGGGCTTGCGGCAGTGAGACCCTACCGCAGGGTCTCGTCGCAAGCCCGATGGTCGCGATGGTCTTGACCATCGCGACCATCTTTTTGGCCGCTCGCATAAGCTGTGGGTGGTCACCCACAGCTATGCGAGCGGCCAGGAGGCCGCTCCAATTTTAGGTAGGAGGGCCCTGATTCAGAGCGAGCACTCTGGTCAGAGCGTCCGGCTCTGAATCAGGCCCAGAGCCCAGAGGAAATGGCTGCTGCCACCATTGCTTCAGTCAAATTCACAGTGATGAGTCAGACTAACCTGAACTAGCAGACATAGGGTGGTATTTAATTAGTTTTGCACCTGCGATAAGTTTTGCCTGTCGGACTTTTCGCCTACATCGCGTGGTGAAGAATAGTATAAAGCAGTAGTTTTAGGTGAAAATAAGTGGTCCAGTCAAATTTTGGGTACCTGAAAATGGGTGCAAGCATGTTTTAAAGTCTCTAAAGTGAACTTAAAGTGAAATTACACCCCCAAAAATGCACCCCCAGAACCTTATTTTGCTAGTTTGCGAACTTGCACTTTTTGGCCCCCAAATTTAAAGCACTTTTTTCGGGTGTTCTTAAGTTTTTTTTTTTAGGAATTTTTTGATGCAGTTGGCCATTGGGGGTCTGTCCCAAGGGTTCTGAGTGGTTTCCCCACTTTGCACCCCCAAACAAAAATGTTGCACTTCTTTTCTCCACCTATTCAGAGGCAAATCTTTTTTGCCTATTACATTGCATTGCGTTTCCGCTTGCACGAAAAGCGGATGGAATTGAATACGGGGATACTTTTCCGACAGGCAAAAAGTTGCAATCGGCGACTTTTTTGCGGATAGACTGAGAAAGACCAAAAACCACAGAGTACAATATCTTTCAGTGTAGATGATGAACAGATCTTATATATAAAATCCATTGGTTTGTTTGTTTTTCAGTCCAGTTATGCATTCGGACACCCCTGCACCGATTGGGATTGAACCAATGTGAGGTGGTCCAGTTGGATCCTGGACAGGGTTTAGGGTCCCGGCCGGACCTCCCATTGGTGTACGCTGGAGAGACTTACCCGAGGAGCCTGTTCTGAGCCTTCCACTGGATAGATTTGGACAAAAACTTCACAGAGTGGTAACATTGGATCGCAGAAGACATACTAGGGGGTTAAGGTCCTGGTCAGACCTCCTGTTTTTGTACGCTGGGCAGAACTTTGACCAAGGGAGCCTGTTCTGGGCCTTCCACTGGATGGGTTTGGATGAAAGCTTCACAGAGGGGTGACATTTGGTCTGGGATGCCTAATGGAGTGGTTGGGGCCCTGGTCGGACCTCGAGTGGAAGTGAGAATTGGGAAGTATTGTGGGCTTATAAAATCTTATTTGTATATAAACCAGTCTAAAAGGCTGCAGCTAAAATCGAAGGGTAAAGGTGGGTACATACACATCAGAAAGATATATCTGCAGATCGACTGATCTGCAGATATATCTACAGATGACGGTTGTTCATAAACACTGAACAACCATCACTACAGTCCCGCTGGCCGGGGGCCTCTGCAGCAAGTGTATGGTTGATCGGCTGACCGCCTGTACACACAGCACGATGAGCAGATATATCTGCCATCGGCTGTGCTGTACAGCCCACGCGATATGTCTGTGAACAACGTCGTGCACACGATATATCGGGCGTTCAATTGAATGGCCAATATATTGACCAGTGTGTACCTAGCATTACGGCAACCCCTCAATTATAGATCAAACAAAAAAGAACAAAATAGAAGCGCTGTCTGACAGACTGTAACATTTATTATTAATACCTCCACAACACATATAAAACACGCGGCTGGTGTTACAATGACAATAATATTTATTACATTACATGTAAATATTTAAACAATCTCAAACATATGACCTATTGTATATCACTAGTTACTTTTATTAAAATTCCTCACAGAACCAAATTGAATATTTTACATAAACTCTGTATATGAAAACTGATTTAATATAGATATATTTCAACTAGGGGTGAGCGGGTTCGGATTTCTGAAATCCGAACCCCCCCGAGCCCCCCCGATCCGAGTCCGATCCGAGTCAGGCTCGACTTTTCCCGCCTGACTCGGATTCTGAAATCGAGGCAAAACGTCATCATCCCGCCTTCCGAGTCTCGCGGGTTTTGGATCCTATATACGGTACCCGCGTCGGCGCCATTTTCTCACTCGGCTGTGGACAGTGAAGAGGGAGGGTGGGAGTTAGGGCTGGCTGGGCTGTGTAGTGTAGTGTAGTGTAGTGCAGAGTAGTGTTGTGCTGTGCTGTGCTGCGCTGTGCTGTGCTGCTGTTGTCCATAGGGACTGTGTCCACTACTTCAAAGTCCATAGGGGCTGGCTGTATTGTGCTGTGCTGCTGTTGTTAATAGGGGCTGTGTCCACTACTTCAAAGTCCATAGGGGCTGGCTGGACTGTGTTGTGCAGTCAGTTGTCCATAGGGGCTGTGTCCACTCCAAAGTCCTGTGCAGTGTCCCAGTCCTAAAGGGGTGCTGTAGTGTTGTCCAGGGGGTGCTCTGTTCGTCAGGGGAGCTCCCCCCAAGTGCTAAAAAAAATTATTTTTTCTGTGTTTGTGAATTGTGTGCGCAGTAGCCGCACGTGCATCAACAAAGTAGTGCCAAGCATGCGCCTGTATCATAAGTAAAGGGCCAGCTGGCTTGACTGTTAAAGGGTGCTGTAACCCCCAAAGTACACTCCAAACCAAATAAAAAATTTTTTTCTGTGTTTGTGAATTGTGTGCGCAGTAGCCGAATGTGCATCAACAAAGTAGGGCCAAGCGTGCGCCTGTGTCATAAGTAAAGGGCCGGCTGGCTTGACCGTTAAAGGGTGCTGTAACCCCCAAAGTACACTCCAAACCAAATAAAAAATTTTTTTCTGTGTTTGTGAATTGTGTGCGCAGTAGCCGCACGTGCATCAACAAAGTAGTGCCAAGCGTGCGCCTGTGTCATAAGTAAAGGGCCGCCTGGCTTGACCATTAAAGGGTGCTGTAACCCCCAAAGTACACTCCAGTCCAAACCAAATAAAAAAATATTTTCTGTGTTTGTGAATTGTGTGCGCAGTAGCCGCACGTGCATCAACAAAGTAGTGCCAAACGTGCGCCTGTGTCATGAGTAAAGGGCCGGCTGGCTTGACCGTTAAAGGGTGCTGTCACCCCCAAAGTACACTCCAAACCAAATAAAAATTTTTTTTCTGTGTTTGTGAATTGTGTGCGCAGTAGCCGCACGTGCATCAACAAAGTAGTGCCAAACGTGCGCCTGTGTCATGAGTAAAGGGCCGCCTGGCTTGACCGTTAAAGGGTGCTGTAACCCCCAAAGTACACTCCAGTCCAAACCAAATAAAAAAATATTTTCTGTGTTTGTGAATTGTGTGCGCAGTAGCCGCTCGTGCATCAACAAAGTAGTGCCAAGCGTGCGCCTGTGTCCCATAAGTAAAGGGCCGGCTGGCTCATTTCTTAAAGGGTGGTGTAACCCACAAAGTGCACTAGTCTCCAACAAAAATAAAAAATTATTTTCTGTGTTTGTGTGCGCCTTAGCCGCACGTATATATCAATATAACATAAATGGAGGACCAAACTTTCTCCGATAAAAATAAAATAGGGAAAGATCAAGAACCACTTCCTCCTAGTGCTGAAGCTGCTGCCACTAGTCATGACATAGACGATCACATGCCATCAACGTCATCTGCCAAGGCCGATTCCCAATGTCATAGTAGAGGGCACATACAATCCCAAATGACAAAGTTCAGGAAAATTACCTTGAAAAAAACATTTAAATCATCTGAAGAGAAACGTAAACTTGCCAATATGCCATTTACGACACGGAGTGGCAAGGAACGGCTAAGGTCTTTCCCTATGTTCATGACTAGTGGTTCAGCTTCACATGACGATGGAAGCCCTCCTCCCGCTAAAAAAATCAAACGAGTTAAGCTGGCAAAAGCACAGTGAAGAACTGTGCGTTCTAAGAAGATATCACAAATCCCCAAGGAGTGTCCAAGTGTGGTGGCGGTTGCGATGCCTGACCTTCCCAGCACTGGAAGAGGTGGCTCTTTCCACCATTTGCACGCCCCCTGCAAGTGCTGAAAGGAGCACCCACAGTCCACTTGCTGATATGCAAATTGAAGATGTCACTGTTGAAGTACAACAGGATGAGGATACTGGTGTAGCTGGCACTGAGGAGGAAGTTGGCGAGGAGGATTCTGATGGTGATGTGGTTTGTTTAAATCAGGCTCCGGGGGAGACAGTTGTTGTCCGTGGGATGAAAAAGCCCATCACGGTCATGCCTGGGCAGAAGACGAAACATTCCACCTCTTTGGTCTGGCAATATTTCTATCCAAATCCGGACAACAACTGTCTTGCCATATGTACCATATGTAAAGGTGAAATAAGTAGGGGTAGGGACGTTAACCACCTAGGAACATCCTCCCTTATACGGCACCTGCAGCGCATTCATAAAAAGTTACTGTCAAGTTCAGAAACTTTGGCTCAGACCGTAAGCAGTCCAGGGTCACCTAAATCCCTTTTTCCTGTTTTATCTAAGGAATCGGTGGATGAGGAGGATGAGGACGACATCTTGCCTCCGTAGAACCAGTTTGTGCAGGGACACATTAATTGCCAGCTTGTTTTGTGGGGGCCCAAACGAACCAATCATTTCAGCCACAGTCATGTGGCAGACCCTGGCGCTGAAATGATTGGTTTGTTAAGTGCGCATGTCCTATTTATACAACATAAGGGTGGGCGGGAGGGCCCAAGGACAATGCCATCTTGCTCCTCTTTTTTTTCTTTGCAGTATGTACTGTTTGGGGCCTAGTTTTTCAAACTGCCATCCTGTCTGCCACTGCAGTGTCACTCCTAGATGGGCCACGTGTTTGTGCCGCCTACTCGTGTCGCTTAGCATAGTCATCCAGCTACCTCGGTGCAACCTTTTGGCCATAAAAACAATATTGTGAGGTTTGAGGTGTTCAGAATAGACTGGAAATGAGTGGAAATGAAGGTTATTGAGGTTAATAGTAGCATAGGAGCAGAAAAACCCACAAATTCTGTGATTTTAGCTGTTTTTATGCTTTTTTAAAAAAAAATACAGATCCAAAACACAAAACCCAGAACCCAAAACACGGAAGGGTGGTTTTGGCAAAACCAATCCAGATCCAAAACACGAAGAAAGATCCAGATCCAAAACCAAAACACAAAACACGAAAAGTGGCCGGTGCACACCCCTAATTTCAACAAGGTTTCAATTGTATAACATAGGCGCTTTAAGTAAACATTAACCACACTTCCTTTAGGTTTCTGTACAAGGTGTTCCTCATTTCATCTCAGTAGTTTTGGAGGCATATGTAAAGAGGAAAGAAGCACAAACAAATCCTTGTGTAATACAGTTAACACATAGATGTTTGTAAGATATTTCTTTTTCCACCACCATTTGGGACACATGTGACTATCTTATTCAGATATATCAAAGTGTTGTGGGGCGACCCCTCAACAAGCCCATCTGTAGTTGTAGAAAAAAATGGGGCCCCCATTAACAGAAATTTACTCCTCTCATCCTCAGGTATGGTCAAGTATGGTCACCAACAGTCCACAATCAGTGTAATCAGATATTTCCTCTACTCATCCTCAGGTATGGTCATCAGCAGTCCACAAAATGGCCCCCCATCTATGCGTTTCAACCCCTGAAGGGTCTTTGTCACACCATGACAAAGACCTTTCAGGGGTTAATACGCGTAGGTGGGTGAGCCATTTTGTGGACTGCTGGTGACCATACCTGAGGATGAGTAGAGGAAATATCTGATTACACTGATTACATCATTTGCTGTAGCATAGTGTCATAGAAACGTAAATTAAGTTAGTTCAGAAAGATGAAACATTCATTACTAACTAGTAATATAATTGCAAGATTGTAGCAAAAATGCATATTGTAACCTCAAGAGATACTTGTTAACAGCTTTTTAAAAATTGCTTGATGTATGCAGGATAAATGTGTCAAGTGAGAGAATAGCAAGTACAACGCTAAGATGTCCCTGTCTCTTCTATTCGTATTTTTTGTCATCATAATATAGAGGATGGCAAATGAGAGAAAGACAGGAGGCAGTGTTGATAGAAAAAAAGGTAGAGATGGTGAGAGTGTCCATACCTGTGCCAGGAGTTAGGTGGTGGTTAGGTGGTGTCTGATAAATAGAACATTGCAGAGGTCAAATGCACTGTGGGAGGACACCCCACTAGGAAGATAGTACTTGAGCATGTGTGAATTGAATGAATATCTGAATGTGTCTTCTACTGCAGTATGCGGCACTCTTCTGCAGTGGGAGCCGAATGAGACTTGTAAAATGCGCGTTTCACCATGTGGGCTTGGTCACCTGACAGCTTAAAGTCCTCTATATCGAAGAGGATAAAAATCTGACTTCCATCTAAATTTTTGTTTATGATTAATATAAAGAATCAACTCTTGGTTAACTCCCTCTGTTACTACCTCTTCACCTGTGTCCAGTGATTCTAAAATATTTAAAGTCTCTATGTAATCATTATCCAGAATAATTGTCATTTCTGTTATTTGCACTTTCATTGCAAAATATCACTTTCTGCTTAACATACGTACATACTGTACATATTTATTAGGATCCACAAATAAATTGAAAATAATAGGTTTTGTTTTGACACTTGAGCGAAATTCAATCCTTTTGTTAGGAGTCTCAATTCATCATAACTAAATTGTTCAGAGGACAATTATAAATTCCTCTAGAATTATCTAATTCAGACAGATTTCCTCCATCCTCCTCTTTACCCTTTTGGTCTCTATCTCTTGGTCTATTTAGGGCTCCCTTTCTTACGCCCCACATTTCGGTGGTACCACTGATAGTCCCCTAAAAAATCCTGATCAGCTGGTGAAGGCTGTACTATTCCATCTAGTCTTCCTGTATTTTTTAAAGTGGCAATCATTTTAAAGGAACAAAAACAGCTTGGTTTTTCCTTTAAAATGATTTCCACTTTAAATATGCAGGAAGACTCTGAGAAGTTCCCGCAGTGGCTGCAAGCCGCACCCTATTATATAAATCCCTTTATCTTTTAAACACTACAGCAGTGGTTTCCAAACTTTTTTGAACCACGGCGCCCTTGTACATCAGCTTTGTTTTCACGTCACCCCTAAGACAAAAGTTTGTTATTGGAAATTCAGAAAAAAATGTAGTGAAGTAGTAAAGTGAAGTAAATTGTGCTGACCTGTCATCCTTAGGTTTGGTTATATAGTGGTGGACAGGTTTGTGCTTCTGCTTGTGCACATATTTACATTACATTAGTGTTGGACCACCAACCTGAGGCACCCCTGCAAGTGTCCCGAGGCACCCCAGGGTGATGTGGCGCACAGTTTGGGAACCACTGCACTACAGTATAAAAAGCTTAATAATATAATTAAGCCTTTTATAGTGTTCAACAATAAGGCATTATTATTCTAAATTATGCATTTATAACAACCCAATTGATATATATTTGAGTTTTACTTTGTTAAATATCCTTATCAGCATTCGTTGAACTGATTCTCCCTAATTGCTGACTTCACTCAATTTTTGTGTCTGCGCAGTTACAGTAGAAGCTTTACAGAATCTACAGCTCCTCGAAGCACAGTAAGGCTGACTAATTAGCACAGGGCCAGATTCAGCAAGGATCGTAAATGCGATTATGCACACAATCGGCTGATTGTTGTGTTCTGCGTACATTGCGTGCGCAAACCAGCCACTGCGATCAGGACTGCGATCGCACTGACTGCACAGACCCATCTCAGAATGATTGACAGGAAGTACTGTTTGTGGGTGGTGACGGGGGGTGGTCAGCAAAACGCAGACATGCCAGTGCATTTGAACGCCGTTCCAGAGGCGTCCATAAATTAGGCACTGTGATGCCATACGCAGCTCGAGTACTCAGTGCATGCAATGAGGTTAGCAATTCTTGAGTAAGGTCAGAGCTTGTGCAAGTGTGTGTGAGGCTGTGATTGTACTCGATGTTATCGATGGTTTTGCAGTCTTGCTAAGTAGTACTGATGTGTGTAAGGTAAAGTGGGCATCCTTATGTTGTGCTGCGACAACATAGCAATTGCAATGGATTAGCATATCATCGCAGTGAGACTGCATGAGTAATTGCTATTGCATTCTCAGTTGCAATCTGTAATGAATCAGGCCCACAGTGCGGGACTCCTGCTGAAAGCTCTGCCTGCTAATTGCACTCCAAACTGGCAGGCCAAAGATGAGGAGTTTCCTCTCCCTGAGACTGCCTGTGTGAGATTAGCAAGCAGAGCTTCCATTCAGAAGCCACTACAGAGCCAACTCCTCCTCATGCAGGGCAGATCTGAACAGAGGCCCTGATTCAGAGCCGGACGCTCTGACAGAGCGCTCGCTCTGAATCAGGGCTGGGCTATTTTTTTTTCAGAACGGTCTCCTGGCCGCTCGTATAGCGGCCAGGAAGTAGACCATCGCGACCATCGGGCTTGCGACGAGACCCTTGTGGTAGGGTCTCGTGGCCGCAAGCCCCAGAGAGATTTCGGCTCTAACAGAGCTGAAATCTCTCCCACTGACATCACTCATAATGTCAGTGGGGCCGGCCCCAAACGGTAGGCGTTCACATGGGAACGCCTCAGTTTGGGCAGCCACACCCCTGGCCCACCCACCAAAGGGGGCGTGCTGTCACTCAACATCGACAATATGCCCCCTTTGGTGCGAGATCCGGAGCGACGGTTTGCCCGTCACTATCCGGGTCTCGCGCATGCGCGCGACGGAGCCGGCTCCATCACGCGCATGCGCTCTGGGCCACCATCAACCCGGTTGCGAGCACTCAGCGCTTGCGACCGGGTCTGAATCAGGCCCAGTGTCTGGGATAGAGATGGCCATCGGTGGGGTGGCCATTGATGGTTACCATTTGGTTACCATTGATGGGCCCATCAGTGATTACCATTGATGGCACACAAACCATCTATGATGAACCATCGATGGTCACCTCTGCTGCGGCGGTGGGTCAATAAAAAATGGGGATGGAGCTTAGCGTCTGTCAGGGGCGGGGCTAATGTCCGTCCTGCCACTAAAAAAAAACATCGGCTCAAGCTCATCCAAAAGTAGTTGACATCGCCCAGCAACCATCAATGTTTTGGAAACATCGATGGTCCATGGCAATCCCTAGTCTGGGACTGTCTCCTGTGGGTATATTTACTAAAGTGAGTTTTTAGAAGTGGAGATGTTGCCCATAGTAACCAATCAGATTCTACTTAACATTTATCTAGCACCTTTTAGAAGATAATAGCTAGAATCTAATCTGCGTCATTTGGATTTGCAAAGCTGCCAGTCAGAGTCTCAATACAAATCCTGGTGGCTGCAACATTTACATATTTTCGTAGATTATCTGTGTACAAAGACACCGATGGCATTAGCGCACAGCTGTGGTTCAGGCCCATTGTACTAATAATAGAGACATTTTAATGTAACTTTTTTGTTATGTTATTGGACCAGTTTATTCCAACCAGCTGCACTGAAACCCCTATTTTAAATATTATTAGACTATACTTTGTTTCACATTACCATTATAACTTATTTCAGTGGGTCAATGGGCCTGATTCAGCAAGGAACGCAGATGCGAATGCAATAGCGATTTCGCAGGGAGTCTCACTGCGATAGTATGCTAATCCACACGCGCAGTGTGATGCATACGCATGCGCTAAACCCAACAATCGGCCGATAGCATTCGTATTAGCAACTGCGTTCCTTGCTGAATAAGGCCCAATGGCCATACTTTTCCACTCACATTTCCACTATTACTGTAGTTATCAATAAAGTTATTGTGGCTGGTGGCTTTGTATCACTGTATCCCTGCCCCGGATGTTACCCAGCAGCCATTTTCTAAGCTCAGTTCAGTTTCGGTATTTCACAAGTAAAGATGAGTTTTCTGCAGCTCAGCATCCTGTCATCTTTTGGTGACCAGCATCATCTACATGGTGTCAGTAGAGTGGCAGTGATGTTGCAGGGTCTCCGCTGGATCGATCCTCTGATCTTCTGTGAGCACATCTCGGACCCTTGGTTGAAGTTATGCAAGGAATGGTGATGCGGAACAGTGGTATGAAATGTTCAATAATGGACAAACAAACGTGCATGATGAAGATCCGCTGGAACGCATATCACTTGTCACAGTTTTTAGTGGGAGGTGTTTGATCATCCACCCTATAGTACGAACCTTCCTTCAAACAATTTTCACCTTTTCACTAAGCTCAAAGAGTTTCTGGGCAGAAAATGTCTTGGGAGTGATGATGAGTTGAAGATTGCAGTCGACGGGCAAAATTTACTAAGCGGCGGGTTATAAACCGTTTGGCGGCCAAAAGCGGCATCAAAACACATATTAGAACAGAATAGAACAGGGCTACAGCTAAAATTGCTAAGCAGATGTTTTGGTGTAATTTAGAAACTGCCGCCAAACCGCCGGGGTTTAGAACCCACCGTTAAACCACCACCAAACCACTGGGATTTAGAACCCGCCGCTTAGTAAATTTTGCCCAGCAACTGGTTCAATGGACTGTAGACAGCTGAGTACAACAAGGAGATTCTAGAGCTCCTGGACAGATATGATAAATGCAAAAAATGAAGGAGGTGTTTACATGTACTGTATGTTGAAAAATAGACAAAGATACTAGGGGGTAAATTTACTAAGATGACGATTTCTATTCTATGTCATCTGAGATCAATCTTGGATGACATCGTCCGTATTTATGTGTTTCATTTTTCGAACAGGTTACTGAATTTACTAAGCTGCCGATTTGTTGTCATTCGTGTTGATCGATGGTGTATTCATTCGTAACCATTCGTAATTTTCATTCGCATTTTGCGTTCGATTTTGATCATCTTGGTCGAACATGGCAGGAATTTACATCCGTTCGTATTGTGCCAATGCGTGCGCAATCACCTTACTGTTCTGAAAGAGACCGTGCGTGATTGGTTTAAAGTGTCATACATGTATGGTGTTAGTTTGCTATTGTGTAATGTTATGTTTTGTTTTGTTGTTAAATTAAAAACTCTGGGTACTTACAGATGTGTCCACATACATCTATCTTCTGCACGCTACAAGTCGCACTGAGCATCATTTTGTGTGACGTCTTACCTTCAAATTCGTCTTTTTTGCACTGTGATGTCAACAGGTAGCACAAGCAGCATCTGCTGTTTAAAATTATATGCAGCATGGCTATATTGTGTGAGCAACACAAAACATAGGCATGCTGCATATCATTTTAGACAGCAGAAGCTGATTGTGCTACCTATTTGAATCATAGTGTGAATAAGACGCATTTGAAGGTAAAAAAGTTGCACAAAAAGATGCTAAGCGTTACCGAGTCATGCCACAGCATGTATGACTTCGCCATCGACGAATGCTGATAATGCTCAGTTTCATGACCCTGGTTTCTCCCAGCCTGGTGGCAGAGCTTCAGGTATCTCACAGCCCCCACAAGATCTCCATCCAGCACAAAAATCTCTGCCATGCTCTTTCTCTTTGAAGAGAAATGTATGCATATGCTTAACCCCCTTTTAGTGGCCACAGATTTGAGTTGTTAATGATGGTTAAATATGTTCAGATGTCAAACTCAAATTGAAAAAGGTGTTATATTTGAAACTTCTATTTGGGTTCATTTTAGTGTCTATTGCGGCCGATTTGCACTATATTTCGCCATGATGACACATTTGAATCCTTTAGCCACATTCAAATTAATTCGAGCTTAGTAAATTTACCCCTCTGTGTTTAAAAAAATAAATAAAATACTATTGTTTTTTTGGATTACCCTTGTATAATTAAATATAACATTACTCTAAAAGCACCTCGTATTTAAGACAACATTCAATATAAAATCAATCAGAGGCCTAACTAGGATCTTCGGAACCTAAGGCAAGTTTAAGATCGGCGCCCCCACCCCCACCACCACATAGTAAAATACATTTGCGCGCCGAGGATGCACAGCAAAAAAATGAGCATGGTCACATACCAGAAGGGGCATGGCCATTGAAAATGGGGCATGCCAACATGACACGCCACCCATTTCTTGTCACTCTGGGAACATTTTTTTCCATTCCATATGCACCTTACCTATATGGTGGTTTCTCACAATGTGGAACCTCTGAAGAAATGTATCCACCCTGGGAAGATGGCATCTTCAGTCGGTATTCACTATTCATGTAGGTCCCATTGTCTGGAAGATGCCTATTTGTGTAGGAGTATAAGGTCATCATCATACAACAACGGTTCAACCAGACTCGTGCCCCCTGTGTAACTTCCTTCCCCCTGCATCTCTCAGCCACACCATCATCTCACGACATTGTCTCTCAGCACACCATCATCTCCCCCCTACATCGTCTCTCAGCCACACCATCAACGCCCCTCTGCATCGTCTCTCAGTCACACCATCACCTCCTCACCGAGTCATCTCTCAGTCACACCATCACCTCCCCCCCGCATTCTCTCATCATACCATCACCTCCCCCACCTGTGTCAACACTCAGCACACCATCATCTCCCCCCCATGTAGTCTCTCAGCACACCATCGTCTCCTCCCCTGCATTGTCTCTCAGTCACACCATCACCTTCCCCGCTGCGTCGTCTCTCAGCACTCGATCGCCTCCCCCCTGTGTCATCACTCTGCCAAATCATCGCCTCAGCCCCCCTGCGTCATCTCTCAGCCACACCATCAGGCCATGTGAATGAGGGTCTGAAAGCTCCACATGGGATACTCCCCAGGGGCGTCTTAAGAGAGGAGGGGGCCCGTGTGCACTCCCTGTGTGGGGCCCACTCTTCTCTCCCTGGTGGCTGGCAGCCGACTGACATGGCTAGCCAGCCATGCGAGCCTTAGTAGACTCCGGGCACTAGAGTGTGCCTGGAGTCTACTGCGCATGCGCACAGAATGCCGGAAAATGGCCATGGCGGCAATTTTTCTGGCGTTTTGTGTATGTGCAGTAGAGTCCAGGCACACTCTAGTGCGCGGCGTCTTCTGTGCATGCGCAGAACACCGGAAAATGGCCACTGCAGTCATCTTTCCAGTGTTCTGCGCATGCGCAGTAGACTCCGGGCACTAGAGTGTGCCTGGACTCTACTGCGCATACACAGAACGCCAGAAAAATGCCCGCCACTTCCATTTTCCGGCATTCTAGTGCCCGGAGTCTACTGCGTATGCTCAGAACACCGGAAAAATGGCCGCGGTGGCCATTTTCCATTGGTTTGAGCAGCACAGACACCCGACTTGGGACCACGGACAGGTAAGTCTAAAATAATATGGGTGCAGTGTGTGCGGTGCGGGGCCCCCCTGGACCTGGGGGGCCGTGTGCCCCACACACACTGCACCCATTATAGATACGCCACTGATACTCCCTACATATATAGCTAGGAGTGACAAGGCTGACCTGAACAGAGTAGCACTCTGGACAGAGAAAGTATATACAGGTGCTTAGTAAATTTAGCTCTTTAAATTCTCACCCCTTTTTTTTTTAGCGAATTTTTACAGTTTTGTGGGCTTGGCAAATTTCCACGTGTATTTGATGACACAGACATGCACACAGGCACACACACACTGACACAGACACACACTGACACATTATTAAAGTAAAATAATTGTGAAGTCTGATCAGCTTACTTAGAGTTCCAAAGTCCAAAAGATTTATTCACATTAAGAAATATAAAGAGTACCGCCCATACAATGCGCATGCGCGGTTGGCACCAACACAAGGTTTCAATTCTGAACGGACTGACTAGCAGGGTCAGTGTGGTACATTTTATACACCGCAAACAATATAGGAGTAACCTTAGTAACACATATTACAGTTTAGATAAACTGGTCACTACACAATAGGTTACAGGTAAAAACAATGCAACTGGTCAAGCTTTCAAACTGTCTTCCTGAGTGGTGGTAACCTCTTGCTTGTCATCATTGTCGTCTCCATGTGTGCTCATGTCCTCAGGTGCTCGCCACTCAGAGCGGCAAAGTAGCAGTTAACAGTTTATAGTTAAAAACAGGTTCTTATGGAAAACATAAGCATTTACCAAACAAGCTGTAACTACAAGCAATGCTGAATAAAATAAGTGATCACAAATCTGTGATCACTTACAAAATTAAATATATTTTCATACATAGAATTGCAGTGCTATATTTACACACTGTTATTTTGGAAATTGTGCAATGTTCCTAAAGAATATAAACACTAATATATAACAATGTGTGATATTGAAAAGCAATATTTAAGTATATGGAAGATGTAAAATATGATTTAAATGTACAGAAAGTGTTTATTGTTGTACTTCATTAAATTTTGGTATTTGACTTTGACAACAGATTCACACTGATACAGATAAACACAGACACACACTGACACAGATACACACTGACACAGATACACACACACACACTGACACAGATACAGACACACACACTGACACAGATACACATTGACACAGATACACACACACACTGACACAGATACAGACACACACACTGACACAGATACACACTGACACAGATACACACACACTGACACAGACACACAGATAGACACACACACTGACACAGATACACCATACTTGGCTACCCTCCCGATTCGTCCGGGAACCTCTCGAAAATCAGGTGTCACTCCCGGCCCCTGGAAAGGGAAAGACAGGCAACCCTCCCAGTCCCGGCGACCCATCTGTATAAACCCCGCCAGCGCGCGCGCGCTTGGGGGAGGGGGGTCGGTGACGCAAAATGCATCATTGTGGCTTCGCCCCCTCCTCCACAATGCCATTAATCTTGCCATTGTGAAGAGGGGGCAGGGCTACGATTACGTGATCGCGCTGTCACTCCCCCAATGATGCATCATTTGCCTGGCCGTGCCCTCTTTTTGATGCGTTCCACCCCCTTTGTGGAAGCCTGACAGCTCCCTCCTGGATGGAGGGAGCTAAATATCGGTAACCCTGAGATACACACTGACACAGATACACACACACAGAAACACTCACACACTGACACAGATACACACAGACAGACACACACAGACACAGCTACCCACACACTGAGAAAGCCTACACAGACACACATCTCTAACACAAATGCAGATCTACCCACTGCAACTTTATTCTATCACGGTTAGACCCCCTGTGCACTCACCACACTGTTCACTGCTATAAGCACACAGGTAAAAAGTGGCTTTTGTATTCAAACACTTTTATCAAAGGATCAGCAAACATTTTGTTTACTGAAATTCCCCTTGCATTTGTACTATATTTGGAGATATTTGGACATGCATATACACTCTTTGAGCTCGGTGAACTGACCCTTCATGATTACTTTTGTGATGGAGAGTTGGTCTTCTTTCTCCAGGTAACTATCCCAGGACCTCCATAATTTTTTGCCAAGCCTAATGAACTGACTGTTTCTGATGGGTGCTCCTTCATGGTCAGTGGTTTGTCATTCCAATATTACAATTCTATGTCACGCAGGTACATCACTGTCATCCTGGTGTGGAAGCCACCAAAAGTAGGATAAAGGATGGAAGCCCTGGTGGCTGACATTGAGCATGTGGTTGCTGTCTGTCTCCATTGCAATGCGTTCCATCCCCACCAAGTCAAGGAGCCATTCACATTGCATGAAGTCCGTGATTTCTCTTTACTGATTGTGGCTGTGTAAACTGGTTCTAGTAGATTAATTCTGGTGGGTTTGATTTGGATTATCTGACTAATATCACCAGTACTATGGTAAAAACAAGATAAAAAGGCATTCCTCAACAATCATTTACTGACACTGCTATGCTATGCAATTTATGAGTGGAGAGTTCAAGGGGTTTGTGTCTCAATGGGACATTACCCACAAAACCAGCACCCCAAGGTGCCTGTAATCTAATGGCCTAGCTGAGAGAGCAGTCCAGTCAGTAAAGCATCTGTTGGAAAAGTGTTCCAGTGTATTTGGCACTTCTTAATTTTAGAGGATCTCCCAGAGATAGGCTCCCCTCATCTGCACAACATTTGTTATCCAGGTATAACCGGACAGTGATTAAACTCCAACCACACATGGAATGGCACAGTGCTTTAACTAGTTCCAGACAATGAGCAAAGTCTAGCGATGACAGATCCTCACACTGTGGTAAATTTCTGTTTCATGTGTGCATGAAAATATATTCAATTGCAGTGAACAGTCAATTTAGTGTAATCTACACAAATAAAAACATTCAAGATAAAAGGAAGTATAGGTGGTATTTGTTGTTAATATAGTATCTCTTAGAGGGACTCAATGTATATACAGCGTAAGGAATAATATTCTGAGGTTACAATTTATAGTATGCAGGTCTGGATACACTTTCTGTGATATAAAGATAAGGATATTAAACATGTTCTACTATCAGGGAATGCCTCCATGTATAATGCTGAAATAATAACACAACACAAGAAACCACTGTGGTCAGATTCCCTTGTGTGCATGCAGTTTTTTTTTATTTTATCCTTATTTTTAATTGTTACCTTTGGGTGACCATTACAGTCTCCCCATAATTGGTTTTGTCTAATCCTCTCGAACACCAGTATGCCAACACCTCTACGTCAAGAAATATCTGCAGAGTTCCAAAGCTGAGCATTAAAGCTGCATACACACATGATTTTTTGAACGATTATCGTTAAACGATATAGTTTAAAAAAATCGTTCACTTTCTAAGTCAAACGATGAACGATAATTGTTCATGTGCGTTCACGTTTGTAGTTTGTAGTTCAGTCAGACTTGTCAACTGAACGATTTTCATTAAGAGAATATGCAAAAATCGTTTTAGTTCAAAAAAATCGTTCATTACACTTTAAAAAATCTGACAGATAACCGTTCATAAAATCATTCATAAAATCGTTGGTAATAAAATTGTTGTGTGTGTATGCAGCTTAATTCATAATGTGCCACTAAAATCTTAGCAATTGCGAAACATGTAACAAAATATGCAGTCACTGCACAAACTGTTTCTCAGCACATTTGCCAGGAAAGACATGCTCAATACATTTTGAATAGTAACTCTGAGGTTAGTAACAGTCAACATTGAAATGTACAATACAGTATATTAAATGATTCTCTTCAAAGTGGTTCTGTATTATTGTACATAGTGTGAAAGTTTTACTGTATCACTCAATAAAATACACTGCTCTATGCAATATTTTAATGAATCATGATATAAAATAGCCACACATAGTGCTAGACAAATATAATTAATTTAATTTGCAGTAAAATGGCCCCTGACTGAGTCTGCCAGTGATAGGATGACTGCTTCAGCTCCTCTCTGCTTTCTCTACCTTCCCTGTCTTCTTGTTGACACACTTAGAGCAAGGGATGACACACTGTGACTCCTTGGGCCATAGCCCACTGTGTATACAAAAAAAACTGCTCAATGCTATTCTAAACCACTTGCAAAGTGCAAAGACGCTAATTAGAAGAAATTGACACACCTTAAGTACCAAGCTTTATTAGGGCTATTTGGGGGCATGTACATTGATCCCCAATGTTAGTGCATCTTTTAGGGGGTGTCAGGCTGATTCCCCAATTCTGTCAGCACTTTTCGCCTGGTTTGCATTCACCGGGTTGCGTTTTCGCGTCTTTTAGAATTGAATAGGGCGAATCGCGGGTACGCAATCGATAAGTTTCCATGGCCCCAATACGCGATGTAGGCAAAAAGTACGATAGTCGAAAAAGTATTGCGGGTGCAAAACGAATTGAATATGGCCCATAGTGTGAAGCCAGTGTAATTTTATAATGTTGATTTAAAAAAGATCAGTTGAAGGAGAGACAGTTGGAGTTGTGGAGAGAGGAGAGTGGAGGGGGCGCCCCTGTGCAGTGATTAAGTTGAGAGAGAGGCAGAGGTAAAAAATAGAAGAGTGGCTGGGACTTGTAGTGCCACATAGAAAGCTAAGCTGAGATCCCTGTCCAATTGTTTGCTGTGGCTACCTTTTGGAGTGGAAGTCGCATCCTGATTTAGGTCCTCTGATTTGGGGAGAGGAGTCCATTGTTACAGACAACTTCTATGTGTAATATAGAGACACTGCTCCTACTTAAATTTAGAGATGAGCGGTTCTGGTTCTGTGGAATCCAAACTGCTCTGAACACAGGGGATCCAAATCCCAAGCCGTGGCTCGAGTGTTCCCGTCTGACTCAGATCCCACTGCGTTCCCTCCAGACGTCAGATTCTGGCGAGAGTTGGTTTCTATATAAGGCGCCATGACCGGGACTCGGCACCATTTCACTCGCACGCTGCGCACTGCTCTGCTCACTAAAGTGGCTGTGTCCAGACTCACAAGTGGCTGTGCTGGTAAAGTGACTGTGTATAGGGGGCAGACTGCATGCTGATGTATGCTGCCCTATACTCTGCTGATTAAAGTGGCTGTGTCCAGACTCACAAGTGGCTGTGCTGGTAAAGTGACTGTGTATAGGGGGCAGACTGCATGCTGATGTATGCTGCGCTATACTCTGCTGATTAAAGTGGCTGTGTCCAGACTCACAAGTGACTGTGTGTACAAGGCATGCTGATGTATGCTGCGCTATACTCATGCCCATCTGCTCCAGTGTAAAAAAAAAAATTAAATAATATTTTTTAAAAGTTTAAAAAGTAAAAAAAACAAAAACTTTTTTTTAGAGCTGTACCCTACTGTGTATACAAGCACCATGACTCATTGGTCCATAGCCCACTGTGTATACAATTACTGTGACTCTGTTGGCCGTACTCCACTGTGTATACAAGCACTGTGACTCCTTGGGCCATAGCCCACTGTGTATACAAGTACTGTGACTCTGCTGGCCGTACCCTTCTAGGTGGGTGGGAGGACCCAAGGACAATTCCATCTTGCTCTACCTTTCATTTCTGCCACTGCTGTGTGGCAATGTTTCATAGATGTGCTTTAAACTGCGGTGTCTGTGCCGCTGCTCTATTGCTTAGTAGTAACCAGCCAGCTAACTGCAGCCTTTGGCCAATAATGGTGAATACAATATTGTGAGCTGTGAGGTGGTCTAAATTGACTGTAAATGATTAGAAATTAATGTGATTGAGGTTGTTCTAGGAACAAAATAAAGCCCAAATGATGTGATTTTAGCTGTTTTTGTCAATGTTTGTAAAAATCCAAATCCAAAACCAGTCATAGGACGCTTTGCCAAATCCAAAGCCAGATGATGAATCAGAGCCAAATCCAAATGCAGCAAATTGGTCCGGCGCACATCTCTACTTAAAATATCAATGCTGCAACATTGCTATTTCACCCTCACGTGTGCACAAAGAGTTACCTGTAACCCAAGTTATCAAGGATATGTCATCTGTATTAGGTTTTTGGGACATTCAACTTATGTGTAAAGGATCTTGCTAATTTAGTATAGGGAATAGTCAATTAGAAAAGCAATAATAGCTTTAGTTATTGTCATTAATGTGATTTGTTGTGTGTTTATTGAACCAAACCTATTATTCCAATACAGTGACGCATTCCAGTAATTTTGGGTTACGAGAAATAAATCTAAATTGTTTTTGCATAAGTTTTGGCTCCCATTGTCCGTATCTGGTTGGGAACCCTTGACTTTTTGCCATGCGTGGACTGATATAGGAATTACCACCAGCTTACACGTGCTCTAAACCATCTGTATCCTTCCCAAAGGGTATTACAATAGTACCCCCATTTATCACAGAAAACCACAGTGACCCCATATCACAGAATAATGCCACATAGGGCCCCCATTTATCACAGGTCCCCCATTTAGAAGCCATAATGTCTTTGACAGCGCTGAATAATACTGCACCGGCTGTTGGCTCTTCTCTGCGTTCTCTCCCTGTCTGCGAGGTGGCACACTGATAGTGACAGTCTGCAAACTACTTGCCACTATACAAGTGTATTCAAACACTGTAGCAATCAGTTTGCAGATCATCCCTTGCTCTAAGTGTGTCACCAAGAAGACCGGGAAGGTAGAGAAAGCAGAGAGGTGCTGAAGCAGTCATCCTATCACTGGCAGACCCAGTCAGGGGCCATTTTACTACAAATGAAATGAATTATATTTGTCTAGCACTATGGACCTCATTCAGAGTCGGTCGAAGCGGCCGCACGGTCGTACGGGAAAAGGGTCCGGATATGCAAATGATTTCCTCGCAAGTTGCGTCCCTAAGTTCGGATCGGTAGCTGACCGACCAAGGGGAGGAAGCGGTCGGAAGACAAAAAAATACGCCCCCTTCTCGTACGCATTACACGTTCAGATCTCCACTCCCCCGTTTTCAAGCACCGTCCCCTGTTACCACCCACAAACGCCTCCATCTGTCACTCAAACTACCGACTTGGCTGTGTTCAAGGAGAGAGAAATTTCTGACCGTAGCGGCTAGTTTGCGCACGCGCATTGCGAACTTTACGCATGCACATTATAGCGAACATCCGTGGCGTATGACCGTGCAGCCGCTTCGACCGACTCTGAATGAGGTCCTATGTGTGGCTATTTTATATCATGATTCATTAAAATATTGCATAGAGCAGTGTATTTTATTGAGTGATACAGTAAAACTTTCACACTATGTACAACAATACAGAACCACTTTGAAGAGAATCATTTGATATACTGTATTGTACATTTCAATGTTTCCTGTTACTAACCTCAGAGTTACTATTCAAAATGTATTGAGAATGTCTTTCCTGGCCAATGTCCTGAGAAACAGTTTGTGCAGTGACTGCATATTTTGTTACATGTTTCGCAATTGCTAAGATTTTAGTGGCACATTATTAATATAGTGGCACATTGGTGAAAATAAGTAGTCCTGTCAAATTTGGGGTACTTGAAAATGGGTACAAGCATGGTTTAAAGTTGCTAAAGTAAATTTTTCAAAAACTTAAAAAACGCACCTGAAGCAAGCACCTGCAATCAAAAAAACACCTTACCCATACTTCCAGACTCCGCAAAGTCTATTTCGCTAGTTTTTAAGTTTGTACTCCCACTTTGCACTTTTCCGCCCCATTTTCAAAGTGCTTTTTTGGGGTGATCCTAATTTTTGTAGGTTTTTTTTCCGTAGTTATCCTTTGGGGGGCTGTTCCAAGGTGCTGAGTGGTTTCCCCACCTTTGCACCCCAAAATAGCGATTTTGCAATTTTTTTCTCCACCTATTCAGAGGTGAATCTTTTTCGCCTATTACATTGCATTGCGTTTTCGCGTACACGAAAAGTGTTTGCAATTTGAATACGGAGATAAGTTTCTGCCTGGAGAAAAGTCGCAATCGGCGATACTTTTTCAAGGATTCCGACTTTTCGTGGCTAATTGAATACGGGCCTATGTGGCATTTTGTGTGAAAAGTGGAAGCACTATGTAGTATTATTAAAAAAGTGCTAGAAAAGACCCCTTGCTGGTGCTAAAAACCCATAGGCAGTGATAAAAAATGGTGCACACTCTAATGAAATGTGCTGCGCATGCCTATGGAAGTAAAGCTATAATATGGGGGGACCGGGGACGATATGACCGATTACATTAATGGGAAGGGGTTTGGGTATTGCTGTCATGGAATGGGATTGTTTAGCTGCCGGTTCAAATCCCAACAACATGAGCCCGAAAGAATGAAATGCCAACAGCAGAGGTCAGTAAAGATAACCTTCCCCTCTCCCCCCCTAACCCTCCCTTAGGGGTGCCTAACCCTAACCTCCCCCCCTAGTGCCTAAACCTACCCCACCCTCACCATTCCCTAAACCTAACTCTCCCGGGGTGGTGCCTAAACCTAACCTCCCCCGGGGGTGCCTAACCCTAACCCCCCTTCCCCTAGCCTAACCCTAACCCTTCCGGGGGGTGCCTAACCCTAAGTACTCCCCGGTAGCCCCATAACCTAACCCTCCCCCCGCAGCTAAGAAGATGCGCGCCCCGGACTTACCTCGTTCCGACCCACGTCGGGACTATGATAGGTGTCGGTATCACGATGCCTATCATTCATCCCTAGCCGGCAGCATTCTGCTGTCGGGATCACTTAACTACATCCCGCTGTCATGTAGGATAATTCCTGTAATGTGAGGGTTATTGCATAAGAAATTTCTGTTTGATCATTAATAATGGTCTGCCTTATCACTAAATACTCCTCTTACTGGATAAATGTCTTCAGCAGATTATTAATGGAGCGATTTTTCAGATCTGATGTAAATGCCACCGAAACCATTTTAGATACAATTATATATTTATTTACAGTTATTATTATCCTTTATATGGCACCACAAGGGTTCCACAGGGCCTTAAAAAGTACATAAGCAAATGATCACACAAGAAAACAGTCATTTAACAGTAGTAAACAATGCAGGGCAAGGACAAGGTTTATACATTTTGCTGTATTAGCGATCGTAACACTTAAGTAAGCAGCGGGGAGTCAGCAACCAAATGTTAGGTGATGTTATGGGGAGTTATAAATGATATAAGTCAGGGAAGGAGAAGCACATGAGTTATAATGCTAAGTAGTTACAGACGCTGTATACAAGTTGTTGTACCTGCTGCTGTTTTCTGTCAATAAAACATTTTTCATTGTTTGCCAGAAAAAATCTTCTGCATGGGGATTTTTGGGCCATTCCAAAATTGAACTTGAGCATATTTTTTTCCTAAGCTTCAGATACTGGGAATGTTGAAGAACAGGCTGCAGTAGTACAATGACAATCACATCCATATTCTCATCCATCAGTTTTTGCATAGCCAAATAAAATGCTGTTCTGAACTTTCCACTCTTCACATATCTTTTAGTTAGTACAAATACTGTCTTTTTGCTTTGGTTAATACTTTGTATAATATTGTCAATGACGGCTTTTCCCGGCTCCCAGTCTCTTTCTTCTAAGCAGAGAAGTATGTGTTTTTCTCCTCCGACTTCCAACTGGTAACACAGTTCATTAAATACCCAGTCAGTGACTGCTGGATCTGTCTCATCATAAGTGATAAATGCATCATATAGACTTTCTGAATTACTGACTTTGTTAAGTTTCAGCTTTGACATGCACCAATGGTATACATACCATACATCCCAGTAAAATAAATGTTTCATAATTGGTAATATAATAATAAGAACAATGAAAGAAAATGACACAAAGCATAGTATCATAGAAATAGCATCTAGGCTACATGCATGTGTGTCAAAGTGTATAATGCTTTTTTCCTTTCTGTAATCGGAAGCGGCACACATGACGTCAGTAGCCAGTAGCGGAATTGTAACATTATTTGATCTGATCCAGTCTAAAAAGTCAACAATTTCGCAAGTACAATCAAACGGATTTCCTTCCAACCACAGTACCTTTAAATAGTTATCATTCCCAGACAAAAATACTGATTTGTTTATGCTCTGAAGATGGTTGTAGCGTAAATCTAGAGCAGCAAGGCTGGTGGCTTTAAAAAGAAACACGTCTGGCAAACTGGAAATCAGATTGTTGTTGAGTAGAAGTATCTGCAAGGATGATGTGTAATTGTACATGTTGTTATCTAGTGTTGTCAGCATGTTACCACTGAGGTCAATAAGCTCCAGATGTTGAAAGTACTTCAATATTTTCCACTCCCAAAATGATAATTTATTATGGTTTAAATACAGTTTGGTGAGATTTGTAGGTAAATTGGCAACTATTTTCTCAGGAAGTGTTTTAAGCTCATTATTAGATAGATCGAGGATTTTAAGATTGGTAAAGTTCTTAAAAATATCCAAATAATGCTGGTTCCACTTACTCCACATCACATCCAAACGGTTCCCTGAAAACCTTAGCTCTTGTAGGGAGATACTGTTCATTTCATACTCTGTTAGAGTGGAGATTCCATTCCAACTTAGATTTAACACTTGTAGACTGGGAAGATTATGAATAAATTGAAAATTGTGAGTCACTCCCTCCACAACAAAATATTTGCTGTTGTAACTCAAATCTAAAACTTTTAGCCTCGACAATTCTTTAAATGCATTAGAAGAATCAAAATCTAATTTATTATATGAAAGATCTAAATATGTTAAACTTGATAAGTAGATAAATTCTGTCCCATTCAGATTTTGATCAATGTAATTGTGGGACAAATTCACACACACTACATCTGATAATGAACTGAATTCTTCTGAAGCTATAAAGAAAATGCTGTTCGAGCTAAGATCTAAAGTTTTGCCATATGAGCTACACAAGGGATTAATGATTTGGTCAGACCAGTTAATATTTCTTGTAGAAGATGCCATATGTGTAACATCCTCATTGGTGGAACGTTGTTGAACTTTTTGACTTGTAGATCTTTCAAATCTTCTGCTCTGATTAACTCTCTTAGCAAATGGAGAGATTCTGTTTTCAGACAAGTATATTAGTGTTAGGTTTTGGAATTTCTGAAACACTTTCAAATCAACTAACCTAATAAAGTTTATACCAAAATTAATAATATTCAGTGTGCTTATATTTGTTAGTGGTGCAATGTTATTACTTGTGATTTCTTGAAAGACATAACCTTTTATATGCAACTCTTGGAGGGATACTAATTTTGAAAAGTTATCTGAAAGATTTATATATTTGAAATATGTTCTTATCTCATAATTAAATGATAAATCAAGTTTTTGAAGGTAAGGCAAATTAAGTAAAAATTCTGCTTTTTCCATTTCCTTCACCAGATAGTTCTTCTCAAGATTTAACACTTTAAGACGAGTCGTGTTTAGAAACCACAGTCTTGATACTGACGTCAAAGATGCATTGCCCAGGTTAAGCTCCAGCAATTTATTAAGGTTCTGAAATGCGTATGGATGTATTTTAAGTGAAGCTTGTCCAGCACAAGGTTTGCATGGAAATAAAGCATTGAAACATCTTGGGCAGTTACCACTTAAATGTAGGATTTCTAAATCAGTTAGATTGATGAAGTCATCTTTGTCTATAACATTTATTTTGTTACTGCTCAAATAAAGTTCTTTTAAGGATGATGGCAGTATTGGGGGAACCTTCATTAAGTTGTTAAACGACAAAGACAAAATGTTTAATCCTTTTAACTGAAAAAATGCTCCATCTTTAATATCAAAAACTCCAGGACAACTATTACCATAGTAACAGTTATGGTCCAGGTACAGCTCTTCAAGATGATTAACCATTGAAAAACTTTCATTGCTGACCAAGGATATATTGTTATACCGTAAACTTAACTGAAGTAGTGAAATGGGCAGTCCAGTGGGTACATTGTGCAAATTATTGTTATCAATAATCAGCTGTTTCAGTGTTGTTAGGTTGGTGAATGTTTCATCCTTAATTATTACCCTTACTTCACAGGCATCAGTATTGCATTGATTGTAATTCGAGCTTAAATCTAATTTCGTTAAATTATGCCAATCCCGAAAGGCAGTATTTGGTATAGTCTGCAGAAGATTGTCAGACAACAGCAGCTGTACAGAGTTAGCCACGTACGTGATGGGCGATGGAATGTTTTTCAATCTTCTTGCATGACAGTCAAAAATGACTGATGAGTCATTTTCTTCAATTGTGCATGGAAGGCTTCTGTTGTCTGACTTTGCAATGCACAATCCAATGTGACTGTAGATTATGAGAGCTTCATATAGGAGATTAAACAGCATTCTGAATATTTTTTCTGCAAAAAAATCACAACATCACAATTATAAGTATCTGAAACAAAGAAAAATAAGTACAATAAGACAGGGTGTGGTGCTCACTTAGGGGGAGATGTATTTATATACAGTTTTGCATGGTTGCTTACTGGTGCAGGTTTAAGTGCGCAGTCGCTGCTGTGTCTTGTTGCAGAGCCACAGTGGTAACCATAATATGCAAATGCTAGTTTATGCCCCTCCCTCATATACTAGCGTGCACCTGAATGTGCAAGCACTGAAACACCCAATTACAGCATTGGTACAAGGGGTAACACTGCCAGTGATTCAAGACACTCCACCGTCAGCGCATCATCATGTGCACCATCAACACTTGTGCCAGCCCTATGGTAGGTGCAGCGTCTTCATAGGAACATGGCCTCTGTGGCTGTAGCTCTGCTCTTGCAATGAGACACCTGTAGCACTCCAATAATGCCCATGCAATGTTTTGATTACACTACAGGCCTCTTCCCAGTCACCGCCCAGGCACACCCATGGTTTTCCAGTAGCAAATAATCATTCAACTATGTGAACATTGGCATTGCATGCACTAAAGCTGGGTACACTCCATATGACAGAGCAACTCAGCGATGCGGCAAGAGATGTAATGATACATTGTGTGCACCTTACATCACTATCCAGAGTACGATGGCACAATGTATTGTTACAGGCTGCATGTAACTACACCGCAATGTTCATTGAATTGTCCCATCTGACATGCAGCACAGCAGAAGAGACGATGCAATGAACACCGGCTGGGAATGACGGATTGGGTGCACACACTATATTATATAGTTCAGATTTGCGTCGGAGCTATATACTATACGTCGTATTGTGTGTATTCCGCTTTAGCGTGCACCTCTGAATTAGACCCTAGATCAGAGGTTCCCAAACTCTTTTCAAACATGACGCCCTAGAGTATCAGCATTTTTTTCACGGCACCCCTAAGCAAAACGTTTGTTATTGAGAAGTTCTGAAAAAATTTAGTAAAGTGAAGTAAATTGTGCTTATCTGTCATCCTTGGGTACAGTTATGTGTATGTGGACAGGTTTGAGCTTCTGTTTGTCCACATATTTACATTACATTGACCATAAATAATTTGATTTGGTGCTGGACCACCAACCTGCGGCACCCCTGCAAGTGTCGGGGCACCCCAGGGTGATGTGGCGCACAGTTTGGGAACCACTGCCCTATATATTATTTTTCAGCCTGTAGAATGCAGCCTGTTCAGCCAACTGGTTGATTAAATAAACAAACAGATCATAAAAATCTAAATCAGACGCAATGCTAAAATAAAAACAAATAAATATCACGGGTGTTTATCTTATTAGCAGCTCCCAATAAGTATTCTGGAGATACTAAATAGTAAACAATATTAAAGGACCATAAAGGCACATAAGTAGCGCTTGACCAATTATTTAATATAATTATTTATATAACAATATCACATAAGGTTTATAAAAAACATACATAGAATAAAGGCTAAAATTTCAATACATAGAGAATCAAGTGTTCCAAATGCAGGATCTTAATCCACTTAATAGGCTCCGTAGAAAAAGATCCACAATATAGTAGTTAACGGTGGAAATCCAATATTAAAAGTCACTTGGAAGCAACAATGTGTCTAGAGAGCTGGCTTAAAACACGATCTCCCCGTTATAGGATCAGCTCACCACCAGCGCAGATGTCAATCTCTGGGTACGATCACAGAGTAGCAGCGGTGGGAGAAATTTTCAGTGTATTAGACTCCCCGTTTAGTGGAATGAGGCGCCCACCAGGCATGATGATAAAACAGCGTCCAGCTGAAGTGACAACGATAGGGGAAAATCTTCAGTGTGTAACACTCCCCGTTTAGTTGAATAAGGTAGCCACTTGACATAATAGTAACAAAGTCTGGTAGGAGCGACACTTTAATAGCCAAAGTGCAGGGGAGGGAGAAAGCCACTCACCTTCCAAATCAGATATCCATAATTGCATCAATGACGTCTCAAGCAATATCCGAAGCAGTAAAGTGGTATTGGAATTCCTGCTTAGAGTCCCTTAACGCATTTCTCCATTCTCACAATCTAACGGTTTCATCAGAAGGTAAGGGACTCTATCCAGGAATTCCAATACCACTTTACTGCTCCGGATATTGCTTGAGACGTCGCTGATGCAATTATGGATATCTGATTTGGAACGTGAGTGGCTTTCTCCCTCCCCCGCACTCTGTCTATTTAAGTGTCGCTCCTACCAGACTTTGTTACTATTTTGTCAAGTGGCTACCTTATGCAGGTGCGAAATTTTTGCTATTCAATTAGGAGCAGAGTTTTTAACTTTTTGCGCGATGGGAGTTTTTTTTTTTGCGCACCTTCAGAGCGCAACCAATTTTTCCTAACATCCCCAATTTTAGTAAAAAAGGTTGGTAACCCTGTGACCCTGGCTGCACGCCTCCTAATGACAATTTAAGCAATTGGAAGTTCCCAGTTTGCTTAATTAGTCAGTAATACTCACCTTCCGAAGTTCTGTCTTCTGCATCCAGTGTCGGGACACTGTCTCCTGCAGCAGCTGTGAGAATGTAGTGTGTGTGTGTGTATGAGTGAGTGTGTGTGTGTGTGACCCCCGGTGTATGTGTACCCCCCAAGTTCAGTGAGCCACCCCGGAATGGGCGCTGGGAGAACTACATCTCCCAGCAGCCCTTGCCCCTCCCACCAGCTCCTGGAGCCTCCCAGCAGCCCCCTCTCCAGAAGATAGAGCGGAGGCCACAGAGACACCCAGGCAGGTAAGTGCAGAATTGTTTTCTTATTTTGTTACGCGGTATGTGGTTTTCAGAGCTGAAAACCCCGCAACCACTTTTTTTGAATTGGATACCGTGAGTATCGGGAGTGTGCATGCCCACAGTAATCCAAAATTGGGCACGATATTTCCTCGCTAAACCTTGCGCCCAATTGAATATGCCCCTATATATTTATACTGAGGAATCACCCTTTCACCTACTTGCAGAATACAAAAACCCTGTTTGTGTGATTTGATGTATCAGTCCAGAAGACCCTCTAACAGTCTTCAGTAGTCCGCTGGTGGTGCGTCATGGCCCAGATAAGACTCTTTTTCATTGCTGTAGAACAGCTGTAAGTTCTTACGCCATTACTTGTTCCTGAGAAGACCTTTTTTAATAACTGCAAAATGAAATAATTTTTCAGTTTTTGCTACCCTAAACTTCTTTTTGCAACCTCTAGAAGTTTACCACTTACCTTTGTACCATTTCATGTTATTTACTTGTTTTGAATTGCTAAAATTTCAATGAAAACTGGTAAAATGGGAGTATTCTAAAACTTTTGTTCATGTAAAGTGCATGGATTTTGGAGGAATAATGGACTTAATAATGGGCTAATCGGGGATAGCCCTGGCCAAGGGCGGATTAGTCGTTGACTTCAGCGGGAGTTTTCCCAGTGGGCTGGACCGTTTTGGGGCTGAGGGAATTAATTATCTTTTTTTTTTATTTAATTTTTTTTTAATACATGACCCGGCCAGCGCTAATCGGGAAACAGCTGAAACTGACTTTGATTTGCTGATGGTGGCTGACCCCTCCCTCCCCAGGACCAGCCACCTATTGCTATGCTTCATGATCAGCGTGGATGCTGCGCTGTCTGTCACAGTCGGACCATCCCCCGTAGTACAGCAGCCAGGCTGCAGCACCCACAGCCCGTCCATTCGCCTCATGGCCAGCGCAGCCTGCAGCAGCACCCAGCAGTATTTTCATGTAGGATGAGGATCCACTGGTCCGGAACTCCCCTTGCCCCGCGGTCAGAGCAGCATGCAACATGGGTCCGGAGGTTTCCTTCCGGCTGCGGCCTCCGCTTCTTCACCCTCTCCAGCTCCGCAGGCTCAGCAGCACACAGGCCAGACAGCGGCCCTCACCTTCAGCACCAGGTCCACAAGTGGGGTGATGTACATGGCCAGCCAGGGTGGGAGATGGGGGGTTAGAGCAGAGGTCATAGCTGCCAGAGCTCAGAGCATCACCCCGGCTCTACCAGCATCGGCCAGGACACACACATACACTGACTAAGGGCTACTCTTACACTAACCAGGCACTCTCACACTCACACTGACCAGGGTCCACCCTCACTCTGACCACGCACTTACACTCTCACACAGACCAGGGGCCACTCTCACACTGACAAGGCACTTATGCTCTCACACTGACCAAGGGCCACTCTCACACTGACCAGACACTTACACTCTCAAACTAACCAAGGGCCACTCTCACACTGACCAGGCACTTACACTCTCACACTGACCAGGGGCCACTCTCTCACACTGAAAAGGCACTTACACTCTCACACTGAAGGGCCACTCTTACACTGACCAGGCACTTACACTCTGACACTGACCAGGGGCCACTCTCACACTGACAAGGCACTTACACTCTCACACTGACCAGGGACCACTCACATACTGTCACACTGATCAAGGTCCATTCACACCCTGTCACACTGATCAGGGGCCACTCACACACTGTCTCCGACTCCAGGGGCCAATCATGATCACACACAGTCTCAGCAGCACTGCTGCAGGAACCCCGTGGGATATACATTGTCTCCTTTCTGTGGCTCTGGCCTCCTCCGACCAATCCCCGTACTCCGAGATGCTTACACCTTCAGGAGGCGACAGCTTGCTCATATATGTGGGGGCTGCACTGTGTTGCCGAAGAGAAGTAGCTGGAGGCACACAGGCAGAAGACATAGATGGTAAGTATTGCTTGCTGCTGGAGACACAGGAGAATGGGGCCGGATAGACACATATGGAGGTGGGGTAGAGGAGATGGATCTGGGGGCACAGAAGATGGATCTGAGGACACAGGAGATAGCGCTTGGGGGCAAAGAGAAGAGATGGTATTAAGTGCTCATAGGAGGTTGACACTGGGGGCACAGACCATGTGATCTCCTGCATGAATAGTGAATACTGACTCAAGACACTGCCTGTCCAGGGAGCATCAATTTCTTCAGAAGTTCCTTGTTGCAGAGAAATCATATAGGTAAGAAAATACTTATTTACATGCTCGCTGTGTTTGTTCACTAAAGAGAAGGACCAGGGGCCTATCCATTCTCTATCGGAGTGGTGGGCATGCCCCCAACATGATGAAAACAAGGGGAGTGGCTTGCGGGCATGGCATTTCACACGCGGCCACACCCCTTTCTGCAAGGCCACATGAGGCCGCTTTCAGGATGTTTTCCAGGGCCACTTTAAATTCCCAATCCGCCCCTGGCCCTGGCCTAAAGGAGGCGGCCTCGGCAGTTACCATTGCATGACAGGTAGCCTGGCATTAAATTAGGTTGCTGTTATTCTGCCTATTATTACAGTGTATTTCACTGATTCTTAAACTGGGCCCAATTGAAAGGCCGGTATGTCGCCCAGTGTGTATCCAGCATTAGTCTAGTCTCACAAGATGTGATGATCCTTATCTCATTAGACAGACTGAGCTGCTCACTCTGTAGGATGCTTCTAAAATTACCTGAAAGAGGGAACAGTGCCGTAGTAGGGCAGCAGTGCGATCTGTGCCAGCTCTGCCCACTAAACCCGTGATGACATTCCGTTACACCAAAGTGCGGAGCTGCCAGTTCTAGGAAGTGGAGCACTGCCGGCAGCATTTTATGGATGCTCCAGGCAGTTTTACAGGCTGCAGGGTGCCTGCCTGGAGTGTTTCTTGAATGCTCCGAGTGGCTATGCAGTAGCACTACTGGCTATAGGATGCCATTCCACCCTGCAAGCCACATGCAAATGCCATAAGGCAGCAAAAGTGCCATGCCTAGGGCTCCGCGCCCTGTACGACGACACCGCTCGCACATCTCTAGATACAGCCCTGAGAGAGACATACTTTGTACTGTCAATGGCTCAGATAAATACTGGTGAAATTATTTAATGGAGTGAATAAACCACCAGATAACTGTATGCAGAAACAACAACTTGGAAAAGAAATTTCAGGTCAGGGAATTGACTTGGCCATTGCATATCATTCCACTTTTTAGCCTTAAAAAACTCTTTGGTTGCTTTTGCAGTATGCTTCGGGTCATTGTCCATCTGCACTGTGAAGCGCTGTCCAATGAGTTCTGAAGCATTTGACTGAATATGAGCATATAATATTGCCCGAAACACTTCAGAATTCATTCTGCTGCTTTTGTCAGCAGTCACATCATCAATAAATACAAGGGAACCAGTGCCATTGGCAGCCATACATGCCCACTCCATGACACTACCACCACCATGCTTCACTGATGAGGTGGTATGTTTTGGATCATGAGCAGTTCCTTTCCTTCTCCATACTCTTCTCTTCCCATCATTCTGGTACAAGTTGATCTTTGTCTCATGTGTCCATAGGATGTTGTTCCAGAACTGTAATGGCTTTTTTAGATGTTGTTTGGCAAACTCTAATCTGGTCTTCCTGTTTTTGTGGCTCACCAATAGTTTACATCTTGTGGTGAACCCTCTATATTCACTCTTGTGAAGTCTTCTCTTGATTGTTGACTTTGACACATATACACCTACCTCCTGGAGAGTGTTCTTGATTTGGCCAACTGTTGTGAAAGGGTTTTTCTTCACCAGGGAAATAATTCTTAATTTTTCAGCCTAATGATGGCTTGCTTCACTGATAGTGACAGCTCTTTGGATCTCATATTGAGAGTCGACAGCAACTGATTCCAAATGCAAATGTCACACCTAGAATCAACTCCAGACTTTTACCTGCTTAGAATCAACTCTAGACTTTTACCTGGTTAATTGATAATGAAATAACGAGGGAATAGCCCACACCTGTCCATGAAATAGCTTTTGAGTTGATAGTCCCATTACTTTAAGAAGCCAGCCGCAAAAAAAGGTCAACAATTCGACTGTCAAATGTTATCTTACACCATGACAATGCCAGACCTCACACTTCGATGGCAACATCTGCGGCCATTGCCAAAATTGGGTGGGCAATAATGCCACATCCACCATACAGTCCTGATTTGGCCCCTTCTGACTTTCATCTGTTTGGCCCTCTCAAAAACCGTGGTCAACATTTTGAAGACATAGAGGTTATTAAAAATGCCATACGTTCCTGAGTCAAACACCAACCACTGGAATTTTTCCAAAGTGGATTCACAGCTTGGGTTGAGAGGTAGAGAAAATGTTTGAGGGCAGATGGTGAATTTTTTGAGTAGAGTCATTCTGTTACTAAGACTTCAAAGTACTTTACTGCAAATTTTCAAATCTTTATCTATAATAAAATTTGAGTTGTGAGCATTTAGGTATTACTTTTTGAACAACCCTCGTATAATAGGTGTGCTAGTGTTTTAGGGGCATACACACTAGACGATAAAAGTGAACAATATAAATGATAAGATATAGTTTTCCAATATCTCGTTCATATCGTCTAGAGTGTAGGGTCCGAATGACCAATGATGTGCGCTCCCGCGGGTCATTAACGATATCCCCAGTCGGCTGTACATGCAGCCCAATCTGGGCATATTGTGAGCGATGCCATGTTGCTGAATGCAGCATGGCCCGCTCCCCCACCGTCATTTGCCGTTAGTTGGCATCGGAAAGTGTGTATACACATTTCAATTCTGGCACCCCTGCCGGGCCCGCTGCTGCTGATGTCGCCGCGTACACATCGTCTAGCGTGTATGTGGCCTTACAGACAATTTAGGAGACTACCTTCACATGATATTAAATAATACTATAATCACGGTTGATGGAAGAAATGGGCTACATGACTACATGACTTCCAGCTTGGGACGGAATTGCAAAGCTGCACGCAAGCAGCTTTGCAATTCCGTCCTTGTAACTATGCAAATGGTAAGACAACTCTCGCTGCATTTGCAATCCCAGCACTGTGACTGAGGATGCAGGCTGGGATAACCATCTCGACCATCAGTCTCGATGGTGGACAGCGCTCCAGCTTACTCAGGCTGGCCGGCTTGCGAGGCTAGGAAACTGCATACATAGATGCAGCCTCCATTTCCGGGAATGCCAGCTGACCCTGCCCCTGCGCCGCCACTTAAATGCCTCTGCCTCTCAATCAGGCAGAGGCATAGAAGGGGCTGCGAGCGTTCATGCAGGACCCATTCTGTACATTCACAGAACGAGGTCTGCGCACGCAGTGCACAATGTTGAATCAGCCCTTATATAAAGTAATAAAATAATCACAGTGAAAATATGAGAGATACCATTAAAAAGTACTTTCTGGAAGTGTGAGCCATCTGTGGGGATGGGATAAAATGGAATTTACTAGTATCATATATAATTATGACTGATTTAGCCTGAATCTCTATAACAGGAGAATACAAATTATTAACAATGTTTCATTAAGCTTAGTAACTATGGATGATTTTTACCTTTGCCCACAAATGGGAAAATTGGGCCTGATTTAATGGTTGGCGCAGTGTTGATTTTGGTCGCAAGCAGTCAATATTTTCAGTCTGCCAATGCGTCCTAGTCGCAACTGAACATAAATCCAGATGGTTACCGTTGGGAATGAATTTGGAAGCAGAGAGAGACAATTTCAGTGGGCAATCTGGGTGGTAACAGGGGGGTGGCTAGCTAGATGTGGGCATGTCACAGCCAGCAACTGTGTCTTCTTTTGCAATTGCACTTGCACCAACGCCCATGTTCTGATAGACACTCTGAACAACCATAGGGCTGCTCTAAAGTCCGATTGTGCGTCCTATGGTGCCACTTATTATATTACACAAAATGACAGATCTGAGTTGCAGCCAGTGGGTGTCTCTGTACGAATCCCATCGGCTGTGGGATTAGCATAATTACACAGACGTGCTGCCGAAAAAAACACAGTCATGACTGCATTACCGTTCACCTCTTAATCAGGCCCATTGTCCTATACATTGTACGGGTGAGTCAAAGCGTCTAAAACCACATACACTATATCTGGAGGAGTGAATCATAACCATCACCGTGGGAACTAAAATGCACAGTTCAGTAATGTGTTTTGGTGAGAAAGTACAGCACACAACAGTTCTTTTAATCACTACTTTCATTTCTACACAACTATAATTAATAATTATTATTTCATATTTTGCTTAGCTTAGAGGATCTCATTAAAATTGTGATTGCATGTTATTGTGACTTCAAGAAAATCAATAAAGGTTTGAACATTTTAACTATAACTAGTCCCCACTCTACTGTTAACGTATGTTATATTATATGTTTTTATATACTGTCTGTGTTACTACTTAGGGGTATATTTACTAAAGTGCGGTTTTATAGAAGTGGAGAAGTTGTCCATAGCAACCAATCAGATTCTAGCTATTATCTTCTAGAAGGTGCTAGATAAATGATAACTAGAATCTGATTGGGGCCACTTCTATAGACCCACACTTTACTAAATATTAAATATACCCCTTACTGTGTTCACCTATTTATTCGCTATGTATATTTTTCAGTTTTCTAAATAGGCTGCATCATTTCAGGATTAAGAAGCAAACTAGTTGCAGGTTGTGAAAGCTTCAACACCAGGAGAGAACACTTATGATAGATTAAGTAAAATACATTTTTAATTGATTTGTTTTAGCCTAGGGCACCTGGAACCTTCAATCAGGCACTGTTCATGACCAAAATGTCCGTCATACATATATATAAAAGTCAGTATAGCCCCATGTACCATTTTGTACTTCCAAGATGATTATCATTAACCCAGACTAATGTGGAACTGCTCTTGTAAGTGGTACTTTTAAGCAATACACTTCTTTGTTTGCAAGATTCTTCTATTCTATTCTTTACAGCTAAATTAAAATCCACTTTCCTAGCAAACACCCAGAAGTAAGCACTTCCAGGTGTTGGTGAAGGAGTCTGGTGTTGCGAATAACTACTCTCCTCCAACTGGTGCGCAGCTGACACTCACAATCAAGTTACTTCTGGTTACTTATTACAACCAGTTGGAGTGATCTGCAGCCAATTGCTCTTGAAGTTTAAATGGAAACCCAAGACAAATGGTAAATCCAAATATAAGCTGTTGATAAAAAAGATAGGATGGCAGAAACGGTCATCCTGTCGCAACCGATGGCAGCAGTGGTGAAAGATCGGGTGGCAGATAAAGCTCATCCTGTCACGATTACCTCGAAAGTATAAAATGAAGAGAAGTCACTAAAACTGCTGCTAAATATTTGGTCTTGATGTTGTATAGGAGCAGTGAGGTGGCTATGTTGCCACTCCAGTCCTCACAATCGTATTAATTAGGGATGGTCATCGGTTTGGTTTCCATTGATGGTTACCACCGATGGCCATATAGCAAGTGGCCATCGATGGTTACCAACTATGTAATGGATGACCATCGATGGTTTCACTAACCGATGGTCATCCCTGTTATTTGACTGACTGGCCTGTGGGCCAATCAGAACATGGGGATGGGGCTTCGCGGGTGTCGGGGGCGAAGCTATGCTCCGTGTATTGGCACCTTGTAAAAAAACAACAACATTCAGTTTTGCTTAGACAAGCCATCTGGTTGTCCCCCATCGATGTTAAAAGTATTCAACATCAGCCATAAACCATTGATGATTATGAATCGTCAGTGGTCGATGGCCATACCTAGTATTAATATTCCTTTCCCCAACAGTCCAGAGAGTGCAGGAAGAGGCTCAGCATGTCTGTGTATTTATTTTATTGCGTATAAGTCTCTGATGTAAATGTGCTACGTATAGTTACTGTACGTAGGTGATGCAATCGGAAAACCGGCTCGAAGGGATGCCAGGCACCGCGAACGGACAGCCACGTGGGGGGAGGGTTAGGATTAGCGCACCCGGGGGGGACTTAGGGCTAGGCACCCCCCCGGGAGGGTTAGGGTTAGGCTAGGGGGAGGAAGGGTTAGGGTTAGGCACCCCCGGGGGGGACTTAGGCTTAGGCACCCCCCCGGGAGACTTAGGTTTAGGCAGCAGGGAAGGGGGGGTTAGGGTTAGGCACTTAGAGGGGGGATTAGGGTTAGGCACTTGGGGGGGAGGTTAGGGTTAGGCACCCCTAAGGAGGGTTAGGATTAGGGGGGTTAGGTTAGGTTAGTATATACTTACCTGAGGACGATCGGGATTTCCAGCGCTGTTGGGCTGCCGCTGCCTGGATCTATCCATCTGTCGGGCTGCCGCTGCCGGGAGTCGAGCCATGCGGCCGGCGGTATTTCATACCGATTCCGTACGTAGTATCTGCTCATGTTTGTATTTTTCAATTAACACCTTCGGTATTACAGAAAATAATGCACTGGCTGTTGATATTCTGCCTTTAGTTCTCAAGCTGTGTGCTAATACAAAAACCAAGCACTTATTCGCAATACAAAAATATCAGCACACTCAAATCCTGTTTCTGAGCTGTTCCAAAAAAGCCAGTTCCATGGGTGCACCTCATTTGTAGTAGGGTGGGTACACATTCACCCAACCCGATTTCTTTCCAGTCACTCCTCCCCTGTGCAAGCTTGGGGTCATTTTGCTCCTAAGCACTGTTCCTTTACAGGAAATCTAGCTGTAATAGTGAAAATCAAGGCATACAGCGTCTAAAACTATTTAAGATGTGGACCAGCGATCTTGCCCTTCACAATGATCTCCACAAAGGCTATATACAGTACATTATGCAAGTTTTATGAAAACAAAAATAGTGATATAACAGAGAGAGTGACTTCTACCTGTCAATATTTGGAATAAAATAGGCCACACCTCTGGTCCACCCAATCCATGCGCAGATTCACCAAAATCACATCTGTTTCAGGTAAGTCAGCAACCAGGTACGTTTCAAGTAAGTCAGGTAAGTTTCCAACATGCAAATATCCCTTTTCATTACCTAAAAATCAGGATAGTCCTCAGAAAATCAGAACTGTTGGATAGTGTGTAAACACACATTTCCATACTGACACATGCCCTGAGTCGCACGCAAGCAATGACACACAGTATCAGTGTGTGGCACAAAGGCAAGGTAGATTATGGGCCTGATAAAGAGGTGGTCACTGTTGTGGCATCAGACGCAAGCAGCTGATGTTTTCAGTCTGCTCATGTGTCTGAGTGGCACTGTGCATGCATCCGATGGTTACTGCCAGGGGACGCAGAACAAATGTAGTCACAGAGAGAGGCAATTTCAGTGAGCATTTCCGGAAGGTAACAACAGAGGTGGCTAGCCAGACATGGGGATGTCGCAGGCGTGTCACTGTCAGCGACTGCAGCTTTTTCCACAGTTGCACATATTTCGGCTATATGTTCAGACAGACATGCTGCGCCTCCATAGGGCTTGTGCAATGTTCAATGATGTGTCTTAATACACAAAGTGGCAGAGTAGTGCTGCAGCCAGTGGGAGTCTCTGTAGGAATTCCATTGGCTGCGGCATTAGCATAAAGGCGAAGTCGCGCTGAGGAAAAAGTCGCGGCTGCAATAACATCCACCTCTAAATCAGGCACTATGAGAGTTACAAATAGATATCTTGATTTTTTTTGCAAATAATTACAACAACAAAATGATAAATAACTGTTATACAGCTCAGCTATTACACATAACACAGGGTTTGGTGCTTACCTACTGTTAGATAATCCTGGGTGATCAGGCGACAGACAAACACTGTCTTTAGTATTTATCTGCTCTTTATCATTACTTTGTATTTTTGTCCTTTCTGTTTCATTTCCCTTTTACTGTAGAGATGATTAACTATAGATATATACTGACACCTAAAGGCTTTTATATGTATTTCTATATAGGAATTAGTTGACCACTACTCTACTATAGGGGTCTATTTACTAAGCAGTGTTAGGAGACAGAGGGCCTGATTCAGAGCCGGACGCTCTGACCAGAGCGCTCGCTCTGAATCAGGGCCCTCCTACCTAAACTTGGAGCGGCCTCTTGGACGCTCGCATAGCTGTGGGTTACCACCCACAGCTTATGCGAGCGTCCATGATGATGGTCGCTATGGTCAAGACCATCGCGACCATCGGGCTTGCGACGAGACCATGCCGTAGGGTCTCGGTGACCGCAAGCCCTGGAGTGATTTTGGCTCTATCAGAGCCAAAATCACTCCCACTGACATCACTAGTGATGTCAGTGGGGCCGGACCCAGACGGTAGGCGTTCCCATGGGAACGCCTCCGTCTGGCAGCCACGCTCCCCGGAACGCCCACTGAAGGGGGCATGCTGTCACTCACCATCGACAGCACGCCCCCTTTGGTGCGAGACCCATAGCGACGGCTACCCCGTCGTTAGTTGGGTCTCGCGCATGCGCACGACAGAGCTCCCTCCGTCGTGCGCATGCGCACTAGGGCACCATTGACCCGCTTGCAAGCGCTCAGCGCTCGCGAGCGGGTCAGAATCAGGTCCAGAGTGAAAAGTGATAATGTGCCAGCCAATCAGCTCCTAACTGCCATCTCACAGGCTGTGTTTGAAAAATTACAGTTGGGAGCTGATTGGCTGGCACCTTATCACTTTTCACTCTGTCTCTTAACACTGCTTAGTAAATTGACCCCTTAGTTTTAGAAAACTGGATTTTTGAAACTCACCTTTAAATCCATTGCACCAAGTCCATCTGTGTGGCACTCTGATGAAATTGCAAGCCCACTATGAAAAAAGCCAGTTTTACTGATTCATACACTATTGGCAGATTTGTGCAATATCTTTGGAAGTAACCCTTTTGGCAAATTGACTTGACTGATACTGCCAACAATGATATAGTGGATTACTGGACATATACAATGGAATGACCATTCACCAGCAAGTTCACTGATCAGTGAGACAATGGAGTTACTATATATGGACAGAGGGGTGCTAATCCTAGGAGCACCTTACATGTCTGGCTGACTGGCAGGAGGGCCGCCTGGTCCCATATGCCAATACTGAATCATGCTAGTGAACTACTGACTAGTGAACTGCCACTAGCTAGTGAAGAGCTGCCAAAAGGCTGTTAAAACTTAGAGGACTCCATTCAAGAATCATTTAGATGGCCATCCAGTAAGCAAATAATAAATACAATTTGCACTGTATTTTACATCTACTGTTGGCACTTAACAGAGTCACTACCCTGCAAGCATGCGGGACCTTGTTCCATGGATACAGTAACAATAAGACCTGAACATATTATTGAAGCCTGAACTTTATATAAAACCAGCAATGTCTCTTGAAACTCTTACACAATTATCATTCTGTCTGTACAGACCCTCTGAGGGATAGCATAGCAAATTATTTAGACATATTTACAAAGTTACAGCTTCTTATATTTATGACGGTGGAAATATTGTAGTGGACAAATCCAAATAATCAACATTGTATCACGTATTCATTTGCTCCTGACGATGGTGTGGGTTACTTCAGCACAGAAACGCGTTGAGCCCCTGCAAAATCGGACCCCCATATACCATAGCACTTTAAAAACAGCACCCGGACCAGGAATTTGGAGTCAAGACACTATAAGGATCTATCCAAGCTAAAGGACATCACTACAATGTGAGGATCTCCTGCCTAAATGTCAACTTGGTAACGCTATACCTCTTGGGAATTAAAACCGGGATCTATTCATTACTGCTGCTGGGCTCAGTGACTCACAATAGTGTTGTGGGGGAAGCCCTATAAGCTGCTATAACTTTACCTGCACTTTATATTACTGATACTTTATTGAATGTCTATGATTTATAGAGCAATTTAATATCTTTTTAATACATTTTTTTTTTTTTGACCAAACGTTGTGTTTAAGATACATAATCTTAACGGTATTACGAATTCTCCACAAGCGCTGTTTCTTGTTGTGGTTTTATATGTTATAATTTATGAGGAGTTTAACACTCTCCTCTTACAGCTGCTGACTGACAAGTGCCACTCATATTTTTGTGTATAGTATACTCAGAGAGCCTAATTTGCAGATTTAAGGTTTGTCTTGGTGTTATCAATCTAACTAAGAATTTTATTTTGAGTTTTATGGTTGACTGCTCCTGACTGGCTGCCGTTCCATGAACTGTGATTGGCTCGTGGCCAGCTCAATATTTCAAATGCCGCAGATGCTCTTTCTCCCTAGCTACCCCCTGGTGCATTCCGCACCGCTGCCACCCGGGCCCCCTTCTCTTCGGAAAGGCTGCCGGCGCTGTTTCTGCATGCCTGGCAGAAGAAACCAGATATGCTGACCCAGTGCCTTAACCTGCCATGCATCCCCCCTCTAGTCCAGCCAACCTTCCCTGCACTGCCCCCCCAAGTCCAGCCAGCCTTCCCTGTGCTCCCCCTGTCCAGTCAGCCAGCCTTCCCTGCAATGTTCCCCCAGTCCAGCCAGCCTTCCCTGCACCCCCCCCCCCCCCCTGTCCAGCCAGCCTGCCATCCCTGTCCTGTCCTCAGGGGAGAACTATGGGAGACATGTGTTTGAGTGTGAAAAACATGCAAGTTTACATGTTCTTAGACCCTGGGCCTGATTCATTAAGGATTGCAACAACAAAATGATAAAGTAGCTGGTGTGACAGGGGGCTGGCCAAGTCTCCGGCAAGCAGCAGCTTAGCCGAGTAGTGCCGCTGGGCTCCAGCTCTGAAGGGGCACCTCCTCCATTGTCCACAACATATTCACCCCACTTAGGGCTGTAACTATGTACCTGGTGTGTACTGTCACGGCCGCCCAATACATGGCAACCCTTCCCGGCACCTGAGAAGCCACCATACACCAGTGGAGAGCTCCATGTCCATCCATCAGCTGCTGCCTTCGTCTATCTATAGCCTGTCTGCATGCGAATTGCTACATTACAGTGTCAGCGGCTGTGACTGGGGGCACCAAATTATAACTTGCCTCCGGGCGTCCGGAATGAAGTTACGCCACTGCCTGTCCCCCCAGTCCAGCCCTCCCTGTACTGCACTTCCCCTTTCTTCTGGCTTTTTATGTGAGTCTGACTTTTTCAATGTATTTTATGTAGTTCTGGCTTTTGTTTTTGTTATATAGTGAGAGAGAGAATTGATGCTACTTTCCCTATATATTTAGTATAGATTCTGGTTTGCTGTGTGTGGGTGAATTTACAGCAGTTTTCTCTCATATATTCTGTATTTTTATAGTTTTATATATAATATGAAAGATTGACATGTTATAATACCAACCTCCCCCACAGCCCAAAATGTGAGAATTTTTTAACTGGTTTAAGCACCAATTGATGCCCCACCCCAAGTAGCTCCACCCACTTTATCCACAGCACCGCCCACCCCTGAACCATACCCCTGGGTGGGGGCGGCTGCCTATTTTGTCAGTACTGAGCTCCACAATTTCTGATTGCTACCCTGGGTACTACTATCAGTTTCATACACAAGATTTCTAGAGGGGGTTTCCAAATGCTTGATTTCAGATATAGGGGCCTATTCATCATCACTTAATTTATACAAAAGCAGGTAAAAAAATATAATTTTCACCTAATTTTGTATCATTTAAGTGTCAGGGCTATTCATAATTCATGTAACGCAGGAGATATCACAGATATCTCCTGGTTACAAATGTGAATCGATAATTTCCGCATTCCCCATACAAAAGCATTTATTTTGGAACTTGACAATGATGATCCAATACAGAAGAGGGATCTGAAAAGATCCCTCCCTGTAGTGTCCTCTTACCTGCCTGACGCTCCCTCCCAGCTCACAGAGCAGTCCTTCTGTGAGCCAGGGCCAAGAGAAGGCACAGTGCCCAGCGGGGTCAGCGGTGGTGGGGGTCCTACAGTGGGCAGCTGGTGTGACAGGGGGCTGGCCAAGTCTCCGGCAGGCAGCAGCTTACTCGAGTAGTTTCGCCACACAGCAGCGGTGGTGGATGGCCTACTTGGTGCAGCAGGTTTCAGCATGGGGAGGCCGCACAGTCTCTGGTGGCTGTGGCTTTGAACCTACTCGGTGCATGCAGCAGGTCTCAGTGGAATGGGAGGGGGAGGGGGTGGATCCGGCGGCCGCAGGGGCATCTTTACAAGGATAGGGGGGCTTAATTGACGGGCAGAGGGCTGCCTCTTCGCAGCCAGCTTGAAGACAGGTGTCTAAATAGACCACAAGTTGAACACTGTAAAAAAAAATATATTTAAAGAAAAATAAATACTGAGATCACAAGGGGAGGGGGCAGTCACGGTGCGAAGTAGCAGGCAGCCCATGCATGGTCACATTATCTGTGTAAAAATACCCTGAGAAGTGCGGGTGAGAGAAATGCAGGGACAGAGCTTTCTCACATGTTCTGTCCCTGCATGCGATATTTTATAAATCCTTGCAATGTATTCAAATATCACATTGCGATTTTGGGCAAATTTATCACATCGCTCAGATTGTGATAAATATGCCTAATTATCTGGAGAACAATTAATGAAAACATTTTTCAGACATAAACTACCTAAAACTTCCATAACCTTACTATCTTAAACCTTATAATAACACATTGAATTAAAGATTAACAATAGTGCTTACATTTAAATTTGTATCTCACAGAACACACATTTGGAGATGTAGGCTTTCATAAATTATCTAACTGGTAATGTTCGTCATTACCACTAGATGGCCACCCTCAATAGATATTGTAATAATTAAAATGAATAGAATGTTTTTACTTAATTTACAAATAAATATCAATATTTTGGATAATCAAAATGTTTTCCTAATATTATTTTAGCCCTTCCAAAGGTTATAAGGTCTTTTAATTTTTATCCTGAACTATAAAATTTTAATCTGGAAAACATATCACCACAATAATAACTTAAACGAAAATGCAATAGATATTTAATATCTAAATAAAGAGAAAAACACTTAAAAAAATATGCAGTCACCAGGGACTCCTATTCCTTTCCTTTAAATTAAACTTCACATTACTCCTTTTGCTTATAGCGGCCATGCAGCCTATTGTATTGCAGCAGTGCACTGCCCCTGTCTCTTCCCTGGTGGTCACTCCTCCTTAGGCGCTGTAGGATAAAGCCAGAATAACTACATTACAAAACCATGAACCGGATGCATCAAGCATTGCATTTTGTATGCGATACATCCCACCACTGATCACATGCGTAGCAGTGTTAGTGACATCGTATGCATGTACGTTTTCAATTATAATTGCAGAGGACAGCTCTTCTGATAAGAGCTGTCTTTGTGGTGTGGGTACTTCCATGTTTATGACCCAGGAGTCCAAAGTGCTCCTTGTGAGCAAGTTGTCAGCTCAAGTGGCACATGGCACAATGATGTCTCCTGTTTCAGTTTCTCCTGTAAATGCTGCTGCCAAGAACAAACTGACCATTATGACAATGTATAAAAATAAGCATGTCACACAGTACCTTTGAATACTGGGAGGGTAAAAGACAATTTGGAGTCCTTTGTACAAACTGGATTTACTTTACTTGAGTTGCCCACCCTCCAGTGTGTACTAGGAAAGACTGTTTAGCACAGCTGGGAACCTTGTGGAGGCTACTTCCTAAAAATGGGGAAAAACTGATGTTCATAAAAATTAACTACAAAGTCTATGAGGAAGACCTTTGCCACCAAATACAACAAAGTACAGAGATTTTTGTAATGGTAGATTTCAGCAGAGATGAGCTAATATTGTGTGATGTTGATAAAGCCACTAATGAGGGTAAGGATGAGGATGATAATGACATCTTCCAACTATAGAGATGATCAACAACATTGTTAGCCACCTTAAGCCCATTGGTCTCTTGTTTTGTGGGGATTCAAACAAACCAAGAATAAACGTGGAAGTCCCTGTTGCTGAAGTGCTTGACTTGTTAAACTGTGCATGTACTTTTTAATATATAACATAAAGGTGGATGGCAGGGCCTAAGGACAATTCCATTGTGCACCACTTCATTATGGGCTTTGCCAAAATTGTGTGTGTTTGACACTGGGGAGTTCATGTTCTTTTGTATCTTGCAATGCCATCGATCACCAGTTTCTCATCCAGGCGTATTGGACCCATTCCTGCAGCTTATCAGTATATGCAGTCTAGTTTCATCAAATCATTTAATTAATTATTGACTTTGACTAGGCTGTTACTCTGCCTTGAATCCTGAGGCCTGTGATTTGCCTTTAGGATTCAGTTTCCACTTTAAAAATCTCAATGGGATTTTGTATGTAGTTTATATTAGAACTGTAATCAATCAAGCAATCAATCAATTTTGGATGCTTGTTTTTTAATAGTGTTTTCTATTTCTCTGATTTGTTTTACAGTTATAATAACACTGTCAGCAATCAATCAATCAATCAATCAATCAATCAATGTTTTACATGGTTTCCACTAAAAACTCCACCTCCATTTACCTGTGCTGCTTAGTTTAGCTAGTCAACCCACTGCAGCCTTTGGCCAATATTGGTAAACACAATTTTGTGAGCTGTGAGGTGGTCAAAATTGATTGGAAATGACTGGAAATTAATATTATTAAGTTCATAAAATTACATGATTTTAGCTATTTTATCAAGTTTTAAGAAATTCAGATAAAAAAAAAAACACTTGAGGATAGTTTTTTCCAAAACCTAAACCTGTGAGGGTGGTATTGGCAAAACCAAACCATGGGGATCTGCGCACATCTCTTGTTTTATTATGAGGATAAAAGGATTGTTGCTTTAATAGAGTTAATTAAGATGGATGGGTTAATGTTTTATTGAGGTTAATTAAGATGAATGTATTCTTTTTATTAGACTGAGGGAGGTAATAAAAAGTTTCAGTAATTAATGATGAAGGGATTATTAATGATGTGTATGATGGAGTTAATGATTATAAAGGGCTTAATGATGTCAATTAGAGTTGGTATGGTGATGCAGAAGCAACTCATGATTTTTGAGAAAGGGTTATTTAATGATGAAGGGTGGATGATAAGGTGTGTTAGTCTCAAAAATATTCTTTGTATTGTTTAATAACCACTAGTATGCTCTCTGTATTGTATAACTGTCAATAGGATGCAGTCTGTTTTATATGGTGACAGCTAGGATGCTATCTCTATTGTATGGTGGTCACCAAGATGCAGTCTGTTTGTATGAGATTCATCAGAATGTTATATGGTGGCAGCTAGGATGCTATCTCTATTGTATGGTTGTCACGTCCAGGGTTTCTTGGCATGCCGGCCAGCAGGTAATACCTGTGCCTCTACCTTGCCTGAGTACCTGTGTCAGCTGTTACCCTGCACCTTGCCTCCACTTGCATTCCTCTGGACTTTATTTCTTCAGCCTGCAATTCATTTCAGCCTCAAAAACCCTGGAATACTGGACTGCCTTCTGTTATCACTACCTGGACTTTTTTCCATTGCCTCACTACAGTTCCCAAGTGCACTTTAGTGCTATACCCGGACTTTTTGTTTTGCCACATTCATGTCTGTTAAGCCACTCATTAAAAACTCCACGTTTATTTTTAAATCTGCTTCAGTGTCTGCTCCTATTACCACCCCGGGCCCACAACAAAACCAGAACCTCACAATGGTGGTCACCAAGATGCAGTCTGTTTGTATGAGATTCATCAGAATGTAGTCTGTATTGTTTTGTGTGCCTTTATACATGATGCTTATATAGAGTAAACCAACATCAAATGTGCATTTTTTGATGTTGCTAATGTATTGTATTTTATGTATGATTTTGGCAAATTCTACTAATGAAAACAACATTTTGCCATACAAATTTCATATTGATATAGACATAATTTATAGCATATAAATACAAATTAATTTTTCTCCCCAGCAATGTTTGTGTGGTACATTTTCCATGAGGATTCAATCTGTATTGAATAGTTAGCACTGGAATGCTTTTGTATGCTCTCTGTAATATCTGTTGGTTAAATGGATGCTTTCAGTATTGTATGGCAGTCACTAGTATGCTCTATGTATTGTATGGTAGTCGCTAGCATATGTACTGTATGTACAGTATTTTTTTTATCTTTAATAGCCACCGCTGCTCCTATTCTTGGGAACAACACAATGCCCACTACCGTAGCTGTTATACCTTAAAGTTTTGGATACAGGTTGGCAGAGACAATGTGATTTCTTCTTTTCTTTTATTCTGCTAGGGAGGACTGAACACCTGTTGAATAATTTAACACCATGAGGAGATTGACAATGGTCGAGACCTCAGAAAGAGTTATCTATTTTATGGTGACCAGTTTTCATGCAGCAGCAAGGACTTTCCAGAATCAAGTGCTGTCACTTTGTTACTAACTGGGTACTGCCTACACCTTGAATAAGATGCAGCACTTACATAACCAATCCAAGCACTCCACATGCTAATGTGCTGATTAATAGTAGCCTAACAGTACTTGTGTTTACTTGCCCACCTACAATGATCCCAATCACCATGGCGTATTACTAGGGATAATGATAGTGCCATTATTGATCTATACATATAGTTAAAATATCCATTTTTATAGAAATCTTTGCAGTTATTAAAATATGTGAATTATTAAATAGTCTTAAGTATGATCCAATTTAATCCTTTATTACTTCAATAAGATATTACATGATATGTTAAATTAAGCATTATTTAATAATATTATCAATAACATGAGTTCCATATTTTTAACTGTTTATTGACAGCATCGTCTGATCCGGATTGGAATCTTGTTCCAACCCCTCCGGGTCAGACCCGGAACTTTGTTGTAAAAATGGTGTAAGAGCTCTTCCTCTTCATCCTTTTCTTTGATTAATTTCCCAAGCTGTCTTTTAAATTAATATAGGAATCAATAAGCATAGAAAAATCTAGTCTGTCATGTAGTATAATCTGCTGTTTTCCCCATCATATTCAGGGTCTGATTTAGTGGTGGATGCTAGTAAGCACCCAATGTTTTACTTCTGCGCATATGTCCGAGATTCAATCCGCATGCATGCAGATGGTTACTTCCAGGGGGAGTATATTGAAATTGCATGGAGATCCATGCAATTGTGATGTGTGTTACTGGGCGGATACTGGTGACGGCTAACAAAAGCTGGAATGTAGGGGCGTGTCAGTGTCAGGAACTGAATCTAAAGATGGAGTTCTGCTGACACCTGCGGCCATAGACACACGGATATTCTGCGATGGTACGGCCAATGGGTCAGCCAATAGTGCATCTTTGTACCCCATCGCAAAAGGATGCCAATTGGCCAAGGCATTAACATGAGGCACACCCAAGCAAAATAACATGTGGGGGTAGTTACAAGGAATACCCTACCACTCAGTCTCTATCCCTGAACACAGGGGATATGAATATTTGAGAACTGGAAACAGAGCAGTGAGTAATACAGCAGATTAAGAGCCCACATGGAAACTGCTGAGGAAAGTACAAACTGACTACCAGAGCTGGGTGCCTGGAGCCTAAACCCTCAAAGAGGGATATAGATCCAGTACCAGTCCCCAGCACCTGGAGAGAGCACTCCAATAAAACTCAGCACGAACCCTGACCCTCAAGACAACTACCACCATCAATGGTAGTACCAATTGAGGGGCAGTGGGTCCTGGAGACAGGTTGGAGCTGTGATTCTGAACTAGACAGTGGCCTCACTAGGCAGTAATAAACTCCAAAGTGTAAACAGGAATATTCCACGTGAACCCACAATTAGCAGGTGAGTTCAACTCAGAAGACTTGGCATTTGAAGCACTATAATAGTCTCTAGGATAAACAGGATACTTCAGACTACTGCACAGGCTAAGAATGTAGCAAACAGGCTAAACTGGACTGGATCCTGAAAGTAAGACAAAGGCAATGGATATACACACTGATCTGGATTGGGACCGGAGCTTGAATTGGAATAGGACATGGTGAATTGCAGCTTGATCTGGAATGGAACCGGAGATGAACAGTAACTTGATCCAGACTGGGACTGGAGCTTTAACTGGAATGGAACCAGAGGAGAACGGTAACTTAACTTGGACTGTAACCGGAGCTTGAACCAGACTGGGACCAAAGGAGAAGCAACAACTTGAATACAGGTAGAGAGGTGCAGACTGGATACAGATGACAGTTTAATGCTGCAAGGTAACTGAAGGAAAGTCAGCAGGTGCTGGAGTCCCGATGACAGGACACAGGTTCACAGGTTCAGGCAGTGGATCAAAATTCAGGAGATACACACTGATGAGTGGGCACACAGAGGAGTATTATTACACACTGTTCTGATGGTGTGCTAGTGGCAGGTGCAGCTTTAAAGAGGGCACTCTTATAGGGGATAGGAGGAGGCAGTCATGTGAGCATTGCAGACAGGCAGTGACTGGATACCAGCGCTCAGCTGATCAGGATCAACATGGCTGCACTCATGGCCCTTAGGAATGTAATGACAGCACTCTGTGACAGAGTGGCCTTCCTTAATGAAACATAGCCGGACTGCGTATGCATGATTAAGGCCCAGTTTTGTGACATAAATGTTCTTCAAAGATCTAGAAACAGAGAAACTTTCTGTGTTGAAGTGCCACTGTAATATGGAAGCATACTGAAGATCCATGGACGTGAAGAAATTTGCTTTGCAATATGCCATGAGAATAAATTTCACTAATTCCATACAAAATTGTTTGCCATTGGCTCATTTATTGAGTAACTTATGATCTAGGATAGTGCAAAAAGTTCCTGAGTTTTCTTTTATTTATTTGAAAAGGAGCAACCTAAAAAACATTTTCCCCTCTGATCCAAGGGATCTAGGGGCTGATTCAGCACAGATCGCACGACTGCGATCGCACACAGCCGCTAGCTGCGAAAATATGCTAATGAATGCAATCGCATGGCAACCGCAACACTGTACCAAGACGCTCATCACTGTATAAAGCCGCCCACTTCCCATGACATGCACCGCAAGTCATCAAAAACATCGGTAACATCGAGTTACATCAGAACCATTCGCACAGCTGTGGTTGACCTGACCCTACCTCACAAACTGCTAAACTTCCTGTCGCCATCTAGATCTCTGCCAGCGTATGCAATCGCAGGGGCTTAATTATGCACTCCCCTGTAAAAGCGTTAAAACGCACAGACACACCTGCGTTACCCAAGGGCTAGATTATGGGCCACATGGGCCTGGTGCTGAAAATGTTCAAGGGCCTATTGTGAGAAGTGAGGGAGGTGTGACCAGTGCTGTGTGGGTTTGGCCAGTGCCATGTGGGCATGTACACCCCATGTACTACCAGCCCTAATGTCTCCACAAATAAATAGAAACAGAAAAATTGCATAATTTTGTGTCAAAACTAGAGATACAATTTTAATACTCATGATTTATGGCCGAATGTGTGGCCAGCTAGGCAGCAGGCCATCAACATGCTGTCATGATACGTGTCTATTTGTATGTAGAGGTCTGAAGCTGTAGCTCCATCTACTTCATTGTTAATCTGGCCCTGCCTAAAGAGCCCCTTTAAATAGACTAACCAAGGTATGCATAAACTAGATGTCTGCTGATCTCACTACCAGGGAGAGCTCCAGAAATTATGTTAAAGCCGCAGATCTTGCTGTATATGGCCCTGATTCAGAGCCGGACGCTCTGACCAGAGCGCTCGCTCTGATTCAGGGCCCACCTCCATAAATATGGAGCATCCTCCTGGACGCTCGTATAGCTGTGGGTCACCACCCACAGCCTATACGAGCGTGCAGGATGATGGTCGCGATGGTCTTGACCATCGCGACCATCGCCAGTGCGAGCAGAAGCCTGCGGTTGAGTTTCTCAACCGCAAGGCCAGGAGTGATTTTGGCTCTATCAGAGCCAAAATCACTCCCACTGACATCACTAGTGATGTCAGTGGGGTCGGCTTCTGACGGTAGGCGTTCCCTAGGGAACGCCTCCGTCTGGCAGGCACGCCCCCGGCACGCCCACCAAAGGGGGCGTGCTGTCAATCAACATCGACAGCACGCCCCCTTTGATCAGACACAACAAGCGAAGGAAAGTCCTTCGCTCGTCGCGTCTCGCGCATGCGCACGACGGAGCTCCCTCCGTCATGCGCATGCGCAGTGCACACCATCGACCCACTTGCGAGCGGACAGCCGCTCGCGGATGTGGGTCTGAATCAGGCCCTAAGTGTCTAAAGAGGTTTCATACAGGAATTATATGCCTCTTTGAGTGACTGGGCCTAATTCAGCATGGATCGCAATTATGGTCGCAGCTGCGTAATCGCATGGAATGTAGCTGTGAAAATATGCTAATGCCTGCCACAGCTCATCCAGCATAGAGATGGCTACTGCTGCTTTCTCACATCCGTAATACCTCGCAGGGCTGCGTATACATCAGTAACATCGAAGCACATCAGCTCATCAAGCACAATTAGAGCAGGTCTGACCCTACGTAGAAACTGCAAGTCTTGTTGTACGCAGTGAGGCTGCGTATGCCATTGCAGTGGCTAATTTATGCTCGCCCAGGAAATGGTGTTCAAACGGATAGGCAAGGCTGCATTTTTCCGACCACTCCCCCGTCACCACCTCGTAATGCTCACAGCCTGTTAATCACTCTGCGATGGATTCCTCTCTGCATTCGTAATCACAGTGCGATCACCGCACACGTGCAGTGTGGTGCATGCGCATTGGTTAATAATCGCTTGATCTATGCAGTTGAAATTGCGGTGCATACTGAATCAGGCCCACTGTCTGTTTATGTTCTCTGTCATCTACAGTATGTACTGAGCATAGGAGAGAGATAAAGTGGATGGAAATAGAGCACCAAACAATCAGATCCTGTCATTTTTTTAAACACAGCCTGTAAAGTGACAATTAGGAGCTGATTGGTTGGTACATTATCTCCATCCACTTTATCTCTCTCCAAGGCTAAGTACATAGGCCCTCATTCAGAGCCGCTCGTTAGCAGCAGTATGCTCGTTGCGTTCCGATGTTGAGAAACCGCGCATGCGTCGGTGTAACACTGCGCATGTGCGTACCGCAGTTTGCAAGCTTTTTTTCACTCGTTCAGCAAATTGCGAGCAGGAAGTGACATGTGAACTGTGATTGACAGAACAGGCCGTTTTGGGGCGTTCACGGGGGTGGAGATGGGAAATCACAGGCGTGGCGAGGCGTTTTTGGGGCGTACATAAATTAGCTCATGCGAACGTCAAATGTGTTCGTACCAAGTCATACGTCACTGGCTGATCCTCTTTCCATTCAAACTGCTCGCACAGCTTGGGGTCTGGATTACTTGACCACAATGGCGATGGCCTTGTCCTCTGGTCCGGGCCTCCTCGATGTTTCATCGATTTATCACGGCTTGTCAGAAAAACAATCAACTTTGGATTGAAAACCAGCTTGTAATGGTATTTTTTTTCTTTTCTTTGGGATAGCACAAAACCGTACGCAGCTGAAAATCTCAGCTGCTAATTTCAGGATTACACAATCAATTAGCGTTTTTTTGAAGGAATGTTTTTTACAATTTTGTTAGTGTTTTGTTATGTTGTAACAATATTGTCATCATGTTTGTGTGTATTGTAACCTTTTGCATTGGGCTGTAGTTTTTGGGTTTTTTTTAAACAAAGTGTCCCTTAAAGAAACATTTTTTTTTAACCCTTTTTTTTTTTTAAAGCTAAGATTTTGTTTTTTCCTTGTGGTACAGGATTAACTAGAAACCATTTTTCAAATAATGTCACAATACAGTTGAGAACAATTTTTTGATTTTATTTTCAACACACATTTTTGTACAAATCATGTGCATTTTGACGTAAAAGTTTGGGGTCATTGTTACCCACTAATATTTGGTACATTTGTGTTTTACAAATAATAAATTTGGGACCAAAAAAACAAAAAACAATTCACAAGAAAGGAGAGGGAAGTTTTGGCCCTTAAGGAATATGGGGCAAGCACAGAAGGAGTGTGGGAAAAGTAGCCAGTGCTGTCATCGTTTCTTTCCCCGTTTGGCTGGGGTAGGGTGGGCGCCAGACCGGGTCCGGGATGTCCTCTGGCTGGCCTGTCCAGAGGCAGATGTTGTGGCCTCTGGACTAGGCACAGGGCTAGGCACATTTGGAGGAATGGCTGTTGTTGTGCCAGAGGTGGAGGATCCAGATGTTCCGGCAGGAAGGGAGGTCGGCTCCACCATATGCTGGCGAACGAGCTGCTCCAGGGCATTGGCGATTCGGATGTTGGCCCTGGTATTTTCAGCTAGGGCCTGACCAATGGTAACGTTGGCCGTAGCATTTTGCTCCAGGGCCTCAGCCACCCGTAGCAGACTGGCGTCCATCCTCTGCAGAATCTCCGTATGGGAATCCGATTTAAAATTGAGTTCTGTGAGGAGTGCCAATGCCTGCGTGGGGGATTGCCCAGGACTGGCTTCTGCAGGGTCCTCAGCCGGATGTACTGGTTCCTCCCCTGCAGAGCCAGCAGAAATTCTGCGGCCAAGGCTCCCCTCTGGAGCAGACTCATCCGCCTGTGTCTCTGTGAGAAAAAAGAGAAAAGAGGAACATTACAATCTACATATTGTCACAATAACATTTCAGAGTTGGTTACATCACAACATTTACCTGGGACAACATGAGGAGCCGCAAAGTCTGGCATGTCCGTATCCATGTTGGACACGCCAAACACCTCCACATCCTGCACACACCCCTGTGCCAGCTCTTCCAAATCATTAAACTCCAATGACACAGGGGTGGGACCCCCACCTGTCCCCCTTGCATGCCGAGCCCTGTCAGCCATTTTTTGCTTCAGGCGATATTTGAAGTCTTGCCATCTGTGGGTGAAAAAGTAGGCATTATTCCTGCATTATTTGACCCTTTTTATTTGTGTTGGTCAAGTTTTTACTTACCGCCGTTTGACATCCCGGGCTAGACGGACATAATCACCCACCCTATTGACAGCACTGGCTTTCTCCTCCCACATTCTTCACTTCTGGCCTACACCCATATTCCTGTCTGCCTGTGGCAGGATGTCCACACACTTCTGAACCAAAACCTCCATCTCCTTTCTTGTGAATTGTGGCTGCCTTTTCTTTTTGGCAGCTTTGGGCGGAATACTGGGCCCAGCAGCCTCTTCCATGTCACCCTCAACACCTATTTACATTAAATTATTGTTAAGTTTGATGTCAATCTTTCACTATATTCTGCTTCAAAATAAGCCTTGATTTGAAATGTGTGAAATACTTACCAGCCGCCTCTTGGCCATTTTTTTGCTGGTCTGTAGCCATTTTTCTAGCCAAAACAAGAACTACAGCAGACCGTTTGTTTTTTGTCGTGACGTATTTATACATGCGTCCTTATTCTTCGGCCGCATCATTGATTGTGCGTTCCTATGATCTGTCCTTAATTTGAGCGGGAAAAGAAACACTATTTATGGCTTTTGGCGACTCGAGTCGAGGTGGCGGGTGTTGTTTGTTGGAGGTTACGTTGGTCGGAGTGGATTGTTGGCGGGAGTTGTATTTGGCGGTGTTTTGGAATTTGTTAGAGGCGGTTTTTTTGGGTTTAACTTTCCGGTCGCATTTTTTGTTGTGGTTATTTTAGTTGTGGTGTATTTTTTGGGTAAGTTTTTTCCCGTCATCCTTTTGTAAAATATGGCTCTCTTTTTGTTTGATTTTGGTCCCAAAATTTTTTTATTTTTTTTTTATCATTTTGAAGGTTTATTTTGGCTCTGCCCCAACGACCTGTTTGTTCTGTGACTTCTATATCGTGTATTGGTAAGTTTGGCTTTTCACTTGTTTGTTAAATGTTCTGGGGGTTTTTTTGGCTTCTTTTGGGGACATTACTGATTTCTTCTGTGTTTTTGGGGTTCAAAAATTTGCGAACTATTTAGCGCACTTTTGTAGGCTTGATTTCTCTTGTTAAATTGCAAACTATTTAGCGCACATTTGTAGGCTTGATTTCTCTTGTTAAATTGCGAACTATTTAGCGCACTTTTGTAGGCTTGATTTCTCTTGTTAAATTGCGAACTATTTAGCGCACTTTTGTAGGCTTGATTTTTCTTGTTAAATTGCGAACTATTTAGCGCACTTTTGTAGGCTTGATTTCTCTTGTTAAATTGCGAACTATTTAGCGCACTTTTGTAGGCTTGATTTTTCTTGTTAAATTGCAAACTATTTAGCGCACTTTTGTAGGCTTGATTTCTCTTGTTAAATTGCTAACTATTTAGCGTTCACAATCTGGGTTGTTTTTTGGGGGCCAAATTGTGGAAGGCGTCGCAATGTCGGTTTGCTCTTTGTAGAAATGTGTGTTTAGCCCCTTTATTTTGTGCCTTTTCAAAAATCAAGCTTACAAAATAGACACCCCAAATTCTGTCCTTTTTATGGTCTGTTGAATTGTAGGTTTTGGAAATCATGACAATACCCCGGCATGTAAGCATCTTTGGATTGTATCGTAAAGATAAGTATTTTTCAGTTTTGTGGGGGGGCAACATACCTTAACTTCAATTCTTACCATTTCAGGTTGATGTTGGTCGTATTATTGTGGCCATGCTACCGGAAGCTGACCAACCTCAATCTCATCCCAGGCATAGGCATCGTAGGCGTGCAAGGCCCCAGATATATAGAACATGTGTCACCCTTTTTGGAATGCCCGATTATGAGGTGTTAAGGTGATACCGTCTTCCGCCCCAAATCATCATAGACACTCTCATTAATAGAGAGTGATCTGGAGCGGCAAATTGACAGTCCTACAGCAATACCACCACTTACGCAATTTATGGCGGTGTTACATTTCTGTGCCTCAGGATCCTTTCAAACCACGGTGGGAATAGTTGCGGGAATCTCCCAATCCTCCTTTTCAAGGATCCTGAGGGCAGTGATGGAGGCCCTTTTCAAACACCTCCATCATTTTATTCAAATGCCTTTGGATATGGGTGCCCTTAGTGTGGCCAAGGCCAATTTTTTCCAAATAGCTGGCTTCCCACACATCATAGGGGTTGTGGATGGTACTCACATACCACTTCAGCCTCCAGCACGGCTGGAGGCCATTTTTAGGAACCGAAAACACTATCACTCACTGAATGTAATGGTGGTATGTGATGCCTCCCTCCAGATCCTGTCCCTGAATGCAAAATTACCCGGGAGTGCACATGACTCATTCGTCATCCGTCAATCAGGGATTTGGCATAAATTAAACAACCTACAAGCTGGTAATGCGTGGCTTCTGGGTAAGTGGAGACCTTTAGTAGATCCCAAGGCAAAGCTTGATACACAGTGATCCTGATGTTGTCACTTCTTTTTCACAGGAGACAGTGGCTACCCTTGCACGCCCTGGCTGCTCACTCCTTATTTGGCTCCCACACCAGGCCCACAAAGTGAGTTTAATTCCACACTTACAGCCACCAGGCAAGTGGTGGAGCGCTGTATCGGCCTTTTAAAAGGCCAATTCAGATGCCTCCACCGCTCTGGTGGCGAGCTCATGTATTTGCCGGCTATGGTTTCGAAAATTGTGGTCCTGTGTGGGATATTTCACAACATCGCCATAAGGAGTGGTGTCCCAATGCAGCCAGAGGATGCCTTGCCTGAGGTTGGTCGGAGGTCAGTATGTGGGGGGGCCATACGCGATGATGTGGTGGCCAGATTCTTTAGGTAATTATTGACACAAAATAAGTTATTTGACACAATGTCGAAAGGTTATTATTGTGAAATCGAATTAATCGGTTTTTATTTTCCCATTTTTTTTTGTTTTAAAAAATATTTTGGAATGAAACGATGACTACTTCCTGCTCCCAAAAAATGACTTCATGTGGCCACATTGGATATATCTTCTGGACCCAATTTGGAAATGCAACATTTGTGGAATCATGTTGGCATGCTCATTCGTCAAACAGTTCTTGATTGTTTTTTGTTTTTTATAATGGTGTAGGCTGGATTTTTGAGTTTGTTATCACTGTGTGTATTGATTGTGACCCAACACTTTGTGTTTATTATTTATTTGTAATACATTTTTGGTTATTTTAAAAACATCATTTCTTTTCGACATTACAATCAAGTGTAAGCAGGTTCACCCAAGGAAAAGTTGCTTAATGGCTAATCCTGTAATGTGTCAATGTGCTCATTATTTTACTATGCTTTGTGGGTTAAAACCAACACCAAAAGGTATTATGTAGAATCAGTATGTTTTAGAATCTCGGCCTAAGCAGGTTTACAACAAAATTTACAAATACCAAAAAAAAAATATAAAAAAAAATGCTGGTAACTCTCCAAACCTATTGTTAGTGTTACGTGTTTCATGTGCCTGCTTAAAAAAATCAGCTTTACACAATCTTAGTTACATTAGTTGAAAATACTTGCTGCAATAGTCTACTTATGTAAGTTTAAACAATCTAAGATTTTCAGACAAGGAATGACACTGTATTCCAAATCTAAAGGTTTATTTTTGTAAAATATTTCTGAAAAAAAAAAAATTAGTGGCGCAGGATCCCCGACATTCTATCCAGGACCACCAGCAGGCCGATCACATGCCCCCTCAACATTTGGACACACCCGGCTAGCTCCGCCAAATGCCTCTGGTCCTCTGTGGGTTATAAAATTGTCGTGCTTACTAAAATGAATCCATAATTTATGAATCTAAAAAACTTCTACTGCAAAATTGACTTAGCAAAAAGTGACAATTGTGTTACAAAATCCAAAAAAACACCAATTCATTTTACAAAACAAAAACTTTAAAAGAAAACACCCCAAAAAAAAAGGATAAAAGGGAAACATACCGTTGAGAATGACGGCTGGACCAGGAACCACACCATCGTCCTCCTCGGAGGTGGGCAAATTTCCTAAGGAGGTCGGCGGGGTGATTACAGACTCTGGAGATGGGGTGGTCAAGAGAGGGGTGGGTTGAGGGGAGGGGGAATTTGGATGGAGGGGAAATCTCCAAGAGGGAGGGGCGACAGGGTCTGGGCAGGCTGGGGTGGAGGGGGAATTTTGGGAATTTTGGGGAGAGGAGGTTTGGCTCGGGGTTGGGGAGAGGGGACGAGGGCAACGTCTGCGCAGGCGATGACGCCGTAGTCTTCGCTCGGCCCCTAAATGATGGAAAACAAATTGAGGTTAGTTTAGAACATCACCTTTCTAAACGCGAATTGGTTAACAAACAAAAAGGAAAACATGCACACGCAGATATGTGTGAAAAAAAGAAACAGGCCAAACAAGAAAACATGCACACGCAGATATGTGTGAAAAAAAGAAACAGGCCAAACAAGAAAACATGCACACGCAGATATGTGTGAAAAAAAGAAACAGGCCAAACAAGAAAACATGCACACGCAGATATGTGTGAAAAAAAGAAACAGGCCAAACAAGAAAACATGCACACGCAGATAGGGCCGCAAATATAAACATGAAAACCAAACAAAACATAACTTACTTTCCGCTATACGCTGGCGTTTGTAAATGGCAGGCTGCAGTGCAGTTGCTTGTTGGGCAGTCAGCAAGGCTGGGAATGAGGGCCTGATTCAGAGCTGGATGCTCTTTCTCTTTTTTAGAGTGGCCTCCTGGCCTCTCGCATAGCTGTGGGTGACCACCCACAGCTATAGCGAGCACCCACAAAGATGGTTGCGATGGTCAAGAACATCGTGACCTTTCAGAGCCAAAAGCACTCACACTGACATCACTAGTGATGTCAGTGGGGCCAGCCCCAGATGGTAGGCGTTCCCATGGGAACGCCTCCGTCTGGCCAGCCACGTCTCCCCACCAAAGGGGGCATGCTGTCACTCACCATCGACAGCATGCCCCCTTTGGTGCGAGACCCATAGCGACGGCTTGCCTGTCACTATGCGGATCTCGCGCATGCACAAGACGGAGCCAGCTCCCTCGTGCGCATGCGCTCTGCCCCAACATCGACCCACTTGCGAGCGCTCAGCGCTCGCGAGCGGGTCTGAATCAGGGCCTGAGCCGGCTGGCCGCTACACGCAGAGGGGACCAGGGAACAATGCAGTCAGGCTCAGCTAGGGATGGCCTTTGACCATCGATGATTCATAATCATCGACGGTTTATGGCCGATGTCGAATGTTTTTCCCATCGATGGGGAGAACCAGATGGTCTCCCTCCATCCATGGAAAAACATAACCGAATAGTTTTTGGTTTTTTTCAAGGTGCCGGGACGCTGAACAGAGCTCCGCCCCCAACATCCGCATAGCCACACCCCCGACCCGATTGGCCGACGGGCCAGTCAGTCAGGGAACAGGGATGACCATCGGTTGGTGAGGTCATAGTTGATTACCATCGATGGACACTTTCTATTTTGCCATCGATGGTAATCATACCGATGGCCATCTCTAGGCTCAGCAATGCAGTGCACTACTGGGTAATAAATCCCAGTAGTCTCTGCAGTGGAATCAGAGGAGCATGTGCTGAGTTCTGATTGGAGGAGCACATGCTCCTCTGACCTGGAGTTTAGCAGCCTCATGGGTATGACTCATTGTGAAGCTGTGACTGCTGCTCTGCCGGCTGCCTGAGGAAGCTGCTGGTGAGTACACTGTGTGGGCACTAGAGGTGGCATAATGTGTGGGGACTACAGGGTGGCATAATGTGTGGGCATTAGAGGTGGCATAATGTGTGGGCACTAGAGGTGGCATAATGTGTGGGGACTACAGTGTAGCATAATGTGTGGCACTACAGGTGGCATAATGTGTGGATACTACAGGTGGCATAATGTGTGGGAACTACAGTATAGCATAATGTGTGGGCACTAGAGGTGGCATAATGTTTGGACACTATAGTGTGGCATAATGTGTGGGGCACTACAGTGTGACATAATGTGGGGGGCACTACAGTTTGGTATAATGCGTCAGGTACCCACTGCATCTCCATGTCACCCACTGCCTGTCACCTCTTCCTATCACCCTCTCCCTGTCACCTCTCCCTCTCACCCACTGCTTTTCTCTGTCACCTCTTCCTATCACTCTCTCCCCGTCACCCACTGTATATCCCCTCTCCCTATCATCCATTGCCTGTCAACTATCCCTGTCACCCTCTCCCCCTCTCTGTCATCCACTGCTTCTCCCTGTCACCACTCACCCTCTTCCCTGCCACCCACTGCCTCTTCCCTCTCCCTGTCACCTTTCCCTGTCACCCACTGCTTCTCCGTCACCCTCTCCCTGTCACCCACTGCCTCTTCTCTCTCCCTTTCACCCACTGCCTATTATATCTCCCTGTCACCTTTTTGCTTCTCTTTGTCTACCTCTTGCCTCTCCCTGTCACCCTCTACCTCTCCCTGTCACCCACTGCACTTTGAACTTGGAGTAGGGTGGAGGAGGGGGGCCTGAAGCTAATATTTGCACCTGGGCCCACCACTCACAAGCTCCGCCACTGAGCTCATTGATAGGCAATCTGAAACACTTATTGTCAGTAAGCTAAATGAACACATTTAATCGATTTGTGCATCTTCATAATCAAATGGATACACATGGGCCCTCATTCAGACCCACTTGCAAGTGGGTCAATGGCGGGGCACTGCGCACGCACCGCGTGCACACTGCTTGTGCGCAAGCCCCAGAGCGAGAGAGAAATTCTCTCACTCCGGGGCTCACTACAAACGGGGCGGCTGTCGATGTAGATCGACAGCTCGCCACGTTTTGTAGGCGGGGAGGGGGGGTGGCTGGCCAAATGGAGGCGTTCCCGAAGGAACGCCTGCCGTTCCCAAAGGAACGCCTGCCGTTTGGGGGCGACCCTACTGACATCACGACATTAGAGCTGAAAGCTCACTGGGGCTTGCGGCAGACGAGACTCTACCACAAGTCATCGCAAGCCCCGATGGTCGTGATGGTCAAGACCATCGCGACCATCACCTGGCCACTCGTTAAAGCTGTGGATGGTCACCCACAGCTTAGCGAGCGGCCAGGAGGCCGGCTTTTAAAAAAAAAACGGCCACCGTCATTCAGAACGAGTGCTCGCTTTTTGCGAGCGGCTCTCAATGAGGGCCATAGTCTTTAAGTAACAGATAACCAGCGACCACTAGTGCACAATTCTTAAGGATTAAGGAGCTGATGCAGAGTTAAGAGTTCAGGTAAATGCAACTACTGTATGTTGGTTATATGACCCTTATGACCAAAGGGGCAGAACTGGGGTGAGGGGGGGCATTCACATTTAGGAATAGTTCAATGAGGGTATGTTAAAGCAAATGTAGCATTAGTACTCTGTATATTTAAATTAGTTGCAGTACCTCTGTTTCATCTTACATGTAGGAGTTAAATTCTTCCCTGGCTTGATCACCTACGCTTGCCTCACTCACTATGTACCTTGTTGGTCATTGATTGTAAACCAGGCACTATGATCTGATACGTTCCATCAATCTTGATATTTTGGAAAACTATTCTACAGTATGTTACACTTTGCCTGCCTCCCACTATTACTGTTCTAGTTTCTCCTAGTTCTGCTTACATCAGCTAATCCTGCAAATCTGTGTTTTTTAGTTCCTGTTTTGGGTGTGTAATATTCAGCTGCCTTTTCATCAAGAAAGACGTGCTTTCCTTCTTCTTTGCCGTAACCTTCATACTGAAAAGAAGAATATATATTACTAGGTACTGTAAGTAGTTTAGCAGCAGTAAAATTGTACGATACGAGAGGTAGGAAACCATGGGAGGGATGGTGCTCACCTGTAGAGGGACATCTGCAAAACTTGTGAGTAGGAAGGTTGCACAAGTTAGGGTTCCCGATCAGTAAGTACAAACAGATCTCCTGCATATAAGGTTTACAGCGAATCCAATCAGAGGGCAGCATTTTGTATCTTGCATTGATGATGAGCCAATCACAGCTCACCAGGTGTCAGCCAATCAGGAGTGGCTGCAAAGTGCTAATCAGCTTGTGTTAACTGCTGCAAACAGGGAGCCTGAACAAAAGGTCCAATGGTGGAGGAGGATCTGGCAAGTGCTTGGTAAGACAAGAATACCAAGCAGAGGGAGAAGAAAAGACACTGTGCATGAAACTACAGAAACTGGTTAGAAGAAAAAAGGCACAGCTTATAAGCAATGCTGACACCAGCAAGGAAGAGCCAGCCAAGATGGTACCCCTTTGTGCCTGCCAAGGTCAGCCAGACCAGGTAAAGCCCCAGTAGGGCCCCTGTTTAGGTAACCCACTAGACCACCACGGTATTGGCTGGCATAATTCTGGGCATTAAGTCCCTGGATAAAGTTAGCCAGGCCCAAGTCACATTTGGTTGGTTGCTAGGGCCATAGGACCTCATTCAGACCCAGTCGCAAGCGCCGAGCGCTCGCAACCGGGTCGATGTTTTGGTCCTGCACACGCACAGCGGCCGCACTGCGTGTGCGCAAGCCCTGGAGCGAGAGAATTTCTAGCCAGGAGCTCACTACAAAAGGGCCGGCTGTCGATGTTGATCGACAGCTCGGCCCGTTTTGTAGGCGGGGCGGGGGGGTGGCTACACAAACAGAGGCGTTCCTGATGGAACGCTTGCCGTTTTGTGGGCGGCCGCACTGACATCAGCAGTGATGTCAGTGGGGAGTTTCCTGCTCGATCAGAGCAGGAAGCTCCCTGGGGCTTGCGGTTACCGAGACCCAACCGTCGTTTGTGCATGCGCAGTACAGGGAAAATGGCCGTCGCGGCCATTTTCCCGGTGACCTGTGCATACACTATAGACTACGGGCATACTCTAGTGCCCACAGTCTATAAGTCCGGCACTGGCCATGCACAGCTCAGTGCGCTGCCGGCCGCAAAGCGGAGAGGAGGGGGCCCGTGTCGGAGACTGCACATGGAGCCCCTCCTCTCTAGAAATGCCCCTGGCTAGGACAGCCTTCTGTGTATCACTTGTTTCTCTTCTCCCTTGAGGCCAAGTCTGTCTGACGCATGGGTGTGCTTGGATGTGCATTACCCATAGGCTGGAACATTTATTAGGAGAGTGTGACTGACAACTGTCAAATAGGTGACAGTTGTGTGTCTGAGATATTCACTTGCTCTGGCAACTGATTTGAACATTCCCTTTTTGTCCCTGTCTTACCATTGTGTGATTGCCTGGTCCTTACATCTTTCTATTCCTTAGCGAGTTATCAGACATGTGTTCCAGGTCTATCTGCAAAAAGTTTGCAGAGCCAGTGGAGTAAAAAACACCCTTTGCTTAGAGACTTAACTCAAGTTTGTGTTTTTCAGCTTATTAGGGTTGGTACAGGCTCCATCCTGGTTCCGGATGCTTCCATGAATGTGAATTTGTTGTTATGGAGAAGGAAAATGCTGACCAGTTTTAGGATACCTCCTTTAGTGTAGCCAATCACTGATGGTACCTTGTAAATGTCATTGTGAGCTGTGCACACATGTGCAGAAGGTATGCAGTCGGAATGCCGACGGTCTAAATGCCGACCATCGGCATCCCGATTGTCTAATCCCAGCAAGGGTCTAATGGCAGGCGTCGAAACCCCGACGATTGAAGGTAAGCCGGGCCCCGGGCGCAAACAGTCACAGGGGGGAGGGTTAGGTTAGGGGCTCCCGGGGGGTTAGGGTTAGGCACCCCCCCGGGAGATTTAGGTTTAGGCTGTGGGGAAGGGCGAGTTAGGTTTAGGCACTTACATGGGGGGTTAGGGTTAGGCACTTGGGGGGAGGTTAGGGTTAGGCACCCCTAAGGAAGGGTTAGGGTTGGGGGGGGGTTAGGTTAGTGAATAAGAAAATACTTACCTGTCTGGATTAGAACCGCTTGTCTTCCAGCGTCGGGAATAGAACATGCGTCCAGTGGTATTTCATACCGATCCCATGCAGGGACACCCTCCAGTTTGCGTGTTCGTAATTTTCCAATCTTTACAGCCAGACTGGAGTTCCCTGTGTAGCCAGTTCTGTACTTGGCTTGCTGCCAAGTGATGGTGCATTGCAAACACCAAAAAGAATGTAAACCCCTTCAGTACATAAACAAACAAACCACTACCTGACCTACCTGACTAGTGACAGGAAATGTGACGGGAAGAGAAGAAGCTCCCTTAGTGTATATACTACACAGGCGACATTTTAAAACTACTTGTCTATTCCTATCTTAGAATGGAATCTCAAAGCAAAAAAAAAGAGGGAAAGAGATCTGTATCAGGTGCACTTATATTAAAATGTAACTCTTAATAATGATTCTTAAAGTTAGTTCTATCTGGACAAGTAACAGTGAAATATTGGTAAAAATAAAGCAATAACGATATGTGCAGAAAAGTGAAATTGTGTTTAAAAGAAAATAAACTGAAAATTGGTTTATAGCCAATTGCCTCTTGTGTGTCTTCTTTTGTATTGAATTTACGTTAGTGCATGCTTAGGTTAATTTTTACAATATTGTCTTCTTATTTAATTCTTAGGTTAGGAACCATATTAGATCTGTTATTTGAACTCTTTTAGCTTGTTAAATACAGGCAAATATATGAGAGTATCACTGTACAAGATAATCTCCTGTTTTTCAATTATCCTACAGGTGGGTAATTTCCTTAAGTAAGGTTTTCTTATATTTAAGGTAGTTATCACCAAAGCATGCACTAATGTAAAATCTATACTAAAGAAGACATACAAGAGGCATTCGGCTGTAAACCAATTTTGAGTTTGTTTTCTTTTAAATACAATTTCACTTTTCTGCACTTATCTTTATTGCTTTTTTTAACCAATATTTTGCTGCTACTTGTTCTGATATGACTAATTTTAAGGATTATTATTAAAAGTAATATTTGAATATAAGTGTACCTGATACAGATCTCTTTTCCATTTTTTTTTGTTTTGAAACTATTATGCAGCATTGTAACTAGTGCTCTGTCCACTCCAAACTCATGCAGCAGGTCTCTTCAAGCCTCTCCGGGCAGCATACAGGGCAGGGTGCCTGTTGCCAGCCAGATGCAAGAGCCGTGGGACGGCGACGATGCCGCCACAGAACATCTGCGCTCTGTGCAGCAGCACCGGTCGCCCATAGCTAATTACGACCCTGCCATTATCCTATGATCTGTGGTAGAACTCTCAGGCCATGAACAGAATACAATAATATTATAAGGCAGTAAGGGCGATTTCCAAAATGATTTACTGAATAAAATTTCCCAATGCAATATATATCCTTTCCCCTCCCCACACCTTTATCTTAGGATGGATTAAACCTATAGTATTATAAGGGCTCCCTTTGAGTATAAAGGAGATAAACCTGCTTTGGACATAGTATATCTATAAAGGTACTGAAGGTGAAAGAGATGGGGTTCACAGACGAAACTGGGGGGTGGTCCAGGGGTGCACCAGACTACCTATTAACGCTGTTTGCCGATCCAGGAGGCAGCCATGCGGATTTGAGCTGGGCCACCTGCTGCAGTCAGACATGATGAAACAGCATGGAGGCATTTCAAACATGGCGCCAGCCGCGAGCCAATCACAGCTTCCCAGAACAGCAGCCAATCAGGAGCAGCCGCAGCAGCAGGGACAGGTCTGGGAGGCAGATCTAAGGAGTAAACTCCGATAAGAGGACATATCTGAAAAAGGGACAGCATTGTCTAATTGATAAAGCCCCCACCACGTGAGAAACATGCATCTCGGCACAGGGAGCAGCCATTGTGCACATGGTGTGCTGTGCTCCCCAAGCTGACCGGCTCCCTCTTTCAGGTGTTTCCTCTTATCGGAGTGTACTCCTTAGCTCTGCCTCCCAGATCTGTTCCTGCACTGTCACACAGACATTAGGGGGGATCTGAGAGTGACGTGACACAGGGTACAAACCACTGCACATTGACCACGCTCACTTGCTGGCCACTGTGGCAACACACACAGCAAGAAGCAGCTGCTGGAGCACAGTGGACCTCATTCAGAGGCGGTTGCATGGAGCGATTGGTCATAGCGAGCAATGTTTTTTTCAACTGCGCAATCCTCTTGCTCGTTAGTCACTATGAGGTTGTAGCTGAGATTGACATTTCGTGCTGTTTGTGGGTGGTTACAGGGGAGGGCGCTTGTGAACGGGAGGGTGGTGGTGCGGACGCAGGCGTGGTTGACCTTAAAAAGGGCGTTTTAAGGGCGTGCATATATTACTGAGCGAGTCATCACACATGTCATCTCATTGCAATAACGCTGCTACTGCTCGTAGTGCAAAGGGTAGCCCAGGGTCTACCTTAAGCATTGCGAGTGCAGGCGATGGTTTCTGCTTCAACCGATGTCTGTAGGCAATTAATACTGTAACAGGTGTTAATCGTACTGACGTAGGTTGCCGCTTGCGACCGACTCTGAATTAGGCCGTAGAGATAGGAAGTGTGCTTTCATTGTTGTGGGTGTTTCCGCGCTTACGATGTGCGTTGCAACTGAGTGCTCGTTTTGCATATTCTTGATCACTTTGGGTGCTACCGATCGCTCCCGAGCGACCGCCTCTGGATGAGGTCCAGTATCCCCTCACACTGTTATTTGCACTAAATGTTGGGGCATTTTAATTGCTAAAATAAATGTTACAAAAATTCACACCCAACCCCCCCCCCCTTTTATTTTAACAGTGCTCTTAAAATTTCCCTTTTTCCTAACTGGTGCCCTGCCTCCTAAATCTCTATAATATACAGTATATATGCATAATACGTGATATAATTTTTTTTCCAAGAATCAGTAACACAATATCTGACACGGTGCTCAAACTGGGACCACTCATTACCAGATCTCTAGTTCTGCCTATGATGGGGCTATGTCACTGGTCCTGCAGCTACAAGACCAGATAGATAATACCAACAACTAATTGATGGTGCCTTAGGAGGTCTCAGCTCTGAGGCAGCCAAAACAAGGTAGTAATGGGAGTAGTGCTCCGAAATGCTGAGTCTAAGCCAAATCCCATTCTTGTACTCAGTGGGGGTTGTCGCTTTACACATTATGCCAATCAAACTTTGAAGTAATATTTGTGAAAATTAGGATTGTATAAGTCACTAGAATGTGAAGTTACCAGCTTGGAAATAATGCTTTCTCCTAGCCCAAACATCACGCAGCATTTGTTTGAGGCGAGAGTGCAGAGGAGAGTCTCATAGGTGATGTTTGAAAAAAGTACACAAGACTTGGTAATATGAAGATCTAAATCAGGGATGGGGAATCTCCTGCCCGGGGGCTGTATAAGGCCCTCGGAAACATCTTCAGGATGTTCTGGGCAGCATTGCTGCAAGCACCGGCGATTGTGGCCCCGCCCCGCGTGATGTCATGCAGAAGGAGCGTGGCCTGCACCGGCCCCGCAAATAATGTAATATATATCAAAATGGCCCTCGCAGGAAAGAGGTTCCCCACCCCTGATCTAAATGGAGGCAATATGATGAATTCAGGATATTCTTATGGTATTTCATGCTGTCATATTCTTCTTTATGTCATTCAGCAAAGGGGCAGGGTCATAGGGAGGGTGGTGCGGCCGATGCCTCCGCACAGGGCGGAAGCCTCCAGGGTCACCGGCCACACGCTTCCCTGCGTCCAGATATGGCACTGCAAAGGGGTATAACTGGCTTCATAGAAGTTATTGATTCTACTTTGTAGAGGGATTAATCTAACATTTTTTTTTCATGCTTTCACTTTAAAATTAGATAAATGCAAAAACTGCAGTAGGGGTGCAGCTATTCACATAGGCAGTGGCAGACAGATTGTGGTATAACACTGAACTACCAGTAAGGATCCTCCTCTGAAAGAATCCAATGTGGTAGACAATATTTTTTGCATCTACAAATAAAATTAAATAATGATATAAGTATATGGGTGAAAATACTTTTGTGTTATAGTATTGGGATGTCTGGCCCCTAACAGCTTGTAGAGTGTTAATGTACAGTGCTGCATAACTGCAGAAATACACTATTTTTCCATGTCATTTTTTCTTTCATTTTCTTTTTTTTAACAATTAACAGTTATTTTGACAATAACTCTGCAACACTCCGTAGTGTTTGCAAGTGACCAGTCTGGTAGGAGTATAATTAATCTTCATTTAAAAGTATTAAGCCTTGTTTTCTGACATGTTTATAACAGTATCAACAAACTGTTTCAACCGTTTTCCGTTACTGCATTACATGAGTTCAGACATGGATAAAGTAGCCCAATCTTTGAAAGTACTGACTAGGGGGCATCTGCTCCCCATAAATATTTAATACATTCATGTTTTGTGAATCTCTGCTTATCATGTATCCGCAATTGTCTCAAGGAATGTATATGAGACTGTGCCTTACACATATTAGAATGTCCATAGAATGTTTTGTTCATTGACCAGAGAAATAACCACATTTGTCCCTCCATATGTGTTCTTATTGGAGTGATTTCTTCTTATAATATGATATTGGGCCTGTTTCCGAGTTGCACAGAATTGCAGTGGAAAATGAGACGCTGGAGCCATGTTTACTGCGTACTGGATCGCAGATGCAAGATGTGATGACCCCGCACTAGTCGCACGCATTTCTAGCCAATGCTCCCTGTTACCACCCCAAACACTCCCTGTCTGTTACTCACAGTGCAAATAGATGCTCACCGGAGCGACTACCGTAATGTACCTTGTAGCATGCGCAGTGTGACTTAGATACATGCGCGGTGGGCCGATAATCGCTCAACTACGAAAAGATCATCATACTGTAGCTTACAACTCTGAATTTGGCCCATTGGGATTTCCCGGAGCTATTCAATTTACTGTTCTGTTAAGTCCAACTAAAACCACTTAAGTCAGAGAATACTGGTAAGTGTGCCTAAGGTCGCGTTAGGTGGCATTCTCTAACCAAAGTGCCGGCCGCAAGTAGTAGCGAGAACCGAGAAGTTACAGTAAGCCATATATCAATTCTTATTATACTTACTGTATAGTGGTGATTTCTCAAGTTCTTTAGTGTCCTGGAAGAAAGCAGCTATCACTGAAGGATGGACCTCCATAATGAATGTGATTTACCTCCTTCTGATTTTGGTATTATGATGACAGCGATGCTTAGTGTGAGATAGCTCTATGGGGACTTATTACTGTTATTTTGCATGGCTCAGAAAAAGGAGTAGACCAATAAGGTCACAATAGTCATAATTAGTATTTAGAACCTCTAAATATCAGATTTGGATCCTTTTTCGGGAACTGCCATTTCTTCACCAATTCATGAGTAATACATTCAATTAATCAGTTTCTTCCTCTTTCACAAAATCAATATGTTTAAATGCAATGACTACAAGTACAACAATGTACTAAAAAGAAAAATGCATGAAAACTCAAATACATCACATCCACAATGGCAACTGAACTACTGTTCGGATGGATGTACTGTACATGTCAGCCATGCTGCTCAGCAGGTTTAGGAAAATGTACACCTTGTGAAAACAAAATAGTACTGTATTGTCAGTCATTTGTAACCCCCTTTACACTCTATAGAGGGAGACCAGGTTACTCACTTCCCTGTGGTTTAGTGTGTACCCTCTCTTAACCTCCCTTTAAGTGGTACACATACTGTTATTAGTGCCTCCACCCAGGGCTTAAAGTAGTCCTGGAGAGGTGGTGGATCTCATCTGCCCACCGTCTACTCCTCACCCACCCCCTTCCCCTCCCCCCCCTGCCACGCTAGTCTGGCAGGCCAAGACAAGTGTGAAAACTGATTTTGACTAGAGATGTGCACTGACCCCCGTGTTTTGGTTTTGGATCTGGAACTCCCCTGGTGTTGGATCTGGATTGGTTTTGCCAAAACCTCACATCCATGTTTTGGTTTTAGATCTGGATTTTTTCTTAAAAAAATAAAAAAACAGCTAAAATCACATAAAATTGGCCTATTTTTGTTCCTACAGTCTTAGTAACATCAATAATATTTATTTCCACTTGTTTCCAGTCAATTTTGACCACCTCACAGCTCACAATATTGATTTTAGTTATAGGGCCAAAAGGTTGCATCCAGCTTGCTGGCTCAAAACTGATTGATATAATTATTAATAGAGTTGAGGACTGTGCAAAGATGATGGTTGGGATACCCTTGAGGATTGAAGAATTAATAGTTGATAGTTGGTGCAGACCCTGGCTGTAAAATTTCATAATAAATTAATTCAAAAACAATTCATTGGTGCAGCTCTCGGCTGAATAATTAATAATTTAATTAAAAAAGTAAAAAACACTTCATTGGGTGCAGCTCCTGGCTGAATAATTAATAAAAATAAATTCATTTGTGCAGCCCCTGGCTGTAAAATTGATGATAAATTAATTAAACAACAATTTATTGGGTGCAGCCCCTGGCTGAATAATTAATAAAAATAAATTTCTTGGTGCAGCCCCTGACTGTTAAATTGATAATAAATTAATAAAAAACTATTCATTGGGTGCAGCCCCTGGCTGTAAAATTGATATTAAATTAATTAAAAAACAATTCATTGGTTGCAGCCCCTGGCTGAATAATTAATAAAAATAAATTCATTGGTGCAGCTCCTGACTGTTTAATTGATAATAAATCAATTAAAAACTATTCATTGGGTGCAGCCCCTGTCTGTAAAATTGATAATAAATTAATTAAAAAACAATTCAATGGGTGTAGCCCCTGGCTGAATAATTAATAAAAAGCAATTAATTGGTACAGCCCCTGGTTGTAAAATTGATAATTAAAAAACAATTCATTGGGTGCAGCCCCTGGCTGAATAATTAATAAAAAGCAATTCATTGGTACAGCACCTGGCTGTTAAATTGATAATAAATGAATTTAAAAATAAATCATTGGTTCCTAAAACAACCATAACATTAATTTAAAATGTGAGGCAGCAATGCCCCAATCAACACATAATGGAATAGAAAAAGGTGCAAGATGGAATAGTCCTTGGGCCCTCCCACCCACCCTTATGTTGTATACGCAACAGGACAGTTTAACAAACCAATCAGTTCAGCGACAAGGACTGCCAATTGTGGCTGAAATGATTGGTTTGTTTGGACCCCCATAAAACAAGCTGCCAATGTGCATTGGACATGGAAATGAAAATGATCCCATACACAAACTGACTTTACATTACAAGTTGTCGTCATCCTCGTCCTCGTCACCCCCATCAGTGTGTACATCCTCTTCTTCACACAATATTAATTCGTCCCTGCTGGATTCCACCATAGGTGCCTCTGTCATTTTTTTATGTAATTGTTGGTAGAGGTCTTCCTCGTGGAATTTGTAATTCATTTTAATGAACATAGGGCCTGATTCAGATCCAGTCGCAAGCACTGAGCGCTCGCAACTGGGTTGATGGTGGCCCACAGCACATGCGCACGATGGAGCCGGCTCAGTCGTGTGCATGTGTGAGACCCGGCTAGCGACGGGCAATCCGTCGCTCCGGGTCTCGCACCAATGTTGAGTGACAGCTCGCCCCCTTTGGTGGGTGGGCCGGGGGGTGGCTGCCCAAACGGAGGCTTTCCCGAGGGAATGCTTGCTGTTTGGGGGTGGCCCAAGTCACGAGTGATGTCAGTGGAGAGCTTTCGGCTCTGTTAGAGCCGAAAGCTCTCTGGGGCTTGCAATGAACGAGACCCTACCACAAGGGTTCTTGTCACAAGCCCGATGGTCGCGATGGTCTTGACCATCGCGACCATCATCATGGCCGCTCGCTATAGCTGTGGGTGGTCACCCACAACTATGCGAGCGGCCAGGAGGCCGCTCCAAAAAAAATCCCGGTCCTGATTCAGAGCAAGCGCTCTGTCAGAGTGAGCGGCTCTGAATCAGGCCCATCATCTTTTCCACATTTTGAGGAAGTAGCCTCCTACGCCGATCACTGACAAGGTTGCTAGCTGCACTGAAAACTCTTTCGGAGTACACACTTGAGGGTGGGCAACTTAAGTAATGCAAAGCCAGTTTGTGTATGGGCCTCTAAATTGCCTCTTTTTCCTGCCAGTACTGAAAGGGACTGTCTGACATGCCTATTAGGATGTTATCTCTTAAATAGTCCTCCACCATTCTGTGAATGGAGACCGTATCACACATAGTCACAGTAGAAGACATGTCACTATTAGGCAGTTCTCTCAGGCCAGACCAGATGTAATTTTTTGGTGACCTATCTGCATGACCAGCAGGCATTCTGTAAGTTAAATTGAGTCTTCTCCTGGCAGCTGCAGAAACTGAAGGAGGAGATGATGGCATTTCACGTGCGGCTGCAGCTGACAATTTTTTACCAACATCTCTTTGCATAGTTTTAGATTTTTGTCTGTTGGAAAAAACTCACAAGGTAGGACTTAAACCTAGGATCCAGAATGGTCGCCAAAATATATTTTTCAGATTTTAATAGATTGACGACTCTTGGATCCTGGTGAAGTGAATCAAGGGCTTGATCCACCAGTCCGACATACTTTGCACAATCGCTCCGTTTCACCTCCTTCTTCAGTTTCTCCAGCTGTTCTTGCAAAAGTCTGATGAGGGGAATGACCTGACTCAAGCTGGCAGTGTCTGAACTAACTTCACGTGTGGCAAGTTCAAAGGATTTGAGAACCTTGCACAACACGGAAATTATTCTCCACTGCGCTTGAGTAAGGTGCATTCCCCCTCCACATCCTATATCATTTGTATAGGCCTGGATGGCCTTTTGCTGTTCCTCCATCTGCTGAAGCATATAGAGGGTAGAATTCCACCGAGTTACTACCTCTTGCTTCAGCTGATGGAAGGGCAAATTTAACAGTACCTACTGGTCATGCAATCTTCGGTCACCGAATGTCTAAAATGTCCGGATATTTTGCAGGCCACCAAGAGCATATCCTGCACGACCATGTCAGTTTTTTAAAAATGTTGCACCGCCAAATTAATTGTGTGAGCAAAACATGGGATGTGTTGGAATTCGCCCAGATGTAATGCTCTCACAATATTGCTGGCATTGTCTGAAATCACAAATCCCGAGGAGAGTGCAAGTGGGGTAAGCCATTTAGCAATGATTTCCCTGAGTTTTTCTAAGAGGTTCTCAGCAGTTTGCCTCTTAGTGAAACCAGTTATAGAAAGAGTAGCCTGCCTCTGTATCAGCTGTCTTTTGGTAGATGTTGCTGCTGCTGTTACTGTTGTAGGCAATACACCGACCCAGTGGGCTGTCACAGTCATGTAATCCTTGGTTTGCCCTGTCCCACTTGTCCACATATCAGTGGTCAAGTGGACAGTGGGTACAACGGCATTTCTGAGGACATTAATAAGGTTTTTTTCAATGTCCTTGTACAGATTTGGAATTGCTCTTCTAGCGAAGTGGAATCTAGAAGGGATCTGGTAGCGAGGACACAGGACCTGAATTAACTGTTGAAAACCCACTGCAGTAATGGCGGATACTGGACGCACATCTAATACTAGCATAGCTGTTATGGCGTCAGTAATCCGCTGTGCAACTGTGTCATTGCTTGCATACTTGTTTGCCCTTGCAAATGATTGTTTGACAGTTAATTGTTTTTTGGAGAATACGCTACAAGTAGTATTCCTCCTGGTCCCCTTCTGGGATGAAGATCCACTCACAGCAACAGCAGCAGCAACAGGCGTAGTCATCAAGGATCCTTCTGAGGAATCACAGATAGGAGAGTAGTCAATCATGCTTCGAATACCAACATTGGATGCAGCAGGACTACTCCCGATGACGAATGAGGATGTTGATGATGCAGGTGTTGGTGTTTGAGGGAGCAGGTAGGTGACACTGGACTTGTTATGTTTTGAGTTTTGGAACTTGGTGACGTACACTTTGATATATGATGAATGCGCTCCAAGTGATGTAACAAAGAGGAGGTTCCTAGGTGGTTTATGTCCCTCCCTCTACTCACTCTTGCATGGCAATAGGCACATATGGCTTGACAATTGTTGTCCGGATCGGGGTGGAAATAATTCCACACATGAGAAGTGGATTTTTTTGTCTTTTGTCCCGGCATGACAACAATGGGCTTTGGCTTTTTCAATCCATGGGCAACAGCTGTTGCGTTACTTACACAAAGGACATCCTCAGCATCAACATCCTCATCACCAACATCTTCATCATCAACATCCTCATCATCCTTAGTGCCTTCAACTACCAAAATATCCTCCTCCATGTGCAATTCTACAGAAGCATCCTCAATGACTACATCTGCAAGATGTTGACTGCCCTTTCCCACATTTACAGAGGGCACACAAAAATTATTCCACAAAAAAAAAGACACTTTATTTGGGTCCAGAACTTGTGCCCAGATAGACGCAGCAGACAGCACCAGCCCAGATGGACACAGCACAGCACCAGCCCTGATGGATCAGCAGCAACTGCCCAGATGGACACAGCAGACAGCACCAGCCCTGATGGATCAGCACAGCAGCAACTGCCCAGATGGACACAGCAGACAGCACAACACAAGTTACACAACATCACCAGCAATGGATCAGCAGTACCAGCACCTCTCACCAGCCCTACACTACCCACCCTCCTTGCTCCCTGTCCACAGCCGTAGTGAAAAATGGTGCCCGCCGCGTCCCTTATATACGAGACGAAAGCTCACGAGCCGCGAGATTTCATCTCATGCGTTTTGCCTCGATTTGGAGAACCGAGTCGGTGGGAAACATCGAGCCCGCTTAAATCCGACTCGGATTCCATTAGTTCGGGTGGGTTCAGATCTGAGAGATCCAAACCCACTCATCTCTAATTTTAACACACACACTATTGTGTACAGGAAACGGTAAAGTGAATGGCAGGGGGCCGCCTAGGCCCCAGAAGCTTTTAGGGCTATGATAGTGTGAAAGCAATTTTAGATGCTTTTTTTTTTAGCACTCCTGCCGTCAGCTGAGACTATGTTGGATCACTTAAAAAAAAAAAAAGTTCTATATCATCAGTGTTATTTTTCTGCTGTGCCTCTGAGGTTTTTTTTATGGGGTCCCCACAAACTGATCTATGTCACTTGGATGCCTAATGTTTTTTTGCAACCCCTATGTATTGCCTTCGCTTGATTCTTTTCTTACCTATATGCTGGTTTCTCTGAAATGAGGGACCTCTGAAGAAATTGAGACTTCCTAGGCAGACAGAGAGTGGCTCTCTGTATGTGGGATTTTTGTGCAGGGACTTGGTGGAGGTGGAACTAGTTCCACCTACCATTAGAGGCGACGGAACTCAATTCCACCCCATTCCTGCCAACTTTAACCCCTGCCTCCACCCAAGTATCTGTAGTAAGTTTGGGCCTATTTGGGAAAACCCTGTTATGTAATGGTTTGGATAATGAGCTGTATTCTAAGAACAAACCTGCCCCCGGGTTTTTTTCTTAGGTTCCTATGTCATCTGATCTCTCTCACCTTTCCCCCCAGATAAATGACACCGAATGTAATTTAGACATTTTTGTTATATCTGCATAAACAGGCAAATAAAAATATGAATACCCATTTACCACATTACCAATACATGAGAATTTTGGAGATGCACCAATTCTAAAGCATCAAAACACTACTATATGGAAGGAAGTCAATCCAAATATGAGAACTGATGGGCAGTAGGAAGAAACCCATAATGACTGGGCCTTAACTCCCTGTAAAGTATGTAACCTGGTAGCAGCATCAACAGTTGTCAAAAGAAGACTGATAAGGCGTGAACCCACAGCCTGAAAAACAAAAACCCCTCAGGCAAAGAGCAGCATAAGGTCCCACCTGGAGACCAGTAGACGATGGAACAGCCAGTTGAGCAACCCTGTGATTGTCCCAATTAACCTGAGACTACCAAAAAATGAAGCTAGTGTGTAAAACCACTTTGAGGATACCCTAGTGCCTCAGGATCAAAGCTGCAAGAGCCACGCTGGTATTGAACATGCAGTAGAGCGAGGGACATGAATGAAACCCTGCTGAAAAAGATCCAGCCAACTTAGGAACGGCCACAGGACTTTTGCAAGAACAGTGAAGATTGGGGAGCCATACTCAGCGAGGGTAAACCAGAGCCAACCGCAGGACTGCCAAGGAGTTGTGCTAGATAAGTCTGAGAACCCGTGCCCCTGTACAGCTATGAGAGGATGCAAACCCTATGGAATATATCAGCTAGGAACACAGGTGCATCCATAAAAAAAATGTTAATGGTCCCATCCCAAGAGGGAACCAAAAAGAAGATTAAAGACCTCATCAAGGCCCAGGTACTAGAAGGTCAGAAAGTGATAATACATGTCCCAAAGGGTGTCATATAATGTAGAAAGAGAACTGAATAATACTGTATTCGACACCCAATAAGGCGAGTTAGAATAACAAATAAACTACACAGCTGACCCCTAAGCCTCATAGTTTTAAGAAAGTGAAACAGACAATCACCACAGCACTGTGAGCTTCCCAGTGGCTAGGAGGAGTGTACCACTGCTTTTTACCTGTTACTTGTTCAGAACACATGGAGCACATTGCTGAAGAGAAAACTATAGGATGATCCTTGACAGAAAATACCCCCAAGGCAGAGGAAAATGCATTTAGAAAAAGATGAGGGTAAGCAAGGCTACAAACCTTCGAAACTGGAATTGGTGAATCCAGCACAGCTGGCACAGCCTTATCAACAACAGACACACCTGTTCGATCATGGATATAACAACATTCAGAGGTTCATAGAACAAGCGGAAAAAACTAACATATAGGTATTCATCGTCACCCTAGACTTGGAGAGAGAGAAAATTAATATTGGTCTTACCCAAGCCTGCATAAAATGGGAAGTCACAGGTGTAGTAATTTTAGTATACTTGATAAAGAGAACTGTAATATATCAGAAATATGGAATGTAGGAAGGCACTTTAGTATAGAACCAACTGAAGGGAAATTGGTGAACCCAACAGGGACAGATATCTGTTAAGATATCAAGTGTGCACTGTTGCACAGAGACCTGTGACCCTTGTAAAGGGAACAGCATCAAAAGAGTCAGTGTAAGTATGGGTGGTCTTACCTGCGAGTGACCAGGAACCATCTGGTCATTTCATAGATCATTACTAACCTGCGGTCTTTATCACAGAGACCGCCCCTGCAGCATGTAGAGTACCAATAGTCTCTGTGGGCTGTTTGAAGCCTACACTCCACATCCTGTACTGTAGACAGGAGCTGTGTCAGCGCTAGGAGCACCCTGTGTAGACACTAGCAGAGTTATTAGTAGAGACATCTATGGTCACCCTAATGGACAGCACTCTATGGCTTACATATTACAACAATTCTCATGTACTCCTATGGGAGGAGAAAAACTCTCAGTCCAAAGAAACAGAGTCAGGTGAAGACCTGAATAACAGCCAATTAACCTGAGAGTGCCTCCTTCGGATGCATATATACTAATACATACACATACAACATATAATTACATAGCCAATAGGCTTTAGGGGCTTCCAGTGGGCGGGCCATCCAGCATGGCTGCTTTTTAGCTTTGCTCCTAACAGCAGGAAGATAATCTTTTAACATCCTCCTCCTCTTCCCTTTACAGAGGTGTCGAGTGTCTCTCTGCAATCTCCTAAACCTAGGTAATCTAAGGATACCTCCATTGCCTTGGAGCATATAGAAATACCCTGGAGTCCGGCCATCGAACTTGACAGCCTGTGTGAATGTCAGCACCCAGCTTGGCACAAAAGTATTGAACAGCGCTGGCACTCCCTGTTGCGGCTCTTACATTGTGGAGTTCGGCACAATACTACTCCCCTTCCCCTACCTGATCCCTCCCTGGTCTCTACATTGTCGGGGTGCGGGGCTGCGGACATTACTCTGTGGATCATCGTGTTGTGCCCGGAGGGTGGAGCCTCTTCCTTCCTCATTGGCTGCTGTTCATTGATGCTGACCATCGGGACCTACTGCCTAGTGCCTGCAACAGACTCGCTTGTGACATTGCAGCTAGGGGGCTTGTGGTGGTGCTTCCCCTTGTAATATCTCCCTCTAACTTTGGCTCCCCTCTCTGCCGGCTACTTGTCAGAAGCTGTCCATCTTCTGCTGTGGACCCGCTTGTGGCACATTGCCGGAGAATTTGAGGTGGTGACCTTTGTCTCCAGCTGTATCCCCTGTGAGTTATTGTCGGGATTGCACTCTCATGCATGCTGCCTTACCTGATGATTGCCTTTGGACCCCATCCTGTTTGCTGGACGTTGGGCCTGATTCAGACCCACTCGCAAGCGCTATGCATTCGCAAGCGGGTCGATGGCCGGGCAGTGCGCACGCCCCGCAGCGAGCGAGAAATCACTCGCTGTGGGACTCACTACAAGACGGGGCTTCTGTCGATGTTGATCGTCAGCGCACCCCATTTTGTAGACGGGGAGTGGGGGTGGCTGGCCAAACGGAGGCCTTCCCGAAGGAATGCCTGCCGTTTGGGGGTGGCCCTACTGACATCACGAGTGATGTCAGTAGTGATCTTCCTGCTCTATTAGAGCAGGAAGCTCACTGGGGCTTGCGGGAACAAGACCCTACCACAAGGGTCTCATCACAAGCCCGATGGTCGCGACCATCGCGACCATCACATGGCTGCTCGCAAAAGCTGTGGGTGGTCACCCACAGCTTAGCGAGTGGCCAGGAGGCCGGCTCCAAAAAGAAAAAAGAAAACACCCTGATTCAGAGCAAGCGCTCTGAAAGAGCGTCCGGCTTTGAATCAGGCCCATAGTCTCTAAAATCTCCTCCAGAGAGTCGTGGTCCTGCTTCTCTCCTCGCTCCTGTCTTCGTTCATGGAGGGTCACGCAATCGCTGATTCTTTCTCTTCAATGTCATATTTTCTCAGTATTATGTAACTTTACTGGCTTCGTTTTTCAGTTTGAACCACTCAGGTTGATTTTTTGCACTTTATGCTACATTACTTCCAGCGACCACCATTGGTTAATATGATGCTCACCTGGTTTCTGTTCTGGTTTGGAAAATGTAGAAAATGTGGTTTGAAGCAATGTGTGTTTCTTTTGTTCTGTTCCTATTGTGCAATGCTTGCTGCTCTCCCCCTCTACCTGGGTTCCACAGCATTTTTCATAGTGATTTTCTAAGCCTAATCCCTCCTGCTCGCTGGGACGGGAGGATGGTGATTAGTATGTTTACCCCAGTCTTTTTCCTTCACCACTGCGTAGGTATTGGCTGACATATCTGCATTGTACCTGTAGCTGCTCCCTCCTCCGATTCACACTTTAAGCTTGTCTCCTGGAACGTGGGAGGTCTAAACTCTCCTGTCAAACGTATGAGTAGTTACCCATTTAAAACAATTTCACCCTCAAATTATATTTCTCCAAGAGACACACTGGGATTCAGGTAGTGGATACTCTCTACGGGCTCCTTGGTTAGGTTGGTGTATCTCTGCTGATTTTCAGAGGAAACTCATGGGGTGCCCATTTTGTTCCACAAAGATCTCCACTATACTGTTCAGCAGATTGTGGCTGACCCTAATGGATGCTACATAATGATGGATGTAGAAATATGGGGGGCTAACTATACTCTAATTAATGTGTATGCCCCTAAAGTTGCTAAATCTGGGTTTCTGCAAGATCTCACTCACCTGCTGGCACAGCACTCAAATTTCCCCCTAGTTGTAGGTGGAGACTTTAAGTCGGTAGATGACCCCCTTGTTAGGTAGCCTCCCCCTTGCTTCCCTGGGTCCTCTTCCTGGAGACATAGGCCCTGATTCAGACCTGCTCGCTACCGGAGGCATCTCCCAGGTCTGAAGGGCGTTTTTTTTTCATATCCAGTCCGGCCTCCAGGCCGCTTGCTAAGCTGTGGGTGACCACCCACAGCTTTAGCGAGCGGCCAGGTGATGGTCGTGATGATAGAGCCGGAAGCACTCTTGATGTCAGTGGGGCCGCCCCCAAAACAGCAGGCGTTCCTCTAGGGAACGCCTATTTGGCCAGCCACCCCCCCTTGGGGCTTGCGCATGTGCAGTGCGCACGCTGTGCGTGGGCACTGCCCGGCCATCGACCCACTTGCGAGTGCATAGTGCTTGCGAGCAGGTCTGAATCAGGCCCATAGTCAGTCTCTTAAATCTACTCTCCAGCTAACAGATGTTTGGCGCTTCCTGAACCCCACAGATAAGACCTTTACTTTTTTTCTGGACTGCATCATTCCTGGTCACGTATAGATGCAATTTTGATCAATGACTCCTTGGTTGTTCATGTCCAACATACAGACATTCACAATATCTTTGTCACAGCGCTGCCGAATCCAGGTCCCTCTTACCTAGTTCGGCGCCCGCTGTCAGCAGTTTTCCTCCTTTCCCGGCGGCTGTGTGCAGGCGGCCACGGCTTCAATAGGAGCGCGCGCGCCACTCTGCTAAAAGATTTAAAGAGACAGGCACGAAAATAGGAAGTGCTGATTGGGGGTTAAATTGAACTCTGACCTATATAAGGAAGTTCCTGGGAGCACTCGAGTGCCAGAGTATAGGCTCCATTATCATACTCCAGTGTTCCTGTGCATATCCTGATTATCAGTTCTGAACTTGGCTTTGTTCGTGACTCTGATTCTGCTTGACACCTGGTTCCATGTTGATATCTGGTTCTGACCTCGGCTTCTCCCTGTGACCTGTTTACGCCTGCTCCCTGGTACCGTCTCGTCCGTTTGGTTCTGACCCGGCTCGTTGACTACGCTAAACTCTTCTGCATTCCAACCAAGTTCGTCAGCACCTGTATAGGGAAACCTAACCTGAGGGCCGCGACCTGTGTGTCGGACGCAGCCAAGCCCATACCTTCTTGCGAGGGTCCCGGGTGAAAACCGCCGGCACATTAGACACCGCGCCTCAGGAATAGGTCTAGCCAATTCCCTGAATACGGGTAGCATCCACAATCCGTCCGAGCGTTTGTGACAATCTTGATCTCAGATCATGCCCTAGTGTCTCTGCCACTTGCTCCATCAATACAGTCAGGTGGATTGCGTTTTTAGTGCTTTCCAAGCCATCTTTATCAATCTGTGGATTTCTGTGAATTCCTTACTCAGAAGTGTATGAACTATCTGGATGACTATCTGAACTTCTGGGACAGACCTAATCTCTTTTGGGGTGCATCCAAGGCAGTCCTTAGAGGCCATATAATTGATTTTATCTCCAGACAAAAGAAAAAGTCGACTGCCCAGTATTAATCTCTACATGACTCATCATCTAGGGTACTGCAAGATCATCTTGCTTCTCAGACGGACGACTCCTTACACTACTATACACAGGCCAAACAACTTTTCAACAACTTTCTATTATCTCAAGCCAAACCGGATTTAGTATTCTCTAAATTTAAATATTTCCAGTGGTGCAATAAGACTGGCCATTTGTTGGCAATGATGGCTAAAAAGGGGACATCTCTGCGATTTATTACTGCAATTAACTGGAAGTCTCACAGTTGCCTCTCACATTTTAAAGCATTTTGAGTCTTACTATGCCAATTTATATTCTGCTCTTCCCTTTGATTAAGCTAAACATGATGAATTGAGGCGAGACGCAAAGTTACCCCCTCTTACCATAACTCAGTCAGAATCCCTTAAAGCAAACATCACAATTGAAGAGGTAATGGCGGCCATTTCTAAGCTACGCTTGCATAAGTCCCCAGGCCCAGATGGTCTCTCTAATGAATATTACAACATTTTACAGGCTCATATAGCCCCTAATCTGTTGGAGCTATTTAATGATATTTTACACAACCAAACCCCATTTACATACTTCAACTCGGCCCACAACATCTTGCTTCTCAAACCCCAATGTGACCCCCAATTGCTGGAGTGCTACCGGCCTATTACATTACTCAATACCAAATTATGGCTGATAGACTCCAGTTAATTCTTCCACAACTACTCACCAGCCATCAGCTTGGGTTTGTACATGACCGACATTCTGACAAAGGTGTGGCTGCAGTGGTGGTTTGCTCCCAAAACACTGCTCACATAATGCATTGATAAGCTTAGACACTATGAAAGCATTCAATACTGTCCTTTGGCCACACCTGTATTCTATTTTACAGTATTGAAACTTTTATCCTTCCTTTATTGATCTCATTTGTTATCTATACACATCCCCAACTACCTCACTTTTACTCAATGGATATTGTAGTGACCCTTTGTCTATGTATGAGGTACACGTCAGGGCTGTCCCCTCTCCCCACTTTTGTTTAATCTGGCCATAGATCCCCTCTTACGTTTATTGCAAAATGATGCTCAATTCAAAGGAATTGGTATTGGTACTAAGGAAATAAAGTTGACTGCTTTTGCAGATTACATTTTGTTATATGTTTCATCCCCTTCTAACTCATTAGTTCGTATTTTACTTTACTAAATTCATTTGGTGAAATTTCAGGCTTTTATGTAAATTGGACCAAATCTGTTGCTCTTTGTCTAGGTCATGCTAGGCCTTGTGATTAGGAAGTGAGTGCTGTCCCTTTCACCTGGAGGTCAGACTTTTTTACATATCTAGGAGTTAGGATCCCACGAAACCCAAGCCTCCTGTATAATCTTAATTTTACTTGTCTGTTACGCGAGGTCTCTGAGCTGAAGAGTTGGAAATCCCTTCCCATATCCTATACTGGTAGAGCGAACCTCATTAAAATGGTAACATTTCCTCGCCTCATGTATCTTATCCAAGTACTGCTTGTTAGTCTATTGAACATCTTTAGGGTTAAGAACCATTTCCTATTCCGACGATTCATTTGGCAGGGGAAGCGTCCACGTATTGACTTATTAAAATTGCAGCAATCTAAAGCAAATGGCGGTATCAACTTCCCAAATGTCTATTGGTACTCTCAGGCGGCCACACTACGTTATCTTAAAGATTGGTTGCATGTCCACGATAATTATACCAATGTGTCCTTGGAGAGAGAGTTCCTGGCTGCGGGTGATGTAAAAAGGAAATTAAATCTTCATGCTTTGGCATACCAGAAAATTATGGCACACACTGCATCACAAACATAACTTAAATGCACAAATCTTTCTATCTTCCTTTTATGTCTAGGCCGGGCTGTATATCCCTTTAATTTGTGGAGAATAGGAGGGGTGAACAATGTTGGCTGTTAGTACATCAGGCAAGTGTCCTCTCACGTTCCAGGAGGCAACTGAGAAGTTTCCTGTATTAGCCGCATACCCTGTGGCTTTTCTTTTGGCCCAACACTATGTCAGCTTATTCACCAATTTTCCTCATCTGACTGGCAAAACTCTGTAGACACACTACTTCAGCAACCACCAGCAAGTAGGGGGGCAATTTCCCTGTCCCATAAACATTTACAGGTCCTTCTTGATCATTCCACATCCCATGGGGGTCTGGCTGCCTGGCTCTCACAGCTTTCGGGTCTGCAGATCGAAGATTTATTGCAAACTCATCCTAGGTCTTGTCAATTACTTTCATCCTCCAAGTACACAGAGATGTTCATTAATATATTACATAGATCGTACTTGCCCCCCCATCAAAGGTTTCTTATTGGGCTTTCAACAACTCATAGCAGCTTTAAATGTTGGTTACCCCAAGCTGATCTATTTCATTGCCTGTGGTCCTGTCCACTAATTCGCAGATTTTGGCTACAAGTCCGTAATTATTCTGAGGAACACTTGGCAAATTATTTGCCCCTGACCCCAGAGTGAGCACTGTTTGGTATTCTCCCACATCCTCTAAGGTTCTTGAAGGGAAGTAGATGTCTGCTGTTCGCGGTTAGCGTGGCAGCTCGTAAATCGAATCTACAGGAGTGGATATGCCCTGGGCCCCCACCTATCACCATTTTTAAAACAAAGCTGTTATATCTTTTTTGTAATGGAATGGATGGCAGTTACGCTGGAAAAGGAGACCAAAACTGAGAGGTTTTTCGAGATGAGGGAAAGCTTCATAGCTACCCTGCCACCGGCCATACAAACACAGATTCACAACTCTCTGTGCAATACCTCTCCGTATCTTTTACGTATGACGGAGGGTGACCCTCCTATCACTATGCATTCCCAGGGGGGGAGGGGCGAGCATGTTTGATATTTCTTTATTTTTCTACAATACTTGGATTATGTTTAACTGTCTTTATGTATAATGGGCTTGCAACTGTTAACTTCCTGGGATGTTCTTGTGTATATGTATATGTGGGTATATATATGTATAGGAACACCTAATTTTTTTTATATTTTGTATACCCTGTGATTGTAGATAGCAACTGTGACAATTTGTTGTTATATCTATAATTGTACGTGTCTCATCCATCTTTTGTTTGACTTACATGTATTGAGTCCTAATGAAAAATATATTTTTCTTTTGTATTTTATTGTGACACAAGTTGCTTTAATAAAAATATAAAAAAACCCAAACAATAGGCTTTTATCCACGGCACGTAAACATCTGCGGTGCATGCCAAGAAATGTAAATAGAATGTACGGACAACTAGCCAGCCAATATATATATATATATCTATATATAAATCTTAAGTATAATGTGATGTTTAAAGGAGTCAAACTCCTGGGCTCCCAGGTTGTGAATTAGCCCTCTGCACCGGTCCTGGAAGTACTGCAATTCCAAGTCAATGCGTGGAGTGGACAGACAACATGTTCTAAAAATCCATTTAACAAATGGCCCCATGATTAGGGGATGTTATCTGATATTAAACTATTCTATATTTTAAGAATACATATATATATATATCCTCCACACAATTAGGGCCGTAGTGGGAATTGAACCTAGAACCTCAGTGCTGTGAGTCAGTAATGCTAACCATTACACTGTCTGTGCTGCCCCTCTGGAGTCCTAAAAAATACATAAACATACACATCTATCACCTAAATAAAATGTATTTACTGTACCACAGTGGTGACACCTATATACAACCTAGTGTCCTGCCAGTGACTGATGCAATTACAATATGCTGGCTGAATCACCTCAGAATTAATGCACCCACACCAATAGCGCTAACTTTTATTCAATACTGGCCCTCACAACCTTAGGCAAAACCCTAAGAGTGATAGCAGGGCCACAGCAGGAAGAGAGGCAAGCTCAGCAATAGCAGCCTGTGGAGTACATACACATATCCCATAGGCAGCACTGACTATAATTCCCCTGGAAGAAAGTCTGTAACCTTTACTTTTTAGTTAAAAACAACCTGACATGCTTATATGAGGAGGAGCCACCGCTAAACCCCAGCCCCAGTACGCACGCCGGCACCATTATAATGGTGGTACTTCTCAGAACCTAGCACATTATATCCAGCTGCAAAAGTTCACCCCCCATTACTAACAGGGAGGGGGGGGGTTCTTACCCCTGCTAGTGTGTTGCCCACTCAGTGATTCCATGACCACATAGCCCGAGACCTGGACACTGACCACGGCGAGTCTCTCCAAAGGCTCCCGCTCTCCAACAAAGTAACAGCCGGCAGGGGTGGTATGCAGTCGGGAAGCCGGCGGACGTAATCCCGACAGCCGGCTTCCCGATTGATTTGTCCCGGCGAAGGTTAAATGACAGGCGTCTAAATCTAGACGCCTGTCATTTTACCGACACCGGGAGACCGGCGCCCGGCATCCCGATCAAAGGGATGCCGTGCGCCGAGCGCGGACAGCCGCCGGGGGGGGAGGGTTAGGTTTAGGGCTCCCGGGGGGCCTTAGGGTTAGGCACCTCCCTGGGAGGTTAGGGTTAGGCTAGGGGGAGGGAGGGTTAGCGTTAGGCACCCCTAAGGAGGGTTAGAGTTAGGGGGGGAGGTTTGGTTAGTAAATACTTACCTGGGGACGATCGGGATTTTCACCCATGTCAGGCAGCTGCTGTCGGGATTTGAACTTGCGTCCGGAGGTAATTCATACCGATTCCGCAGGGGTAAGCCTGTATGTGACAGCTGCAGCAGCGCTGCGGTGTCACTCTGCCCAGCATTTTGCTCACTTCTCCTGCTAAGGAGTGGTGGTATATACTTACAGACTGCTGTGGCCAGGATGCTGGGCGGGGGTGGGGGCAAGCGGGGGCCCGGACTCTAGCCTCAGTAAACTGTAGCAGGCCCCCGCTGAGTCGGATGGTTCATTGTTGTAGAGCCCCCCTCCCTCAGAGACACCAGACACTGGCTGCAGTAGCCCAGGTGGTTCTCTTCCTGGCGGCTCCCACGTAGCAGGCAGACTGCCTCAGTAAGCAGTCTGCCTGTCCTCAAATGATAAAAATAATTACTTTTAAAACACAATACATGAGCAAGCCCTGAAAAGTTTTCTTCAACAAGAAGAACCTACTAAATGCTTTGGGGCTCGTTTACATTTGGATGTAAGGCAATGTTATGACACATCTCTCAGATGGAGCAGTACACGTCCACTATACCGCCACACTCATACGTGTTGCTTTCACAATCTCCCTAAAATACTGTTTCAAAAGCATTCAAGTATGGATGCAGTATGCAGGGCACCTGTAGTGGCTGCATGTACATGATGTGAAGATCAGCATAAGGAAACTTCTTCGATCTCCCAATTCACTGACCAGAGCCGTAACTAGACATTTTTGTGTCCTGTGAGGAAAAGAGTATCGGTGCCACCCCCCCCTCAGATCATGCTGCCCTTTTTTTCATCTGGGATGCCTTTACTTCTCAGAGCCCTAGCACCTTGTCCCCTCTCTCCCCTCTCTCAGGACCCTTCTCTCTGCCATGCCACCTTGTCCCCATTCCACTCTCTCTCCCATTACACCTTGTCTCCGCTCTACTCTCTATCATTCTTAGGACCCCTCCTCTCTGCCCTATACAGAGCCAAATTACCAACAAGGCGGTACAGGTGGGCATCTAGGGCAATGTGGTCCAAGGGGGCCTGACGCCCATCTGCCAACTATAGCATGGGAATTGTCACCAAGGCTGACTCACCGCTGTTTCAGCCTTCTCTCTCCTGATCACTGATTGACAGCCTGACATGACTCCCCCTGCATTGTGTGTACATAAGACAACGTGATGCCAGTGGGTACAGCAGGACCCAGCGGGAGGAGGTGTCGGGGGCATGACACCCGGCACTGCTGACCTCACACCTACTGCTTTCTGGTGCGGAACGGCACAAGCAGCATGATCTCTGGTTACCGTCAGCCAGTGGCGAGGTAGAGGGTTCGCTGAAGGGCCAGAAGAAGAGGAGCCGGAGTGTGGCTGCACATGTGCATGGGGCTGCTGCCACAGAGTATGGGAAACGTTCTATCCACTGTCTCTGAGAGTGGCCCTGATTCAGAGCCGGACGCTCTGACAGAGCGCTCGCTCTGAAGCAGGGCGTCTTTTTTTTTTTTAAATGGAGCGGCCTCCTGGTCTCTCGCATTGCTGTGGGTTGCCACCCACAGCTAATGCGAGCGGCCATGATGATGGTCGCAAATGGTCAAGACCATCACGACCATCGGGCTTGCGACGAGACCCTTGTGGTAGGGTCTCATGGACGCAAGCCCCAGAGAGCTTTCGGCTCAAACAGAGCTGAAAGTTTGTGATGTCAGTGGGGCCACCCCCCTCCGTCTGGGCAGCCACCCCCCCAGCCCGCCCACCAAAGGGGGTGTGCTGTCTCTCAACATCGACAGCACGCCCCCTTTGGTGCGAGACCCGGAGCGACGGATTGCCCGTTGCTATCTGGGTCTCGCGCATGCTCGCGACGGAGCCGGCTTCATCATGCGCATGCGCTCTGGGCCACCATCGACCCAGTTGCGACCGCTCAGCGCTTGCGAACCGGCTCTGAATCGGGCTCAATGATCGGTTGCATCGCTGCTGTAACTGCTGCTTAGATAACGCCGCAGCCCCAGGTGCAGGCAGATTGCAGATCTCATTTGTAAGGCAGAATGGGGGCTATGCCTGTTATATGTGTTTTTTATTTAATTATTTTCTCCCCCTTTTCACATATATCAATCCAGGCGGTGCAGGCTTGCATCAGTGTAGTGGGGTGCCTGCATGTCAGGGATAGGGGTGTAGTACGAAGCATACTGTGCATACTGGTGCCAGGAACCTGGGTGTAATATGCAGCGCCGTAGCTGGACAGCAGTGCGCCCTGTGCAGCACTGCCGCCCCTCTCGCTCACTCTCCGCCCCCCTCCTTCCCCCCTGAGTGCTTACCTTACCTTCTGATGGAAGGAGGGAGGGCGGACGGGATTCTACGCCGACTTTCACTGTGCGGCACGCTCCACTGCCGGAGGTCTCTTCCTGCAACCTCCAGCGCAGAGAAGTGTGTGGCCGGTGCCGCTGGAGGATTCCACCCTGTGCGGAGGCACCGGCCGCACCACCCTCCCTACGGCCCTGGTAATATGTAGCATGCTATGCATACTGGTGCCGGGAACAAAGATTCCATGTATGCAGTGTTGATGTAATGATTGTCACACTGCTCTACGTATTCCCTCTCTTGACATTAATAGAGGGCCCAGAACCTGTATCTTGCCTAGGGCACTGTGGGGTCTTAATCCGACTCTGTACCTATATAATAATTGAAATTTGCATGTCCTAAGACTGACATGCACATTCTGAGCGCACCATTAGCGGAGGGAGCTACACCCCCTCCACTAATGACTCCCACTGCAGGGAAGAGAGAGAAGGGAGTTTCGGCATTGGTAAGTTTATCATATTCCACTATGTCACTGTCACTACACATACCAGCATGCCCTGCCAAAGTTTTAGCATTCCCTAAAAACAAAACTGTGGCAGGGCATGCTGTGAGTTGTAGTTTCACAACAGCTGGAGAGCCACAGATTGGCCAGGCCTGCTTTAGGAGATGGGCTGTAGCCAGTACCTGGAATACCATCAATTTGGGGGTCTGCATTATATTTGGGTTCTACAGATCCGGTGAGCTCCGTCATTATTATTTATCACGCTGGCAACCTCTTAACATTGTGAGCATATGAGGATCATGCGTTATTTTTATGGACCTTTTTAATAAAGATATTTTTATTTTTTAACTTTCCCTACAGAATTTATTATTATTGAAAATACATGATATACATTTTTTGGTGATAGAAATTTGGACTAAGTACTGATTTGAGCATTAAGCATGATTATTCCTATTTTTAAGCGGAACTTTTGCTGAATAAGAGATTGGTTTTTGATTGTTGCTGGTGATTTACTGTATAATCTGCATGAAAGAAGATAAACTGAAACTGATAGTTAATTGATACAAAGGAGCTTTACATTAATTACAGCGCTGCTGAACTTACATTTATCAAATATATTATACAAATGTGGCAGTGTTGAACTGTGTTTGATGTAGAAGCAGCTGCGGTAATAAGGGAATGCTCGGTGGGAGCTTTTAAAAACTAATGCTGCGTACACACTAGACGATAAAAGTGAACAATATGAACGATAACGATATCATTCAACGGTATACCATTCGTATCGTCTAGTGTGTATGGTCCGAACGACCAAAGATGTGCGCTCCCGCGGGTCGTTAACGATATCCCCAGTCAGCTGTACATGCAGCCCAATCTGGGGATTTCATGAGCGATGCCATGCTCCGCTCCCCCCACTCCTTCGTTCATCGCTGGTCAGCATCGGCAAGTGTGTATACAAGTGTGTATACACTTGCCGAAGCCGGCACCCCCACCGCTGACGATGTCGCTGCATACACACTATAGTGTGTATGTGGCTTAAGTGTTTGGATTTTATTTATTTGTGCATGCATGCTTTTGTATCAAAAACCCAAACTCTCCCAGCTATTATTTTGCATTCCTCTCAGCCTGCTCACTACAGCTTGAGGTACAGTTTTCAGCTTGCTCATTACAGCCTACATTATCTCACAGTTTTCAGTTTGCTAATCCCAGTTTACAGCTTGTCTGTTATAACATTGGGGGTCATTCAGACCCACTCGCGAGCGGCAGTACGCTCGCAAGTGGGTCGATGTTCCCCACTACGCATGCGCACGACGGAGGGAGCTCCGTCGTGCGCATGCGCGAGACCCGGCGAGCGAAGGACTTTCCATTGCACCGGGTCTCGCACCAAAGGGGGCGTGCTGTCGATGTTGATTGACAGCACGCCCCCTTTGGGGGGCGTGCCGGGGGCGTGCCTGCCAGACGGAGGCGTTCCTATGGGAACGCCTACCGTCTGAAGCCGGCCCCACTGACATCACTAGTGATGTCAGTGGGAGTGATTTTGGCTCTGATAGAGCCAAAATCACTCCTGGCCTTGCGGTTGAGAAACCCGACCACAGGGTTTCACTCGCAAGTCCGATGGTCGCGATAGTCAAGACCATCGCGACCATCTTGTTGGACGCTCGTATATGCTGTGGGTGGTGACCCACAGCTATACGAGCGTCCAGGAGGACGCTCCATTTTAATGGAGGTGGGCCCTGATTCAGAGCGAGCGCTCTGGTCAGAGCGTCCGGCTCTGAATCAGGGCCTTTGTGTACTAATCACTGGATGGATGGAACTGTCTAATAACAAACAATTGCAATACCACTAAAACTTTTTCATGTTCCAAGTAATGGGTCAATCACACCTGGGACGGACTTTAAAGGAGCATACAAACGGTCAGGTATGTCAGATCTGTCAGATGAACGATTGAACGATTTTACCAAAGATTTGAAGGATTTGAACGATTTTTGACTTCATTAAAATGAATGGAATCATCCAAGTCTGACTGCAAACACATCAGATGTCAGATATCGTTATCTGACTATCGGGAACGCGCATTGTTCAAAATTGTTCATCTGACAGATATGTCAGATACGTCAGATTTTCCTTTAGATATGAACGATTGAACGATTTTTTAAATCGTTATTGTTCAGATCTGAAGAAAAATCTGACCGTGTGTATGCACCATTACAGTGAACACTTAAGCTAGAGGCCTGAATGCAATTCTTACTACTAATCAAGCATCACCACTCTTACTAACAGCCGACTGATGTTAATCTGCTGAGATATATATATTTATTTCTTGCTGACATCGATATAACTTTTCTTAGAAGCTGTTTTAATTAATATAATTATATTGCATATATGTATAATTTTTTATGTGTTTTTCATTTTTATATGACATGATTTTTTTATGTTTCAAATAAATAGTATAACTGACTAGTGCCTCATCTTTTTAGATTTTATTGTCCTTTTTCTTTTGGGGTATCCAGTTTCCTCATTCTGTATGGTGGCTGCTGTCAGTTATTTAATAATATAGATTGCCCAATGGGTTAGCGCCTATGTTTTGTATTCTATATTATTATGGAACCCTTTGGGTCTGAATCTGAGTTGGAAGCTGCCACGTCCATGTCTGCATCTTTTGCTGGTCACATGACTGCAACTTTATGCAAAACCGGTACAAAGCCCCTCCCTGGTGTACATCCATGTGTCTGAATGTGCAAGGACTGAGATGCCCACTGTCAGCATCCATATACTACTTGGTGCGTCTTTAGACACAATGTTGGTTGCACCCAGGGCCGGTTCTATGGTTATGCACGGTACGTGGCCGCGTAAGGCGCCACGTAGTGAAGGGCGCCGCGGCCGCGACCATGCAGAATTGCCCCGGTGCAGACTGTGTCTCTGTGACACAGCTGCACCACGCGTGTAGCGCTGACCGGACGGAGTTCGGTCAGCGCTACACAGTGCCAAACACACAGCCGCCGGAGCCGGCAACTGTGTGTTTGTTTCAGCAGCTGATGAGAGTCTGTCAGACTCTCATCGGCTGCTGTAGCTCCCACTGCGGGAGCCATCTTCCGGCTCCCGCAGTGGGTAATGGGAGAGACGTCGTCATGATGACGTCTCTCCCATAATGCAAAGCGGCCCTGGAGAATGGTCGGGAGTAGCGGATATCAGCGGCGGGAGCAGGAGCTGGGGGTTCAGGTAACTGTTTTTTTTTTGTTTTGTTTTTATAACGTGTGTCTCTACTGGGGGGGGGCTACAAGGGGGGATTACTACTGGGGGCACTTGAAGGGGGGATTACTACTGGGGGCACTTGAAGGGGGGGACTACTACAGGGGGCACTTGAAGAGGGGATTACTACTGGGGCACAGGAAGGGGGGATTACTACTGGGGGTACTTGAAGGGGGGATTACTACTTGGGGAACTTGAAGGGGGATTACAGGGGGCACTAGAAGGGAGGATTACTACTGGGGCACTTGAAGGGAGATTACTACTGGGGGCACTTGAAGGGGGATTACAGGGGGCACTAGAAGGGAGGATTACTACTGGGGCACTTGAAGGGGGATTACTACTGGGGGCACTTGAAGGGGGGGATTACTACTGGGGGCACAGGAAGGGGGGATTACTACTGGGGGCACTTGAAGGGGGGGATTACTACTGGGGGCACAGGAAGGGGGGATTACTACTGGGGGTACTTGAAGGGGGGATTACTACTGGGGGTACTTGAAGGGGGGATTACTACTGGGGGAACTTGAAGGGGGATTACAGGGGGCACTAGAAGGGAGGATTACTACTGGGGCACTTGAAGGGGGGATTACTACTGGGGGCACTTGAAGGGGGGATTACTACTGGGGGCACTTGAAGGGGGGATTACTACTGGGGCACTTGAAGGGGGGATTACTACTGGGGGAACTTGAAGGGGGGATTACTACTGGGGGAACTTGAAGGGGGATTACAGGGGGCACTAGAAGGGAGGATTACTACTGGGACACTTGAAGGGGGATTACTACTGGGGGCACTTGAAGGGGGGATTACTACTGGGGGCACTTGAAGGGGGGATTACTACTGGGGGCACTTGAAGGGGGGATTACTACTGGGGCACTTGAAGGGGGGATTACTACTGGGGGTACTTGAAGGGGGGATTACTACTGGGGGTACTTGAAGGGGGATTACAGGGGGCACTAGAAGGGAGGATTACTACTGGGGCACTTGAAGGGGGGGATTACTACTGGGGGCACAGGAAGGGGGGATTACTACTGGGGCACTTGAAGGGGGGATTACTACTGGGGCACTTGAAGGGGGGATTACTACTGGGGGTACTTGAAGGGGGGATTACTACTGGGGGTATTTGAAGGGGGGATTACTACTGGGGGAACTTGAAGGGGGATTACAGGGGGCACTTGAAGGGGAGGATTACTACTGGGGCACTTGAAGGGGGGATTACTACTGGGGGCACTAGAAGGGGGGACTACTGGGGGCACTTGAAGGGGGGATTACTATTGGGGGCACTACTACTGGGGGCACTTGAAGGGGGGCTACTACTGGGGGCACTTGAAGGGAGGATTACTACTGGGGGGGACTACTACTGGGGGCACTACATGGGGGGGAAACCTCCACTGGGGGCACAACAATGGGGGGACTACTACAAGGGGGGACTACTAGGGGCACTACAAGAGGGGGGACTACTACTGGGGCACTGTATAAGCTTACCAATGGGGGCACAAGGGGCACTGCACAGGGGGGGACCACTACTGTGGGCACTGCATAGGGGTGTTAAATTCGTAAATAAACCTTTTAATATATTCCTTCCTATAAACCTCTAAAATTCACCTGCCTAGAACCTCTAAGACAAAACCCTGCCTATACCTTCTAAAACCACAAGATGTCGCTATTTTGATTATACCATTAATGAAATACCGAGACAGTTGAATAGCGGTCCGAAGCGCTAAAGATTATTATTCAGGTAAAAGTACAGATGTTACAATGCTATGATCTAATAATGAGCGCAAATAAATTGTACAAACATTAGGTCATAAGGTACAGTTAAAATACATGAAACGGTTATTAAAGATCAAAATACAATGAGCAATATGAGAAAGAGAGAGAGAGAGAGAGAGAGAGAGAGAAAGAGACATATTAAAATACAATGAGAGATATATCAATGTCTGCTGAGAGCACATGTTCAAGATGGCTGGTGATGGAGTGTGTGTGAGGGGGGGGGTTGGGAATGCTTCCTGCCCTATTGTCCAAACCGCATGGTCTACAAACAAACTCCATTATGAAGCTACCTCATTGAAATCTCCCATAATGCCATAGTTAGTTGAATATGCAAGCTGAATATCATATGCCAACACATCAGGCAAACACTGCACCATTTAATATTCCAACATGTACCACACAAGCTGATTCCAATTTACAACAATACCATCCTACTACAGACCTCATCCAGTAGTCACTAGACCGTGGGGAGGGGGAAGGGCCGAAGCACATGTTTTTCCTTTGTTTGCAAGCCTCATGATCCCTAGGCAAACTCCATCCTGCACCAAGCTGCAACTCCGCAAATCATCCATCAATGACCACAACCACAACAAAGACAATATACCTATCTGACCCACACAACACCACAACTGGGCAGAATCACCATTTCACTTGTTCACCCCACATGGAGGCAAGCCATCTCCAACAAACCGCAGACAACATACCCATCTGACTCACACAACACCACACGGCAACCACCCACGACCATTCAAAGCTGCCATCAATTCAACCTCCACGATACAACACTGACACCACCCTATGATCACATTCATGAGTATACAGCACACACAAAGCTCATCTCTCCAACCAGCATCAATCATTCACAAATGGGAAGGCAAACACAGAACACATGGCAAGGCCCCAACACAGAACACATGGCAGGGCCCCAACACAGAACACATCAGAGGATCTCAATCAACCAGCATCAATCATTCACAAATATCACAACAATTCCACAATCAATCCCTTTCCTGCATGCTAACAACAGACTATTGTACCCTACAGTGTAGATGAAGAGTACAGATTAGATAACATAACTACAAACCACACACCATGCTAAGCTAATAACAGATTAACACCACATAACTACAGACACCCAAATAGGCTAAATATTGCAAGTGCCTCTGCTAAGCTGTGTGTGTTCTCAGGGTGTGCATGCTATGTTCCCGCCCCCTTTTACCTGTGAGGTCATCAGAAAGGGAGTATCCTTTTGGTTACCTGAGACTACTGTTAATTAGATTCTACTCTCAGCTAGCTAGCTCTATTGATTAGACTGGAATAACCAGTCCTTTGGAGAAATCTGTTACAGGGCATTTATTGGACAATTCCAAATGGATACAAAAGGTCTCCAACTTCCTTTTGTATCCCCCAACATGCAAATCTAAGCTGCTATGGAAAACAACATTTCAAATAGATATTCTCTCTAACATTCATATTTCATAGCCGCATGTTCTGATCTTCATATTGATGTCACCGGAATGCTGTAGAAACAGAGTCGATCAGTATGGTTCCACACACAGTTCAATTGTCATTTACTAAGCCATAGTTACAGAAAACATTCATTTCTTAATTATCCTTTTTGCGTTATGGGACCATTGCTTTTAAATGTATGTATGCGGGGAAAAAAACACTGAATTGCGTTGTGCGTCTGAGGGTCGGTGGGGCACTCAGCGAGCAGCACTAAGCTGGAAGGGCATCTATGTGTGTGTGTGGCCATGCCAGTATGATTTTGGGAAGGATCACTAAAAAAACTGACTGTATTCTGTTTAACATTGTGTGTATGAGTTGCAGGGAATTTTGCTACTTTTCAAATATAAGTCTGTGTGATATTATAAATGGGCCACACATACACACATATATATATATATATATATATATATATATATATATATATATACATACACACATACACAAGCACACATGTATTTTTCTGATGTTCTTAAACTGCAAATTGCAAAATGTGTTTATACAGTGAATTTAATTCTCATACAGGAAGGAGGCTTCCAGCTGTGCTGTCGGAGCCTCCCTGTTTAGTCTGCCTGTGTTTGAGGAAGGCTGACTATGTACCTTTTGTTTACAAAATAGTGCTGTGAGATTTTATTTCTGAGATGGAGTCTTGGCCCTTTACAAGACAGCATTGCGCAGATTCCAATTGCTAACAGATTCTGACTTCGCCAATTATCCGGTTTTGACAGTCCACCCTTTGATAGCCAATCAAGCGCTATCACAACCTGTTCTGAATCTGTTTAGCCATGCATGAGAATATACTGAACCATTCAGATAATGCGTCTCCAGGAGGGACATGAAACTGTCCTTATACGCATACCGCGGATCCTTAAGGGATCATGGGAAAGATGTTGGGATGCACCTATCCTATAAGGAGAGCCTTGGAAGGGGTTGGGACTGCATTACCTAAGATGATTTAAAACAACATAAACGTTATATCAATGCATGACCACTCAAACTCAGGCTACATTATTATTAGGGGTGTGCACCGGCCACTTTTCGTGTTTTGTGTTTTGGTTTTGGATCTGGATCTTTCTTCGTGTTTTGGATCTGGATTGGTTTTGCCAAAACCACCCTTCCGTGTTTTGGGTTCTGGGTTTTGTGTTTTGGATCTGTATTTTTTTGAAAAAAAGCATAAAAACAGCTAAAATCACAGAATTTGTAGGTTTTTCTGCTCCTATGCTATTATTAACCTCAATAACCTTAATTTCCACTCATTTCCAGTCTATTCTGAATACCTCACACCTCACAATAGTGTTTTTATGTCCAAAAGGTTGCACCGAGGTAGCTGGATGACTATGCTAAGCGACACGAGTGGGCGGCACAAACACGTGACCCATCTAGGCGTGAAACTGCAGTGGCAGACAGGATGGCATTGAAAAACTAGGCCCCAAACTGTACATAATGCAAAGAAAAAAAGAGGTGCAAGATGGAATTGTCCTTGGGCCCTCCCACCCACCCTTATGTTGTATAAACAGGACATGCACACTTTAACAAACCAATCATTTCAGCACCAGGGTCTGCCACACAACTGTGGCTGAAATGATTGGTTCGTTTGGGCCCCCACAAAACAAGCTGGCAATTAATCTGTCCCTGCACAAACTGGCTCTACGGAGGCAAGAAGTCGTCCTCATCCTCCTCATCCACAGATTCCTCACCCTCTTCAGTGTTATGTACATCCTCATCCTCACAGAGTATTAATTCGTCCCTGCTGGAACCACAGGTCCCTCTGTACGTTCTGGAGGCTGGTCTCCCTGGAAGAGTTGATCATTCATTTTATGAACATCATCTTCTCCACATTTTGTGGAAGCAACCTCCTAAGCCTTTCGCTAACAAGGTTCCCGGCTGCACTAAACACTCTTTCGGAGTACACACTGGAGGGGGGGCAACTCAGGTAAAATAGAGCCAGTTTGTACAGGGACCTCCAAATTGCTTCTTTTTCCTGCCAGTACAGGTACGGACTGTCTGACATGCCTACTTGGATGCTGTCACCGATGTAATCCTTTAACAGACAGACGCACGCTTGTCGCTGCTGCTTTGAGGATGCAAGTGCGGCTACAGCCCACACATTTCACAAAGACCGAAAAAAAAAGAAGAATATTTTTATTCTTTGTGTAGCACACTTTGAGGGTGTCACCACCCTTTAACAGACAGACGCACGCTTGTCGCTGCTGCTTTAAGGATGCAGGTGCGGCTACAGCCCACACAATTCACAAAGACAGAAAAAAGAAGAATATTTTTATTGTTTGTGTAGCACACTTTGAGGGTGTCACCACCCTTTAACAGACAGACGCACGCTTGTCGCTGCTGCTTTGAGGATGCAAGTGCGGCTACATCGCACACAAGTCACAAACACATAAAAAAAATAGTTTTTTATTTTTTGGAGCACTTCGTGAGTTACACCACCCTTTAACAGACAGACGCACGCTTGTCGCTGCTGCTTTAAGGATGCAGGTGCGGCTACAGCCCACACAATTCACAAAGACAGAAAAAAGAAGAAGAATATTTTTATTGTTTGTGTAGCACACTTTGAGGGTGTCACCACCCTTTAACAGACAGACGCACGCTTGTCGCTGCTGCTTTGAGGATGCAAGTGTGGCTACATCGCACACAAGTCACAAACACATTAAAAAAATTTTTTTGATTTTTTGGAGCACTTTGAGAGTTACAACACCCTTTAACAGACAGACGCACGCTTGTCGCTGCTGCTTTGAGGATGCAAGTGCGGCTACAGCCCACACAATTCACAAAGACAGAAAAAAAAGAACAATATTTTAATTGTTTGTGTAGCACACTTTGAGGGTGTCACCACCCTTTAACAGACAGACGCACGCTTGTCGCTGCTGCTTTAAGGATGCAGGTGCGGCTACAGCCCACACATTTCACAAAGACAGAAAAAAAAAGAACAATATTTTAATTGTTTGTGTAGCACACTTTGAGGGTGTCACCACCCTTTAACAGACAGACGCACGCTTGTCGCTTCTGCTTTAAGGATGCAGGTGCGGCTACAGCCCACACATTTCACAAAGACAGAAAAAAAAGAACAATATTTTAATTGTTTGTGTAGCACACTTTGAGGGTGTCACCACCCTTTAACAGACAGACGCACGCTTGTCGCTGCTGCTTTGAGGATGCAGGTGGAATCTAGACGGGATTTGGAACCGAGGACACACTACCTCCATCAATTGTCTAAATCCCACTGCACTAATGTCGGATACCGGACGCACGTCTAACACCAACATAGCAGTCAAGGCCTCAGTTATACGTTTTGCTTCAGGATGACTGCTGTCGTACTTCATCCTCATCGCTAGGGACTGTTGGAGGGTCAATTGTTTAGTAAAAGTAGTGATGTTCCTACTTCCTCTCTGGGATGATGAACAACTCCCAGCAGCAGCAACAGCACTAGTAGGAAGTGGTTCTTGATCTTTCACTATTTTATTTTTATCAGAGAAAGTTTGGTCCTCCATTTATGTTATATTGATATATATACGTGCGGCTAAAGCGCACACAAACACAGAAAATATTTTTTTATTTTTGCTGGAGAGTAGTGCACTTTGTGGGTTACACCACCCTTTAAGAAATGAGCCAGCCGGCTCTTTACTTATGGGACACAGGCGCACGCTTGGCGCTGCTCCTTTGTTGATGCACGTGCAGCCACAGTGCACACAAGTCACAAACACAGAAAATATATATTTTTTTGGTTTGGAGTGTACTTTGGGGGTTACAGAACCCTTTAACGGTCAAGCCAGCCGGCCCTTTACTTATGACACAGGCGCACGCTTGGCACTACTTTGTTGATGCACGTGCGGCTACTGCGCACACAATTCACAAACACAGAAAATAATTTTTTTTTTGGTTTGGACTGGAGTGTACTTTCGGGGGTTACAGCACCCTTTAACGGTCAAGCCAGCCGGCCCTTTACTTATGACACAGGCGCACGCTTGGCACTACTTTGTTGATGCACGTGCGGCTACTGCGCACACAATTCACAAACACAGAAAATAAATTTTTTTTTGGTTTGGACTGGAGTGTACTTTGGGGGTTACAGCACCCTTTAACGGTCAAGCCAGCCGGCCCTTTACTTATGACACAGGCGCACGCTTGGCACTACTTTGTTGATGCACATGCGGCTACTGCGCACACAATTCACAAACACAGAAAATAAAATTTTTTTTGGTTTGGACTGGAGTGTACTTTTGGGGGTTACAGCACCCTTTAACGGTCAAGCCAGCCGGCCCTTTACTTATGACACAGGCGCACGCTTGGCACTACTTTGTTGATGCACGTGCGGCTACTGCGCACACAATTCACAAACACAGAAAATAAATTTTTTTTTGGTTTGGACTGGAGTGTACTTTCGGGGGTTACAGCACCCTTAACGGTCAAGCCAGCCGGCCCTTTACTTATGACACAGGCGCACGCTTGGCACTACTTTGTTGATGCACGTGCGGCTACTGCGCACACAATTCACAAACACAGAAAATAATTTTTTTTTTGGTTTGGACTGGAGTGTACTTTCGGGGGTTACAGCACCCTTAACGGTCAAGCCAGCCGGCCCTTTACTTATGACACAGGCACACGCTTGGCACTACTTTGTTGATGCACGTGCGGCTACTGCGCACACAATTCACAAACACAGAAAATAATTTTTTTTTTGGTTTGGACTGGAGTGTACTTTCGGGGGTTACAGCACCCTTAACGGTCAAGCCAGCCGGCCCTTTACTTATGACACAGGCGCACGCTTGGCACTACTTTGTTGATGCACGTGCGGCTACTGCGCACACAATTCACAAACACAGAAAATATTTTTTTATTTTTGCTGGAGAGTAGTGCACTTTGTGGGTTACACCACCCTTTAAGAAATGAGCCAGCCGGCTCTTTACTTATGGGACACAGGCGCACGCTTGGCGCTGCTCCTTTGTTGATGCACGTGCAGCCACAGTGCACACAAGTCACAAACACAGAAAATATATATTTTTTTGGTTTGGAGTGTACTTTGGGGGTTACAGAACCCTTTAACGGTCAAGCCAGCTGGCCCTTTACTTATGACACAGGCGCACGCTTGGCACTACTTTGTTGATGCACGTGCGGCTACTGCGCACACAATTCACAAACACAGAAAATAATTTTTTTTTTGGTTTGGACTGGAGTGTACTTTCGGGGGTTACAGCACCCTTTAACGGTCAAGCCAGCCGGCCCTTTACTTATGACACAGGCGCACGCTTGGCACTACTTTGTTGATGCACGTGCGGCTACTGCGCACACAATTCACAAACACAGAAAATAAAATTTTTTTTGGTTTGGACTGGAGTGTACTTTGGGGGTTACAGCACCCTTTAACGGTCAAGCCAGCCGGCCCTTTACTTATGACACAGGCGCACGCTTGGCACTACTTTGTTGATGCACGTGCGGCTACTGCGCACACAATTCACAAACACAGAAAATAATTTTTTTTTTGGTTTGGACTGGAGTGTACTTTTGGGGGTTACAGCACCCTTTAACGGTCAAGCCAGCCGGCCCTTTACTTATGACACAGGCGCACGCTTGGCACTACTTTGTTGATGCACGTGCGGCTACTGCGCACACAATTCACAAACACAGAAAATAAATTTTTTTTGGGTTTGGACTGGAGTGTACTTTCGGGGGTTACAGCACCCTTAACGGTCAAGCCAGCCGGCCCTTTACTTATGACACAGGCGCACGCTTGGCACTACTTTGTTGATGCACGTGCGGCTACTGCGCACACAATTCACAAACACAGAAAATAATTTTTTTTTGGTTTGGACTGGAGTGTACTTTCGGGGGTTACAGCACCCTTTAACGGTCAAGCCAGCCGGCCCTTTACTTATGACACAGGCGCACGCTTGGCACTACTTTGTTGATGCACGTGCGGCTACTGCGCACACAATTCACAAACACAGAAAATAATTTTTTTTTTGGTTTGGACTGGAGTGTACTTTCGGGGGTTACAGCACCCTTAACGGTCAAGCCAGCCGGCCCTTTACTTATGACACAGGCGCACGCTTGGCACTACTTTGTTGATGCACGTGCGGCTACTGCGCACACAATTCACAAACACAGAAAATAATTTTTTTTTGGTTTGGACTGGAGTGTACTTTCGGGGGTTACAGCACCCTTTAACGGTCAAGCCAGCCGGCCCTTTACTTATGACACAGGCGCACGCTTGGCACTACTTTGTTGATGCACGTGCGGCTACTGCGCACACAATTCACAAACACAGAAAATATATTATTTTTTTAGCACTTGGGGGGAGCACCCCTGATGGACAGAGCACCCCCTGGACAACACTACAGCACTCCTTTAGGACTGGGACACTGCACAGGACTTTGGAGTGGACACAGCCCCTATGGAGAACTGACTGCACAACACAGTCCAGCCAGCCCCTATGGACTTTGAAGTAGTGGACACAGCCCCTATTAACAACAGCAGCACAGCACAACACAGCCAGCCCCTATGGACTTTGAAGTAGTGGACAACAGCAGCACTACACTACACTACACTACACTACACAGCCCTAACTCCCACCCTCCCTCTTCACTGTCCACAGCCGAGTGAGAAAATGGCGCCGACGCGGGTACCTTATATAGGATCCAAAACCCGCGAGACTCGGAAGGCGGGATGATGACGTTTTGCCTCGATTTCAGATCCGAGTCAGGCGGGAAAAGTCGAGCCTGACTCGGATCGGACTCGGATCGGGGGGGCTCGGGGGGGTTCGGATTTCAGAAATCCGAACCCGCTCACCCCTAATTATTATACACTACATATTGGACCGGCACTCCCCTGGTTTGGTATAGCACTCCTCCTTTCGACTCCTCTGCATCAATGCCGACATCAGCTCCCATTGTCTGTATCAGTCCCCTATCACCAAAACCAGGAATCCCCGAGCAACCCAGGATGGTGAAAACTCTGAAAAAGAATACAAAAATGAACACAGCGGACTGGTCCATTGCTGCAACACTGATCTGCAATTTCTTTAGCTCAGATAGCTCACAGTCACCTTTTAATCTTCCCGGCACAAGCTCGCGATCGCCAGGTCCATGCTATCGGCCTCGTCTCCGCCTTGCATCTCCCCCGGTAGATTAATCCTCCCTGTATTTGGTGGAATGGACTCTGGCATCTTAGTCGGCCACCCTTTGAGGATGTAGAATTTCGTTAACACATCGGATATGGTTCTATCCCCCGATCAATCAGGCAATCTTAACACAAGAAATTATTAGATCAAATTAATTTTTCTCCAGGTTTAACATCATTACAGTTTGCTTCAGGCATGTTAGTAAATAACATTCAATAACTTCAATTCCTGTTGTTCTTACACATTGTCATGAGAACCTGCACAGTAACCTCATAATATTTTCACATGAGGCTACCTGGCAAACAGTATCTCAACGGGAGACAGACAGGTGGTCTGGGATGATCTTGATACTAGTACCTATCACCTTACACATGTTGTAAAAGATATTACTTGTGAAATGAGTATTCCTTCCATCACTAATTCTAAGGATACTGTATTGATACAAAATTCCTGCAATAAAAAATTCTGTTCTAAATGTCTATGGTTCTATTGTTTCCTTGTCCCCTGAGTAGGGCAGTACTTCAAATATTTAACCTTAGCCAGGTATGGCTGTCGTATGTCTTTGGCAGCCTTGCGTCCTGTATGTGAAAGATAAAGCACAACAGTTTAATATCATTTAAACATAACAGTTCTATAAAGCTTTGACAAACAATACTGGGTTAGTCCCTGGGACCCTGAGGCTTTCGTGTCTATGTGCAGTGTACCTCTCCCTTATATGGAAGCAAGAGGGCACTGGTAGTTGGGGTATGGGAGGGAGAAAATAAACAATAGTTAAGCTACCTCACTCTGGATCTCTTACATTTTTATGGGTTTTCACATTGACTGTACCTACACCCCCATCCGCATATGACGGTGGTGGTGTGCGTGAACCATCTGTACTACTTTCCACAACGCTACCGTGCCACACGTGCGCGCTATTTCGCAGCTCGCACGCATTGCAATTCAGCGCTATGGGTTTATTCTCTGGTAATGTGCTCACGACGCTAGTTTGCGTCATTTGCACATTGTTAAGCCACGCATCCCCTTCATGCTACCACAGTTTTAAACAAAATACTTAATCTTTTTCTCTCGGGATCGCACCATACTGATGTGATCCTGGACATTGTCTAACACATTTTTATCAAAACCACCAATTCTGGGAAACGTTCTAACACTCATTCTCGGCATATTAAACCATATATCACAATACCTTATTGCATAAGTACCATACTTAGTATGCATAATATGTTGTGCTGACCAGAGCGGCGCTTTCAACAGCAGCAAACCTATGGAAGAAATTTCTAGATGCGTCCATTCACCTATGAAAGTTATTTCTAGATGCTTTCACTCACCTATGAAAGTTATTTCTAGATGCTTTCACTCACCTATTATCTCTCAGTTCACAATCACAACTAGTGCGGCTCAACTACAATGCTCAAATATTATTGAACATTGCAGTCACACTGAGAGCCGGTCCCTAACAAAAATAACAAACCATACACCTGCTCTGTGTTTAGAATGGTAAAGCTGCTTACCGAGTGACTAGGCTAACCCTTGAACCTAGCCCTTAAGGATCATATGGTACCCTTAACTTTAGGGAATAAATTACCCCTATCAACAATACACACACTGTTACACACTTTTTCTCTGCGCAGAAAATAAACGTTTAACCCAGATATTGGTAGATAGAAAAAAAATGTAAACCTCAATGGCTTTGTTCAAACATGTGGCAGCAGAACCGGAAGTGCGTATATTCTTATTGTGCGACCGGCCGCATACACAATTATGCGACTACTACACAAGCGTATAATGACTTTTTAACTGCGTACGCAAAAATGCATCTCAGCCGCATACTCAATACTGCGGCACCCCTCTAAACGTAAGGTTCTATCAACAGAGAAAAAAAAAACTTTTTTTTTCCTCTCTTGTCCCTGAATTCTGATCAGCGCTTCCTCTACACAATAACCGACAGTACGCTCTCAGCAACACTGTGGTAATGAGAGACTAATGCGTCTCTCAAAAGGCGCCTCCACCCTTTTGCTGAGAGAGGACTGACCGATTGTTATCGTGTATCAGATAGTGTGATAAACCGATGCGAGCCCCCACTGTTAAATTCGTAAATAAACCTTTTAATATATTCCTTCCTATAAACCTCTAAGATTCACCTGCCTAGAACCTCTAAGACAAAACCCTGCCTATACCTTCTAAAACCACAAGATGTCGCTATTTTGATTATACCATTAATGAAATACCGAGACAGATGAATAGCGGTCCGAAGCGCTAAAGATTATTATTCAGGTAAAAGTACAGATGTTACAACGCTATGATCTAATAATGAGCGCAAATAAATTGTACAAACATTAGGTCATAAGGTACAGTTAAAATACATGAAACGGTTATTAAAGATCAAAATACAATGAGCAATATGAGAAAGAGAGAGAGAGAGAGAGAGAGAGAAAGAGACATATTAAAATACAATGAGAGATATATCAATGTCTGCTGAGAGCACATGTTCAAGATGGCTGGTGATGGAGTGTGTGTGAGGGGGGGGGGGTTGGGAATGCTTCCTGCCCTATTGTCCAAACCGCATGGTCTACAAACAAACTCCATTATGAAACTACCTCATTGAAATCTCCCATAATGCCATAGTTAGTTGAATATGCAAGCTGAATATCATATGCCAACACATCAGGCAAACACTGCACCATTTAATATTCCAACATGTACCACACAAGCTGATTCCAATATACAACAATACCATCCTACTACAGACCTCATCCAGTAGTCACTAGACCGTGGGGAGGGGGAAGGGCCGAAGCACATGTTTTTCCTTTGTTTGCAAGCCTCATGATCCCTAGGCAAACTCCATCCTGCACCAAGCTGCAACTCCGCAAATCATCCATCAATGACCACAACCACAACAAAGACAATATACCTATCTGACCCACACAACACCACAACTGGGCAGAATCACCATTTCCCTTGTTCACCCCACATGGAGGCAAGCCATCTCCAACAAACCGCAGACAACATACCCATCTGACTCACACAACACCACACGGCAACCACCCATGACCATTCAAAGCTGCCATCAATTCAACCTCCACGATACAACACTGACACCACCCTATGATCACATTCATGAGTATACAGCACACACAAAGCTCATCTCTCCAACCAGCATCAATCATTCACAAATGGGAAGGCAAACACAGAACACATGGCAAGGCCCCAACACAGAACACATGGCAGGGCCCCAACACAGAACACATCAGAGGATCTCAATCAATCAGCATCAATCATTCACAAATATCACAACAATTCCACAATCAATCCCTGCATGCTAACAACAGACTATTGTACCCTACAGTGTAGATGAAGAGTACAGATTAGATAACATAACTACAAACCACACACCATGCTAAGCTAATAACAGATTAACACCACATAACTACAGACACCCAAATAGGCTAAATATTGCACATTTTATACTCAGCTATAACAACCCAGAGGAACTGAGACCCATTCTTCCGTTGTCTGGTCAGGGAGTGTACCTCTCTCTTCCTTCTAAAATCTGCAAGTGCCTCTGCTAAGCTGTGTGTTTTCTCAGGGTGTGCATGCTATGTTCCCGCCCCCTTTTACCTGTGAGGTCATCAGAAAGGGAGTATCCTTTTGGTTACCTGAGACTACTGTTAATTAGATTCTACTCTCAGCTAGCTAGCTCTATTGATTAGACTGGAATAACCAGTCCTTTGGAGAAATCTGTTACAGGGCATTTATTGGACAATTCCAAATGGATACAAAAGGTCTCCAACTTCCTTTTGTATCCGCCAACATGCAAATCTAAGCTGCTATGGAAAACAACATTTCAAATAGATATTCTCTCTAACATTCATATTTCATAGCCGCATGTTCTGATCTTCATATTGATGTCACCGGAATGCTGTAGAAACAGAGTCGATCAGTATGGTTCCACACACAGTTCAATTGTCATTTACTAAGCCATAGTTACAGAAAACATTCATTTCTTAATTATCCTTTTTGCGTTACGGGACCATTGCTTTTAAATGTATGTATGCGGGGAAAAAAACACTGAATTGCGTTGTGCGTCTGAGGGTCGGTGGGGCACTCAGCGAGCAGCACTAAGCTGGAAGGGCATCTATGTGTGTGTGTGGCCATGCCAGTATGATTTTGGAAAGGATCACTAAAAAAAACTGACTGTATTCTGTTTAACATTGTGTGTATGAGTTGCAGGGAATTTTGCTACTTTTCAAATATAAGTCTGTGTGATATTATAAATGGGCCACACATACACACACATATATATATATATATATATATATATATACACACACACATACACAAGCACACATGTATTTTTCTGATGTTCTTAAACTGCAAATTGCAAAATGTGTTTATACAGTGAATTTAATTCTCATACAGGAAGGAGGCTTCCAGCTGTGCTGTCGGAGCCTCCCTGTTTAGTCTGCCTGTGTTTGAGGAAGGCTGACTATGTACCTTTTGTTTACAAAATAGTGCTGTGAGATTTTATTTCTGAGATGGAGTCTTGGCCCTTTACAAGACAGCATTGCGCAGATTCCAATTGCAAACAGATTCTGTCTTCGCCAATTATCCGGTTTTGACAGGGGGGGCACCAAAAAACCTACTCGCTTACCAAAAAATTTGGGCTAGGGCCGGCCCTGGTTGCACCAACCCTATAACAGGTGCAGATTTCCCATCTGAATAAGGCCTCATATGTGAGTGACTCTGTGTCTCTGGGCCTGATTCAGAGCCAGACGCTATTTGCGAACGGTCGTTCAGAATAAGGGGCCGGCTATTAAAATTGAGCGCTCGCTCTTTGCGGTCTGTTGACGCCTCTATGTCTGAGCGAGCGATCGAAACATGCGCTCGCTATTTTGTAAAGACGCCCTCTGGCCGTTCGCATCATACTTCATCTCCGCTATTTATTAGATTAATCGAGTACATCGAAAGGCGTCTGAACTGCTCGCAGTGCTTGTGGTAGGTTTTACTTCCCGCAATCACTGCGAGCAGTTCAGGCTAAAAGACAACCAAGTGACGTGGTCGATGACGCTGCTTTGTTAATTATGCACACCCATTAAACACCCGTTTTGACCATTTGGCACGCCTGCGTTCGGATCTCCACTCCCCGTTTTCAAGCACCTTCCCCTGTTACCACCCACAAACGGTACATTCTGTCACTCAAATTAGCAGCCCCTCGCTGTTTTGCGATCGCACAATTTCCGACCACAATGACTGGTTGGCGCATGTGCATTACGACCCATATGCATGCGCAGATGTGCGAACATCACTCGGAGCGAATGAGCGACCGCTTACGAGCGGCTCTGAACCAGGCCCTCTGAACACAATTGCTTTCAGCGACACATCCGTAACATGCACATAAGACAGACCGTCTCCATGCATTCACTTAGCCATCGCCTTGTCACCGCCAAGGAACGCCTTATACATTCTCACAACATATCTGTGTCCGTGCGTCTCCCATTCACCTCGCAACTGTGACTGAACACAGTGATGTACTTATTGCTCGCAGTGAATCCACAGCCTGTCTGTACTAACTGGCTAAGGAACTGTCTTATGGTGCATACACATGGTCAGATCAGACAACGATCAGATATCATTGTCTGATCGTCCTACATGTGCTGGATGATCGTTATCGAACATCCAGCACATGCACCAACCCTCAACTACTGTAACGACCCTCGATCAACGATCGAGGATCCCTATAGTAACCAGGCTAACCTGGTCGATATCGACCAGGTTGGCCTGCATGCACGGGCGAATGTCGATATCGACCATCTGTGCCCATGCATCGACCATCGTTTGGTCATTTGAAGGTACCAGAAACTAATCGATTTGAACGATAATGATATATCGATATCATTATCGTTCATATCGGCCAGGCAAATCTGACCGTGTATACAAAATTCCTTTTTTGCGAAAAGCAAAAAAAGAAAAAGACAAATATGTCTTTGTGGGAGCACTCTTATACAAAAAATTAAAAATGTGATGTATACAGAAATGAAGAGAAAATAAAACTTAACTTTTAATGAACTACTTATTAAGATGAATTCCCGTCAAGGGTGAAAATATGTAAATAGATATCAATCAAATGAAATGTCAACGTATCTACATAAATCAAAAGGTATCACAAGACATTTCTAAATATATTGAATATCATGCTATATGTAAAGGTGACCTTATAATCGATCTAGAATGACATAAAGTGTACATACATGGCAAAGTTTTTCCATTATAAACCCTGAAGGAAGAAAAAGCAAATGGCATATATTGAAGAACATATGATATATATCTCCTGCAGGGATATGATATGAAGTGTACACAAGCGGCAAAATTATTCAGATAATAAACACTGAAGGAAGAAGGAACAAAATTATTGTGGAAAACATGATATATATCCTACAGGGATAAATACCCACTCCAAAATCTAATATTGTATGACAATAAACAGCCTTCAATTTCACCTGTGGACAATGAATGGCAACAATAATGGCTGTTAAACAAAAAGTTTCCCTTATAAAAAGGGTTTCAAGATATACAAGTGTGACAAATAATATTTAGGCAATCATTGAAAGCCACAGTGAGGTAATAACATATGTTATATAAATAAACCTCTTGCTGAGCTCTGTTGTAATTGGACATGGTATAAGATATATTGAGAACAATATATAGATATGTGTGTCGCGTGTAGGAGGAAAAAAGTCAGATCCAGGGAGATGAGAAAAGCGACTAGCCAATTCTGCTTTCCCCTGTCTTGGAATCAAACAGGGGATGAGAGAGAGGGAGGCGCTTGCCCTGGAGGAAACAACAGAAGTGCTTCTGCTGTCTGGGGAATCCGCCGTGTCTAACGCCTGTTACCGTTGGGCATTGCAGGAGAAGTCACCGGCTTCCTCCCAGATGAGAGAGCACTACGAGAGAAAGAGAAAGGAAGTACCTTAGTCAAGGTCCGTGTACGTGTGGGCTGCTGGAGTGGTGTATGGAGATAATGCTGCTGGCGCAGTAAGGACGCGCGTTTCGCCGGGAGGCTTGGTCACCTGATCGTCTTTTTCTTTTTTTGCTTCTCGCAATAAAGGAATTTTGTATATGTGTTCAGCACAAATTTTGGGGAGGCACCACCAACCAGAACCATTTGATAATTTTATCTTAATGATCATTATGTTGGTACTTTCATTGCATCATAGTGACTTTCTAAAAGAGTCGCTTGAATTTAATTACTAGTGCGGTCTCATCCCTCTGTTTGCAAATCTGACGGTGTGTATGCACCATTGGAGTTATGCCATTTTGTAGTTATGGTATATGCTCATACTGTCCTTTTTCACTACGTGGTGGCAGTTACCAGCACTAGAGTGTAATATCCAGATAAGTAGTATTGCAATCAGATAAATTGCTTGGTAACCCAGAAACAGTATTATTTTGTTTTGTACATTGTGGTATCACAAAACTGCTAATAAGACAGCAGTGCTTGACATTACTACTGTGCATAAATGTTCTTAGGTGCAAAGTGTAGAGTGTGCAAATCTGAAAGTGCTCCTTTATTTGCAAGACATTCCAAAGATTTCTGAGTAAATGTAATACCATGCCAGATGTAATATTATCAGCTACTAGCAATGATGCTCTTGACCAAAGCATGCAACCAGGATAATTTATAGGAGGAAATGGTTGTGCTCTGAACACATATAGGAGAAGAATGATACAAAGCAAGGAACCAAACACTTTGAGCTGGAAAAAATTGTCTAGACAATCAACTAATGTATACCCATAAAATACAATAAAAGTCATTACAAATAAAAGAATTGTAGCTTTTTCCAAGAGGATGGGCACTATCAGCTATTATCCAGTGTGGTCTCCTCTTTCATCAGAAACCTTGATCTGTACGATTGTTCCGGAAAGCCTGCATTTGACTGATATATGACATATTGTACCAACCTTGTGGTACTATCTCTCTGGTAGGTGGATTATACCCTCCATTGTGCTTAAGCTGTCCTATCCATGACTTTTGTATATATTTCATTATATTACATTGTATTAAATGTATTTATTTTATTTTCTTAAATAATGTTGAAAGGTCTCCTTTTTTTGTATATACAGTATATATTTCCCATGGTGGAATTTTTTCGTTTTGGAGGGTGCATTTACAAGATTGGGAGATATTCCATAAGAAAGAATATATATGAAGAAGAATCCATTCCTGGTAAGATTACAAGGTTATGATATTTTACCTTGTTTAATCTTTGGTACTTGGTTTTCTTTCCCTCTTGGAAAAAGCTACACCTCTAACAATCTGGGATGTGCAGTGTCACAGTTGGTGTTACATTTTTTATCCCTTGTTACTTTGTAATTTATGTTTATATTTTCCTCTAAATACATACAGTACATGAGGATATGAAGACATAACTATACTATGTAAACAGAAGAAAGTGCCAAACGGACTTCTAACAATTCTTTTGTGTTTAATGACACATAGGAGAAGATGCACAAAAACAAAAACATTTAGCTACATTTGTGGAGTTGGATGCATTTCAAGATGTAACCAGTTCAAAACCAGTAGCATTTGTGCTAGATACATGTCATGCACACAAGAGTGTACACTTACATCGAAGGATAGTGTAGAAATAGCAACGTTGGCCTGACAGTGTTACAAGTAAATGCTAACATCACATTATCCTATTTGTATACAATATATTAATGTAACCAAGTACCATATAAACAAGAGAAAATATTATTTTAATAGTTATTAATAAAGGAGAAAGTCACATTTATACAAACACAACATACATATTAAGTTATATACAAACAACCCCCATCTCTTTTACAAATCAAATCTCTACTGCAGTAGTGCAATTGGAATAATGTAAATAGCTGACCGTAACTTCACATAATAAGGGCGAAAGTCTAATTAAGCACTATGAGCTGGTGGGGTCAAAACACAGTCAGCCAGTATGAAGTGGCAAGAGTATGCTGCTGATAGTCATCATCATTCTGAATTGTATCACCATCACTTTAATCAATGTGTGACTGGACATTAAGCAGGACAAAATCTGACAGATGATGTGATCTAAATTCCCAAATATGTAGACTGAGAGGTACTGTATATTCCAAAGGAGTGTTCGCAGCCCCAACAGAAGACAAAAGACTATGGATAGGGAGAATACAAGATTTATTCCAATTAATGAACAGCCCAGAGAACTGACCAAAGGAATTAACCACTGATAGAAGTGTGACCAAGGACTCTGATGCACAGCCAAGAATAGCAGCAAGTCATCCGCATAAAGAGCCACTTTGTCCACACGTTGCTGAATCTGGATCCCTCGTATTCTCAGGTGACTGTGGATAAGACATGCTAAAGGTTCAATGGCCAATTCAAAAAGGCTTGGGGAAAGAGGGCAGCCTTGCCTTGTACCCCTAGAAATACAAAAGGAAGGGGAGACAAACGATTAATATAGACCAGCCCTAAAGGGGAAGAGTATAATAAATCTGGTCAACATGATTTTTTCCACAAGAAAATTGAAAAGTGACTCTATCACAGTTTTAAATTCTGAATTCAAATATGTGATTACATTTTTTCCATCAGGCATAGTGTGTTTGTGACAGTTACCATACAAACAATATGTCCCTCTGTAGTCCCTCCCCACTCTCCCCTCTCACCTTTATGTGGAGCCTCCAGCAGCTTCCTACTCCTCCACGTCCTCCATGCAGCCTAACCTGCCTGTGTAGCCCCGACCCCCTGGTCGGGTCAGAGGAGCATGTGTGCTGGACTCCTCCAATCAGGGTTCAGCACATTCTACTGTGACCCTTGGGTGTCTCTCACCATAGAGGAGCCTGCTAGCACAAATATTTGTTGTATTAGTTGTTAGAATATTTTCGATAATGCCAAGAAAGTTTTTAAATCATCCAGACAATTTCTGTCATGTGTGTGGTGAAGTAACCTTCAAATCTCAGAGGCAAAATTTCATGCCAGTTGTAAAAAAGTGTTATCAACTTTACTTCGGGTGTAAAGTTGGTGTTCAAGCTAAGAACTGGGCGCTGGATATATGCCATGTATCATGTGTTAGGCTTCTCACTGGCTGGAATAATAGTTCACATCATTTGCCATTTGCAAACTCTGTGATTTGGAGGGAACCGAAGGACCATTCAACTATTTGTTATTTCTGCTGAACTAACATTAGAGGAATTACATCTAAAACAAAATATACAGTTAACTATACTAATTTGCCATCTGCAATCAGGCCTGCCTTACATAGTGAAGAGTTTCCTGTACCAAAGTGTCCTGATTTGTGATTTAAGCGATAACTCTGATCTAACTCATACTGAAGAAGAAACAGAAATCAATCTGAGAAGTGATCCTACATTTGAGGCAAGTTGTCAGCACCACTTTTAAATTCCTGGTACAAAGTATGTACCCCTCAAAGATGTAAGAATATGCATTTATCATTCCCGCCATAGTGATTTCAAAGACTAATTCTCTGAAGAAAAAGGTGTAGTTTTTTGTAAGAATGTGTGTTCTGTAATGAAGGCTCTTGGACATCAACAACGGCCAGATGAGTGTCGATTGTTCATAGACTCATTAAGAGTTAGTTTACAGGCTGTGCTTCTACATAACTGCAATAAATTCCCATCAATACCTGTAGCACATGCCGCTGATATGAAAGACGTATGAAAATATGAATTTGCTGTTAGAAAAAATCCAGTATGAAAAATATAACTGGAATATCTGTGGTGATTTGAAGGTCATTGCTTTATTGCTTGGTTTGCAACTTGGGTACACTAAATTCTGCTGTTTCTTGTGTGAATGGGACAGCACTACATTTGAAAACAATGGCCTCAACGTAAATCTCTTATTCCTGGGCAGAAAAATGTGTCAAATACCCCTTTAGTGGATCCTGAAAAAGTGTATTTACCTCCACTACATATTAAACTAGGACTAGCAATTTGTAAACGCAATTGATAAAAACTCTATTTTTATCAAATCTAAATTTCCAAAAGTAAGTTACGCAAAACTGAAAGAAGGAATTTTTTTAGGGCCACAAATAAAATCAGTAATGGATGATGAAAATTTTCAGGAACTGTTAAATCTCCTGGAACAAGCAGGCTGGTTGTCATTCAAAAATATCTGTTGTTGTTTTCTTGGAAATCATAAAGCAGAAAACTATCGTGATATAGTGACTTCATGCAAAGGTATGGGATGCAAAATGTCTTTAAAACTTCACTTGGACTCCCACCTAGACTTCTTCCCAGAAAATCTTGGTGTTGTCAGTGATGAGCATGGTGAGCTTTTCCATCAGCAGATTTCTATGATGGAAAAGAGGTACCAAAGCAAATGGAGTTCCAGTATGCTGGCTGATTATTACTGGACCATGAATAGAGACATCCCAAAGGCAAAATATGCCCAAAAATCATCATCTGCAACTTTTTAGGTCATCCAGAATGAGGTGTATATTTATCATTTAGACTTACGTAAGTACTAATTTAATATAGCTTTAAGTGTATGTCATGAAAAAAACCTGCCGATAGAAAAAATCTGAATTCATATTCGAAGTCAACACAAAAAATACATTTAGATTCAATTTATTTAGTTCTTGTGAAAGAAAAAAAGTTTATTTTTGCAGACCAGTGTAATCTAACCCAGGATATAAATTTTGGACTCATTCTGAAGTGAAATAGAACCTCCCAAAGTTAATTGCACTCTACGGAATGAAAGGCTCTGGCAGCATCCAAGGACACCACCATTCGCAGAGTCCGCTAGCTGCAGTAGTGAGTACAATCTCCTAAGATTCTGAGAAGTAGACTTTCCACATAAAACCTATCTGGTCTGGGTGCACCAACTTACCAATTACCCTATTAAGCCAAAGGGCCAGCATCTTAGCCAGGATTTTAATGTCTGTAGAGAGGAGAGAGATTGGGTGATAAGAGACAGGATCAAGAGGGTCTTTATCAGGTTTAGAAATTATAACAATAATTGCTTCCAGCATAGTACAAGGAAGAGAACCCAGGTCACACAGCTCAGAGATCAAGTAGTCTAGGAGAAGTTAAAGAGCATGCTTCTTATAAAGTTCAGTGAGAATCCCATCCACACCTGGAGCCTTACCAGTTTGGTATGAAGCAGTAAAATAGTCAAAGAACACATTTTCAGTGGCAGTAGTGGAGGAGTGCAAAGCACTGTACTAACATTACCCCGAATCTGAGCCATAACTGTGGTAGCCTTAACTTCTCTGGTCAAATAAGACAGGAAAGTACCGATTGCATATAATCCATATACTGACTTATCTAAAAGGAAATCAGATAGTAATTTAGCCGCCTCCAGATAGGAAAACCTAGCAGTATTAGAGCCATCAGTCAAACTTTCACTTTATTTTTGTTGTGCAGTATTTTTGTATATATGATCGTGTAATTATAAGTGCGTAATAAAGATTATTCTTCTTAAAGAAAAACAATATACCGATGTGTTCTTATGCATTATTGCTGCAGTCATGTCAAACAGCCCCTAGCTCACCATGTCCTGTGTTACTCTACTAGTGCTGGGCATCTTTCTTTTTGCCAAAAATGCATCCTATTTGCAATGTTATGTGAATAAAATGCACCAGGAAACTAATTAATTTGATTCTAGACACTTGTGTGCGACTTAGTCTCTGGATCTGTATATGAAGTGCTACGATGCACTACTTTTTCCAAGCCAAGTTCCTTGCGCTTCGTATACAGAGTCAGTAGTGTCGCACACAGATATACAAGTGTTGCATATCAAAGTAATCAGCATAGTCTCCTGGTGCTTCCTAGTATGCAAGACATCTCGCACCATGTAGCGTATTGACGCTAGATATATGAGGGCACATCTGTATATAGACACAGTGGCTTGCAAAAGTATTCAACCACTAAAAAGTACAAGCATTTCTCTGCATTACATATAATCCACAAATTATTCACAAATTATTTCAGACAGTATGTTTATTGCTAACCAGTGGTCTCTTAGGAGTAAATTTACTAAGAATAGTGTCTGGCTGAAATTTAATCCCTGTGTGAATCTCCCCTGATTTTGCAACTCAGAGATTTACTAAAGGCAAACATGATTGCAAAAACACAATCCAGCACAGAAATAGAAAACTAAACCCGCAAATAGAAGTCAACAGACCATTGAACCAACACGCGAGTACTTTCCATAGACAGGAATATAACTCACGGATTTACTAAAACACGATAAAACACGTAGCAGAATAGAAAAAAATCAATAGACCTTCCTGTGAGCTGGAGCACTGCACAGATTAATGTGATATGTGCAGTGCTTTGGTGTGTACAGTGTAAATAAAGGGTCAAAAAATAGAAAGGAGGGGGTGTGGCTAGGAGGCCTAAAATGGTGGATGGTATTATTAGAGCTCCACATCCATCATCCATAAGAAGACTTCCCTGCTGAATTGGGGGACGAACCTTGCACCATTGCTTGCCCGGTGCCCTGCTGGGGATATAGGGGTCTTGCGGAGTACAGTTGTGGGGCTCCCTGAGGGTGTCTTACCCTGCGTTACTGTACTAGAGGCCTTTCCTTAGTGACTCCCGCCGCCATTAACCCTGCTTATGGCTGCCTCCCCGCCCACCACATACCCACATACCTGGAGCGGCTTCCCTGGATGGACCTGTGCCACTGATGAGGTGACCGGCTTCACTGCTCACGGCCGCTGCTGGACGCCGCCAAAGCTTACAGCCGCATCACCATCCTCCCCCACGCCGAGTGCTGCGGCCGACACCTGACGCCTCTTCACCCAGCACTCTGTGACTCCCGCTGCCCGGTCCTTACTGCTTCAGGCTGAGATGCTGAGGACCGCAGACACATCGCCTCTGCCCCTATGCGGGGTCTCCTGCCAGCGGCACTCACCTCTTTCAGCCCAGGCTTCCTGCTGCATGATCTCTGCTGGGTCAGCTGCTTGCCTCCCCCTGGTGGCTCTGCAGCCCCCTCCTGGTGACAGCTATACATCAGACCAGGTGCTCCACTACTAAGGTCTGTATTACAACCTTGATTTGGAGACCACTTTCCACATGTGCCTGTCTCCCTATCACAGACCCTAGATATCTCACAGGGTGCCTCTATCTTTATTACAGTGACTGTGTGGACACACTGCTCCTCCCTTTTGCAGTTCCTCACCTGGTATCCCACAGTAATATTAGCTGCCTTGCAGTACAGTATATTCCCTTATGGCTCTTTTGTGCTGAAGCTCTGTGCTGAAGCTCACCAAGTGGTCACTATCCACGATTACATTCCGACTGCATCTCCCAAATTTGCTCTAGATACATTCAGGTCCGCTATATAATGGGATACATTCAACCATACAAGTTCCAGGTGTGCCTTGCTGACAAGAAGTTACAACTGCCCCTGCCCACCTTCTTATGTGTTCCTATACCCTATGTCCCTCTCCGTTAATATGCCTAGATACAAGAAATCAAGCTCTCAAGGCCTTGTGTCCTATTTTAAAGCAAACCAGGACAGTGACTCTCAAAGACCACCTTCTACCCCATCTCTAGGTGGTGCTTCTGATGTGGATTCAGAAGCAGAAGATCCAGCAGCCCCATCTACCAAAGCAGACATTGCTGCAATCCTCACTGAGATGCAAAGTTTTCGTCAGACCATCCATGACGAAGTCCACAAGGCAATTTCCGGCCTCCAGACTGAGATTACTGACATAGGTTCCCGTGTGGATGCTCTTGAGAGGAAACAGGAAGAGATTATTAACTTCCAACAAATGGCTGAACACGATAATATCCAACTAACGCGGGACTTTGTGTTGCTTGCTGACAAACAGGAGGATCTTGATAACAGGGGGCGAAGAAATAATCTCAGGATCCGTAATATCCCTGAGTCCGTGGAGCCTGCCCATCTCGAAGATTATCTTCTATGCCTCTTTCTCTCCCTTGAGCCTACCATCTCTGATGATATGTTCCTCCTTGACAGAGCTCACCGGGTCCTCCAACCTCACTCCCAAGCATCTGATTCGCCGAGAGACGTAATCCTCCGATTCCACTATTTTAAGGCAAAAGATCAGGTTTACTCCCAGGCCAAACGTTATCCAGATATTGCCTTTGAGGGTGCAAAGCTGTTAATCTTCCAGGACCTCTCACCTCTTACCCTATCAAAACGACGTGAAATGAAGGACATCACCAGAACACTACGTGACCACAACATCCGCTATCACTGGGGCTTCCCCTTCAGTCTGCAGGTTCGATCAGGAGATAAGCTCCTCACTGCAAGGTCCCCAGATGAAGCCCTACATCTACTTTCTCAATTGCACTTCTCACTCCCTACGCCTTCCGCCACAATTGGTCCTTCCAAAGGCGACATGAGGCCCTCACCCTCAAGAGTGTCCAGATCCCCGGTGAAGGATGTGGGGCTCTTACCTCAACGAGCCCCGAAGAATGTATGGCATACTGTTGGCACTAGTTCTAATCCTTCCGCAGTAACCTGACTTACCTAACGTCTTTGTCGCTTAATATCTTTCCCTATCTGGTAACTTGGTCCTTTTATTGGACTTAAAATTTCATTATGGTTCAAGAATTTATATTGCTGATGCAGATCTCAGGTTACATTTCAAGTTTTGCTACATTTTATTATGTTATATCCTAGAAGTAATGTTTTTTATTTCAGTTATTATGTACCCCTTGGTAACCCACTGCATTCCTTTGCCCCATTGTCCTCCCATTTATGGGGTAATCTATTCCCCTAACATGTTACTACTAATGCCCCCCATAGCCTTATCCCAATCATTTTTATAGGTTTTGGGGCAATTTATACTGCAGACCTGAAGTTTGTTGCTCTTTCTAAAACTGAGTCTCTCACACTCAATATATCACCTAGGGCCGTGGATCTCCTGCGTCACAATTATAACTTTGCCTGGCGCCCCTCTAAAATTAAATATTTAGGAGTCTACATAACAAACAGATATGACACCTTATACTCTGCAAATTTCCCCCCTATGCTTAAAAAAATTAAATTGAACCTTCTTCGATGGCGACATCTAATAATTTCCTGGTTAGGTAGGATAGCAGCAGTTAAGATGAACCTTATGCCTCGATTACTCTACCTCTTCCAGACCCTCCCTGTCGCTGTCCCTAAATCAACTTTATTGCAAATACACAGGTGGTTTGTCCAATTTGTATGGAAATCCAAACCTCCCCACATCAGTTTTCTGACTCTTTGTCGTCCCACCACCAGTGGGGGCAATGGGTTTCCTGATGTCAACCTTTATTACTATGCTACCCATATAAGTCAGGCAATAGCCTGGTTTACATCATCCCAGACACCCCGGTGGGTGGAAGTTGAAACTATGGTGTGTGATGTCTCCTCCATGTCTACTATTGTAGGCTTGGCTACACCTGATAAGCCTCAATCTGCTCACTCACACCTGGTTATCTCCTTTACATGCTCAATATTGGATTACTGTAAATCTAATTTTAACATTACGTCCTATCCATCCCCCATTACTCCTATATGGTCGAATCCAGCATTTACCCCAGGTTTCAACCTTGCCCGCTTTTCTTCATGGATTAAGGGTGGGGTTAGAGTGGTATCTGATGTTCTTGAGTTGGGTGGATGCACCTCTCTGGATTCCTTACAGAATAAATATAATATACCTTCTGTCAACACTTTTGCTTATATTCAAATATTACACTTCATTAACTCTCTTCCCATTTATTCAATTGATAGATCTCTAATACCTTATGAGTCCTTGTGTCTCCGCAACCCTCTCATGAAAGGTATTATATCTGTCATTTATAAACTTTTACTGTATGTTAATTTACCAGATACACCTGGCCATGAACTTCAGTGGGAAAAGGATCTGGGGAGTCCACCTGATGAGGGCACATGGTCTGTGGTGCGGGAGAGGGTATCCAAATCATCTATTTCCACCTTAATAAAGGAAAATGCCAAAAGGTATATTATAGATGGTACCTGGTACCTGCCCATCTGCACAGAATGTATCATTTATCCTCTGACCGATGTTGGAGAGGTTGTGGCGAGATGGGCACCTACATACACATATGGTGGTCATGCCCTAAAATAGTCAAATTCTGGGACGAGGTTACCGTCCTCCTTTCGGAAATTCTTAAAGTACCACTGACTAAATCTCCCTGGTATTTTCTCCTTGGCTGTCCACTCGAGGGCCTTAACCCACATGTTGATAAGCTTTCTTCACATATTTTAAATGCAGCTCAATGCCTAATTGCAAGGCACTGGAAATATGTTGATCCCCTTCCTCGCCAACAACTCATAAATAAAATCTGGCACGTGGCAGCCATGGAGAAAATATCAGCTTATCTCCACAACACCTCCCATAAGTTTCTTATAGTTTGGGGTGACTGGTTTCTATGTAATAACACCACACCATGTGGAACCCTACCCTCGGGCTTTTCGAACCTACTACTTTAATGATCATAATCTACTTATTATTTATTTGTTCAATTTTTATTTATTTATTTTATTTTGTGATGGTGATTTTTTTAAACAGGTTTTCTCAATCTACAATGTAAGTCTGGACTCGGTCTCCTCTTTACTTCCCCTGTCCCCCCCAACATACTCTTCCACTTCTTTTTCCTCTTTCCTTTTCTCTCCATTTTTACTTTATCCCCTAAGTGGTTCTATCTTCCACTTATACTTTCTCAATATTTTATATTTTCTATTGTTCTATACGATTTTTTCTAATTAGTATAATTTGTTGATATATGTGTCAATATGATACCATGCTATTCTGTTGGTCTGAATATTCCAAATACCTCTTTACTTGTTTATGCATGTATAGTATTCATTTACTTCTGTAAAACTTAAAAATAAACTTGTTAAAAAAACAGAAAGGAGTTTTTTCAGAAGGGGTCAATGAATTTACACATGATACAACACGATCAGTATTGCCATCCAATCAAAACAGACAGGTAAATTCGATTCTTAGTAAATCTATGATCTGTGGCGTAAAAAACTAATGGAAGTCCCTGCGATGCCCAGTATGTTGAAACTTGGCCAGACACAATTCTTTTTTTTTCTCTTTACCCCTTAAAGTTAATTTTCAAACCCACAATGAAATATTTATCTTTTCTTGTTTGTTTTTTTTAAAAAAATGAAAAAAAAAACCTAACAAATATTCAACTTTTACAACTAGTACTTGGTAGAACCACCTTTTGCTGAAATGAGTCTGTTGTGGCAAGTATATACCAGGTTTGCACTCTGTTTAAGAGTGATTTTGAGCATTTTCCTTGAAGATTTGCACTGGGTTGTTCAGATTGGTTGGATGATGCTTGTGGACCACAATTTTCAAACTGGCACTCCAGATTCTCAATTGGATTGAAATCTGGACTTTAACTTGGCCATTGAAGAACATTCACCTTTTTTTTTTGTTCAACCACGACAGTGTTGCTTTGGCCTTGTACTTGGGATCGTAGTCCTGCTGAAGGATGAACTTTTTCCAAAGCTTTAGTTTTGCTCATTCATCTGTCTTTTAATATGAACAAGATGCCAAGTCACCACTAAGAAAAAGTATCACAACAACATGAAGCTGCCACCCTTATACTTCACTGTTCAATGTTTGATGAGAAATCATTAGTGTTAGGTTTGCACCAGACATAACATTTTGAATTGGGACCAAAAATAAATTTTTTTGTTTAATTTGACCACAAATCTTCATCCCACATTATAGCTGGGTCATTCTGTTTTCTGGCAAACTCCCAATGTGCTTTGATGTGTCTTATTTTCCAGCAATGGCTTATTTCTAACCACCCTCCCATACAGGCCAGTTACAAGCAGAGCTCTTGTTATGGTTAACAGGTGCACCTTCACTCCAGTCTCAGCCACTGATATCTGTACCTTCTTCAAAGCTATAGTTGGCCTCTCTGTGGCTTCCCTCACAAGTCTCCTTTTGCTCTGATGAATGAGTTTGATGGATTGCCTTGCTGGGTGTATGATGCAGATTCCAGTTCTTCACAATTGGTCCAATAGTGAACACTGGTATATCCAAACACTTGTATATTATTTTGTAGCCTCTCTCTATCTTGTGCATGTTTGTAACTTTATTTTCAATTTTCCTAGAATGATTTTTGGTTTTCCTTTTCCCAGTTTTTCTCCAGATTCACAGTATTAACAATGTTAATGATTCAGAGATACACACTAGATGGAAGCATATCATTAGGGCAATATGTTTCAGATGTGTAAACTTGGATCTTCCACAGCACTAGGTATTGAATACTTATGCAAGCAGCATTTTTTTGTTTTTATTTTTCTTAACCCCTTAACTGGTTAATATAATTTCTAGAAATATACCCAAAATTGTTGATTTTTTTATGCTCAAATTATGTAAATATCAGCTAATTAAACCTGATTTGGTATATATTTTTTTAAATAAATATGCAAATTTGTTAATAAAATGTTAATGAATCAAGTTTAAATGGCTATTGTTTACACAATTTGTTTAAACGCCTATCTTTAGTCTCGGGTCGTGATTCTGACATCGGGATTCTGATGGCCGCCGGTAAATTAACTACATCCCATCTGCAATATTGTATTCCCCACTTCAAATCTCTGTGATTTGAAGTGGGGAATACAATATTGCAGATGGGATGTAGTTAATTTACCGGCGGCCATCAGAATCCCGGTGTCAGAATCACAACCCAGTAAGTAACAGGCGCTCACAAACCTGGCATGTGACGTCCTTAGTACACACAAACCTCCTATGTGCCAACTTGAAAAATAATCAGGAAACTGTAGATGAGCATTTTCTGACACAGTATGTAGCTGAAGTATCTGAACAAAATAGAGTGTTGGATACTAGATCTATTTGGGAACCCTAATATTATATTATTATAAAACACTGAATTATATAGGGTTGCTGCAGGTTACTTTCCATCTAAATTATTTAGGATGGGCTGATTGAATACATGCACTAAGAGATACACTGTTTCTTCTAACCAAAATGACAATGTAACATGAATAATGGCAATCTGACAAAAATGATATTGAAAAGTTACAATTATCATGAATTGTTTTCAAATAAACATACTGTATAATCTGGAATCAAACTGCAATTAATCCCCTTTTTCATCCCAGGAGAAGAGATATATAGCAGTCATTTATTTTAGAGCAAGATAACAATACTTACAAGAAATTAAGCTCTGAAAATAAACTTTTTACTACACAATATGGTTAAATAATAATATTAGATGCTGTAACCGATGTAACCTAGGTAATAGCACTAAACCTATTTTTATTCATTACCTACAAAGTAGGATAAACAATATCTGGAATATTCATACACAGGTATTGTGGAGTATTAAAGGCTACCTAATAATGTATGAGTGTCTTTTGTGCCCATCTACTCCTGGGTTAAGTGTGGTAAGAAGATAGTAGTCTCTATTACCACTCTCATATATATTTTAAGTAGGATAAACAATATCTGGAATATCCATACACAGGTATTGTGGAGTATTAAAGGCTACCTAATAATGTATGAGTGTCTTTTGTGCCCATCTACTCCTGGGTTAAGTGTGGTAAGAAGATAGTAGTCTCTATTACCACTCTCATATATATTTTTGCTGCTTATGAGAAGCTAAGAGTATGACATTCCTTGGATTATAACAACAATGTATCGGTGACCAGAATTTCCATACCTGTTAGGAGGAGATAATATACTGTACTACTGGTAATCTCCATATACATAAAAGTGGAGTAGTATAACTACCTTAGAGTATATGGACACTAATATATATATATATATATATATATATATATATATTTATATCTGGAATAATTGTGCTGTTTATATCACTACTTTCTCGGTGCAACAATAACAAAGTTATTGTGTGTATTCAGCTAAAAGTGCATAACTTTCTGTCACATCTGAGGGTTGGAACAGGCTTGGGAGGATGAAGTGGAGAAAGATGGACCCGTAGGCATGGACAGGAATGCAATGTCTTTATTAGGAATGAGAATTGGAGATAAAGATACGGTATAGATGAGCTGAATCGGGTTGGGACTGATGATGCTGGATTGTTGAGTAGGGCCGGAGTGACCGGTATTGTTGAAGTAAAGAGCTGGGTCGGTTTGAGACTGATGTTGATGAATTGAAGAACTTGACGGATTTGAATTTGAATCAATTTTAAGAATTGATTAACTTAATTGATGAGTCCGATATTAATGAATTGATGTGAGTCCAATGTTGATGAATTAATGAACTTGATCCATTTTAACCGATGTTGATGAACTTGATTGTTTGGAACCGACGCTGATGAATTGAAGCACTTAATTGATATGAGTCCAATGTTGGAAGCATCGGATGAGACCAATGGTTGGAGGTATCGGCTGGAACCGATGGTGGATGTAAGAACAAGTCTCAATGTTATAACCAGACTAGTGTGCAAGATGGTATAGGAGACTTGTTTACCAGATATAGGAACTGGATATAATGGACTGGGACTGTTCAGATACAAAGTCCCTGGGAGCACAGTACTGAGCTGTAACTTCAGCAAGAAGTGACATTGTACTGGCAATGAGGGCCAGTCAGGGAATGGAATTTATAGGGGTGGTTCCCAAGGGATTGGATGCTGTGATCATCTGGTCTGGGAGCAGCACTCTGAGTGGAGGAAGAGCATCATGTGAGAGAGTCCAACATGGCTGCGCCTATACTGTTGTTCTGGAGGGAACTCTGGCTTGCAGTTTGTATTGCATCATGCTGGGGAGACACACTGGGAGCAAGTTACTGCGGAGAGCTATCTCCATGCTCAGAGATAGGGCACTGAACAGAAGGTTCAGGAGTAGACCTCAGCACCAGCCAGGAGCAATGTGCAGCGTGAGCAGACCTCTATGCAATCTGGGAGTGATGCACAGCATGAGCGGACCTCAGCACTAACCTGTACAGGCATCAGAGAGGTAAAAAGGTGGTTTTAAGTGTCCAGAGCATGAAAAATATAATAGAAGACATAAAAGAGGCATCTGACTGTAAAATTTTATTTTTAAAAACAAACTTGCACTTGTTTTGTACACACATAATTTTCTATCTTTTAACCAGTATTTCACTGTTTTAAATGTCTAGAATGTTTTTTTTTCCTGATTTGAAACTATCGCTTCCTGATCTATAGTAGCACCCCCAAACCACCAATATAAATTAGTAAATATTATTAGGCACCGAGGGTATTCTTTTGAGGACTCAACATATATAATATATATTTCTCCAGTGCACCGGTTATCTTCTCCCTTGTCTATAACTTAAAAAATAAACAAACCTAAAAGAAGTAGTTTAGGCCCAGCTATTACTAAACTATTCAACACCTGTCCCTTAACTAAGCCAATGAGCATTGTGATAGATAATATATTCTTCATACCTTGCTCCACTCAAATGTAATAACACAGATATGTTGCACCACACTTTTGGTTGCCCAGTAATATTGTAATATTTTACTTGTTCATAGCAATAGAATCAGTGTACAGGTTATTGTATCGGCTAAAGTTTTCCGTCTGTAAAACATCTTTCATTGTTTGCCAGAATAAGCATTCTGCATTAGGATTTTTTGGCCACTCCAAAATGGAACTCATGCAAATTTTTCTTCTGAGTCTCAGATACTGGGAATGTTGAAGAACAGGCTGCAGTAGTACAATGACAATCACATCCATATTCTCATCCATCAGTTTTTGCATAGCCAAATAAAATATTGTTCTGAACTTTCCACTTTTTACATATTTTTTAGTAAGAACAAATAATGTTTTTTTGCTTTGGTTAATACTTTGTATAATATTGTCAATGACGGCTTTTCCCGGCTCCCAGTCTCTTTCTTCTAAGCAGAGAAGTATGTGTTTTTCTCCTCTGACCTCCAAATGGTAACACAGTTCATTAAATACCCAGTCAGTGACTTCTGGATCTGTCTCATCATAAGTGATAAATGCATCATATAGACTTTCTGAATTACTGACTTTGTTATACTTAAGCTTTGCCATGCACCAATGGTATACATACCAAACATCCCAGTAAAATAAATGTTTCATAATTGGCAATGCTGTCATAGGAACAATTACTAATAGGAACATCAGGAACAGCCACAGAGCTAACACGTCCAAATTACAGGCATGTATATCAAAATCAATGATTCCTCTCTTCCTCCAATTATCTGGAGTGGCACAAGTGACATCAGTGGCTAGCCGCGGAATTGTGACATTATTTCTATTAATCCATTGTATTAAGTCAGTTATATCACAAGTGCATTCAAATGGGTTTCCTTTGAGGTTTAAAATGTTCAAATAGTTATCATTCCCAGACAAAAATATTGATTTATTTATACCCTGAATATTGTTGTAACTTAAATCAAGAGTGGTAAGACTGCTGACACCTCTAAGAAATGCTTCTGCCAAAGTTTGAATCATGTTATAATTAATTATAAGTGTCTCCAACGAATCTGTACAATTGCTCAAATGTCCTGTTATCATTGTTAGTTCATTGTGACTCAGGTCAAGAACCTTTAGCTTTTTTAAATGTTTCAAAATATTCCATCCAAAAAACACTAAACCGTTATTGCTTAGATACAACTCAGTAAGACATTTGGATAGGTTAGTAATTGCATCATCAGGTATTGTATGAAGTCTGTTGTAAGAGATATCAAGCAGTGTCAGGTTGTTGAAGTTTTTAAAAAGATCTATGTAGCGCCTGTCACCGTTTCTCCACAAAACATCCAAACGGTTTCCTGCAAACCTTAACTCTGTCAAAGAATCACTTTTAATTTGGAACTCCGTTAAAGTAGAGATCTCATTCCAGCTTAAGTTTAAAGAGGAAAGTTTGGGCAGATTTTCAATGAACTTAAGATGATGAGTAACTCCTTCTACTATAAAATAATGCTCATTAAAACTGACATCCAAGACCTCTAAATTTTTCAGTTCCTGAAATGCACCGAAGGAAGCAAAATCTAGTTTATTATAAGACAAATCTAAATACGCTAGGTTTGGCAAATAGATAAATTCTGTTCCATTTAAATCTTGGCCAATGCCATTAGCAGACAGATTTAAGCAAACTACATCTGAAAATGAATGGAATTCTTCTGGATCAATGAAAAAAATACTATTTAAGCTGAGGCTTAATGCTTTGCCATATGCACTACACTGCGGTTTTACAAGTTTATTGAATGGAGTAATTTTTGTTGGAGGACCTTTGGTATTTTTGTCTAAAACATTATATGAAAAGTGAAATTCTATCGACTTTGCCTGATTGTTGTAAAATGCTTCCAATATTTTACTTCTATTGGTGGTTTCCGAGAATGGTGATATTCTGTTTTCAGACAAATAAATTATTTGTAAACTTGGAAATTTCTGAAACACTTTAAAATCAACTTGTCTAATGAAATTCACTCCAAAGTTTATAATATTTAATTTGTTTAGCTTTGTTAGAGGGGCCACATTTTCAGATGTAATTTCTTTAAACACATAGCCTTGTATATGCAACTCCTTAAGGGATATTAATTTAGAGAAGTTGTCAGAAATGTTAATATTGTTTGGATATGATCTGAACCTGTAATTAAAAGACAAGTCAAGTATTTCTAAGGAAGGTAAATAAGAAAAAAAATCTCCTGTTGCAATTTCATCCACTAAGTAATTTAATTGAAGGTTCAGTATTTTCAACTGAGTTGTGTTTTGAAACCATGTTTTTGGTATGAAGGTCAGCGATGTGCTTCCTAGATGAAGCATAGTCAAGTTTTTGAGGTTCTGAAAAGCGTTAACATCTATATCAATTGAAGAGTTTGGACTGCAGGGTTCACATGGATATGGAGCATTGTAACATCTTGGACAGTTTCCATTCAAAAAAAGAATTTCTAAGTTAACTAGATTTTTAAAGTCATCTTTTTGAATGACTTGTATCTTGTTACTGCTTAAGTAAAGTTCCCTCAGCGATGGTGGCAGATCAGGAGGCACCTTGTTTAAATTATTAAATGAGAGGTCAATCACCGTTAATTCCGTGAAATTAGTAAATGTTCCAGGTTCAATATTTAAAAACCCAGTACAATTATTACCATAGTAACAGTTATTCCCCAGATACAGTTTCTGTAGATTTTTTAATGTAGAGAAATTTTTCTTCGTGATACTGAAAATGCTGTTATACTGAAAACTCAATAATGTTACAGAATCTGGCAATCCAGAAGGAATTTCACATAGAAAATTGTGATCAATGATTAACTCTTCCAGTTTTGTTAGATTGGTAAATGTTTCAATGTTGATCTCTAGACCTCTTTTGCATTTATCGGGATTGTCAAGTCTTGATTTTGGATAATGATTCCAGCTTAAATCTATTTTTGTAAGATTCTGCCAATTCTGTAAAGAGGGTTTATATATGGTTTGTATGAGGTTTTCATTTAAAAGAAGCTCTACATTACTTGACAAATAGGTGGTTGGATAAGGTACAATATGCAGACTGCGTGCTCTGCAGTCAAATACAACAAAAGTGTTGTGTTCTTGAATAGAACATGGAAGTGTCCTGTTGGTTGGTGTTGCATTGTAAAATGCAAGACATCCACAGATTATCAGCAGTTTGGAGAATTGGCTCTTCAAAGGACTTAACATTCTGTCTTGAAAAAAGATAAACAAAATTAGACCAAAATAATATAAATGATCCAATAAATGAAGACTTTGCAAATTAGTGAACCAGTTCAGCAACCAGTAATACATTCAGAACTATCATCTGTATGACTTTTCCTTTCTTTGACTGGCTGCAAACAATTTTCCTTGCTAAATATAATCTATCTCAACAACAATAACCACATACATTAAGTCAACCCTAAGTATAAATTGACTGCTGTTCAATCTTGTCCCATTTCTTTATAGAGAACATATCTTGTAGCTCCTGTCCTAGTTAAGGCCTGAACAATTAGAGCCCCAAGAGAAACCATGAACATGTGCCAGGACACTATATAGAAAAACAGGTGTACCAGGTTCTATAATAAAGGACAAGCCATTTGGCACCCCTCTTTCTAACAGGATGGTACATTTTGTCTGCAGCCACCAGTGGCGGATTCAGAGGTGGGGCTGCAGCGCAGTCCAAGATTCAAATAGGGGAGCCACCCCAACTGCCTTTTCAAACGCTGCCAAACATCACCGGCCAGTTAATGTAGCTCCCTTATTTGAATCTTGGTCTGTGCTGCAGCCACACCTCTGGAGCCACCACTGGCAGCCACTATGTTGACAGTGACTATGTCGACGGGATGAAGAGGTGGAATCAATAATGAGGGCAAGAGAAGTGGTGAGGGTTAAAATGGTGTTGAATAAGGAGTGTGTAGCAGATTGCCTTCTGCTCCTCAGACTTGTGCTGTTACAGTATTTAAGCAATGTGTAGCAGATAAAGATGGCCGCTGACCCCCATGTTTTAGTTTTGGATCTGGGTTTTTTTTTTTTTTTTAAACTTGAAAAAAGTTTTTAAAAACAGCTAAAATCATGTAATATTTGCAATCCAAAACCCGAAATACGGAACTGCGGGAAGATCAGAACCACAACTCCGATCTGTCCAGATCTCCTCAGGAGATCAGAACCGTGATTAGGATCTGTCCGGATTCACAAAGTTCAGGTGGGTTAGGATTTCTGGAGAACCGAACTGCACATCTCTAGTAGAAGATACATCTCTCCTCCACTGGCTTCTCTGCTCTTTCAGATTTTGTGCATATCCCAGGTTGTAGCTGCATTCCTGTAATTCTATCCTAGGGCTTGCAAATGCTTTTGCAATTATAAGGGGATTGAATTCTGGCACACTCAAATCCTCAATATAATGGTTTATGATGTAACAAGTACCGATGTCTTCAGTTAGTATATTCTGATGTGAAAATCCAAAAAAGAGACTGAGAAAAAATACAATGATATACACTATGTTGTTTGAAAAATTCTGATACTGCAGGTAATTGCACTCACCTTATATGAGTAATAAATATAGCTCAGATAACAGCACACTGTTGTTCACTGGGGCTTGTTAATACAACAAAGTGGTCAGTGTTAGGTCTGTCTTTTCATTCCCAAGATAATGTGGGTTATTGTGGACCATGGGTGTCCTAGGAGAGAAAAAATGAAATAATAATGGCTGAAATGAGTGAGATATCTTTCATGCTTTGGTGTATGCTTCAAGGAAACTTGTGATCCTTATTTAGCTTGTAGTGAACTTCTATATTATTGTTAATGATACTGTAGATCATGGATCGATAGAGCAAAAAGAACAGGTAACAGTAGTTCTTCTAGTTTTAAAAGTTTCCTAAGTTGTTATTTTTTTTTTACTAAAATATATATTTAAATTGAAAATTATAGTAAATATATTTTTAAAATGTCAAAAGTATTAATATTATATATATAAAGAGACAATAAAAATATAAGTGAATAGGGTGGATGATTGAAATAACAATATTCTTATTTAATTAAAGGTACAAATAAATAGACAACATTAAATTAAATGGTTAAAAATATAAGAAAACTAAGAGAGTAAAATTAAGCAAAAACTATAAGGATACTTCTCCACTCGGAGCAACGCATTTTCTTCCTCAGGCTAGTAGGGTATGAGAGGTCTACAGTATAAGTAGCAGAAAGTTAATCATGATTGACATGTCTACCAAATGAGAAGGGGAGTTACATAGTGTTAAAAAAAGGGTAGTGGGTTTTCGAAAATAGTATATTCTTAGGAATCTTTAAGATTGTACAACAATAGGAATGCCAGATTAATTTGATTCTTAAAATGCTTTTATGAACAAAATATATTTAAAGACCCATATAGAGCAGGGATGTATGCCCATTATATGTATCTGCCAGCTGTCAGAATCAAGGATGTGAACAAGCAGTGTGTGTTGACTGGTGATGGGGTGCTATATGTAATGGTCGGATGGTGCAGTGCAACTATTTTAATTGATCACATTATCTTCACTATTTTTTTTCATATTTTCTACCAAATAATTGTAATGTTGTATATTTATATATATATTCAATTAAATAAATAATGTTTTTTCATCCACCCTTTCCACGTCCACTTTTATATTCTATTTTGTTAATATTAGTATTTTAGACCCGTCTCATTGCAGGGGTACACACACACTTCTTTCTTCCTATCTGTAGCCCCTTCTCTCTCTCTGTTTTACAAAACTCTGCTGTTCTATCTCTCTCTCTCCCTTCTACCACCACCTGTTCTCCATCTCCCCCCATGTTTTCTCTCCAATCCTTGATTATTATACAAAATTTTTTTAATATTAGATTTTTTAATTAAAATTATTTTCCAGGACTTTTTTTTATATTTATTTAATTTTTATCCAGAAAACTTTTAGTATTAAAAGTAGTGTTCTTTTAAAATTATAGATTCATGGACTCTGTTATGAACTTCTAAAGTTCATGCCAATCTAAATAATAATCACAGGTTTCCATGAAGAATGCAGAAGGACATTGGGAAAACAACTTGAAAGTTTAAGGCATGTCATTTGCTTAATTCCTTTGAGTGTATTTTTTGAAACCAATGCAGTATATGAAAATATCTCAGTTTTCAAGCAGTATTACAATTTTTCTCTCCTGGAACAGCCGTGGTCCACAATAACCCATATCATCTGGAGATAGACTCAATACTGTCCACTTTGTTACTGTACATATAAATACAGGTGGACAATGTTGTGATATTTTCTAAAGCATATTTGTACTAATATAAGGCAAGTGCAACTGCCTATATGAGTAAAGAGTGTACGCTATTATATAATTTCACTATATATTTTTTGGGGTGCTATATCAGAATATACTGAACACACTGATCCAAGTTACATTGGAAATCATTACCTTTAGGATCTGACTGCACCTTAATCCCTCCACCTTTCTAAAGATTTTTCATAGGAGCTCGATTGAAGAGACATTTCCTGGCTGCAACTCTCGATCCCACATCATTGTACATCTGGTGTGAATCAGCTCATATATATCTGTTCTTTTTGTTAATGTGAAGTCCTCAGAATCTGCTGTTAATCACACTTCTCTAGATAAGCAGGATGGCTAAAAAAGAAGGGCTACACCTTTTTCCACAGGTGCAGACACCAGATACAGAAGAATTTCACAGCACAATGTGTGTGGTAAACTGAATATTCCTATTGAAGATCCGTTTGTGCTGCAGAAAAAGCTGTATTTAGATTCATCCTTAACGTGATTTATTTAAGTTAGTTTGCTCATTTGAAGTCCTGTTTTGATGTTGTGTTCTATTGAGCAACCTAATTATCAGAACCTTTCTGTTATATGTGATGTTAGGGGTATGATTTTGAGCTGGTCCCTAATGCCGTAAGAATAAAAGACAAGTACAGCATAATTGCCAAACTTTCACAGCATGTGGAATGTACAACTGCAAGTTAAAAGGTTGATTGTAAAGGAGAAAAGGGAAATACTTTCTAATGTGGAGAAAGACATTGTAAACATGGAGACACAAATGGAAACTTTTAAAGAGAAGGAGGAATATAAGGATAATGAAAAAGTACTAACAAAAAAGATAGAAAAAATAGAGGAAGTCATCATAAAGGGTAAGGAGAAAAAGTTCATTAAGGATAAAAAGGACTATGAGTCAAATAAAATTAAAAACTGAAGCAGAATTCGCAGACCAGAGAGATCGCATCATAGACTTGAGTCCTGAGAAGAACCTAGCGGGAGAACCATACATCCCCCACCCCCTCTGAAGGAGATACAGTTATAGAAAAGGACAGGATGAGAGATTTCATCCAAGATCAAATCGGATTTCTGTACTCCAACATCAAGACTCTAATAGCGACAGTGACCTTTTTTTATCACTAGCACAAGAAAACTTGTACATTTCAAAGAACCCCACACTCAGAGAGACTGTAAGATTGGCCTCCCCACTAAAAAGAAGGTACAGAGAAGAAGAGGAAAACGAAGTGGGAGGAGGACAGTGGATTTTTTAGACTTGTTCCTAAGAGGTGAGGAGGACAAGATACAGTAACTACACAAATTTTTATTAAGGATGTGGCTGCAAATAGTGGCCATGAGAGTCAAATTAGAAAATCCTTCAACTAACATTGGAACATTCTTCTTATGGATCACATATTGAAAGACATATTACCGCCAAAACCACAACTTATTTTTAGAAAATAAAAATTTTTAAGGATATATTAGCATCAAGTAAGAAAGAAAGAGAAACAAACCACAAAAAAGTCTGACCCAAACCTGCAAGGGCAGCTATAAATGTGGGCACTGTAATATTTGTAAGTTTTTACATACAAAAAAGAAAACCTTTACTAACTATGATGGATCAACAGAATACAATATTAAGGATTTTATGAACTGTAACTCAACGTCCAATATATATTTGCTAGAATGTACGTGTGGCAAGAAGTATGTGGGGAAAACAAAGAGGTCTTTGAAACTGAGAATTCAAGAACACATCAGAAATATTAAAAACAAGATTGAAGGACATGCAGTATCCAAACACTTTACTACAGAGCACAATTCCAACCTAGAAGAGATCAACTTTAAAGCAATAGAACATGTGACACTGGGTGAAAGAGGAGGAGACCTGATCAACCTACTTTCAAAAAGAGAGATGTACTGGATATTTGAACTCAGTACCATGGCCCCGAGAGGATTCAATAAAGGCTATGAGATAGCCCCTTCTTATGAAGATCTACCCACTAAAAAAGGCACCGGGCGATGAGCTACTCTCTACTATCATACCACCATGTGAGCATCCAACTACAGTTGGCAGCTAATCATTGATGGTCCAAGCCAGTACTATGAGGAGGGCCCCCCTTGAAAGACCTGGTCTAGTAGATATTGAGGCTCGGAGAAGTGAAACTAAATGAGAAAGAAAGAAGGGAGAATGTGTATGGAAAGTATTTGGGGTAATTTAGGTCTTTACAGCCATAACACTGTGCTCATGCCCAATCTTGTCTGATCTTGGAAGCTATACATGGCTGGGCTTGGTTAGTACTGAGATGGGAGACCTCCTAAGAATACCAGGTGCTGTAGGTATGATCCCTTGTATTCACATACACCCATCCATGATGCACATACTGTATCCCTTGAAGATTTAAATATATGAAGATTTCAATATATGTACATTGATTGGAACAGATATCTGGATTTACAAATTGGAATCTGACACCTTAATTTGGTGTAGAAAAATTGTGGCTCTTGGACTCATATATATATATATATATATGTATATATATGCTATGAACAGAGAATATTTTTTACCATCTATCCACCTATATATACTTTAATTTGGTGCAGAAGTACTGTGGCTCTTGGAATCCATATACATAGATGCTATGAACAGAGACTAGTCTTTTCCAATTATTCACCTACGTTTATATACTTACCATTTTGCTGATCATCCTATCTAGAACTGGGTTGAATTGTGACTTTCTAGTTAGAATTAGCTGAAAAATGTGTGGCTCTTTGAATCCATTTATGTGGATGTTATGAACTGGTTTTATTGTTATAATCGTAATTTCTTCAAATCTAATTTTTTTAGTACGGGGTTAGACTTTGACCTTTCAGTTATAAAATAGGTCCATTTGAAGCTATACCATATCAGCTATCAATGTCTACCCTGTAATACTGCATTTATCTTCATGTGTATCCCACTGTATTGAATATTGTGCAATACCCATAAGGATGTCTTAGGTTACGAACTCAGAAAGAACACTACAAAGAAACAAGGTGTCAGGAATGAAACTTTGTTATTTACTATTTTTATTCTCTATAGTTACAGAAAGAATATATAAGGTGCGCTTAATGGGCGGAAATAAGATACACGCCATCAAATTAGGAAGGGTGGAAGTGACGTGCATGGAATTAAACCAGCAAAGTGGAATCCTGAGGGCGGAAGTGACGAGGAACCACATGTGACAAATGATGCACCCCGGAGAACTGAGGGCGGAAATGACGCAACAAGGAAAGGGCGGAAATAATAAGGACATACTGTATGTTGAAGAATGACGCGCCCTAGATTCCTCACCTTATACGTGTATGCAGATATGACGTCGCAGAGAAAAAGCTCTGGGTGGAAGTACCCAAACAATTAGCTATTTTTGACTATTATTATACTGCTCAATATATGAGGTAATATAACATATCACTGAGTTATTTAAGTCGCAACCTGGCTCCATTTTGGGTTAAATCCAGGAACCTTGATTTCTTTAGCGACCCAGAAGTAACTGTAACTTCGACCCCTAATGAGCTCCTGGAGGGGTATAAATAGACAGATACCCCTCCTGATGAGTATCCCTTTGAAGAAGTCCCTGGACGAAATGCGTTCCTCTTATTTATATTTTATTTTTTATCCTATTTATTCTCATTTTTATGATCTACCTGGTACGTAGACCGAGTAAAGCTTTACAGAGGCACAGGGTGATTGGAACCCAATTAAAGGTTTAATGAGTATAAAGTAACACTGGCATAAATGAACAAAATAGAACACACATGCAGCAAAACATAAAATAAGGTTGGATCCCAACAATTCCAGGAGTGTTAGATAGCAACAGAGTACATGAAACAAACAGCCCTGAAAATAGAAAATAATTTGATGCGGCACAGGCCGAGTTGCGGCTAGTGAGCCGAAGTGAAGTGGCGATTGCGCCAGTGAGGACGTAGGACCTTGAGGGTCAATAGGTGCGGCACGGGCCGAGTCGTGGCTAGTGAGCCAAAGTGAAGTGGCGATTGCGCCAATGAAGATGTAGGGCCTCTAAAGCCATTTGACGCGGCACAGGCCGAGTTGCGGCTAACGAGCTGGTAGAAAAAATGTAACGGAACAGGTGTGCGTACCTGTAGTGTGGAGCTGAAAGTGCCAGTAAGTTGAATTCTCAGAAGGAACTAGCAAAGTGAGTTCAGATTTGACGAAGATACAGCTGGTATAATTATACATGCAGGCTTGGTAATGGTGTGCAAAACTCAGTCACTAAACATATGCAGGATGTGCACAGATGAAATGAAAGCAGCAACTGCAGCAGTAAGGTAGGATTACAAACTTGCAAAATGAGTTCAGATTTGATGAAGATACAGCTGGTATAATTATACATGCAGGCTTAGAAATGGTGTGTTATACTCACACACTAAACATATGATGGATGTGTATAGCTGAATGTGAGTAGTAGCAGCAGCACGGTGTATATCAGGCTCCGGAGGCCTCTCCAGGAAGCTGATATGCCAGAGGATTTTCCAGGGAGCAGGTAACTGAGGTAGCAGCACACTGGAACCACAGAGTCACAACACAGTCAGCTGAGATGTGGGAGGAATGAGCTATAGCCGGCAGGACGGTGACAGTCCAAAACCTAGAAATAGGACCAGCAACCAATCACGTGGAAGGGATGTCCGGAAACTACCTGGAACGCCTGGATCTTCTGAGGACCGGAAAGCAACCCACACTGTGAGTTGTAACACTCATTATGTCCACATTATATTGAACCATGTACAGTTTTACTATGTGATTATTACCTTCAGTGCATTTATTTGTTTTTATCTATTGTCTATAGAATAAATTACAGATATATATTTTTACACATTTACTGTTGCACTTTACTCTTTTAATCACTGTATTATCAATTATGTTTAATATGTTTTACTAGCTTGTAAGTTATCTTATGCACTAGCACTTTTAGCAAACTAGTTGCAATCACATTATTATTTTTTCATAATTTTTTTGGTAATTAAACACCATTAGCTCACAATTATTGAATTAAGGCTGACGCCCATCATCTTTGGGCAAGTGTTGGTTAATTGACTACAGGTGTGGTTGAGTTAATTTGATATCACTGATTCATCCACTATTGTATGTACTGGCACCGTATCCACATATTGATATATATATATATATATATATATATATATAAAAAAATATATATATATATATATATATATATATATATATATATATATATAGAAACCATGTCATTAGCCTCCGAGTGCTGCCGCCTGACATTGTTTCTATATCGATTTGGGGGTGCTGTCCTCCTGGGAAGGCATCAGAGCAAGTTGAGACTGTATGCCCACCAACACTGCATGGAGGAGTGCCGAAGCATTGGATTATATATATATATATATATATATATATATATATATATAGTGACAGGGACAGCATGATTTCACATGATGTTAATGTGGAGCAACAGGTTTGTGCAGAGATGGAGCAATAAACAGCATGGTTATGAGGACCACTCAAGGCTAATTAGCAGCACCTGTGCTCTGTCTTTAAAGCTGTGTCAGTGCAAATCCACAATGATCCTGACGGTGAATTAGTCACCCAGGTTATAGGCCTGGGGGTGACTAGTGTAAGGTATCCTGGACCTGAGGGCCCACTAAAAGAACGGTGCTGCTGTATGGAAGATGCTATGGCCTTCATTCAGAGGCTGCCATACGGTCTACGACCGCATGGACGCCTTGATGTTTTGCCAGTGCGCATGCGCACGAGGGAGCCGGCTCCCTCGTGCGCATACATGAGACCCGCTACGACCGAGAGCGCTGTTCATAGCTGGTCTCTTTCCAAAGGGGTCGAGCTGTCGATGTTGATTGACAGCTCGCCCCGTTTGGAAAGCGGGCCGTGGGGGGTGGCAGCCCAAACGGAGGCGTTCCCATGGGAACGCCTGCCGTTTGGGGGAGGCCATACTGACATCACTAGTGATGTCAGTGGAGAGCTTCCGGCTCTGACAGAGCCAGAAGCTCTCTGGGGCTTACGACAAGTGAGACCCTACCCTAGGGTCTCGTCGTAAGCCCCGATGGTGAGCTCTCTGGTGCGTTGTTTCTTTTTAAGAATTTTCCAAACAGTTGATTTGGCCACACCTAATGTTTTTGCTATCTCTCTGATGGGTTTGTTTTGATTTTTCAGCCTAGTGATCACTTGCTTCACAGTGACAGCTCTTTGGATCTCATATTGAGAGTCGACAGCAACTGATTCCAAATGCAAATGTCACACCTAGAATCAACTCCAGACCTTTTACCTGCTTAATTGATCATGAAATAACGAGGGAATAGCCCACACCTGTCCATGAAATAGCTTTTGAGTTGATAGTCCCATTACTTTTGGCCCCTTAAAAAGTGGGAGGCACATATAGAAACCGTTGTAATTCCTACACCGTTCTCCTAATTTGGATATAATTACCCTCAAATTAAATCTGAAAGTCTGCAGTTAAAGCACATCTTGTTTGTTTCATTTCAAAGCTATTGTGGTGGTGAATAGAGGCCAAAATATGAAAATTCTGTCAATGTCCCAATATTTATGCACCTGACTGTATAAATATATATATATATATATATATATATACATACATCCAAGTATAAAGAGAGCACTCCCCAGTCTACTCTATGCAAACATTTTGTAAATTTAAAGTATTGGTGACTTATAGCATCCACAACAAGAAGGATGTGTACAACATTAAACTGGATTCCTAATCATAGCAATACGACTTTGTGCATTCCACAGTTTTGGAACGCACAGCTAGCAATCAACCACCGCGCCAAACTCATATTGGCCCAGAGACAGTATCAATAACAATGTCAAATAGCCCATCATCTACTTACACACTGTTGCAGCGCCTCACCACATAAAGTTGCTGCAACAGTGAGACTCAGAATGGAGTCTCAGTATCGTCCCCGGCCAGGGATCAGAGATGATGTCATGCGTTCCTGTTAGGGAGTATTTTCTGGTGGTCCGTGCGACCTCCTCTCAGAGGGTCTAATAGCTACACAAAATCTTCTCTTCAGCAATAATGATGATTATAATTAATTATAGGAATATGACACAATATTTTCCTCTTTAATCTATTTTCTCTCTCTGATATTGCAACATCTGTGACCCCCTAGATTACTTTATTAATCTTCCATACAGTCTTTTTACGTATTCCGTCCTTTACCATAAAAACCCAAACAGAGGATTGCCATTGTTATGCTATGCATAACATCCAAAGCGCCATGTGAGCTAAACATGCAAGCTTTTACCGGGCCGAAACCACCCATATATCCCTTGACAAATCAATCAAGTTCCCTGATTATCTTACCCATAATGTATTATTGCATAATAATTAAACATTGAGATCATACTCAGTTATCTACAGACCATGTACATGGTATAAAAAGTTTTTTACGCCATAAACGGGAATTGCAAGGTAATAGATGGTTTATATGCGAATAATACTAAAGATAATACAGTATATAGTACAGTACATAACCTCAGAAGTGAATTTCTAACTTTAATCCTAGTAATGAATTACCCCATGCAGTTGCTAAATAAACTTCAATACAGATTCTATTTAATCTTTCACTAGTATATTATTATTATATTTTATTTATAGGGCGCCACAAGTAGTCCGCAGCGCCGTACATACAGTAAAGCGTACACAGAACATTACATTACAATACAGTAACCAAAATATAAACAGAACACAAGTAACAATTAGCAACACAATTCTCAATACACAGTACAGCTCTGAAGTTGAAGGCTGTCATTGAAGTGCTAGAGAAGAAGGCTGTGAGACATTGGGGAGGAGGACCCTGCTCCTAGGAGCTTACAATCTACAATATAACCTTGGTGTTCATGCAAAGAGGCAAAACATCATCTTTCATGGATAAACAATCATTCCTTGACAAAAGTCCATGGATGATGATGTTTGTCCATGAAAAATTATGTTTTGCCTCTTTCTGAGACCCGATTTTTGGAGGGAAAAATCTGAACTCGGCGTGCAAATTCGAACCTATCCGAGCATGCACATCCCTAGTTTATATGTGTGTGTGTATGTAAGGAAAACTGTATGCATGTGTTATATAATTTTGTTCTCCTCTGTGTACGTGTGTATAAGAATGTGAAGAAAGCATATGACTGGAAGTAGTGTGAGAAGGGCATGTGCGTGTGTGTATGGGGGACATATGATGTACTGTAATTAAGGGTTAACTGTTCCCCCTGCCTATCCGGCGAAACTAATAATCTGTAGATATATTGATTCCTGTACAGTCACTAGTCGCTATTTAATGCTGCAAGTCGCTTAAGAAAGAATTGCTTTCCAGTCCAATCGTGTGGTTCCAAAGCACAAAAAGTTATTTATGTAAAAAGTAACACGATGTAAGATTTAACAATTAGAGTAAAAAGCAATGAAAATAGTACAGCAGATACATACGCTTGCACACGGGTCCCAGTATACAGTCATCATCCAGAAGCCTGCGGTTGCAGAGAAGATGTCCCCTACACTGAGGCCAGCACACAGATTATATACCTTACAGGTTTCAGAGTTAACAAAGAGACAAATTGACAGGTTCTTATTGGTTCTTGCTTCTGGTCAATCTGGTCATTGGTCAGTTTATACAGTGTCATCAGGGGTATGGCTCAATCCTCCAACGGTCACATTGTGTAGTTTCCCGCCGAACAACTGGTTAATACTGGCTACAACACTGCAAGCAAGTTATAACATTTCTATCCATAACTCCCTATCATCCATAACTAGCAGACGCATGATGCGACTTCTTTGCCGATAGATACGGATGTCTGCAAATAAACAGGGATTTAGTATGATACCAAACATGACATGTCCACTGTATTCTGAACCTTAGATCTCGTTTAAGGGCATATTACATCGTAATTATTAGCATACAAAACCTTTAATAACACTGGTTATTAACTATAATGTGTGGGAACCCTTTTATATGTATGCGTTCGCATATGTGCGTCTGTATATTGAAATACCAAATGTGCGTAGGTATGTCAATACACATATGAGTGTCTACATGTATGTGACTATACATATGATCGTCTATGTATATATACAATATATATATATATATATATATATACACACATATATATATATATATATATATATGTATATGTGTGTGTGTGTGTGTTATGTGCATCAGTGTATGTGTGTGATGGATTCGCATTTGTGCGCATTGGATTGCGCAACACAATGGAGCGTCCTCGTAACAAGTCACCCGACCATAGACGACTATATCGTCAGATAATAATTGTAAGCGAACATATCCAATTATTTGACTTTGACAGTCCACCCTTTGATAGCAAACATAAAACTATCACATTCTATTCTTAACCTCTTTTAGTCATGCATAATAAATTAGTATTCAATGTTCTAGACGGTATGACACAACTTGGTCATTGAACCGTCCATAATGCATTTCAAGAAAGGGTAAAACAACCCTTATATGCACTCAGCGTATCTATAGGGGAATATTGGTAGGATGTGGGACCTCATTGAACCTGTAAAGGAAGTTTGGGGGGGGAATTGAGACTACATTATCTATGATATTTAACGGAACATTTACAATATATTTTATTATACATGACCAAGCCTATTCACATGTTATTATCTGATGGTACATTCAATTTCAGGATTGTAATGCAGTTCTTTATCAACCTTAGTACCTATACCACCACCACTCACCACTATCCTGATCTAATTTTCACGATTTACCTTGGTGGTACATTTTCCACATTTTACCACAGTAAGAACACATCTGACACATAAACCAATTAATAAAATGACAACAAGTATAAGAATAAGGAGCTTACCTATACTAGCAACCATCTCCTGTACCCACTCTCCCAGACCGGTGAACCATTTGACAGGGTTTAACCACGAGAACCATTTCTCTACCTTTACCTCAGTCTCATACAAGGAAGTATTATGGTCCTTCTGAAATTCCCACTTTAGTTGTAGGATTTCATCCATTTTTCGGTCAATCACCTCTTTGGTGTGACTAGTATTATTAGTGATGTACGTGCAACACTTGACACCAAATTGGGTGGCCAAAGTCACACAATATCCACCAGTAATAGCTGTCAGGTAGTTTAACATTAGCCTATGTTGTACCAATTCCTTTTTATAAGCCTGTAGTTCCTTACCCATATACCTGAAGGTGTCAACATAAATCTCGGTGATGTTGTCTATTAATTTAGCCAGGTCTTGGATATATCTAAAATTTCCCCGAGTAATCCTGGTGGGATCTAATGCTACAAAAATTTGGAAGCCAGTTGTTTCACTAATCAACTGTGTGGCTATATGTTCTTCACCAAGGATCATATTTCTTTTGTCACAGTGTTCATACTGCATGTGTATGTATGGAGGTGGTGCAGTTTTATGGATACCAATCATTTCATCATGTGCAAGGGTCATGATATCTGGCACCACCCTTCCAAGATAACATAAACCTTCAGAATTCGGAGAGAGCCACTTGTATGCCTTACTTCCACATATAAAGTACACATCATCCGGGAGAACGTAAGGAACAGAATGCATCATTATCATTGAACAGATTATTCTGACAAAGAATCCTGCCCCTATTTCCCCCATTTTACTGGTACATGTTTCTGGTTGTATGATATTTGCACAGTACCCTAATGATACTCTGCCAACCATTACTTTGTCATAACTACGCATATACCTATACCAGAAGTACCTCCCATTTGCAATAATTCTGCATACAAGTTCAGAATCGATAGGCTCATTATCAGTTCTGTATGAATAGATCATTGTCTGATTGTTTCATTTCACCTCCCAGTTTCCTGAAATTTGTGAGATTTAAGCATACCAGGGATCTATCTACATGGTACTGGTGGAGCTTAAGACTAGGGGGTCTAGATATATTATATTTCTTGTCCACCGGTCTTCCCCCATGTAATTCAAGTACCTCTGCTATCTTTAATGGGTATGGCACTAATCCCGAATTACTCTGTCCTTGAGGTACTTGTGAACACACCCAACATTCTGTTTGGTTTAGAACCTTACCAACTAAGGAATGGTAATCCTCTAAAGGATGCCCGCCAAAATGCAGATTCATCTTGGACTGGCATCGTTGGATGTATTTCTCATCAACTAGGGATCCACAGTACTCACAAATACAGTATTCCTCAGACAATAACTCCTTACACTGTCTCCGAGTTACATGACTAACAGATCTCTTAACAATTCCTAAACTGAGTTTGACAATAGGTTGCCCTGATCATTGTATTGCTCTCTCCTCCGACTCCACTCCATCAACATCACTATCGGCCTCCCTCTCCGTCATCTGTCCTCTGTCACAGAAATAAGACATCATGAAACAAATAAGCATAAGAAGAACCCTGGAAAGAGATAAAGAAACAAAAACAGATCGCCACTCCATTGCAGGAATAGTAATCTGCACACGTCTCCGGCTCAGGTGTTTTCACTGCAGTCTTTAGTTCTCCCGGAACAGGCTTGCAATCGACAGATCCACGTTGTCTGTCTCAACTACGCCTTGTACCCCCTTCGGTTGCTTGACCTTTCTGCAGTGAGTGGAATGGACCCAGGTATCTCTTTCTGCTACCTTCAAAGATGTGGTACTTGTCATCAACACCTGGTAAGGACCTTCCCAACGGTCTGTCAAACAACCTGAGCATAAGAAATTTTGGATCATAACATATTCCCCAGGTTCAACATCATGACAGTTTGTTTCTGGCATATCGGGTAAAAACAATTTCAGTTTCTGTTACTGTTGTTTCAGCTGTCTACTCATTTTTATAAGATATTGCACAGCAACATCATTATTTCTCTTCAAATCATCCTGTGGACTTATAATCAAACAGTATCTCAAAGGGGGACAGATTAAGAGGAGGCCTGGGTGTGGTTCTGATGCTATGGAGGACTAGTGGTAAGGCTTCTGGCCATCCTAATCCAGTTTCCGCAATGATCTTACTCAGTTTATTCTTAATAGTACCGTTCACTCTCTCCACCTTCGCACTGGCTTGCAGTCGGTAGGGGGTGTGAAGTCTACTATTGATAGCCATTAGCTTACACATGTTCTGGAAAACATTACCAGTGAAATGAGTACTCCTATCACTTTCTATGATTCAAAAACCGTATCTGCATACAAACTCCTGACCAATTTTTTTAGTTGTAAAAACAGCAGTATTAGTGGCAGCTGGATATGCCTCTACCCAATTAGAAAATACATCAGTACAAACTAATACATACTTGAGGTTCCTGAAAGGTGGTAATTGAATTAAGTCAATTTGTATTACCTGAAAAGGACTGTCTGTCGGAGGGATATGGGTTGGCTCGGTGGGCATTGTCTTCCCGACATTTTTCCTCGAACAAGTCAGACAGGACATTGCTCTCTTTCCAGCTTGAGAAGAAAAACCTGGTGCACACCAATATGCTCTGACCAACTTGCACATACCTTCTTTTCCCAGGTGAGTCAGACCATGCGCTGCCTCAGCCAAGCTTGGGAAGTATGCCTTTGGAGCAACAGACCTACATTGTCCATCTCTCCAGAGTCCAGAGGACTCCCAATCACATCCCTTCGATCTCCAGACTGCCTTTTCCTGTAGAGAACACAAATCTTGCATTTAAATTAATTTTTGTGTGTCTATAGTCTGGAAGACCATCACTGTTAGTTGTTGCCAATTTGACAGCTTCATCTGCTCTGTTATTGCCCATTGACACTGGGTCTTCTTCACATGTGTGGGCTTTGCATTTGATGACAGCTACTCCCTTTGGTAGCTATATTGCTGTCAGTCCTTTTATGTGTTGTGAATGTGCTACTGGTGTGCTGTCATAAAGTTCCTAAGACACCAAAGAGCCCCAAAATCATGTACTACCCCGAAGGCGTACCTAGAGTCAGCGTATATGTTAGCTGATTTACCTTCTGCCAACTCACATTCTCTCCTTAATGCCACCAGTTCAGCCACCTGGGCTGAGTGAGGTGGACCAAGTGGTTCAGCTTCTACAACATCCTCATCATTTACAACAGCATAACCAGTGCATAATTCTCCTGTGTCTGTCTGCCTATGACAACTCCCATCCATGTAAAACATCAAATCTACATCTTCTAATGGTGTGTCACGTATGTCTGGTCTTGCAATAAAGGTCTGATTCAAATATTCCATACAATCATGTGTGTCAGTATACCTGCAAAACTCACCTTCCACCAGAGACTTCCTCCACTCTTCGTGCATCTCAAGGCACATATATTAAGTACGTTGCTGGATTTAACGTATTGCACCGTTTAATGGTAATATTTGCAGGTGCCATTAGAGCTAGTTCCCATTTTGTGAACCTTGCTGAAGAGACATGTCTAGTTTGGGCAGAATTTAACAAAGCAGATACTGCATGCGGTGTATAGACAGTTGTATCATGCCCTAATACTACATCCTCGCTCTTATTTACCAGAAGAGCAGTTGCAGCTACATTTCTTAAACACTTTGGGAGTGATCTTGCCACAGTGTCCAATTGTGTACTGTAGTATGCTACAGGTCTGCTAGCATCACCATGTTTCTGTGTGAGGACACCTGCTGCACAGCCATCAGCTTCTGTACAATATAACTCAAATGGTTATTCATAATCTGGTATTCCCAAGGCAGGTGCTCTTGTCAGACTATCCTTAAAGTTATGAAAAGCCTACTCTGTCTCCTCAGTGTTTGTGACTCGGTCGGGTTTTGAGGATGAAATTAAGTCCTGCAATAGAAATGCCAAAATAGAGAAACCTGGGATCCACGTCCTGCAGTATCCACACATGCCCAAGAAGGTACGGATTTGCTGCTGTTTTGCGGCAGTGTCATGGTCTGTAGGGCCTGAATTCTGTCCGCTGTCAAGTGTCTTAGCCTCTGGATTAGACAGTGTCCCAAGTATTTAACCTTAGTCTGGCATGGCTGTAATTTGTTCTTTGCAACCTTGTGCCCTGTTTGTGAAAGATGAAGCAACAACAGTTTAGTATCATTTAAACATGACATAATTGAATCAGAGCACAACAACTAATAATCTACATATTGGATGAGGACAGACCCATTGCTTGGTTGAAAAGATTGCAAACAGTCGTGTAAGGCCTGAGAGAAAATACTAGGGCTATCTATGAAACCCTGGGGCAATCGTGTCCATGTATATTGTACACCTCTGTAGGAAAATGCAAATAGATATTGACAGTCAGGGTGAAGAGGAACAGAGAAGAAAGCACAACATAGATCAATGATAGTGAAGTGTGTTGCAGACAGTGGAATCTGCATGAGGATGACAGCTGGATTGGGCTCTACAGGGAATTGGCTTTCAACAACTTTGTTAACCCCCTAAAATCCTGTACTAATCTATAGCCCCTCCCCCCAGCCTTCTTCACTGGAAAAATGGGACTGTTGGCTGGACAAGCTGTACGAATTAAGATCCCCTGTTGCAGTGACCTTGCAATTATGGGATACACCCCCTAGCTCCACCTCAGGCTTTAATGGGTACTGAGGGATTTTTGGAGCCTGCCTACCACTCTTCAAGTTAACCATTACAGGAGCTACATTTGCCATCAATCCAGTGTCCTGACCTTCTTTGGTCCAGAGGGAACCAGGTATTTGTAATAACATTTGTTTTACCCGAGATGGACTTTGTTCTAGAATGGCAGAGTGCAACATTAACCTTTGTGGTGTGTCCAATATATCCTGTACCTCATGCGCAACCTTCTCCGGTATATCTAGGTATATACCATCAAGGGTACAGTATATGACATATCCCATTTTACACAGCAAATCCCTTCCCAGCTGGTTAGTAGGAGCTGCCGTTGCCAGGAGAAAGGAATGCTTGGTTTGCAGTGGCCCAATAGTAACTTGTGCAGATCTGTTTAGAGGGTAATGCTGTACCTTCCCCGTTACTCCCATTGCTGCTATCGTTTAGTTGGTAATCTGTAAATTAAATGGAGAATTTATCACAGATCTGGTCACCCCTGTATCTACAAGGAAAGTGTGTTTAGTACCAGATATATCTTCCCTAGTATTCTTAGTTAACCTGACTGACTGTAGACTACAGGTATGACCTGACCCCTAGCACTGACTATCATTTTCCAGCAGAGCATTTGCTGTCCCTATGTGAGCAGGTAACTGTTGGAAATTTCCTGGATTTTGGGAGTGCCCTCTCTGTGTGTATCTAGGTGTTCCCTTCTTAGATGGCCCCCAGTTTCCCTCTTTACAATCTCTTCTCAGGTGTCCCTCTTTGTTACAATTAAAACACCTTCAAGATTTGTATGTATTGTAGGTTCATGGCTGTATATATGATTCCTCTAGAGCCTGAATGCTCACTGCCATTAACCTCTCACTCTGTGCCTCTTTCTTCCTGCAAATGTTCTTGTCATGTTCCATGGCAGACTCTCTAAGTGCATCTACAGTAATTCCTCTCCAGTTAGGTAGAGAAGTTTGCACCCTGATTTTTATTTTTGAGACCATCCATTAGTACCGTAACAGCTACCTCCCTGTGATGTACATCATCCTTTATATCTGCTATCCCTGTGTACTGGGTTATTGCTAGCAGCACTCTAGGAAAATAATCTGCTGCAGATTCACTATCCTTTTGTTTAATAGTAAAAATTTAACTCCAGTTCACTACCACTGGAAAATATCTAGCCAACTGTGTGATTATACGTTTTATATTCACCTGGTTATCCTCATCCATTAAGGATTCATCTTCCTTCAATACACAATTCTTAATAAACTTTTGTACATCACTATTGGAAGGAAGACAGGCCCTTAACACCACTCGCCAATCTTTATAGTTGGCTCATGAGCATTACCTAAATCTTTGACAAATTTCTGGCATTTGGCTAACTCTTTCCTAGGGTCTGGGAAGTCTGAGATAATTGAATTTAATTCTGCTCTTGTCCATGGACAATGCATTGCTACATTCCTGATAGGAACTATACCATCTTTGTCCGGTTTCCCATTGGGAACTGCAATTGTATGGACAGGATGTACACTTACCACATCACTATGTTCAGGATTAATAATTGGACTTATTGTTTTGGTACTGTGGATGTTACCTCTCCTATTACGGTTTTCACTAGTCTGACCAATTTCAGCTGCTGCCCCTGCTGGTTGGATCGCTGCTCTTTGTGGAACATCTAATAAATTAACAGCATGTGCAATGGATGAAATTACAGTAGGTTCATCATCTTCTACAATAACATTCTCCTTGAGGTGACTTAAAACAGGATATTAATTACTTGTTACAATTTTGGTATCGGCTGTCCTTTCACCTGCGGCCACATATGGCGGCTTTGGTGCGCATGAGCTATCTTCTTTGTGCATGATAATGCTACCTTGCAGCATGGGTACGCTACCTGGTGGCGTGCTGCTTTGCAGCATGAGTACGCTGTTTTGCAGCATGCTACTGTGCCACGTGTGTACGCTATTTTGCGGCATGTGCACGCTGCCTAGAGGTGTGAGTACGCTGCTTTGCGGCGTGCATACACCACCTTGCCACGTGTTCCCCTCGTGCTGCCACAACTTCAAACAATCATTATAGTTTACTCTCTTTTTCAAAGATTTGACTAAACATATGTTAACATTACTCAGTACCTCCGAATCGAAACTGCCAAGTTTGGGAAACAGTTTCATACATCCTTTGGTCATCATGAACCCATATGTCGCAGTACACTGTAGCATATGCACCATATTTCACATTCATTATATACCTTGCCGAACCGGCCGGCCCTTCCATAAGCAGCATCTCCTCGACCATCCCTAGCGACTGCTTAGCACCCATCTGGGACAACGCTTTTGCTACTTTCGCTAGAGATTTCGACCGGTGGATGAATTAAACAAGCTGCGTCCACTCACTTCCTCCCACTGTACACAACCGACCGCTAAGCATGTTTTATCAGTTTTACACAATGAGGAAACAGACTTTAGCCTATGCTAATACCTTGCTCACCGGACAAATTCACAAGCTTCGTCCAACAGCTTCCTACTTTGAGTTCCTCTCAACTGGTAGCATTTAAGTATTCCAATAACACTTAACCTTGCCAGTGATTCACTCTTACACATCACCAAGTCACAATCACAGTTTTTATATGCAACCATGCAGTGTGTACGCAACTGTGCGGTCCAATCGCATTGCCTATAGATACTAACTTTTCAATAAGCTTTGCGATTACTATTGGGCATGTCTGCTGAAAACCCCATAGTTTTCGTTGAAAACAGAAATCCCTGTTCTCGCTGCCAGTATACCAGCTGCATACCTACTTGGTAGTCGTTGTGCCTCATCAGACACCTACCGGGTCTCTCCTGTCTCGCTCCAACAGTGAAGAAAAACCTTTTCCGTTTTTCTTTTCCCTTATCACATCACAAGCATACGTTCACATTCATATGCCTTTGTTTTGTGGCCAGAAAAATGCTTTCCCTCGTGGCAATACCTATTTAGAGGTTTTAACAAGCGATACAAGACTATCAAAATGATTGCTTAAACATGTGTCAGTAATACAGGGAAGATGGATATGCTATTTGCGAATCGCCTCTTGCAGCGCAAAAGTGACAATAAAAGAAACTGACTTTTCTCTCTTGTCCCTGGATTCTAATCAACGCTCCTTAGATCACCCAAAAACGGATATTCGGTTTCACAATACAGAGTACAAAACAGGTTTTAAACAGATTGCGTTCTTACCCATATGTGACGCGAGTCCACCCTTTGTTGAGGAACCGAAATCCGGTCACTTTGAGTAATTTCCAGTAGCGTGACCTCAAGGCCGAGCACCCATCTATTGATTCCTGTACAGTCGCTAGTCGCTATTTAGCGCTGCAAGTCGCTTAAGATAGAGTTGCTATCCAGTCCAATCGTGTGGTTCCAAAGCACAAAAAGTTATTTATGTAAAAAGTAACACGATGTAAGATTTAACGATTAGAGTAAAAAGCAATGAAAATAGTACAGCCGATACATACGCGTGCGCACTGGTCCCAGTATACAGTCATAAATCTAGAAGCCTGCGGTCGCATAGAAGATGTCCCCTACACTGAGGTCAGCACACAGCTTATATACCTTACAGGTTTCAGAGTTAACAAAAAGACAAATTGACAGGTTCTTATTGGTTCTTGCTTCTGGTCAATTTGGTCATTGGTCAGTTCATACAGTGTCATCAGGGGTATGGCTCAATCCTCCAACGGTCACATTGTGTAGTTTACCGCCAAACAACTGGTTAATACTGACTACAACACTACATGCAAGTTATAACATTTCTATCCAAAACTCCCTATAATCCATAACTAGCGGACGCATGATGCGACTTCTTTGCCGATAGATACGGATGTCTGCAAATAAACAGGGATTTAGTATGATACCAAACATGACATGTCCACTGTATTCTGAACCTTAGATCTCCTTTAAGTACATATTACATCGTAATTATTAGCTAACAAAACCTTTAATAACTCTGGTTATTAACTATAATGTGTGGGATCCCTTTTATATGTATGCGTTCGCATATGTGCATCTGTATATTGTATTAGCAAATGTGCGTAGGTATGTATATGAATATGCATATGAGCGTCTACTTGTACGTATGTGACTATACATACGATCTTCTATGTGTATATATATATATATGTGTGTGTGTTATGTGCATCAGTGTATGTGTGTGATGGATTCGCATTTGTGCGCATTGGATTGCGCGACGCAAAGTAGCTTCCTCGTAATAAGTCACCCGACCATAGACGACTATATCGTCAGATAATAATTGTAAGCGATCATATCCAATTATTTGATATGACAGATAAATTGTGGAGGGCAATCTATCAGAGAAAACAATTATGTGTGTATGGATATGATATAGAGAGAATACATGTGAGATGGCTATGATGGCATAGCATGCCTGTGAGCATGTAGATGAGACAAAGAGAGAGAGAGAGAGAGAGAGAGGATTTCAGATTCATTGTCCTACCTAGTGTGAGTGTTAGCTTTTACAGATATAGGCAGGGAATTAAAGTTTAGGCAATAAAGTACAGGAAGGCGAACAGGCAATTATAGAAGGTACAGGCAAGTTATTACAGAGGAGGGTTATTTGGTATGTAGGTCGAGGATGAGAGTTAATAAAGAGTATCTTGAATAGCCAGGAAAGTCCAGTGAGCCAGGTGTGTGTCTGTGTGTAGTTTCAGAGAGAGAGTAGCAGAAAGTGTGTATAAAGTATAGCAGAAAGTGTGTGTATAAAGAAAAGAGTGTTATATGTTTAGTACAGAAGTAATATGGTTGGTACAGACCTTATAAAGCAAGTGTGGTATCTCCAGATTTCAGGAAGCCTGGTGTGTGTGTGTCTTGAATGGTAATGGCAGATAAGAGAGGGATGTTTGGGCTGGGATGTTTCAATTTATATACCTCCTCGCATCATGCATTGCACCAGCTCAAACTCTGTAACAAGAGACTCTGCTAGGTATTATATCATGCTGTAGCTCCTATTACGATAATGTTTCTTTTGATTGCTATGAGCTAGTTTAAAATCTAAATCTGGCCCTTGCAAACCTATCTTATGGCACTGGGATAAGTTAATATTGGAGCTCTTTCACAGTTCCACAGCCGTGGAACGCAATTCAAGCAGACACTGCCTGAACACTAGAGCCCCAAAGTAGAGTCATATGACCACAATTTCAATAAACAATACTTCAATGGGATCCCACAGAGCCTAGTGTTATGTGAATGGGTTACCATGGTAATCTCAAGGTAATATAAGGGCAGCACATTAGAAAGATGCAGGTGGTATTCATGTATCCTTTACACCTGGCAAAAGACAATAATAATAAACAACAATAATAAACATATACCAATAAATACCCAGACCATCAGAAAAAAACAAAAAAATAAATAAAAAATACAAACAATAAAAAGTGAATAAAATAATATTATTATAATGAGGGGAGATGCAAATCCTTAGATAAACATACTTAGATAATTAATCTAATTTAGGCCCTTGATGGCCATAGTGTCCAGCTGGTGGATCCATCTTGCTATTTTTTGGAGAAGGAGTAGGCCACGGTCAACCCCTCTAATCCAAACTATCAACATATATAGTAGAGTTGAAACTTGATGCCTTTCCTTCAAAAAATGCTGTGCTACAGGTTTGTCAGTGCAGCCCATACTGTATGCAAGGCGAATGGACGAACGATGTTGGGCCATCCGTTCTTTTAAAGTCCGAATGGTTTTCCCCACATACATCAGTCCGCCCGGGCATGTGAGGAAATATATTATATGATCAAGTTGACAAGTTAACCTGTGTCTCAGATACATTTTCTGTCCACTTGCAGAGCCCATAATTAGGGCTCTGCAAGTTGTGCAGCCGATAATCTGAAACAGTCATTACCTTGTGATAGCCAATTCCTCTTCTTCATGGATTCTGGGCACATATCTGGTCTCAAAAACAAATCTTTCAAGTTTCGCCTTCTTCTCACACTATATATTTTAACTTCTTAAATGCTGAATCTGTTGCCATTAACGGCCAGTTCTTTTTAATAGCTCTCTGTGTAGGTTTCAAATAGGTGTCACAGTGGAGGTTTACAATCAATGTGTAAAGCTGAGCCTTGTTCGCTCTGCTACATTGACTCAACACAATCTCCTTGGCCCTGGTGAGGAATCTCTCTATATCTTTGTTTTTGTACTCACACTCCAAAATTCTGTTGTGGCATTCCACTAGTTGTATCTCTGCTTGAACCGAATCAGAGTTGTTCTTCAAGACTGACAAATTGGGAGACCGGTAAATTTGACTTCAAAGAGTCAGGCTGAAGACTAATAGCCCACAGCAAGGTGTTTCAGTCAGTCAGTCTCTTTTCTATAAAATGTGTATCCTATAGTGGGTTCCTGATGTAATACAGTCACATACAAAAAATGCATCTGGAATTCATCCCCAGATGCTGTAAAGCAAATGGGTATAGCCAGGTGATTCAAAAACTCCTCCATTCCAAAAAATGAATCTGCATCTCCCCTCCACGCAACAAAATTATCATCAATAAATCTTTTAAAGAAAAACAACTTATCAGAAAAGTGCTCAAAAATATGTCTCTGTTCATACTAGTGCATAAGATGGCGCCAGGTTAAAACCCATGGCAGTCCACGCCAATTGAATGTACCAGTCACCCTGGTACATAACATTATTTGATTCCAAAACCAGATGCAACAATGATAGTAGATACTCAATTGGTGGTCCATCATATGGTTCACCCAAAAGTGCATCATTGATTGCCTGAATCCCACCCTTGTGGGGAATCATGGTATAAGGGACTTATGGATTTTAGGCAACATGTAAAGTATTGGACAGATAGGTTAGTCCACTGTAAGAAAAGCCAAAGTCTCCTCACTGATCCACCCCTGTGTCTGACCCACAATTAACAGATCATAAACCTTTTTTTTAAACCCTACCACAGGATTAAAGTGAACTTTCATATACATGTTGAGATTTGATAGCTGCCTTCTGATCTCACCATCGTACTTGGCAAAGTCTTGCAACACTACCACCCCACCTTTATCGGCATTCCGTATAACAATGGAAGTGTCATCGCGCAAGGTCTTAAGTGCACCTCTCACCCTTATTCAAGTTGTCGAAAGTCTCCTTTCACCCTCTCGATATTCCTGATCAACAACTCTCAGGAATGTCTTAAGGCTGGCATTATGTGACATCAGTTCAAACTGACTAGGTTGCTTGAACTGCGACTCCGGTAGCTATGATTCTGTCATGGTCTATATATATATATATATATATATATATATTTATATATATATATTTGTCCAAAATAAAAAGATATATATACTCAACACTTTAATCTTGCATCTGTATAAAAAACAGTTATCATTGGTCAATGTTTCGGTCCACGCAGGGACCTTTCTCAAGACCCACAACCTGCCACACATAGTCTAACATAGTGTAGAAAGAACCACTCAAAGGCACCTGTATGCTCTTATATGCCTAAATACATTAACTAAATGTTATACATGTGTGCCGCGACCGGAAGTGAAGTCATCGTCACATCGCGAGCAATATACTTTGACACATCCATAATAGCGTATTTAATAGCCATAACAACTGCGTCTCCTGGGTCCTCAGCAGAGTGCTACTCTGCTCCCTACACATATATATATATATATATATATATATATAATTTATTCATGTACACTGCAAAGCTCCATCATCTTCATGACCATCATCATGAACATGGATTTTGCACCAAGAACTGAGTACCTGCAACACAAGTCCCCTAGTAGGTGTATCTGTGGCTGCTTCTGTGGTCTAGTCCTACTCTTGCATGTAATTTTACTCCTCATTCTGCCTTTCTAAGTATAAGGAGCTACAATGAATGCATGTGCTCCTGCCAAGTACAAAAATGTTTATTGTATGCAAAAAATAAAAACATGTACGGCCAACTTTACATGAATTTCAAAGATTCCACAGGTTTGATGTAGAGCATGAAAGACAATGTCAATATTACATATTTCAAAAATGGCAACAAATCAAATAAAAGTAATTTTAAAAAAGCCCATTACTAATGCTCCATATTGTTTCTTGTCCATAGGAGCAAGAACTATACTGTTTATAGCTCCAATTAGAAATTCCACAATAAATTACTGCTGTGAAAGAAATTGGAAATTGCAAGCAAAAATAGTTCTTGTAACCCCAAATCAATATTTTTTAAATTACACATCCTGGAGAATTCAAAGCTTATTTTACATTTCTGATCTTATAAAATTTGGAGTAAAAATCTGTACTGTAAAAAAATTATTAAAAACATATTAATTGCAGTGAAATATCTTAAACTAACCCAATACACAAAGAACAGAGGGTCTGATTCAGACCCGGACGCTATGCTATGCTCGCACGCATTGAGCGATTTTTCGCAATCTGCGCATGCGTATGAGTCGCAATGCGCATGTGCGAACCAGTCATTGCGATGGGAAAGTGCTCACCCATAGCACACAGTCGGGCCGCTATTTTGAGTGACAGTTAGTGCCGTTTGTGGGTGATAACAGGGGAAGGTGCTTGAAAACGGGGGTGTGGTTGTGCGAACACAGGCGTGCCCGACCGTCAGAACGGCGTTTAATGGGTGTGCATAATTAGCAAAGTAGCGTCATTACACACGTGACTGGGTTGTATTTTACCCAGAACTGCTCGCAATGTTGTGGTAGGAAAAGGCTACCACAAGCACTGCGAGCAGCTCTGATGGCTCTTGATGTTACCGATTAATCTTACAACTGACGGAGATGACGTGTGTTGCGAGTGGCAAAGGGGCATCTTTATACAGGTGCGAGCGCATAGTGCGACCGCTCGCTATTACTTAGTGGTCGGCTTTACGCGACACAGTGTGAGCACATGATTTAAATAGCCGGCCTCATTTAGCCAGCGAGCGGACGCAAATAGCGTCCGGGTCTGAATCAGGCCCAGAGTTTCCACAAAATAAAACAACAGATTGTGCTAAATGCATAGATGCTTTATACAGGTTTACATACCTGTGAGTCTGTAAAAATGTCCAAAATATGACTGGCGCAGAAGTTTGGATTAAAATGGAATTCGTGGTCTGAAGCAGATGTCACTGAGTCACTGTTCTCAGTGCTATAGTGTTCTGTTGTAAGAAACAATTGTCATAGGTAAGCCTGGTGGGAGAATGGTAGTTACTAGTTACCAACACAGTCAGTGTTGCAAGCAAGAAGCAGGACTCTGAGTTAGAGGCATAGTAGATCCTTTCACATGTGAAGAGTGCCTGGGAAAGGGGAAATATTTGTGTAAATAAAGTATTAACATAGTAATCGTGAAATATCTTCTTGTAAGACATCAATTTGTAAAGAAAAGCGCCGTCATTTGGATCATTAGAAAGACTTTTCCAGAACGTAAGCAGAGTATCATGAAACGCTACGAAAGTAGCTGGTTGAACACTACATGAATTATTATCACTATCCATTTTAGCTATTAAATATATTTTTAATATGTTTGTCAAGAATATATCATAACATTATTTCATTGTTTACTTGAGAGAAAAAAAAGACCACAATTTAAATTTGATTATGGTTGATCAGAAAATGAATCCCGATGAGATGTGAATGAATACAGTATATGCTGATTCTTCAAGGTAAGTGTAATTCACCATCTCACATTAACTTTTTACATTATTACACACATTGATGGTTTTTCTTTGGAGCAAATAGAATTCTGAAGAATTACTGTAGATTTCTCACATCATTTATTATGAGATACCTTACCTTATAGAAAATGAGCAAACTGTAATCAAACTGGCTTATACAGTATCACTGGTTACATACAGTTAGACACTATGAGCGGTATTCAATTAGTTTCGCGTCCGCGATAAAGTTCCGCCTGCCAAACTTTATGCCTACATTGCGTCTTTTGGACGCGGAAACTTATCGCGTGCGTCCCCGCTATTCACCGTATTCAATTCCAAAAGACGTGAAAACGGCGACCCACAAAATCAGAACAGGTGGAAAGTGGTCTCAGAATTGGGGAAATCAGCCTGAACCCCCCAAAAAGATGCAGAAACATTGGGGATCAATGTAGTAGTGCCCGAATAGTCCTAATAAAACTGTTTGGGGTACTTAAGTTGGTTCATTTGCCTCTAATTAGCGTCTTTGCACAAGTGGTGAAGAATGGCATAAAGCAGTATTTTTTTGAGAAAATAAGTAGTCCTGGCAAATTTGGGGTACCTGAAAATGGGTGCAAGCATGTTTTATTGTTTCTAAAGTGAAGTTTTAATAAAAGTGAAATTCCGTCGTCATAAAAGCACCTGCAATCCCGAAAACACTTGGGGCCTGATTCAGACCCACTCGCGAGCGGCTGTCCGCTCGCAAGTGGGTCGATGTTATGGACTGAGCATGCGCACGACGGAGGGAGCTCCGTCGTGCGCATGTGCCAGACGCGACGAGCGAAGGAAAGTCCTTCGCTCGTTGTGTCCGATCAAAGGGGGCGTGCTGTCAATGTTGCTTGACAGCACGCCCCCTTTGGTGGGCGTGCCGGGGGCGTGCCTCCCTGACGGGGGCGTTCCCACGGGAACGCCTCCCGTCAGAAGCCGGCCCACTGACATCACTAGTGATGTCAGTGGGAGTGATTTTGGCTCTGATAGAGCCAAAATCACTCCGGAGCTTGCGGTTGAAAACCTCAACCGCAGGCTCCGGCTCGCAAATTCGATGGTCGCGATGGTCTCGACCATCGCGACCATCACAATGCACGCTCGTATAGCCTGTGGGTGGTGACCCACAGCTATACGAGCGTCCAGGAGGACGCTCCATGAAAATGGAGCCCGGCCCTCACTCAGAGCGTGCGCTCTGCTCAGAGCGTACGGCTCTGAATGAGGGCCTTGGTCCCTTCTTAGAGCACCCCCAGAACCTTATTTTTCTAGTTTTTGAATTTGTCCCCTCACTTTGTGCTTTTTCATCCCCAAAATGAAAGTACTTTTTTGGGGTGTCCTTATGTTTTTCCTGGAATTTTTTGACGCAGTCATCCTTTGGGGGGCTGTCCAAGGGTTCTGAGTGGTTTCCCAACTTTGCACCCCAAACTAAAAATTTTGCACTTCTCTTCTCTTGCTATTCAGAGGCAAATCTTTTTCGCCTATTACATTGCATTGACTTTCCGCTTACGTGAAAAGCAGGTGGAATTGAATACGGAGATAAGTTTCCGACAGGCGAAAAGATGCAATCAGCGATACTTTTTCAGGGATATAGGCTTTTCGCGTCTAATTGAATACAGCCCTATAATTTTTATTTATTTCATAAGTTTTATGGATAACAGTAAAACATGGATGACGTTTTCTTGCCAAGACTGAATGTGTCTTTATGATTCATAGGTAGCCGCTTTTCTTTATCAAATATGTTACATTATTTTACTAGTATATAAATATTTTTCTTCATTTTTTGGGGGGGAGGGGGTGCATTTACCCTGGATTACTTCATATCAACATATATTTATGTCAGGAGATTTATTGTGAAACGTCTTGGTGTTTGTGATGAATGGACTCTCTTCTGCTTATCTGTGAAGTCAGTGTGCCTAGTATGTTTGTTTGGCATCATGGGTACTTGTTCCCCATATTTACAGATGCTGTAGAGGTAGATGCTACCAACAAGGAGCAGATATGGCAAGAGCAATAATAACTAACTCATTGGGTCTACAAGCTGAACTGAGATATTATTTGTGTAGATCTTTGCACTTGGTAGGATAAAACTCTCCAGCACTACTCTAACATTTCCCACTGCCTTCAGACATTTGTAATAATGTAACATTTGTCAGAAGATGATTATGTGGGTGGTAGGGTAAATACAGCCATCCTCAGCCTTTTGTGAAATCTTTTATGAAACAAGACTTGCAGAAAACGATTGTCAATCTTGGAACAGATATTAACAATTTAGACTGGGGGAGAGGATGTCAAAAGTAAAATAGTCTCTGATAACTTGTGGAGTACCCTTTGCAGAAAACAGTCATATTTTAAGTTGGGCCATGTATCGGCCTCAGTACCCTGGGCAGTATCCCTCCACTTCCTCTCCCATGCTGATTTCCCTGATAACAGCGGCCTATACTCCAAAGGGTTAGGTAGATGTGCTGGAAACAATTTGACACCTACCAACAGACAGGGCAGCCCCACCCACGGGAGTTATTAGCTACTTATGCTGATCTCCAGCAATCAGAGCACACCACACAGCGCTCTGACCCTGATGTGACAGCGCAAGAAATGAACAAGAGGAGAAGCAAAGACTGGAGGATAGAGCCGAGAAGCAGGATAGGGAAGGTGGAGGAGTATAAATAATGACCAAGGAGGGAAAAGGATGAAAGAGGGAGGAGAATAAAAAAGAATGAAGGTTTCAAAAGAAAGAGAGAAGGATGGAGGAGGAGGAAGCAGGAGAATAGAGAAGGATGGAGGAGGAGGAAGCAGGAGGATAGAGAAGGATGGAGGAGGAGGAAGCAGGAGGATAGAGAAGGATGGAGGAGGAGGAAGCAGGAGGATAGAGAAGGATGGAGGAGGAGGAAGCAGGAGGATAGAGAAGGATGTAAGAGGAGGAAGCAGGAGGATAGAGAAGGATGGAGGAGGAGGAAGCAGGAGGATAGAGAAGGATGGAGGAGGAGGAAGCAGGAGGATAGAGAGGGATGGAGGAGGAGGAAGCAGGAGGATAGAGAAGGATGGAGGAGGCGGAAGCAGGAGGATAGAGAATGATGTAAGAGGAGGAAGCAGGAGGATAGAGAAGGATGTAAGTGGAGGAAGCAGGAGGATAGAGAAGGATGTTAGAGGAGGAAGCAGGGGGATAGAGAAGGATGTTAGAGGAGGAAGCAGGAGGATAGAGAAGGAAGTTAGAGGAGGAAGCAGGAGGATAGAGAAGGATGGAGGAGGAGGAAGCAGGAGGATAGAGAATGATGTTAGAGGAGGAAGCAGGAGGATAGAGAAGGATGGAGGAGGAGGAAGCAGGAGGATAGAGAAGGATGGAGGAGGAGGAAGCAGGAGGATAGAGAAGGATGGAGGAGGAGGAGGAAGCAGGAGGATAGAGAAGGATGTAGGAGGAGGAAGCAGGAGGATAGAGAAGGATGGAGGAGGAAGAAGCAGGAGGATAGAGAAGATGAAGTAGAAAAAAAGGAGGAACATAAGTGTAACCTCATCCCCCAGCTCTCGATATCCATTGTATTACTGGTGCACCATCAGTGGCACAAATGAAAGAAAACTAAAAACTAATCTATTGTTTGGAGATTATAAAGCATGAGATGAAATGAAGATGAAGCAGAGAGAAAAGACGACTGGATTAATTTACCTCAGGAAGGTAAGTAGCTTTGTGGATATGTAACTAGGATGCTTTCTATATTGTATGACAGTCTCTACGAAGCTGTGTGTTTTAAGGCAGTCACTTGGATGCTCTCTGTATGTTATGACAGTCACTCAGATGCTCTTTGTATATGGCGGGCACAAGGATGCTGTCTTTATTGTATTGCAGTCTCTAGAATACAAGCAAAGAAAAGTTATAAATAACTGTCCAGGCGCCACCTAGAGTTGTATTTTCTATATAGCAGCTGTTATAAATGGGAGTCAGTCCTCCAATAGTATAAACATAGGGCCTGATTCAGTAAGAATCGCTATTCTGCTTATACATACAGTCAGGTGCATAAATATTGGGACATTGACAGAATTCTCATATTTTGGACTCTATTCACCACCACATTGGCTTTGAAATGAGACAAACAAGATGTGCTTTAACTGCAGACTTTCAGATTTAATTTGAGGGTAATTACATCCAAATCAGGTGAACGGTGTAGGATTTACAACAGTTTCTATATGTGCCTCCCACTTTTTAAGGGGCCAAAAAACAATGGGACTATCAACTCAAAAGCTATTTCATGGACAGGTGTGGGCTATTCCCTCATTATTTCATTATCAATTAAGCAGGTAAAAGGTCTGGAGTTGATTCTAGGTGTGACATTTGCATTTGGAATCAGTTGCTGTCGACTCTCAATATGAGATCCAAAGAGCTGTCACTATCAGTGAAGCAAGCCATCATTAGGCTGAAAAATCAAAACAAACCCATCAGAGAGATAGCAAAAACATTAGGTGTGGCCAAATCAACTGTTTGGAACATTCTTAAAAAGAAAGAATGCACCGAAGAGCTCAGCAACACCAAAAGACCCGGAAGACCACGGAAAACAACTGTGGTTGATGACAGAAGAATTATTTCCCTGGTGAAGAAAAACCCCTTCACAACAGTTGGCCAAATCTAGAACACTCTCCAGGAGGTAGGTGTATATGTGTCAAAGTCACCAATCAAGAGAAGACTTCTCAAGAGTGAATATAGAGGGTCCACCACAAGATGCAAACCATTGGTGAGCCACAAAAACAGGAAGACCAGATTAGAGTTTGCCAAACAACATCTAAAAAAGCCATTACAGTTCTGGAACAACATCCTATGGACAGATGAGACAAAGATCAACTTGTACCAGAGTGATGGGAAGAGAAGAGTATGGAGAAGGAAAGGAACTGCTCATGATCCAAAACATACCACCTCATCAGTGAAGCATGGTGGTGGTAGTGTCATGGTGTGGGCATGTATGGCTGCCAATGGAACTGGTTCCCTTGTATTTATTGATGATGTGACTGCTGACAAAAGCAGCAGAATGAATTCTGAAGTGTTTCGGGCAATATTATATACTCATATTCAGTCAAATGCTTCAGAACTCATTGGACGGCGCTTCACAGTGCAGATGGACAATGACCCGAAGCATACTGCAAAAGCAACCAAAGAGTTTTTTAAGGTAAAAAAGTGGAATGTTATGCAATGGCCAAGTCAATCCCCTTACCTGAATCCGATTGAGCATGCATTTCACTTGATAAAGACAAAATTGAAGGGAAAATGCCCAAAGAACAAGCAGGAACTGAAGACATTTGCAGTAGAGGCCTGGCAGAGCATCACCAGGGATGAAACCAAGCATCTGGTGATGTCTATGCGTTCCAGACTTCAGGCTGCAATCGCCTGCAAAGGATTTGCAACAAAGTATTAAAAAGTGAAAGTTAGATTTAGGATTGTTTAGTTTGTCCCATTACTTTTGGCCCCTTAAAAATTGGGAGGCACATATAGAAACCGTTGTAACTCCTACATCGTTCACCAGATTTGGATGTAATTACCCTCAAATTAAATCTGAAAGTCTGCAGTTAAAGCACATCTTGTTTGTTTCATTTCAAAGCCATTGCGGTGGTGAATAGAGGCCAAAATATGAAAATTCTGTCAATGTCCCAATATTTATGCACCTGACTGTATGCAACTCAGTTGCTAATATCAGTGGTGATATGCAAATGTTTTCATTCGCATTGTGATTGCTGCCTAACATAAGAAGTACGCACACTTCCCCTTACTCACATCCGTATACTTTGGCAACATAGCGAAATAATCGATAACATCGGACCCATACGCACAGCTAAGGTAGGCCAGACCTCAATCAGGAACTGCTTACTTCAGCGCACGCTATGAGGCCTCAGGCTGCGTATGGTATCGCAGTCGATAATTTATGCATGCCCCTGCACCGCTGTTATAAAGGCACTGGCATTACTGCATTCGCCCGACCACCCCCCGTCACCACCCACATATGGCACTTACTGTCAATCACTCTGCCATGGGTCTGCGTCACCACTGTTTTCATTGCAGTGGCTGGTTCACGCATGTGCACTGCGATGCATATGCATGCGCAGTGCAAAACAATCGGCTGATAGTGTGCGTATGAGCAACTGTCGTCCTCGCTGATTCAGGCCCATAGTTCAGAAAATGATAACAGTTGTTTGTGAGAATATATTGTTGTTAATCAAATCTTCATAAACCATATACATTCATCAAAAAATTTATTCAATAAATAAAATTGTAACAAAAAAGTTAAATAGGTATATTACCAATCTATGCAAAAGACCGAAAGAAATTCCTGGCGCCAGACACTTTGACATTAAGATGTAAATCTACTAAGATTCGAGTTGTTCCGATATTGGATATTGAGTTTAAACACACACAGCATCGTAGGAACACAGGAGACTTTTGTCAGCTGAAACACTCAATTTTACCAAGAATCGCGTTTTGCTGAATTGTGTTTTTCGATTGTGTATGTAATCGTGTTTCTCCCCGAGTTTCTTGTGTCTGGCTGCAGCCAAACACTATCAAACAAGCAGGCTGCACATATCAGTGAGATACATTCAGGCTGCTTGTCTATAGAAATCAAATAAAGGGTTAATTACTAAAAAAAAAATCTGTGGATTTCCTCTCCCAAAAGCATAACCAGCCCAGGGCTCCTGAGCCAGTTCTGGTGCTAAAAATATGGGGGACAAAACATGTAGGGTATTTTATGAACCAGCATTGCGCTCTGTGAGCCAGTCCTGGTTTTAGAAATACGGGGGAAAATGGCGTGGGGGTCCCCGATGGAGCCATGTGGCTCACAGCCAAGAAGCAACCGCTTACTCTAGAGTGGCCTCTTATTGGCTGGCGTCCTGGCAAATGACCTAACCCACGTGGGCTCCGTCATCTTGGGTTGGGTTAGTGCAGCTAGGGAAGCCCACTTGACACATTTCACTGGTCTGCAGCTTTATCAAAGGTATACTGTGCTCTCTAAGTAGCCTTACCAAATCATCCCTTTAAACTGGGACACTCATAGACCCCCAACACATGAAGACTCGTATATATACGAACTAGAGAGGGCCGGGATGTGTGTGTGGGAAAATTGTGCACAGACGCAGACAGTAGTGTATTGTGGTGGAGAGGTAGGGAAAAGATAGGATGGGATTTCTTGGAAGGATGTCAAATGTTCCTGCATAAAATTGTATAATCCAGAATAAAACAGCTGATGCTGCACTCCTTTGATCTGATGCGATCTGTTAGTTAAAATAATGCCATCTGTGGCATCCTAATGAAGGGGTATCATTGCTGGCAGTTCCTTATTATCAGTCAAAATCTGCCTGAAGTCTGTCACCGGGTGTTAGCCTCCCTTTTGCGGATGAGGGAGTGTGGCCGTGTTGGTCCACTAGGAATGGGCCGTGTGGACCTGTGGGTACTTGCCCTACCTCGCCGGAATGGCTGTGGTGTAAGGTGTCCCAGGGTCTTCGGCCACTTCCATCTCATGTTTGGCTTGCTGTGGTTCTCAGCTGCTAGCAGCTCAGACTTCTCCACATGTTATGTTTGAGGGGGATCTGCAGAGAGCCTCCTGATGTTAATCGGTGAAATATATAGTGTCCCAAAGTGGTGTGCTATAGGGTTCCAACATGTTTCGGCCTTGCGTGGCATTTTTCAAGGGATGCCAGTAGATGGCGCACAAAGACAAATACTACATATCAGAATTGCTGCTCATGCAACCTTTCCGTGTTACTGTTAAGTAGCAATGGATTGGGGATCAACAAGATACTGCAGCTGGGCTTCTAGCACATTGCACTGAAAGTTGGTGTTCCAATCTTCTAGCACATTGCACTGAAAGTTGGTGTTCCAATCTTCTAGCACATTGCACTGAAAGTTGGTGTTCCAATCTTGTTTCTGGGGAACTTGACTTGAAAGTTATGCAATGGAACCCAACTTAAAGTCACTGCTCTGCAGAGGAAACGAATTGAGGCACAGATTCTAATGGGATCTGGCGCAGGTGAGACTGTGTTAATACCACGTATACCCCTTATCCCCAACAAATTTCCTTTCCAATTCAAACACCTGCAGTTTCCTGTAAGTGTCTGCTTCGCTATGACGATCAACAAGTCATAGGGAAAAATGCTCAGGGTTGCAGGCATAGATCAGGACCAGCTGCTTCTCACCTTGGCAGCTTTACATAGCTTGCTCGCGAGTTAGTAGCCCCAATCATCTTTTTGTGTTAATCCCTGAAGGAAAAACTGCAAATATCGTTTACAAAGACATTTTGTGATCAATGTTTACAATATAAAATATACATCACAATATTAGATGCCACTATTGTCTGTGTAAAATTAGTTCCACTGAGCAATAACAGAGATCCACGCAAGCGAAGCTGCAGGCAAGCGCAAGTATTATCATTATTATTATTATACTTTATTTATATGGAGCCACAAGTGTTCTGCAGCACCTTACATAGTACATAGAACTAATAAGTGAGCAAAAAACAAGTAACTTACAGTACATTACAGTGCAGGACAAGGACACGATTTATATACATTGCTGCAATAGTGATTAAACACTCACAATAAGCAGCAGGGAGTTGGCAGTCACGTGTTAGGTGCCCTTATGGGGAGTAAAGAGTCAAAGAAAATGTAAATAGAAGCACATGAGGGAAGAGGTCCCAGCTCATGAGAGCTTACATTCTAAAGGGGAGGGGCAGACAGACAGGCGTGACACAGAAGGGGAAGATAGGGAGGAAAGAGCATGAAGTGGGTTAGGATGAGAGCTGGAAGGCCTTGATGAAGTAGTGGGTCTTGAGAGCCCATTTGAAGATTTGTAGAGAGGTGGAGAGTCTGATAGGGAGAGGGAGAGCATTCCAAAGATAGGGAGCAGCACGGGCAAAATCTTGGATGCGGGAGTGGGAGGAAGTAATCAGTTGGCAAGAGAGGTGGCATGCATTTGTTGAGCGAAGTGGACAGACGGGAGTGTGAAGGGAGAGAAGGTCAGAAATGTATGCGGGAGAGGATTTGGTGAGGGCTTTGTAGGCGAGTGTAAGAACCTTGAATTGGCATCTGAAGGGGAAGGGGAGCCAGAGTAGGGCTTGAAGTAGAGGGGAAGCTGATGTAGAACGTCTGGAGAGGAAGATGTGCCGAGCAGCAGCATTGAGAACTGATTGTAGTGGAGAGAGGTGAGAGAATGGGAGGCCAGATAGTAGAAGGTTACAGTAGTCCAATCTGGAGATGACCAGTGACTGGATGAGGGTTTTAGTGGCATCCTGGGTGAGGAACGGTCTAATCCTGGAGATATTTTTTAGGTGGAAACAGCAGGACTGCGAGAGGTGCTGAATGTGTGGTTTAAATAAGAGGGAAGAGTCTAGGATAACTCCAAGACAGCGCACTTTGGGGCTAGAGGCGATAGTTGTGCCATCAATAGATAATAAAATTGTGGGAAGTGAGGTAGTGGAAGAAGGTGGAAAGATGATCATCTCAGTCTTAGACATGTTAAGTTTAAGAAAGAACAAAAAGTAATCCCCCAGCACACTGAATGAAATCAGCAATAATATTTGAAAATCTACATGGTGGTAGATAATTCAGAGATCTCAGTTGCATATATTTGCAAAGATATGGCTAAGCCTCCAGGCCGCGTCACGGCGTCTCTGATACTGGAGGTCCCTATCACTTGGTCACAATCTGGGGTGCAGAACCCCCAAAAAGCCGGCGATAGCCAGCCACCCCAGCGAAGCACACCAGTGAGAGACTAAAGTGTTAGTACAGGATTAAAGCAAAAACTATGTGTTAATAAGTGAAAGGTGTAATTAAAATGCTAAGAAAAACATATACACACTATAAAATAGAAAAAGAATATATTAGAAAGTGTGAAAGTGCTAAATAAGGTGTTAATGTGTGCCTCACCAGAGCAGCCCAGCCACACCAACCCCAAGGGGCACCGCACCCCAAACTCATCCCCAAAACTGATAACTATATCCAATTTGGGTAATAATTGCCCAATATAAGGCCACATGATAATGGCACATACAAATATACCTGAATTGAGAGCCAGCTTACCTTGGAGTCACCCCTAAGTCCTCCTAATGGCACTACAAGAACCAGCATGCCCTCTTATCGCTGGTCCCATCTATGCCTCTCAATACAGAAATACAAGTTGGAAGCTGCTCAATCACTCCAGTAATATCACTCAGGTGCATGTAAGGGAGGGGAGGGTCTATACAAGAAACAACAAAAAGTAATCCCCCAGCACACTGAATGAAATCAGCAATAAGATTTGAAAAACTACATGGTGGTAGAAAATTCAGAGATCTCAGTTGCATATATTTGCAAAGATATCAGATGCCAGTAGAGCCAATGGCCTGATGGGCAGTCCAGCCCAAAAGTTTGGCTGACCAGCTCCACCTCTCTGTGCTTTGCTGACATGCATGGAGACAGTGTGTGACTTGAAGCCTCACCTCCGTGACTCAAAGCATGCCTTTGTGAGGCCTTTCCACGTTCCTTTAACAAGGGATGCCAGGACTGTTCTACAGCCCCAGTCTGTCCCTACCCACCACCAATAATTGTGCCTGCACAGTAGTAAAAGTCCCCTCATCTTGCTTTGGGGCTTTACTGTTTTTTCCTTCCTGGTGACTGGCTCTACTTCAAGGACCAGCCATCATATTAAATGTACTCTTGCCTACAGTATGGAACAACACCAAGTTCTAACTGGTTAAGCTTCCTGGCATCCTAATGAAGGGGTATCATTGCTGGCAGTTCCTTATTATCAGTCAAAATCTGCCTGAAGTCTGTCACCGGGTGTTAGCCTCCCTTTTGCGGATGAGGGAGTGTGGCCGTGTTGGTCCACTAGGAATGGGCCGTGTGGACCTGTGGGTACTTGCCCTACCTCGCCGGAATGGCTGTGGTGTAAGGTGTCCCAGGGTCTTCGGCCACTTCCATCTCATGTTTGGCTTGCTGTGGTTCTCAGCTGCTAGCAGCTCAGACTTCTCCACATGTTATGTTTGAGGGGGATCTGCAGAGAGCCTCCTGATGTTAATCGGTGAAATATATAGTGTCCCAAAGTGGTGTGCTATAGGGTTCCAACATGTTTCGGCCTTGCGTGGCATTTTTCAAGGGATGCCAGTAGATGGCGCACAAAGACAAATACTACATATCAGAATTGCTGCTCATGCAACCTTTCCGTGTTACTGTTAAGTAGCAATGGATTGGGGATCAACAAGATACTGCAGCTGGGCTTCTAGCACATTGCACTGAAAGTTGGTGTTCCAATCTTCTAGCACATTGCACTGAAAGTTGGTGTTCCAATCTTCTAGCACATTGCACTGAAAGTTGGTGTTCCAATCTTGTTTCTGGGGAACTTGACTTGAAAGTTATGCAATGGAACCCAACTTAAAGTCACTGCTCTGCAGAGGAAACGAATTGAGGCACAGATTCTAATGGGATCTGGCGCAGGTGAGACTGTGTTAATACCACGTATACCCCTTATCCCCAACAAATTTCCTTTCCAATTCAAACACCTGCAGTTTCCTGTAAGTGTCTGCTTCGCTATGACGATCAACAAGTCATAGGGAAAAATGCTCAGGGTTGCAGGCATAGATCAGGACCAGCTGCTTCTCACCTTGGCAGCTTTACATAGCTTGCTCGCGAGTTAGTAGCCCCAATCATCTTTTTGTGTTAATCCCTGAAGGAAAAACTGCAAATATCGTTTACAAAGACATTTTGTGATCAATGTTTACAATATAAAATATACATCACAATATTAGATGCCACTATTGTCTGTGTAAAATTAGTTCCACTGAGCAATAACAGAGATCCACGCAAGCGAAGCTGCAGGCAAGCGCAAGTATTATCATTATTATTATTATACTTTATTTATATGGAGCCACAAGTGTTCTGCAGCACCTTACATAGTACATAGAACTAATAAGTGAGCAAAAAACAAGTAACTTACAGTACATTACAGTGCAGGACAAGGACACGATTTATATACATTGCTGCAATAGTGATTAAACACTCACAATAAGCAGCAGGGAGTTGGCAGTCACGTGTTAGGTGCCCTTATGGGGAGTAAAGAGTCAAAGAAAATGTAAATAGAAGCACATGAGGGAAGAGGTCCCAGCTCATGAGAGCTTACATTCTAAAGGGGAGGGGCAGACAGACAGGCGTGACACAGAAGGGGAAGATAGGGAGGAAAGAGCATGAAGTGGGTTAGGATGAGAGCTGGAAGGCCTTGATGAAGTAGTGGGTCTTGAGAGCCCATTTGAAGATTTGTAGAGAGGTGGAGAGTCTGATAGGGAGAGGGAGAGCATTCCAAAGATAGGGAGCAGCACGGGCAAAATCTTGGATGCGGGAGTGGGAGGAAGTAATCAGTTGGCAAGAGAGGTGGCATGCATTTGTTGAGCGAAGTGGACAGACGGGAGTGTGAAGGGAGAGAAGGTCAGAAATGTATGCGGGAGAGGATTTGGTGAGGGCTTTGTAGGCGAGTGTAAGAACCTTGAATTGGCATCTGAAGGGGAAGGGGAGCCAGAGTAGGGCTTGAAGTAGAGGGGAAGCTGATGTAGAACGTCTGGAGAGGAAGATGTGCCGAGCAGCAGCATTGAGAACTGATTGTAGTGGAGAGAGGTGAGAGAATGGGAGGCCAGATAGTAGAAGGTTACAGTAGTCCAATCTGGAGATGACCAGTGACTGGATGAGGGTTTTAGTGGCATCCTGGGTGAGGAACGGTCTAATCCTGGAGATATTTTTTAGGTGGAAACAGCAGGACTGCGAGAGGTGCTGAATGTGTGGTTTAAATAAGAGGGAAGAGTCTAGGATAACTCCAAGACAGCGCACTTTGGGGCTAGAGGCGATAGTTGTGCCATCAATAGATAATAAAATTGTGGGAAGTGAGGTAGTGGAAGAAGGTGGAAAGATGATCATCTCAGTCTTAGACATGTTAAGTTTAAGAAAGAACAAAAAGTAATCCCCCAGCACACTGAATGAAATCAGCAATAATATTTGAAAATCTACATGGTGGTAGATAATTCAGAGATCTCAGTTGCATATATTTGCAAAGATATGGCTAAGCCTCCAGGCCGCGTCACGGCGTCTCTGATACTGGAGGTCCCTATCACTTGGTCACAATCTGGGGTGCAGAACCCCCAAAAAGCCGGCGATAGCCAGCCACCCCAGCGAAGCACACCAGTGAGAGACTAAAGTGTTAGTACAGGATTAAAGCAAAAACTATGTGTTAATAAGTGAAAGGTGTAATTAAAATGCTAAGAAAAATATATACACACTATAAAATAGAAAAAGAATATATTAGAAAGTGTGAAAGTGCTAAATAAGGTGTTAATGTGTGCCTCACCAGAGCAGCCCAGCCACACCAACCCCAAGGGGCACCGCACCCCAAACTCATCCCCAAAACTGATAACTATATCCAATTTGGGTAATAATTGCCCAATATAAGGCCACATGATAATGGCACATACAAATATACCTGAATTGAGAGCCAGCTTACCTTGGAGTCACCCCTAAGTCCTCCTAATGGCACTACAAGAACCAGCATGCCCTCTTATCGCTGGTCCCATCTATGCCTCTCAATACAGAAATACAAGTTGGAAGCTGCTCAATCACTCCAGTAATATCACTCAGGTGCATGTAAGGGAGGGGAGGGTCTATACAAGAAACAACAAAAAGTAATCCCCCAGCACACTGAATGAAATCAGCAATAAGATTTGAAAAACTACATGGTGGTAGAAAATTCAGAGATCTCAGTTGCATATATTTGCAAAGATATCGCTAAGCCAGCTTTTTTGGGGTTCTGCACCCCAGATTCTGACCAAGTGATAGGGACCTCCGGTATCAGAGACGCCGTGACGCGGCCCGGAGGCTTAGCCATATCTTTGCAAATATATGCAACTGAGATCTCTGAATTATCTACCACATGTAGTTTTTCAAATCCTATTGCTGATTTCATTCAGTGTGCTGGGGGATTACTTTTTGTTGTTTCTTGTATAGACTAACCCCTCCCTTACATGTACCTGAGTGATATTACTGGAGTGATTGAGCAGCTTCCAACTTGTATTTAAGTTTAAGAAAGCGCTGGGACATCCATGAAGAGACAGCAGAGAGACAGTTGGAGATACGGATAAGGAGCGAAGGGGAGAAGCTCAGGGGTGGAAAGGTAAATTTGAGTATCATCAGCATAGAGATGATATTGGAGGTCAAAGGAGTTTATAAGTTCACCTAAAGAGGATGTACATAGGGAGAAAAGGAGAGGTCCAAGAACAGAATCTTGGGGAACTCCTACTGTTAGTGAAAGTGGGGGGGAAGAGGAGTCATGAGAGGATACAGAGAAGGAACAATCAGAGAGGTAGGAGGAAAGCCAGGAGAGGGCAGTGCTATGTAAACAAAGAGAGTGAAGGATTTGCAGGAGGAGAGGGTGGTCTACAGTGTTAAATGCAGCAGAGAGGTCAAGGAGAATGAGCACAGAGTAGTGGCCCTTGGATTTGGCAACTAGGAGGTCATTGCTGACTTTTGTGAGGGCAGTTTCAGTGGAGTGGAGAGAACTGAAGCCAGATTGAAATGAGTCAAGGAGGGAGTGGGAGGAAAGAAAGGTGTTAAGGTGGTTGTAAACAATATGCTCAAGGAGTTTTTAAACAAAAGGGAGAAGAGAGATGGGTCAGTAATTGGAAAGTATGTTAGGATCAAGGGTAGATTTTTTAAGTATGGGGGAGACAAGGGCATGTTTGAATGCATAAGGGACAGTGCCAGAAGATAGGGAGAGATTAAGGAGGTGAGCAATATGGGAACAGGCTGAAGGAGACAGGTAACAGAGGAGACGGGAAGGGATAGGGTCAAGAGGGGAGGTGGAAGGAGGGGAGGACCGTTGAGGGCCATGACTACCTCTCCAGAAACAGGGCAGAAGGATGTCAGAGTTGGTGAGGCAGAAGGGGAGGGGTGGTCAGGGAAAGGAGGGGGAGGAGTGCTGAGGGTCTGATGGGATATGATGTCAATTTTAGATGTAAAGTATGTGGAAAAGTCAAGGGCAGAGAGCGAGGAGGGGAGGTGAGGAGGGGAAAGGCAGAGAAGGGAGTTGAAAGTGCCAAAGAGACACCGGGGATTTGAGGACTGAGAGGAGATGAGGTAGCAAGTATCAAAATATATGACAACATTTTGGCCACATGGCTCAGTGTAGCTGTAAAATGTAAGAAAATGCCCACTGTGCTCTTGTTGATAGATGCAGAGAGGGCCATATCTCTTGGTTGTTTATGTTGGAAATGCTTAGTATGTCTGGAATTCAAGTGAATTTCCTAATAGTAATCCAAGCATTACATAGGACCCCATAAACTAAAATCATTGTTACCAATGCTACATTGGATGTCAAAAATATAAACAATGGTACAAAACAGGGATTTTAATTGAACCTGTGTGCTGCAACTATTGGAACATATACATACATTAAAAGTATAACAGCAGGCTCATGCAAATACAAAACTACCCTTTGTTCTCACAATATTCCCTCCTTACTATAAAAAACAGGGTAGTGGTAAATTGTAATCCAATTTGCTATGTCATTTCTCAGCTGAGCAACATTTTTCAATGATTAACATCTTGAAATCAATGAGCTGTGTAGAATGATAATCCTCTGCTTTATCTGGCTTTTATGGCCTCTCTTCAATGTCTATATAAGTCACATAGACCACAAACTTGCAAAGTTTTACTTTCAGTAATATATTTGCCATGTGTGCAGGGTGTGCAGTACACATAGGGTCATGAGTAAGGGGGCGGCTAGTTTTTTCACCTGTGGGATTACCCTCTTCCAGGGTCAAACTGGCCATCTGGCACTTCTGGCAGATGCCAGTAGAGCCAATGGCCTGATGGGCAGTCCAGCCCAAAAGTTTGGCTGACCAGCTCCACCTCTCTGTGCTTTGCTGACATGCATGGAGACAGTGTGTGACTTGAAGCCTCACCTCCGTGACTCAAAGCATGCCTTTGTGAGGCCTTTCCACGTTCCTTTAACAAGGGATGCCAGGACTGTTCTACAGCCCCAGTCTGTCCCTACCCACCACCAATAATTGTGCCTGCACAGTAGTAAAAGTCCCCTCATCTTGCTTTGGGGCTTTACTGTTTTTTCCTTCCTGGTGACTGGCTCTACTTCAAGGACCAGCCATCATATTAAATGTACTCTTGCCTACAGTATGGAACAACACCAAGTTCTAACTGGTTAAGCTTCCTGTCTAGGGAAAGATGCCTCGGCTGAAACAATGCACTATCAGTTGAGGGCACATTGCTGATCTGCTCTTCCTCCCGATAATCCAGATGGATTTATTCCCTTTCCCACTACTTCTCTACTTTCTCTCCTCACTTCTCATCCCCTTTCCTCCTCTCTGCTTGACCCTTCGCTTTTGCATTCTGTTACATTATTTTTCCTTCCCCTCTGCTTTTCAACTTTCCTCCGATGATGCCATCCATTCTTCAACACATTGACTAGGGATGGACATCATAAGCCCAGCATTGAATGGTTGCTGGACTTCTGACATCAAAACACTCAATGCGATGGCTACTAGCATTGCATCATAGCCATACGATGGTATAATAATTGATTAGTATTCTATGTGCATGTGCATAACAGCCAGAGCCATGCACCATGTGTACTTAAGCTTAGGTGCAGGCATCAATTCTGGGTGTCCACAGCTGATTTTAAACAGACAGCCATCAGAGCTTCAGAAGCAGCATCTGATGGTTGACAAAACCTGCTATTTGCCGGAAAATGTTGAATTGGGAACCATCGGTTTCTGATGTCTATCCCAAACATTGACCATCATGAAAGAGATAAACAGTTGACTTCCACAGCATTGTCTGCAGATCAGTTGAGTGTGTGTGAAAGTGTTGTTACTGTATATATGCAGGATGTTATTAATATATTGTAAGTGGAAAGATATGAATGTAATGTGTGTGGATTGGCTTAAATGTTTACCTTTTAAAAAGTAGTTCCAGTTATATTGGTATAATGGGGGAAAAAAACTCAGGGCGGACAGAAAAAGAAAGACAAACGTAAATCTCAGCCCCCCTACCTTTTCTTGTTCACTTCCTATGGAAAATTGTTACTTACTGCACCTTTTATATATATATATATATATATATATATATATATAATGAGGGCAGATGCAAACAAGCAGCGGCACTCTGAGACTTTCAAAAGGACAAAGTATTACAGAATTATGGTGAAACTGATGTTTCGGGGCCCACGCGCCCCTTTGTCAAGGTGAATACACAAATAGTGAAAAAGGCTTACCTTAAATAAGTGAAGAAGCCCACCAAGTGTGCAGCAAGGACGGGAGGTCGCATCACTGATGCGTCCCACCTAGATGACATCCGGAAACCATGGTAATGGAGCCAAACATTATCCAATGTACATGGCAACAGTCAAAGGAAAGAAAGTGAAGCTGAATGATACAGGAAGAACTGACCCATAGGTAATAATGACCCGGTGTAATAAGCAAAAGCTCATTGCCCGCAGAGTAAGGCACGGAAAAGTGTACATAGTAAGCACAGGCAAAAAATACAGAGGAGGGAAGGAGTGGCTATAGCTTAAAAGATAAACAATAAATATGGGATGGGTACATGATGCCTGCTCTCGGGATCACGGCAGTCAGAAACCCGACGCCGGCATCCCGACAGGTTTAGGATACAGACATCGCTCTGTAGGTATCCTAACCCTCCCTCTGTCTGTACTCTAACCCTCCCTTCATGGGGTTTGAACCTAACCTCTCCCCTAATGCCTAAACCTAACCCTCCCCTCTCAATTGAGATCAAGTTTAGATTACACTGCACTATGGAATATGTCATATATATATTGACATGCCCATGTAGTCTTTACTAAGTAGGTATGACTAGAAGACCGTTTCGAAAACGTATGGCTAACCACCGTTCGACCATACGTGCAGAATTACAATCAAAGACCTCTGAGAAACCAGTGGCGAAACATTTTGCCACCTGCGGACATTCTGCAGCGTCACTTAAGTGCATGCTGATTGATCATGTTCCTAAATCCAGTGGTGGCGATAGAGAACTGCTTCTAAAAAAACGTGAGGCCAAATGGATTTTTTTTGCTTGACACAGTGTGTTATGTCCGGCTAAGATGCGCTCCAAGTGGTGGAGCGCATGTCTGCCTTGTCTGGTTTTTGATGACGGGTCATAGACATCTGCCTTGAATTATCCGGATGTCCTGCATTCCACCTGGTGGAACGCACGCGGCTTCCGGTTTCAGCTACGAGTGGCTGTATTTTCTGTGTGCCATGTGTGCCCTGGCTGGGGTGCCGATGATGGGGCGCAGTGAGAGTTAATGCACCTACCTGGTAGGTTGATTTATATGTTTCACAGGGTTGGCTATGTTATATTTATGGCTCTTCCGGTTTTAGATTGTGGGCGGTACCTATAGGGATTGTTTGGGCTATTTAAATCGGCTCACACTGCAGATTGACTCGGAGTTACTTGTGGTGGAGTTATGTTGGTGAATTTCTTGTCTTGACAAAGGTCTATTTGGACCGAAGCGTCGACCATTGTTTTAAATCATGTGAGTGATTAAAAACCTTTTTCAACTGACTGGTGAGTGCCTATTCCATTTATTTGGACTTTATATACATTTGGGACTTTTGATGTCTTTAATGGAGCACCCCACAATTGGAGTTTCTATTGCAGTGAGTGCAGCTTTCTGGACTATATGTGAACTGATTGAACTTGTGCTTAGATACAATCATTTCAGTTATGGCGATGAGTTTTTTGTACAGGTGTCTGGCACGGTGATGGGGTCAAACTTGGTCCCATCGTATGCCAACCTCTACATGGACCATTATGAACAGCAATACATCCTAGGGATGTTTGGTAATAAAATTTTGTGCTATAAGCGATTTATTGATGATCTGTTTATGATCTGGACAGGTACAAAAGTTGAGTTTTTTTTAAATGATTACATTCCTCAATGCACTTGACAGCCCAATAAGGTTCACTGCCTGTATTGATAAAGACTCTATCAATTTCCTTGATGTCACAATTATACGTGAGGGCATGATGTTGAGTTCAACACTATACCGAAAAGTGACAAATAGGAACACATTGCTTCATTCGACAAGCCACCATGCAAGCAGAATTAAGGAATCACTCCCTATATCACAATTTATCCGAGTCTTGTGTAACAATACGTCACAAGATAGGGCAGAAATACAGTTGCTTGATATGCGCAACAGATTCCTAGCTCATGGGTACTCACCAGTAGTTGTTGATAGGTGTCTGGTCAAGGCACGACATAGATATCTCAATATTACCAGCAAAAAATCGATTGAGACCAACAGGATGATCTACCCCATGACATACGATTTGGCAGCCAATGTTACCAGCAAGGCCATCAAGAAGCATTGGCCCATAATCTCCTCTGATCCGCTACTTAAAGGGATTAGCAAGCGACCACCTATGATGGCATACCACCGTGGGCCGAACCTGAGACAACTTTTGATGCGATCAACTAAACAGCCGACTAAACCATCAACACAGTGGCTTCAAAGCGGCAAACGTGGATGTTATCACTGTGCTGATTGCACTACTTGTCGCTCTAGGCTGGTAGGGACCCATTTTGCTCATCCACATAGTGGAAAGAAAATTGAGATCAAGTTTAGATTACACTGCAATATGAAATATGTCATATATATATTGACATGCCCATGTAGTCTTTACTACATAGGTATGGCTAACCACCGTTCGACCATACATGCAGCATTACAATCAAAGACCTCTGATAAACCAGTTGCCGAAGCATTTTCCTACCTGCGGACATTCTGCGGCGTCACATAAGTGCATGCTGATTGATCATGGGGGTCATTCAGACCCGCTCGCGAGCGGCAGTACACTCGCAAGCGGGTCGATGTTCCCCAATGTGCATGCGCACGACGGAGGGAGCTCCGTCGTGCGCATGCGCGGGACTCGGGGAGCGATGGGCTTTCCATTGCTCTGGGTCTCGCACCAAAGGGGGTGTGCTGTCGATGTTGATTGACAGCACGCCCCCTTTGGTGGGCGTGCTGGGGGCGTGCCTGCCAGACAGAGGCGTTCCCATGGGAACGCCTACCGTCTGAAGCTGGCCCCACTGACATCACTAGTGATGTCAGTGGGAGTGATAGAGCCAAAATCACTCCAGGGCTTGTGGCAGGGAGACCCTACCGCAGGGTCTCCATCGCAAGTCTGATGGTTGCGATTGTCAAGACCATCGCGACCATCTTTTTGGCCACTCGCATATGCTGTGGGTGGTCACCCACAGCTATACGAGCGGCCAGGAGGCCCCTCCATTTTCATGGAGGAGGGCCCTGATTCAGAGCGAGCGCTCTGGTCAGAGCGTTCAACTCTGAATCAGGCCCTATGTTCCTAAATCCATTCGGGGTGGAGATAGAGAACTGTTTCTAAAAAAACGTGAGGCCAAATGGATTTTTTTGCTTGACACAGTTGCCCCATGTGGCTTGAACGAGTATCACCCATACAATATGTTTTTGCGGTGATTACCGTATATTATGTAATTGTTCTGAATTTGATTAGAACCCTTGTTGGCACATACTTACATTTTTCTCTGCTTTTTCCCCCTTTTTTTTCTGGGGAATTTTACAATGCTTGATTTATGTGTTACTTGTATGTTTTGTCCTGTCTAGTTATTTGTGTGAATATAGTCTCGGGGGGAAGGGGGGGTGTTTTCTTGCTCTGTGAGCCATTTTCTTGCCCAATCTATGAGATATATTACAGTCGCTTCATTATGTTGTTTCTGGTGTATTTATATGCTGTATATGAGTATTAGTGCAGTTCTGCACTATTATTTAATGAAACATGAGTATGTTGACATCCAGTTACTACTTTTGTTGCTATTGGTTACTATGGCAACACCTTGATGACGTCCCGCTGGATATATCCCTCTGTGTTATGTCCGGCTAAGATGCGCTCCAAGTGGTGGAGTGCATGTCTGCCTTGTTGTCTAGTTTTTGATGACTCGTCATAGACGTCTGCCCTGAATTATCCGGATGTCCTGCGTTCCACCTGGTGGAATGCATGCGGCTTCCGGTTTCAGCTATGAGTGGCTGTATGTTCTGTGTGCCATGTGTGCTCTGGCTGGGGCGCCGATGATGGGGCGCAGTGAGAGTTAATGCACCTACCTGGTAGGTTGATTTATATGTTTCACAGGGTTGGCTATGTTATATTTATGGATCTTCCGGTATTAGATTGTGGGCTGTACCCATTGGGATTGTTTGGGCTATTTAAATCGGCTCACACAGCAGGTTGACTCGGGGTTACTTGTGGTGGAGTTATGTTGGTGAATTTCTTGTCTTGACAAAGGTCTATTTGGCCCGAAATGTCGACCATTGTTTTAAATCATGTGAGTGATTAAAAACCTTTTTCAACTGACTGGTGAGTGCCTATTCCATTTATTTGGACTTTATATACATTTGAGACTTTTGATGTCTTTAATGGAGCACCCCACAATTGGAGTTTCTATTGCAGTGAGAGCAGCTTTCTGGACTATATATATATATTATAAGGCGAGCTCAGGGAGGACAGAAACCTCCCGTTGAGCAGAAGGGCTAGGAGCAAGGAGTCAGCAATAAAGTGTTAGGTACCCTTCTGGGGAGCAAGGAGTAGAAGAAAGTAATAAATCTCTTACTCCAAACTAGGGAATAGGGGGTCAGGGCACCAACGTATGATAGAACTTTTAGCTTACACTGAGGTGTTAAGAAATAAAGTTTATTTACTTTAACACAAACATTTCACTAAATTATAAAAGTGTTGCCTTACATTTTATTATTGCACACAAGCAGTAGTGACTTTCACAATAGACATGTGAGGCATGTGCCCGGGGGTGTCACATGCAGTGGGCGTAGCACATCAACACTCTTGCATCAGATCCCTGATAGACTGCTGCCTGATGTGACTAGTTTATTTTTCAGCCGGTGGGAGGTGGACATGATGTGTGGGGGGAAGGGGCAGCCGATAATGTTGTTCCTATGGGCATACTAACCCTAAATATACTCCTGCACACAAGCGATTTTTACAAAAAATAAGAAACAGCACACAAATATAGAACAAATACGTACAAGGTTAAAAATGAAGGTGATGATGTAGGGTAGAGTCTATCCTGACAGAGAACACTGTGATAATCTAGACCAGCATCAGTGGTGCTTGCTGTGTCATCCATAAGTACACAAAAAATGTTCTATAATGGCAGGACAGGGGGATCCAGGTACTAATTAGAAACCTCTGCTGGGTACACACTTGTTGATATATTGTTTCTTCCATCATTGAACGATATATTGGTAGCGCATCGGTGGTTGTGTACACCCGATATATCTGTGAACAACATCATTCACAGACATATCAAGTTGGCCCTGAAGAACAGCCGATACTGATATATCTGAAAGAGATATTGGTGCATCTGCATGTGTTTTAAAGACAGCTGATACTGACATCACAATTGGGTGTGCATATTTAAATGCCCAGTTGTGATGTTAGGCCAGACATATAAAGCGGCCGATTGGTAAGTGTGCATAGCTTACCATTCAGCAAGCTCAGACAGCAGGATCGTTCTGCTGACTGATCAGTTGTGATAATGTGTACCCAGCATTAGAGAAAGCAGTCACCATACTGATATTCAAAAGAGATTATCTGGAATTAGTGAATTCCAGATCATTTTTGACACATAGGGCGAGATGTAATAGGGTCCAAGTTTTTCGTGTGAGACAAACTCGGACCTTCTCGCATATTTAAAGGTCTGAATTTGTCTCAAAACTCTCCAAATGTAATAGTCTGCAAACTTGTGAGTTTGAGGCTATTACATTATGCAAGTCTGGGTGAGTTTTCTCCTATGAAAACTAAGACCTTTTAATGCGACTAGTACTAAAAGGTCCAAGTTATACAGAAGTCTTCACAGATCAATGAGATCCATGAAGGCTTCTGTATTTTAAAAAATAAACTGTTAAAAAAAGAGTGCCCCCCCCCTTCCCCCACAAGCAAAGTCAGCCCCAGGCTCTGTAGAGCCTGTCCTGGTTCTTAAAATACAGGGGGAAAAATGTGTAGGGTTCCCCTGTATTCTATGAACCAGCACAAGGCTCTGCTAGGCCGGTCCTGGTTGAGGAAATACAGGGGAGAAAATGAGTAGAGGTCCCCTGTATTTTACATAACCAGCACTGGATTCTTTCTAGTGGGGGTGTAAAGCCACAGCCGGGGAACCATTTCACTGGGTTCCCCGATCAAAGCATTATACCTAACCACTAGTCAGTGCTCACACTGCCTGCTATGCACAGGAAAACAAAACAGCATATAAATTCCCTAGAACAAAATATGCAATTGTGACATTAGCTTAAGGTATAAAGTATGTTGGTTGGAGGTATATAAAGTATGTTGGTTGGAGATGATAGGTGTAAAGTTTTACCATTCAATTAATGTCAAACTGTGTCACTCTATTGTTGGATTTCCTGTGTAGTAAAACAATAGATCTGTCTCCAACATGTAAAGGCACAAAATAATTCAGGTTTTGCTATGTATACTGTATGTTGATATTTGGATGAAAGGCAAACATGTAAAATCACCCTGAGAAAAGCTTGCGTTCATCCCTGCAGGGAAAATATAAACTGCAGCAAGCTATTACAGAGTTAAGATGCAATTAATATTTTTTTCTACAGACACATTCTTTCTCAGCTGTTTCATTGTAGCAATCATAAATATATAACTATTATTGCATCAGATATATAGGACAGGTGATAAGACAACACAATCAAGCCTAACACCAATAGCATCATATTGGTTACAACAAGGTCTATACCAGTGGTTCCTAAACTGTGCGCCGTGGCTGTGGGTGCCTCAGGACACTTGCAGGGGTGCCTCAAGTTGGTGCTCCAGCACTAAATAATATTATTTATGGTCAATGTAATGTAAATATATAGACAAACAGAAGCTCAAACCTGTCCAACACCACATAACTGACCCTAAGCATGACAAGTCAGCAGTTTACTTCACTTTATTACTTTACTACATTTTTTTCTGAATTTCTCAATGCAAACGTTTGGCTTAGGGGTGCAGTGAAAACAATGCTGATACTCTAGGGCGCCGTGGTTCAAAAAAGTTTGGGAACCTCTGGTCTATACTATCCACACAGCATGCTACATCACATCTTTCCTAATACAATATTTCATCTTCTGTTAATAGTTTTCTTTTATAAAAGCAATATACATACACAGAGACACCTGCCTTGGATACTGTGTGTTGTAGATTTTTTTTTAGAAAAGCACAACATGCTTAAGTAAAGTTTGTTTTACAATGCTGGTTATAAATCTAGAATTTAATTAGATTACACAAAATAATGTGAAAATAAAACATTTAGTTATTTTCTGCCACTATCCGAATGAAAATCAAAGATTCAATGCTTAATATTATCGAATTGACTTACCAGTATTAGTACACTTCTGCATGGTGTTTTTGCTGTGGATAAGATCAATGTTTCAAAGGACTTTCGTTTACTGATTGTAATGTGATCCTCAAATGACGGCATGTAACTAAATATGGAAGACTTCCTCTTTCTTTCAAGAGCAATTTGTTTCACAATTCAGTTGCATGTTTAGGACTTGATGTGTTTAGGACCATTACATCTACATAACAGGAAGTAATAAAGATTGTGACAGGCAACCTACACATTTCAATTGGTAAAAAAGAGAACTTTAGAAACAAACTTAAATTAATAATAGCTATATTTACTAAAGTGAGAGTTTTTAGAAGTGGAGCAACCAATCAGATTCTACTTAACATTTAATTAGCACATTCTAGAAGATAATAGCTAGATTTTGATTGGTTGCTATGGGCAACATCTCCACTTCTAAAAATTCTCACTTTAGTACATTTACCCCTAGCTGTTAATTATAGTCTATTTGTATATTTCGATTTACCATGTTTTTTTTTTCCATTTTCGATGTGTGCATTATATTTGACATACACATTAGTGTCATTTTATATGCTAGTTATTATTTATTTGCAGCTGTGGGTGTGGCAAAATGGCAGTTATAGGAAATCTGGTGGCACCAGCTTGTATTACTAGATATGAAGTAGAGGAGGATGGCAGTGGAGCACCAGTACAATGGCCCACAGAGGCTCTGAGTAGTCTGTGTGTTTAGAGCTCCTTGGCTTTGATTTCCCTCTTAGATGACAAGGTTCTGCAAATGTGTTGCATCAACTGCACAAAGATCCTGCATCATTATGACAGGGCCAGATCAATAATGTGGCAAATAGTGCTCCAGCTCCAGGCCTTTACATAAAAATAGTCCCACCATCATGTCAGCATGGTACCTAGCTTGCCACACAGTCACCAGAAATCATAAGTATGACTTGGAAGATTTAACATCAAACTGCAAGCAGTGTTTGGAGTCATTACAATGTGTCTGCTCACGAGTGGTAGCCATTACACAGCTATGTTTTCAAGGAACTTTTCTCAAGTGTTAGGTGCACGGAAAAGACTGTTGTAATGGCGTCACAAGGGGGTGTGGGCCGCACCCGGGTGTCACCCGCTGAAGGTTGACACCAAAATGCTGACTCCTCAGTGACAGGAGCCGGGTGCTGCGCTGTAGCATTACGTGCAGCACTCGGCTCCTGACACAGTGAGGGAGCCAGCAATACACACAGAGTGGTGCCCGGGGGCAGTCCGCACCTCCGGAATCCCTAGAGTGGCAAAACGGGGTTTGGCCCAGGAGGCTTCACCCCCTACCCGCAAGGCTTCGTCCACTATTTTGCCTCTACAAGCCTCTCCGCTCTGGGTGTCAACACAGCTAAGGACGTCACTGGAGTGTTGCATACATATATCGGCTTCACTTTTGTAGAATGAGACCTCTGTTGAATCTCCAGACTATTAGGGTGTGAAAGAAGTTTATTCTAAATTATTGAAGGCCAGTTTCAGGGGCCTTGATATATCTGATGGTGTGCTTCCCTATACCCCTATAAATGTGCCTGATATTGTATTTACCTACTGTCTGCTGCAGAATCCTGTTTTACTTCAAAATAGGCATTTAAAACTGCAGCAGACAGCAAGGAAACAGGGGGCTATAAAAATCTTCAGAAGGTTCCTGCTGTACAGTGTGCCTTTCAAGATGCTGGGATGGTCCTAAAAATGATTCAATTCTGACTTGGCCACATGTTGCATTTTCTTTGGAGAGGGGGGGGGCTTTTTCACAATCAGGTTAGTATCGATATAAAAATGTGTTGTTTTTTTTCTCTGGATGGACTCACCTGCTACTTACTCATCTAGGCGTTGCTGTGTTGAGTGTGGAAGCCCTTGTTTTTGTAAAGAACCTGTTAATTTAACAATTGTACAATATATTAATTTGTCAAGATTTTTTGTTATGTATTTGCATGTCAACACATGGCATAATGCACTACTTAGATTTATCATGTTTATTAATGTATTTTAAAAATAAATGTTTTTTAACTTCAGGACTAAAAGCTAATATCTTCTGTTATTGAAAATTAAAAGTAAAAAATTATGACTAGCTCTTTTACCTGTCCAAATCCTTTGGGCACTTATCTGAAACTGAGGTAGGGTTGCTGAGGAGCGATCTATGCACCCAAAATAATTAACCTTTTAAGTGCCAGCTCCTGTAGCCTCAGCTCAACACCATGGTGAGCAGTGTCTCCCAGATAAGATGAAGAAAAAAGACAAATTTGTAAAAGAAAAAAACATGCTATAATGACAGTTGGAGACAAGGAGTCCTGTTCCTGGAGATCTAGAACTAAGGACCTGATTCAGACCTGCTCGCAAGGATGCGTTCACTCGTAGCTGGCTGATTTTCACATTGTGCGCATGCGTACACATCATAGTGTGCATGCGCGACCCGCAGCGAGAGATCGGGATTCGTTCGCGCGCTGCGCATAGACAGCCCAGCAGATTGAGCAACAGGAGAGGCCATTTGTGGGTAGTGACAGGGGCTGGCCACTATAAACGGGGGAGTGGAGATGCGAATGCAGGCGTGCCTGAGCGTCTCAACGCCATATCAGAGGCGTGCATAATTAACAGTGTCATTGTACACGTCACCTGGCTGATTTTTACACTCAAGTGCTCGCAGTGTTTGTGCCAGGGTATAGTCCACCTCAAGCGCTGCGTCCGCATCCGATGGTACCCGATGTACCGATGGTTGCAAACACTTCCTGGAGATGACGTGCGCAAGTGGGCGTCTTAAGACAGGCCAGTGGGCATCTGCATACACAAAGCGAACGCACGCCAAGACATAGTGGGCATGTTAATGCCTTGCCGTGTGATTGCCTGCCTACCCATATTTGCATACACTGGGTGTGAGCGTACACATCTAGCGAGCGGGTCTGAATCGAGCCCTAAGTACAATGAATTTAATGATCACTATGAATGAGTGGACCAGACATCAGAAATGCAAGATCTGTGGACTGCAGTAATGGGGTTAGTGATAAGCAGCTGAAATACCCATTTGAAAAAGAGGGACAAAAACCTAATGCTCTGAATGGGGGGCTATATGTTTGCTGGTTGCATATATTTACTAGCTGTTGCTTTTGGGCTTACCTGAGTGTGTGTTTTCTTTTCTCCCTCTCTCACTGTATTATCCTGCACTGGCTCTATCTCATTAACTACTTAACACTGTGGAAATTTGTCCATCACCTGCTCACATCCTGATTTCTTATATTCTGGTTTACAAAGGAGGAGACAGGGGACATCATCTGCACATAACTTAGCACAAGCACGATGCTGTCATTTTGTTGTCCCTAAAGAAAACATCCCAAGCTGCCAACGCAAGTGTTCCATCTGAACTATGTATCTCGGATCAGTCCACGAAACTGTGGTCCAATAAATACTCCTGGTTTTACCAAATTTCTCCTTCAGACAGGCAAAGCCACGTCCATTGTTATCCATAGCCTTCACAAGGTTTTTAATCAATTCCAATTTTATGGGGAGTGGTGAAAGATAAACTTTATGAGGATCTACTAGGGACTTATGGAAAACATTGTCTTTACCAATGATGTGTTCAGATCTTGCTGGCCAGTCTTTCAAATCATAATGTTGTTTGTCATCACCACTGTCCCAGAGGCAGAAGCACATGTTTTTGGTGTACCCTAACTGCAACCCTAAGAGCAAAGCAATCACAAGGAAGTCACTGTAATATCTATTGTATAATGTTTTACTTTAAAACCTAAAACAACAGGATGCCCACAACTTTAGTTCCTGACGTGATGGCCCATTTGAGTTCAGATTAGGAATCAGCACACATAAATTAGTCAAGAACACCTGGATTTTTCTCAGTAGCTGACAATATTTTTTGTTGTTGTTCCAATCAAGGACATCCATTAACACACTATATGGCTGGTTAGTGATAGGTTTCCCTGTTCTGGGTGTCTTGTAGTTAGGACTGGCTCTGAGGGGTCTATGTACTAAGCAGTGATAAGTGACAGAGTGAAAAGTGATAAGTCAGTGATAAGTGCCTGCCAATCAGCTTCCAACAGTCATCTCACAGGCTGTGTTTGAAAAATTAGAGTTGGGAGCTGATTGGCTGGCATCTTATCACTGACTTATCACTTTTCACTCTGTCACTGCTTAGTACATAGACCCCTTAGTCTCATATGACCCAGTTCCAGTGCTGTGGATCAGGGTGTGGGCTTCAGATTTGTGCAAATGCGGCAGTTGACAATCCTGATTTCCCCATTTCTGATTTTCAGTTGCAGAGTTCTGAGTTCAGGTTCCAGTTCCAGGGATGTGGTAAAAGTCAGGTTTCAGGGCTACACAGCAGTGGTCAGCTGTAATTTCTGATTTCTACTATGAGTTCTGAGTTCCTGATTCCAAGTCCAGTACTATATTTTTCAGATCTCGGTGTCCAGGTAGCCACTTTAGAATATCATTCTGTAATACTGCCAGCTTGGAGCCAGTGCATCTCAGCATACTGCTAACCGGCTGCTGAAAGGCAGCAATTGTGCAAGATTTTTCTTGCTTAAATAGAATAGTCCACGGGATACCAGATTAGTGTGAGGCTGCAATAGGGAACCATGTACAAGAGAGGGCTGGCAGTATTACAGAGTGATATTCTAAAGTGGCTCCCTGGACTCCATGATGTGAAGCTGCATTGCTGGACGACCAAAAGCCACAGAACAATAGGGCGATGGCACGTGCCAGGGGCGGCAGAAGCACTCATTGTCCGAGCCCCTTTGGCAGCCCTCATCCAGCCGGCATCTGTGAGCCCTGGGCCATGAAAAATACATACAGATGATACATCGGTATTATACTAAATAGGAGAGGTGTTCAAGTACTACGAAGCATCATTTCCAGAGGTTACAAAAAATACAGTACTGTAGAACTATTTAAACCCAAAAATAACTTTTTTATTTACTAAACTCTGATTAATTTATGACACTTTCTCTTTAATTGGTATGTGTTCTGTTGGATAATCCCGCGTATCCACTATGCGACATTACTGTGCAATTGCACAATTACGACTTCGTAATCGCGCATTCGCTCAGTAATTGGGCACAAATTGTGCAAATCAATGACGGAAACGACCGGCGATGTGCACTTCCGCTGGTCATTCCTGACATCAATCACCGCCCAAACATGCTGGTCAATCTGCCGATAACGACAGGTTGCCCATGTTCGGGAATGATTGATGTGCCTACACTGAATGACTGAACATTCAGTGTAGACACAGCACAGACTGTGAAACGACTGCACCATTACAATGTCATAATCGCGCAGTCATTGCACAGTCTGCTAGCGGATACGCACCTTTAATCCACTAAGTTATGGAAACAATAGACGGGTGCAATTTGTCAACCATTTCCTTGTTTGTACAATTTATATGAGAGAAACACTATTTCTATGTACTGTAGGCTGAGATTTTTTTAGAAGTGTTTATTGTTACATTGGTGAATATCATATCTTATGATACAACAGATTATTGTATAATTTCTGTATCATTATTAATATATTTGTTAGGAATGCATTAAAGAAGAAATTTTAACAACAAATAAATTGATTTGTAATGTTTCGTAGAATTTATCAATCTAAACAGGCTACATCAGCTCAGTAAATTTGTATCTTTTATACTTCTGCTTGTGAGCTTGGCAACACCTCTTTTCCTAACTGAAGCAGATATAAATATTCTCTGTAAAGCGCTGCGGAATAAGTGTGCACTATATAAATAACTGGTAATAAATAAATAAATATAGTCCTATATCTAAAGTGTGATCTGGGCGCTTGGAGATTTTCTCTTTTTTTGTAAAATGTAATGCTGGCTATGACATGAGTTTGGCAGAACACACAGTGCAATGCCCATGCTGACCCCTGTCCACTGCTGAAAGAGCCTATAATTGGCATGCATCAGAACTGGACCAAGGAGCAACGGAAGTAGGTGGCTTGGTCTGATGAATCACGTTTTCCTTTACATCATGTGGACGACTGGGTGCATGTGCATTGTTTACCTATTTATATGGATGTTACTCTGACACGTAGCACCTACCTAAACACTGTTGCAGACCAAGGTATTGGCTGATGGCTTTAACCTATTTCAGCAGGATAATGCGCCCTGACACACAATTGTTCAGGAATGGTTTCAGAAACACAACAAAGAAATCAAGATGTTGACTTAACCTCCAAATTTCCCAGATCTCAATGCAATAAAGCAGTTATAATAATAGTAATGAATCTAGCTTTGTGTTTAATTTTATTAGTATCAATAAATTGTTACTTTAGTAATTATCGTTATAGCATACTTTGTATCTAGTTAATCAAAGTGTGATATCCTATCTTTACTGATCACATGCTGTGAAAAACACCATTATTCTATTTAGAGGCTCCCATTGTCTCTTTCAGTGTAGTCTCTGCATTGTGATCTAATCATTCTATCATACTGTCTGCCAATATCACTAGATTAGTATGTCAGTTAGATATTCCAAATAACACTATTCACAGGTTAGTGGTGCCTTATAAATTACAACATATGTAATAAATACATGAATGTCCTAGCACAAACTATGGTCATTTTGTTTTCACTATCCACACTGCATGTCTATTATGCTGGGTACACACTGGCAGATATATTGGCCGATCAATTGATCGGCCAATATATTGTGTGCCCATCGGCCAGTGTGTACCAGCGATATGTCTGCGAACAACATTGCTCACAGACATATCGCGTCAGCTGTACTGCACAGCCAATGGCAGATATATCTGGTCATTGTGCTGTGTGTACGGGTGGTCAGCCGTCGAATCGTACACTTGATGGAGAGGCCACATGGAGGGGGACGCAATTAGAAACTGGCCAGTGGGACCCACGGCCTGATATTAGAAGATGGTTGTTCAGTGTGTATGAACAACCAATATCTGTAGATACGTCTTTTAGCTGTGTACCCAGCTTTACCCACCTTTGCTAGTAACTCTACAATATGCTTTACATTTGAAAATCAAATACTGTACTGTATTTAGCTTATTCCATCATTATATAGAAAACTTAAAATTGATTATTTCCTTTGTGAGTATCTGAAAAGTCACTGATCCCTCCCCTTATGTAATGGCATTGTAACATCCTGCTGTAAGTAGCAGTAAGAATATACTAGTCACAGTAAGAAGCATTGGTGTACTAGAATCTGTAGTATTATCATATAATGTATTATCTGAAACAAACATGAGTTACTTATTCCCACCATTATTATGTATTAGCAAATACAATTGAGAGATATGTACCAGTTATAGAAATTAACAGTTATATCACTTTCAGACCAAAATCCTGGGTCCGACCTAGTTTATTGAACATGGTTTCAACCTGTGTCACAGCTGCTCTGACCCCTATCACACTGCACCTTGGACCCAGGTCTCCATCCACACTGCACCTGTGTTTGCCTTGCATTCATTCAATTGAGGCAGGCCTCTGCATCCACAGCCAATCAGCAGGTTTTAAAATTAACCCCGGTCAAATAACCCGGGATACTCCCTTTCAGACTGCACTGTATGTGGGTTGGTCCCAGGTCCAATCCTGGTAGCGACCAGGGTCAAAATACCGGGACGCACGACCCGGGTTGACCCTTTCGCACCAGCCAGGAACAGCTTTGCCCTGGCAATATCCCTGCTCAGAAGCTTGGTGCGAAAGGGGTATAAGGGGGTAAATTTACTAATGGTTGATGTTGTCTTTCAGGGGCTAAATCACACATTCAATTAACAGACAATTTTTTATTATATCGATTTTTAAGTGTTAGTAAATGTGTGATTTAACCTCTGAAACACAACATCGATGTTGAGTGATTTAGAGTGATTTTTAATCACTTTTAAAGTAAACTTTTAGTTAATTTACCCCTAAGTAAATAATGAGATCACATTATGAACATTCACAATCAGTCAAAATGTGCACTAAAGACTTCAAGTTTATTTCAGATAGTTATATAACAACATGAGTCTATTGCCCACTCCTGTCCTACGATGTGCTCCTACATTTTTCCTGTAGTGTGTAAAGTTAGCTGAGTACCAAAGTTAAACCCTCTGCACTGGTATTTCTCTTATGTGAGTATATTAAAACATTAATTTGAAAATAATTTGTAATTTATGCACTATTGTGACCCAGTGTGTTCTCCGCATAATGGATTCAAACTGTACAGAATATAGGGGAAAAAAAGCATTTTACTTCTTTGGGGCACTTCTATTTAGCTGGGCAATACATTTACTGGCACTATAAATTATTTAGAGAGAAAAATATAACAAGAAACTAGTAAAATCCAGTCCAAGAAAAAAATGATGGGAAGGGTAGTAATTGGAATTTGTTCAAGTGGTGATGCTAGGCATCTCACTCCATTTAGCATACGGACACCAAGTAAGTTAGGACACATCTGTATTACTTATAAAACACTATTCAAATAAAAAAATTACTCCTCTGTGGGGAGCTTAAAATTGAAATAAAGGGGAGAAAAAAAATAATTGTAAAATAATATTTTGCCCTGTAATAAGTCGTAACTTCACATAAAAATTAAGAACATACAAATGAAGTCAGTATACACACTACATTTTGCACCCTTAAAGTCACCTGTTAATTGTTCTATATCTAATTAGGTCCATCGCATATATTGGAAATAGTTTATTTTGATTCAAACTATTGTATGTGAGAGTAAAAGTATTCAAGTAGAACTGATTGAACTAATTTGGTGATGATGCAAATAGATGTTGAGATGTATTACAGTGTATCTCTTCTGCTAAATATATGTCCTCAGTAATTACATTGCACAATCTGAAGTCACTGAAGTTGTTTTTATCCTCAAACTGAAATGAGATTCTTCTCAACAAGGGATATGTAATTACTGGGATTAGTAACTAGTTCATTACTATTGTCTCCATTAGTTGAGGAATATTAATTACAATACTGACGTAATAATTTGTATCTATTTCAATAATTTATAACCTGTCAGTGATTGGTTCGTTCGCTGTTACTATGTTATTTTAGATTCTTATTATTATTATAACTTATTAGTTTTCACTTCTTTGTCATTTATATGTCTCTATTTTCTGTATGTGTTTCAGATTTGCATCAGTGTTTGCACTTTACACATAACATCAGATCGATTAGAATCTAATGTTGATTAGAATCTGAATTATAATTAAGTATGTTAGGTCTGTTACTATTATTACTAATTTTACTCTCTCTTTTAAAAGTGCACATACTCTTAGTATTCCCCTTCACATCAACATCAAGGATTGTGACAAACAGGTGGTATCATGTGCAGAAAACATAAAAAAAATTCCAAATCATATCAGATACTAACAAACAATATTTGTAGGTAGTTTAAGTGCTATTAATTACAATTTATATAAGATTTAAATTAGATAGCACCATTGGTGAATTTTACCAGTAAAATCTGCCACCTCCAGTGAACAAGTTACAGTCCATGACTGCACTGACTACATGGTGACTGGCAGTGACTTCCCATTGGAAGTTCTACCTGCCAATCACACAGGCAGTCCCAGGGGTATTTTTCCCGTGACTGCCAGTCCCAGGTGCGATTAGCAGAGAACGTGCTTCTAGTGGGAAGTCATTCTCCTGCCTCCCTGCCAGCCTTACCTGGCAGCTGATGCAGTCTCCAGAAGCAGGGCTTGTGCGAATGCAGCAGTCTTCCGGTGTTTGTGCGCCGGTCTTGGCACCTGCCAGATTCATTGTGAATGCGCAATGGACCTGGCAGGTGGTGAGTCGAAGGCACTGCAGTCCTGGAAAGCAACATGGTGGGCAAAACCTCTTCTCAAGGAAGGTAAGAGTTGCCACTATAGAGCACAATGAAGTTATTTTTTATACACTTACAAAAATGTAATGAGTAAAAATGTACATCCAAAATTATATCTGTGTACATTTAAAAATATATTCAGTATTGTAGTTAAATGATTATACACTTATAATATATAACACGAAGTATCTGTCAGGAGTATGTAACAATGTTGCAAAAGGTATCCTGCAATTTTTTTTTGTGCCAGCCTAGAAATACTATATCAAACATTTCTATAAACTTTTAGTGCCAGTCAACTAGAAATACTATACCCCAAAGAATGTAGGATGCACTGTAGCATCTTGCTGGAGAAGTTTAAGGAGTTCCAGGGGCAAACGCAGGATTTTTATGGGGGGGTTTCCATACATTACAGTATATATATATATATATATTGTGATAGGATCACTGGTAAAGTGGTCTGTGGCAGGTACATTTGTCCCAGATTCCTGTCTTTTGTGTTTTAAACCCCCAGGGGAAAGTCTGCAGTGTAGCAGGCTTGAGTTTCGGCTTTTTGAAAAGCCGGTTTGGGACCTGGGAGTTGTGGGTGAGAGGAGAGGGAGGGCTCCACCCACGGCCACTCCAGGTTTTGGTTCTCGCAGCCTGGTAACAGGATTGTTAGTTTTCCACCTGAGAGTGGTCAATATAAGCCTAGTTTGTTTAGGGCTGATTGTCTCACCTGGGAGAGCAGGCAGGGAGTTTGCTCAGAGACACTTGGAAACTTAACTGTGAGTGTTGTGCTGTGCTTTTGTTGCTGGCGAGGGCATTAGGCCCTGCCAGGTTCTGGTAGTGAGGGAACTACCTGTGAAGTTAGTGCCCCGACAGGGCTAGGATTTAGGTTTATGTTTTCTTTATATTTCTGACATTGTACAATAAAGACTGGCGCCGACCAGCTTGTACTTGCATCCAGACTGGTGTGCTGCTTCCCTGCTGCTGTGTGTGTGTGTAAGGAAGGAGTCCTCTACCCAGGAGAGGGACCCCCTAACCTAACTGTGTCACAATATGGTGGAGAATGCGGGCAACCACACACACTGAAGTTGCAGCAAGAGGAAAACTTTCCATTTAAAAATTAAAGGGACAGACACCCAATTTGTAAGTGTGGAAATAACGCTGTGTCCTTGGAGTCCCATAGAGGAGGCGTCAGCCAATGCTCAGAGAGGCAAGGTTCAGCTTCCAACCTACACCCCAGGACAAAATGGAGGACATTATTAAGGCCTTGTTCCAAGCTACAGCAGCTCAGCAGGAGACAAACAACTTCAGCAGGAATCTACCAGAGCTCAGCAGGAATCCACCAGGGTGCAACTGTTTCCTTGGAGACAGCCCAGAGGCAACAACAGGTCGCCATCGAGGAAACCTGCCAGGCCATAAAAGAGGTGGTACAGCACCTGCTCGCCCGGCCCAGAGATGTTGCTACTGGTCCTCCCACCCCCACTCGCTCCGTATGAGCCAGTCACTTCCTTCGGGCGATGATGTGGAGGCCTATCTCACCGCGTTTGAAAGAACGGCCAAAAGGGAGAGTTGGCCCAAGGAGCAGTGGGCAAGTCTGGTGGCACCTTTTTTGTCTGGGGAGCCACAAAAGGCCTATTTCGACTTATGCCTGGCTGATGCCAAGGACTATAAAAAACTAAAACAGGAGATCCTAACTCGCTTGGGAGTCACCACCTTTGTTCGTGCCCAATGGGCCAATGCTGGGAGTTCCATAAGGACAAGCCTCCACGTTCACAGATGCATGACCTCGTCCATCTGTCCTCAAAATGGCTACAGCCCGAGACGCTGACGTGACCACAGATCGTAGAAAGGGTCGTGATGGACCGGTACCTGCGATTGTTACCCGCGACTCTGCGCAAGTGGGTGAGCCATGCAGACCCCGGACCAGTTGGTCGAGCTGGTGGAGAGGTACGTGGCGGCTGAGGAGCTGATGAGTATGCCCCACCGAGCCCCGATGGCGCACCGGCGAACTCCCACAGACACTGGTAAGACTGTTCCAGGGGAGAAGGGTGCTGGGCGGTGGAATGTACCTAAGACTGAGGGTGTAGAACCTGGAGACAGGCCTGCCATGCCGGGAAGGTTCTTGCCCCGTAAACGACTAGACATTAATATGACTCAGTGTTTCCGATGTGGTGGCTTCGGCCATATTGCCGCTAATTGTGCACTTACAACTGAACATATGCAATATGATACTGCTCATGTCTACCGCAGGGGGTCTTTCTTTGCACAGATAGCCTTTACGGCTGACTGGCAGGCTGAGACTGATAAGCACATGTGTGTACTCACTGTAGATGGCAACCAAGTAGAGGCACGGTTAGACTCTGGTAGCTTGGTGACACTTATAAAAGCTGAGCTAGTGAACCCCTTGAGGCATACAGGGAAAACTGTTGGTGTGACCTGCATACATGGGGATACTCGATATTATGTTACGGCCGAGGTGAACATCGAGACACCATGTGGCTCTGCTATAGTTTCTGTGGGTTTGGTGCATGGTCTGGTGTACGATGCAATATTGGGGAGAGACTTTGCTCACTTCTGGAAGTTGTGGGAAAGCCGTTTTGTTCCAGAGGTGAACAACCCCGATCCATTTGAGAAGGTTGTCGATGTAGTGGAGGAGGGAGTTTCTTCTGAGTCAGAGTTATTCCCTTTTTCTACTATGGTTGGCGAACTAGAGAATGCGAAACGTGACGGTGGCCCGCCAACTGATGTGCCTCCCATTGAGGTGGGAAGTGTTGTTGGGCCAGGTGATCGTCTGCCTGATTTAGAGGTCAGAAGAGAGGTCTTTGCCGTGGAGCAGTTGAATGACCCTACTTTGGTAAAAGCCAGGGAGAATGTAAAAGTAGTTGATGGTAAACCCGTAGACCCTGATAGTCCTTTGTCCTATCCCCACATGGCAATGTGTCAGGATTTGTTATATCAGGTGACTAAGAAGGGGGAAGATGTTGTGGAACAACTAATAGTTCCCAAAGCCTACAGAAGAACAGTGTTGGATCTGGCCCATGGTCATATAACGGCAGGCCATCTAGGGGTAGAGAAAACCACTGAGCGAATAATGCAGAGGTTTTTCTGGCCCGGGCTTCATAAAGATGTATCTGACTTTTGTGCATCCTGCCCTGAGTGTCAGTATCATGCTCCCAGGCCACATTTTAAGGGTCCACTAGTTCCATTGCCTATCATAGAGGTGCCGTTTGAAAGAATAGCGATGGATTTGGTTGGACCCTTAATGAAGTCTGCCAGGGGACACCAGTATATTCTGGTCATAATGGATTACGCTACCAGGTACCCGGAAGCGATCCCGTTGCGCAATACGTCAACCAAGACCATTGCCAGAGAGCTAGTTCATGTCTTTAGCAGGCTGGGTATACCTAAGGAGATACTAACTGACCAGGGTACACCGTTTATGTCCAAAGTCATGAAAGAGTTATACCGCCTGTTCAAAATCGAACAGTTAAGAACTTCGGTTTATCACCCCCAAACCGATGGGCTGGTCGAGAGGTTTAACAAGACGTTAAAACACATGCTTAGGAAAGTGGTCGACAAGGATGGTAGGGATTGGGACTACTTATTGCCGTATTTATTGTTGGCCATAAGAGAAGTTCCCCAGTCCTCCACCGGGTCTTCATCCTTCGACTTGTTGTATGGGAGACACCCAAGGGGGTTACTAGACATTGCCAAAGAGACATGGGAGGGGCAGTCTAGTCCTTACAAAACGGTGATTGAGTATGTTTCTCAAATGCAGGAGAGAATTGCTGCGGTAGTGCCGATAGTGAGAGAGCACCTGGAACAGGCTCAACAGGCACAGCAGAGTTGTATACAACCGCAATGCTCGGTTACGCAGCTTTGCTCCTGGGGACAGAGTGTTAGTATTGGTTCCCACTGTGGAAAATAAACTTTTGGCTAAATGGCAAGGGCCCTTTGAAATCTTAGAAAGAGTGGGGCAGGTCAATTACAAAGTTTACCAGCCGGGGAAAAGAAAGCCGGAACAGATATACGATATAAATCTGTTAAAGCCCTGGAAATATAGAAAGGTACTGTCGGCCGTCCGAGACCCTCCAGTAAGTCCAGGGCCCTTAGTTCCCGAAGTGACAGTGGCAAAAACCCTGTCGGCAATTCAACAACAAGAGGTCAAGGAGTTTCTGATTAGAAATAGGGTGCTGTTCTCTGACGTACCTGGGAAAACCTTGGTCATTAAACATGACATCATCACTGACCCAGGGGTTAAAGTTAATCTAAAGCCCTATAGGTTACCAGAAGCACAAAGAGAATCGGTGTCGAAAGAAATTAAAAATATGCTAGAGTTAGGGGTTATTGAAGAATCACATAGTGAATGGTCAAGTCCCATTGTGTTGATTCCAAAGCCCGACGGGAGTGTGCGTTTCTGCAATGACTTCCGAAAGTTGAACAGTGTTTCAAAATTCGATGCCTACCCGATGCCAAGAGTGGATGAACTGATTGAGAGACTAGGGATGGCAAGGTATTTAACCACTCTTGACCTAACCAAAGGGTATTGGCAAGTACCGTTAACCGAGAGCGCCAAACAAAAGACAGCTTTTTCAGTGCCAGAGGGCTTGTTTCAGTACAAGATGTTGCCCTTCGGGCTACATGGGGCACCTGCTACCTTCCAAAGAATGATGGACAGGATTCTAAGGCCCCACAGACGGTATGCGGCTGCTTATCTGGATGACATGGTCGTTCATAGTCCTGATTGGCAGTCTCACTTACCCAGGGTACAAGCAGTGTTGGACTCCATCTATAAGGCAGGTTTGACAGCCAACCCAAGAAAGTTTTGTCTAGGCATGGAGGAAGTAAAATATCTGGGATACACCATTGGCAGAGGCCTGATAAAGCCTCAGCTCAATAAAGTTGATGCCATACAAAACTGGCCACGGCCTCTGAATAAGAAGCAGGTGAGAGCCTTCTTGGGAATTACGGGGTACTACAGGAGGTTTATACCCAACTTTGCCACCATGGCAGTCCCACTGACTGACCTGACCAAAGGCAAACAAAAAGTCATGGTAGAATGGAGTCCTGAGGCAGAGAAAGCTTTTCAGGAGTTGAAAGTAGCGTTGTGTTCCCAACCAGTCCTGATGACTCCTAATTTTGAAAGGGAATTCATAGTACAAACCGATGCATCAGAAGTAGGTTAAGGAGCGGTCCTGTCCCAGAACAAGGAGGGTGAGGAACACCCTATTTTCTATCTTAGCAGAAAGTTGAATGTACATGAGAGAAACTATGCCACAGTGGAGAAGGAGGCATTGGCCATAAAGTGGGCGTTAGAGGCTCTCAGGTACTACTTGGTCGGAAGAAAGTTCAAATTGATCACTGACCATGCCCCTCTGAAGTGGATGTCTGAAAATAAGGACAGTAATGCGAGAATTACAAGGTGGTTCTTGGCGTTACAAACTTTTAAATTTTCAGTGGAACACAGGCCAGGAAGCCAGCTGGCCAATGCTGACGCATTGTCACGCGTTCATTGTTTGGGGGCTTCAGTTGTTCCGCTCCACAGGTCGAAACAAAGGGGGGGATATGTGATAGGATCACTGGTAAAGTGGTCTGCGGCAGGTACATTTGTCCCAGATTCCTGTCTTTTGTGTTTTTAACCCCCAGGAGAAAGTCTGCAGTGTAGCAGGCTTGAGTTTCGGCTTTTTGAAAAGCCGGTTTGGGACCTGGGGGTTGTGGGTGAGAGGAGAGGGAGGGCTCCACCCACGGCCACTCCAGGTTTTGGTTCTCGCAGCCTGGTAACAGGCTTGTTAGTTTTCCACCTGAGAGTGGTCAATATAAGCCTAGTGTGTTGAGGGCTGATTGTCTCACCTGGGAGGGCAGGCAGGGAGTTTGCTCAGAGACACTTGAAAAACCTAACTGTGAGTGTTGTGCTGTGCCTTTGTTGCTGGCGAGGGCATTAGGCCCTGCCAGGTTCTGGTAGTGAGGGAACTACCTGTGAAGTTAGTGCCCCGACAGGGCTAGGATTTATATTTATGTTTTCTTATTATTTCTGTCATTGTACAATAAAGACTGGCGCCGACCAGCTTGTACTTGCATCCAGACTGGTGTGCTGCTTCCCTGCTGCTGTATGTGTGTGTAAGGAAGGAGTCCTCTACCCAGGATAGGGACCCCCTAACCTAACTGTGTCACAATCTATAGATATATATATATATGGTCAGAGAAGGAGAAGAACGGTGCGCACCACAGTCAGTATAGTAAAATTCTCCTTAATTACAGCACACATAGAAAAACTTGCATCTAAGTTTCCAGCAATCAGCATACAAGTAACATCAATAATCGCGGGATTTCCGAGGCCCAGGAGCAGTGCCAGCAGCTTAGATATTAGCAGCAAAGTTTTGCTCACACAGCAGTGTTTAGCGGTGATCGCGTCCCGGCTCCAGCTTCCTAACTCAGACCTCACTCAGATCGCGGCAGCGTCACGCCGTCGTGACGTCACCAAGCCACGCCCCATATATATATATATTTACACAGGGCTATTTTTATGGTAAGACACACACACTTATTTTGTTTTACTGTAGTAGATTGGATATGCATTGGGCAGGCACTGCCATTAGTGAACCTAGATGGTTACCTACGTGCCAGAGTTTTTAAAACCTTTAGAGCAGCCCTCAGCCACGCGCACCAGACACACACCTCTGCATATAAACACTGCTGACACATAATTTTATTAAAGATGCGCCCCTCCACCAAAAAAAAATATCCCCACATAAGAAACAATCACATTTCCCCCCACATTAAATAAAAGATTGCATTGTCCCCACAGATGGCAAAACAATACATTACTCCCACATAAAAAAAAAAAAAACATAACCACACTGGCTATAAATTATATTGGCCCTACCTGTCCATGGCAGAGAAAGGTGCTCCCTGCACCTCAGCCGTGGAAGCGGGTACAACGGCAGCCTGTCATGAAGAACCTCTCCCTGCGCAGCAGGGAGCACTGTGCGGGCGTGACGGCGACATGGTGGGCGTGACCTATGATCTCACGCCACCGCTTTTCCACTGGTCATGGTCCGGGCAGCGGCTGAGCCACCCGGAAGAGCCCAGCGCTGCCTGGACCCAAACTCCAGCGGCACACACTGGAAACCGCTCGATAGGAGGCAGATGCCGCGTTACTGACACAGCTGCCTCCTCATATCGGTCAGCTGCAGCAATGGATCGGTGAGCAGGGGGGGTTTCTAAGTACTCAGAAACCCCCCTGCGTGCACTAGTGAGTTCAGTCTTCAGATTACTCATAGAAAAGCTGCAAAGTCTTCTTGATGGAATATGTAGCATTTATAGGAATCTTCAGAACTAGTAGCTTCCAACAGCACTAGATCACTGTTAGTAGATTCTAGATACAGAATTTCTCTGGCGCGTTTCATATCAGTGTCCCTTTTCATAAAGTGATAGTAATAAGATGCCAAATTGAGATTAAGGCAAATAACTGGTTCATTGTTTTCCTTCTTCCTTGTGCAAGAAAAATAAACTCACAATCAAAACTTTATCCTAAATACCTGCAGTTACGAAATGGTTTCATATATACAGTATGTGTAAATGTTATTATATAAGTCATCTCATATTTTAGGTTGCATTACCCTTAAAGAGCATAAGGAATTAATATGTATACTTTAATGTTAATTACAGGTATTTTGCAGAAAATTATTAACTTTACATGAAGGAATATGAACTAAAATTGTAGAAGTGAAGAAAGGAAGCTGTTATGTTGGAAATGTCTATTCAAAGAAAATAATTTTAGGTGCAGATTGCCCAGAAAGGGAAGTATTTGCTGACATGCATACTAAACAGGAAACATGTGTTTGGGTCTAGATGTGCCTCATTTATTGCAGAACTAATATACCCACATTTCTCAGTCACATGCATAAGCAGGTGGCATGTGCAAGCAATATTTCTAAACTTTACCTAACACCACTCTCCCACCTATTTTTGTCTATATAGTATATTTTAAACAATAGAATCAATAAAACAACAATGTATATTTTAAAAAGTTATTGATAGTATTTTTAACTCAACATTATTACTCACTGCTGCTACACCTTCCAGTGTGCTCTACAATTCCCAGTGCAGACACTAGTACTCACCTCTACTGCAGCTATCAGCTCTGTCTGCAAATCCCAGTACAGACACTAGTACTCATCCCTGCTGCATCAATCAGCGCTGTCTCCAACTTCCAGCACAGTCTCCAGTACTCACCGCTGCTACACCTTACAGTGCAGACTGCAGTACTCACCTGTGCTGCAGCATCAATGCTGTCTCCAACTCCCAGCGCCAAGACCAGTACTCACCTCTGCTGCAGCTATCAACGCTGTCTTCAACTTCCAGCACAGACACAAGCACTCACCCCTGCTGCAGTTATCAGCACTGTCTCTAACTTCCAACAGAGTCTCCAGTACTCAACGCTGCTGCAGATTCCTTCTACTTTTCCAGCAAATTGTCACGATCCGGACTATAAAAATCACTTTCTTACCTCTCTGGTGAATATCCAGGCTAGCACAGATGTCTGCTCATGATGCACATCACTCCCGGCTGGTACTGAGGCCTGTCTGTGCTGCTCCTGCCCCATACGCTCAGTGTCCTGTCTACTCGGCTGCTTGCTCACAGCGTGTCTTCCCAGCATTATGGCACACAAGCTGCACACCAGAGTTCCCACCTAAACCACAGTATGGGTGCAGCCATGTTGGGCTCTGTCACCTGACTCTCTTCCACCACTCAGAGTGCTGCTCCCATACCAACTGATTGCAGCATCCAATTCCAGGGGATCCTCCCCTATAAATTCCATTTCCTGACTGGCCTCTATTGCCAGTACAACTTTGCTTCTTGTTGAAGTTGCAGCTCAGTACTGAGCTCCCAGGTACTCTGTATCTGAATGGTCCCAGACTGTTATATCCAGTTCCTAGATCTGGTAAAACAAGTCTCCTATACCATCTTGCACACCAGTCTGGTTTTACCACTGTGACTTGTTCTTACAGCAACCATCGGTCTCATCCGATGCTTCCAACATCGGACCCTTATCAATTAAGTTCCTCAATTCATCAATCGGTCCCAACCGATCAAGTTCATCAATTCTTCAACATCGGTCCCAACTGATCAAGTTCATCAATATCAGACTCATATCAATTAAGTTCTCAAACCGATCCAGCTCTCAATCCAGCATCATCTGTCCCAATTCGATTCTGCTCATTCATTCAGTAATATATATTCAGTTCCATTCCAACATGGTGTTCAATAAAGACTTCTATTCCTGTACACGCCTTCGGACCCATCATCCATTTCAATATCTCTACCTCCTTGCATCTATACATGAGGAGGTCAAACCATCTAAGTTCATCCACGCCTCTCAAATTTCTTCAGTCTCCCAGGCCTGTTCCAACTCAAACCAACCCTCTGGGGTGACACAAGTGTCGGGTTCTTCTTTGTCAAAAAGAAGGATGGAGGCCTGCGACGATGCATAGGCTCCCAAAGACTCAATGATATTACAGTGAAGAATCTTAAAACCTAATTTTTATCAAACCTGGAGATTGGTGGAAGACGGCTTTCAACACTTTGGATGGCCACTATGAGTATCTTCTTATGCCTTTTGGTCTTTGTAACTAGTTCTGACTCTTGTGGCTATTCAGCTGTTCTACCTACTACCTGTAATATCTGCATCTGTTCTTTCTGATGAGAAGAAGTTTCATAAAATCCACAAACTTCCTACACTGCACTCACGCTCCAGCCAACGCAATGGTCACTGAATCAAGTTCATAGAATTCTAGTGCTCTGGCAATAACAGATATAGGGGTCTATTTAGCAGTGTTAGGAGATAAAGTGAATGGTGATAAGGTATTAGCCAATCAGCTCCTAACTGCCATTTTTCAAACTCAGCCTGTGACATGGCAGTTATTAGCTGATTGGCTGGTACCTTATCACCATTCATTTTCTCTCCTAACACAGCTTAGTAAATAGACCCCATAGCCTCATTTAGAGGTGGACATAAGCCCAGCTCTAAGTCATAAAAGTACACTTTGTTTTACAGTGCACAAGTAGAAAAATAGCATTGAATTAGAATGAAGATGCATTGAGTGCCTGATTCAGAGCTGGATGCAATTGTGCCCCAAATTGCAGATGTAAAATGCATTCGCTAATAAAGCCACAATCTGAATTTGCATGCAGTAAGGCACCAGTAACATGTGCGGCCAGTTATGTCTGGCACAAGTTACATAAACATATTGTACACAGATGTATTTAAGCATTTGTTCTGCTATTAGGTTTCAAAAACTCTCTAATACAGCAGAAATAACTACACATCTTATGTATTGATAAAATATAAATAAAACATGCAAAATAATATGTGTCCAAGCAACAAACCTATTAGCATCAGTCATGCATTCTCAAACAGCCAATCACAAGCAGTTTGCGAGTGCTACTTACTTTTCTGACACTTCCTGCTTTTCGTCATCATCATCATGATAAATTTACACCTTGCCCCAATGTAAATTATACAACTTTTACAGGGGTATAGTTAGTGTTAGGAGAATGGCATTCAAAATTGGGATATGTCTTTCAGTAAAAATGTACATCATGCTGCTTAAAGTGGTACAAAGAATTAGTGCCTGGGAACAGACTATAAAAGTCTGGTAGACCACTCAGGGCAGAAGCAGAAACTTTGGTAACTTCAGAAGTTTCAGTATTAGTTATTACTGGAAATATACTCTCTTCATGCAAGGTTAATGGCATACGTTCAGGAAACATAGGCATGAGGGAGAACTGAAACTGTTAAGGCGCACATCCACATGCCGACTAGGGAAAGACAGTACGATTATGACATCGTAATCGTACCGTCATTCCCCATCCCCTGTAGTGCCTACACTGAACGATTAGTCATTCAGTGTAGACACCCTCCATCATCCCCGAACATGGCCAATCTGTCGTTGTCGGCAGATTGACCGGCATGTTCAGGTGATGATTGATGTCGGAAATGACCAGCGGGAGCACGCATCGCTGGTCATTTCCGATATTATAGTGCACGATTTGTGCACGATTAATGAGTGATTGCATGAATACGATGTCGTAATCGTGCAATCGCTCATTAATATCGCCTAGTGGATGTGCCCCTGTCAGAAACAAACCAAATGTCTGTTATAAAGGACAGCATTTGGAGCAATTAGTAATGCTAGACACAAGTGACAGGCACACAATAATCTGCCAACCGGGTGCTCTATATTCTGGGTTAATATAGTGTCTGAGGCACATCCAGTGCCAATGATGCTGTCAGCACTGAGAGTAAAAACATGCATTTGCTACCCCTAAGCACTGCTTTCATGTTGAATCAGTCAATGCAATGCTTGGCCATATCAGCATCCAGCTCCTGCCAATGGGGTCCTCCTCTGAACCAATTGGGTAGACCCTTCACCAAATGCGTTAGGGTGCCTTGAGGACCAAGACTGGGAATCACTTCTCTACCCTATGTGGTGATAGGGTTAAGGGGGCAGAAGGGAGGGGAAAAAAAACAAGGTCAGCAATGCTGGTTGGGGAGGGGAGTGAGAGGAGTCTGAAGGGAGGAGATGGCATGGTAGATGGAATTAATTTTTGAGGTTAAGTGAGTGGTACAGAGCAGTGGTTCAGCTGATGGTGAGGGGCCAAGATATTGTACCAGGGGTAGGTTAGCCATTACTGCAGCTATAATTTGCAAGAGTGAGTTCTGTAGCATTGAAGAGTTTAGAGAGAGATATCCAGGGTAGTGTCAAAACAGAAGGAATTAGATGTACAAGGGAGCAGAACCTGAGCTACTACAGATGATTATGGGGTACAAATGATGGTAAAGCTTTACTCCAGTGTAGCTCTCACTGGTGCACATCTGCTAAATTTAAAGATCGGAACAGCTCACCAGAGGTTTCTAAAGATCAACATTTAAAGATCGCAAGTCTCCACTTTTGGTGTTGTCCAGTGCAGAAACCAAATATTTTAGAGTAAGAGTTCCAGTGAAGAAATAAACACTCAAATAAGTATAATAAGTTAGAGTTTATTTTAGTGCATAATAGATACCTAGTTGTATTTAAAGGTTTAGTTAAAGTTCACTTATTACATAATAGATACTATGTTTTGGTTACATGATTAAATCAAGGATACAACTCAAGGAGACCACACCGTGGAAGAACAGGTCTTGAGAGCTGACAATAATGATCTTTTCCTGGAATGTGCACTGTCCAAGAATGTTGCTATATTTATCAGATAGTTTGAAGGGTTCCAATATATAGTGCTTGAAACAATAGTTAATTAAATTTAGAAATACTGCTAAGTTTCAACATGTGAGTACTGGCTGGAGGAAATAGTCAGGATATATTAATTACAATGCTCATTAAAGAGGCACTGCTAGCATAACAGCAACATACACTACAGCTGTCCCTAGATCTCCTCACTTTTATAAAGAGGTTGGATAGAATCAGACTATACAGTATCCTCATTTGGATCTTATGTTTGTCAAATGGAGCTTTCAGGCGCACACAACCAAGACGATTGGGGCAATTCAGTATCAAAAATGGATAATCGATTGGGAAAAAATTAAGTTCCACCAACAAAAATGATATTTATGTGCATAATGATGATAGACTTCCATCAAGGGTCAGTTTGATTCACTACCCCAAGGAAGAAGAAGAAGAAACAGAGTTTAGCAACATAGAAGCAAGCAAAAAGTCTACAGAAATCAAATTAAGTTTTCACAGATGCAAATTACGCTAGAAGGCACACCCACAGTACATAGGAAAAGAGGTGGGTTATGAAAAATCAATGAGTTTTCCATCAATCTGGTTGCAAATAAAAGTGTTTTTGCACCAAATTAAAGCTTTCCAATGATAGCTTTTTCAAATACATCTTCAAGTGCAGTCAAAGTAAAACATTAGTATTAGAGTTGAACAATTGTGTGAGAAGAATGGATAGGCCTTCAATCTCTGCAATTGACATTGATAGAGATGTGTGAAATTGCTCCATCAGTAGAGGTAAATAGTTCAGAGATGAGCTGCTCATCAGCATAGGTGACTGGTTCCCCATCCCCTGCAGTGCCTACACCCAACGATTAGTCGTTCAGTGTAGGTACCCTCCATCATCCCCTGAATTAGCACAGCTAAGTGCTAATTCAGCATAGCTAGCACATTTTCAGTAAGACCAAAAATCTCAATGCTGTACACATGTTTCTCATAGATGAAGATTAGATGTATAAAGCAGGATCGATATGAAATACCGACAGTCGAGATCCTGTCGGTCAGAATCCTGACATCGGGATCACTTGTTGGTCGGTATGCTAACCCTCACCCTCTCCCTACCCTACCCCTCCCTCTTTGGTGCCTAAACCTAACCCCCCCTAAAAGTGATATGAAGCAAGGACATTGTATCGCTCCTGGACTGCTTGCAAAGATTTGAAGAAATCTAGATTGATAGTTTTTCATTGGGCAACCATAGAACAAAAGCAGCCTAAGGGAAAGAGTGGGTGACCCCAAAGCGGAGTAAGAGGAGATGAGTAAGAGATGAGGTTGAATTGTTTATTAATCTAATTCCAAAGCATAAATGTGAATTGTATGGTAGGGACCAAAATATGCCAACACCAGCCTGCAATTTCTAGGGAGCCAACACACCGTGTCAAGCCTACCCTCAAGGAGTAAGGAGTTCTCAGCTGAGACCCATCATTGAGTACCGGGTTGAGAATGCCAGGAGATGACCCCGGGTTTTACGAACCCCAATATGAAATTGTTACATTGCTTTTGTAAGGAGGACAACACCGAGCAAGGAATATGAACTGGCAGGGATTGAAGAGGTACAGGATACGAAGGAGAAGGTTGAGTTTAAATGCAATGATCCTCACAAACTGAGAGATACAAAAATGCTTCCATTGAGATCCTGGACAACAGTGCGGAGGAGGGCAGCATAATTAGCTTGATACAACTAGGAGCAAAATTGAGATAGAAAAGGGGGAAAGGAACTCTTGGGGTAGGGGCACTGCCTATATTAAAATTTTACTTTTAATAAATATGCATCAAAAACCAGGTGATTATCATCATAACAATACATAAAAAATGTGTATAAATTCATAAACAGTACAAGACATAAGTGAAAATGCACCAATGGTTGGAGGGAGGGGAAAGGGTAGAAATAATAATTTACATATAGGCAAAATATAATGGATAAATATAATCATGACCAGCAACCAAATTAATTGGAAATAAATGATATGAAATAAATACTGTAATACAGTATATAATTAACTCTCCACATAAATGTCAGCACAAAAGCCAACCTTCTTACAATTGGTAAGTATGAAACATTGGGCCTGATTCAGCTTGGATCGCAGTTGCTAATATGTACGCAATCGGCCGATTGTTGCGTACTGCGATTGCAGTGACTACGCAGACCCATTGCAAAGTGATTGAATGGAAGTGCCATTTGTGGGTGGTGACGGGTGGTAGTCGGCGAAAAGCAGAGTTGCCAGTGCGTTTGAACGCTGTTGCATGGACATGCATAAATTATCCACTGTGATGCCATACGCAGCCTTAGACCTCATAGCGTGCGCTGAAGTTAGCAATTCCTGAGTAAGGTCAGAGCCTATGCAAGTGTGTGTGAGGCTGTGATGGTACTTGATTGTACCGATGGTTTCGCAGTCTTGCTAAACATTACGGATGTGTGTAAGTTAAGGTGGGCGTCTATCGCAGTTGAACTGAGTGCATAATCGCAGCTGTGATCGCAACAGCGATCCAAGCTAAATCAGGCCCATTGTTCACACCAAAGCAACAGGGATAAATACACGTGTCACTACATTCTACAAAATGATAAGTAGAAGTTGATTGGTTGCTATGGGCAACTTCTCCACTGTTCCACATTCTCACTAATTGATACTTCAACCCCTAATATTGGTAAATTGTGCTTGATTTGAAACACAAAATGTTTTTATTTTACTATGCAGAGATGATATTTCTGTTTGATATAGAAAAGAGAACATCCTTAGGAATCCACTGTAAACTATATTCTTCTTGGAAAGGATGTAGTACTGCTTATGCAGTGATGTGGATCTGTGTTCGCAAGGTGGAGGGGTCAGTGGAAGCACTCTCCGGCAGGATTGTATAAATAGAAAATTCCTGGAGTGCCACCCCCCACTGGAGTATCAACATGGCTATTTTTTGGTTGTACACCTGGGCCTGCTGGAAAGGTATGGCAAGTGCTGGATTTGTGATTTATAATATATATATTATATATATATATATTCTGCCTGAAGAAATGTAGGTGTATCCAACTTGTCTATGTGAAAGTTGGGCATTCACCCATTTGTACAAATTTGTACTGCACATGACCACAAAAATAGGTTGTATGCTTCCATTTGTATCCAAATCTGATACGTGTACTACCATATGCTTAAAAAGTCGGAATGGTCTGCAAGGGTATATGAACATGGTTGCAAACTGAGGCATACATATCAGTCGGGTTGGGTATGAAGTCCCGGCTGTCGGGATGCCGCTAGTCAGAATACCGGCAGTGGCATCCCGACAGGCAGAATCCCGACACCCATGGTAAGTATTTTTGTAAGCCCTACCCTAACCCACCTTTCTCAGTGCCTAACCCTAACCCTCCCCCCTTACATTTGTAAGGACACAGCAATAGAGCCCACACACAGCTTCTAAAAGCCAGCCCTGATGAAGCTGACACTGCGAAGCGTGCGCCGGCTTTTAGAAGCTGTGTGTGGGCTCTACTGCTGTGTCCTTACAAATGTATTAATAGGTCTGTATATTTGCACCCACACTGATGGCGATTTTCAAAACCTGAGGAGGATTAGATGTATACACACAGCGCCGAGCAGGAAGCTCCCCACTGACATCACTACTGATATCAGTGCGGCCGCCCACAAAACGGCAAGCGTTCCGTTAGGAACGCCTCTGTTTATGTAGCCACCCCTCCACCCCGCCTACAAAACGGGCAGAGCTGTCGATCAACATCGACAGCCGGCCCTTTTGTAGAGAGCTCCGGAGCGAGAGAGTTTCTCTCTCGCTCTGGGGCTTACGCATGCGCAGTGCGGTCGCTGCGTGTGGGCAGGACCAAAACATCGACCCGGTTGCGAGCGCGCAGCGCTTGCGACCTGGTCTGAATGAGGTCCTAGATGTGTACACACAGTGTGAAGGAGATGTGATTGCAGACAGAGGATAGCTGTCCACTGTTTAATAGCACAGATTGCAATGCTATAATAATTATAAGGAATCTGACAACATTACAATTACATGAGTGCTGGGTTTTGGCAATGCATTACATATGATATATTATTTGGAGAGTGAGCCATTTATAATTGCAATAATATCCACACCATAATTAATAAAATTGATTTAGTCACAGAGATTTCCCATATAAAATCTCATGCTGGTAATTTAATTACCATCCACCTTGACAGTACCTCAGCACTAGTGAATAAAAGGTTACATTGTGTACCTTGTCTCTAACACATATCATCCCTACTAGAAGGTGTAATATTAATCTGGGATTTATTATATATAATAGGACTGAACATTGATTTATTCACAGTGCACGATCTGTGAACAATCAAATCAATAGCGTCCACTCACATTAAGAGATTGAGTGACAAAGAGAGATCTGTTATGTATAAACCTACACTGGTAATCTAATTTCTATTTACCTTAATAATTTCTCAGCATCAGTGGATAGAAGATTACATTGTAAACATCCTCTGTAACATACGTTATCCCTATTAGAAGGTGCTATATTAACTTAGATACAACAAATAATTATTGAGACGGACAGCAGCATTCCTGCACACAGCATTTTTTTTTAACCACTATTTTTTTCTTTACTTCACATCATTTATATTTTATATTATTTCGCAGTCTTTCTTAGATGATATTTTAATATATATATATATATATATATATATATATATATATATATAAAATAAAAGCTATATTTTATTTAAATTGACCTTTTGTGCACCACAATATACAATTCTTGGACTTTCCATTTTTTATATTTGAATTTTTTGTGAAGTGGTAGCACCCCCTTGCCACACATTTATATTTATTTCCAGTAAGAAGGCATTATCGGCCATATAGATAACGAGATATAATCTATACCTTGTGCTGTTGTTTTTTTTCTTTGTGTTACTGTGTTCTAGAAATATTAGGGTATGTACTAGTAGATTGAAAAATATTTTGTTTTTTTAAAGCAAGTTGAACTCATGATTAGTACTATTGTTTTTATTGTGTTTTTTTTCGTGTCTGGAGCCTGACTGAGAATCAAACTGTGTATTTCACTTTCAATGCATTTTTTTATGTTTTTGTATTGTGACAATAAATGTTGACTGATTAGAGTGATCCCTTCTAGGTTTGGGACCTGGCTGCGGTAACTTTTGCAATCCATATCCAAAACATAGTGTTAGCTACCAGGGCCAAATTCAGAATGCTTCGCACTCCAGAGATTGGTAAATTTGGTATTTTAGCTGTACCATAGAATCCTATGGGGGTTGCATTTACAAGTGAAAATGAGGAAACGGAGCAGAAATCACCTATATCTGCTGCGGTCCCCCATACATACATTCTAGGTTCCTTAATATATGTGGGTACCTGTTTTGGGGGGATATCTCACAAATATTTTAAATATCAGTTCTGTATATGTCTGGATTGTTTCAGTAATAAATGAGTACTTAGAACCTTGTTTGTGCATTTCCAGAGATAATTGGTAAAATACTGTTGTAACTTCCTTATATTCCTTATCAAAGGATCACTAAGCACTAATCATATCATATGATATATGCTAACCAACCATTTCTTACCTCACAGCATCTTCATATGAAGCTAAGTAAATTAATTGTAATGTACGTGAAATTCCCAAGTTGAGAAATTAAAAGTACCTTGCAGGAAATTAATATAACATTTCAGGAAGTTAAGAGCATGAATAGAGTGTCTTTTGTTTTGGTCTCCTTAAACAAACACCCACTTTGTAGATATCAAGAAATAGGCGTTAGTTACATGTTCAATCATCTCCCCAAAATTACATAAGGGTACTGGTCAGATGAACCTTAATAATGTATAATGTATTTGCATTAAGAAGAAAAGGGCAAATAGGGGATTTTCAAGACAGGAACAAATTATATTTGAGACAATATTATCCTGTATATCCCACCAGACTTCTCCAAGTGTAACTCCCCTTTTACCTCTGTAAAGGGTTACCAGGTTACTAACTCCCTTAATGTCTAGGATGTACCCATCCTTTACTCCCGATAAGTGGTATATATGGTATAAGTGGTTAACGCACTACCCCTGGACAATTTCCCCACCTTCCGTTCAGGAAGTTGAAGCTTAATCCCATATATTTTTATACTTTTTTCCCTCCCCCCTCATTCCCTTTCGCAATACCCCACACCACTGCAGGTACATTAGGGGTAAGGTTAGCACTGTGACTATCCTGAGAACCTATTTTTATCTGCTCCATAACATATACCTGATTTATATTTACAATAAATACCTTATGTATCACCTTGCTACTAGTGCATATTTCATTATGGGCAAGGTCTTTGTTCAATCATACACTCTTTAGATTAATTAATACATCTAGCGCAGGTATTCGTGATATATTATCCACATTGTAAAATTAGGGGAACTGGGATAGACCCCTGGATACCAGCAGCTTATCATCACTAAAGTGAGCGCAGGTTCTCACAACCTCATTTATTAGTCTTCTCTATCTATCCTGAGAACCAGCTGCCACATTTCATGGGTTTACTCGACATTAGACGGAATAGGATAAGCAAAGCACAGAAATTATTCTCCGATTTAGAAACCTCCACCAATGCTCAGATTAAAGGACAACATTTCTGTGACATTTTTCTCAAACTAGAAAAACTGGTACACAAAGCAAAACAGAACTTCCTGGTACAAACAGACTTTACAATGGTATGTAACACACAATATCACCCCAAGGGGCCTTAAAATAAAGAAACATCCATCACAGTCTAAAAAATGGTATGTTTATGACAAAATGGGTGGCTATTCTACACCAATGTTCACAGAATCTTTTACAATTAACCATAGACACGCACAGTGAGACACTTACAAACCTTAATACGGAAATAGAAACACTACATCAGAAATTAGATATATACAAAGAGGACGAGGAATACAAGCAATTGGAGACTATTGCATTAAATAAACTAGAAACAAATTAGGAAAATATAGTAACCACAATACAAGCCAAAATCATAAGAGATAGAGTGGGCAGGAAAAAAAACAAATAAGAACCACCGTAAAAAGTGCAAGGACATCAATAGACAGCAAAATAAAAACATACGGTCACATACAAATCAATCAGCACATAAGAAAACACCAGTTTGCAAAAAATTGAACCTAACATACCAACAGTTTGTCACAAGTACATAACACGAACAAAGCACCACACATTCCGATACAACCAACCGAGGGAAATACACAATCTGAATGGGAAGATCCTATACTGATCCATATACTGATGAATTGTGGCACTGAAATAAAAATAAGATACTATACTCATCTTTCCCCCTAATAGAGTCTCCACTCCAACCAATCTCGCTATCACTGTTGACAACACAATCATCTCCCCTGTCCCCCAACTTCGCTGCTTGGGTGTCACCCTTGACTCCATCCTCTCCTTCACACCCCACATTCAATCTCTGACTCAATCCTGTCGGCTCCAGCTATGCAACATCGCTCGTATTAGGCCTTTCCTCTCCCAGAATGCTACCAAACTGATTATTCATTCACTAATCATTTCTCGGCTTGACTACTGCAACCTTCTCCTTACTGGCCTTCCACTTTGCCATCTTGCTCCCCTCCAGTCTGTTCTCAATGCGGCAGCTAGCGGCAGCTAGACTTATATTCCTCTCCCGCCATTCCACTTCTGCTGCTCCCCTCTGCCAAAACCTGCACTGGCTCCCATCCCCCTACAGAATCCTCTTCAAACTCCTCACCTTCACATACAAGGCCCTCTCTAACTCTACTGCTCCCTACATCTCAAACCTCATTTCCTTACATACTCCCTCCCGCTCACTTCGGTCTGCCAATGACTGTTACCTCTCCTCCACCCTGGTTACTGCATCTCATGCACGTATCCAATATTTTGCTCGTGTAGCCCCCCTTCACTGGAATGAGCTCCCTCACTTGATCAGGCTCTCCCCGACCCTGCAGAGCTTCAAACGTGCACTGAAAACCCACCTGTTCACCAAAGCATACCCTTCCACCATATAACCATGTTACCAGGTCTCTGTCCCTCCCGCCTCAGACATCTCTACAATGCTTACTTCCTCCACTCAGGTCCCCCTCTACATACTCATGCCTCATGTCATCTGTCTGTCTCCCCTTTCCCCTAGATTGTAAGCTCCTAGGAGCAGGGTCCTCCTCCCCACTGTCTCACAGCCTTCTTCTCTAGCACTTCTATGACAGCCTTCACCTTCCCAGCTGTATTGTGTATGGAGAATTGTGTTGCTTATTGTTACTTGTGCTCTGTTTATAAGTTGGTTACTGTATTGTAATGTAATGTTCTGTGTACCCTTTACTGTATGTACGGCGCTGCGGACCACTTGTGGCACCCTATAAATAAAATGTAATAATAATAATATACTGGACACAAGCAACGATACTGATTTTTCAACCTACAGTGTAGAGTTCACCTACGAAAACCTAGCTAGACCATCATTGGATGTGGGATCACAAATCATTAACATTCAGACACCACTTTCCACAGTACCAACAAGAATAAACACTAACAAAATAAACACACAACCAGAATGGGGAGATACATTTTTACATCTGGAGGCAGGTGTGAATGCCTGCCATCAAACACAACACAGCAACAACAAACGAAAACTGGAGGACACAGATGGGGATGCAGAGGAGGTCGACACACCAATAAGAAAATCAACCAAATTACAACTAGAACGGAACCAGTAGGCATCTTCAATTTGAGCAATACCACCCTGAGACAGACACACATTTCTGTCCTCAATAAGGGTCTCAAATTCCCACCACACACCAATCTAAACAAATTTGAGACATATTTGGATTTAAATAAATTCATCAGGAAACTCACCCTACAAAAATATCACATAAGTAACAACAAGTTAGATTACAAATCATGTGGCAACCCTATTGGCTTTAAACATTCGGATCTAAAACCTAAATCTAGGTTTTATCCACAATGCCTCAGAGGCTCACACATCAATACTTTCGAGTTATTAGTCATGAGGGATGTAGAAAAAATTAAATCATACAAACATCATCGAAATAATTTCACAAAAGCAGAACACACAGTGTTAAAAGAATTAGCCAACGAACCAACTTAATTATTAAACCAGCAGATAAGGGAGGGGGGATAGTCCTTCTAGACAAAGCAGACTATATTTTTCAGAATGCTATAGAATCTTAGATGACAAGAAACTTATGAGAAATTAGAGAGAGACCCAACAGGGGAATACCAGGCACAACCCACATCTCTCCTGGAAGCAGGTTATGAAAGAGGCATATTTATCAAATTAGAACATCAGATTTTGAACATTAAACATCCGGTAGTACCAGTCTTCTACTACTTACCAAAATTACACAAAAATTCACAGAAACCACCTGGTAGACCAATTATTTCCGGCATCAAAACCATAACATCTAATTTATCACAATATATAGACAGTTTCTTACAACCCTACGTCAAACATCAAAAATCTTACATACAGGATACATCGGATATATTAAGAACACTATCACAAACAAATTGGCAAACCGACTATTGACTGTGCACATGTGACGTGACATCACTGTACACGGTCATTGACCATAAGCAGGGACTACAAGCCATAGAACAAATCCTCGCTGCAGACATCAATGTACACATTGATGAAAAAGACTCATCACAAGCATTCTATTTATACTTCAACACAATTATCTTTGGTTTGATAACCTTTCTACAGACAGACAAGTGGCACTGCCATGGGGACCAAATTCACGCCAAGCTATGCGAATCTATTCATGAGTAGATGGGAGACTGTCACGATCTGGGCCCAATGCGGGCATGGCGTGAATTTGGTCCTCTGGCGGCACTTTATTGATGACATATTTTTCATCTGGAAAGGGAATGAAACCTCTCTACAAGAGTTCCTAACTTATATCAATTCAAATGATCTCAATCTGGCCTTCACTACAGAATATAGCGGCACCCAAGTTAATTTTTTGGATATCATCATCTTTATTTAAAATAATGCAATACACACGAAAAGTTTTCAGAAAACTTTTGAAGTAAATAGCTACATCTTATTGTCAAGTGGACATCACCCAAACTGGATAACAAGTATCCCCTTAGGTCAATTTACCAGTGTCAGATGCAACTGCACTCAAGAGTTTGACTAAATAGAACAAGGCAGCAAGATGAAACACCAGTTCATAGCTAAACAGTACGACCCCACACTGGTGGAAACTGCGTTCCAGAAAGCACTTACACTAGACGGAGAACCCCTATTGGCCTTAAAACAGAGTAACCCAAAGATAAAAAATATTTTACCTGTATGGTCACACAGTACAGTAAGGGCTGAAAGTCATTAAAGAAAATAATACAGAGATATTGGCATGTCATCTTACAAACTACTAAAAGATCTTCTCCCTAAAAAAACAAATCTCGTAACTTTGAACAACTTAAAACCACAAGGGGTTTTCTTCACTGTGGACATTGCTATACCTGCAAAACTTGTCCAATAACCACTAAACGCATAACTTCCTTCAAATCAACAATAATAAAGGAAGAATTTAACATCAGGGAACACATCACATGTGTTCCCTGATGCAATGATTATCTACCTGGTAGAGTGCCCCTGTGGTCTCCAATACGTGGGGAGAACCACCAGGAAATTATGTGTGAGGAGTGCTGAACACATTAGGAACTTCCACAAGGGCCAAATGACACATAGTTTGTCCAACCATTTTAGAGTAGCACATAACAGCAACCCCTTAGGTCTTAAACTAATAGGCATCAAAACCATTACACCAAATTGGAGGGAGGTGATCTAGAATCCAGACTGAACAAAGAAGAGTTACAGTGGATCTTTACACTCAGTACACAGAGCCCATGGGGCCTCAACATCGATAATGAGGTCAAGTCCATTATCACCCAATAAAATAAAGCAGGAGCTCACAATACAACGGGCTCAATACACAGACAAAACTGCATCAATTCTCCACTCCCAAAACTCAAATTGACACCCATTAAGAAATACACAACAGGTGCAATCACAAGGACTGCAATATACCCATTACATTTATTTTCTTGTACACAATAACATATATGTCTGATTTAGATACAGCTAATTGGAGATTACACCATACTATTCATTCTCTTATTTGTTTATGAACTAAAACACCCAACTCTAGCACAGCGATCATGTGATCAAAACAAGCACATAGTAACCTAGGTTACTGACCACTCCCAGGGCAGTGTGTCACATCCCATCTACTCAGTGGAGCCATCAGTAACATTGGTACCATCGCAACCTCACGCACAATTGCACAACCTCTGACCTTATTCAGAAATTTCTAACCTCATACGCAGTGAGTACTAAAGCTGCATAAGGCATCGCAGTGGATAATTTATGTATGCCCATGCAACAGCGTTCAAATGCACTGGCACGCCTGAGTTCCGATGACCCCCGTTACCTCCCTGAGAATGCCATTTCCTGTCAATCACTCTGCGATGGGTCTGCCTAGTCACTGCAATCTCAGTCCTGATCACAGTGGCTGGTTCATGCATGCGTACTGCAATGTATACGCATGCGCAGTATGCAACAATCGGCCGAATGCGTGCATATTAGCAGTTGCAATCCTTGCTCAGTCTGTAAGTCCTCTGCAATAAATATACTTTATATAGAAAGCGGAGAAAAAGAAGACTCTTTCTTGGAGGCACTCAAAAAGATATAACTGAAAATAAAGATAATCTAAAATTTAACTTTTATTAACTATATTTCTAAAATATGGGGTAGACGTACAACATATAGTATATAAAAATGTCATGTGACATATATGTTTATATCTGTACCTATTGACAGATATATACCTTAAAGGAAACTTTTGAGAGATTTATTCTCATAAAGTAAAATATACTGAATGATGGCGAATATTGAAAAATAAAGGTCAATCTGTTCATGGAAGGTATGTCAAACCTATATGAATAAATAAATGTAACCTTATATAATTTAGATCCTTATAGATCAGAGAGTTGCCAGAACAATGATTGACACTTATAATGTAAATAAATACACACATAAAGTGCCCACCTGCGCGGAGGATCCCTCATGCACCAAGTTGCAGTATAATGTGTACAGATAAGTATGTTATATCCTAATACCTGTGGGAAAAAATAAGGTAGCATGCATAGGTATTCCCAATATTTTGTAAATAAACACAATATGAGGATATTGCAGTATATCAATCCCACTTGTTATTATAGGATGTTTGCGGAGAATCCCTCATGCACCAACTTGCAATATAATATATACAAGTAAATATGTCATATCCTAATACCTGTGGGAAACAGTTGAAAATAAAATGGCATACATAAGTATTCCAAATAATTTGTAAATGACCACAATGTAAGGAAGTTACAGTATATCAATCTCATATGTTAGCATAGGATGTTACGGGGAATCCTGCATATACCAACTTGCAATATAATATATGCAGGTAAATGTGTCATATTCTAATACCTGTGGAGAAAAGGTTTGGGAATAACAAAGTATGCATAGATGTTTCAAGTAATTTGTAAATAATCAAAATGTGAGAATATAACAATATGACAATATATCAATCCCACTTGTTAGAATAGGATATTTAGGCAGCAAAAATTGTCACCTGTGGAGCAAAAATTAGATTAGGTATGATATCTCAGATTGATTATCTAGAGATTCAATAATTATACTTTATCAAAGGTATCTCAGAGAAAGGAGAGGTGCCCAGATCCTGACTACCCCACTGCTGCCGTCACCTGGTCTTGTATCGAACAGAGGACAAGGGATGAGAGAGTGAGGTTGGCAGCTGGTGGGAAGGAAGGAAATGAGCACTTCTGCTGTCAGTGTGCGCAAACCCCAGCTATCCTGATATCAGGGACATTGCAGGACAGGCAGGGCCGGTCGGCTGATGAGAGAGTGCGAAAAATAATGAAAATGCAGCATAAGGAATGCAGTTTAATTCCACACAATATAAAGAGATTTACATATATATTTTTTGCAGATATTTCAGTCAGGTAATCTCAGCAAAAATTAGTTAATGAGAGTGGAGTGAATAGCTGCTTTAGCATGCGTTAGATATAAAAGGCATGTACCACATAGTTCCATATACTACTTGTGAGTGTAGGAATTAAATAGCCCCATGCTGATGTTCGATCAGGGCAGCTTCTAGTATATTGTATTATCCTTTCCTTTCCCTGTTAGTCTGAAACTCAGTGTCTGCAGTATGGGTGTCAGCTTCTATACTATATATATTTCTCTATGCGTTCAGAGCAATTAGTGGACTACTGTGGCTAGTTAATGCTGCTTGCAGGGCAGTGTACTTTTCTTTATCTACTCACTTGCTCCATCCTGTGCTGCGACTCAGCTGATCATAACTGCAACTCTGTTACACTGTTTAGCTGATGTACAGGGAGACCGAATGGAGGCCTTGCCCACTGCCTCTGTAGCTGCTCTCCACCTCTAACTGCCTGTCAGGCAACTCTCCGCTTCTTCACCCTTCTGATACGGCAGCCTGCTTACGACCAGCATCCGGATCTTCCGGAATAGCCGCCGCCCCTTTTAACTGCTGAATTCTGCAGATACAAAGTCTGCGGCCTGCCGGAGCTCAGCAGGTCCTGCAGTGACTTCTCCCAGCTCACGGTAAGAGCCCTCACTGGCTTCAGTGCCATAGGCTCTCCGGCGCCGCCACCAACTGTCGCTAATAGCCAAGCGGTCCCAGAGAGACTATCCGACCTGAGCGCTCAAGGGGGAACTGCAGACTGACTTAACTGTCACCCCAGCTCCTATATTACCACTCTACAGCCGTGCGACCAGTCCCTAACTGCCAGCAGCACAAACCCTTCTCTCCTGTCCCTGCAGTACTAATAGACTACCTAGCTGCTCATGCCATTTCTAGCACTGTCCTAGGTAGTCTCATGCCACTGCTACTGGCTCTACCTCGAGGACCCAATATGCTTACAATGTTAATATACACAATACGTATAATGCACTCCATTACATAGATTTTATCTTATGCAGTTATATTTTCATATATATATATATATATATATATATATATAGTCAGAAATCCACTGAACTCGCCACTCCTAGATTTGGGGTGCAGGCCTGCACTCGCCATTCCCAGGACTGGGCTGCAAGTAGCCTGTGACCACATTGCTTAAATAAATAAAAACAGAAAACCCAGCACTCACCATGTTTAAACACTCACAATGATGTATAAATAAGTAAATAAATAATGGGGATTTAGTTCATGGATTGATCAATGCATTTAAGCCCGCAGCCCACATCACGGGACCCCACTTTCTGCAGGTCCAACACTAGCCATCACACTGATGGAAACCTGTTAGCTGCTATCACATAGTTTAGACTGAAAAAATGTTACCTGGTTTAAAGCTCACCTGCCAGCTAATGGCTTTTAAAGGTAAGGCAGTCACCTGACATAGCTTCTATCACACTACCAAAAAGACAGCTGACACAGGTTAATATAAACGAGTTTGCACATGGGGTGCATGAGAAAGCCATGATCACAAAAGGTTTTTTTATTTATTTATTTTTATATATATATATATATATATATATATATATATATATATTTCCTACCTATATTACAGTAACAATCCTTTTTGAATAAATAACATCTAAACACAAAAGAGTTTATCCATATATAAACTAACAAAAATGAAAAATTAGAGAGCGCTAACACACAGTTCCAGAATGAAAATATTGATTTATTGATACCTTTCTTAGATAGGAATTACCAGCTCTTTAGCGCATATATATATATATATATATATATATATATATCTCCATTGTTAATAGACCAATATCAATGCATAAAATTTAAACATTATTATGACACTATGTTGTACAATCAATTAAAAATATATATATATCTAGATTTTCACTGCCACATATCTCTATTCAAACAGGTAAAAAAAAACCCTAACTAGACTGTTACATCTAGATATTAAACACCACTGTGATTTAAAGATTGAGGGGTCTATTTACTAAGCAGTTTTAGGAGACAGAGTGAAAAGTGATAAGGAAGTGATAAGGTGCCAGCCAATCAGCTCCTAACTGTCATTTTTCAAACACAGCCTGTGAGATGACAGTTGGGAGCTGATTGGCTGGCACCTTAGCACGTTCTTATCACTTTTCACTCTGTCTCCTAACACTGCTTAGTAAATAGACCCCTGAATACCATAACACTTATAGGGGTATTCAATATGGGTGCGATAACATCGTTTTTGCGTTAATATCACTTGTTTTACTTTTACACCCTATTCAATTTCAAAGACTTATCGCAGTTTTGACAAGTCTTTGATAAAAATCGGTGATAACTTTTCACCATTGAATAGGTGTCGAAAAAAAGTGCAGAATTGGGGTTTATGAGTGCTTAAAAAAAATAGCCTGCACTCCTGAGATTGACATTTTAAAAAAAACTGTCAAAAAAAGTTTTAAAAAAATAGGGACACCCCAAAAAAATAATGTAAAAATTGGGGTGCAAAAAAAAAAATGGGAAAAAATTGTTCAACAATAGGGAAATAGGTTCAGGGCTATTCTGCAAGCATGCGGCAGGTGTTTTCTAGAATAGAATTATAGCGGCAGGTGCACAAATGCAGAATTTTAAAAAAATTACTTCACGGACACCAAAATATGCTAGTACCCATTTTCATGTACCCCAAATTTGATGGGACCACTTAAAAAAACGAAAAAAATAACCTAAGTGCTCTTCTGCATCACTTCTTCAATGTCGGGAAAAAAATACCTGCTGCGGCTATTTAAAGCCCCGACTTTCAATTAAAGGCTAAAACGGGGGTACCCATAGTGTTCCCCCATGTTTTTACAACTTTAGAGGGGTCTTACAATTATTTTAAGGAAAAATTCATAACTTTACGCAAATCCAACTTCGGAGTTTCCAGTTTTCGTTAATTTGATATTGAATACTGGGATAAGCGGGAGCGCGCACCATACCTTTATGCAGAAAGATTCTCCGATATGAAATGTTAACTTCGCCAGGGAAGTTAACCGTTCATATTGAATACCCCTCTTAGACTGAAACTCTGTTTCACAGTAATTTTATCATATTTGTTTCTCTGGTAACACTGTAGAGAGAAACAGATATTTATGTGTCAGTTTGTTTTGGCACTGCAGGGTTTTCTTGCTGTTATTTAGACAACACGACACCCCACAGTAAAAGATACTATCTTTGAATTCTTAAATAGTTCCCTTAAGAACATACATTTATTTGTGAAAACAGGTTGAATTCTTGGCATTCAGCTATTTGTGTTTCAACAGTCAGTAAAATAACTCCTCAATGTTCACATTTGGATTGATGCATACATATTTTAGAAAATGATGGCCATGAAAAATATGAATAAAAATTATTATTTACCACGTCCTCCTGATTTAACAGGGTTAATTGATTATGCAGTTTTCCAGCTCTTTCTCCCTTTTCTTTTTAGCCACCGCTCTGTGAATTATACACTGCGGCTCTATCCACAATTCAGCAGCCGAAATGCCGGGGGGTAGAGAGGTTCTGGGAGGCAGAGGGACTTCAATTTGTATCCCTGTTGTAGGTATGGGGAATGAGCGTGACACGCTATTAGTTGGTGTTATCCTCCTTCTCCTTGCCGTCAGCTCTGTACTGCTCTGTAATTTAGCGGCTGCCTGTCAGGTCTATATGGCCAAATACTGGAGCACCGAGGGAGACAAGGGCTCTCAGAGATGTGGATAAGATCAGCTGGTCTCTCAATGGCAATGAATTGGTGAGCATACAGACAGGTGCATAAATATTGGGACATTGACAGAATTTTCATATTTTGGCCTCTATTCACCACACAATGGCTTTGAAATGAAACAAAGAATATGTGCTTTAACTGCAGACTTTCAGATTTAATTTGAGGGTAATTACATCCAAATCAGGTGAACGGTGTAGGAATTACAACGGTTTCTATATGTGCCTCCCACTTTTTAAGGGGCCAAAAGTAATGGGACAAACTAAACAATCCTAAATCAAACTTTCACTTTTTAATACTTTGTTGCAAATCCTTTGCAGGCAATTACAGCCTGAAGTCGGGAACGCATAGACATCACCAGACGCTGGGTTTCATCCCTGGTGATGCTCTGCCAGGCCTCTACTGCAAATGTCTTCAGTTCCTGCTTGTTCTTGGGGTGTTTTCCCTTCAGTTTTGTCTTCATCAAGTGAAATGCATGCTCAATCAGATTCAGGTCAGGGGATTGACTTGGCCATTGCATAACATTCCACTTTTTAGCCTTAAACAACTCTTTGGTTGCTTTTGCAGTATGCTTCGGGTCATTGTCCATCTGCACTGTGAAGCACCGTCCAATGAGTTCTGAAGCATTTGACTGAATATGAGCATATAATATTGCCCGAAACACTTCAGAATTCATTCTGCTGCTTTTGTCAGCAGTCACATCATCAATAAATACAAGGGAACCAGTTCCATTGGCAGCCATACATGCCCACGTCATGACACTACCACCACCATGCTTCACTGATGAGGTGGTATGTTTTGGATCAAGAGCAGTTCCTTTCCTTCTCCATACTCTTCTCTTCCCATCACTCTGGTACAAGTTGATCTTTGTCACATCTGTCCATAGGATGTTGTTCCAGAACTGTAATGGCTTTTTTAGATGTTCTTTGGCAAACTCTAATCTGGTCTTCCTGTTTTTAAGGCTCACCAATGGGTTGCATCTTGTGGTGAACCCTCTATGTTCACTCTTGTGAAGTCTTCTCTTGATTGTTGACTTTGACACATATACACCTACCTCCTGGAGAGTGTTCTTGATTTGGCTAACTGTTGTGAAGGGGTTTTTCTTCACCAGGGAAATAATTCATCTGTCATCAACCACAGTTGTTTTCCGTGGTCTTCCGGGTCTTTTGGTGTTGCTGAGCTCTCCAGTGCGTTCTTTTTTTTTAAGAATGTTCCAAACAGTTGATTTGGCCACACCTAATCTTTTTGCTATCTCTCTGATGGGTTTGTTTTGAGATTTCAGCCTAATGATGGCTTGCTTCACTGATAGTGACAGCTCTTTGGATCTCATATTGAGAGTCAACAGCAACTGATTCCAAATGCAAATGTCACACCTAGAATCAACTCCAGACCTTTTACCTGCTTAATTGATAATGAAATAATGAGGGGATAGCCCACCCCTGTCCATGAAATAGCTTTTGAGTTGATAGTCCTATTACTTTTGGCCCCTTAAAAAGTGGAAGGCACATATAGAAACCGTTGTAATTCCTACACCGTTCACCTGATTTGGATGTAATTACCCTCAAATTAAATCTGAAAGTCTGCAGTTAAAGCACATCTTGTTTGTTTAATTTCAAAGCCATTGTGGTGGTGAATAGAGGCCAAAATATGAAAATTCTGTCAATGTCCCAATATTTATGCACCTGACTGTAAAAATGCGTTTCTCCACCTCTGTGAAATTTCAGGGGCTTCCTCAGTCAGCATGTTCTTTGTGTTCTCTCACCAGCTTCTTTATTTGCGCCTATGTAGTCAGCACATGTGTAGGCAATCTACTAATCAGGTTTTTTTTTCTGATTACCGTTGTAAAGTTAGCATTTAATAAGATGTCTGTCAGGGATTTTTTTTTATATATTTTCATCTTTTTGCATCTGTGGTTGTTACTAAGATCTTTTTATTCCCAAAAATCTAAGATTTATGAACATTGAAAATATTTCTTATTTATTAATATGTAACATACTGAAAGAGAGAAAGATAAAAACAAAAAGTCATGAGGCTACCAATAGACAGAGAGATATTTGTGTATAAAAACCCATAATTATATATGCACAAACATACACAATTACAGTTTATCCATATATACCTAAAGTATACACCAAACATACAGATATGTCCACATACACTTCCCTAAATATTAGCCATATATAAAATATGGCTACAATAGAACTGCAAGTGCATGGGCCTCCCTACAAAGTGTTCTTGTCAAAACTGCCACATTAGTGGCCATTTGGAACTTGTATGCAATGGTATGCATGGGACCATTTCACTTGCGCAGGGTTGTCCAATCACTTTTGTGTACATATTGTATAGCAGTAGTCTATCAGACACTAGTGATTAAAGATTACACTCTTGAGAAAAAGAAAAACTTGTTTTTGTATCTGAACCTGAGCTGTACCTGAACTTGCTATATCGATATTCTCTCTCTCTCCTCTCTCTCTATATATATATATATATATATATATATATATATATATATATATATATATATATATATATACATATACATATACACACAAACATATACATACACACAAGAAATCCTTCTGGCTTGGGTATGCACCCAGCGCAATGTAAAGGAAGGCAGCACTCCAATAGGTGAATAAAGTCAATTTGTATTATTAATTCGACGTCATCATAACACTATCCATGTGTCGAATTAATAATACAAATTGACTTTATTCACCTATTGGAGTGCCGCCTTCCTTTATATTGTGCTGGGTGCATACCCAAGCCAGAAGAATTTCTTGTGTTTTCTTTTAGGATGGCACCCGAGTTCTCACCTTCATTGTCCTGAGTGCCAGGCCTTTTTTACTATATATATATATATATATATATATATATATATAGTGGTGAGAGGGGTTGTCTCACCTGAATTTCCCACATTCTGGTGGAATCAGCTCCATCCAAGGGAGGCTGGAGTAAAACCTGTGTGTTCTGCATTAGCAGTGCAGGCGTGGAATACCAGGTTTGCACATGTACACAGACCCAGCTGGAATAATCACTGGAGCACAGGAAGGGTTTAAAACTCCCACACACCTGATGCTTCTTATGCCGGAAACACTGGCCAGGTGATAGGCTGGGGGTGGTGGTTAGCATTAGGGTGCCAGAACCCAGAAGGTCAAGGAGTGCTGGGACATTTACTTTTATGTTTATTTGCTTATTTTCTGTTATGTGCCTGTGTGTATCCAGGCCTATGCTCATGTATGCTAAGGTGATGCCATTAAAAGACATTGCTTTATCAAGTACCTGCCTGGTGTCCTCATTTCAATACCCGGTGTTACATATGGTGGCCTGTGCGGGGACCTCTGCACTGCTGTGTCACAGTGCAATCACTAGATGCCTATGGCATAGCAAAGGAACTGACAAAGCAATAGGTTTGGTATATGGGAGTATGTGTGGCAAACCAGAAAAAATGCAGTTATATTAAGGACACTGTAACTTGCTATGCATTGTGCAAAAGCTGTTTATGTGTACTGAGAAAAATAAAAAGTTACTTTACTTTGTTTTTACTAATGTGCTTGAGATATAACAAATGCTGATCAGTATCTTCAACAACTAGTATGCTGTCTAAGTAAGTTCACCTGTTGACTGAACAAAAGCAAGACACAAATATTACTGAGGTCTAATTAAGCACTGTAGTGCTGGAAGAGAAAAATAAAAAATTTTTTATTCCTGTGTCTGTTTAACCCCTGCATTGCTGAAGTTTTTTCTCCAGCAGTGTTTTATTTTTCTGTGTTAAACGTGAATTACAATTGCTTTGCTGAAAGATAGTGAATGGGATTGAAATACCGACGGCTCAACAGCTGCCGGTTCAAATCCCAATAGTGGCAGGCCGACAGTAGGAGATCTCAATGCCTGGTGGTAAGTATCCTAACCCTCCCCTCTTCCCCCCCTAACCCTCCCCCCAGAGGTGCCTAACCCTAACCTCCCCCCAGGGGTGCCTAAACCTAACCTCCTCCCAGGGGAGCCTATACCTAACCTCCTCTCCCTGCTCCCTAAACCTAACCCTCCCGGGGGGGTGTCTAACCCTAACTTCCCCTCAGTGGTCCCTGACCCTAATCCCCCTTCTCGTAGCCTAACTCTAACCTTCCCTTGGGGGCTGCCTAACCCTAAGTCTCCCCCGGGGTCCCTAAATTCCCAGGCTAAGTGTTATGCTTACCCGGCACATGACGATCACGATGGTGGGGGTCGGTCTTCTGGTGTCGGGATTAAGATAGGTGACGCTTATCTGAAATCCTGTGTCAGGCAGGTAGTGTCGGGATTTATACCAGTGGCATTGCATCCACCGGTCTATTAACTGCATCCCAAAGAAAGATATATATTTATTTACTAAACTGGCTTGTTATCTAAAAGCTAGAATAAATGAAATAAAATGGGAAAACTGTTTCCTACTTGCAACCTTTTATGTAAAAGCTCTTTATACCTGCATCGAACATAAAAAAGGCTGCAAAGTGGTAGAAGAAATCCTAAAACTGAATGATAAATTTCCAGCAAAACAAATAGAATTTGTCATCAAAAGGAATATACCTCATCTTACAGCACAATTATTTCTGGTATGGGGTTCCCATCATAGACAGGTTCGTGAGACAGCAATGGGGACCAAGTTTGCCCCAGTGCACCTGTTTATGGATCATTGGGAGTCCGAGACCATCTGGAATAACAACTCTCACAGAGAGAAATTTGCCTTATGGAAACGTTATATAGATAATATCATCCTAATCTGGAAAGGCGCACAGGAAGAACTGGAGAACTTCTTACTCTTTATTAATAAGAACTTCAGAAACCTTGCATTCACGTCTACATTCAGCAATAAAACAATAGACTTTTTGGATTTGACCATTACAGTAGAAGATGACAAAATTCACACAAAAACTTACACAAAACCCATTGATTGTCACACATTCATTCCACCAACCAGTAATCACCACACAAACTGGATAAAAAGCATACCTAAGTGCCAATTCAAAAGGATTCATAGGAATTGCTCAGAAACAAAAACTTTTGAAGACCAAGCAGTAATGCTTAGAAACAAATTTTTTGAACAAAATTATACAGCTACCCTGATCAAAACAGCCCTTCAAGAAGCTAGGGAGATGGCTAGGAAAGAAATTTTGACATACAAAGAAAAGAAAAACCTGAATCAACAACAACCACTATTCATCACTCAGTATAGTAATGAACACAAAGATCTAGAATGGATCATATGAAAAAACTGGCACATCCTTCTGAAAGATAATTCCCTTAAACAAATACTCAAAGAAAGACCTACATTTGTATACAGGAGAGCACCGAATATCAAACAAAAACTGGTGAAAAGCTATCTGTCCCCAAGGAAAGCTTCTCAAAATAACAGCAGAAATTGGCTCGACACTAAGAGAACAGACTTTTTCTATTGCAATCACTGCAGAGCATGCAGGACCTCAAATAAAAAATCCACTACTACCATCCAGGCATTCATTTGTCACACTACAAAAAAGGAATACAAGATAAAAGAAAAACTCTGCTGCGATTCCAAGGGAACTAACTATTTACTATCATTGCCCATGCGGATTCCAATACATTGGACGTACCATAAGAAAACTCAGCACACGCCTTGGGGAACATATAAGGAATATTAAGAATGGTTTAAGAACACACAGCGTTTCTGAGCATTTCAGCATGCACCACAATAAAGATTTCTCCCTACTCTTACTTCAAGCCATCTCTCTTGTCAAGCCCTCATGGAGAGGAGACAACCACATCAAATCCATGTCAAGAGAAGAAAGCAAATGGATATTCAAGCTCAAAACTTTAACACCACATGGTCTCAATATTGACTTTGAGCTCTCCAGTTTTCTGAATAGAGATCCCTGATTGGAACACCAAGAGACCATGGGGTATATGTAGCTCATGGGTGACCAACTGTGGCAAGGAGATAATTGCAGTTATACCACCATGGTAACGCCCAAAATAAACCATCCGAACTTGGAAGCTAAGAAGGGTTGGGCCTGTTGAGTAATGGGAAGGGGGACCTCCCATGAAATACAGGTACTGTAATTTATACGTCTTCTCCCCACTGCCACATTGGTCAACCTGAGCGAATACCCCTACCAAGGGTTCCATTCAGTACAACCAGTTTGAGACCCCCCAAAAAAACAAAATGGAGAGAGAATAACAATCAAAACTTGGGAGATGTCCACTAAAAATAAAAAGTAGAAAAATTAAAAATAGAAAATAAGAAATAAAAATTTGAGAAAATCAAAATACAGATGTGCCCAGCTAGTTTGTTGCTCCATACAGCCATGTAGCGCGCCATGCAACTCGCGCCACACAGAATGTTTCTTAACAGAACGTACCGTAGCATTGGAAAAAAGTCATATCGTGTAATACAACTTTTTGTCCACCAGGTGTTACTTTTCCTAAACTACACAGCACATGCGTCAGAGTTCCAATACATTTTCTGTATCACCGCCTGATGATTGACTGACAGAAGCTGTGATTGGGTACACCATAGTATAGCATTTTGGTCATGGAATCAGGGCTGTAGAAGAATGTGTAATAAAGTATTAAATAACAGTACAGTATGTGTGTGAGTCCTGTACTGTTAAAAAAATAAAAATAAAATATATATATTTGTCTCATGGGCTCAGACAGGGGTCACAGGCATGCTCAGCTTTCACTAAGACATGATGACACTGTAGCGCGAGCGTCTTTTATGCGACTTTTTACCTTCAAATGCATCTGAATCATACAGTGAATCGAATTGATAGCACAAGCAGCTTCTGCTGATTAAAATTATATGCAGCATGCCTATATCGTGAGCCAGTTCGGGTGTATCTGCACGCGAAATGTTACGTTACACTAATAGCGACTATAACACTTTAACATAGTGATTTGCTTGCAGATACACCCCGTACTGGCTCACAGAACATAGGCATGCTGCATATCATTTTAATCAGCAGAAGCTGCTTGTGCTAATAAGATGCATTTTAGGGTAAAAGATGCATAAAAGAAGCTCAGCGTTACCAATTCACACAGCACTCCTGCGCTATGTGTGGAGCAACTTGTAGTGCATGGAGGATAGATGTATGTGGACACCTCTCTATTACTGTGCTGCAAAGTACCTGTCCCCAAAAGTGACCCTACAGTAGATGCATATTACTGTACCAAGTCCCAATAAAGCAGCCGTATATTAGCTAACATTGACCAGTAGATGCACACTAAGCATTACATAATGACAGAGCAACTAAAGAAGTCTACTGAACTGAAAGCATTTCTCTCAACATCCCACAGCAGTACAAATTTTATCGGAGCACTCGCCACCTGGTGGTTAAGCAGTGTATTACATGCCATGGCTTATCTTTCGTTGTAGAATACCACAGTATACCACAGTACAGCCATCACGTAACATTCCATGGCATGACACAGGAGGCCTGAATGGTGCGCTATGAGCAACAAACTAGCTGGGCACATCTGTATCTTGAACGTTCCAGTGACCACACAATATGCTGAGACCCACCGAATTGTATGCAAATATTCAGGGGAAGAAATCGGAAAGGATAAACCGTAGAGTAATTTTCTCTTTCAGGACCATTATATTTTATTTATTCTTCATCTCTCAAGGTATTCCCTTACGACATCCATACGAGACCAAGTAACTATTAAATTGTACATAACACCTACTCTGTACAGTAAATCACCTTTGAGGAACATATCCACTCACTGACTATTTTCTTTTTTCTTTTACCTTTATCTGATTAAACCCTTATCCATTGTCATTAGCCGCATGTAATATAAAACATGTTAAATGAAACAACTTTTCATCATTTTATTTTTCACTCAGTACATTTAAACCAATATATCAACTATTCTTTTTCTGATATATATATATATATATATATATTTTTATTATTTTTTTGTTTTGTTTTTCAAGTCATGTACCTTAGGGTAAGTCTGAAATCTGCCATCATGTTTCAATTGCAACAATTGTTGCAAACGAGGATACATTTTTTTTGAAAGAGGACATCAGATTCCCTTAAATCAAAGATGAAATGATCCTCCAATGAGGTGCAATTAAGAAATCCTTTAAAGGGAATATCAAGCAAACAGCAGCACAACCACCGTCCCTGACGAAGCCCAACTGGGAGAAATGTGTAGGGAACACCCACTAGACATTTTCACTGACCACAGATCTGCACGCTCAACAGCACCAGCTAACATCGCAGAAGCAACAGGGAGAACGGACCCATGGTAAGAGCTCTACCAGGTGGATCCGGACCTGCCGCTCACACCGCCGGTGCTCTTGGGACCTACATACGGAAAGAATCTACCAGCACGGATCATTTAATGCCAGCACAGGAATACTAAAGAAAACACACGAGGTTGCACTCACAGTAAGTCCAGCTGAAGTCTGCTAACCTGTCAGCAGAGATGAACAGGACAAGGTAGGAGGTGCACGCACCACTCTGACACAGACTTCACTGTTTTATTGCCAGTACCTTTTTTTCTGTGAAACTAAACAAGCAATCAAGTATATCCATTGACCACCCAGCAGCAAGGATCTTCTTTCAAACTGGACTTAATTTAGTAAAGTAAATTCTGCACACGGAGCTTTTACTTTACAAAAGGGATAAACAGGAGCAAACCTACTCCCCCCACACCAGTACAAAATCATCACTCAGAACTACACATAAAGGCTTCACATTCACAGAACTTTGCCCAAATAAAAAGGACTTTATGAGAGGAGCAGCCACTGCTCATACAGTTTTTATATATTTTATTCATCGTGATTTAATGAACTACACATGTGTACATATGTAAGCTTCTTTTACTTGATACATAAGTTTTATCTGATACATGTTACCAATGCCTGTATTATACTGCTATTGTTAGCGACCCGGTCTGAATCAGGCCCTGAGTATTCACAGAGTTAGCAGAATATAGTATACCGGCTGGTCTGCATATAGAGTCTTGCTGGTAGCAGTACACAAGAGTTCACAGAGTATGGCACTCAGCCTGAAATTGATGTACAGTAGGAGTAAACTGTAGACAGAGCACAGTCTGGAATTCATGTTGATGTAGGCTGAATAAAGTGCACAGCCTAGAATAGATATTGATGTAAGCTGTATATAGTGCACAGCTTGGAACTAATGTTGGAACTTGTTGTGTCCAGCACACAGCCTGGAGCTGATGTTGGAGCTTGCTGTGTAGAGTGCAAAGCCTGGAGCTGGTGTTGAAGCTTGCTGTGCACAGTCTGGAGCTGATAGTGAAGCTTGCTGTGTACAGGGCACAGCCTGGAGCGGATGTTGGAGCTTGTGTTGTACAGCACACAGGCTGGATTTGATGTTGGAGCTTGCTGCTGTGTATAATGCACAGTCTGGAGCTAACCTCTCCCCAGGGGTGCCTAACCCCCCCTCCTGCCCCCTAAACCTAACCCTCCTGGGGGGGTGCCTAACCCCCCTTTCACTAGCCTAACTCTAACCCTCCCAGGGGGGTGCCTAGCCCTAAGCCTCCCCCACCCCGTGGCCATCCACTCTCGACGCCCGGCTTACCTACGATCGGTATGCCAGGCATTGGTATATCGGCATGGGGCTAATGATAGGTGTCGGTATTTAAACACCTATCATTAGTCCCATGCCAGGATTTCACTATCGGGAAGCCGGCGGTCGGCATTTCAACCGCCGGCTTTCTGACTACATCCCGTTTGAGCTTCCTGTGCACAGCCTGGAGCTGATGTTGGAGCTTTCTGTGTATGATGCACAACCTGGAGCTGATGGTGAAGATTGCGATGTATGGTGCACAGCCTGGAGCTAATGGTAGAGCTTGCTGTTTACGGTGCACAGTCTGGAGATAATGGTAGAGCTTGCCGTTTACGGTGCACAGTCTTGAGCTAATGGTAGAGCTTGCTGTTTACGGTGCAGTCTGGTTTATGGTAGAGCTTGCTGTTTATGGTGAACAGCCTGAAGCTGATGTTGGAGCTTGTTTACAGTGCACAGACTGGAGCTAATGTTGGAGCTTGTTTACAGTGCACAGACTGGAGCTGATGTTGGAGCTTGCTGTGTATAGTGCAAAGCCTTGAGCTGATGTTGGAGCTTGCTATGTATGGTATGAATAAAAGACTTTTCCTGAATGATCAACCAATCAGTTGATCACTTTGTGGATATTTTAGCTCTACATTACCACACATTTCTCCCACTGGACCTGACAGTCTAGAACACGATTACCAGAGAGAGAACAGAGAAGAGCTCCCAGCTTGCAAAACCAAGGCGAATTGTGTTATAAATAAATCGTGCTGGAGTACTCGTGCAATACTCGTGCTGCGTTCACACCGCATTCAGACAATTTTCAATTTCATATTTAAAAGTATCAGAACTGGCTTATGTTGTGTGATGTGATTGCACAGCAATCTCCTTATCTCTGCATGGGGGAATACTGTGCAGAGATTCCTGCCATGCTCCTATGCTCCACAGCCCTAGTTCCTGCAGGGGTTTCCCACAGCTGTCGTAGTCAAATTCTGTATTGGAACATTAGAGATATGGAAATATGTTCTAGTTCCATGGTAGCACAATAGGTTTCCCAGTTTGCAGATCAATTAAATACAAGAATTTCATATGCAAAGCAAGAAGTCACATTACATTGGCCGGTGGTACCCAAACCTATCACTGCAGCTAGCTTAAAAAAAAAAAGCATGATGTTCTTTGATATCCTAGGTCTCTTGCATATTTGGTAGTTGTCTCCCGGCACTGCAGTATGATCCTTCCATTGTGTCAGTCAGTGGCTTTCCATTCCCCCCTCCTCAATATATGACACTGTCCCTGCATCCCACAAGAGCAGCATTTGTGTGCTGAACTAATATGTGCTGCTGTGTTATTTCCTATCATTTGATTTGCTACTAGCATCTCCTGCTATCTGGATACAGGCGGGGGGGGGCTGCTCCTCATCTGTCCACTGAGTCTGACCACACAACTGATTCTAGTCCCCAGAAAGACTAGTTTGTCATGGCTGTGCCTCAGTGGTGTCTCCTGTACTGGGTAGGCGGGCAGAGGCAAATTCAGCCCTCCTGTCTCTCACCAGATACTCCTGCATCGAATCACTTACAGACATACTGTACACACAGAGTGGGAGCAAACAGGAAGATCACAGTTGACAGCAGGAGAGAGCAAAGAAAGTCAGCGGGAGGTCAACGGAGTACCGGGGCACATACAAAAGGGCAGGGTGCATGTTGTTAAATGAAGAGGCAAGTGGATGCATATGTCATGTTATTTTTAGAAGAAACTGAGATATTTAAAGATAAATTTGACATTTGTCATGAATTGAACATTGCAAGTTTATCCACAAAATACATCAGTAAATAGACTACCAACATTTAAAATAACATTGTTACCATGATCCCTAGGTCATCACACTTTCATCCATTAAAAGACACAAATAAGTCATTTTTCAAAAAAATTGTTACATTACACCTTCATCCACTCGCCTCTTCAAATCTCATTTAGAGATTAGTACAAGTATATTGTATTTTAGCTTTTTTCTTTATCTTACTTTTGATTACATTTTCATTCATTGAAATCCAGGGCCTGATTCAGAGCCGCTCATAAGCGGCGGCTTGTTCGCTCCGAGCGATGTTCGCACATCTGCACATGCGTATGGGTGGTAATGCGCATGCGCCAACCAGTCATTGCGCTCGGAAATCGAGCGCTCGCAAAATAGCGAGTGCCTGCTAATTTGAGTGACAGGATGAGGCGTTTGTGGGTGGTAACAGGGGAAGGTGCTTGAAAACGGGGAGTGGAGATCCGAACGCAGGCGTGCCAAACGGTCAAAACGGGCATTTTAAGGGTGTGCATAATTAACAAAGCAGAGTCATCGATCACGTCACTTGGTTGTCTCTTAGCCTGAACTGTTCACATGATTGCGGTAGGAAAATCCTACCACAAGCACTGCGAGCAGTTCATACGCCTTTCGATGTACTCGATTAATCAAATAAATAGCGGAGATGACGTATGATGCGAGCGGCCAGGGTGCGTCTTTACAAAATAGCGAGCGCATGTTTCGTTCGCTCGCTCAGACATAGAGGCGTCAACAGACCGCAAAGAGCGAGCGCTCAGCAGTAGCTATAAAAAACCCTAATTTTTTTTAACATATTTTGTCTGCCATGTTTAAAAGGACAATAATATTAAACACTAATCTGGCTTGTGTGGCAATAAGTATTATTGCCCTTTTAAATCTGACAGGCAAAATCTGTAAAAAAAACAACAAAAAAAAAACAACAAGTATTTGGTAAAACCTTTGCTTAGTAAATATGGGCCTGATTCAGAGTTGGGAATAGAGAGAGATCTCTCTCAACTGATCATCTTGGTGAAACCATGCTTCACTGCAGGTTGTGCTGATTTAAAATGTGCAGAGAGATTTAGATTTGGGAGGGGTCCAAACTGACATCTACATTGTAGAGTAATAAAGCTGTGCAGTATTTGTGGGTTACATGTAAAAGTAGCCAGTATTTACCCTACATGCAAAAAAAAAAAAAAAATTATGTATTTACACCCCTAGCATGCAACATGGTTTGTCCAGGTACACAGTCAAGTGCCATCTCTCTCTCTCTATTCCCAACTCTGAATTAGGCCCTATGCCCCTAATTCACTGAATAAGCGCCAATGTCCAAATAAGACACATTTACGCTATTTAAGACATATTGTACATTCTAAAACAGTTACAGTGCAGGTTTTAAGGATATCATGCTTGAGCACAGGTGACTTAATTAGTACCTCAGTCAATTTGATTTAACCATCTTGACTCAAGCATGGATATCCTTAAAACCTGGCCTGTAATGGAGTTTAGGAAACTTTGTTCTTAAGTATTGCTGCATTTATAATCATTCACTGTATAATCATTTAAATGTTAAACTAACCGTGGCTACCAAATGTTTTATTCAATTCTGCAGTGCAATTGGTAGATCCTATTACTGATGGAATCAGGACACAAACCAGGTATTTCCCTCAACGCGGGTAGTGTGGGTAGAAAGGAGCAGCATGCTCTCTACAAAGAAAGGATCTCCCCATCCTGCCCTTGACCCTTTTATCGGATTAATCATATCCTTCCAATTGAAATTATGTTTTGCAGGTGGGTTCAAAAAAAAACTAGACTCATACATAATTCATACTCTGCTAGGAATCTTCCCAAATTCTGCCATAAGATGATACAAACCAGAACAGACATCACCATCTTAGCACAAAGCAGACACACATCGTCACAGAGGAGCATTTGTTTTGCAGGGGTGTAGTTCTAGCATAGTAATCTCTCTGGATTCCAACATAATATGGGCAGATTTTCCCAGCACCAGTAATGATTCACAATGATATGCCCAGCAAAAGTAAGGTGGGTATAACATGTCACTGTGGTTATGAACATCTGTTCCTGTTTACATTGATAATGACTGGTATAGTCAGTAAAGTAGCCTTTCCAAATACATTGGTTTAATGCTTTGAAAAATATTATGTATATTAGTAAAAGTTTACTGTCCAGCTTTATAAATTGCAAATACAGCCTGTAAACTTAGTTATGAGCAGATTGGTTGGTACTTTGGTTTTTCAGTGTCCGTGCATGCAGTAATACCAATTGGTGTTTCCTTTGATGCCACCATTGGTTGCACCAGCCCTATAGCATGTGCAGTTTCTCCATTGAAGTATGACCTCCTATAAAATCAAGCATCTGTCTACAGTCACTGACACGCTGGAAACAATCCCACGACCACTTAATGAACCATTTCTTTTCAACTCACCATCACCTTTTCACATTTCTGGTACTGTCTCAAACGCAACATCACCTACACTCTGTGTAACGCATGCGCTATATGAGTTAAGAGAAATTTTTGTGCATGCATAGTTGCAAAAATGAATACTCAACTACATGAACATTGACCAGCATTGCGTGCGGTTCTGAATCAGGCTCCTAATGTTCCAAAAGACAATTGGCGTATGATGTAGTGAAGATATAAATATACAAGATCTAGTGCAACCAGTTCACATTCATCTGTAGCACTAGATCTTGTAAATTTATATCTTCACATGTTTTATGGTCCAAGAATACATCTTCAATATTACAAACCATCACATTGTGGAGAATTCCAGTCCAAAGAGATGAAGTTTTCTTCTGTAACAAGATAAGTATTAATTTTTTAAGTGTTGTTTAGTGTGCAAGGGGATACCATCCAATTAAAGTGTGTGTATATGTTTGGTTCTGGGGAGTATAAACACCGGGTGGATGTGTAACCTCTAACTTGCCTTTAGGTGCAATTTTAGCCTGTGCCTTTTTTTTATAGTTATCACAATCTTATCCTATCAGCGTAGTTACATGTTTAGGCAATACAGCATAGCCTCACTCTCCACTGCTAACTTTCGGGTGTCTCTATGGTTTGATCATGATTGGTTAAGACCCCATCAGTGACAAGGAAGAGGTTTTATTAAGAAAACTCCAGGCTACATGATTATTGTAAGGGTTAGTACACTGCATACAGTTGTACTAATACTGCAGAGTAAGGGTACATTTAATGTAAAATGAATGGGTCTAAGCATTGTATAAAGTACAAATATTTGCACTCGCTACACAAAGGAAATATTCCTTATTCCCAAATTTAGACACTACATGCCATAGCCCATCACATAAAGGCCATTACTCATCCCAATAAAGCAAATATAACAAACATCACAGGCTACAGTATGTGAAGTGGAATGATTATAAGTCAATGCTTATATTGGTGGCAATACATATTTACTGTAGAGTAAAGTGTAATTTGTGAATAGAAAGACATTATACTTATAATAAAGTTGTAATGGTTGTGTCTGTACTCCTTGGGACTGTGTATGAACTATAGAGACAAAAAAATGTTTTTCCGAATCGTTGTTTGTTCTGGCATCACGCAAAAACTACAGGATGAATTTGGATTGCATTTCAATATTGTATAGCTTAGTCACCTAGACAAAAAAATGAGTTATGTATTATCTCAAAGTGACATCAGAGAGAGGACGCTTGCATTGTGCAGGCTACTCAAGCCAAAATGTATATAAATATAATTCTTTAGGAACTGTTTATGAACTATGGAGACAAAAAAATGTATTATCAAAATTTGCAGAGGTTCCTCAAATCCAAAATGACATATATACACACACAATAAATAAAGTACATATATTGCATATTCCGAAGGCAAAGTCATATATCTCACGATCTATTTCACAGGAAAATATAACTATACATTAAGCACTAATCAGGCAGCTTATCTTGACTCATGAAGTTGCAGTATACATGTTAATCCAGTAGGTGGCATACCAAGACAAATACTACATATCATAGAGTTGCTACTTATGTTACCTGCAACCTTTCAATGTTACTGTTACTGTTAAGTGGCTTGCTCACAATTTAGCAACCTCAAGCATCTTTTTGTGTTAATCCCTGAAGGAAAACTGCAAATATTGTTTTACAAAGACATTTTGTGATCAATATCTACAATATAAAATATACATCACAATATTAGATGCAACTACTGTCTTTATAAAATTAGTTCCGCTGAGCAATAACGCTAGTTTGGAGTACAAACTGAGAGGTTATTTGTTTGCCATTGTTGCAGGTGTAGAGAAATACTAAATAAATAGTTTCAGTTTAACAATAAATGAAAGTTAACTGAAGCAAAGCAATTTCTATTTATGTATCAAGGGAGCTGTACCCATGTTCCAATTATACCATTAATAAACTCGAACAGCGAGCACAGCAAATTTATGTTATCAAGCACAGTTATAGCAGCGTGACAAAGACAAATAGAAAAAAAAAACAGAAGCAATGCTGGTTTTGTTCCACATTTAAATTTAGAATGTCTCTTTGAACAATTTAGCTTCTCTCCAAAGAATGATGATTACAAATTTAGACTATAAACATATTTCTAGATATATCACAATATTGTTTAGCATTTTTTAGAATATACAGAGAAAATAATATATTAAAAGCATTAAATTATCAAGTCTGAATACAGCATTTACGTGTATGTTTCTAGCTTAACCAAAGTGGTAAAGCAGAGAGTGTTCAAAAATTTAAAATGACGTTTGAATTACCAGACTCTAAGCAAAACTTCCCCGGTGTTAAATAAATTGGAGCATTTTAGGACATGCCCTCTTAAACCTATTTTATTTAGATCCATCCAAAAATTGTCAAACTATCACTTTTTGTAGAGGAAATTGGGAAAGATCCATGAAATAGGACAATGGATGCAGTGTCATTACTCAGGGTGGTGACAAATACAGCCACCATAGTGTCGACTGGTACATTATTTAGACAACCAAAATGTCGAAATGGCCCTTAGTGTCCAGGCATGATGGTAGTTGTGGGCCTAGGCAGAGCAGTTTGGGGCTGGTTAATGTTAGGGCAGAGGGACTCCATGCTGCGCAGCTCCCTGCTGTAACATTATCCCCTTGGTTGGTTTAGCCCGATGCTGATTATAAGAAAATAGGTGGGGGACCCCATGCCCCACCCCGTCATTTTCCAATATCAGCCCTGGCTTAGAAAGGACTTTTTTTTTTTTTTTTTGAGGCACCGCCATTTAGGAGCATTTCAGCTGCCAGTTGAGGCTGTCATTTTATGACAAGTGTCAACACTTTAACTGTTGACATTTTGACTGTTTCTACATTTTAACTGTTAACCTTATGACCCTGTCAACATTTTGACAGTCCATATTTTGGTGCCTGCATTTTGGTAGTAAAACGTAGTCTAAATAAAAAGTTTGAGGGCCGTATTCAATTAGCGGAGAAAAAGTTTTGCAGATGACATTTCGCCAGCGGAAACTTATCCCCGTATTCAATTGTGGCGACATTTCGCTGGTGCAAAAATGCAATGCAATGTACCCGGTGAAAAAGTTTTGCCTATAAATAGCTGTCAGAAAAAAGTGCAGAATTGCGGTTTTGGGGTGCAAAGGTGGGGAAACCACCCTGCACACTTAGGATATAGATATATATATACATATATACATACACACACACAGTTGTGAGAGGGGTGATCTCTCACCTGAATCGCCTAGTCTGGTGAGATCGGCTTCCTCCAAGGTAGTGAAAATCAAGTCCGGCAAATTCGTCAGCTACAGTAGAAGTTTGGAACTCTGGGCCTGATTCAGAGCCGGACGCTCTGACAGAGCACTCGTTCTGAATCAGGGCCGGCCCTCTGGTTTTGCAGAACGGCCTCCTGGCCGCTCGCATAGCTGTGCACCCACAGCTATAGCGAGCGGCCACGATGATGGTCAAGACCATTACAACCATCGGGCTTGCGACGACTCCCTTGTGGTAGGCTCTCATGGCCACAAGCCCAAGAGTGCTCTCGGCTCAGAGCCGAAAGCACTCCCACTGACATCACTTGTGATGTCAGTGGGGCTGGCCCCAGACGGTAGGCGTTCCCATGGGAACGCCTCCATCTGGGCAGCCACGCCCCCGGCCCGCCCACCAAAGGGGGCATGCTGTCACTCAACATCAACAGCACGCCCCCTTTGGTACGAGACCCGTAGCGACGGTTTGCCAGTCGCTATCCAGGTCTCGCGCATGCGCACGATGGAGCCGGCTCCGTCGTGCTTATGCGCACTGGGCCACCATCGACCCGCTTGCGAGCGGGTCTGAATCAGGCCCTCTGTATGAGGAGTGCTGGGACTTTTTATACTCAATTACTTATTTTCTGTATGTACCCGTTTCCAAGCCTATGTCTGAGTATGCTGTTCTTCAGTGTCTGCTGCCAGAAACAAACAAAAAAAAAGACAGTGTAATCACCGGAAATCCACCTACCGAGTCCTTATTTCAAGTACTAGTGTGTGTATAATATATATATACATATATACACACACACACACACATATATATATATATATATACACACACACACACACACACAAACAAAAGGCTGTTGATGTCCGCACTCAATGAAAAACATTTGGTCAGCAGTGTGGTGCTCCTCAGGGATCCAAATAGGCATCCAAAACACAAAACCAGCAGAGGAGGGCACTCACCAGGTATTATAGTACAAAATAAAATCACATTTTAATTTTCTATTATACCTGGTGAGTGCCCTCCTTATGTTGATATATATATCAATAGACAGTCGGAATGGGGTGCACCACTCACAAATTATCCATTGCAGTGCAGTCAGGGTCCAGGGCATTGGACTGGCCGTACAGCCCTCTTATTTTTATATATTCCCCCATAACATCTTATGTATGACTCTTAATGAGAGCAACAAGTTATGAATGTGCATAGTTATGCAACATCATGTATACAGCTAGAAGATCTCCACAAAATATGGTCACCATGGTCTATGGTCGAAGGAGAGGCACCTTACCATCCAACACTGGCTGATAGCACTTGTTCTTGTATTGTTTTATTTGCCAACACACAGCTTTTATTTTCTCTCTCTCTCTCTCTATACACATTATATATATATATATATATATATATATATATATATATATATATATATATATATATATATATATATATACATACACACACACATACATATACACACATATATACACACACACACCACCCCGAAAGTATGCACAGCACTTAATTTTTTTTTTTCCCCCACATTTTGTTATGTTACAGCCTTATTCCAAAATGGAATAAATTCATTTTTGTCCTCAAAATTCTACACACAATACCCCATAATAACAACATGTAAAAAGTTTTTTTTGAGATATTTGCAAATTTAATAAAAAAATAAAACCACTAAGAAATCACATGTACATAAGTATTCACAGCCTTTGCCATGAAGCTCAAAATTGAACTCAGGTGCATCCTGTTTCCACTGATCATCCTTGAGATGTTCCTACAGCTTAATTGGAGTCCACCTGTGATAAATTCAGTTGATTGGACATGATTTTGAAAGGCATACACCTGTCTATATAAGGTCCCACACTTGACAGTGCATGTCAGAGGACAAACCAAGCATGAAGTCCAAGGAATTGTCTGTAGACCTCCGAGACAGGATTGTCTCAAGGCACAAATCTGGGGAAGGGTACAGAAAAATATCTGCTGCTTTGAACGTCCCAATGAGCACAATGCCCTACATCATCCGTAAATGGAAGAAGTTCGGAACCACCAGGACTTGTGTGTGTATATGCGCGCGCACACACACACTGCACTAAAAATAGTTAAATTGTACTAAAAATATTCAATAAAATTCAATACAACCCTTTAGTACAGGCTGCCACCCCAAGTTAAGTCCTTTGCCAGGCCCGAAAAATTCTATGAATGAGGGAGTCTTAAGGTGTTTGTTTATAGTAGTTCAATAACACCTAATGATGGCCATACACGCTACAATTATCTGGGCGATCCACCAGATGTCCGCAGATCGCCTCGATAATTGTAGCATGTGCGGACGACTGAGGGTTAAATATTGCTTGGTTGGGCATGCCGGATTGCCAGCATGCCCGTCCGATGCGATATTTAAGGGTAAACTGTTGGCCACATCGGGCAGTGTATGCCCAGCAGCGGCCAACAGACATTTCCTGTGTTCCTTCCATGGAAGGAGCAGGGCAATGTCTCCTCCCCTGTAGGCGGAGCGCAGATGTCAGGCTAATACACTGAGTAATCTCAGTGTATGGCACGGACATCTGCAGCTGGCAGGCTGCCAGATAAAATGTCTTGTCCGTCTGACAGACATTTTATCTGGACACGTACAGGTATGCCCAGCTTTAGTTGTCCTGTTAAGTCTTAGTGTTTTTAATTGTTGAAGTTGGAGGATAAGGTTTTTCTAATTGGTTCTAGAATGAGACCCTCACACCAGAGTTCACCCAAAAATGCAATCATCAGTTTCTGTACACTTAATACAAAATTGTTTATTATAAAATGTTTAAAAGGTTAAAAATCTTAGATAGCACATGCAGAGTGGCCTATATGAGCTAGATGTTAGTAACTTGATGTCCCTCCAGATCAGGAGTATGAGCTCTTTAATCACTTAACTTTTTTTTTTCTAAAAACGGCTCCAAAATTGTCTTTTTTTTTTCTTTAGTGAATTAGGTAAGGAACATCCATTTTAACTTATTTAAAATGGTTTCAATAAAAAAAAAATATATATATATATTTTTTTTTTCTTCAGATTTTGTTAAAAAAATAGTGTTTCTGGTATTTGATAAAACTATCTGAACCATCGGGACGTTCAATTTGAAACCGGATCCAGGCACGTAAGGGGAGTGAGGGAGGGAAGTTAACTTACTTTTCCCCAGCGGCTGCTCAGTTTTGCAGGTGCTGGGTAGGGGGTCCTGCTTTGCTGACTGATCAGCAGACATAGGGGAGAGGGTGCTGGCAAGCACAGTGACCGGAAGGTCCCTCTGAGAGCAGCAGCTGCTGGAAGATTCTTTTCCTGCAGCAGCCCTCATGTTTATCTGTCTGGACAAAAGTTTACGTCCAGTACAGATATAGAACTGCCTGGTGTGGACAGAAGCCTACGTCCATGCCAGGCAAGTGGTTAACAGCAACTTTGCCAAAACACATTGGGTGATAATACAAAAGTGACAAATATAAACTTCTTCAGGGGTGTTTAATACCCAAACAGATATTCTGGAGTCTATCAATCAGTGAGAAGTGAACCTGTAGAGAAGTGGCCCATAGCAACCAATCAGCTCCTGCCTATTTTATAGACAGTAAAAGCTACTTGAAAGCCGATTGGTTGCCAAGTACAGTCTATAAAATAATAGGCAGGAGCCGATTCGTTGATATGAGCTACTTCTCCACACTTTTTACTGCTTGATAAATAGACCCTTTTATTCTTTATCTGGCCACCGATGGTTTAAATAAGTCACCCCTTTTGGATATACTTAATTCCTGTGAGCGTTTCATGCTTTCCTGAGGCAATGGTTTTCCTCAGATGTACTCAATCCAGTGAAGATGACTATTCTCAGCATGTGTGCTGGATATAGATACAGACAGTGTGTCTGGCACTCCACGTAAAGCAAAACTGCTTAGCTGGTTTCCCCCACAAGAAGGCTAAAAATAGAATGGGTCAAGGTGCGGCACTCCAAACATAAAAGAAAAGGCTCTCAGACGGCAGGTATAGTCAGTGTTTTAATGGCTTTTTAATATAGCGGCACTTTCATCAGGACATGTCCTGATGAAAATGCCACTATATTAAAAAAGGCATTGAACGTTGACTATACCTGCTGTCTGAGAGCCTTTTCTTTTATGCTTGGAGTGCCGCACCTTGACTAATATTATATATATATATATATATATATATATATATATATATACACACACACATACACACACATATACAAATATACACACACACACACATACATACACAGTACCAGTAAAAGGTTTGGACACCACCTCATTCAATGGTTTTTGTTTATTTAAATTATTTTCATCATAGTAGATGAATACTGAAGACATCAAAACCATGAAAGAACACATATGGAATTATGTTGTAAACAAAGTGTTAAACAAATCAAAACATGTTTTATATTTTATACCTCTTTTCCACCAAAAACCCAGATCCGACCTGGGTTTTTGGACATGGTTCCAACCCAGGTCAGACCCATTTACACTGCACCTTTGATCTGGGTTACTCCCAGGTCAGCCCTGTTCACACTGAACTCAGGTCTGCCCTGCTAAACCTGTGAGGTCATAAAAAGTGGGAGGAGGTGAATGCTCCACAACCACCAATCCGCTCATTTTAGGCATGATCCAGGTCAGATAACCCGGGTTGCACCGTTTACACTGCACCATTACCTGGGTCCAACCCTGGTAGCTACCTGGGTTGGATTACAGGGTCACTTGACCCAGGTTATTTTTCAGGGACCCTTTTACACTGAGCTGCGACCCGGGTAGACCCAGCAAAAATCCAGGTTTTTGCTCTGGTGTAAAAGGGGTATTAGATTCGTCAAATTAGCCCACTTTTGCTTGGATGACAGCTTTGCACACTCTTGGCATTCTCTCAATCAGCTTCATGAGGTAGTCTGCTGGAATGGTTTTGAATTAACAGGTGTGCCTTGTCAAAAGTCAATCTGTGGAATTACTTGCCTTCTTAATGTATTTGAGACCATCAGTTGTGTTGTGCAGAGGTAGGGTTATAGTACACAGTGGACACCACAATTTGATTACTGAGTTGAGTGGTTGGTGTCATAATATGGATTACAACAGTAAAGAGAAACGACAGTCCATCATTACTTTAAGACATGAAGGTCAGTCGATACGGAAAATTTCAAGAACTTTGAATGTATCCTCAAGTGCAGCTGCAAAAACCAAACGCTATGATGAAACTGGCTCTCATGAGGACCACCCCAGGAAAGGAAGACCAAGAGTTACCTCTGCTGCAGAGGATAAGTTCATTAGAGTTACCAGCCTCAGAAACTGCTACTTAACAGCACCTCAGATTAGAGACCAAAGTCTTCACAGAGGCTCTTTCAGAGCGCTCGCTCTGAATCAGGGCTGTCCCTCTGAATTTTAGAGCGGCCTCCTGGCCGCTCGCATAGCTGTGGGTGACCACCCACAGCTATAGCGAGCAGCCAAAAAGATGGTCACAATGGTCGCGACCATCGGGCTTGCAACAAGACCCTTGTGGTCGACAGCACACCCCCTTTGTAGCGAGACCCATAGCGACGGCTTGGCCGTCGCTATCCGGGTCTCGCACATGCGCACGACAGAGCCGGCTCCCTCGTGCGCATGCGCACTTGGCCAACATCGACCCGCTTGCGAGCGGGTCTGATTTAGGCCCAGAGTGCAAGTAGCAGGCAGATCTCAGCATCAACTGTTGAGATGAGACTGCATGAATCAGGCCTTCATGGTCGTATTTCTGCGAAGAAGCCACTACTGAGGATGAACAACAAGAACAGACTTGTTTGGGCCAAGAAATGCAAGGAATGGACATTAGACCAGTGGAAATGTGTACTTTGGTCTGAGGAGTCTAAATTTGAGATTTTTGGTTCCAACCGCTGTGTCTTTGTGAGACACAGAGAAGGTGAGCGGATGGTTTCTGCATGTGTGGTTCCCACTGTGAAGCATGGAGGAGGTGGTGTGGGGGTACTTTGCTGGTGACACTGTTGGCGATTTATTCAAAATTCAAAGCACACTTAACCAGCATGGCTACCACAGCATTCTGCAGCGCCATGCCATCCCATCTGGTTTGCACTTACTGGGACCATCATTTGTTTTTCAACAAGACAATGACCCCAAACACACCTCCAGGTTATGTGAGGGCTACTTGACCAAGAAGGAAAGTGATGGAGTGCTGCATCAGATGACCTGGCCTCCACAATCACCTGACCTAAACCCAATTCAGCTGGTTTGGGATGAGTTGGACCGCAGAGTGAAGTAAAAGCAGCCAACAAGTGCTCAGCACCTCTGGGAACTCCTTCAAGACTGTTGGAAAATCATTCCAGGAGACTACCTCATGAAGCTGATTGAGAGAATGCCAAGAGTGTGCAAAGCTGTCATCAAAGCAAAAGGGGGCTACTTTGAGGAATCTAAAATATAAAACATGTTTTGATTTATTAAACACTTTGTTTACAACATAATTCCATGTGTTCTTTCATAGTTTTGATGTCTTCAGTATTAATTCACTATGCTGAAAATAATTTCAATAAACAAAAACCATTGAATGAGAAGGTGTCCAAACTTTTGACTGGTATTGATTTTATACATCTGCATAACCGTGCATAAGTCATGTTCTTGTATACGTTGTTTATATTGAAAAACCAATAAAATACACTTGTTTTTGAGTTATGCAGCATCATGCTCTTTATATACTCCCCCCTCCCAAATAAAATAATAATACATGGCCCTTACTAATAGCAGATAAGCCTATGAATGAGAATAGTTATGCAGAATTGTGTGCTCTTAGGGCCTGATTCAGCAAGGATAGCTATTCTGCTAATATGCACACAATGCAGTTGCGAATATCAGCAGTGATATGCAAATAATTACATTTGCATTGCAACCCAACATAAGGTCGCCCAGATTCCTTTACTCACATCTGTATACTTTGGTAACAGCGAAATAACCGGTAACATCAGACCCATACACAGTTAAGGCAGGTCAGACCTCCCTCAAGAATTACTAACTTCAGCACACGCTATGAGGCTTCATGCTGCATATGGTATCGCAGTGACTAATTTATGCACACCTTGAAACAGCGTGCGAACGCACTGGCACACCTGCGTTCAGCCAGCCACCACCGCGTCACCTCCCACAAACAGCACTTCCTGTCAATCATTCTGCATAGCCTCTGCAATCACAGTTCCAATCGCAGTGGGCGGTTTGAGCACGGCAATACGTACACATATGCAGAACGCAACAATCAGCCGATTGCGTGCGTATTAGCAACTGCGATCCAAGCGGAATTATGGCCTTAATACATTCCCCATAACAGCTAATACATGGCCCTTACTGGGCCCGATTCAGCATGGATGACAATTGCAACCACGTATGCAGATCGGCCGAAGGTACGTAGCATGCACGCACTGTGCAAGTTTGCATTGCGATCACGCACTGCGATAGACAGCTATTGCAGAGTGAGTGACATCAGCGTTTGGGGCAAGTGGTCTGAGAAATGCAGGCGTGCCTCTCAGTTTAAACGCCATAAGCCAGTGAGATTGAGTACTCGGTGCATGCAATGAGACTTTCCGAGACAGGACAGAACTGCTGTAATTGTGAGTGAGGGTCCAATGTTACCGATGTAACACAGGACTGCGAGGTATTATCGGGGTGAGAAAACAGTAGTGCACTTGCGATTACGCAGCCACGATCCATGCTGAAACTGGCCCACTGATAGTAGACGAGTCTATAAAGAGCACATGGTGCCACAATTATTCACATTCATAAATTCCTCCATAACTTGTTATACATAGCCCTTACTCTGAGCAAGTGAGTCTATGAATGTGCAATATAAATAGATATACATCTCTATCTATCTTGACCGCCTGAGTGCCACCTATATTGCTGTGTACTAAATTATATTCTATACACACACAGGGGGTCATTCAGACCCGGTCGTTAGCGCCGATGCGCTTGGACCAGGTCGATGGCCACCCACAGAGCATGCGCACGCCGGCGTGCGCATGCGTGAGACCAGCTACGACCGACAGCGCCGGTCGTAGCGGGTCTCGATCCAAAGGGGGCGAGCTGTCGATGTTGATTGACAGCTCGCTTGGAAGGCGGGCCAGGGGGTGGCAGCCCAAATGGGGGCGTTCCCATGGGAACGCCTACCGTTTGCGGGCGGCCCCACTGACATCACTAGTGATGTCAGTGGAGAGCTTCCGGCTCATACAGAGGCGAAAGCTCTCCGGGGCTTACGACAAGGGAGACCCTACCCTAGGGTCTCGTCGTAAGCCCCGATGGTCGCGATGGTCTTGACCATCACATTAGGCGGTCGTAAGGCTGTGGGTGTTAACCCACAGCCTTACCACCGCAAAGGAGGACGTCTTGAAAATTCAAGAGGTCCTCCCCTCATCCCGACCGACCGCACACTCTGTGCAACCGGCTCTGAATGAGGTCCACAGTATCGTGTGCTCTTTATACATTCCCTCATCACAAGTTATACTCACCCGTTCTCAGAGCCATTTATATCATTGTGCATAATTACCCAGAATCATGTGCTCCTATACATTCCCCATAACACGTTATACATGGCGCTTACTGAGAGCAGGCAAGTCTATGAATGTGAATAGAAATGCACCCACATGCACAAATGAGAATTTGTTTTGCAAGAGGAGTTTGAAAGAAATTCAATGGGAAACATGGTGCAATTACAGGAGCATTGAACATGTAGTGGGGGCCGCTGAGCATTTGACTCTGTGAAAGGACCTTTTTAGAATAGGCAGTGTTTTATTAATTCAAAGGGATGTCTTTTGCACCCCAGGGGCAATTAAATGAAGAAATTTCTAAGAACATGTTTCAATTAGGACATAAAGCTTAAAGTAATATTTTAAGAGAAATAAAATAAACATTTAAAGGTTAGCATACTGGATTTTGTGACTCTATTCACCAGATATTTCCAACTGTACTTGCGAAAGTACAGAATTATGTTGATGGTTTCAAAACCTACAGGAAGGGTGTGCATTGTATTATGCATTAGAATGTTGATTAGACACATACAGTATGTACAAATAAAAATGTACCACAGGCCAAGAAACTCTGCAATTTGTAGACCTATGATTGAAATGTGTTCTACAAGTAAGCAAACCGCAAAATTATAATAATTTTAATATATGGAACGTATATGGTGTAGAATTCTGTTTTTAACGTCATAATACCTGACAAAGTATCTTGATATGTATTCAAAAATTACAATTTTAGCAATGGCAGCTTCCTGAATGCCTGTCAGTCCAAGGTTGTGGGTACTACTCCAATATGTATTCATGCAAAACCACTATTGACACAATTTGAAATTTTCAATAATTAAGAATGAACAAAAAAAAAAAAAAAAAAAAACGCAAATAATTACAGAAAAAAACAAATAAAAGACCAGTAAGGCAAATTGGTCCACATAAAACTCTTACAATTTATTGATGTTTAAGCAAAAATAGTATTTTTCAACTGAACTGCAACAGACACCCATTTGGAAAAGAAACACTAAAAAACATTAAAAATAGAATAGAGAAAAAAACAAAACAAAAACAAAAACAGGAACAAAACAAAAACTCACAAGAGGTAATGCATTGTACAGTTCTGAGTTAATTCAGCTTTGGTACAATAAATGTTCTATTCTGTTTGTTACTGTGTTCTCTATAGAGAACAACTTATTCAAATAACTTAGCTGGCATAAGATGGCAAAAGGTTAACAATGCACACCCTTAAAAAAAAAAAAAAAAAGAAAATGACACTTTAATAGATGTATTTCATTTGAGGAAACTATTGCTTTTTATAATGAGCAATCAACAGTGAGAGGCAATATGGAAAGGCTCATAGATGTGTGTGGTCGATGTAATTGTATTACCAAAGCAGTAAATATTTACAGAACACATTGGTAACAGATATGGAACTTTATAAAAACATACTCTATTCTCACTTGCCTGCAAAGAGTTCACTAAATATGGAATATGCCGACCTGTGGCTTCCGATGCGATCTCAAGGAGGCAAGTTAGGGTGCACTCTCTTTTTGGGCAGCTGTTACAAGTCTCAGTGTTGCTTATGGACAAATGTACTCCCGATGCCTTTTTAGGCAAATTGTGAACATAGAAATACATAAGGAGTTGAAAATATATGTTCATTTACACTGCAAAAAGCATGAATGGGTCATGACTTAAAATCACAATAGCATGGGGAAATTTGGGGTACAGACAGTTTAACAAGTAAGACTTTACTAATGTTTAAAGGCAACTCCACCCAAAATGTCAAACAAGAAACACTGGAAGATTTCCTTACACTCTGATAATACTCACTCCGGTTTGGGCAGGCCTTTCCTGAGGCCGTTAAAACCCTTCCCTACTGAACTTCGCGTTTGCGCAAATGGAAGGTTCAATAGGGGGATGAGCTTACAGCCTAAGCAAGGTCCATTCCATTGGTAGCTCTACTGCAAGCTGGTCTTGCAGTGTCCTTCAATACGCCTAAAGAGCACAGGTTTGTAAAACTTCATATTACATAGTTTAGCTTAACTAGAATTTTTTTTTAATTTGCTAGTTTTGGGTGGAGTTGAGCTTTAAAGTTTAATAATTTGAACACCATAACCTAGCCCATAATTTAGAGAGCACAATCTACTGTAGATAATACATCTGCCAATATTAAGAACTGCAAATAGTACAAAATAAGATTTCTCTCCCAATATCCTATCCCTACCCTTCCCACACAACCCAAATCTCCAAAAGCCTTTCACTGGAAAAGGTAACATTCAAAGTGTCAAAACTATCAGGTGACATTCACCGATAAATCATCTTGTGCAAGTACACAGCCATTAATTGTATCCAAAACATCCACAGAGGTTTTATTAAATATAAACAAAGGTATGAGCAGTTTGGACTGAGGGATTGCTTTCAGCACTGCCATAAACAGAAAGCATTCAAAACACTATCTTCTTGCTAAGCCGCACTCTTCCAAGGATGGGGGCACAAAGGTACAGTTTCTAAAACTGCAAAGAGGCTTATTATTGGGCTTTTGGTTAATTTTGCTTTTAAAAAAGAAGAAACAGCAGATGACTGTTGCATGCAGGGAGCAAACAGTTTATAATGGGACATGGCTGAAGAGGTACGACACAGATTCGCCATTATGAGTCCTTCTAATCGCCTCTGCCAAAATCATGGATATGTCAATCACCTAGAAAGAAAATAGTAGTAGTAAATATTAAAAATTAACAATACTGCATTTACAAAGGTTTAACACAAGACCTCCATTTTATATTTACTAAATTGTAGCTCTTCACTGAAAATGATATTAAGTAGCAAGGAAGATTCACAATAATTACAACTCAGATAAGTGGAGACTACATTGTAAATGAGCCATCATAAATAAGGAGAGGTTACACACAATGGGTTTACACACTATAACGTTTGCCATTAAAAAAAGCCACCTTTCTATTCATATTTGCTGTTAATGGAAAACTAGACATTTCTGAAAACCCTTCACACATTTCCAAACCACAACAATTGCTCATACAGCGCTGCGGAATGTGTGCGCGCTATATAAAATAATTGGTAATAAATAAACCATACAGATGGACAGCAAAGGCTTGCTTTGTCAGACATTGTAATACCATAGTAAAAAGTCATCTGTAGTAAAAATAGGATTGCTACCTTTTGCACCAGTGAACACCAAACCTGGTATGGGTAATAGTCGCCAAATTAGTGAGAAATTAATACACTGGTGTAAAAATCTATTGCACAAGGAATGTTTGCTGTATTTCAACAAATCCTAAGTAATACTTTATTAGGGTTCCAAATAATAATGCAATACTGTCCATTTCTGATAATTGTTTCCATTGAGCAACAGTTAGAGCTCTGCAAAACATTATGTTGTTCAATGAGAAAGCTTATGTAGCATATGAGAGCGGAGTATAAAGTATTGTAAGTGCTTTTAGATGTGTAAATATATTGAAAAGTTTTCCTTAAACAAAATCAAAATTACCTATGCATTAAAAAGTGTTGTCCTTCAATACCTGTGTGCACAGCAGTTACACCCAGAGAACTTCTGTTCGAGCTCTCAAAGGTTCCTCTTCCAGGGGAAAGTGCATCCTAACATCATAGGTAAGGAGGTAATCGAAATCTGACCATGTACAAGTTTCATGACTAGAGCAGACGATCCAGATAGGTCAATGATCTTATTCAACAATACGATTTACAGCGCTAAACCTGCTGTGTACATCTAATATGGTAAACTAAGATTACTCAAATGATAAACATTAGGTGTAGCGCTGTAAGTATATTTGAATATTATATGCACAGGGGGCTAGGACCTTATGTATCAGCAGCTCCCAAGCACACCTTCTCTCTACAGGTGTTTTGGTCTGGTTTGGCACACCTCTGATTGTCAATGATCAACAGTACAGTTTATAAGTTTCATTATCTTCATTTAGAATTCATGTATAAATGCAAATGTTGAACAATATTATGAATAAAAATAAATAATCTTATTTACAGGAAAGTTATATTAGTTTCAGTACCTGGATCTTTGAGCAGTGTCTCATTTTATCTTCTTGTGGGATTGTGTTGGTTACAACTACAGCCTCAAACGCGGCATTATTGATTCGAGAAATGGCAGGACCAGAGAATATGCCATGTGTTAAAATTGCATAAACCTTTGTGGCACCAGCAGAGAGTAATCTTTTACAAGAGAGAAGACAGACATTTTTATTGCAGGTTTTACAAATATTACATAAATAGAAAAGCAAAACTAGAACAAAAAACAAAAACTAAGAACTAAGAAAAAACACACAAAAGTATAAAAAGGTAGCATAGTCATGTGATTCTGATCTGACCTGGTGCACAGTGAAACTAAGTAGGAAAAAAATTATTACTTTAGAAGAGATTGAACTGTACCAGAATTACTTTCTCTGCTTAGCCATAAATGAATTTGGTCAGTACTGCTTTATTTGAAAGACTTCCATTTCCTTAATCTATTAATGCTATAGTTTCTAACACAACTCTTGATTACAGATCATAATAATGGGGCACTTCAATTTAGTGCGAGGTCCAGCTGGTATTTTGTAAGTAAAACACTGCTCATTTGTCCTTGCACCTTTATGAGGCATTATCAAATATAAGCAATGTTCCCAACTTGAATATACTAGAGGAACCTCACAATGAATTGAATCACCCATTATCTAAATATATAAAATTGATTTGCACATAACATGTCAGGATATACAGCACAGAGTCACAGAGATAACTGAACTAGGCAACTGCAAGTCACTAAAGACCCATTTTAACCAGATATTCATCTGTACCTCTGTTTTTTTTAGTTATTTTTTGACTTTACTAAACACTATGCAAACAAGTAGAAGTATAGATTGAACACAGGTTAATTCATACAGAAGTTGCAAAATATGGCGATCAACATATCCCCTTGCCTAAAATGGGACTGTTTTGAAGTTTGTGCATTTAATACTTGCACGGATAGTAATTAGTTGTGCTCTCTTACACAGTGCACATATAGATGTTTTAACATCGAGCACTTGTATAGTCAATGCGATAAGCATGGATAACAGCCCTGTGCTGAAACCACTGGTGCTCTTCCTGTGCTCTGTCAATGGCGGGGGTTAAAACACCTGGATTTGCCACTTCTGTGGTTCCAGTAAAAAGGGACAGGGGTTCACAAGACCCTAGTCTATTATGCAAAAATACTAATTGGGAGAGAAAAAAAAAAACCCACAACTTTTTGCTGTACCCAATCTAGTTTTGTTAAAACAAAAGTGATAGGTGCTCTCTTGATATTAGCATATTTTTAAAAAAATGTAAACATAATTATCTTTTATTTATAAAGCACTGCAAGGGTTCCTTAGCGCTGAAAATAGACATAAAAATGTTAACACATACATACATAAATAACAGATAGCATTTGAAAGGATTATTTTAAAACAAGATTAATTTAAATAAAAAATAATTTAATCCATGAAAAATTTTTTTTTTTTAAATTCTGTTACTTGTAATGGTTACAGGAATACCAAATATATACACTTTACGGTTTGGTTCTGCGGCCACTGGGACACCATTATGATGAATGGTGATAGCCAGCTCTACTAGACTGTTCTCTCCTCCTGTCCAATTAGTGATCAGGAGTCCCGAATGATACCCGATCACTATTTAAATGTGAACCATGTGCCTCCGGACTCACAGAATTTCTCAATTGTAGCCAACATTCCTCACTCTCTTTGTGCAGATAAGCATGTGACAGGCTATGGGGTAGACTTGAAATGACCGTAAAATTGTTATAGTAATTCATAAAAATGTTTGATTTGCAACATTAAAAAATAAATTGTACATTGCTCTGAAGTTGAACCTTAAAGAGGAGGATGGCAGCCATTTTAAATGAGAAATTTGGGGGTGGGAGGTTTATTTAGTCTTTAAAAAATTCAAACTCGGAAGTGTTATGGATTTTCTTTCAGGAGGACCGAAAATATATTTCACAACTTGTGCTGGTTTATCATGCTGCTCTTGCTCTTTGGGACTCCCTAATCTCCACAGGCCAAGAGGATCAGTTTCAAAACGGATTTGTTTACTTGGGAATATGACTGCAATTATATTGTTGGACAAAGGAAAGAATAAATGATTAACTCCATATCCTAGGGGAGATGTGTATGCATTTATTTCTATGAAATAAGTAAGGCCAAAGTCCAAGTGGAAGAAGGTTCCATAGTTTGATTTTGAAAACAGACAAGAAAATGTTAGGATATTTCTTTGCTGTAGTTCCTAGGAGCCATAACTCTCAAAAGGAAAATGTAATTCTTCAGAAGCCTTCTCTTTTGGAGTGGCTTATAAACTCAAATAAAAATATTTAATAAAAATTTATGAACAAACATTATACTGAGGAGAGATAATAAAAAAAAGGCTCATCACTGTGGCATGAAACCTTTAACAGCCCGAGATGGATTTGATAATTCAGTATACGCCATTATGATCCCATTCTAAAGCCTTTTCGCCTCGAGTGGGGCCTTAAAAAGGAGACTGTATAAAGAGAATACACTGATACTATAAAATAACAGTTCCTGGTTGCGAGTAATTTAAAGTAATTTTTAAGCACATCTCCTGCAAAACCACGAAAGTCAAAAAAAAAAAAAAAAAAAAAAGACTGTTAGGGGTAAATTTACTAAAAATTGATTTTTATAGATAAAAAAATCAATATAAAAAAAATCTTGTGTGTAATCGAATTTTTAATCGATTAGAATTTCCTTTTGTAAAGATACCCCTTGTAGCCTGAGGAAACTAGCCCTCAGACTGCATCGTTTCCTGGCCCAGCAGTTACAGCCAAGAGCCGTTCAAATCCAGACTCCATCATGCAGGAGTTTGCAGCAGAGGCACTAATTGGACATCACTACAGCGGCCCCCTTGGCTCTCAATGTTGTAGCAGCAACCTTAAAGGCTCTGATCATTGGGGCGGGGGGGGGGAGATGATATTGGGTAAAATTATATTTGACAGGAAACAAATCATATTTATATTTACTTCTCAGCTCATAATGATGTTAGGAAAACTCACTTGTCAGCAGCATGACATATGGTACCACAGGTGTCAGCCATGTCATCTACTAGGATAGCAACCCGGTCTTTCACATCTCCGACTAACACCATCCTGTCCACCTCGTTGGCTTTTTTCCTTTCTTTGTGGATTAGCGCAAACTCAACGTTCAGTCTGTCAGCAATGGATGTCACCCTGTGAAGAGACAAAGGTAATAAAATACTAAATACAAAACAGATCACAGCTATAACAATCTCAGAACATACTTGATAGCTGCATAGAAACATAGACCTATAGACTAGTCCGTGTCAAATCATGCAGGTTGGGAGGAGGAAGAATAATGTTATGGGTCCCACTTTCACCAATGGCTAATTTTCCACAAATCTGTCCATACAAACACAGGGCCACGCCATTTATATATTATTGCTTGGAATGTCACATTAAGCTGTAGAATGAAAAAAATGTTCAGGACCAACTGCCAGCATACAAGACTAATGGTAAATAACCATAACCCATGTTCTTAAAAAAAGTTAGTACATAAAATTTAATCCAGAAATTCCTGTTCTCTTGATATTAAAAGGAAGATTCACTATTACAGGTGTGTCCTCATACACTATTACTGCAGTGGCATGAATCAGCCCTTCTCGTTAGGTCCCGAGTAACAAGGCTTGTGCCAAGCGTCTCAAGAGATGCGATCTTAATCCCAACCGCGGTGATTCCAGCGCTCAGAATGCCGGAATTGCGAAAACCTGTCAGAATCCTGACGCGACCACCGGAATCATGAAGGTAAGTAGCTGTGTTAGGCACTAGGCAGAAGGGTTAGGCACTAAGGGGGAGAGGTTAGGTTTGGGTAATAGGGGGAGGGGTTAGGTTCAGGCATCGGCAAGGGAGGGTTAGGGAGTAGGGAGAGAGTTGGGATACCGACCGACAGGTGTCTGTATCCTAATCCTGTCTGGATGCCGGCTGTCTGGATTCTGACCGCCGGCATTGAATACCGAACCCTTTTTCATAATCGGAAGCAACAAACCACTTCACTGATTAATTTCATATGTGACACTTGTTTATGTGTGCGCGACGGAGCCTGAATTCAGGCTACATTACGATATTCGATAGTGCTACAATGCAGCAGATACAGACTCAGTCACACACAAATATACAAGTGTTGCATATTTATCAGTGCAGTCTCATGCAGCGGTTTGTATAATTCGAGGCGAAGACAACGCCAAAAAAGACGCTCGGTGCAAGTAGAGTCGCAAGAGACCTAGCAGGTCTTACTTGTACACATGCCAAATTGCTGCTAGGTGCATGAGGACACATCTATAGTTTAATTACACTAAGAGAATAATGTGCATCAAAAAAAGAGCTAAAAAAACCAGTAAGGAGCCCGTTCCTGCGATACGGCCGGAGTGCATTCGGGGCTGCTACGCATGTGCAGTCCCGCGGACTGCACATGAGCGGCGCCCATTGCCGGAGGGCTCTGGAAGATCCCTCCGCTGGCTGATATGCGGTAAGTGCCTATACACTACAGCGGCTAACGCTATCTTCAGATGGCGTTACCTGCTGGTGCCAATAGAGAATGCTTCGCAGTCCCGATATTGATACATTTGGCAGCATCGCATCCCCCATAGAAACCTATGGGGGAGGTGACTGCCAGCAGCAATGGAGGGATCGCAGCAGGTATCGGAAATACCTGCTGCGGTCCCTCCTTTATACATCCGGGGGATACTTCGTATTTGAGGTAAACCCCCGAAAACGTGCGTTTTCGGGATTTTACCTCAAATACTGAATGATAAATGGGCCCAATACTTACTACTGCAGTGAGAACAGCAGTACTGTATCGATTTGCAAACTAAGTATTAAATGTCAATTGGCGACCTCTAGTGGACAATGATGGTTTTTAAAGTAAGATACATAAAAACAAAAAAAATGTAAAGAAAAGGAATATAATTTCTGATCACTTTCACATGTGTCCATAGATTTATTTAACATAGGATTCTTAAAGAAGCGGTTTCATTTTCTAGATTTAGTTTCATTAGCTCTCATGAGCAGGGCCCTCTTCAGCTTTCCCTCACTGATACATAATCTCCTCCCCACTGCCTTTAATGGCACCTATCCCTTAGGTATAGTGACTGCTGATGCAGCAATATTTATAAACCATGTCCGGCAACGTTCTCTACTGGAAGTGACTTTGTTCTTGTTTTGATCATACTGTTTTTGTCTATGTACATTATAAAGGCGCTGCGGACCCCTTGTAGCACCATATAAAGGATGATAATCATCAGGAATGCTATGGAAGCTATTCATCCGTTAGTGACAGTTTGCCATTGATCCTAAAAATTGTAGTACCTTTTGGCACCACCAGCATCAGGAGATACAATGATACAGTTCTTCCATTCGGGTATGTTCTCTCGAATCCATTGGAGCACTGCAGGTTCAGCATATAGATTGTCTACAGGAATGTCAAAGAAACCCTGGGAAAAAAAAAACAAAAAAAACTTTACTTTGTATTTACTACAGAAAGCATTTAAAGAAAAATACAAAACACTGAAAGGAGATACAGAGCAGTAAAATAAAAAAAAGACTTATTAATTCTAATGTATTTTTTTTTGTTGAATGTTAACCATGCATTGCATAATTAAAGCTATTCAAAGGCTAATTCATTAACTATAATCCGATACGGTTACTTACCAGAGATAAGTAACCTCTTAAACCTCTGGTTTCTGAAGTGTTACCCACGAAAACTGAGTTGTCAATTTTCATGACAAAGTATCCCTTAAAAAATACAGTATTATACAAAACAAGAAATAACTATTATCGTGTAAGATCTGGACGTGTAAATTAGCACTTTTGGAATCAGGCATATTTTATTCTGCCCAGGTATATACTTAATTAGGAAGTAATGCTTACAAACAGAGCACAGTAATAGTGAATACCTGTATCTGTGAGGCGTGGAGATCCATGGTGATTATGTGATCAGCTCCAGCAACAGAAAGCATGTTTGCAACCAGTTTGGCAGATATTGGAGCCCGACTCTGCTTAAAAAAATATATATATATCCAATTAAATATACGCATATAAGGATCAGATTTACAACTATTCTTAAAATGCTATTAAGAAGAGATCTGAAGGTTCACAGGACACATTAACTTAGGCACAAAAAAAATTTGTCAAGCCCTGCTCTAAAGCACATAGGACCTCATTCAGAGTCGGTCGCGAGCGCCGATGCGCTCCTAACCGACTCGATGGTTAGGCCTGCGCAAGCGCAGTGGCCGCACTGCACGTACGCAAGCCCCGGAGCAACAGAGAAACTCTGTCGCTCCGGAGCTCGCTACCAAAGGGGCGGCTGTCGATGTTGATAAGACAGCTGCCCCCGTTTGGTAGGCGGGCTGGGTGGGGGGGGGGGGGGGGGGGTGGTTTCCAAAACGGAGGCGTTCCTTAAGGAATGCTTGCCGTTTTGTGGGCGGCCGCACTGACATCAGTGATGTCAGTGGGCAGCTTCTTGCTTTTTCAGAGCAGAAAGCTCCCTGGGGCTTACGAGTGCCTAGACCCAAGCTTAGGGTCTGGTCGTAAGCCCCGATGGTGATCACCATCTCGACCATCAACCTGCCGGTTGTTAAGCTGTGGGTGGTAACCCACAGCTTAACGATCGACAAGGTGGCGGCCGTTCAGGATGCAAGCGGCCACCCTGATTCAGTGCGACAGCTTGCATCTAACGACCGCCTCTGAATGAGGTCCATAGTTTACTCCATATTTCTGAACAAAGCACAATGATATAGGCAACATTTTTAAAATATTTTTCAGATTATTTGAACCACGCTTTGTGCATCACAGACAAGAGGTCTTGTAAGGGTCCAAGAACTGGATCATATATTAGGCCAAAAAGGCATTTCAAATTCAGGTTTTGAGATTTGATACATGCAATATTGTTATTTCTGATAATAAATAAAGAAATGCAAATCATCTGTCAAAAATAAATTTTGTAACAATTTGAATTGCCATGTGCACATTTGGATTTTTATTCATTATAGATACAAATTGCAAGCAACATGTAACTACAAAACAAGCACCGGTTAAGTGTAAAAAGGAGCCCAAGGTGCATGTATAAAAAACATTTTTCTATGAAATGTACTTCTGGGTTTTGGGCTTAAAAACCCCACTTCTACAATATTTTGTTTACACATATTTTATTGGAACAAAACAAATATGGCAACAAATAAGAGTACAACACGACTAGTAGGGCTGTAAAAGGTCAGTAACAAAATGTTGCAGCATAAAACCAAAATGGCTCAATTCAATATGACAAAAACAGCTGCATAAATAAAACAATATACAGTGTCTTGCAAAAGTATTCACCCCCCCCCCCTTCGCTTTTTACCTTTTTAATTACAAAAAAAAAAAAAATTACAAGTTGTAATGTAATTGAATTTTATGTGATGGCTCTGCACAAAATAGTCTAATTTGGTGAAGTGAAATGAGAAAACTATATATAAAAATACCTTTATAAATACAATTCTGAAAATTGGCATGTGCATATGTAATCACCCCCTTTGCTATGAAGCCCCTCAAAAGTTCTGGTGCAACCAATTACCTTCAGAAGTCACATAATTAGTGAAATGAAGTCCTCCTGTGTCTAATCTACGTGTCACATGATCTGTCAGTATAAACACACCTCTTCTGAAAGGCCCCAGGGAGGCTACAACACCACTAAGCAAGAGGCATCACACCATGAAGACCAAGGAGCTCTCATAACAAGTCAGGGACAAAGTTGTTGAGAAGTACAATTCTGTGTTGGGTTATAAAAAAAAATATCCAAATCTTTGATGATTCCCCCGGAACACCATCAAATTCACCATCATCAAATGGAAAGAACATGGTACCACAACAAACCTGCCAAGAGAGGGCCGCCCACCAAAACTCACAGACCGGGCAAGGAGGGCATTAATCAGAGAGGCAGCACAGAGACCAAAAGGTAACCCTGAAGGAGCTGCAGAGTTCCACAGCAGAGACTGGTGTATCTGTGCATATGACCACAATAAGCCATTCACTCCATAGAGCTGGGCTTTATGGAAGAGTGACCAGAAATAATGAGACACAATTTGAGTTTGCCAAAAGGCATGTGGGCGACTCCCCAAATGTATGGAGGACGGTGCTCTGATCAGAATAGACTAAAATTGAACTTTTCGGCTACCAAGGAAAACGCTAGGTCTGGCGCAAACCCAACACATCCCATCACCCCAAGAACACCATCCCCACAGTGAAACATGGTGGTGGCAGCATCATGCTGTGGGGATGTTTTTCAGCAGCAGGGACTGGGAAACTAATTTGAGTCGAGGGAAAGATGGATGGTGCTAAATGCAGGGATATTCTTGAACAAAACCTGTTTCAGTCTGCCTGTGATCTGAGACTGGGACAGAGGTTCACCTTCCAGCAGGACAATGGCCGGAAGCATACCGCTAAAGTAACACTCGAGTGGTTTAAGGGGAAACATTTAAATGTGTTGGAATGGCCTAGTCAAAGCCCAGATCTCAACCCAATTGAGAATCTGTGATCAGACTTTAAGATTGCTGTTCACAAGCGGAAACCATCCAACATGAAGGAGCTGAAGCAGTTTTGCCTTGGGGAATGGCCAAAAATCCCAGGGGCAAGATGTGGCAAGCTCGTAGAGACTTATCCAAAGCGACTTGCAGCTGTAATTGCTGCAAAAGGTGGCTCGACAAAGTACTGACTTTAGGGGGGTGAATAGTTATGGAAGCTGAAGTTTTCTGTTATGTTGTCCTAAATGTTGTTTGAGTCACAATATAAAATAAAAAAATCACAACTTCACAGTTGTAGGCATTTTATGTAGATGAAATGATGCACACCTTCAAACAATCCATTTTAATTCCAGGTTGTGAGGCAACAAAACATGAAAAATGCAAAGGGGTTGAATACTTTTGCAAGGCACTGTATATCTAGGCCTGGATGAGCCAGATCGCATATATGAAAATAGTCGTGAGACAACCCAAGAGACTACAAACCAGAGGTTTCCCTCCTACTTCATATTAAAGGAGTCGTCTAAGTAGCAGGCATAATCGGGGGATCTCATTACTATTCAGTGCATTTAAAACAGACATGTATCTGGGATTTGAGGGCAGGTGAGAGCATTTCAGGGGGTGTTCGGAGAAGAGGGTATATAACTTCCTGCTCACACCAGCACAATTAATTCAGGAGATAAGATTACTAATATTGTGGTAGGTAGTACCCTGTCCATTGGTTGTATAAAGGAGGAAAAGGATGCATGTTATAAAGATGGAAAGGTAGATTAGCAGGAAACTATAGAGCAGCGCAGAGTAGCGATTGTGCCGTCAATGCAAAGCTTCAGGTGTCATCTAACACATGGAGCAAAGCTACATCCAGTTTCTTTGAATACTTACACGTTTACTTTAAAATATTGTAGCTGATTTTTATTTAAAAACATGAAATAAAAGGGGAACTGTCCTATAGGATAGTGAATAATATATTGTCTAATAATTCTTTATTTGGGAAATCGTGCAACAAAATGTTTCCAAATGGCATGGTACAAAAGTAACTATTTAAAAATTCATGTGTACAAAATTCTTTCGTCTGGATGATTCAGTGAGGTCATCTTCCTGTTTATCAAATAGTCAGTGGTAGCAGACTAGCCAGTTCTGACGGCCGGCGGTTCGATTCCCGTCAGCGGCAGCCCGACAGGAGCAGAGTGCGACGCAGCGGAAGCCCGACAGCGCTGGAAATCCCGATCGTGGATAGGTAAGTATCCACTAACCTAACCTCCCTAACCCTCCTTAGGGGTGCCTAACCCTAACTTCCCCCCCAAGTGCCTAACCCTAATCCCCCCTCTAAGTGCCTAACCCTAACCACCCCCTTCCCCGCTGCCTAACCCTAAGTCCCCCCCGGGAGTGCCTAAACCTAACCCTCCCTCCCCCTAGCCTAACCCAAACACTCCCGGGGGGGTGCCTAACCCCAAGTCCCTCCCGGGAGCCCTAAACCTAACCCTCCCCCCCGTGGCTGCCCGCTCGCGGCGCCCGGCGTCGGGGAAATGCGGGCATCTACATCTAGACGCCCGTCTTTTCACCCTTGCTTGGATAAGACAGTCGGGAAGCCGGCTGCCGGTATATAGGCAGTCTGCTTCCCGTTCTGACAAATGTATGGGCATGCATGCTCTCACTGTACATTAATAGCCACAGGACTGTAAGATCTTCATTTTCATACAGGAAGGACATTTTAGTCTTACTGTAAAACTTAACACTACAATAACTTAATAAGTGAAGTGGAAGCAAGCAACTCCCTCACAGTACACAGTTCTCTTAATGGGAATGGGAGAGAGAGAGGAGAGAGGAGAGAGGATTCTATGTGCGTCGGCCAGAGTGTACCAGGGATATGTCTGTACGACGTTATTCACAGACAGTGTGTCAGCTGTGCTGCACAGTCGATGCCCAATATATCTGCAGACATATAGGGGCATCATGCTGTGTGTACGGGTGGTCAGCCAACCGCCCGTACACTTGCTGCAGAAGCTGCAGGGAGGGGGGTGCAATGCCCCCCGGCATATGATGGTTGTTCAGTGTGTATGAACCACCATCATCTACAGATATATCTGTTAGGTGTGTACCCAGCTTTACTTACTGGTTCGTGGGGGAGAGTCATCGCGGCAACAGCCGCACTTTATGGCACCCCAAACTTGCACACAAGCCCCTATTAGGCTGCGAGCAAAATTGTGCAAATTTGGGCTCAGAGCAGGCCGTGAGGGGTACGAGATGAGGTGCCGTTGCAGGCGTTTTAACACTGATTGAATTTGGTATTAACCTTGGAAAATAACATTGTATTCAAATACATACACTTTAATATATGTGGTTGGTCCCCCTTTTGCAAGTATAACAGCTTCCACTGTTCTTGGGAGGCTTTCCACAGGATTTTGGAGTTTGTGTGGGAATTCGTTCCCATTCTGTAGAGCATTTATGAGGTCAAGCACTGATGTTGGACGAGAAGGCCTGGCTTGCAATCTCCGTTGCAGTTCATCCCAAAGGTGCTCGATGGTGTTGAGGTCAGAGCTCTGTGCGGGCCAGTCAAGTTCTTCCACACCAAACCATGTCTTTATAGTCCTTGCTTTGTGCACTCGGCCAGAGTCATGCTGGAATAGAAGAGAACCTTCTCCAAACTGTTGCCACAAACTTGGAAGCATAGCATTGTCCAAAATGTCTCGTATCCTGAAGCATTAAGACTGCCCTTCACTGGAGATCAGGGGCCTAACCCTAACCCTAGGCGCTCGAATTTATATACCTCTGCCAACGGGTCTGATTGAAACACCGCAATTCAATAATTAACAGGTGTGGCCAAATATTTTTGTCCATATAGTATACAAAACACACACACTGAAATGCAGAGCTGTGGTAATAAAAAAAAAATAAAAAAAAAAATAATCCAGTATTAAGTCTTCGGGACCTCCATCAAGATAAATTTGCCAGAGGCAAATAGGCCTACTCTATTTTTTCCTACTAATAGACACAATGCAAGCAGGATCTTTAATAACATAGCAGTTATTCAGACTGGACCAAATAGAACGAATCCAGGGATGTCTGGCATAGTATAGCTCACAGGTTCTCAAACTCGGCCCTCAGGAGCCCAAACAGTGCATGTTTTCCAGGTCTCCTCACAGAATCGCAAGTAAAATAATTAGCTTCACCTGTGAAAATGTTAAAATGTGTCAGTGAGTAATGAATACACCTGAGCACCTGCTGGGTGACCTGGAAAACGTGACCTGTGTGGGGGTTCCTGAGGACAGAGTTTGAGAACCACTGGTATAGCCAATTCAGTTATCCCATGCAACAGCTGCAGTGACTTTGTATTGTAAAATACCAAGTTGGCTTTCATAACTTGCTGAGGCTTGGACATGGAGAGTTGTGCAGGAGGCTAAATATCATTGGGGTGATGGGGTTAATGCTCTGCTTCATCTAGAAATTGTTACACAGTTGTTTATAATATAGTTTTAGTTAAATGTACCCGTGACTGACCATACTTAAAACTTGTCCATGACCTTCACCAGTGCCTGTTTTCTAGATCTTCTTCCAGGATTAATATGGTTGCATAACCATTTTAATTATAAGTAGAGGTATGTGCATACAATTGCTGGAGCAGAGTAACCACACTTTCTACAAATATACACACAGTCCATTGCCTATTTTAAATGATTCTGCCTATTCAAACGGAAAATGAAGCTATAAAATTGTGCTGCATCTGAAAAAGCAACATTTTGAATGATCAAAAAAAACAAACATTTCTTAGTTGAAGCCATATATCTAATGTATTTGTTAAAATAACCTTTTTAAGGGTTTTTTTTTTCTGTTTAAGCATATTCAAGTTGAATGGCATTTCCCAATGATGTAAAAAATAAAACAAAAGACGTGTGATAGAGATAAACACATACATACACACACACAGATATACATACACACACATTAGATAAACAAGATAGGAGTCCATTCAACCAACAAAGTTATTTTCTTTTCTTTTAAAAGCAAACTGAAATTCCCTTTCTTGTATTAGCTATTGCTTTACATCCCTTTTTAAATGGATTTTCCTTTGTACAATTATATATTTATTTTTCAGTCCACAGACTTAGTGCAGGATTGTGTTGAGATTTTGCTCAAATTAAAATAGAGGAAGGAGCATAAAAATATACAACTAAAACCTGTCAGTCCATGGAACATTAACAAATGGGGATATTTCAATCCACTCCTGTCAACTGACAATTATTTACAATATAAGTATTTTTATTAAGTTATAAAAGCATACAAAACTCAATAGGAATAGCAAAACTTGGCTTCTGAGACACGCACAGGACAATAACAGTCGAGGGAGGCCTCTGGATCCAAGGCATAACAGGAAAGTTTCAAAGAGAACAAATTTTATAGGCACACTTTAGGATCTTGCAAAGGAATGTTTATCCCATTTCCCACCGCACAACTCCCCAGTAGGCAGCCAAATTAGCAATCAAGGGTCAGGATGACAACAGATGCCAAAAACCAGCCACATTTTGGGCAAGAGGTAGTGGCCAAATAACCAAATCAACCAACACCCACTTGAGTCCAGTACACACTGAAGTAGCTATAATGTAATCTGCTGGAATCTGGCATGCGCAGCGGCTGTGCTGGGAGATCGAAGCAGAAAGAACCAATCCTCTTCCAATGACCCAAGATCAATCTTCCACTTGTATCTCAAGGACTGCGATGCCCCTTCTCCAAAGCAGAGCAATAGAGAAGAGTAAATAGAGATACATTTCCTAGAGAGAAGGGTTTGCAGGTGATCCCGATAGGACAGGGACATCTCCCCTCCACTGAGCACATAACGAATGCTGCAGCTATCTATAAAATGGAGTAAGGAGTCAAGTCAGTCAGTACTGAGCTGACCAAAAAGGACCGGAAAACCCCATTCCAATAAAGCTGGCCAACTGTGGACATGTTACAAGACAGCCATTAAGACCCTCCAGACTAAAATTCAGGAAAAAAAAAACAAAACAAAAAAAACAGTATTGTTCCACAGCGAAGAACAGGGATCAATACTAGAGTCACCCATTATTTTTGCATGCCGCCTGCCAAACTCTACACACCTGCACCAGCATAGGGGGATGACCCACAAGGGAGGATCCAGCAAGTAGAAATTGAAGTGATATAAATGAAGCAGCATATCCCCACCTTGTGGTGCAGAAACCTGCTCCAGGAAATGTGTCAGCTGAGCAGCCACATAGTACCACCTCATATCGGGAAGAGCCAAATCCCCATTCCTCGACCAGTACACTGCGTTTTAGAGGCATATTAATCCAAATGAAAGGTCACATCTCCTGCTATGGCACAGAAAAGGGAAGAAACTAGAGCGTGCAAATACGTAAACTACATTGACCAGCGCAAGGGCATAGCATAAGACTCTGGTATAGAGAAAGTGGAGTAAAGTAAATACCAGACATATCCCAATTAAATATCACACAAAAAAGAACCAAAATCGTCAACCATTGGCAAGAGATGGCAAGGAACGCTGCATACTTGACAAAAATAGCAACATGTAATCAGCATAATGTGCAATCATCTCCTCACAGTCTGAGACCATTAGCTCAGAGACAGCAGGGAAAACTAATTGCACAGGCAAAGGGCTCTAACAATGAGGGCAACAGTGGACAACCCTACCTAGTGCCCCTACCTATTATAAAGGAACAATGTGGCTAGTATTTTCACATAGCTAGAAAAAGGATATTGGGTGGTAGGGTTCCAGATAAGCCGAATCCCTTCCAGGCTTGAAGAGCACTACAATAAAACGCCTACACCATAGAAGGAGGCAAGGAGCCGGCATTCAGTCAAGCCTCAATGAGTCTTGTACAGTTCAATGGTTTGTCCATCAAACCTAGACTATTTACCAAATGGAAATGATTTGGTGTCCTCCACCTCGTCAAGGTAGACAGGGGGGTCCAAATACATTTTACTGGACTCAGCAGTGTCAGGAGGGTGATTTGATCCAAATAAATATCCAAAAAGCCAGACAGATAATGAGCCTAGGTAGTATAAACTCAAGCAAATTACTCAGAAAACACCATAGCAATAGAGGGAGTATCAGTACATGCAGTTTCCACAGCATCAAAGAGTCCATGCACAGTGGGAGGAGTGAATCAGCTCTCGACATATAGGCCATAAATTTACTAGCCATGTCCACCTGAATATAGTAAACATGAGGAGAAGCCTGCACTTAGAATTATCATCAAGCAGAAAGTCAGTCCATTCTTCATAGACAACATGCCATTCTACCCTGCCGGACGACAGGAGAATAAATGTGTACCTCTACTCCAGGACGCGATACCTCTGCTCCAACTTAACCATCTTGATCTGAGCCACACTGGAAATCAAACTACACCGAGCAAAGCCTTAAATGCATCCAAAACTAAAGGAAGAGAAACCCCAATAGGATTAACAGTAAGACAATCCTTGGCTGGTCGCGAGGAGCTCGGAAGCGGTCGCCATCTGCATCAACCTGCTCCCCTGGGGAAACGCAAATTATGGGTCAATGGCTGTGGAGTGACCCAAAACCCCTCAGGACAAACACCAAGTCATTCCTAGAAAAGAGTGGTGGGAAGAGGTGAAACAGGAGTAACACTGAACACTAATTATGATGCTATGAATTCACTAAACCAATCATCAACATCTATTTATATGGCGCCACATATGTTCCGCAGCGCCTTACAAAGTACATTAACAAATAGGTTGACCACTGACTTACAGTACAATACAGGATGAGGACAAGGATAATATACATTGCTATATTAGCGACCATAACACCCAGATAAGCAACAAAGCTAAACAACCAAGTGTTAGGTGCCCTAGTGGGGAGTAAGAAGTAGATGAAAGAAAGTAAGGAGAAGCACAAGATGATAGAGTGTTCTGCTCGTAAGAGTTTACATTCATGGGAGGGGCAGACAAACAGGTGTGACACAGATGGGGTAGACAGGGAGGAAGGAGCATCTCAGTGATCACACTGGAAATGTGAATGACCCAGCATGTGTGAAGGGATGGAGTGGGGGCTATAAGTCCGCCTACCATTTACGTTATGGCCTAATACAGAGTTAAAATATCCAACAGAAATCACGGGAACATTAGGGAAAGTAGCCAGGAATTCACAACACTGAGAAAGAACCATAGAACTAAATACAGTGCTAGAGGGACAAAGGGGAGGCTTATCATTAGGCCCACGAACATTCCATGACAACCTTTACTATAGAAAATAGTCTAACAGCCAGCAGAAGACAGCCACCCCTAACCACAGGGTAACCCAAAACTATATATGCCAGCAAGTGTCTCACCAACAAATACAATCAGTCCAGTGTGTAAGAAAAAACAAATAAATAATAATAATAATAAATAAAAAAACAACAGTTAACACTTTCGAAAATCCAACTCCCCACATACCAAACCCCAAAAAGGGTAGGTCAAATCCACAACTAGGTGGCAATGTGGGGGCAGCTACACTTGCGCTCTTTAAGACCATGGCGCAGCCAGTCAAGGAATATGGAGCCGATGGTAGACTCCGAAACAGCAAACAATATAAATCCCAGACTTATGCTGGTACACACTATGCGATGTTGTTCAATCCGCCGACAAACGACATATCGAATAGTGCATCTGTGTATACAGAAGATGTCTGAGCAATGTTGTTCACAGACATATCTGGTCAGCTGTGCAGCACAGCTGATGCAGATATATTGGTACATCTGGCTGTCTGTACAGCCGACCACCCATATGCTGACCCAGGTTCCGTTGACAATGACGTCACTACTGATTCCTGTGGCCAGACATGTCAGGTGGTGTATTGGTAAGTGTGTATGCAGCATATTGTTTGTACATACCTCTTACCAAACCGTTAGATCGGTCAGCCCATCAGACGGCCAGCCATCGCTCAGGTGTGTACCCCAGCATAGGTAGGAGCAATAAAACAGGGAAATACAGAGAATTATAAACCAGCAGGGCAACATATTGCAACAAGCTTCAAAATAGATGTTATATTATTGATACTGTAAATTCCTAAGATGCAAGGTAGCAAAATAGTGGAATACTCAGATGAAACAGTCAGCCCAGGGAACCATTCAGTCTCAAAATCTGGCAATCGAGCCAAGATGCAACTGCATTAAGGGAATCAAAAAAGTAGGATCTTCCTTCCAACACCATCCACAAAGCAGCAAGAAAAAGCAAAGCAGAGGGTAGTAGTATATCCTGTAAACATCTGTTAACATGAACAAATCGTGCTCTGGACTCTTGATCTGTGGAAAAGTCTTGGAAAATAGCAACTAAATGACCTTGGGCCCTAGAAAGACTGAGAATAGTGTCACGGTCTTTGTAGTGCACAATTTTGGTTCTAAAAGTCCTTGGAAGAGCCCACAGGGGGAAAGCCCTAGTAGGTATTCGATAAGCCCTTTCAATAGCAAATTGAGGAGTAAACACATCCTGTCCATGTGGTAGTTAACCAGGATTCTAGGAAGTGCTGTGAGCACAACTCTTTTTTCAGGCAAACTGAGCAGACTAATGTTATTGCTACAAAAGCAGCCCATAATATCAGTGAGTTTCTGATGAAACGCTATAATCTGGGTTTCAAAAGTCAGCCAGCCAGGTAGATGTGCCGCATTGTTTTCTAAAGTAAAAATAAGATTTTGTGTCTTACCAATGCATATCTTATTAGATAAGGGAAATACCAATTTGGACCTCCGCAATTCGGTCTGTCACCCACTTCTCAGATACCATGATAGCTTGCAGCAACTTTTCCATACCAACTGCTGGAGGTTCAGGTGGCAAAGCAAACAGACTTTGTCTAGAGAAAGTTGCAGAGCCAGCAGCAGCAGTGCCAGAGTCCTGAGAAGGAGCAGTGTGGGAGAACTTGCCCGGCACCAACCAAGGTGGACTTATGACTCGAGAACAATGTGTGAGGAGTAAAATCAAGAAGCACAGTAACGTCATCCCTCCAGCGGAAAGAAGTAGTTCAGGAGTTACAACACTACCGGGCCAGGTGGTGGTAAGAATACAGCAGCATGGAAGCAGGTAAGTAGCTTACTACTACTAGAGCACATACCCTGCAAGTAGCTGTCCATACAGAAGGAGATCCATGCATGATGGCGGTGGGTGCGCTAGTCAGGTCACAGCTTCACACCACCAGTCCAGAGCAACAGACACAGGTCGTCCGCAAGGAGAAGTAAGCGTCCAATTCGCACCAAACACACCAGGAAGACACTGCGGACGAACGGAACTACAGCAGAGACGAAGCCACGCCCTTATACCCCAATCTCCGTCATGACACTCAGGAACTGTAACCAGGCACAGTAGAGAGCCCGGAGGAACTGTAACCAGGGACAGTAGAGAGCACGGAGGAACTGTGGAGTAAACACCCCACTGTGTAGACCAAAAGGTTACAAGCAGGAGTCTACCCACAGGATAAGCCGCAGGATATTCAGGCTGGAAAGCGGAGTGACTCGCATCCTAATCCATGCTTAGCCAGGCCACGCTCCCTGACAATTATTCACATTTAATAAAGTATTTTAGATAAAGGGCCAAATTTAATAGTTACTTCTTTTTCAGCAGGATTCAAAGTGGCATTTTTTTTTTTTTTTTTAAAAGGAAAATTCAACCTGGTTTTGCCCTTAAAAACACAACACTTTAAATCCCACAACAAAATCGTAGAGAACTCAGGACCTTTTACATTTGGCCCTGTTCCGATTTTAACAGGCTTGGATTAAAAAAAAAAAAAAAAAAAAAGAAAATCTGTAACTACTGTAGGAATGGGTATGAAATACCGCCGGCCGCATGGTTCGATTCCCGTCAGCAGCAGCCCGACAAGAGCAGAGTTAGAAGCAGCGGAAACCTGACAGCTCTGGAAATCCCGATCGTGGATAGGCAAGTATGTACTAATTTAACCCCCCTAACCCTCCTTAGGGATGCCTAACCCTAACTTCCCCCCCAAGTGCCTAACCCTAACCACCCCCTTCCCCGCTGACTAAACCTAAGTCCTCCGGGGGGGTGCCTAACCCTAACCCTCCCTCCCCCTAGCCTAACCCTAACCCTCCCGGGATGGGGGGGGTGCCTAACCCTAAGTCCCCCCCGGGAGCCCTAAACCTAAGCGCAGCTGTCCGCTCGCGGCGCCCGGCATCGCTACGATCGGGATGCCGGGCGCCGGTCTCCCGGCGTCGGGGAAATGCGGGCGTCTACATCTAGACGCCCGGCATTTCACCCTTGCCGGGATATGACAGTCGAGAAGCCGGCTGACGGTATTTAGACAGTCGGCTTCCCGATTGCTTCCCCTACTGTACACACTTGTTTCCTTGATAATTACAATCCATAGAGTACTACAAAAAAAAAAAAAAGTTTCAGAGACTGAAAACATAACAGACAGCATTTCCACTCACTAGATAAAGGTTATTTAAACATTATTGTAACACAGCTGGTAGAGCAATGTTTACTGTTGTAAAGCAGATAAAAAAAAAAAAAAAAACCACCTTGAGACCAGTTCTCGTTACGATAAACTGCAGCAAAAAAACTGTTTACTTTAAAGAAAAAAAAAAGTAATTAAAACATCAAAATTGTTCCTATGTGAAAAATAACTGAGTAATACTAAGAATTCTGGGTTTAAGTTTATTTGAAACAATCTGAATTGTACATTCTATGCATTTATGATAGGAATATCACTAAATACTAACCATAAAGGAGAATAGGCATGTTTTGCACTTGCCTAAAAGACACATTTAAGTAAAGGTTTTTGGTTAAAAACAATAAAAAGTGAAGAGCCACGCACATTTCATAAAAGTAGCATGTTTCATGTAACCCTGAGTAAGTAACAAAGAAATCATTGAGGGCAGAAGTGTAATGGAAAAAATACCTCTCTCTCTTATCAGGTCATGTACTGAATATCCTGAAAGACCACAACAGCTAAAAGAATAATATGTTTATAATTAACGGATTCTGTATGTAGACTACCATTCTTGGTATCTTCTTAGGAGAAGTAAACCAGGATGACAACTCTTTGAAAATAAATGTTATCGTTTACCATCCTCTTCTCTGGCCAGAGTAATACAGACCACAATTAGCTCAGCGGGCAAATGAGCGTCAGGGACAATGAGAAGCTGCATTACTCTGGCCAGAGATTACTCTGGTTGGCCCACAGCCCCGGTTTCCCATTTTATCCCTAGTGTGTCAAAGCCCCGATTTGCAGCTATACAGAAAATATAAACAGAACGTACAGATGTGTCCAAATAAATCTATCTTCCGTGTCCTACAAATCACATTACACAACGCATGAACACTGCGTGACTCTGTAGCGCCAAGCATTTTTTTGTGCTACTTTTTCCCTTCAAATGAGTCTTATTCGCAGTGATGGACAACCTAATACACCTTAGGGTCAGCATCCTCTAGTATTCAAAAAGGGCTGCATGTAACGTTTAGTCTATAACATACAAACCAGGCAAAACAGCAGGTAGGAGCTGTAAGTGAAGGCTTGGAAGGCAGTAAGCAGCTCCAAGTCTGCTTGTTGCCTATTAATGATTTTAGGGTTTCTAAAAATATGAATATTTCTGCAAAATGTTTCCAAATGTTGAATTTCAGATAGATGTGTCTTCTTACATCTAGCCTCCTTGCGCGCTAAACAGCCCTATTCGTCGCGCCATGCCGTGACTGTAGCGTCGAGAGTCTTTTCATGCACCCTTTTCCCTTCAAATGAGTCTTATCCGCACAGGGTTTGGAATAGAACGCACAAGCAGCTTCTGTTTATTAAAATCTGCTGTATTGCCAGGATAGTATGTTCTAGACAGCTGACCCTAAAGTGTATTAGGTTGTCCATTACTATCTTCTATACAGTCTTCTATAAAGCCAATTGTATTTTAGGATTAATGTTCCTTTAACATTGATAAGTCTACATATACAAAGCTGATTCATTACACCCAAACTCTGTCCTCATGGAATCCTTAAGTAACGATTTTTTGAATGATTTGTCGATAACGACGTAGTTATCGTAAAAAAAAAAAATAAAATCATTCAGTTTGTGTGTTATAACTATGAACAATAATCACAAATGCGCACTCACGTTTGCAGTTATCGTTCATTTCAGACTGTCCAACATGACTATTTTCATTAAGAGAAGGAACATTGGCCCTCATTCAGAGCCGTACGCTCTGAGCAGAGCGCACGCTCTGAATGAGGGCCGCCCTCCATGAAAATGGAGCGTCCTCCTGGACGCTCGTATAGCTGTGGGTCACCACCCACAGCCTATACGAGCGTGCATTTTGATGGCCGCGATGGTCGTGACCATCGCGACCATCGAAACAGCGAGCCGGAGCCTGCGGTTGAGGTTTTCAACCGCAAGCTCCGGAGTGATTTTGGCTCTATCAGAGCCAAAATCACCCCCACTGACATCACTAGTGATGTCAGTGGGCCGGCTTCTGATGGGAGGCGTTCCCGTTCCACCAAAGGGGGCGTGCTGTCAATCAACATCGACAGCACGCCCCCCTTGATCAGACACAACGAGCGAAGGACTTTCCTTCGCTCGTCGCGTCTGGCGCATGACGGAGCTCCCTCCGTCGTGCGCATGCTCAGTGCATAACATCGACCCACTTGCGAGCGGACAGCCGCTCGCGAGTGGGTCTGAATCAGGCCCATTATTCGTTCAATACTCTTCAAAAAATAGTTCATTTTTTCAAGGGAAAATCTGACAGAAAATCGTTCGTTACAAAATCGTTACGTGTGTATGCACCTTAAGTGTGTTTTCAAGGTATCCTCAAGAAAAATTGGTACCACATGTAGATCTATTGTGTTAGTCAATTAATACACCTGTGCTCCAACTAAATGATCTGATAAACATGCACTGTTAAGCTGGCCACACACTAGACCAACTTACATCCAACCATCCAACTAGTTGATTGGTTGGAATGAAAATCTGGTAAGGGATGAAAGCAAATGACAATCAGCAATTTGCTCCCAAACATCGGAAAATGGACTAAAAACTGTTGTCTGAACAAATTGTTTAGATCAAACATTTAAAAAACTCGTCTGACCGACCATTTTCATCTGTTTTCTGGCATTTAGGAGCAAATTGCTGATCATCAGTTACTCCCATACATTACCAGATTTTCATTCGAACCAATCAACTAGTTGGCTGGTTGGATGAAAGTTGGTCTAGTGTGTGGCCAGCTTTAGTGTTCCGTACGGACTGGAGTTAAGACTATTACACATTTCAACTGAGATGTCACTTCAGCAGGCATAGGAGTAATGTTCAGGGATCCCTACACAAAAAGAAATTGTGTGCACACACAATAATAGTTGACAGAACCAACAGTTCATAATCTATGGGGGCAATTCAATTATCCTTGATGTGTGGCAGCTGCACACATCGCAATCACAGCAGAGTTAAGGCCCCCATACATTAGAGATTGCAGAAATCGTGCAATTTGCAATCAATTTCTGATGTATGGGGGCCTTAACATGACTTACTGCACAACCTTAGAAGTGTAAGGTAAGGGACCAATGTCGCACCTGCAATATGCCTCACCACAACCATTGTTTTTCATTTAATTGCCCCCTATACAAACTCCAAATTCTTAAAAATGTGAGGAAAAAAAAAAAAAACCACGACTGTGGTCTTCACCATTAGTTGACGCTTCCACCTTTGTGTAAAATTGCACTGTGTTAATGCACACAACCAGTAAGATACATTGGGGTTTATGCTACTTTAAAGCAGATTGGTTGCTGTGGGCAACTTCTCCATGCTTTTTGCTGCTTGATACATAAGCCCCATTATACTGATAAAGCCCAAAGAAAAATCTTAAGAGCGGTATGCAATTAGCCCTGAACATTATTCGGACGCTAATTGACCCCCACAATCGGTGAAAAAATTATTTTTCACCGATTATCCTCAATTTTTTTTTCCACCCTATTATATTATTTTGGTCGAAATAATAGGATAGTTCAACCGAAACCACACAGGTGCCGTGATAAGATCACAGACCTATATGCTTTCGCCTTTTTTCTGGTGAAAAAAATGGCAATTATCGGGGATTTTTAGGACACATTAGGTCCCGAAAAAAAACCTGATAAGTGCCGGCGTCAGGCCGACTTCGGGGCTAATTAAGTTAGCCACGGGAGAGGTAATTAGACGCGGTAATTTACCCCCCTTAATAGCTAACTGATACAGTGAGAAAAGCATGGATACAAATCTATGGATGGAAGCTCTAAATTGACACACCAAGATATTTCACCTGGGCAAAAGTGAATCATGCCGAAATGCACACAATACAGCTCAAACCACAGCTATAACATGTAAAAATCTACAAAAGTTTATTGCTGTAAAGTTGGTTAGATTAGTCAATACAGTGTAAATGATTATAACAGCAAAACATTGCTTCTAATCATGCTTTGAATTATTCCCCAAAACAAGGTGTACCCAGAGGCAGAACAGCATGCCAATTTATGCAGCGATAAGCAGATCAAATTCTAATATGAGCATTTGCTGTGAGAGTCCTTACACTAAATGATGAGCACTGGGTGATATCTGCATTAAAGGCGGGGGGGAATTACTTGCCTACCTATTGGACCTATAGAGCATGGGTCTTCAACCTTTGGCCCTCCAGCTGCTGTGGAACTACAGATCTCAGGAAGCCCTGCCACAGTTTTAGCATGCTGTTATATCAAAACGGTGGCCAGGCATTCTGGGATGTGTAGTTCCATAGCAGCTGGAGGGCCAAAGGTTGAAGACCCCTGCAGAGGGATCCACATCTGGGAGGAGAAGGATATGGATAGACCCGGGTTCACCACTCTAACCTCCAAGTGTGCCTTTCTCAAAAGGCCAAATCTGGTACGGAGGAATCCCCCAAATATTTGGTGGTTTCTAATTATTCTTTGTATTTTGTTATTGGATTTTATTACATTAAATATTAAAATAAATGCCATTGATCATTCACTATGTGGAGCTGGATCTCATTTTTTTTGAGGTACCACATCAACGATTAATGACGTATCCAAGTGAAGTGACATAAAAGGGAGTGTTCACTGGACGATTGGTCATATCACTCTGAAATACGGACTTGCAATAAGAAGTCTCTTCCTACAGATTATTGGTACTATTGATGCATGTACCTTTTGACAGTTTGGTCCTGAGACTACCCCGACTAGGGGAGCGCATAAATCCACTTGTGTATATTTGTGTGACGTATAGTAGTGGTTGGTGTTCTCCACTTTGGGTTTTTAGCGGCACCCCGTTTTAGGAGAACAACTGGTATACAACATTTTTGTTTTGAGTATAATATATATATATATATATATCTGACTGTCTGAAAATAAAAAAATAAATAAATAAAAAAGGCATGGACTACAGGATGTGGTGATTACATTTTCTTCCAGAGGTGAAAGGGGCACCACAGCCTTCTGGTAAAGAAGTGATGGAGCTGTGCATGAGCCACGGTATAAATAAATAATAATAATAATAAAAAAAAACTATGCTCTAGAAATTAATTAGCTAAATAAAATAGGAGAATGGGTTTTGTGCCAGTCTTCATGTGAGCAGGTAGTGAACGCTGCAAAATTTAAATTGCACATTTAGGTTTCTAGAATCTCACCTACCATGCTATAAGCAGGCTATTCAACCATGTACCACAGCACCCACTTCATCTGATCACAAGCTTTATATTAGGTCATATTGAAAATAAAGTGTTTTGCTCCTCCACCTATCCTAGTAACCTTCCTACTTGCAGGTCCACCTTGTGAATGAGCATGCTAGATTGTTTTTGCCTAGATAAGGAGTTTAAATACTGAAGGGTGCATACACACCAGGACAATAGCGGCATGATTTGGCCAAATCGGGCATACTGTGCAGTGTGTATGCCAGCTTTACGCGCTCCCTCTGTCGCATGCGATAACGTGTGTTGGCTGTGCTGCACGTCCAATCGCACGATATCGCATGCGAGGCTGTACATATTAATGAAGGATGGAACAGTGATCGTTCAGTCTTTCATTAAATCTTTTAAATGTGTACCGGCAATCATGAGATGTCCAGTGTAAAGGTAAATTGCCCTGAACATTGGCACGATTGGCGGTCGTTTAGGTGTGTACCCAGTCTATAGTCTAAAGAGTTGTGTGATTGGATAGCAATGTCTGCTCAATCTCCTGCTTCTTCACAAAGAATGTGTGTTCTGGAGGGTTGAGGACCATTTGTAAGACCCCTGTAAAATTCTATTGACCACTGAAGTGAACTGATCAAAGCTACAAACTGGTTTTTACTGGTCACCTTTGCAGCTCTGTTATCACAATGAGCCTCACTTGGAGACCAAAAAATTGTTAAAGAAAAATGCAGTAGCTTACCTTGTCTTTCTTATCTTGGCGAGCATACGGAAAACATGGAATGACAGCAGTGACCCGAGATGAAGAGGCAATCTTGCAAGCATTTATCATGATGAGGAGCTCCATTAGGTTGTCATTAATCTCCCCACAGCCACTCTGTATGATGTAAACATCTTCCCCCCTCACGCTCTCACCGATCTCTACACTACAAGAACCGAAAAGAAATACAATTTAACGTATGCATGAAGCAAGTCATGTACAATAAAGAACCCCAAGTTTTTCATGTGGTAAATAAAATGCATAATACATGTGTACCTGGCAGGAAGGTAAAGCCTGGCCAAAAAGGATATACAGGCACTTGCAGTTCCTCAGTAACAAAGTTTCAATAAGAAAAAAATGTTACTGCATTTTCCCCGCTTACCTCAGCAAGTAATGCATTTGCATAGGCTTCATTTCAATGTGAGATTATACAGATTTTTTTAAAAAATTTTGGTGGGAGATGTACTAAAGCCTTGGCAAGAGATAAAGTATCAACCAGTCAGCTCTTAACTGCAATATTTCACATACACAGCCTGTAAACTGACAGGAGCCAATTGGTTGGTACTTTATCACTCTCGAAGGCTTAATACATCTCCAAGTAATAATTAAAAAATGGTGCAAATTTACATTTGGGAAATCGCTGTGTAAATCACAAAAAAAACGAGATGTGCTCAAAACCAAGCTTTGATATCCCCCTTAGCAATCCTGTAGATAACAAGGTTTGCATAAGTGGCATAATGCATTAATGGCGGGATAGACCTATTAAAGGATTGCTTTGCCAGAATATCTAGAACAATTAATTTCTAGTTTCTATTAAATATAAACAGTATATAAAGTGTACAAAACAGGGAAACTATGTACAGTAAATAAAGAAACTGGTTTAAGTAGTTTGTTTAATATACAATTATTCAATTTACTCCCCAATACAAAAAAAAAAAAAGTGGCTTGGAATGGTCAGTATGGTAGCACTATGTATAACATCAGTACTCTGTCTTCACTAGGCTTTCCTTATAAACAGCCTAGGAGCAAGACCACACTGTACATGCTGACTTAAGCTGGGCACACCTTTTCGATCAGAGGTTGATTGGGTAAAATGCTCCCGATCAGCCATGCAGTGTGTCCCTAGCGTGACCCCGTCAGCTGCAACAGAGTACCTTACACACTGTGCAGACATAGCACAGTGTACGGGCTTCTATGGGATCGGGAGGTACAGCCGTCAAATTTTAAACAGAACATAAGATGCTACCTCCTGATCCCGACCGTTAAAAGCAGTTTATCGGCTAACGCTCCTGCAACGGTACAGCATACACACACATCGGATGATCGGGCCAAGGATTGTAAAGGGATGTAGTTATGGCCGCTAGTCTCAATACAGACATCGAAATCCTGACAAGAGACTAAAGATGGTGTCGAAAAACCAACGCCTATCTTATTTCCAACACTGGAACGCCAGCCAGAACAAGGTAAGTCCAGGGCGCCCACAGGACGGGGAGGGTTAGGCACCCCTTGGAGCATTAGGCACCCCCCTACGGGAGGGTTAGGTCCCACATTTAGGTGGACACATCTGGCCTGCGTTCCCCAGATGGCGAGGAATGCAGGCCGGACAATATCGCCTACAGAGAGGAAGTGACCGCTGCCAGGAGAGTAAGGTAGGAATAGGGACAGTTAGGCAGAGGCTCCCTGCGTCTCCAACAGAGCACACAAGCACTGCCAGGCACAATCCATCCTCAGCCTCCGCTGCCCAGCTCCATAACTGCAATATAAAGAGCTATAAACATTCATGTTTTGTACTATGTTTTATTTCATTTTAAGTGTATCAGCATTGCCTTTTATTTAACTTCATCGATGATCTCATTACAAGCTCTAAGTTTTTAAAATACCTTATTTTTATGAAGCTGCTAATATTATTTAGCATGGATCACATAACTATATCGGTCATTGAAAAGTGACAGGTGATTTGTTGGTACTTTATCTCTCTAAGATTTGATCAATCTCCCCCTTAATCAGTTTTGATCCATTCCTTCATAGTCTCCAAGTGTCAAGAAACATATACACACACTGAAGCGCCTTACAAGCTAAAAATCCAGAGCAAGCCAATTCATTGTGCCTTTTCCCTACCAAAATGTTGTACTTATTTTTAAAATAGCATTCTTGCTTGATAGCAACATTTCTATGAAAATACAAGATAGGAAATTGTAAACACTGTATGCAAATATTAGAGTCTGGACCAATGCAACAGCCAAATGTTTTCAATTTGCCATTTCACACACTGATAGCTGCTAGAGAAGTCAGAACACTACAGCTGCACAGAAAAGCACTTACTGTTCCCATAGAAAAAGAGAACATACCTGGGGAACATGTTACACACTATTTATAGAAATAAAGTTATGCTGTGTGAACGGCCATTTGTACCTTGATCACCTCTGGCAACCAGTCTCGTTGCTCTACAGGCAGTATTTCCCAAGCTATGTGAAGGTCATACACACAGACAGAACAATATAAATGGAACAGGACAGAGTGATAAGAATATTGTGTATTTTCTCGCAGGAAAAGACAGTGTAAGAACACATACGCTTGCATCATTAATGTTGCACATACAAGTGCCTATACCAGTGTTGGCTAACCTTGACACTCCAGCTGTTGTGGAACTATATATCCCAGCATGCCCTGCCACAGTTTTAGCATGCCCTAATAGCAAAACTGTAGCAGTGCATGCTGGGTTATGTAGTTCCATAACAGCTGGAGTGTCAAGGTTAGCCAACACTGGCCTATACCCTGCCTTTCAGCTTGAACCATGTGCCAGGAGTCTAGCTAGACAGGGCAACCACACCACTTGGGTAGGGGCGTTTTACATAGGGTTACAATGATTTTCAGCACCCTGTTTGTGACCAAAAATGATATGATTAATTTAGATCTGATCATTCTTTGGTATTACAATACTGTCAGGGGCACACACATGGAGAGTTGTGGTCAATTTAACACTATCAGTGCCAGGAACACTGCATTTGTCACCATTATAAATCTAGCAATTATTTTGACACACAGGAATAATTCAATACGAGAGGGCGGGGTGCAAACTACTTTTACACATATCAACCTCCCTTAACCACAATGAGATTTAGATTTTAGGCTTCACCATTAAAAATGCTTTGTTTTAACGTTACTAGGTTTAGTGAAAAAAAAAAAAAAAAAGATTTGCCTTCACAATAATCTGTTGTGCTACTAATGCTGCAAACACACTGGGCGATGTGTGTATGCGGCGATATAATCTGCGGCGGGGATGCCGACAACCACACTTACCAATGTCGGCCACAATAAATGACAGCGGGGAAGGGGGAGGGGCAGCATGACAGGGTTACCCATATCCCCAGATTGAGTTGCATGTTCAGCCGACTCGGGATATCATTAACGACCCGCGGGAGCGCGGTATCAGTATGATTTACCCGACAGCGGCTGCACGGCAGGGGTGAAAATCCTGATCGTCTAAGGTAAGTATTCCCTAACCCTATTCTACCCCCTATCCCTTTCCCTTCCCTTAGGGGTGCCTAACTTTTACCTCCCCAAGTGCCTAACCCTAATGCTCCCTTCCACACCACCTAAACCCAAGTACCTCGGGGGCGTAAAAACCTCCCCCCCCCGGGAGTGCCTAACCCTAACCTCCCAGGGGGGTGCCCCCCTGGGAGCCCTAAACTAATCCCCACGGCTGTCCACGCCCGACTTAACTTTGATCGGTAAGCCGGGTGTCGGGCTCCCGGCGTAGGTCTAATGACAGGCGTCGGTATTTCGACGCCTGTCATTAGACCCCTGCTGGGATTAGACAGTCGGGAAGCCAGCGGTCGGGATTACGTCTGCTATCCCGGGAGCGCACATAGTTTGTAATTCAGTGCACACACACTGGACGATATGAACGATAGCGATATCGTTATAGTTGTTCATAAAAATCATCTAATGTGTATACACTAACGATTTCATTACAATTGCTTCTGTAGTACTTTTTCCCCCCCCCTCACATGATGCTCACATTTTGAGGACATTGGCTGATGCACTAGAGTGTACCAGTGAGTTTGGAGTCACTAACCTAAATATGGTATCTCCATTAGGAAGATGGCAGACAATAGTGCTTGCAGATGCTTTGCCACTGAACCGATCACTGTGTCACCAATTAAATTACAAGACTGCTGCTAGTGCCATGATCAGGTTGATTTGTAGCATTTAATATTTTGTTGTTTTGGCCAATGCATTATTCCAGAGTAAAAAAAAAAAGCTGTTATAGATTGTCCAAACTAAATATCTATGCACAACTATGGGGAGGGCTAGGTTTAGCGCACCCTGAGGGGAACTTAGGTTTAGGCAACGAGGGAAGGGGGGTTAAACCTAACCCTAAGAGGGTTGGGTTTAGGGGGGTTAGGTTAGTTATTACTTACATGAGGACGATCGGGATTTCCAGTGCTGTCGGGCTGCCGCTGCCGGGAATCGAACCGCCGGCCATGCGGCAAGTGGTATTTCATACCAATTCCCACCAGAGTACATTTCAGAGTGAATTCTCTATAGACCTACACCTTAAGTGCAGTTTGTAAAGTGTCAGTAAGTGACCCCTGTGTGTAGGTAGTGTTCATTCTAGCACCCTGCACCTGTCACAACCCATGCAGTTTTTCTTTCCTGCCTGTGGTATCGCTCTCTGCGCTGGAGCTTCTAGCACACTCAGCAGAGGCAACAAACTGCTGAGATTCAGACCAGAGTGTTCTAGAAGCTCCAAAGCAGAGAGCAGCACCCCAGGCAGGAAAGAGGAACTGCACTGGTTGTGACAGGTGCAGGGTGCTAGAATGAACATTATTGGCCTAAAGTGCACTACTGAAAGCAGATTCCCGATGTTTGGGAATCAGCGCAGGCACCAGACCCATTCTGCACATGTGGAGAAAGGGTCTGCAAACCTGCACGTAAACTGGCAGCAGACTGTCAGTGATTGACAGTCTACTGACATTTGGGGGGCAGAAACAGCCTTCGTTACCCGAAACAGATGCGTGTCGCCGCTGTAGCGGGGAGGGAAGAGTCCAGGATCTCGGTCGACTGACGGAGATTTCCTGGCTTCTTCCCCTAAACTGCGGCGGCCGGCTACAGGACACCATGGGTCACCGCAGCCGGCTGATGGCACGCAGATTATCCGATGCTGCGTTGGACAACACAGCTCAGATAAGCAATGCACAGGAGGCGTGATGCTGTATTACCATATCTCCAAGGATCGCAATTGCAAAGCTGCCTGCGTGCATACATAATACATCTATAGCCTGCGTGCAGCTTTGCAATTACGATCCTTGCAGAATCAGGACCATGTGTGTTTATACGTATAAAATATATAGTTAGTTAAACAAAACCTTGACATCTTGGCATTCAAGTGCATCCCTTTATTGTAGCAGTGTACTAGTACACTGCTACAATAAAGGGATGGGCTCTTTCAGTAAGAGAATGCTCCATCCCATAAGCAGACTTCTGAGCAGATGCATACTGTAACTAGCTTAATTTGCTCATCTAAACGTACAGGAAACATGAGCAGGGTGCTCCTAAGCTAATGGACACCTATCGCATGGACTGTACAGTCAGTACATACTGCCCTACCCCCAAGTCAGACGTAAATCCAGTTAGCCCTTGATGAAGTCAACCTTATTTGTTGGTAAATGGTTGGAGCAAGGTTTACCTAAAAAAATCACATCAGCCATCTGCCTTGTTTTACTATAAATAGCAATTTACATAGGTATATATTTCACATGACAAACTTCTGTTACTAGATAAGATTATTGAAAGACAGACAGATTATTAAAAAGGTTAATAGTTAAGGACTTTGGTTGTGCTAAATAGTAACCGTCATAAATTTCTATATTACATTACACTACCACTGGCACACTTGTTTATAGAATGATACAAGAAGGGCATAACCTATAGGTTATGTACATTAAATTCTTGACAGATACAATAGTTTATTATAAACTACAAGTCAGAGGATATAATTGATTAGGATATTTTCAGAAACTTACTGCAGTCAAGCAAATTATGCAAAGTGAGAACAACTTTGCATCCCAGGCATTTGGAAATGTTAACCTATTTGAGGCTGCTGAATACTAAAGTAAGCAAATGCTCTCTAGATGGAATTGGTATGTAATGCCAGCGGCTGAATAGCCGCCGGATCAAATACAGACAGCGAAAGACAGACGGTTCGAAATCCCGCCGGGGGGTGGCAAGTACCCTAACCCTCCACTCTCCCTAGCCTAACCCTCCCTTAATGGTGCCCAAGCCTAACCCCCCTTCCCCTAGCCTAACCCTCCTGGGTGGGGGATGCCTAACCCCAAGTCCCCCCGAGGGTTCCTAAAGCTAAACCCCCCCCCCGCCACTAGAACCTAAGACACCCGACTTGCCTTCGTTCGGTATGCCAAGTGTCAGGATTTCGTTGTGGGGCTAATGATAGGCGTCGGGATAGATAGATAGAAGTAAGCTAACCTGGTAACCATGGCGTCTTAGAAGCAACAAGATCAGGTAAAGCATAGGGGATTATATACAATGTCAAGTCATGATGTATGAAAGGTTGGTGTTGATGAAAGATTTGTAGGTAAGGGTGAGTAACTTCAATTGGATTCTGGAAAACTCAGGGAGCCAAGTTTAGGAATTTGCAACATTGTATGGCAAGATGTTGAGCAGTGAGGGAGAAAGCTCTTCCAGCAAGAATATCAATGGATGACCTACATTATATAATAAAATATAACATTTTCTGGAATAATGGAAGGCTAGGAGCCTGCAAAGTCAACAGCTATGAGTGACCACACTGCTGCACACCCATTTGCTTTTATTTTGCAAATATCTAGAGCAGGATTGCTGGGTAGAGAGCATTCGATTATACACAGATTCCCCCCCCACCTCCCTTAATAGAAACAGAATGCTGAGAGTTTCCCAGAGCACCTGTTTCTGTAATAGAGGGGGGCATTCATGGATGGTTGGTGAGAGATATAATTGAGAGACAAAGTACCAACCAATCTGCTCCTAACTTACACTTTATAGGCTGTGTTTGAAAAATGACAGGAGCTGATTAAATTGTGAGAGATAAAGTGCCAAGCAATCAGCTCCTGACATTTTTCCAAACACAGCCTATAAAGTGTAAGTTAGGAGCCGAATGTTTGGCACTTTACAATTTAATCTCTCTCCAAGCTTTCATGAATACCCCAAAAGCACCTGAAAAGTGTATAGCAAACCACTTCAAAATGGCCATCAAGATGGGCATGAGGGGATGACAAATTGAAAGCTGTAATATCTGTTTATAGCTTCATATAGTCTACACAGTCACACCCACTTCTACATGGTCACAGAGACCTTGGTTTTTGGACAAGACAGATGCACAAAGTAGCCCCTGGGGCAATGGCTGCATATATGTGCAGCCCCCGAGGTTTTGGAGAGGTGAGAAGAGTGACAATAGATTTTATTTAAATCAAATTCCTACAAAGCTTACCTTAAAGCATGTCACAAAAGAATGATGATTACAATGTGAATTAACTAAGACGACCATTTACAACATTTCCTGCACAGGTGAACAGCAAACAACTAACTCTCCCTCATCTTCTACTGGAAAAACCTGTTGATCACGTTAATGTATTGTACTGGTGGCATCTTCACAACTTTACTACCACCAAACCTGCTGCCAAGCAACTTGTGGAGCAGCCACATAACACTAAATGGATGTATACACACAGTCAACTGTGTACAGGAAGGTAAGAGGAAGCAATGTTATTGATATTTACAGTGAACCATTTCAAATATCAGATCAATAATTCTGGTATATTCAAGACCTTGGCTATGATAATTAATAGACAGCAGCTTTACTGGAAAGGAATGCTCGGATTCTGCTGGTCAGAAATACATCCTATTTAGCGTGTATTATTTCCCAGTGACATGCTCTGATTTGCCAGCCAAATAGCATATTCTGAGGTTGGTACAGCAAGAAACAAGGCAAATGTTACTCATGCATGAGCCAAAGCCAACATTCCATCAACTCATTCAGCGCAAACATAATGTTCTAATTCCCTTGTGAAAAGGAAATGCTTATGGGCAAAAAACATTCTAAAACTGTTCCACGGTCCACGTGGATTAGTCCCGAGTTTATACTACGGGAAGAAGTGTTATCCATTGGATTACAGAAATTAACCCATATTACACACCATAGGCAAATCGGTACTTCTTAACACACAACAAATTACCACACAGTAGTTTCTATCATGAAAACAGAGATTTATTTTGTGACACAATTATAGCATTTGGTGCACCATGTAGATTTTCTTCCACTCGTAACAATTATCCAAAATTCATTAGCACAATGTAGCAAAGACTCAAAAAGAAACCCTGGTGCTCTTTAAAAAGATTTTAGGCAGACCTTGAATGTTACCCATTTTAATTTTTTAAACACTGAGCCCTAGGGAAGCATTTCCCAAATTTTGCGCCACCACATACTTACAGGGATCAAATGGGCAGGTGTTCTAGTTTACTTCCAAATCAAATGATTTGGGCCATCAAGTAGGTAGTGCGCACACTGCCTGTAGCGTAGTGGCTAGATCCCCTCACCGGAAAGGCATGCTAATGTCATGCAGTGGGCAAGCATGGGGCAGTCTTACAGGCTACGTGGCGAGTATAGATTCAATCTGGCTGGCGGTGTTTGCCTAACTGTCTGGAGCTTGAGTAAATGTAACCAATGGACACATGCATCCAATGGCGTCTGGTAGGCATGTGATCTCCTTAACTCAAGAGAAGTCATGGGTGAAGAACGTGCAAGTTTTCCCAGTAGACAAATGCACATTGGGGGTTGGGTGGGATAAGCGTGTCCAGCAGGGGTGATATGCCCAGTAAGCACATACATGTGAAAGAAACAAATTACACAATACAGGGCAAGTAACCACCCAATAACATGCAGCCACTGGCTTTAGCACGCCTAGAAAACTGGGCCGACGCCTCCATTTTCTGAGATCTACAGTACATACACACCTGACAAAACCTTGTGAGACAGAAAATAAATTATATATATATAGCGTTCCCGCTAGGCTGTTTTGGCGGGGCGCGGCGCCCTGCCCTCCTTCTGGAGGGCAAAAAGCACCCTGCCCTCCAGGAGGAGGGCAAAAAGCGCCCTGCCCTCACAGCCTGCGGGAGCCGTTCTCACCCGCGGGATGCAGTGTCCCACGGGTGGAGAAACATGCGGTGACCCTGTCACCGCCGGAGAATAGACGCCGGGCGCATGCGCCCGGCATCTAGTCTCCCTGTCTGCAGGGCTTGGGGGCTGCCCAGCGTGTCCGTAAGTGCCGGGCACGCCCCCAAGAGTGACGAAAAGGGGACGCGTCTTATAGACACGCCCCCTTTTCCGATGACCACGCCCCCTTCTCGGAGGCGCGCGCACGGGCATGCCCTCTCTAGCTCCGGCGCCCTGCCTCCCGCCGGAGCTAGAGGGAACACTAATATATATATATATATATATATATATATATACACATATACATACATATATATCCAGCTGGCACTACTGCATAGATTCTGGCTGCAGGGTGCCATTCTAGGCACCCTGATAGCAAAATAAGGCTAGCAGAAAAAAAGCTCCAAGGGCCAGACCAAATGATTCCGCGGGCCTTATACAGCCCCTGGGCCTGAGGTTCCGAATCCCTGGTCTATACAGATGAAAGTGTATATGTAGCAGATGTAGGAGCACCATAAATTTCCCATCAGAAAAAAAAATTTAAGAATCACACAATTTATCATTCACAATAACCATTGGCAGCATATTTGGTAATCAAGCAAATACATGTGGATATAGGTGAAAACAGAAATGTACTTTTTTCAAAAACTTTGTAAATATAAGTAGTTGCTTTATAGTACATAAAAATTAAACGTTGGTGCAGAAAAACAAAATGAGACAATAAAGCTTTGTACGTGTGGGGGTTAATTGTGCATGGTAAAGTCTCTGAAAGGCTAATAAAAAAATTATTTGATCCAACAGAAAAATAGGAGGCAATTCAATTGTTTTTACTGCAGCTATTTCTCTTGGGCCCCCGACGGAGCAATTCAATTGTTGCTCAACTAGGGCGCAAATAGCTGCTGCTGCTCGCAGTTAGGACACGAGTGTCGAATGTGCACATCCAGAAACATCAGCTTTATCTACACAAAACAGCTAAACCCATCTATAAGTACTGCTTTAGGTGCCCAAAGTGACAACTTATCGCACATTTTTGCTCACCACCTCGGGAGGCTCCGAGCTGAAATGTGTGCAGTCCTGGCTATTTGCACCTGAAAGGAGCAACAATTGAATTGCTCCCTCGAGTGCCCCCCAAAAATAAAAAAACTGGTGTCAAAACAATTGAATCACCCCCCCATAACAAAGCATTAGTACTGTAGGCATTTGCACCAATTTTAGCTTTTCTGCAGTGTTCAGAAACAATACGGAGTACGCTGAAAATACTCAATTATACTTTCTGCAGAACACTCTTGAAACTACCTGGGGAAAAAAAAAAAGCCCAAACTGGCTGTCTATATAGTTAGCATTGCTAGCAATTTTAACTCATGTCTACAAATGCTTAAGCAACCAACATAAAAGAAAAAAAAAAAGCCTGCTTATTCAAACAAACAAGTTTAGAACAAAATATTTAGTTTAAAAAAAAAAACAACTATATCGTAAGGTTGCACTTGTGTTAAACTAAGTCTACTTTTATCTTTCCACAACCACATTGTCTCAAGTAGATTACAGTGCTAGTGACCTTGTAGTAAGGGCATCACCAACAGCTTGCACATTTATTTACATTTATGGAAACTAGTGCACAGGAAAATCTTGATGTAGTGCATGTCAATTAACATGAAAATCACCATTACAATCAGATTTGTTACTAGGTGTTGCCGTGGCTTTGTCCTCGATGTTTCCAATTTCTATCAGAACATGAAAACATTAAAACCATACATAGAGACACTCATGCAGGTATGTGCTTCTCCAATGTGTTACCAGACACGCACAGATATAACAAAATGCAAGAGAACGCTATTATACACGACTGAACGCGGTGATATTGCCCCCCCCCCCCCCCTACACGGATAACATATGTTTGCCGTAGCGCAGCGTAACATTGTCTGGTGATCAAAAAATAGGTACAGTATATGCGGATGAGAAGCCCCATTCCTCCTCGACAGTGAAGGAGTTAAATAACAAGCTGAATGTCTCCATATGGTCTGACTATTTAAAAATGGATCCATCACCTATACAACAGACAGCAACTACCGTGTATGCAATCAACGCGCTATGAACCTACATTTTTAGGCAAAATAAAAAACAAATAATTCCTGCATTTCTAGAAATGCCTCAGAGATTAGCCATCTTTCAGATAAGTGAGCAAGATGAAATTAGATTTCCAGTTTAGGACAACTACCCATGCATGTTCCAGGCCCAGATCCTGGGTGAATGCTTCATTCTCTACTGGTGGGACAAAATGCTGTTACTGCCAATGCTAATTATAATCAAAACAACTAATTCCACAAATGAATACATCACCTTTATCAGAACTAATACCAGTATTTCATGTCTGCACTTTTCTTCATTTCCATCATAATAGAATATGGGATTTAACTCAACTTCAGCAACTGAACACGTAGGGGGCAATTCAATTCCTTCTAGCTCCATATAAACTGCACGGGAACCGTTCAATTGATTGTGCGAACAGCTCCGCAATGGCCGCATTCCACACCTTCTCCCTTGCTAACATGTGACCAGCCACAAAGCACCTCAGGGGGGTGCGAGCAGATATCTGCGATAAGTGCAGCCTCAGGACTGGTCGCCCAAAACAAAACAGCTAAAATCTGGAACAATTGTTAATTAATTTTAAGACTGCGGTATTTCCATATAGTTGCTAATGTTACTTCATACACTATTTGTGTACAAAACTATGACCTGAAATAGACAGTGATGTTGGTTTCATTTTAATATCTTATCACTCATGAACATATGGTATGTAAGATTGTCGTCTAGCCTGCTAGTCTGTTTCTGAACACATCCATAGTATAGAAAGGGGTCAGTTCCATAATAATGAAGAGGTATAGCTCTAAATGAATCACAATGATTGACTAACAAATAGCAAGGCCCGGTATAGAGGAAAAAGATCACAATGGATTAATATAGCAGACTTTTTTTTCCTCACCAAGCCTCTCCTATATCAAAGATCATCGCCTATACAGAGTGACACTTACAGATATGGTATTTCCTATGGCAAACATTCTGAAAACAGCAAGTCAAATTTAGTGTCTCCTCAGCTTGCTGCATACATGCTATAACTGCAATGTGACAGCTGAAATTCCTCTCTACCCATACTGTATGTCAAGCTGGAAAAGCAAGTCTGGCAAAAACGTCCTCCACCGACTCCTTTAGATCATCCTGAAGTGGAGAGCATTACAGAGCTGACAGATTTACAGAGTGATCTAGTTTATGTTGGCTTCCATGTGCAAATAAAGCAGCACTGAATATGGCTATCACTTGAGAATTGTACCAAGAAGCTTTTTTTTCCATTTAAAGCATGGGCACACAAGTTATTTCTGTCCCTCCCTTATATTAATATGATTTAAGTGACTGGATCTTTATACCCGAACACAAAGGCAAATATCACTGCTTCAGTGTTTCGTAAACCATCGATATAATTGAACAGTACACAATATACACCAGTGTGCATGGATTAAGAAGAACTATGAAAACGTATACACTCTTTGATTCAATGCAGCGCTATGCTCAATAGCCCCGGGAAGGAGCTCCCGCCGCTATTCAATTCACCACGCTGTTTGGTCCGACTAAAGGATTTCTTCTCGCATGCCCCCGAGGGTGTGAGGAGAAATCCGACCGAAGTGACGGCCATGCGGCTGTTTTCCTGCTTAGCTCGGCACTAAGAGCCGCGCAGCCGGCACTTTAGACGGAGAATGCCAGTTCTTGAGACTAAACACCAATGTTAAGTTGTGAGAACCGCCATTCTCAGACTTAAGTGGCAACTGTCGGACCAAACAGCGTGAGCTCCCTCCCGGAGTTATTCAGCACCGCACCAAATTGAATCGAGCCCTTTGAATGGACTTGGTTTTGAATAGCAATCAAAGAATTAAAAATGGTTTTGCAAACCGTGGCAGGTTTATTATGCCACTAGAAACATTTATATGCTGTAAAAGTGCCTAAAAGAAAACAATATGGTATAATAGACTTTGCTAATAAAATGTCAAAGTTTATTTTTTAGCTGCAAGTAAACCATTTGAAATTAATATATACCCATTAATAGCAGACAAGCTTTTACATACAGGAGAATAAAAGGATAGTCCCAGAACATAGAGATTGGTCCTACACTCATCTGAAACCCAAAGGACTTCGACCTTACAACTTCTAGAGGGTTATGAACTTCATAAAAAGCCCATTTAGAAGACTCTTTCTTATCACACTTATAACTCATCCTCAGATGGCACTACAGTTGGTGGACTTCTAGAGGTTTGCTACTAACTGTGATGCCTTTCTTCCCTCACCACAGGGGCATCTTTGTACCTTTAATTAAACCCGACCAGCAGGCTATCAGCCCAATACTCTGGATCAAAGCCTAACTCTTCAACTAGATGTCCCAGTTTCTGCCACTGGAAATCTACCCAGTGTGCGGTGAAATAAAATGGTGATGAAAGCCACAAATTATCTAGTATTGATATCTTCATCACGTGACCAGGGTATATGTCAGAGGTTCCCAAACACGGTCCTCAAGGCTCCCCAACAGTTCAGCTTTTAGAAATAACCATGGCTGAGCACAGATGAGTTAATAAGTATCTCAATTTGATTTAACCACCTGTGCTCAACCATGGATCTCTCTAAACCCTGAACTGTTGTTGCTCTGCTAATATGGCCCAGCGTGAACACTAGACACGGAGCTGTAGCCTCTGGCATAGATGAGAAACTGCCGGCAGGTTCTTTCAAAGACAGCGATATGTTGGGAATATCACTGGGCTATGATTTCATGGATGTTTAGAGGGGTATGTTGTGGGGGGAGGGGGGCGGGGGTTGTTTTTAAGAGGGAATTACCAAAAGCAACAGTCTGAGATGGTGAAGGCACTTTCTGAATGAAGCAAATTACTAGTTTCTTTTTGCTGGTCTTGAATAACTGAATTTCCTTCATTTCGTAAGCATAAGCAAAACCTTTTCTGTAAAGTAAGCAATAAACAAACTCATACCCCTTTCAGACATAGTGAGATTCCTGGGTTTTTGCCGGGGCTCGGTCAAACCACACGCATCTCGTTTACGTCTGAAAGGAAAGAACCCGGGAACACATTCTCAGGTTGGCGCCCCTGCTATTGACCAGGGCTTTTCCCAAGACTTATGTCCCTGGTAGACTATGTGCAAATGGTGCGACATGGGATTTTACTCCCGGGTCAAACATAGAAGCTCATGATTGGCAGGCCAGGGCTGCCTGATGCATGCGGATGCCATCATCAGCGGCAGCCGTAGAGAGAGAGGCCACAGAGACGCTACACACAAGTGGAGAAGGAGAACAGTACCAGTGGGCGGAGGAGAACAGTGCCAGTGACAGTGAGCATTAATGGGAACCCCAATCAGTGCCTTTATAGCTATCCCCCAGCTTTGCGTGATCTCACTGTGTGCCAGCAAAGAGTCCCCTTAAAATGACCAAACTGAAAAACTGTAAAACACTGAAAAACCTGGCTTATGTCTGCAAGGGGTCGACTCGGAAATTTCCCGGGTCTCAGGTGTAGTGTGCAAAGGGGGCTCGAGCAAAAACCGGGGATTTTGCAGAGGTGAAACACCAAGATGTGAGCAGGGAAATTCAAGGGTTGTATGTCTGAAAGTGGTATTAGTGGCAATTAACCAGTATTAATTAGGGTTACCAGTTACATTCAAATATGTTGAAAATACAAATATACCCAGAACCAAATAAGCTAATTCTGCAAATAACGTGATCTCCGAAACCAGTTTTACTTGCAAGCCTTAGATGTCTTCAGATATCATTGAGAAGTGTTGAAATGCTGTTTACCAGTTGGGAAAAGTAAGTGGAATTTTGGAGCCATTCATAAATCGATATGATTTTTCAAGTAAATCACAATTAAGCATTAGAAGTAACATTGTCGTTATTGGATAGGTCATACATATAAAATCAGATCTAGATTTATATCCGACAGGCGATATAGTCAGCAGGGGCCATGCCGTCGCCCCCTGCATCGGCAAATGTGTATGCAATTGCCAATGCCGGCACCCTGCAGGGTCATGTCGCGAGAAGGGTCGGTAGACATTGTCTAGTGTGTACCCGGCATAAGTCTCATACAGAGGACTCTTTCTACCCTTTTTTTTTATGTGTACACCACCTTTACTGACATCAAAGAGCTGTGCGTAAAGGCCCCCATACATCAGCAATTGATTGCAGCAATCGTGCAATTTGCAATCGATTGTGTATAAAAATCCTTCCCTTTTTTAATCGATTGTGGCAATTCTGCAATCTGTAATCGATTGAAAAAGGGAAAGATTTGTATACACAATCGATTGCAAATTGCACGATTGCTGCAATCAGTCTCTGATGTATGGGGGCCTTTAGTTTTTTTTCTTTTTTTATAGAAGCTAGTTGGACAAGAGCTACAGGCTTGTGCAATCAGTAAAGATCTGGTGCAGCCCAGGTGGGTAGTGTACCAGTACTTTGGGGTTCCAAGCATAGCTGGAAGGTGGGGGAGCTGGCAACTAGAAAAACAAATTTACTTTGCAGTTATAAATACCCCATATAAATATTACTCTGACAATGAAAACTTAATATCTGCATATCACAGCTACAGGATACGAAAATGAAATCATGCTAAAAGCAAACATCCCCCATAGATGCAATATATATTATTGTTCGTTACAGTAGATCATGTGAAGCAATTAGCTCAGCATTTTAGTTTGAGATAAAATCACTGAAGGACCAAAGATGGAGTCATGTGTTTTCAATTAACAAAATGTATTGTGACAAGCTGATAATAAAGCATTGGTTTAGATTAATAGCAACCAGTAGCAACTTAGTGATAAAAATGCAGCAGAGAAAAATTACCAATTAACTTAAAATTTACAATAGAGTAACGTTAACATTGGATAGCAATTCATCCTGAAGGACAAACCACCGTTTTAATTGTAACCTGTATTTAAATTACCACAATAATGCAATGTTAATATTTTACCAGTTTATGGGCTCAGTCCAATGACCCACAATTTACTCACAGGTGCAAGTGCAGCTATATGCTGCAGTTACAGTACCGACAGATTCATGGAATTTTGTTAGCAGCCCCATAGGGCTTCGTACAAAACACCACAAATTGGGGTGAGATAGGGTGAGATTGTTTGACTGAGCCCTATAAAGTTTTATTCTTTGCAATACACTTCTATAATCAGTTTTATTATCAGTGTTTGAAAGTTATAACTATATTTACACTAGTGATCACAACTTTATACAAAGCTCTGACAAACAAAAGACAAAATAGTAAATATATCACTATGGGGTCTATTCATGATGTTAATTATGGGGGTCCGGGCGGACCACCATAATTAAAATTCCTACTCGCGTGGAGACATCTGATCCGAAAATCAGCTGTCTCCCTGAACGTTTTCACTGCTCCTTTTAGAGCAGTGAAAGTTAGCACGGCGGAGTCTGACTTGGCAGCGCTAGTGCGTGAACTAGAGTTCTGCGAGGATCCCTCTTTGCAACCCGGGACTCCCTCCCACATGGAAGCAGCGGATGTGCAGGATCAAATGCCATCTGAAGATGGTGAATGCTCCTGCAGTCAAGCTCAGAAAAAGATCGTATATTCAGAGCTTTATGAATTTAGGTCCCCATACGGTGGGCCACATAAAGAGAGAAAGGTAAGCAGGAGATATCTGTGATCTCACCCACATTACCTTTATGATGAATGGCCCCACTACTTAATTTCTCCAAAATGTTCATTTTCACCTGCTTTTGTAAAAATTAAGTGATAATGAATAGACCCTTATGTGAATTATGATAATCATACAGCTCAGAAGACTGCTTGAGCTAAGACCCCAGTAACATATCCCCAGGGAGTGTAAGAGACAAACTCCAGCTTTTGTACATGGTATATTTACTAAGCAGTGGACTTTCAAAACCTTCGGTTTTTGCAGATTTTGACTGCTAGATTTAAAAGGGCAATAATATTTAATGCAAAACAAGCCTGATTTTGCATTTAATATTATTGGCCTTTTAAATATAGCAGGGAAAAGTCATGGGGTTTGAAAACCATTGCTTAGTAAATATGCCCCTTATTCGGCAACCAAGCATGAAAGCATGGCATAAACTGTCTTCTCTGATGGAATAAAAACTTTAGAATTAAAGTGGCTAGTAATAATATCAGAATGAGAACCCCTGCAAAGAGAATATATTGTTTTGCCACAATCCCTAAAACATACACAAAATGCTCTATAATATTATAACTCCCAACTATATACAAATAGAATTCATAGGTATCACAATAATGAGACCATGTGATGCATTGCACTGACTGCCCAGAACCACACGGTCTAACGGGAAACCATGGGTACATAGGGCGGGATGAATACGGATTACCACGCAATACACACATACTACGTTAAGGACAATGTGACTCCTGGTGCATGGTCATGTTGCCAAGTCTACCCCGACACGTTATATACACTGAGGCTGGCCATGCTGATGCAATGAGATGTGCATTTATTGTAGCTGTAGGAGCCTGTGACTACATGTGGTGCTGACTGCATGGAGCTCCATGTCCCGCCAGACGCCCGCCGCTCTCACCTTGTTTCCTGGTTACTGAACTTCTTGGTGACCACCTTGCCCAGCTCCAGCCCGAGCCGGTCCGCCACCTTCTGGGAGAGATCTTGGTGAGAGCTGCCGCTGAAGAGCACGATGTTGGGCATGGCGGCGAGGTGCAGACACCGGGCTGGAGAATGAAGAGAGCACCCTGACTGAGCACGCCGGTGGCAGAAGGGGAGAGAGGGAGGCGGGAGGAGCCGCGGTCCTGGTGACAAGGATCCGGAATCTCTGTGTGATCTCCTCTCTTCCCTTCTTCTATCAGGATGCAGACCTCGGTGTCATGTGGCTGCCGTGGAAGCGCCGGCGATGGTGGGAGGGAAATGTGCTGCTGGTCTGGGAGGAAGTGATGGCAGCGTGTCCTGTCTCGGGGCAGGGCCTTCTCTCTCTCTCCCCTCCCAGGATCCAGCCTGTCTCCGCCTCGGTTGGTGATGAAGGAGACATGATGTATTGTAATATACTGTATAGTGCATGGCGAGGTACAGCACCCTCATGCTTGTAGTGTAGTAATAATGAGCAGTGTTCTTACTTACATGCAGCAATAGGTAGTATAATAGTGATGCTATGTCTATGGGCTGATGCTATTAATAATAGTCAGTACTCAGTGGTATGTTTACCATATAGCCATACGAGGTGGCTGATGCAGAGCTGAACATATACCTGTTCCCGGAGTGTAGCTTGCTTAAATTTGCACTGTAATGTTCTGTAAATTGTCTCACACAAGTGTGAGGATGAACAGTCATATTTACTGAGATCTAGTGGTGACAATAGACAGTTTAGGCACCACTGATTTTCAGAGGCCAATGGTGTAACACAAATGCATTTTGTATATATGTGCGTAGGGCCGTAACTAGCTTAGGGCACCCAGGGGAGGGAGATATGAAGTGTGCACCGCACCGGCTGTTACCAGGGCGGGGTGCATTCCGCCGGTCAAAGCCGGCATGCATGACGTTCCCCGCAAAGGACCGCTCTGTCGGTAAAAGCGTCCCTTTGCTGTGGAGGGGCTTCCGGGTCTATGATCCAGAAGCCCCTTCGGCGACCTTCTACGCATGCCTTGGGAGGTATCCGATTGTATCCCTCTATCAGCTCTCGACGGAGAGAAGCCCATAGGCTTCTATGGTTAACGCCATCATGAAGATGGCGTTACCCACCGCAGCCAAGTCCCGGAGTGCAACGCAGTGACGTTCCTGCTCAGCACGGCTTAGTTGCACAGGACCTGGTGCTGCGAGAGGGGCTATTTGGCGCAACTTAAGCAGTAGTAAGGAAGGACTTGTAATGGCTGCATTTCCATGTAGCACACGAATTATAGGCAGCTTTATTTTTACACTACTATTTAAAGTTCAGCTAGAACGCTTCTCTCTGCCAATTCTAATGCTGCATACACACGGGACGATTTTCCTGAACGATAACGATATCGTTCAACGATATATCGTTCATTTTTATGCAGTGAACGATCGACCAACGATGCGCTTTCCCGCATGAACGATAACTATATCTATGGTCGACTGTACATGCAGGCCAACTTGGACGATTCTGTCAAGATTTGCCTGTAAAGACATGACTTCACTGACACATCTATCATAGATATCTGTGTGTACACCCAAAATCGTTTGCCCTGCACTATAGAAAATTGGAGTGAAATATATCAGTAATATCTTTGGTTGTGCAGGTTGTACCGTGTGTATGCACCATAAAGCTGTCCACACAGCATAACATGGTATTGCTGCGATATTTTAGTCTGAAAAGAAAAAGAATTTGAAAAAAACAAAATTGCTCTAATTTGGCAATAAGAACCAAATAAAACTGAACCCACACATCTCTATTTATTACTAGAGGAACAGGGCATAGCACAGTTACTACACCTATCTCCTAAGACAGAAACTACACCTGACTTTAGATAAAATAACTTATTCTACTACTACATTTCCTGCATCCTGGCTGAAATATGTTATGCTTATAGCACTTGATGTAGTTTCCACACATTCCCCTGCAGTTACTTGCCTACTCTCCCGGAAGTTGTGGTGGGAAACTCCTAAATTTGCGGGTAGACCCCCGGACGAGTAGGTGGTCCTCCCACAGCCTGCCCACTTCCTAGCGAAGTGGGGGGAGAATGATGCTACAAATCACGGGTAAATGGGGAGGTTGCGAGGCCAATGTGACGTGTTTTTATGAAAATCAATCGGCCCTTGGTTTGCAGCATTCCCTATGAGGGTGTGTGTCATAGCGCCAGGCCTTGCCCCCACCTCCAGTCAGCTGTATCTCTCTGGGCTTCTCCCAGAGAAGAGACTGCAGTAGTAGCAAGTATGCGTTACATCAGTGGTTCTCAAACTCAGTTCTCAGGGCCCCAAACAGTTCACATTTTCTAGGTCACCTAGGTATTCATTACTCAACGATACATTTTAAAAGATCCACAGGTGGAGCTAAATATTTTACTTGTGATTCTGTGGGGAGACCTGGAAAACATGCACTGTTTGGGGTCCTGAGAACCAAGTTTGAGTCCTGTGCGTTACATCATCAAAAAAGATTTTCATGCCTACTTTGAGGTATAAGCTTGGACATGGGTTCTCAAACTCTGGGGGTGATTCAGACCCGACGCAATGCAGCGCACTTTCGCAGCCGTCGGACAGGGTATGCAAATTCCGCGATCGCACGGCAAGGCTTAAGGACGCCCTCTATGTCTTAGAGAGTGACGGCAGAGTGAACGCACGCCAGTCTAAAGATACCCCCTTTTCCTTCGCAGCACACGTCATCTCCAGGAAGTGTATGTAATATCAGTAACATCGAGAGCCATCGGAGCTGCTTGTAGCCTTTGAGGTAGACCCTACCCTGCCGCAAGCACTGCAGGCTGAAATATAACCAGGTGACGTGTACAATAATGTCTCCATGCTAATTATGCACGCCCATGAAACGCCGTTAGAACACACAGGCACGCCTGCGTTCACACATCCACACCCCCGTTTACACAGACCTTCCCCTGACATCACCCACAAATGGCACTGTCACTCAAAGTAGCGTTCAGTCTGTGTACTTTGAGTGCCCGATTGCTAAGACTGACTTGCGCACGCGCACTGCGGCCTATACGCATGCGCAGAAAGCAAAAATTGGCCAGCTATGATCGAACGCTGCGTTGCGTCCGGGTCTGAATGAGCTCCTCTGTCTTAACAGTTTATGTTTTCCAGGTCTCATCACAGAATCACAAGTGAAATAATTAGCTCCACTTGTGGATCTTTTAAAATGTCAGCGAGTAATGAATATACCTGTGCTGTGCACCTTCTGTGTATCCTGGAAAATGTGACCTGTTTGGAGGAACGAGTTTGAGAACCACTTAACTAGGATTTTAAATAGAAAGCCAGGTGTGCACATAAATACCAAAAAGATCTGACCAAATGTCTGTCTGATCAAGCCCTAGGCATGTACATAGTGGGGCATATTTACTAACGTGCGGGTTTATACTGTAGAAGTGGAGTTTTTGCCCATAGCAACCAATCAGATTCTAGCTATTATCGCTAGTGCTGAACCCTAACCCCAGTACTTATCTTTGGGATTCCGGCGGTCAGGATGCCGGCGCTGGTATTCTGACAAGTGTGGGGATTCTGACCGCATCCCCTTCTAGTCTATCCTTCCTAATGAATAATAATGTACCTATAGATGTATAAATAGTAATAGATGGATAATTTTCATGTCATTTTCTCTGAAAATCAGAGATGGGTTTAATGATGTTAGCAATGGCTTGATTATTTTTCCTACTGTACAGTAGATCTTAAAAAAACCTGGAATGTCTTAGATGATTGTGCTATGCTGGACAAACATCTTTTTTCTACTGAGATAACCATGTTAAAGCCTTTCCTGCTTCTGCCTCATGTTTGTCACAAGGGGTTATTAATTCTTACATAAACATATCCATCTACAGGATGTTTCTTAAGTGGAACTAAGATCAATTATGTGAAACTCTACAGTTGTGGACAAAAAAAATACAATTTATGAAACTGCAGTTATAGGTACAGATGAGTGATGGGCTTCTCTAGTCCACCCCTCCCCTCTGTGCGGGGGCAGAAGCAACCATCTCCCTGTTCCCCCTCCCTCTCCTCTCTGTGGGGGCAGTAGCAGCAGGGTAGGGGGGATGCTGTAATGTCTCCCTGTACAATGTCAGTACACAGCGCCATTGTGCTGGGACAACAGTCTCCGGTCAGTCCTGTAGCAGAAGCAAGGTGCATGGAGCTGGCTGTGATCTCTCCCTCCTCGGCTCCCTGGTGACGGCCTGTCACTGACACTCACCCCAGACGGGAATGCGCTTACATAGCCCTGATCACAGCACAGGCTAGATGAGGATAAGGGGAGGGGGAGGGCACCCAGCCTGCTCTATGCATAAGCACCCCCATGGATCCACCACTGCCCCCCACCTTACCTGCCCTCCCCCCCTCTTTCCTTTCTCCCCCCCTTCCAGTTTCTTGTCTTATGTTTGGTTTCCACCAGTCTGTAAATTTGCTGAGTCTATTACTGGTTCATAGATGTTGTTTTTATGATCATGCATGTGAATTCTTTATAGGGGTAGTAATGTGCTATTATCACTTTGGTCCCTTGTCTAATCATTGCTGTTTATTTGTTTGTTTAAAATCAATAAACACGTATTTTTTTTGGGGGGGGGATTGTGATGGCTAGACAACAAGGTCATAGCATTTCCAAAATGGCAGGTCTTGTGGGATGTTCCCGGTATGCAGTGGATAGTACTGTACCTACCAAAATGGTCCAAGTATGGAAATCCAGTGAATCGGCGACAGGGTCATCAGCGCTCAAAGCTAATTGATGTGCATGGGGAGCAAAGGCTAGCCCATCTGGTCCTATTCCACAGAAGTGGGTCACAGGGGAAAAATAGATTGTATATAAGCAAAAATATCTATGACCTTCTCTGTGCTCCTTCAGCTGCCAATATCCCTGGGTAACAAACAAGTGTCACCTACAATATCACAAGATTACAAACATACAAAACAAAATATTTTGTGGCCCTATGGTATAGACACAATAGGATACAATACTGTGTGTATAGAAATATAAACAGTTCATATAGCAAAAAGTCCAGCAATAAGAATCTTTATCTTCAATTCAGGGTTGTATCTCCAAAGAAGAAAGATACTTTGTTGCAATAATCAAATAACCAATTGTATCAGTGCTTCCTACTTACACATGGAGTTCTGGCAGGGATGTGCAGTCAGGGTAGGCAGGGTAGGCAGAGCCTCCCCTATCATAGTCCCTCCCCTATCATACTCCCTGTCATGCTGCTGAGTTTTGATACAAGAACTTTGTTTTTATACGTGTGCCTCTTCAGCCATTGACCTCACCGCACGTCACTGAGTTCTGGTCAATCTGCCTCTAGAGCGATCAGGATTAATAAACCAGCCAGATTCCACATTTTTCAATAGGATAATCAGACATCCATTGTGATAAATCCATTTAATATGCCATAGAGTGACACAGCATAGAGCAGCAAAAATCACTGGGAAAATGGCAGGGGACATTTTACCGGTGATTCGCGCATGTGCAGTACTGCTTTTCCCAGAGACCTGCCCATGCGCAGTAGATTCTGGCACTAAGCAAGAATCTACTGCACTGCGGCACCGCCAGAGAGATGAGGGTGCCCGCACTAAGTCTGCACACGGGCCCCCTCCTCTCTTAAAACGCCCCTGCTTCAGCCTACGTTTCCTTTTTCATCCCCTGTAATTTCCCACTGCATGTCAAATTTATATGAATTGCTCAACCTGCTCACTGTAACCTATGTAAATGTGTCCTATATGGCTGCCTCACCTGGTACTTTTAAAGGCAGGATGAACAACCCATTAAACTATTTATGCAGTGTGTATCTTGATAGTCACTGTTCATTTTATTCTTACATGTCTTATTTCCATGTATTGCTTATCGCACCTTCTAACCAATGTAGCGCACCCAACATGGCTGCCTCACCTGGTACTCTATTGTGTGGAATTAACAATGCATGATTCTGATGATTTTGTAAGGATCTCGTCCGTCCAGTATTTTTATCTCCCCCATTGTGTCATCAATTCCAAGCATTGCCTACTCTGCCCAGTGTAATCCTATGTAATGCACCTAAACTGGCTGCCTCACCTAGATCTTTTGTGTGTAGGATGAATAATCCTTGGAACTGATGACCAAAAACGGCTGTCGCACCTTTATTCATGGTTTCTGTATTTCGTGCAAATGTAAACCTCTGTATTATATTAACGATTTCTGTATTTTATGAAAATCTAGATCTGTGTATTATGTGCATTGTCTGTTAAGTTCCGATTGGAGAAAAGAACTACTGCAAATAAAGTTTTTATTATAAACATTGTTTCATATGCTGTTGAACATAAAGGTTTGGAGCCATTGTGGTGGAGGGATACTGGTATAAGTGAGGGAAGGGACATGAAGGAATATGGCCCTGTTTGTGAGAGCTTATATCAGAGGCAGGTGTGTATACAAATGTGAAGAATACCTGTGCTCCCAAGACCCACATGGCGCTGGGCTAATAAGGAGGAGTGCTGGAAGGCTGAATCAGTATCAGAGGTATATAACCTATAATGGCTGTCATGCTCTATATTATTTCCCAGTTTACACTCTGTGCCGTCAGTTTGTATCAGTATACTCTGGCTGCGCAGAAGGGGAGGAGCGGTGCGCCCCATATTACCAGTATCATAAACCAGACAGTATAAACTGTAGAGGTGCTAGTAGTGAATGAAGTTTAGCCTTCGTGTGAGTAATTGTCCTATTACTGGTCTATATAGACTTGGTTTTGGGAGGTACAGTATAGATTTATTGTTTGACATTTGTATGTTACAACATCCACAGTTACCTTTTTATTGTTTATTTTTATGATCGCCTGCACTGTACGTGTGTTGTGCCATCTGAAACTAGAACTGTCTATGTAGACTTAAATCGTGATCTTGATCAGTTATTTCAGTGCTGCAATGGCTGCTTAGATTACTGCTTTGGATAGTGCTATTGGACACTTACAGCAGCAGTACAGTCAGTATATTAGTTTGATTTGTAGCAACGCTATCTGTTGATTTATTTTGTTGGTTAGTTACCCTATCCACTTTAAGTTAATCAGACCGATAGAAATCATTTTACTGTGGTGTGGAATATAGACACAGGTAAGTATTACTGATGCGCCACATGTTTATTTCATTGTGTTATCCTGTATTCATATCGGGTCGGTCGACAGATCGCCCGTACACACAGCACGATGGACAGATATATTTGCAGATATTTCTGCCATCGGCTGTGCAGCAGAGCCGACGTGATATGTCTGTGAACGACGTTCACAGACATATCGCCGTTACACACTGGCCGATGGGCATCCGATATATTGGCCGATCTATCTGCCAGTGTGTACCCAGCATTTGTTTCTGATGTTTGTTTACAGTGTATCATGACTGAGTAAAGAAAAAACAATACTCAGCAGTATTACTGCTGACCACACCTGGCGCTTATTTAAATTATGATCGAAAATCAGTGTTTGCTGGAAGTAATATGGGTTTAGTTAAAACCCTAGAAACCGCAGTCTGTATAGAAAAAACAATGGTAGAAGGTGTTTTACTGCGCTAAACACTGTTAATGATAAAAAAATTATTTATAATAAAACTGAGGCATCAATATAATGCAAATGTTTAATTCATGTATCACATTTCAATCACTATACATACAACAGACAACAATAAAAACTGAATGAAATCACAGTTTACTTATTTTCAATTGAGATGTCTCTAACTAGGAGACTTTGGCCCTGATTCAGAGGCACTCGCTATTTGCGATCGCTCGCTCTGAATCAGGACCGGCCAGTTTTTTTTTTGACCGCCCTCCAGGCTGCTCGCACAGCTGTGGGTGACCACCCACAGCTTGTGCGGGCAGCCTGACAATGGTCGCGATTATCGCGACCATCGGGCTTGCAACGAGACCCTTGTGGTAGGGTCTCGTCCACCGCAAGCCCCAGTGAAATTCCTGCTCTAATAGAGCAGGAAGTTCACTACTGACATCACTGGTGATGTCAGTAGGGCCGCCCACAAACGGCAGGCGTCGCCCCGTCTTGTAGTGAGTCCCGCAGCGAGTGAAAACTCACTCGCTACGGGGCTCTCATGCGCACTGCCTGGCCATCAACCCGCTTGCGAGCGCTATGCGCTCGCAAGCGGGTCTGAATCAGGCCCTTTGTATCAATGTGCTGATGATACACAAGTAACTAAATCAGAAAGAGGTCCCAATCACTGAAAAATTCCTAAATTGTCACTATATTGCAACAAGTGGGCTCAGTGGAAATACCCAATTCCGCAGACAAATAATAGCCACAGCAAGGTTCCGTTGGTTAGTGTATTTCTTTCACTACTGGCGTCCCAGTGTGAAAATGGTGTCTGCACTTAAGGTTGGTATAATGGCATAGTCAGTAAAGAAATATAGTAAATGAACCTTTATGCAGCATGTTTGTGCTTGCCTTTTGACCGTTCTGGGTCTGGTTATCCCTGGCTGTGTGGAGCCGCAGTTGGAAGTGTACAGACTGCCGTGATGCAGAGTAGCAGGAGGTTGCAGGTTTTAAAGTGGTATGTCAGTCAAAGGACTTGCTGGGTGGTGATGATGTACAGCAATGCTGGTGGTATAGGGACCTTGTCTGCCTGGATGATGTCAATACGTTTCGTCCCGTGAAACACTGGACTGAGGGCCTGATTCAGACCTGGACGCTATTTACGTCCGCTCGCTCTCAAAAAGGGTCCAACTATGCAAAACATGCGCTCGCTCTTTGCGGTGTAAGGACACCTCTATGTCTTAGCTGGCGAGGGCTTATTGCGCTCGCAAGTGTTTAAAGACGCCCCCTTGCCACTCACAACAAACGTCATCTCTGGGAAATGTAGGATTAATCGGGACCATCGGGAGCCATCAGAGCTGCTCGCAGCACTTAAGGTAGACCTAGCCTCCTGCAAGCAGTGCGAGCAGTTCATGGAAAAATCATCCAAGTCACATGTTCAATGATGCTACTTTGCTAATTATGCACACCCATTAAACTCCGTTCTGACGGTCGGGCATGCCTGCGTTCGCACATCCACTCCCCCGTTCACAAGCACCTTCCCCTGTTACCACCCACAAACGGCACTATCTGTCACTCAAAATAGCGGCTCGACTGCGGGCTACGGGCGAGCACTTTCCCATCGCATTGACTGGTTCACACATGCGCATTGTGAATTATACGCATGCGTAGATTGAGAAAAATCACTCAATGCGAGCGAGCGCAGCATAGCGTACAGGTCTGAATTAGGCCCTGAGTACCATAGCTATTGGTACCTCCTTAAATCAATCCAGGCATCAAGTTAATTGTTTAATATATTGAAGACACCTGAATGGCTTAATGCCAAAGTAGTTGGTGTTTCTAAAGGCCCCCATACAGTCAGGTCCATAAATATTGGGACATTGACAGAATTTTCAGATTTTGGCCTCTATTCACCACCACAATGGCTTTGAAATGAAACAAACAAGATGTGCTTTAACTGCAGACTTTCAGATTTAATTTCAGGGTATTTACATCCAAATCGGGTGAACGGTGTAGGAATTACAACAGTTTCAATATGTGCCTCCCACTTTTTAAGGGGCCAAAAGTAATGGGACTATCAACTCAAAAGCTATTTCATGGACAGGTGTGGGCTATTCCCTCGTTATTTCATTATCAATTATGCAGGTAAAAGGTCTGGAGTTGATTCTAGGTGTGACATTTGCATTTGGAATCAGTTGCTGTCAACTCTCAATTTGAGATCCAAAGAGCTGTCACTATCAGTGAAGCAAGCCATCATTAGGCTGAAAAATCAAAACAAACCCATCAGAGAGATAGCAAAAACATTAGGTGTGGCCAAATCAACTGTTTGCAACATTCTTAAAAAGAAAGAACGCGCCGGAGAGCTCAGCGACACCAAAAGACCTGGAAGACCACGGAAAACAACTGTGGTGGATGACAAAAGAATTATTTCCCTGGTGAAGAAAAACCCCTTCACAACAGTTGGCCAAATCAAGAACACTCTCCAGGAGGTAGATGTATATGTGTCAAAGTCAACAATCAAGAGAAGACTTCACAAGAGTGAATATAGAGGGTTCACCACAAGATGCAGCCATTGGTGAGCCACAAAAACAGGAAGACCAGATTAGAGTTTGCCAAACAACATCTAAAAAAGTCATTACAGTTTTGGAACAACATCCTATTGACAGATGAGACAAAGATCTACTTGTACCAGAGTGATGGGAAGAGAAGAGAAGGAAAGGAACTGCTCATGATCCAAAACATACCACCTCATCAGTGAAGCATGGTGGTGGTAGTGTCATGGCATGGGCATGTATGGCTGCCAATGGAACTGGTTTCCTTGTATTTATTGATGATGTGACTGCTGACAAAAGCAGCAGAATGAATTCTGAAGTGTTTAGGGCAATATTATATGCTCATATTCAGTCAAATGCTTCAGAACTCATTGGACAGCGCTTCACAGTGCAGATGGACAATGACCCAAAGCATACTGCAAAAGCAACCAAAGAGTTTTTTAAGACTAAAAAGTGGAATGTTATGCAATAGCCAAGTCAATCCCCTGACCTGAATCCGATTGAGCATGCATTTCACTTGATGAAGACAAAACTGAAGGGAAAAAGCCCCACGAACAAGCAGGAACTGTAGACATTTGCAGTAGAGGCCTGGCAGAGCATCACCAGGAATGAAACCCAGCGTCTGGTGATGTCTATGCGTTCCAGACTTCAGGCTGTAATTGCCTGCAAAGAATTTGCAACAAAGTATTAAAAAGTGAAAGTTAGATTTAGGATTGTTTAGTTTGTCCCATTACTTTTGGCCCCTTAAAAAGTGGGAGGCACATATAGAAACCGTTGTAATTCCTACACCGTTCACCTGATTTGGATGTAATTACCCTCAAAGTAAATCTGAAAGTCTGCAGTTAAATCACATCTTGTTTGTTTCATTTCAAAGCCATTGTGGTGGTGAATAGAGGCCAAAATATGAAAATTATGTCAATGTCCCAATATTTATGGACCTTACTGTACATCAGCAATCTGAAAACCACAATTGAACAATTTGAAGATTTATTGCCCGATCTTAGGATTTCCCAATCGAGCAATCTGCGCCCATACACTACAGATCTTTTTCAGTGATTTGCAGATCGATTGGCAATCTTGAAAGGCCCATAATTTTGCTACAAATGGTCTGCAAATCTGCTGATCATGTCCATACACTAGCAATCTACAGCCCCAATCGATCTGTGAAATCCAACATGTTGGACAATCTGATTAAACAATTTCAATCACTTTTTGGTTACAATCTGCGATCTGTGAAGCCCATACATTGCAGATTTTTATACACAATCGATTGCAAATTGCACGATTGCTGCAATCAATCTCTGATGTATGGGGGCCTTTAAGCTGGCCACACACTAGACCAGCTTACATTCAACCAGCCAACTAGTTGATTGGTTGGAATGAAAATCTGGTAAGGTATGAAAGCAAATGACAATCAGCAATTTGCTCCCAAACGCCGGAAAATGGCCAAAAACTGTTGTTTGAACAAATTGTTTAGATCAAACATTTAACAAACTTGTCTGAACGGCCATTTTCTTCTGTTTTCTGGCATTTAGGAACAAATTGCTGATCATCAGTTACTCCCATACGTTACCAGATTTTCATTCCAACCAGACAACTAGTTGGATGAAAGTTGGTCTAGTATGTGGCCAGCTTTATGCTGCCCATCCACTAGAAGATTTTGACACGTTGTTATCGTGCAATCGCTTGCAAATCATCCGCAAATCGGGCACTTTAAAGTCGGAAACGACCAGCGACCAACGACTACTGTACAGCAGCTGCGCTACTGCGTCCAACACTGAATCATCCCCTAAATCACTACAGCAGTGACAACACTGCATGAACTAGCAGACACATACACTGTAAGTATACCTTCCTGATTTTAAATAGCGATGCAGGGCTTTCAAGCCATATAAAGTTATTACAAAGTTACACAACTCCAGTCCTCAAGTACATACCCACAGGTTATGTTTTTTGTGCTTTAGTCATACACAGGTAAGTTGATCTATTTTGCTGGGTCAGTAATTATGCCACCAGTTTTCACAGACAGAAATCCTAAAACTTGACCTGTTGGGCAGGGCCGGTCCGAGCCTACATTTTTTGGTAAGTGAATATAGATGTTGGCACCCCTTAGTGGAATAAACAATATTATACACAAGGCCTTGTCAACCTGCTTTCCAGCTGTTGTGAAACTACAAGTCCCAACATACCCTCCCACCAATCAGCTGGTCAAGCCAGCTGGGACTTGTAGTTTTGCAACAGCTGGAGAGCCACAGGTTGGCCAGGCCTGTTATACACAGATAAAGTTAAAGCACTATAGGCCTATTTATTAAGGTGGTTTTTCATTAAATTATACAGAAACTACAGTTTCTACATAATTTTAGGTATCACCGATATTTACTAACAGCCTAATACAGGAGATTTCACAGAAATCTCCTGCAAAAGGCTAACTACCGCTGCAGATCACAGTTTACATTAATGTCAATGAGAACTGCAGTCTGACACCTATGTACCAAACTCTGGAAAATGTAGCATAGGGTTTTACTCACGTCTGCATCAGTGCCTATAACACATAATCATTTTTAAGGGTAGTTCAGTAGGGTCTGAATCTAACCCCTTGTTGTGTTCAGTCTCCTAATCATTAACATGTACCCTGTTTAATAGCAGGTTTGAATGTTTTGCTGATGAGAATGGGAGTCTAGATGTGAGGGGGGGATGGAGAGAAATTAGATTGTGGAAGGGACAGTAGCACAGAGTAGTGATGTAATGCTCCTATCCAGAGGCGGGCCGGGGGGCTGGGTGCCAACTGCCCCCTGGGAAGGTATACTATTAGACATTTGGGGTCGCACAAGCCAGGATGCAGGCAGAGATTGCTCCCTGGCTCAATTGGAATGGCTGGCCAGTATTCTCTGCCTACCTCCCGGCCACCGTTCTCCTGTCAATTCTTCACTGTTCACAGCAGGGTGCTAAAAGTGTTGATTGGTGGATGGTCCTGGCCATCCACCAATCACAGTTGTGGGAGTGTCTAACACTGGTGGATAACTGGTGCTATTCACCAATCGGGGAAAACTGCAGTGAAGTGCATTTGCACAGAGAGCTGTGGCGCTGCCAGAGACTGAACACTGAAGTGAGTCTACAGTGCAGGCTCTATCGCAGATATTGTCACTGATTTTATGCGTGTGTGTGGCGGTCCATAATGAAACAATAGAGCTGTCTTAGCAGCAGGCATGGAAACTGGCTCCTATGCAATGGATCTACTGTGCCATAGGCATATTGTGTCATCATAGTTACTTGTACAAAGATCATGGACCAGCACACGATGCACTATAACTTAGTAAAATGGAGAATAAACCACTATTATTATTATCCTTTATATATATGGCACTACAAGTGTTCCACAGCGCCTTACAGAGTACATAAACTAATAAGTGAACAAGAAATGAGTACAGTGCAGGACAAGGACATGGTTTATATACATTGCTGCAATAGCGATTAAAACACTCATAATAAGCAGCAGGGAGTTAGTAGTCAAGTGTTAGGTGCCCTTGTGGGGAGTAAGGAGTAGAAGAAAGTGTAAGGAGAAGCACATGAGGGGAGAGGTCCCTGCTCGTGAGAGCTTACATTCTAAAGGGGAGGAGCAGACAGACAGGCGTAACACAGAAGGGGTAGATAGGGAGGAAAGAGCATGAAGTGGGTTAGGATGAGAGCTGTGAGGCCTTGATGAAGTAGTGGGTCTTGAGAGCCCGTTTGAAGATTTGTAGAGAGGGAGAGAGTTCCAAAGGTAGGGAGCAGCATGGGCAAAATCTTGGAGGCGGGAGTGGGAGGAAGTAATCAGTTGGCAAGAAAGGTGGCATGCATTTGTTGAGCGAAGTGGACAGACGGGAGAGAGAAGGGAGATGAGGTGAGAGATGTAAGTGGGAGAGGATTGGGTGAGGGCTTTGTAGGCGAGTGTAAGAACCTTGAATTGGCATCTGAAGGGGAAGGGGAGCCAGTGTAGGATTTGAAGGAGAGGGATCTAGAACGTCTGGAGAGAGAGATGAGCCGAGCAGCAGCTTTGAAGACCGATTGTAGTGGAGAGAGGTGGGAGACTGGGAGGCCAGCTAGGAGAAGGTTTCAGTAGTCCAATTTGGAAATGACCAGCGAGTGGATGAGGGTTTAGTAGCATCCAGGGTGAGGAAGGGTCTAATCCTAGAAATATTTTTGAGATGGAAATGGCAGGACTGCGAGAGGTGCTGACTGTGGTTTAAAGGAGAGGGAGGAGTCTGGGATAACTCTAGCACTTTGGAGCTACGGGAGATAGTTGTGCCATCAATAGATAATGAAATTGTGGGAAGTGAGGTAATGGAAGAGGGTGGGAAAATGATCAGCTCAGTCTTAGACATGTTAAGTTTAAGAAAGCGCTGGGACATCCAGCAAGAGATAGCAGAGATACGGGTGAGGAGTGAGAGGAAGAGGCCAGGGGTGGACAGGTGGATTTGAGTATCATAAGCATAGAGGAGGTCAAAAGAGTTGATGAGTTCACCTAAAGAGGACGTATATAGGGAGAATAGGAGAGGTCCAAGAACATAACCTTGGGGAACTCCTACTGTTAGTGGAAGTGGGGGGGTGTCACGACCAGGGTTTCGCGGCATGGAAGTTGTGGTCCTTGCCATTGGGGGTGCTGTGGTGTGGTCCTTCCAGTGAGGGAGCTGGCGCGTGGAGACTGGTATTGTGTGTGTGTGGGGGTCTGCCAGCGCTGGGTCATCCTGGCAAAGGTAAGTCTAGCAGTGTCTCAGCATCACAGGTACATGGGAGTGGCCATCTTGCCTTTGGTCATGTGACATAGTGGGCCTATCCTGATGCGTCAGGTGATCTCTCCAGCCACTCACGCTCTGCTGCTGGGTACTTAGGGGGGTTTGGAGCTCCCTGTAGTGGCCAGTGCATCCGTGTGTTTCAGCATCAGCTATGAGAGAGTTCCTGCGCTCCTGACCTTAGTCTTGTTCTCCAGTGCTTGCCCTAACTCCTGGTTGGTCCCTGGCTCCCTGCAAACCTGCACCATGATACCCTGCCTTGCTTCCTGCTGTGGATCAAGTCCTGCTCCTTCTACCTACCCACTCCTCCCTGAACCTGAAGTTCCCAAACCTACCCATTCCTTCCTGTACTTGTTGTTCCCAATTACCTACTCCAGCCTGCACCTGAGTTTCCAGCAACTATTACATCATTTCCGGATTACTCTGCGCAGTCAACTCTCTGCATTTTTGGATTTCCCTTCAGCCATTATCACAGCATTTCTGGATTATCCTGTAAAGCCATCATCTCAGCATTACCTGCTTTCCCTTTCTGCAACTATTACAGCATTTCTGGATAACATTGTTCAGCCATCGTCTCAGCATTACCTGATTTCCCTTTCAGCTATTATCACAGTGTTCCCAGATTCCCTACCCTGCTATTACCACTGACTTTCTGAACTTTTCCTTCAGCTCCACAGTTACCTCAATAATCAAGACTTTATTTTAGTTCTGTCACTGATCTGGACATTCATTCATTGCATCACTATTGTTCCTTCAGTCACAGATGTTAATCAGTATTATTCTTGTGCTTGTCTACTAGTATTTACATGAAACAACCCACCTTTCAGTTTAAATCTGTTTCGGTGTCTGCTCCTGTTTCCACCTCGGGTCCACAACAAACACAGATCCTAATAGGGGGAAGAGGAGACAGAGAAGGAACGATCAGAGGTAGGAGGACAGCCAGGAGGGGGCAATGTCACGTAGACCAAGAGAGTGATGCATTTGCAGGAGGAGAGGGTGGTCTATAGTGTCAAATGCAGCAGAGAGGTCAAGGATAATGAGCAAAGAGTAGTGGCCTTTGGATTTGGCAGCAAGGAGGTCGTTGCATACTTTCGTGAGGGCAGTTTCAGCGGAGTGGAGAGAACGGAAGCCAGATTGAAATGAGTCAAGGAGGAAAGAAAGGCTGTAAGGCGGTTGTAAACAATACGCTCAAGGAGTTTGGAAGCAAAAGGGATAAGAGAGATGGGTCTGTAATTTGAAAGTATGTTAGCATCAAGGGTAGGTTTTATAAGAATGGGGGAGACAAGGGCATGTTTGAATGCAGAAGGGACAGTACTAGATGATAGGGAGAGATTGAGGAGGTGGGCAAGATGGGAACAGGTAACAAAGGAGATGGTAAGGGATAGGGTCAAGGGGGGAGGTGGAAGGGAGAACCGGATGAGGGCCATGACTTTCTCTCCAGAAACAGGGGAGAAGGATGTCAGAGTTGGTGAGACAGAAGGGGGGAGGGGGTGGTCAGAGAAAGGTGGGGTAGGAGTGTTGAGGGTCTGATGGAATATGATGTCCTCACGTATGGAGTCAATTTAGCTTTATAGTTTTATATCTTAGCTTTATAGTTTTGTAAAGTTTATAATAGTGTTCTTTTAAATGAGCAGTTTGCTAGAATATTTGTTGCATATAAGAAGCAAAAGTTAGTGACCTCTCTCCTCACCCAGATTTGTAAGAATGACAGTGGGCCTGATTCAGAGATGTACGCTATTCTATGTTTTATGCAGTTGAATGATTATCGGTTGACTGCCCATGTGCCAAGGTACGTCTGCGATGCCACTCACAGTCCGGTCTCCTTCACAAAGTGATCGACAGTCAGGGACCATTTGGGGGATGTTATAGGCATAGCGGCAAAAAAAAAATGTTTTTGGGGCCAGTTATAGCGTGCGTCTGTGATCCTGTATGCAGATAAAGTGGTTCTGACGGCTCAGTCCAGGTGACCATTCTGCATGATGATAGGGCAACTCAGATGGCCGATTTTATCGAATGATCTGCAACGGCTACAACATTAGCTTATTTTCGATTAGCAGCTGCGTGCAGGATCGGAGCTACAAATGCATTAGCGTGCATATCTGAATCAGGCCCAGGTCTATGCGTACTATAAAGGTGAAGCATTATAAACAGCATTACACAATGCCAGTCTGATTATTACTTTTTAGGGGGATACCAGCTTTTTATTTATTTTTTCTGATTTTTTTTTAGTGTGTGAAACAAAGGCCCTCATTCAGAGCCACTCGCTAGCGGCAGTACGCTCGTTCCGAACGATGTTCGCACATCTGCGCATGCGTACAGATCGTTATACGCATGCGCAAACCAGTCAGTGCGGCCGAAATTCATGTGCTCGCAATATAGCGAATGCCTGCTATTTTGAGTGACAGAATGAGGCGTATGTGGGTGGTAACAGGGGAAGGTGCTTGAAAATGGGGAGTGGAGATCCGAACGCAGGCGTGCTTAAAGGTCAAAACGGGCGTTTTATGGGTGTGCATAATTAATACAGCAGCATCATTGACCACGTCACTGGGTTATTTTCTAGCCAGAACTGCTCGCAAGTTTGTGGTAGCAAAAACCAACCACAAGAATAGCGAGCAGTTCATACGCTGGTCGATGTACTCGATTAATCTAATAAATAGCGGACATGACGTATGGTGCGTGCGGCCAGGGGGCGTTTTTAACAAATAAACGAGCGTATGTTTTGCTCGCTCATTCAAACTTAGAGGTGGGAATAGACTGCAATTTGCGAACTGATCATTTGAATAGCCACCCCTTGTTTTTGAACGAGCGAGCGCAAATAGCGAACGGCTCTGAATCAGGCCCAAAGTGTCAATTACAGAAAAAGCTCATATATAAGCCCTGTCATCACCCATAATGAGCATTCCCACTTGTCACGTCACCCCCTAGCATGTGAGCAAAAGCAGGGTAGGTTAGTGATTTCACTATTACACGTAAAGCAGAAAACCTCTCTGACCTGTAATAGGTTCAAAAAGAAACTTATGGCCATAACTGAGGCATACAGAGGCATGCTGGGACGGATGGCAGGGTGCCATCTATACTTGCCAGAGCCGCTTGCATGCATTTGCCCCCCCCAGGCTGAAAGTTGCCAGCCAACCCCTGCTCCTATCACATAGATACAGGAGACTGTGGTCTCAGACTCACTACTCTATGACACAAAAGGTAGACATGTAGCTTGTGTCTCATACAGCAGTGAGTACAAGTGTACTGAGCCTTTTATATTAATTCCCCTTTGATAACAGAGAGAGGATGAAAAGGGAAACAGGAGAGAGGAGGAATAGGGGGAAAGAGGGAGAGACAGGGGGAAACAGGAGAGAGGAGGAATAGGGGGAAAGAGGGGGAAACAGGAGAGAGGAGGAATAGGGGGAAAGAGGGGGAAACAGGAGAGAGGAGGAATAGGGGGAAACATAGGGGGAAACAGGAGAGAGGAGGAATAGGGGGAGAGAGGGGGAAACAGGAGAGAGGAGGAATAGGGGGAAAGAGAGAGAGACATAGGGGGAAACAGGAGGGAGGAGGAATAGGGGGAAAGAGGGAGAGACGGAATAGGGGGAAAGAGGGAGAGACAGGGGGAAACAGGAGAGAGGAGGAATAGGGGGAAAGAGGGGGAAACAGGAGAGAGGAGGAATAGGGGGAAAGAGGGGGAAACAGGAGAGAGGAGGAATAGGGGGAAAGAGGGGGAAACATAGGGGGAAACAGGAGAGAGGAGGAATAGGGGGAACAAGGGGGAAACATAGGGGGAAACAGGAGATAGGAGGAATAGGGGGAAAGAGAGAGCGACATAGGGGGAAACAGGAGAGAGGAGGAATAGGGGGAAAGAGGTGGAAACATAGGGGGAAACAGGAGAGAGGAGGAATAGGGGGAAAGAGAGAGACATAGGGGGAAACAGGAGAGAGGAGGAATAGGGGGAAACAGGAGAGAGGAGGAATAGGGGGAAAGAGGGGGAAACATAGGGGGAAACAGGAGAGAGGAGGAATAGGGGGAAAGAGAGAGAGACATAGGGGGAAACAGGAGAGAGGAGGAATAGGGGGAAAGAGGGGGAAACAGGAGAGAGGAGAAATAGGGGGAAAGAGAGAGACAGGGGGAAACAGGAGAGAGGGGGAATAGGGGGAAAGAGGGGGAAACAGGAGAGAGGAGGAATAGGGGGAGAGAGGGGGAAACAGGAGAGAGGAGGAATAGGGGGAGAGAGGGGGAAACAGGAGAGAGGAGGAATGGGGGGAAAGAGAGAGAGACATAGGGGGAAACGGGAGAGAGGAGGAATAGGGGGAAAGAGAGAGAGAGACATAGGGGGAAACAGGAGAGGGGAGGAAGCGGGGAAAGAGGGATAGACAGGGGGAAACATAATAGAGAGGAGTAGGAGGGGAAATGGAAGAGAGAGAGGAATAGAGGGAAATGAGGGAGAGAGGAGGAATAAGGGGAAATGGGAAAGAGGAGGAATAGAGATAAATGGGAGAGAGAGAGAGAGGAATAGAGGGAAACAGAATAGAGAGGAGGAGGAGGGGAATAGGGGCAGAGAGGAGGAATAGTGGTAAAAAGAGGTGAGGAATAAGGGGAGATAGGAGGAAGCTAATGGGGGAAATGGCAGAGCAGTTGTGGAGTGCTTACCAATCACAGTATGCAGTCCCCATCTGAAAGCAGCATCTAGCTGCACTGCAGCCGATCAACGTGTCTTGTTAGTTTTACTCGGGCACCTATCACCTCGAATCCTCAAGCGGCTCCACCTCCCAGTCAATACATGCTACTGGGAGGCAGAACAATCAGTGACATGTCTCCTCTGAACAGCGGCCTAGCTGTGCATCTATTAGAGGAATCTGTTTGGGGTTGTGCATCTGCAGCATGGTCTCGGCCTTTTCAGTGTAGTGCCTGCCGCAGCCGCGCACCCAGCATAGTGACAGGGCCGGCCCTACTGTTGGGGGTATTTGAGAACTACTGCATTATGCCATGTAGATGTGCATCTGCTGCCTGTAAAGGACATATGAGGTTGAATGAGCAATGTATATATTTGATGGTGGAGGAGGGCTAAATATCATAGTAGGTTGTGTTTACTGGTGATGTTTCTACCCAGCTATGTGCTGTGGGGTTTACCTTCCAAATCATAGTGAACACGTACATTAGATGCAGAGCAGTAATAAGGTTTCAGAGCACCCTTTGCCAGCTCTGTCCCTTGAGAACATGGTATCACGCAGAGGGGATGGGGCAGCTAGCACGGGTTGTGCAGCACTGCCCTGGGAGAGAAAGGACACTGTTGTCTCATCACCCCCACACCATTTTGGTGATCTGATAGTATTCATGCCTAGTAGTGTTACATATTGTACCACCATACCTACTACTCTTAGACGCCTATTTAGCAATAAATATTTTAGGGGGGGTACTTGAAAATATTAGAGATCCCAGATGTACTATGGAGGGATCACAGCAAATACAGTATCTCCAATATCTGCCTCCATTGGTTTCTATGGGGTTTGCTGTGCTCCAGATTCACCAAGTATGGCCCCAATAGGATAACACACTCTCTAGATGGTGTTATCCTATAGTAGCCTATGGGTTACTATATTTAAAATTCTTTCAGAGAAGGATCCTCCGGTGATGCATGTGCATTGACTGTGGGGGACCTGAACCAGGAAGAAGTATGATAGCATTAAGCTGAGTACACACTAGACAATATGTAATCCGATCCCGCAGATTGGGCCGACATATCGGGCACATCGTCTACTGTGTACCCACTATGCACACTCCCATGGGTCGTTCATCTGGGTCGTTGCATCAGCCCATGGAACGACCCAGCTGTCAACAAGGTCACTGGTGCCAATGAATGATATATCAGGTTGTTGTTCAATGAATCTTGCAGTGTGTACCGAGGACCCAATATATCGTTCATCAGCACCATCGGGCATTACATTGGCATGTCAATTAGTGTGTACCCAGCCATACAGTATCACACTTCTTCCAGTACTTTACCATGATAGGCTTTTATCAGAGCCCATCTCCTGGCAAGAGAACAATGGTAAATGGTGTGAAAATATATATTTTCACATTGCGAATATAGGCAAAAAATATTTAATGACATCTGCATTAAAAATATGTTTTTTGAAAAATACAGTATACCCCATAGTATTTTGGGTAATCTATACACACAGCTCCTGTGTCTATGATACAGCTGCTGCCTGTAGTTTAGAAATGTCCAGAAAGTCTTCACTGTTAAATGGGACATGTTATGTATGTAGGAGCAAATAACAGAAATACAAACTGTCAGTGTAGACTCAGTATTGCTGCCTGTAGTACATTTACTCCACCACACTTACCCCTCTCCAAATACACTACCTACAGACTAAAATACCGCTCACCCACCCATCAGCTCGTACAATAGCTCTTACCCTCTACTACTCACAGATGCCATCCCTCAAACACTAAAATACTCTCACCATAATTCTCCGACTACCCCACTAACATACCACTCATTCACCACTGCTCCTTGACCCCACAGAACAAACACTGTAATTCTCCCCACCACCTCTCTCTGACCCCATAACTGACCCTCTGAAATACGCCTCATTTGCCCACCATGACCTGACCCAATAACTGACACACAAATGCCCTTTTTAAAATCTAACAAAAAATAGGACACAGAAATAAAATTTTATAAAATGTTAATTTCTTACATAAATTGTCCTATCTTTCATTGCAGTGGCATAACTTCATCCCAGGTGCCCGGAGGCAAGATAAATGTTGGTGCCCGCCCCCCCCAATTAAAATTAACCAACCCCCCAGCACCTATGCCAGCCCCAGCTACCGCCGCCCCCCTATGCAGTTCCCCCAGTAGTGGTCCCTCTGTGCAGTGCCCTCTGTAGAGGACACCCTATGCAGTCCCCGCCTATGTAGTACCCCCCAGTAATGGTTCTCCTATGCGGTACCTCCAGTAGTTGTCCCCCTATGCAGTGCCCCCAGTAGTAATGTCCTTGTAGTGCCCCCAGTAGTAATTCTCCCTGCAGTTCCCCAGTAGTAATGTCCCTTGAAGTGCCCTCAGTAGTAAGGGCCTCTGTAGTGCCCCCAGTTGTAGTGCTCCCAATAGTGCCCCCAGTAGTAAGCCCCTGTAATGCCCCCAGTAGTAAGCCCCCTGTAATGCCCCCAGTAGTAAGCTCCCTGAAGCCCCCCAGTAGTAAGCCCCATAGTGCCCCCAGTAGTAAGCTCCCTGTAGAGCCCCCCAGTAATGCCCCCTGTAATGCCCCCAGTAGTAAGCCCCCTGTAGTGCCCCCAGTAGTAAGCCCCCTGTAGTGCCCCCAGTTGTAAGCCCCCTGTAAAGCCCCCAGTAGTAAGCCCCCTGTAATGCCCCCAGTAGTAAGTCCCCTGTAGGGCCCCCAGTAGTAAGCCTCCATAGTGCCCCAGTAGTAAGCCCTCTGTAGTGAGCACCCCCCCAGTAATGCCCCCTGTAGTAAGCCCCTGTAGTGAGCACCCCCCCAGTAATGCCCCCTGTAGTAAGCCCCTGTAGTGAGCACCCCCCAGTAATGCCCGTTGTAGTAAGCCCCTGTAGTGAGCACACCCCCAGTAATGCCCCCTGTAGTAAGCCCCTGTAGTGAGCACACCCCCAGTAATGCCCCCTGTAGTGAGCACACCCCCAGTAATGCCCCCTGTAGTAAGCTCCTGTAGTGAGCACACCCCCAGTAATGCCCCCTGTAGTGAGCATCCCCCCAGTAATGCAGCCTGTAGTAAGCCCCTGTAGTGAGCACCCCCCCAGTAATGCCCCCTGTAGTAAGCCCCTGTAGTGAGCACACCCCCAGTAATGCACCCTGTAGTAAGCCCCTATAGTGAGCACACCCCCAGTAATGCCCCCTGTAGTGAGCACACCCCCAGTAAGCCCCTTTAGTGAGCACACCCCCAGTAATGCCCCCTATAGTAAGCCCCTGTAGTGAGCACACCCCCAGTAATGCCCCCTGTAGTAAGCCCCTATAGTGAGCACACCCCCTGTAGTGAGCACACCCCCAGTAATGCCCCAAATAGTAAGCTCCTGTTGTGAGCACCCAGCCGTGTGCACACACACACACAAAAAAAAGATAACACTTTCCTTAATCCCCGCTCCAGTGTTGCTGCCTTCCGTCCCTGGCGCCCGCTCCTCAGAACTATGGGAGTGATGTCATGTTGGCACCGGGGAAGGGGAGAGAAGGAGCTGGGCACCCGCTGGTAACACACTCAGCGGGCGCCCGGCAAATGCGACTGCACCCCCCATAGTTACACCACTGGAGGTGGAGCGCCGATCAGCGGCGCTCCTTCTCCATGAAGCTCCTCAGCAGTGGCCGGCCTGGATGACAATGGAGCCAGGTGCCCCCTTCAGGGCTGGTGCCTGGCAGCAAATGACTCCTTTGTCTCCAGGAGTTCCGCCACTGTTTCATTGGAGCCATTGCTATTTCGCGATGCATGTATTATTCAGAGGCTTTTTCTTAGCCTGTATACAGTCACATGCGCACACTTTAATAGAATATACAGTATGTGATTGCAATATTAATATTAGTACCTAGGCTCAGGGTTGTCTTAACAGCAGTGTGGGCCCTGGGCAAAGCAATGCACTGGGGCCCCACCCATTCACGGAAAAATGTAAATGGTCAATAAAATTAAACCCTCCTGCATGCCCATCAGACCTCCCACACATGCAGATAGACTCTGTCTGACTGGTCTGAAGTGAAACTGGGACTGAGGTGAGTACTCGTCACTGGGGGGGGGGGGTTTGATGGGGTGCCTACGTCATCTGTCCCCCTTATTTTGGCAACCAGGACTGGTTCTGAAAAATCCTGGTGCTGGTTGTGCTTCATACGTCGTTTGTCCCCTGTATTTAGCACAACCAGTACTGGGTCTCCAAGGCCCGGTTCTGGTTGTTGTTTTTTTTGGGGGGGGGCCATGCCATTTTTTTATTTTACACAGGTTTTCTTTTTTTTTATACACACAAGCACAGATGGGTCTCACTGATCCCATCCCTGCTTCTGTGTTTGTTTATTTATACACAGATGCAGGTATCACGGAACTTTCAGATCTGAGCCTGCATCTGCTGCTACCTTCCCCGGCTCCTGCAGCCCGCACCACCGCAGCCCGCACAGCCGATGCTAACGCCCACTACCGTCCCCGGGTCCCGGCCTCAGGTAACACCTGCTACCCTCCCTCTCCCGGGTCCTGGCCTCAGCTAACGGCTGCTTCCTTCCACCAAGCCCTCCGCCACTACCGCGCTCACTGGCGCGCACTGGCCAGCCATCTTTATGCACCCAAGTGAAGCCACCTGCTGGAGGCTCCTACTGAGTCTGCGCAACAAGTTGAAACTTCCTATGTCTATAATGGCGGATTTGTGAGGTTATAGTTTAAAAACTGCAACATTCTTAATTACCTGAACCACAAAAGCACCTACCCTGGAACAATAAAACAAACCCCAAGTCTAAATTCGCCCCCTACCCCGACTTTTGCCTTCCCAAAACTACCCCATAGAGAACAGCAGAAAAGTGGTCCTAATTGAGAGTGTCAGAAAAAACTGACAGTTGGAACTGTAGATCCCTCCCAAATACTCATTTTTATGTTCTTGCCCTAAATGCATGCAGCACCGAGCGGCAGTTCTATCCACCCATGCCAAATGGATGCCTCCAATAGCTTTTGAGATGTAGTCCCTTAAACACCATCCACCCCCCCCCCCCTCCCTTGGGAGTTCTCTACGGGAGAATTCCATTTTTTTAGATTCAGGCTTAATATAAGGGCCTTATAATATATATATATTGTCCCTTTAAATATAGTCTCAGAAACTGTAGAGGACACTGTGAAAGTTGTAATGTATGTATCAGCCATTGGTTTGTTATTTACTTGCCTGTTCTCACACATAAGATAAAAGGAACAAAAGATAAAAATGTTGAATTAACTAACTGTGCAGCCTTGGTGATCGCTGAATGTAAATTGCAATGTTTTTATTATTGTAAAGCAGCGAGCAGTCAGATGATAGACACCACACAACAAGTGTTATGCGCTGTGAGAATAAGAATATCACCATATACTGTGTTATTCTTGGGATGACATTCCTTTGGTGTAAAACAATGCATACTTTAAATAGTTTTCTTGTGCAGGAACAGTGACTCTGCGTCTGACATCAACAAGATGTTGTCCTCTGAGATGAGTGATATTTCAATCCCAGCTCCATTCTGTGAATTGGAACCAAGTCTTTGAAAATCCGCTTGAACAATTGAAAGAAGAATATAAAGCGGCAACTTGCAGATCAATAAATAGAAAAACCATGCTTTTTTTAGAAAGCTTTTTGAATGTGTGCCAATTCCACAAAAGTGCACTGTAGTTCATAGTAACAGAATCAATAAATAGACATCAAGCACATGTAAAAATAAGGTAATGTGCCAGGTAGGGATAAGGTCACAGACATGGATTCAAAGTTCAACCCTGGTCTTGATTTCAATCCTTAATGTGTAACTAACTATTTACTGTATTCTATAAAATGGGAAACTATCATGCTGGTATACAAAGAGTTTAGAAAGAATAAAGAGTTGTAGGAAACACAATGGGTCATTTATGAAAAAATGTCCTACAGATAAGTATATAGACATTGAGATGCTACCCTTGGCAAGTAATTGGATTTTGAGAAATGTCCCCAATTTATTAGTCAGCATGACTTAGACAATGATACTGAAGATTAAGAAAAACTGCATCATTCCTTTTCAATTTAACCTGTAATCACAGGTTGTCAAACTCTGGGCCTGATTCAGAGCCGGACGCTCTGACCAGAGCGCTCGCTCTGAATCAGGGCCCTCCTACCTCAACTTGGAGCGGCCTCTTGGACGCTCGCATAGCTGTGGCTTACCACCCACAGCTTATGCGAGCGTCCATGATGATGGTCGCGATGGTCAAGACCATCGCGACCATCGGGCTTGCGACGAGACCCTGCGGTAGGGTCTCACTGCCGCAAGCCCTGGAGTGTTTTTGGCTCTATCAGAGCCAAAATCACTCCCACTGACATCACTACTGATGTCAGTGGGGCCGGACCCAGACGGTAGGCGTTCCCATGGGAACGCCTCCGTCTGGAAGCCATGCCCCCGGCACGCCCACCAAAGGGGGCGTGCTGTCAGTCACCATCGACAGTATGCCCCCTTTGGTGCGAGACCCCAAGCGACGGCTACCCCGTTGCTCGCTGGGTCTCGCGCATGCGCACGACGGAGCTCCCTCCATCGTGCGCATGCGCATTAGGACACCATCGACCCGCTTGCGAGCGGGTCTGAATTAGGCCCTCTGTCCTCAGGACCCCAAACAGTGCATGTTTTCCAGGTCTTCTCATAGAATCAAAAGTGAAATAATAAGCTCCACCTATGGATCATTTAAAATGTGTTAGTGAGTAATGAATACACCTGTTCACCTGCTGGGTGACCTGGAAAACGTGATCTGTGTGGGGTCCTGAGGACCGAGTTTGTAAACCACTGATGTATATTATTGGATGAGCACAATCAGTGGTTTTGAAATGTTGAAAGTACCATCCCTTGAGTAGCATTAGAAGTTAGCAGTGGGATAGAAGGTTTATATGTTCCCTCCAGGGCTGACCCTGACGACCAATTTGGTGCCCTAGGTAAGATTTTAACTGGTGCAACATTAAAGTAGTATCACACCAACATCTTACTCTGGATGAGAGGGAAAGATTCTTTCTGGAGCCCTTTAAACTGCATCTTTATATCATCAGACCCCTGTCATTCCCCTTTTTATGGCATCAAAACCTCTCATGCCTCAACATATGTTAGAAGACCCTCATGCCCCTTTATATGGCATCAGTGCCCCCTCATGCCTTTTATATGGCATCAGATCCCCTCATGCCTAAACATTTGACAGATTCCATTCATGCCACTACATATGCCAAATAGAGCCCTATCATATTAGAGATGTGTGCAGACCTCTGTGTTTTGGTTTTAGTTCTAAATCATCGTCATGTTTTGGTTTTGGCAAAATCATCCCTGTTTTGGTTTTTATCTGGATTTCATAAAAAAATTATTAAAACAGCTAAAGTCATGAAATTTGGACCTGGTTTTGTTCTAGGGGTGAGCGGGTTCGGATTTCTGAAATCCGAACCCCCCCGATCCGAGGCCGATCCAAGTCAGGCTCGACTTTTCCCGCCTGACTCGGATCTGAAATCGAGGCAAAACGTCATCATCCCGCCTTCCGGGTCTCGCGGGTTTTGGATCCTATATAAGGTACCCGCGTCGGCGCCATTTTCTCACTCGGCTGTGGACAGTGAAGAGGGAGGGTGGGAGTTAGGGCTGGCTGGGCTGTGTAGTGTAGTGTTGTAGTGTAGTGTAGTGTAGTGCAGTGTAGTGTTGTGCTGTGCTGCTGGTGTCCATAGGGGCTGTGTCCACTACTTCAAAGTCCATAGGGGCTGGCTGGACTGTGTTGTGCAGTCAGTTGTCCATAGGTGCTGTGTCCACTCCAAAGTCCTGTGCAGTGTCCCAGTCCTAAAGGGGTGCTGTAGTGTTGTCCAGGGGGTGCTCTGTCCGTCAGGGGTGCTCCCCCCAAGTGCTAAAAAAAAAAATATTTTTTCTGTGTTTGTGAATTGTGTGCACTGTGGCTGAACGTGTATCAACAAAGGAGCAGCGCCAAGCGTGCGCCTGTGTCCCATAAGTAAAAGGCCGGCTGGCTTGTCCGTTAAAGGGTGCTGTAACCCCCAAAGGGCACTCCAAACAAAATAAAAAAAAATATTTTTTTGTGTTTGTGAATTGTGTGCACAGTAGCCGCACGTGCATTAACAAAGTAGTGCCAAGCGTGCGCCTGTGTCCCATAAGTAAAAGGCAGGCTGGCTTGACCGTTAAAGGGTGCTGTAACCCCCAAAGGGCAGTCCAAACAAAATAAAAATATATATTTTTCTGTGCTTGTGAATTGTGTGCACTGTGGCAGCACTTGCATCAACGAAGGAGCAGCGCCAAGCGTGCGCCTGTGTCCCATAAGTAAAAGGCCGGCTGGCTTGTCCGTTAAAGGGTGCTGTAACCCCCAAAGGGCACTCCAAACAAAATAAAAAAAAATATTTTTTTTTGTTTGTGAACTGTGTGCGCAGTAGCCGCACGTGCATCAACAAAGTAGTGCCAAGCGTGCGCCTGTGTCCCATAAGTAAAAGGCTGGCTGGATTGACCGCTAAAGGGTGCTGTAACCCCCAAAGGGCAGTCCAAACAAAATAAAAATTTTTTTTCTGTGTTTGTGAATTGTGTGCACTGCGGCTGCACGTGTATCAACAAAGGAGCAGCGCCAAGCGTGCGCCTGTGTCCCATAAGTAAAGGGCCAGCTGGCTCATTTCTTAAAGGGTGGTGTAGCCCACAAATTGCACTAGTCTCCAACAAAAATAAAAAATTATTCTCTGTGTTTGTGTGCGCCTTAACCGCACGTATATATCAATATAAATGGAGGACCAAACTTTCTCCGATAAAAATAAAATAGGGAAAGATCAAGAACCACTTCCTCCTAGTGCTGAAGCTGCTGCCACTAGTCATGACATAGACGATAACATGCCATCAACGTCGTCTGCCAAGGCCGATGCCCAATGTCATAGTAGAGGCCACATACAATCCCAAATGACAAAGTTCAGGAAAATGACCTTGAAAAAAACATTTAAATCATCTGAAGAGAAACGTAAACTTGCCAATATGCCATTTACGACACGCAGTGGCAAGGAACGGCTAAGGTCTTTCCCTATGTTCATGACTAGTGGTTCAGCTTCACATGACGATGGAAGCCCTCCTCCCGCTAAAAAAATCAAACGAGTTAAGCTGGCAAAAGCACAGCAAAGAACTGTGCGTTCTAAGAAGATATCACAAATCCCCAAGGAGAGTCCAAGTGTGGTGGCGGTTGCGATGCCTGACCTTCCCAGCACTGGATGGGAAGAGTTGGCTCTTTCCACCATTTGCACGCCCCCTGCAAGTGGTGAAAGGAGCACCCACAGTCCACTTGCTGATATGCAAATTGAAGATGTCACTGTTGAAGTACAACAGGATGAGGATACTGGTGTAGCTGGCACTGAGAAGGAAGTTGGCGAGGAGGATTCTGATGGTGATGTGGTTTGTTTAAATCAGGCTCCGGGGGAGACAGTTGTTGTCCGTGGGATGAAAAAGCCCATCACGGTCATGCCTGGGCAGAAGACCAAACATTCCACCTCTTTGGTCTGGCAATATTTCTATCCAAATCCGGACAACAACTGTCTTGCCATATGCACCATATGTAAAGGTGAAATAAGTAGGGGTAGGGACGTTAACCACCTAGGAACATCCTCCCTTATACGGCACCTGCAGCGCATTCATAAAAAGTTACTGTCAAGTTCAGAAACTTTGGCTAAGACCGTAAGCAGTCCAGGGACACCTAAATCCCTTTTTCCTGTTTTATCCAAGGAATCGGTGGATGAGGAGGATGAGGACGACATCTTGCCTCCGTAGAGCAAGTTTGTGCAGGGACACATTAATTGCCAGCTTGTTTTGTGGGGGCCCAAACGAACCAATCATTTCAGCCACAGTCATGTGGCAGACCCTGGCGCTGAAATGATTGGTTTGTTAAAGTGTGCATGTCCTATTTATACAACATAAGGGTGGGTGGGAGGGCCCAAGGACAATTCCATCTTGCACCTCTTTTTTTTCTTTGCAGTATGTACTGTTTGGGGCCTAGTTTTTCAAACTGCCATCCTGTCTGCCACTGCAGTGTCACTCCTAGATGGGCCACGTGTTTGTGCCGCCCACTCGTGTCGCTTAGCATAGTCATCCAGCTACCTCGGTGCAATCTTTTAGCCATAAAAACAATATTGTGAAGTGTGAGGTGTTCAGAATAGAAATGAGTGGAAATGAAGGTTATTGAGGTTAATAATTGCATAGGAGCAGAAATACCCACAAATTCTGTGATTTAAGCTGTTTTTATGCTTTTTTTCAAAAAAATATAGATCCAAAACACAAAACCCAGAACCCAAAACACGGAAGGGTGGTTTTGGCAAAACCAATCCAGATCCAAAACACGAAGAAAGATCCAGATCCAAAACCAAAACACAAAACACGAAAAGTGGCCGGTGCACACCCCTATTTTGTTCCTACACTATTATTAATATCAATAACATTCATTTCCAGTCATTTGTGACCACCTCACAATATTGTTTTCACCAATATTGGCAGAAGGCTGCAGCGAACTGGCTGCCTAAACTAAGTGACAGAGTATGGCACAAACAAATGCCATTTTACAGCACATCTTTGAAACATATTGGTACACCAGTAGTAGACAGCATGGCAGTTTAATGAACTATACAGTCCTATAGAATGTTTTCATTACTCAAGAACAAATAGCCTAAAAGTAAAAGTGTAGTAGAAAAAATATATAATGTTTTACCAACGCACTTGTCAGGCAAATACAGGTGATTGCTGCCAGAGTATCATCTAGTAGAAAACTAGATTACCAACAAAGTGTCTCTACACAGCAAATCAAAGGCCCATGGTGAGCACAGGTAAATGGAAATGGAGTAACAGGCTAGTATACTTTACACCAATACAGCAAGATGGGCAAAACACATAATGAAAAGTGGTGCATGATGGAATTGTCCTTGGGTCCTTCCACCTACCCTTATGTTGTATATTAAAAAGGACATGCACGGTTTATAAACCAAGCACTTCAGTGACAGGGACTGACATTTTTGTGGCTGAAGTGCTTGGTTTGTTTGGGACCCCACAAAAGAAAACATATTGGTGGTTTGGTTAACCCAAGCTACCAATGGGCTTAAAACTAACAGTGTTAATCATCCTCAAAGTTCAAGAAGTCATCATCCCCATCATCTCTGATTAATTAATTTCATTTAATTTCATCATCACATAATAGCTTATCCTCTCTGGAATCTACCATTACAGTCTCTTTAATTGGCAGCAAATGTATTCCTCATGGAATTTGTAGTTCATTTTGATGAACATCAAATTTCCATATTTTTTTTAAGTAGCCTTCTACACCTATCACTCACAAGGTTCCTGACTGTGCTAAACAGTCTTTACAAGTGCACACTGGAAGTTGGGCAGCTTAAGTACACCATAGTTAGTTTGTACAAGGGGCTCCAAATTGCCTTTTTTTCCTCCCAGTATTTAAAGGGACTGTGGGCTCTATTTATTAACATTATTTTTACTAAAATAAAGTGAAAAAGGGTGTTTTCACACCCTTTTCACATTATTTTAGTATCACCTAAAGTTACTACAGGGCAATTGGAGTAGAATTCGTAAAATTCTACTCCAACCCCTAATTATCACTTTTCTTTAGTAATCAATTCACATTTCCCATCATTGTAATGGGAAATGCGATCTACCTGGTAGTTATAAAAAATAATTTGTAAAACAAATACAGGTTGAGTCTCCCATATCCAAATATTCCAAAATACGGAATATTCCGAAATACGGAATTTTTTTGGCATGGCTAAGATAATGAAACCTTTGATTTTTGATGGTTCAATGTACACACACTTTGTCAGACACAAATTATTAAAAATATTGTATAAAATTACCTTTAGGTTGTGTATATAAGGTGTATATGAAACATAAATAAATTTCATTTCCGTACACAAACTTTGTTTGAGCCACAAAATTATTGAAAATATTGTATAAAATGACCTGTAGGCTGTGTGTATAAGGTGTATATAACACATAAATGCATTCTGTGTGTATATTTGGGTCCTATTCCCAAGATATTTCATTATGGTATGCAATTATTCCAAAATACGGAATATTCCGTTTTCCAAAATACCAGTGGTCCTAAGCATTTTGGATATGGGAGACTCAACTTGTACCGGGGAAAGCCCTGTGATAATAACGCCACCTGGAGGTGGCGTTATACAGGGTCTCCCCTGGTTACCGGACTCCTGCTCAGCTCTAACATGCAGAGCAGAGCCTGGAGCCGGCCCCAGTGATCAGCTGTGTGATCTAAACAGACCACACGCTGATCTCTGCTAAAAAAAAAGAAAAAAAAATAGTACAAGAAAAAAACTTACCTGAGTCCAGGGACCGGAGATTGGGGCTCCCGTGATGTCCTCCCTCCGGTCAGCTGGTCTCCCAGCCTGCACTGGCAAATGGAACTGTTCTTGCAGCTGCTGTTCTACATGCATTTGCTGAATGCCAGAAATTTTACAGGCCACAGTCAGGATGTCCTGCATGAATCTGTCAATTTTAAGAAATTCTGAACCACCAAATTTATTGTGTGCACAATTCATGTTAAGTGTTGAAATTCACACAGTTATAATGCTTGTACAATCTTACTTTTGTTATCGGAAATGACAAATCCAGAGGAGGGTCTTAATGGGGTAAGTCATTTTGCTGTCATATCCCTGAGTTTTTCCAACAGATTGATATCGGTATGCCTCTTAGTGAACCCGGAGATACAGAGAGTAGCCTTCCTGTGAATAAGCTGGCGTTTAGTTTTAGATACTGCTGCTGAAGGTGATATACCCACCCAATGAGCTGTCACAGTCATGTAATCATTTGCCCACTACCACTTATCCAAATATCTGTAGTTAAGTGGATAGTTGGTAAAATGGCAGCTCACTCAGACCTAGCCCCATATTTTTTTTTGGACAAATAAGTTTGAAAATAATCACAGTGTCTCTGCTCTTATACACAAGTGGCAAAATATACTGTAGTGTAAAAGACTGGAGATTTATTTTTTAAACAGGAAAATATGTAATCTTTAAGTTCTTTGGGGTGCAGCTCACTCAGACACAGCACAGTATTGTTGGGACAAATAAGCTTGAAAACAATCACACTGTCTCTGCTCTTGTACACAAGTGACAATATATACTGCAGTGTAGATAGATATTCTTGTGAAAAACAAGTGCAAATTCCCTGTTCACACAAGAGGCTGTTTGCACTGGATTGCAGATGCTAGTAGTCTCTGACAAACACACAGTGACTGTCGCCTGTTTGAAGTTTGCACTGGATTGCACTTGCTGTTAGCTAGTGTGTCTGAGAAACAAACACATTACACAGTGACAAAGGTATCTGTTGGCATCCTAATTGCATCTATTTGCAGCACAACTACAGATCACACCTTCTCCATACACTCTCCTGTCTGTAATGTGCCTAATCATGAGGGAGAGACTCTTGTATGCAATCCAAAACACGCAAGATCTGAGATCTCCGGGGAAATTACAGTTTGACACATTTTGAGATCCAAACTTGGTCGAGGCTCACATTCACTCAGAAACCCAAAGTTTGGGTTTGTTCAGTTTTTTTGCAAACCTTAACCATTCATCTCTAGTTTGCATATTTCCAAACTGAAGCAGACCCACACAGAGACACAGATATGCCTATCAGTAGCCATATCACTTGTGAGATCCTGAGGTTTGGTGCAAATACACTGCTGATGGAGGTTGCCATCAATAACTATCCACTTATAACTTGCCGACTGAACATTTACCTCTGTAGCTGTGCTACTTCATTGATAGAGCATATATTATATGATTTTGTGAGCATATTTTACAATTAGGTTTTGCATTTTTAAATTAAATCAAATCTAATAGCCAACGCATTTTTCACTATTAAACCAAATGTTAAAATGCTGATGATATGGCTGGATGTAAGTGTATCTGAGTGAACCTGTCACATACTGTATTAGACTAGTGCAATGCCTCTGTGTTTATATTCTAGTTTCACATGTGACTTTTTAGAGCATATCTTATTGCTAAATTTGTGATCATTTTAAGGTGCTGGATGCTGATGATCTTTAGTTCTTGTTGCTTTTAATATATTTTATTAATCAACATTTTTAGAATTGTTAATTTATTGTTAAATAAGTGGTATAACATACCTCCCAACATCTTGTACAGTGAATTCGGGATTCCTTGTGCGCATTGCCTAAAAGGAGACTTGGCATTGCTGGAGGGCGTCTCTCCAGACTGTGAACAGATGCTGGGCTGCCCCCTTGCTCCCTCCAGACTGTGAACAGATTCTGGGCTACCCCCTTGCTCCCTCCAGACTGTGAACAGATGCTGGGCTGCCCCCTGGCTCCCTCAAGACTGTGAACAGATGCTGGGCTGCCCCCTGGCTCCCTCCAGACTGTGAACAGATGCTGGGCTGCCCCCTGGCTCCCTCCAGACTGTGAACAGATGCTGGGCTGCCCCCTGGCTCCCTCCAGACTGTGAACAGATGCTGGGCTGCCCCTTGGCTCCCTCCAGACTGTGAACAGATGCTGGGCTGCCCCCTGGCTCCCTCCAGACTGTGAACAGATGCTGGGCTGCCCCTTGACTCCCTCCAGACTGTGAACAGATGTTGTGCCCATGTGCACGGCATGCATTAACCTGCTGCTCTGCTGTGTGTATTGCAAACACGGTATCTACCATGTTAGTTAGACTAGTAAAAATGGAGCACTTGGTGGAGTTATATGGGTATTTGTTGTTGTTGTTTTTTTAATGGATGGGTGACTTCTCTGGATCTGAATGAGACTGAGGGGTTTCTTTCTTGGCATGTTTAAGGCCAGAATTGAAAAGCCGCCACTTGTAAATAAACCCCCCAATGTAGTTGGTTTAGGCTCAGTTCCTGTTTCACTGCCGTGGATGTGGTTAGAAATCCAGAACGGTGACACAGAAATATGTCCTAAAAGGTTTTGCGAGAGTTATTTGTGGAGCATGTGTAAGAAGATAGAGGATAATTAATAGAATGGATTAATACAAATAATATATATTGGAGTATATGGTTATGGTGATAGGAAAATTATAATATTTAAACAGTAAATGTGCATTATGCTTCAGTATTACATAAAACTCATATAAAAAATCCAAATACATTTTTCAAGCTCAAAGGAAACACAGGTTAACGGAGAGCTTGGCTTCTGCTGAAATGTCAAATAAGCTACTAAGCTTAATATTACAGTGATAATACCAACACACAATCATGCACCTAGGTAGTTGTGCGAAACTGATACTAATACTAATACTAGTATTAATAAATATGTATTACAGTAGAATGTATGTACTGTAATAGTATTTGATGTATGAAATGCCAAAGTGGTGCGCTGATACCACTTCTACCCTATGTATTACTACAAGATAGCAACGCCGATGTGCTGGGCAATGGATGGACAGTCAGTTCGCAGCTGGCATTACCCTACCCCTACAGCAGGGACAGCATTGTCTCTGCTGTGGTGGCTGCCAGCTCAGGGGGCTGCTCGTGACACTTGCGAGATCCTGCGCTTGCTTAGTGGAGCCGGCCGGGAGGTGAGACAGCGCATCAGCACTAGGCTGATATGCTGTGAGTTCTATTGGGGATCGCCGGAGGGAGTTTTCACTGCCCCGCTCCGGCATATAACATGTTCATGCATCTCATCTTTAGTGCTTTCTGCTGCGCCACGATAAGTGCCACTATAATACATCTGCCCCACTGAGAGAGAGAATCTGGTGATACTGCACATAGTTAGAAATGCTAGCTCAAGAGTACAATCAGGGTAGAAGGCTGATCACCTGTCCAGTCTGTAAGTCAAGTAGTGTGAGTGTGGGTGACTGCTCTTAGAAACACTTACACTCAGTTGCACTCAGGGCCAGATCCACCAGATCTAGTAGCGCCCTGTGCAAGATTTTTTGGAGTGGGGGTGTGGGTGTGCGTATATGCATATATGTATATATACATACATAATTGATTATATATATATATATATATATATATATATCTATGTCCGGCACTCATGCAAACTCAAAAGGTATAGATTGCAAAAGGAACCAGTGAACTGCCGATTACTTCTCACACTCTTGACTCTAAGTGCTGGAGGGATTGCACTGGAGTGACTGCCTATTGTGCTCTCCGGTCGAGATATCTGGGTCTCTGTGTGCTCAGCTCCCGGCAGCCGCCCAAACTCACCTAGCGGTCATCTGACTTCATCCCGCTCAGCCGCCGGGCCTCTGTGCCGGCCAGGACGGACACGCACCTGCTGCCGCTTGTCTCTATCGTCCATTGGGGCTTTTTGGCCTTGGTGCCCCCTCCACATGGGCTGGTGTCCCTCTGCCAGCGGTACGTGTGGGAGCCAGTCCCGTGGTGCCAATCGGCTATACATCAGCATCTGGTACGTTATACCTTTATCCACAGATTTTCGCTATCCATCCCATTGCGGGCAGGAGTCGCCTGAACGGTGTGACTATATCATACACGACTGCCGCTCTATATTTCTCCTGTGAGCCCTTGGGTTAGGAGTTGCAGTCACTGGACTTTATACATTGGGATGTGAGCGATGTGTGACACTGAATAGCCAGAATCTTATTCCCTATTTTGGGCCTTCTTATAGCAACATTATTGCCATTTGCTGGACTGTGTTTATTGGCTACATATTAGCCCTTGGGAACCATTGGATACTATCCATATGCAACAACCATCCTATTTATCTGGTTGTTAGCATTATTTGTGGCAACATTTTTAATTATTTGTTATATGTGTGTATGTTATACTGAACTGCAGTTCACTGTTGAATAAATGACATAAATTTTTATATAAATAAGGTGTCATATATTTATATAATCACCAGCGCAGATACCTCAATTCTTTCTCTTTTTTCCACATTTTGAGGGTTAATGCAGAAGCCCCTCTGGTGTCAGCTGCAGGTTTTTATATTAAGATAGCAACTGAACAGATAGCGCACCTATTTGTTTTTCTTTTTTATAGATGCATTGGTGTATGCAAGAATGGAACTATAAAAATAGTAAATAGGGAGCTGTAGTGAGAAGTCTTCCCAGCAGCTGCAAAAAGGGGAGGTAGTCAGCCTCCTATATAACAATAGAGAAAGAAAATATGCAGCGCTGATAATAGATACAGTTTAATATAAATTGGAAATATAAAAACAATACAATCTTAAAAATAAAAACATATCAGAATATATTATGTGGTAATGTTGTGGATCCACTGCGATAGTAAATGGAGGTCCAAATTACAACCTCATGAAGCATGCATGATATCCTATAGGCACTACTTGCTGCAGCAATTTGTACTAGATGGACACTGATATAATGTCTCGCAAAGGAACTTGGGATATAGTTGTAATCCAACAATGGGAGAAATTTTACCAGCTTGTGTTCAGATGAAACGAGGGTCCCAAAATTAGCGATGGTATCACACCGGCGAACATCCAACGCACGGAAAGACCTCTAGAAGATTGATGCTGGAACCAGAGATGGCATCCCAAGTTGAGTAAAACTCCAGTACAGTTCCTGAATAGTGTCCAAATAATGAGTGCCTGATATAGGAAGAACCACCAATGCGTTTCACTACCACCTGGTAGCTTTTTCAAGGTGTCTCTATGGCTGATATACAGCCCTCTTATACTGCTTTTCATTAGGCTCAATCGTCCTCAGGTGGATCCAATTAATTATATAAAAAAACTACCGGAGGCTTGGAACGCAACATGTGATTCCATAGCGCTCCTAATGAAAAGCAGTATAAGAGGGCTGTATATCAGCCATAGAGACACCTTGAAAAAGCTACCAGGTGATAGTGAAACGCATTGGTGGTTCTTCCTATATCAGGCACTCATTATTTGGACACTATTCAGGAACTGTACTGGAGTTTTACTCAACTTGGGATGCCATCTCTGGTTCCAGCATCAATCTTCTAGAGGTCTTTCCGTGCGTTGGATGTTCGCCGGTGTGATACCATCGCTAATTTTGGGACCCTCGTTTCATCTGAACACAAGCTGGTAAAATTTCTCCCATTGTTGGATTACAACTATATCCCAAGTTCCTTTGCGAGACATTATATCAGTGTCCATCTAGTACAAATTGCTGCAGCAAGTAGTGCCTATAGGATATCATGCATGCTTCATGAGGTTGTAATTTGGACCTCCATTTACTATCGCAGTGGATCCACAACTTTACCACATAATATATTCTGATATGTTTTTATTTTTAAGATTGTATTGTTTTTATATTTCCAATTTATATTAAACTGTATCTATTATCAGCGCTGCATATTTTCTTTCTATATAGATGCATTGGTACCTTCCCAAAGGTAATACACAGCAATGGAGAGATGGGCGGCGCTCAGAGGGCTTGTATATATATAAAACAGCACACAGTCACAGGTAGGTGCATCTGATGTTTCAGTTTTAATAACCTTCAGCCCTTGAAGGTTATTAAAACTGAAACGTCGGACGCACCTACCTGTGACTGTGTGCTGTTTTATATATATATACAAGCCCTCTGAGCGCCGCCCATCTCTCCATTGCTGAGGTTACTGTATATGTGACTTATATTGACTTCTGCTGTGATATGCTTCTGGCTTGAGGAAGGTCCGATGTGATCAAAATGTCACCACTATGCTGCCAGCTACAATGCTACTACAACCACTGTATGTATTGGAATAATTTAACCAGGTCTTTGGCTATATCGTTCTGGTGAATGGCTCCTTACTGCACATACTGCAGTCAGGCGGCACTCACGATATGCAAGTAAACTTTAATGGGAGTAAGGTGCGACCTATATCACCATTGTCCAAAAATCCGGTTCCATTGTCATTGCGCAAGTTGTAAAGGAAAGCTGTACTTAAACTACCTCTGGCAGCGCTACTATTAATACTTTTTCTATGATGTTAGAACATAATGTTGCCAAGGTTGTTTCTCCACCTGCCTTACAACAGAAACAATGTATGAATTTATCTGCATCTGAATATCAGGCATTAAGTGATTTGTCCTCGTACACTGACATATCGCATTGGTTGTGCTGCATAGCCGATGAACAGATATGTCTGCAAACATATCTGTCCATCGGAAAGTGTGTACGGGTGATCAGCTGATGTGTGCTGGGCTGCACTTGGAGACTGCCCGAGGATGCTAAAGCAGCAGCAGGAGCAGCAGGGACGTCTTAAGAGAGGAGGGGGCCCCGTGTGGGGCCCCCTCCTCTCTCCCCGGTGGCCGGCAGCCGACTGACGCAGCTGGCCAGCCACCGGAGCATTAGTAGACTCCGAGTGTGCCTTGAGTCTACTGCGCATGCATAGAACACTGGAACCACGGACAGGTAAGTTTAAAATAATATGGGTGCAGGGTGTGCGGTGCGGGACCCCTCTGGACCCGGGGGCTTGTGTGCCCCACATACACTGCACCCATTATAGATATGCCACTGCGGAGCTGTCTCCTATGCCTATGATCACGGGAGCTCAAAGGGAGTGTGGCCTTGCCGCCCGCGATTAGGCCATGCCCCCTGGCCGCCCCCAGGCCGGCCTGATCTGTTGCAGCATGCAGATGATGGTCGTTCAGTGTGTATCAGATATATCTGCAGATCACTCGATCTGCAGATATATCGCTATAGTGTGTACCCACCTTTAGGGGACGGTCACCTCCTCATAGTGAGAAAGGAATGTTATCAATTATAATATAGCGTAAAGCTGCCTGTGTTCCGCCTGGGCAAAGTGTAATGCAACAGGCTGGTCACTCTGTCCAGTATTCAAAGCACTTCTAATGGCACTACGATGTAGTCTCACCGACATAACACCCACCATTAGATTAGCATACAATCCATTCACATTGGAATTGAATGGTAGATGAGGAAGCTTTGCCTGTCTGCCTCTTACACAAATGTCACTCAAATAGAATCAATGTAATATGTGAGTTCAGCTTTTGCATCGCCATTCATGGAATTGTTATTTAACTCTGTAAATCCCGCATTCTACATTTTGTGGAATTATAGCCTATAAATAGGACTTGGGCAACAATTATGTCAATTTTTTCTGCTCTGTGTTGTGGTTTGAATTATAATTTATTCCACTCCCAAATGTGGAAAAGTCTACAGAACACGTTTGAAATTTTCACTAATTTCTATTTGGAAATGAGGAAAGACCCTTGTCAGACACAATGGCTAAAACAAGACATTGTTATAATAAATTGCTTTATAAATGCCTAATCAATTGCTGATTTACTCTTTCAGCACACTTCATAACACAGAAAACTCATTATTGTTCTCTTTACACAAAGATATGAAGATGTTAATTACACCACCCTGAACTTTATATATGAAGCTAATTTACATTACCAGACATTTAATTATTATAGCCTTATGGTAACAGTACATAATGATTTCCACTCTTCATGACTGTAGGCACTATTTTCGGTAGAGACCTTTGTACTTTATTTAGCTAAGAATTGTATTGTAATATTTACATAGTTTATTTATCTTTGCATTTGTGAGACTGACCTACGGTCCATTTGGCAGTGCAATTGCTTACACTTATATTATGTAGACTTATCACACCTTCTTACCTTGGATTCTAGTACAAATTTAGTATATGCAAAAAATTGTTTCCTTTGGGGATATCTATCACCATACAAGTATTTAAATGACATACATTCATGCCAGATGTCTTCTATTTTAATACTCCATAGTATCAGCATACCTGCCTACTTTTGAAAAAGCATATCAGGGAGATTGTGAAAGAAACACCTATGAGCGCAGCGGTAAAGTAGACGTGCGCTGCTACATCTGAGGGGCGTGTCATAGCAATTAGTAAAATATAAATGTTGATGAAAATACACTGATACTTTTCAGAAAATGCATGTAGCCATAGGGATCAATGCAGGGAAATGATACTAATGATCCCATTTTAATGTATATATCTCTGGGGGGGGTTAATATAGGAATATTGTTACTATTTCAGGGAGTCTCATTGACAATGAGGGAGAGTTGGCAAGTATGAGTATAAGCTACCCTTCAACTTTAAAAAATGCGGGTTGTAAGGCAGAAAAACCTTAGTACGAGTCTGCCACATACATCCAAAACAGTTATAACATTACCCTTCCCACCAAGAAACAGACAAATAAATAAATTTCTCTTACTATTCTCTGATTGGTTGATGCCTTCAAATAAACAGCAAATACCTCTTTAATATGTACTTATTCTACCTTTAGTATATTCAGAGAGGAACCCAATGGCTAGAGATCCATTGTCAGAATCTGAGCAGGAGATAATGTATAGTTGCAGCAAGTAAGCAGTGTATACAGATCAGGTACTATTTGCAAGGTATATTTAATATTATAACTGGTAACACAAATAAGCATCAAGCAAGGCAGACATTTAGAGGCATATTCAATTGGGCACGAGAATTAGTGAAGAAACACCTTGCGCCCCTCTTGCCCAATATTGGATTACCGCGGGTATGAGCATTCCCGATACCTGCGGTATCCAATTTTTAAAAAGTGGTCGCGGGGTTTTCAGACCTGAAAAGCCCACGCTGCATGAAAAAAAAAATTACACTTACCTGCCTGGGGGTCTCCAGTGGTCTTTGAGGCTCCCGGTGGCCTCCCCTCCATCTTCTCACTGGGGAGGGGACTGCTGGGAGTCCCAGGGGCTGCTGGGAGGCTCCAGGGAGGCACAAGAGCTGCTCATTACGGGGGGGCCATACTTATATTGGGGGGTACACACACCGGGAGTCACACACACACACTCAATCATAAACACTCACACGCTGACATACTCACCGCTGCTGCGGGAGACCGGGTCCCAACACTGGATGCAGAAGACAGCTCTTCGGAAGGTGAGTATTACTGACTAATTAAGCTACTTGGAAACTTCCAATTGCTTAGTCATTAGGAGGGGTACCGCCGGGTCCCAGAGCATTTCCCGACCTTTTTTCCTAAAATTGTGGATTTTAGGAAAAATTGGTAGTGCTCTGGAGATGCACAAAAAAAACCTCCCAGCGATCAAAATAGGAAAAAAATACACCTAATTGAATAGCAAAAATCCCGCACCTGCAGGCAAAACCTTGCAGGTGCGGGATTTTTACTATTCTCTCCCCAATTGAATATGCCCCTTACAACTGCACAAAAGAATAATATAAATGTGGTCAATGCACAGCCCAATGGGTAAATTTACTAAGAATGTTTGGATGAGAAAAACATGCAGGGATTTGCATGAATTATTTTTTGTCCAAAATCATGGATTTACTAAGAATTGTGTTTGCCTGTCTATTTGGATCAGATGGTGATACAGATAGTGTTGTATCATGTGCGAGCTCAGTCGTATTGGCCCCTTCTCAATAGACTCCGCTGAGCACTGGACAGATCAGTCTTGCAGCACTTTTGTGTGTAAACTGTGTAACTGCGACTGTGTAAATAAAGGGTTAAAAGTTAGAAAACAATGTTGTGGGTTCTCCTATTAAAAGCATACCCAGCGTCAAACCTCTGAGCCTGTTCTGGTACTGGAAATTTTGGGGAAAAAATACCCCGTATGTCCAGTAACAAACACCGGGCTCAACCAGCCAGGGGGTAATGTCATAGCAGGGGGACACACATCAATGGTCCCTCCCAGCCATTTCATTAACCAGCCCCAAACTGGTCACCCTAGCCCTGGGATTCCTTGAAAATTGGGGACCTCAAAAAAAAATGGGTCCCCCCTGTAGAGGGATTCAGTATGATTGACTGGCAGTTCAAATCCCGACAGCGGCATCCCGGCAGCAGTGAAAATCCTGATCGTCCCAAGGTAAGTATTCACTAACTTAATTCTACCCCCTAACCCTAACTCTCCCTTAGGGGTGCCTAACCCTATCCTCCCCCCCAAGTGCCTAAGCCTAATCCCCCATATAAGTGCCTAAACCTTAATCCCCCTTCCGGGGGGGTGCCTAACCCTAAATCCCTCCCGGGAAGCCTAAACCAAACCCTCCCCCCCACGTGGCTGTCCGCGTCCGGCTTACCTTCAATCGGTAAGCCGGGTGTTGGGCTCTCGGCGTAGGTAAAATGACAGGCGGCAGGATTTCGACGCTTGTCATTTAATCCCTTGCTGGGATTAGACAGTCGGGAGTTTCCCGACTGCTTCCCCTCTAGAGGATACTCCAGGGCTGGAGTGAAGCCTGGAGCTATTTCCTGCAGCCCTGGTGGTGGTGGGTGCAGGGTTAATGTGTGATAAATAGTAAAAAATATTGTTCTCTACAGTGGGATTAGAGGTCCCAACAAGTCTGCCTTGGCATGGTGGCACTTGTCACTAAACTTGGTCCAGATATTGTCAGAATATAGAGGCATCAACCCACTTTGTTTTAATAGAATATTTTAGAAAAAAGAACCTTAATAGGTATAGATGGAAGACATTCTAATGAGATCAATGGCATGGTCTACTAGAATCTGAAATGTTTTTGTACCCCCCATCTAATACTGGAATACCCACCCATCTTTCTGCACTGGTAACAGCTTGGAAACGCAAATGGCGAGATCAACACGCTGCAAGACTGACGCTCAATGACACTGATTCTCAGCAGAATATGTTCCATTTGTACTATGTACAGTGTGGGATTTACCTCTGGTATGCTGAGGCTTACTGCGCTTTATTATACAGCAAATGTCTTCATTGTTCAGACGATATACTGCATGATGGTGAGTTAATATTTTCATTTGTAATATGTTCTGTAAGTTCTTATTACCAGAGAGCAGTAAATCTATTTAACAATGTGCACTAGTTATGCTTTGGATCATTTTAACAATACCATCTAACTATGATAAGTAAATTACTTGTTGTATTAGTTGTTTCTCATCCTAATAGTGTATGTGAATTTTATGGGAACTTTGTTGGAAAAAAGGGGAAAGAAAAACTGCTTTTATTTCTGGTACTATACCTAATAGTAACTATGTAAAATGTACATATATTTGGCATTGCTATACTCAGTAGAACATGGTGATTACATTTAGGTGTAAATAAAAGGGCACTGATAAAAGTATATTTACATAATACCCCTGTTTGACTTATTTGCCCTATTAAATGATCACAAAAAATATATTTGTTCTAATATGCAATTAAGACCCTGACCTGTCCCCAAAACAAAACAATCAAATATAATCAAATATAAATGCGGTGCCATGGTACAGTGCACCACAGGGCAGGGGGCGCTGTTTGGGCCTGTCAGTTTTCCTGTTTATTATCATTCTCACTTGTAGCTTCCTCTTTTTTTATTCCTCTATCTCTTCCCTGGCCCTACCACATGAGGCCATGGTCCTTTTTCAGGTGCACTATACAGTATTATGTCCTTATTTAAAAAATGGGGGGGGGCGCCAATGCTCTCTCTGACACACAGCACCAAGAAGTCTAGTTACGGCTCTGTAAAGGTGCATATATGAACATCATTATCATCCAGTAAAGGCAAGTATACATTATTAGATAAGGAGTTAGGTACAATCCAGCTTAGATATTAGTTCTGAAATAGTTAAGCATAAAATCAGTTTAAAGTAACATAACAAATTATCATCACTTGATTGATGTGATCGAGACTGACATGAAAAACAAAAACCATACAAAGTTAAAAGTTACAGATAAAGATAAAGTTAAGTTACCAGCATTGTGAGCCTTGTTTCTGCTACACAGTCTAAAAAATTTTTTTCAGCAGGGCCAGATTAATTAACGGGGCTGATGGAGCTACAGCTCCATGTACCACATAAAAATAAGCCAATCATCATATCAGCAAGAAGAGCAGCTGCCTAACTGGTCACACAGTCAGACATAAATAATAAGTATCAGTGGGTCTGATAGTGTATGGGGTGTATTATTATTATTGTCATTTATTTATATGGCGCCACAAATGTTCTGCAGCGCCTTACAAAGCACATAAACAAGATGTAGACAAGCGACTTACAGAACAATACAATACAGGACCAGGACATGGATTATATATATTGCTACATTAGTGACCATAACACCCAGATAAGCAACAGAGCGTAAGCAGCCATGTGTTAGGTGTCCTGGTGGTAAGAAGTAGATGAAACTAAAGTAGGGAGAAGTACAAGAGGTTAGAGGGCCCTGCTCATAAGAGCTTACATTCTAAAAGGGGAGGGGAAGACAAACAGGGGTGACACAGATGGGGAGGAAGGTGTATGTATCAGAGAGTTAGAATGACAGCTGGAAGGCTTTGATGAAGTAATGGGTCTTGAGAGCCCGTGTGAAGGATTGCAAAGAGGTGGAGAGTCTGATGGGGAGTGGGAGAGAGTTCCAGAGGTGGGGAGCAGTGCGGGCAAATCTTGGAGGCGGGAGTGGGGCGAAGTAATCAGCTGGCATGAAAGCAGTGGCACCACTAGGAGGGTGCGGGGGGTGCAGCCCGCATCGGGTGTCACCCTTCAAGAGGGTGACACCAAAAAGAGCAACACACATACATGCGGGCCGCACCCCATCCACAGACCCGTCCGCTGCCCCTACACCCACACACCCCCTGCCGACCCCAAATTGACTGGCCCTGCAGCCGCCGCTGCGGGTCAGTTAAGTCTCTCACTGCGGCGCGGCCGACGTTCAGAGCCACACACAGGCACAGAGCATCTCTCTTTGCCTGTGTGTGGCTCTGGACGCTGGCCACTGGCCGCGGTGACGTCATCAGGCACGCGGCACGCCGGCTGAAGGGGAAATATACCTTTCCATTCTGGGAAGGAGATGAAGGAGGTGTGTGCCCGCCACCCGGACAAGCCAGCCTGGACTTCGTAAAGGAAGGTAAGTAGTACTGCACAGGGGTGGGGGCACAGCATAAGCAGCGTTACTGGGGCCACTGCATATTGGCACTACTGGGGATAGTGTATAGGGGGCACAGTATAAGGGTACTACTGGGGGCACAGCATAAGGGGCATTACTGTCTGGGGACACTGCATAAGGGGAGCTCCTGGGGGTATTGTATAAGGGGTGCTACTGGGGGTACTATATAAGGGGCATTGCATATGGGGCGCTACTGGGGTACTGTATAAGGGGCACTGCATAAGGGGCGCTACTGGGGCCACTGTGTAAGGGCACTACTGGGGGCACAGTATATGGGGGTCTAATACAGGAGGCATTGCATGATGGGCTATAATACAGGGGGCATTGCATATTGGGCACAGCTGCAGGGTACATTGCATAAAGCGGCACTACTTAAGGGGGAACTGCTTAAATGGGCAGAGCTACCGGGGGCATTGCATAAGGGGCACTACTACTGGGGGCATTGTTTAAGGGGCACTACTACTATGGGCATTGATAAAGAAATAGTGGGAAATGAGGTTATGTGGGAGGGTGGGAAGATGATCAGCTCTGTCTTAGACATATTAAGTTTAAGAAATCGCTGGGACATCCAGGAAGAGATGGCAGAGAGACAGTTGGAGATACAAGTCAGAAGAGAGGGGGAGAGATCAGGGGAGGAAATGTAGATTTGAGTATCATCAGCATAGAGATGATAATGGAAGTCAAAAGAGCTGATGAGTTCACCTAGAGAGGAAGTATAGAGGGAGAATAGAAGAGGTCCAAGAACAGAACCTTGAGGAACACCTACTGTAAGCGGATGTGGGGGGGGAAGAGGAGTCATGAGAGGAAACTGAGAAAGATCGGTCAGAGAGGTAGGATGAAAGCCAGGAGAGGGCAGTGTCACGTAGACTAAGGGAGTGAAGGATATGCAGCAGGAGAGGGTGGTCCACAGTGTCAAAAGCAGCAGAGAGATCAAGGAGAATGAGAAGAGAGTAGTGGCCCTTGGATTTGGCAGCAAGGAGGTCGTTGCTGACTTTCGTAAGGGCAGTTTCAGTGGAGTGGAGAGAACGGAAGCCGGACTGAAAAGGATCAAGGAGGGAGTGGGAGGAAAGAAAAGTGGTAAGGCGTTTGTAGACAATCCGCTCAAGGAGTTTGGAGGCAAAAGGGAGGAGAGAGATGGGTCGGTAGTTAGAAAGAAGGTTAGGATCAAGGGTAGGTTTTTTAAGAATGGGGGAGACAAGGGCATGCTTGAATGCAGAAGGAACAGTGCCTGATGAGAGGGAGAGGTTAATGAGGTGGGCAAGATGGGAGCAGTGTACACACTGTAGTGACTCTGGCCACACACACACAGTACCTGTCACAGCTCCTCCCCTTCTAAATATAGGACCTTGAACATATTCTGCCCCAGGCACATGTGGCCTGTAATCCGGCCTTGTTTGTCAACACCATTAGATTAATATGTTAATGAACAATTGTTACAGAAATGTAAAGAGAACATAGTGAAAAGTTATTTGGAAAATTGATTTTAAAAAACACTAAAATATATATATGGCTTATGGCCAATATATTGTTCATTATAATAAAGCCTAATTTGAAACAAAAGAAAGTGAAATAAAAGGTCCATGTTACTTAACCACTCTCCATTGATCTGATGGGTCCCCTAAAGAGTTTAGAGGTTAAGGTTCATACACAAGGGTGCTTTGCTGAAGAATTATATGTGCATTGTGACACCAAAAATATATTTTGCACGAACTTCAATAAATCACAGGGTAAATTTTTTTAGATTATGTACTGTATATTTGTAACATGCTGTTCTAGTGGGAGAAAAGAAGACTGTAGTGATACGACAGCACTCTAGGCAATGATCATGGCATTGAACTACAATTCACATAGTCCATTGCAAACATGTATCCAATAGTAGTACTAAGCAACAGGGGTGTATCTAGAGGTCTGAGCGCCCTTGGCAAAATAGGGGCCTGGCGCCCCCCACCCCATTGGCAGTTAGTAAACAGACACCGTAATGGCTGTAGGAGTGTCAATCGCCCTGTCCCCCCTCACCTCCCTCGCTGTCCAGCAATGATGCTTATGACTGAGAGATCAGACTTGACAGACCTGGCCAGTGGCGAATGCAGGATTTTTAGTGGGAGGTTTCTATATATATGTGTATATATATATATATATATATATATAATAGAGGGGGACAAGGACAAGCACCTTATAGTGGCGGAGGCAAGTATTAATAAGGAGGAAAACCACACACACACACACATATATATATATATATATATATATATACATACACATAAACACTGATCATACACACACACACACAACATTCAGTACAACACATATAGCATTCACAAAGCATATTTACAAATACACACACAGAGCATACTTACACACATACACGTGTGAGCTCTGCTGCTTGGACCTCCCCCTAGGTGTCAGGCTGCTGGGCGGCCATGATCCACCTTCTCCCATGATGACATGCTCCCTCTGAAAGGTCTTTAAATGCAGCACAGGCACGCTGCCCGGACCCTGCCGGTTCAGCTGTCAGTGCTTCCGCGTCAGGTGGTATGACAAGGAAGCGCTGACAGCTAAACAGGCATTGGCCGGACAGCACCCTCTGATTATGGTGGGTGGCCTGTGGCCGGTGTCTCCGTCTCTAAGAAAGCAATTTGGTCAGTTAGGGGGGGTTCCACTACTGCTGGCCGCAGGTGGCACTGCCGGGTGGTGCCAGCGCCCCCAACCGGCTGGCGCCCCTGGCGAATGCCATACTGGCCAATAGGGAAATACACCCCTGCTAAGCAATGTACAATCAGTTTGTGATTGAATCATGTATGAAGCTAACACATGCAAAGGAGGCTACACCAAAATGGAGACTGAAGAGGGAGAGTATGTTACCTAGAACAGTGGATCCCAAATCGGTCCTCAAGGCACGTCCAGATTTTAAGGATAACTGCAACTATAAGGTTGACATTCAAAAGTTATCATATATGACAGTAGTTTAGTATAGGTTTGAGAAAGATTGAAGCTGTTAGCATTCTAAGTATTCACACTGTTCGTTATGTCTATGCAAAATAGGAAAATAGCATAAAGATATAAAAGTACTGTTGACTCTTTGATAATCCCTCGTCCTTAATCACTTGCTTGGATCAGTGGATCCTAGTTGTTTACCCTCTAAGCGACAATGCTATATAAAATAAAAACTGTTATGCCATTACCAGGCACTAATTAATGGGAAGGCAGAATAGACATACAGTACTTGAAGGGTACTATGGGATGCATTCTGTTCCATTATTGTTTTTATCTATTTTCTATTTGAATTATTAATTATTGACATTTTATTTTTAAATATGGAGTGTATTATATTAAAACCATGGTTGTGGGTATCAAGCAATACAGAAAAAGTGATCTCAGGGGATTGCAACCATCTGCTTTCCCTCATGGAAATTAATAAGTAAAATTAATTGTTGACTTCCAAATCTACAGAACATCCAGAAACAGAAAATTTTCCACCATTAGTGAAACTATGCTTATGTTTGCATCGTATTATAGTATTTATTAACATGTATTTATATAGCTCCAGCATATTCTATTTAGTAATATACTTCCTCCCTGCCTATATATCGCTAAATATAATATTAATACAGTAAATCTCACCAAGTCATCTGTTGCCATACCCACTTTATTAAACCAATAAACTTAATGTTTTAATTAAATTAGGTATGCCATTTATCAGGAGTATGGCCATAGGTGCCAACAGTGAGATATCATGAAGCAAGAAGTGCATTGGAATGTATCCTCACTTGGCCTTCCCCCTTGTACCAAGCCCGACAGTTCTCTCCAACATAGAGTATCTACAAATCACTTATGAGGTGTGTTTTTAATATCAGTTCTAAAACCATGTACTCTATTTTCCTCTGATGTTTGGCATTTGAAATACACATTTTTTTAAATTAGAATAAACAGTATCAATAAGCACACTACTGATATTGTGCTTATATCCTTATCATAAGTAAATGACAACAAATACACAGCATGAACAAAAAAAATAATTTTATTGTGTGTGCGTGATTATATATATATATATATATATATATAAACACACACTCTAGTAAATCATAATACCTTCTTTAAATTGAAACATATTTAATTATTTGCAGAGATTAAAAATTATAATTTAAAATATTAAATACTGTCTATTTACAGTATGATTCAATTTCCTATCTCTAGCATGACTGGTCTGAGAGGAGAGGTGGAAGATGCAGCAAGGGATAAATGTTACCATAATGTGCCTGCAGATAATGCAAGATAAGTAATCACTTCATTAGGTTCCTGAATGCTTAGTGCTTACAGGAGGATGCATTACATCAGCATTTTTGATATTCTCTAGGTTCTGTGTCAAAAGGAGGAACAAAATGAGTTTTGGAAGTTAAGAAGTAGGTTATGCAATTTACATTGGTCTATACACATGTCAAATGTTTATGTATGGCTTTGTTAAGGTGGTTTATGACATGACTATCTTACTTTATTTGTTCAAAAGCATTTTAAGAGAACGTGTTAGTGTGCTTACAACGGCAGCCATAGTACTAGAATGTCGAGCCATAAGTTTAACACTAGGATCATTGAACATCTTCACTGATGTGGTCTCTGCGGCCCTCAACAAACAAATGTAGTTCAATACCACCTCATCTATTTTTGCTACAACTTCTTGTTGCTGTGTTTCAGAGTTCACAGCTTTGACTAATCGCATGCAAGCTTCTGTTAAACAACAGAGAATTTGAAAGCTTGAAGTCATAGCTGACAGCATTTCTTCTGGATCCTTGTCTGTGGCGGCCATTTTCCTGCAGGCACTTCCTAGCTGTCTTGATTCCACAGACAAACGTTGTTTATACTGCGACAGCTCCTGGTCGTAGGTGACTAACCCTGCATCGTCCATCTTACCACTGTGATTTGATCGTATTAGGCAAAGTAACTCATTAGCATCTCTTTGAGCAGCATGAAATCCATCAGGTATTGCATAAACTTTTTCTTTTAGTGCATTTATTCTGGCAATCTTTTCATCAAACTCCATATTCTGGACATTCAACGCCATTTGCCCGGCAGCCTGATCATCTTCAGGAGATTTTGTAGCTATTACTATAGTGGCTCGGGGAGATTCTATATCTTTACTTCCGCTCTGTGTCGGTGAAACCTGATCTCCTTTTTGCACTTCCACTGGTGACTGTGGTAAGTACAAGCACGATAATTCTTTCTTTTCATTGTTATTCCCATTGTACATCTCTTCACACTCATCCTCTTCTTCATCACCATTATTTCCCCTGTTTTGGAAGCAATAACTAAAGGGCCCTCTGCATTTCCAGTTACTTGCATCTAGCTTCAACAAAGGCAGAGACCTAGATTGTTTTTGTACCTTTTGTATAGAACCAGCAGTAGCAGACCGTCTACTATCCTTACTTTCACTGATCGAGGTCACAGAACTATGGGAGCAACTTTTTGATAATTTTTTCCCCAGTGGAAGCTCAAATCTTTTTTCAGATCGGGAGGATTCTGTCTCTATTCCATCCAAGCACAGGCTTATTGAAGAAATTTTCTTGTCAGTTGCCTCCATGCCTGAGGATCTTGTTATGACACTGCTGCTGCGTCTCAGTACTTTTCTGTTATGTGGCATCTTTAGGCTTCCACCCGACATGTCATATTGGTGTGACTGTGAACTTATATCTGCAGAACAGACCTGGTTCCGTTGGTGAAAATAGAGAGAGTCTTGATTCTGAGTTGGCACATTTGATTCTGAGCAAATGTAGGATAATGCAGTGGGGTCACCTTTCAAGTGTTTAATAGTAGCTTCAGTCATGCCATCTCTTCGTCCTTTAGCAGGCTCTGTCAAAGCTACACTAGGGGTAGTAGAAAAACAGAGATATTTGTTAAGCATTTCTGTAAAAAAAATTACATTAGACTATTAATCAAAAATTGCTTTGTGCTGACTTTTGATTGGTGCTGTTAAAGAAGAACTCTGCCACTACATAATTGTTTGATGTACAATATGAAACTAAGTTATACTAAGGAGCATATTTATTAATTTCTGCTGTTTTGCCCCAAAAACTAACATCTATTATCAGCAAATAAAGTATTTATTATATTATTGGGCTATTTACCACTGTTCTCATGCAGTGACAGGTGTTTTGAAAAGCAGCTGTCCTAGAATATAGTAAAACCAGTTTGTGTCCTTGGGTCATGCATGTGCATGAAATGAATGGGGTAAATTAGCTTAATAAATAGACCCTTTAGTATTTGAAGGATCACGCTGGGTCTTGCAATTCAGAAAAATAAATATATATAACAGTACCATGCACAAAATCAAACATACACTAATAGTAAAATAAATACATATTTACATAAACATATGATAATTAATATTTCTGCCCCCCCCCCCCAAAAAAAAAATATATACTTTTTTTTTTTCAAATCTGCTCACAATTTAGGGTATTGTCACCATTGCGTGTTTTCAGCCAGAAAAGCCTGGCATTCTGTAGCCATACTATTATACTCAGTTTCCTTGCCACACTAGGGAGCAGATGTACTAAGCCTTGGAGAGTGATAAAGTGGAGAAAGATAAACTATCAACCAATCAGCTCCTAGCTGTCATTTTTCAAACACAGTGTGTAAAGTGACAGTTAGGAGCTGATTGGCTGGTACTCTCTCCACTTTATCACTTTCCAAGGCTTAGTACGGAATGGGTATGTTTGACCGCCGGATGTTAGCCCGACACCGGCAGCCCTATGCACAAGATCCCAACAGTGGAGGTAAGTCAAGTATTCCTAACCCTCTCCCCCCCCAACCCTAACCCTCCTTTAGGGGTACCTAACCCTAACCTCCCCCCTTAGTGCCTAACCCTAACCCTCCCTTGTAAGTGCCTAAACCTAACCCCTCCCTCCCCGCACCCTAAACCTAACCCTCCTGGGGGCAGGGGGGATGCGTAACCATAACCTCCCCCCTAGTGCCTAAACCTAACCCCTCCTTCCCCTAGCCTAACCTTAACCCTCCCTGGGTTGGTACCTAACCCTAAGTCTCCCCGGGGAGCCCTAAACCATGCCCTCCCATCCCAGGCTACATACATACTTACCCCCGGCGTTGGATGATCGGTACGGCGTCCTGTTGGGGTCCCGGCTTTGTGATTAACATAGGCGTCCGCATTTCGATGCCTATGTTAAATCCCTTGCCGGAATTATGCTGATGGTATTGAGACCGGCGGGCATGTGTCCGCCGGTCTCAAAACTGCATACCCTTAGTACATCTCCCCCTAGAGCTCTGAGCCACTGAAGCATTGCATGATTTTTAGAAGCTAGAATGTCCTGAAATGCTCCTTTTCCCTTTAAGTGCCTGATTCAGCAAGGATCACTATTGCAATCGCAGCTGCGATTACACACTCAGTCTCACTGCGAAAATATGCTAATGATTTCTATCGCAATGCCGTCGCAGCCTAACACTTGCACAAGGTCTGACCTTACTCAGAAATTGCCAACCTCATCGCAGGCCGGGAAAGCCCAACCTGAATAAGGCATCGCAGTGGCTAATTTATGCACGCCCCTGTAACAGCGTTCAAACGCACCGACATTCAAATGCATTCGCACACCTGAGTTTCCCCGACCACCCCGTCACCACCCCAAACGGTCAATTCCTGTCAATCACTAAGCGATGGGTCTGGTAGTGACTGTGATTGCAGTCTGATCGCAGTGAGACCTTCGCACACACTGTGATGCATACGCATGCCCAGAAAGCAACAATCGGCTGTCTGCTTGCGTTATCGCAATAGCGATCCTTGCTGAATCAGGCCCAAAGTCAATACTTTAGTTTCTAAATGCCATTCTTCTCTGGCTGGAGAAAGACTGTGGGCCTGATTCAGACCCGGACGCTATTTGCGTCCGCTTGCTGGCTAAAAGGGGCCGGCTATTTAAATCATGTGCTTGCACTGTGTCGCGTAAAGCCGCCCACTAAGTAATAGCGAGCGGCCGCACTATGTGCTCGCACCTGTATAAAGATGCCCCTTTGCCACTCGTAACACACGTCATCTCCGGCAGTTGTAGGACTAATCGGGAACATCGAGAGCCATTGGAGCTGCTCGCAGTGCTTGTGGTAGCCTTTTCCCACCACAACATTGGTGGGAAAAGGCTAAAATACAACCCAGTCACGTGTGTAATGACGCTACTTTGCTAATTATGCACACCCATTAAACGCCGTTCTGACGGTCGGGCACGCCTGCGTTCGCACATCCACACCCCTGTTTACAAGCACCTTCTCCTGTTACCACCCACAAACGGCACTATCTGTGACTCAAAATAGCGGCCCGACTGCGGGCTACAGGTGAGCACTTTCCCATCGCAATGACTGGTTCGCTCACGCGCATTGCGACTCATACGCATGCGCAGATTGCGAAAAATCGCTCAATGCGAGCGAGCGCAGCATAGTGTCCGGGTCTGAATCAGGCCCTCTGTTTTACAAAGCTTATGTAACAACAGCCTAATATTTTAAAAAAAGATTATTACAGAAACATCTTTATTTTATCTCAGTATACAAAATACACCGAAACCTGGCTCTGACTTACATATGGATACGATGAAGCCTCAGTCTATATAACTATTTTTTACTATTCTATCATATACAATATGTGGACCTGTGAAAATTATTGAACACTCATTGTGATGTCTACCTGCATTTCATTGCTGTGAATCTCATCTGCTCCATGCTGTCTACATATAATGAACAGGCAGTTTTCTATGCACAAGTGCACATAGCAATTGTTGATGTTCAAACCACATTTGGAGTACCACTTTATAGGCAAAATTAGGTGTACATATTTATCTCTAAGTTATATAAATAAGAATTAATTGTTCAATAAAATTATCAAATATCTCAAATAGAATCAGTGTATAATGATGTCAGTCACTAATTAGTCCCCAAGGGGCATATTTAGTACTGTAATTGTCAGTTTTGCAATTTGGCGGTTTTATGGCAGTTTATCACCAGAAGGATTACAGACCCTGATTCAGAGCCGGACGCTCTGAAAGAGAGCTCGCTCTGAATCTGGGCGTTATTTTTTTTTTCTGTGCGGCCTACTGGCCGCTCGCATAGCTGTGGGTGACCACCCACAGCTATAGCGAGTGGCCATGATGATGGTCGCGATGGTCAAGACCATCGCAACCATCAGGCTTGTGGTAGGGTCTCGTTCATCGCAAGCCCCAGAGAGCTTTCGGCTCTAACAGAGCCAGAAGCTCTCCACTGGCATCACTCGTGATGTCAGTGGGGCCACCCCCAAACGGCAAGCGTTCCCTCGGGAACGCCTCCATTTGGGCAGCCACCCCCCCTGGCCCGCCCACCAAATGGGGCGAGCTGTCACTCAATATCGACAGCTCACCCCCTTTGGTGTGAGACCCAGAGCGACGGATTGCCCGTTGCTAGCCGGGTCTCGCACATGCGCACGACGGAGCTGGCTCTGTCGTGCGCATGCGCTGTGGGCCACCATCGACCCGGTTGCGAGCGTTCAGCACTTGCGACCGGGTCTGAATCAGGCCCACATACTGCTAAAATACAAAGGGGTCTATTTACTAAGCCTTGGATGGAGATAAAGTACCAGCCAATCAGCGCCTAACTGCCAATGACAGTTAGGAGCTGGTTAGCTGGACCTTTATCTACGTCCCCTTTATCTCCATCCAAGGCTTAGTAAATAGACCTCTAAAGCCCAAACTGCCAAACAACCACAAAGAATCCAGACTTTAGAATACAATAGAGCATAGAAATCCCAAAATTGCTAATTGGCAGGTTTAGAAACTGCTGCAAACCTACCGACAAACCCGACGAAAAAAATGAGGTGGTAGTAATAATAGACAAAAGAGCTCAAAAAGCATGCTGTCATATGGGAAATCAGAAGGTGATGATAATTCACAATACATTTATGATGGCAATCATTATGTATTGATAAGGGGGCAGATAACACTGATACTTTTCTTATGACAGGAAACACTATTTTATAGTGGGAAAAATATTGTTTAATTTTACCAAGAGCAATTTTATTTATTCTATAAATGTTGCCCACATCAAAAAATAATTGGATCCAGTCTAAATCCCGACAGTCGGGATGCCGATGCTTAGAATGTCGGACACCTGTGTGAATCCCGGCACCGGCAGGGTTATACACTAAGAGGGGAAGGTTAGGTTTCGGGTGCTGGGAGGGGGAGGTTAGGTTTAGGCACTGGGGGGGTTAGGTTTAGGCCCCCAGGGAGGAAGGGTTAGGATACTGACCGACAAGTGTCGGTAACCTAACCCTGTCAAGATGCCGGCATCGGGATTATGACCGCCGGGATCCTGAGTGCCGACACCCCGTACCCAACCTTAAAATAATATATTCTGCCCAGTAATAAAAAAAAACATTTTTAAACACCAGTTGACAATTAATTAATGTTGCCCATTTATTATAATTAATAAATAATATTGTTCTTTTAATAAAATTAAACAAAAATTTCCCCTCTAATATATAATAAAATAGTATTTCCCTCGTAAGAGAATTATCAATGTTATCTGTCCATCATTCAAACATCTTCCTCATTATAAGTATATGATTCCTGACCTGGTTTTGCAGCAGCTTTTTGGCAGTTTCGGTGAAAACCAGAAGAAAAACCACCCAAAAATTGCCGTAAAACAAATTGGCACCAAAACACCTAAATAGAAAAATCAGTAGTTTGATGCTTTTATTTGCCGGCGATGTGCAGGAGTTTCAAAAAGACAGCAATATCACTTCTTAGTAAATTTACCCCAACTGTGTAGATAAGAGTGTCCGCTGTTTTCATATATTGAGGATAATCCATGTCAAGTACATCAATGTAGGTAGCAATAATTAGCAAGAAATAAAATAATAATTAAGAAAAAAACTCTGCTTATATAGATTGTAAACTTGTTCACCGTCCCTGTAAAATTCCCATTATTCATCATTGGGCAATACATGTAAAAATGTAGCTAGGGATCTCACAAAACTACTAGTTAGGCCTAGGAGCCATTTGCAGATGTATTTAGTAAGGTAACTGAATAGCTAAGAGCATACTATATACGTTAACATGATTAAGTAGCAACAGGGTTAGGACATACTTGCCGACTCTATCATGGGAGTGTGGTGTGCATGTAGGTGGACTTCCATGTACATTCGCAGTGTACGGACAGAGATGGGACGCCTGTTTTAGGCAAATCTTTTGCACCCAGCATTGAGTAGGGGCAAGGCTAGATACTAATGATGATGGCTCTGGCTGTGGATGTAACAGCAGTGAGCAGGCCAGCCTTCAACTTGCAGATTTACAAATAACTAGTATATACAGGCAGATGCCTGCATTAGCATAAACTAGTGAGTAGTACTTGAATTAATTGTTGTATAAAATTTATTGTAGGTCTTTTAAATAAAAAAAAAGACACAATAAAAACATAGAATATTTTACAGTTTTTACCTTTGACATATTTACATGCAATAAATAAGTGGTGAAATTCTAAAAAGTATGTGTAACGGTTCATAAAGATAATTTCTTCTTACCGTAATAAAAACTCTGATATGAAAACAATTAGTGATGTACCTGTGGTTTCTTTAATCTTAGAAATCCGATGACATCCATCTCTCAAGGTTCCAAACAAGGGGTCTGCATTCACTGACGTATGTGCAACAGGTACACTCATCCTGTGACAAGCAGTGTCGCCTTGTTGATGCAGTTCTGGATATGATGCCCCATGATTTGTAAGCATAGTCTGTCTTTCATCTGAGCTTAAATAGCTCACACTCTTTACTGATGCATCAGAGAGAATATTTTTAACATCAGAAGTACACAGTGGAGACTCAACAGGGGTCGCACATGAACTGCTACCAGTACTACAGCCTGCATCCACTGAAGAACACTGAGAACTTTGAAGAGAAAAATGTCCTTCGCTTTGAAACGATGACATGTTCTTGGCGATGTGGTACTCACAAATCCTATTTATGCTCTGTTCTGTGTCTGCTAGCTTAGATATATGTTCTGCAGCTGTATTATCAACTTCAGAGTCACCAATTTCTTTGGAAGAAGAAACGAAAACTGCATTGGAAATAAAAATATCCTCTTGTTCAGAAAGAGCATTTTCAGTGTGTACATCGTCCTTGCTATCCGTCTCAATTTTTCCTAACCCGGATAGCCTTGGCAATGTCTTAACATACACTGTCCCTGCTGGTACTTTCTCTATTGCTCCCTTCTCAGTGGTGTTATACCATCTTTGATTGTCTTTACGAAAAGAAGTTCTTTCCAAATTAAAATTACTTAGGTGTTGACAGTCCTTTGAAGGAAGGGTTTCAAATTTTGCTTTTAATTCACCATCATTTTCTGTCCGTTTACCTACTTGCTTTTTGACTGTTACATTTACATCAAAATGTGTTTTTATTTCTGTATCAGGCTTATGTTTCCTTTTGCAAGCATACACCAAAGATTCCATTTGTGTTTTGTTAAAGTAGTCGCTGACAGATTTCGTCTCCATGGTTTCCGGCTCCATTTCTATATTATCAGAATGAAGCATTTGTTTTGAAGGCACAGCTTTTGATTGAAGTTCCACGGCCTGTCGATTTGTTAAAGAAGTTGCACATTTTACAGACATACATCCAATTTGGTTCTTAGCTAAAGAAATTTCAGTCTGTTCTGCCATAAGAATCTGGTGACCATCGCTGCTCTGCAACATTGCACGGGCTGGGTGTTCTGTTTGTTTCTGTGCTGAAGCTAATTCTGAGCTCTCTGTCATTTCTGAGGAGTTGGTTTCATTGCCAGAATCTGAGGAAGACTCAGGACTGTAGGCCCTTAGCATTGTTACACCTGTGTGCCACAAAAGAAAGAAGGATGTTAATGAATGTTGCACTTTATTACGGTAATATTTTTGATATGAGCTACACAGTGTGTAACCATACCTTTTTCACTTTTTCAAAAACATTCACGTTTATATGAAAAGTCAAAAACATAAAATGAACGCCAGGTCCAATGGTTAAAATAAAAGATGGTTTGGATATGAAGGATTGTAACACAAATACAAAAAAATATGATGGATCAAAGGGATGATATGATGGGTGTTGTACGCTAATGAATAAATGTCACAATGGAGAAAGAACCTGAGGTGTCATCAGCTTGGCTTTCTTCTGAGACAGCCAAATCTTGCATTGCTTGAAGATTTGAAACTACTGCATCTTCTAGGGTTGTTTCACATTTTTCATCTGCACTCGTTGGAACGGCATCAATAAGAGACACAGGGATGTCATCATTAGACATGCTGACAGCAGAAGCAGACTGACTTTGACAGTCCTCTTCGTCAGAGCTGTCTCTGAATCCAGGAGGAGGAGCAGCAATAGCCATATTCAAAGAATGCAACAAGAAATCATCTTCATTGTCGTCCCCTTCCGGTGGTGGAAGTGACGTCAGATCAATGATATCATCACTGGATCCTGACATGCTAAGAATATCTTTTCTATTATCCTCCGGCACTATAACATCTTCTTCACAGCTCGCCTCATCCTCATCCTCAACATCATCTGTTGTTTCAGAATAACAAATATCATGCAATAAAGGTTCTTCAATTCCTTCTGCATTTCCAAACATTTTACTCTCAGATATATTTGCATAAACTGCATTAGCAGCAAAGTGGATGCTCTCAGCATCTGATGTCAAGTCTAAGTCTTTAATGTCATTGGCATTGTTTAAGTAAAGTACATTTTGTTTGTCTAACATGTCAGGGCTTTCATCCATCAGTCTTTCATAGCCAAGTGTCTGTGGGTTTATGGGATCCAGGTTGTGATTGCCAAATATAAAAGAAACCTTTGCACTCCTGGGAGAGTCTTGTGCTGTGCTAGAGTGGTCCAGTCCAGAATAAGATACCAATGATGGCTGGCTCACGCTGAGGCTATTTTCTAAATCTATATGGTCACACTGTTTGGTTAGCTGCTGATCAAGTTCTCCTGAATTAAATGTAGACTCTATGTACAAACTCTGACGGTCTTTGTGACATAGCGGACTATCTGAAACATCTACATTTCGTTGTTTCAAGTCTGTATATATTTGTTGCACTTCCTGATTTTCTTCAAAAGCAAAGATGGTTGATTTTGGTAAATAATTCCAATCACAATCATGATAGTTAAGTTTAGTTCGAATTTCATTTCCTGAAGGAAAAAAATAATAATTACGGTTAACACATATGAAGCATTATACAGTATGTTACTATTCACTTAACAAAACAGCGAACGTATACTCTTTTAAAGGAAAAAATAAGTACCTGCTTCTCGATTTGCTGTATTTTTATTTGCCACATTAAAAATTGAACGTCTTGAATCAACCAAGAGTCGGTAATAGCCTGCTGTTAGACAGGCTAGATTCATGGCATCAGATGATTCCATAAGCAGTGTTATAGGCTGTAAAAAAGAATTTTATATTAAAATATAGAACACAAAATAGATGATAGTTTATTCTGTGTCAAAATACTGTAGCTATGTTTTTCCATGATTTAGTCCAGTATGAAGACCAACTGTCTAAAATGTTTCTAGGGACTCAGCAGACCCCTATCACCCATACCAAGAACTCTGCACTAACGAATTGCTTGGTTTACATTTCTGAAGTTTAACATTGAGATTATTCCTATTAAAAGTGATCATTATCAGGCAGGGCAAAAACTAAGGTTGGAGGAAGACCCCTATTGGCTGGCCATGCTTATTCTGACTGCAAGTGAACCAACTGGATTTTATCTGATCTGGCAACCCATGTGTGTGGCCAATTTGATTTATGGCAGAGAGGATCTTCCCAGAATTGTTGGCTAAGTTATTATCAGAAGTTTCCACCTTTTTATTATCATATTGGAGTCATCGTAGTCCTTCGGTTTAAAGTGGTAACTACATTGGCAACTTTACTCCAGTGCCTGAATTGGACACATTATTCTCATATCATACTGTGTTTAGCATTTTTCTATTGTTAGTTTGTTAATGTCATACATTTTAATGATGATAGTCTGTATTCTGTAAGTGAATGTACCAGTAAACACACTTTCTATAATGCATCAGTTCCAACATTGACTGCAGAGATTAAGGGGGAAATTCAATTATATTTTTTTTCTCCATATCTCCCATCTAAAGTGATGAGAGATCTGGGAGCGATATTCAATTGTTTTGGGCGCCCATTAGTTTTCGTGCATGCCGTGCCCACATGCACCAAGATTAGACATGTAAAGTGGCTAAACACGTCTAAACTATTGGGTGTACTGCTGACAATGCAGTTTGGGAATTCAAAAACTGGACTTTCGCACATTTCTGCTCGTCACTTCAAGAGGGAGCGAGCAGATATAATGGGCGTCTGCGGCAGTCACCCATGATAGGAACAACAATTGAATAGTTTTGGCAGGTGCCCAAAAAACAATTGAATATGTTAAAGCTGGTATGATGTTATTGAAGTATATTGGGGCACTCATTCGGTACATATTACACTATGCTACATACAAGCTTTGAAAACATGCTCTGTTAAAATCAAGGACAAAGTATAAGGTTTTACCTCATTCACTGCAATGCCTTAGAGCCAAAAGTTTGAATTTAGCACTCAGAAAAATAATATAGTCTCTTTTGTCAAAGCAGCTACACGCGTGGACCGAGGGACGAATGCATGCAATGTTTGGAGACACCTACTTGGATGGTTTCATGAGTGGGGGACAAACAATTAGAACAGTATGTCCAAAAGTATTTTTTATCTAAAATGACTGGACAGTTAATTTCAAATTTACACACCTAACTTGACAGTCTTATATTTGCTCCGTTATTTTCTGACTAGCTTTGTGCCTAAAAACACCAAGGATTTCCTTTGCAGCTCAGTGAGTTAAGGAATTTTATTATGGATCCTTCAAAAGGTATTGGGATATCCTGCAAAGATATTATCTATAAATATTGTTGCTTAATACTGGTGTTTTCTTTGTTGGTATCAAGTGGTTCCTCCTCCCAATTTTTTGTAATTTATTTAAATGCTAACTAGTTTGTTTTATGTTATTTTTATTTTTTATTATTATTATCTCTTCTTAATTTAAGTTATATAAGTGATAGCGGTGTTCATATTTAATACTGTTGAAAGGGGTGCAGCCTAACACATAAATAAAACCAAAACCAAAAAGAAACAGGATAAGTGGCACACTAGAGGAACTATGTTAAAATAGGTATCTAGTAGGGATATGCAGGCTCTGATAGGTTCGAGTTTGCACGCCGGGTTCGGATTTTTCCCTCCAAAAAAACTCAGAGGCAAAACGTCATCTTGCATGGACAAACATCATCATTCCTGGACAGTCCAGGAATGATGATGTTCGTCCATGCAAGATGACGTTTTGCCTCTTTCTGAGTTCCGTTTTTTTGGAGGGAAAAATCCGAACTCGGCATGCAAACTCGAACCTATCCGAGCCTGCACATCCCTAGTATCTAGTAATAAAAAGTCATAGATATAAGTTAAAATGGTATATCAACCATTAATAATAGCCTAGCAAAATATTTTTTCAATATTTTTGATATACAGAATATCTGTGATGAAAATAAAAAATAAAAATAAAGTAGATTAAAATTACATTTGCTGTATCAGAGTCTGTATTAGGAGAATTAATGTTTAATGCTACCAATAGCGTCTTTATGTTGCAAGGTTGAATGTCTGCTGGGACTCTCTACTGAATTTCAGACAGTTATGAAGTATCTTTCTAGATATGTAAGGTTTCACAAAGTAATCAAAAGGATGCAGTATTGATCATAGATGCATACGAGTATTTATTTCCTGTAGAGAACACAGTAATCTTTATTTGAATTTGATATCTTCAGAAAAACGAAGGCATCACAATTACAATTATGTTAATGTCCCCCATTACCCATACCTCTCTCTCCCATATGCCCTGTCATATATATATATATATATATATATATATAGATATATAGATATATGGGTGTACTGGGTGTACTTTATTCGACTAATGTGAGACCTTGAGTGCCGTCCATTACTGTCCTATATGTTATATTGAGGAGGAGCACCGGGCAAGTTGTTTTTTTGAATGCATTACGTGTGCCGCTCACTATGATGCAAAACAAGTGGATACACATATGATTTGCATCAATGATCGTGTCCTATGAGTGCCGTTCTTTTTGGAGGTTGTATGATTAATATGGGCTCAGGCACCGGGACCAGATGTTTTATGAATATGGAGTGTCTGCTGACTTGGATTGGTGTGTGTATATATATATATATATATATATATATATATATGAAAATACAAGAGGTGAGTACGAGCGCCTTATAGTATAGTAAGTTTTATAATTGAATGCACACTTATGTTAAATTACAAAGTGTACCGTGTGTGCCGAATAAACAGGCATATAATGATGTGTTACTGGTCCGCAATTATACGTTCCTTTTTAGTGTAGAACTTCCCTCCGGGTTTAGGATGGTTAATACAGCCACAACATTTATGAAAGTAGAAGAGGTGAGATCAAGCGTTTTATAGTGTAGTAACTTATACCATCAGCCGCACACTTATAATAATTTACAAAGCGTACCGTGTGTGCCTAATAATTAGGCATATATTGATGTATCCTTGGTCAACACCCTCACGTCCCTTTATAATGTGGCACAATTAATTCACTCCAGGTGGGATTATAAATGGGGAGAAAAAGATGCTTGCATAGTGTAGTATATTAAAAAGTTTTTTAATTACACACATATAACACAAAAAAAAACACAATTACAATTTAAAGATGATTTGAAAGCTTATCTGTTTGATATAGCAGTCCCAGATAGCGGGGGTCACCACAGCCTCAACGCGTTTCATCCCTACTGCCTCTGCTGCTGGACTTCGTCAGGAGGATATTTGCAATACAAGTGGAGAGTATTCAAACATATATACCTTGTCTAATTAATCCCTCTTGCCCATAAATGGCACATCCAGTTTTCGGAGGTCCGGTCGCCATTTTGGATCTTACTGCGCATGCGCGGCACTCGTGAATATCGCGGGACTTCCCGCTGTATATGCAGAGCCTAGATCTCTGCTTGGTGTAACTCCAGTGGAGTCTCGGTACCTCGCGCAATCGCGGGATAGTGTTATAAGCCACCCGCGAGATGTCAGCACGAGAGTCCATTGACTTAGAAGTCTCCCTGTTCCCCTATGCTTATGTATAGGAAAAAACGTCTCCGGAAAGTCGGCCATTTTGTTGTAGATTCACACAAGCGGTGGCCATTTTTCTATAGTTTCTGTGCAGATCTTGCAACATGTAAAGATGATTACAGGGTATATTTAAACGGATACTGTAGCAGATTATCTGACCCTAAAGACTAAACTTTTACAATAAATACAATCATTAATAGAATAACATCAAAAATAAATCAATAAATATACAAATATTTGAATAATATATAATAAATTATCTATAAAATACATATATAAAAAACTTTTTAGCATTACCCAGATGATGGAATAAAAAATAGAATAATGTGACTTAAAATATTAGTATGAAAAATAATAAAACAACCAGTCAGAAATTACCCAATAAGCAACAATACGTGCTAGAAAGATGGAGGTAAAAGTGCAGGGAATTCACAAAAATGGGGTGATTTTGTACATTTCATTTAATCCGTGGGGAACCATGGTATTAAGGGTAAAAATCCAAAACATCTCCCTTTGAGATATCTTCTTTTCCCTATCACCTCCTCTTTCACTAAGGTATACATTTTCTATTGCTTTAAATTTTAGTCCTGTTGGATCGGCATTATGATACTTGCTAAAATGTTTCGGTATGGAATGGTTATCAGTTTTGTTTTTAATGCCCCTCACATGCTCTTGTATTCTTAGTTTAATGTTCCTTTTAGTTCTACCAACATATTTAAGGTGACATGGGCATTCAATCATGTATATTACCCATATTGTCATACAGTTCATAAGACTTTTAATTTTATAAGATACCGTTTTGTCAAAATTCCAAATAGTACTATTATTATTATCGGCAAATTTGCATACATTGCAGCTGTTGCACTTGAAAAAGCCTTTACTTCTCTGTATCCATTGTTGAGGTTTTTCTTCCAATGCTTTTAGACTACAAGGAGCCAGATGATTTTTTAAATTTTTTGCTTTTCTAAAAGCCATTCTTGGTCTATCTTCGAGCACTTTGCTCAAAACTCCATCAGTTTTCAATATATCCCAATGTTTGTTAAAAATGCTTCTTATTTCTTTCTCTCTATGGTTATATTGTGTTACAAAAATCACTTCATTTTTTCTTTGCTCACGAGTTTTGTATGTGAGTAAATCTTTTCTTTCAAGAGTTTTCACTTTATTAACAGCTGCTTGTATAGTGTCCTCTGGGTATTCTCTGTCTCGGAATCTTCCCGAATATACTTCCAGTTGTTAATTGAATACCAAGTCCGAACTACAGTTTCTTCGTACACGGCAGAACTGTGAAAACGGAATGTTGGTTTTCCAGCTTTTTACATGACCACTATTGAAGTGTACATAACTGTTAGTGTCCACTTTTTAAATAAAATTACGACTAATAATTCCATGGTCATCACTTCCTAAAATTAAATCCAGATATTCAATCTCTGTGTTACTAAACTTATATGTAAAGGACAAATTAAAATCGTTAACTTTAAGATACTCCATAAAAGACATAAAATCCTCTTCCGTACCTTTCCAAATTATTAAAATGTCGTCTATATATCTAGCGTATAAAATTAGGTGATCTTTTAAAGGATGATTTCCATATATATACTTATGCTCCCAGCTTCCCATATGGAGATTGGCGAAGCTTGGGGCAAAAACAGTCCCCATAGCCGTGCCCTCTATCTGGATGTAAAAGGTATCTAGAAACTTAAAATAATTATGACTCAATATAAAATCAATTAAGTGACATATAAAATCTTTATGTTGCGTATTCAGTGTTTCATCCTGGTCCAGAAATTCACAACAGCTGGAAATTCCCTTTGCATGTGGGATGGAAGTATATAATGACTGGATGTCAATTGTTGCCCATTTGTACGTGTCAATCCATTGGATTTCATTCAAAATCTGAAGAATAGATGTGGTATCCTTCACAAAGGATCTTAAAGTGCTAACATAATTGTTAAGGAATTTTTCCACATATTCAGAGCATCCTGACGTGAGGGAATCTATACCTGCCACAATCGGGCGCCCTGGGGGATTTACCAAACTCTTGTGGATCTTAGGTAGGTAATAGAACATAGGAATCACTGGATTATTTTAAATTAAAAACTGATATTCACTCTTGGTTAATATTTCCCTATGTAGGGCTCCAATTAGTATCATCCGAAGTTCCTCTACAAAAATAGGGGTAGGGTCACGTTCTATTTTCTTATATGATTTCTGATCATCCAACAGTCGAGAGGCTTCTTTAACATAATCATTCCGATTAAGTATGACAAGGCCCCCTCCTTTGTCTGCTTGTTTGAATATAAGTTGTTCATTGTTCTTTAATTTCTTAAGTGCCTCCTTTCCAAATTAGTCAGGTTACATTTTTTGGGAGGTTTAGTGTCTAAAGCACAGAGATCTCTCTTGACTAAGTCATAGAAAGTCTCTATTTCAGTGCTCTTTGATTCTAAAGGATAGAACTTAGACGGTGGTTTAAGACCCGATTTGGACTTCTCTTCATAATTTTTAATGATTCCAGTATCTTTTTTGAGGAAGTGTCTTTTCAGAGTTAAGTTTCTAGTAAATTTATTCAAGTCTATGAACAACTGAAAATTGTTATTTCTTGCTGTGGGGGCAAATGAAAATCCTTTTCTTAAAACTGATGCCTCCATATCTGTCAATTTATGTTCTGAAAGATTAAAAATGCCTTGTTTTTTAATGGACTGGTTAGTGATTACAGGTTTCTTCTCTTTGAGTACCTTTCTTCCTCCTCTAGTGCCTCGTCTTCTCTGGCTCTTCTTTTTATAGGGGATGCTCTTGTAGTTTCTTCCTTGAAAAGGTACTTGTTGTACCGATCCCGAGGGTGTGGACTGAAATCAGGTGTGTAGTTATCACTATCACCTTCGGATTCTAATCTATTTAGAGCTGAGTATCTGTTATTTTGTGGAAGCATTAATGGCTTCCTTATCATTGGTTTAGAGAATCTGGGTTTAGGAGGTACTATGCTCCATTCATGCTCGTTTTTAGTTTTGTATGTTTTTCTATTAAAATTATTTGTTTTTGGATTGGATTGTGTATTTTACTCCAATCAAAGACTTTCTTAGATTAATAATCTGCCTTATCTCTACCAGAATTTCTTCTCCTTAATGTGGGTGACCTTAGATTCTATTCTGGCAAGTTTCTTATTGAGAACTGTGAGGCTGGATTTAAAATCCTCATAATTCTTTTTGGGTTCTAGAATGACCTCTTTCTGTTTAATTTCTTTCTCAATTACCTGAAGTTCACTTTTTTTCTCTTTGATGATTAATTGCATCAATTTCATAGAGCTATCATGCAATATATTTTCCCATTCCTTTAGAAAATGTTCATTATTCAAACCAAAGGTGTTTTTTTTTATCATTCTAAGTCCCCTAGGGATACGTCCCACTGCCACATATTGTTCTAATATCGTTATATCCCACCAGGTACGTATTTCTTTACTTAGAAGTTTTTCTATATTCCAGAATAAATCATCCAATCCCTGTTCCTACCTAAGATCCACAAGAGTTTGGTAAATCCCCCAGGGCGCCCGATTGTGGCAGGTATAGATTCCCTCACGTCAGGATGCTCTGAATATGTGGAAAAATTCCTTAACAATTATGTTAGCACTTTAAGATCCTTTGTGAAGGATACCACATCTATTCTTCAGATTTTGAATGAAATCCAATGGATTGATACATACAAATGGGCAACAATTGATGTCCAGTCATTATATACTTCCATCCCACATGCAAAGGGAATTTCCAGCTGTCGTGAATTTCTGGACCAGGATGAAACACTGAATATGCAACATAAAGATTTTATATGTCACTTAATTGATTTTATATTGAGTCATAATTATTTTAAGTTTCTAGATACCTTTTACATCCAGATAGAGGGCACGGCTATGGGGACTGTTTTTGCCCCAAGCTTTGCCAATCCCCATATGGGAAGCTGGGAGCATAAGTATATATATGGAAATCATCCTTTTAAAGATCACCTAATTTTATAAGCTAGATATATTGACGACATTTTAATAATTTGGAAAGGTACGGAAGAGGATTTTATGTCTTTTATGGAGTATCTTAAAGTTAACGATTTTAATTTGTCCTTTACATATAAGTTTAGTAACACAGAGATTGAATATCTGGATTTAATTTTAGGAAGTGATGACCATGGAATTATTAGTCGTAATTTTATTAAAAAAGTGGACACTAACAGTTATGTACACTTCTATAGTGGCCATGTAAAAAGCTGGAAAACCAACATTCCGTTTTCACAGTTCTGCCGTGTACGAAGAAACTGTAGTTCGGACTTGGTATTCAATGAACAACTGGAAGTATATTCGGGAAGATTCCAAGACAGAGAATACCCAGAGGACACTATACAAGCAGCTGTTAATAAAGTGAAAACTCTTGAAAGAAAAGATTTACTCACATACAAAACTCGTGAGCAAAGAAAAAATGAAGTGATTTTTGTAACACAATATAACCATAGAGAGAAATAAATAAAAAGCATTTTTAACAAACATTGGGATATATTGAAAACTGGTGGAGTTTTGAGCAAAGTGCTCCAAGATAGACCAAGAATGGCTTTTAGAAAAGCAAAAAATTTAAAAAATCATCTGGCTCCTAGTAGTCTAAAAGCATTGGAAGAAAAACCTCAACAATGGATACAGAGAAGTAAAGGCTTTTTCAAGTGCAACAGCTGCAATGTATGCAAATTTGCCGATAATAATAATAGTACTATTTGGAATTTTGACAAAACGGTATCTTATAAAATTAAAAGTCTTATGAACTGTATGACAATATGGGTAATATACATGATTGAATGCCCATGTCACCTTAAATATGTTGGTAGAACTAAAAGGAACATTAAACTAAGAATACAAGAGCATGTGAGGGGCATTAAAAACAAAACTGATAACCATTCCATACCGAAACATTTTAGCAAGTATCATAATGCCGATCCAACAGGACTAAAATTTAAAGCAATAGAAAATGTATACCTTAGTGAAAGAGGAGGTGATAGGGAAAAGAAGATATCTCAAAGGGAGATGTTTTGGATTTTTACCCTTAATACCATGGTTCCCCACGGATTAAATGAAATGTACGAAATCACCCCCTTTTTGTGAATTATCTGCACTTTTACCTCCATCTTTCTAGCACGTATTGTTGCTTATTGGGTAATTTCTGACTGGTTGTTTTATTATTTTTCATACTAATATTTTAAGTCACATTATTCTATTTTTTATTCCATCATCTGGGTAATGCTAAAAAGTTTTTTATATATGTATTTTATAGATAATTTATTATATATTATTCAAATATTTGTATATTTATTGATTTATTTTTGATGTTATTCTATTAATGATTGTATTTATTGTAAAAGTTTAGTCTTTAGGGTCAGATAATCTGCTACAGTATCCGTTTAAATATACCCTGTAATCATCTTTACATGTTGCAAGATCTGCACAGAAACTATAGAAAAATGGCCACCGCTTGTGTGAATCTACAACAAAATGGCCAACTTTCCGGAGACGTTTTTTCCTATACATAAGCATAGGGGAACAGGGAGACTTCTAAGTCAATGGTACCGAGACTCCACTGGAGTTACACCAAGCAGAGATCTAGGCTCTGCATATACAGTGGGAAGTCCCGCGATATTCACGAGTGCCGCGCATGCGCAGTAAGATCCAAAATGGCGACCGGACCTCCGAAAACCGGATGTGCCATTTATGGGCAAGAGGGATTAATTAGACAAGGTATATATGTTTGAATACTCTCCACTTGTATTGCAAATATCCTCCTGACGAAGTCCAGCAGCAGAGGCAGTAGGGACAAAACGCGTTGAGGCTGTGGTGACCCCCGCTATCTGGGACTGCTATATCAAACAGATAAGCTTTCAAATCATCTTTAAATTGTAATTGTGGTTTTTTTTGTGTTATATGTGTGTAATTAAAAAACTTTTTAATATACTACACTATGCAAGCATCTTTTTCTCCCCATTTATAATCCTACCTGGAGTGAATTAATTGTGCCACATTATAAAGGGACGTGAGGGTGTTGACCAAGGATACATCAATATATGCCTATTTATTAGGCACACACGGTACGCTTTGTAAATTATTATAAGTGTGCGGCTGATGGTATAAGTTACTACACTATAAAACGCTTGATCTCACCTCTTCTACTTTCATAAATGTTGTGGCTGTATTAACCATCCTAAACCCGGACGGAAGTTCTACACTAAAAAGGAACGTATAATTGCGGACCAGGAACACATCATTATATGCCTGTTTATTCGGCACACACGGTACGCTTTGTAATTTAACATAAGTGTGCATTCAATTATAAAACATACTATACTATAAGGTGCTCGTTCTCACCTCTTGTATTTTCACAAATTTTGGGACCGCACAACAACGATCCTTTTGGAGAACTGAGAGCAGCCACCGTGACAACGGGATTATAGTAGAACACTAACCAATTCATCAAAGGACTGTGATGTTTACAGAATCCATATAGGAACTAGCGCTACTATCAGTACCCTTTGTATACATATATATATATATATATATATGTATATATATATTAAAAATCCTTAAGTAAAGATTACACAAACACTGGTGCGATATCACGGTTTGCACAGAAGAAAATTCACTAACATACTCTCTTGGGAACAAGTCAATTAGTGAACAAAATTGATGTATTTATAAGACTAAATAATTGTACTTACTTTCACATCAAGAACATGAAGCTCTACTCGAACTGTGACATCATCTTCTGTAAACATTTCAATCAGATTGACGTGGCTGAAATCTGCAAGCAGCGCTACTAGGTTGGTTTTTGTGTTGATTACATGGCTGATGCCATATCTTGGGCCAGCTAACAAGGTGACATCTGAATGTTTCTCTCCCTGCTGTAAGTAGAAAGCAATAAAGGGTTACATGTTTCCTAGTTCTCTGCTGGCCAATCTAAGGCAAGATTAAAAATAAATTGCAACATCTGTAGTAAACATTATAAATGCATTTGATGATTAAATGAATATGGATAGGTAAATGCATTTACATTTAAAGCAATGAAGCAACATGTATATTTGATCAGCTGTGAAATTCAATCATTTCCACGTTGACTTCAGGGAGATGTGGGAAATATTGAAGCCTTTACTAGCTTACACAATTAATTTCACATTGATTATTTCTGCAATTCTTTTCTTGCAGTAATACATTATAGACAGCCTACAAATATGAATGTTATTTGTATAAACTACTGCATAAAATAGCACTTACAATCAATTTTGCTTTAAATACACGTCCTCCATATAAGCGCAAGTCACTAAGAAACTTCAGATAGTGCACTTTGGCTTGTAGAGCAGACAGCTGTAAAGATAAATTAAAGAAAATTGTTTTATTATATAAGCAAATGTTAAGTAAGCTTTATGGCATTAATTAAGTTGTGCTTAATGGTATTTAGCATAATCCATCATTTTTATTAATTATTTTAAGAATTCTTAAGGCTTTATTTGTCTTTATTTTAATATTTATTTACAGGTGAACTAGAGGTACCAGCAAGCCCTTAATGCCCCGCATGCTGGTACCTGTGGTTCTCCAAGTACCAGCATGCAGGGGGGGCTTGCTGGGACCTCTAATTCTACTGTTAAAGGCCATGTTTTTACATATATTTTTACACTACACTTTACAGTATCAACCCAGCACCTTCTGCCCAAGGGTGCCGGGGATAGCCCTCTCCAGGCCTGGGGTGCACTGGAGAGGGGAATCCCTTTATTAGAGGGCTGACTAGCAGTCAGGCGTAATGGTTTGGACGGGGGACATGGTGAAAGGGTTCCCTTGGCTGTGGCATTACACCCCCGCTAGAGAGAGTCCGGTGCTGGTTATGGCAAATACATTTTGTCCCCTGTATGTCCAAAACCAAGGCTCACCTAACCCAGTGCTGGTTGTGTTAAATACAGCGGACCCCTACGTCTTTTGTTCCCTGCATCTGGGGCTGGTAATGCTTTTAGGGGGGGGGGGGCTCATGTCATTTTTTTTTATATATCTCTTTCCAAGTTAGTTAAACACAGATACATGCACAAATCTCACTGATCTGTGTCAATTAGACCTGTTTATGCTGAAAACTAAATCATGAAGCAGGTCTATTACTTTGGGGATTTTAGATTCGATTTTGAGTGGGATTTGGTTTTCATTTTGCACATCGGCCTGCAAAATTGAACATCAAATCACTGGTCAAAATCTAATTTTAGTAAATTTGGGATTTTGACAGGGATTTTCAATTTGATTCTATATGAGGTGAGCTAAATCGAAAATCAAATCGAATATAAAATCGAACTTTGATAAAAATACCCCCCATTGTTTGAAGAAAGGATGAATGCTTCACTCACTCTTGGACCCAGAGAAGTGAATCTCATGCATGTATTATACTCAGTTTTTGTATGCTCTGATTCATAAAGGTGGGTACACACCTGAAAGCTTTTAAATGCAGATCGAGTGATCTGCAGATATATCTTTAGATGATGGTCGTTCATACGGACTGAACGGCCGCCATCTATTAGGCAGCCACGGGTCCCGCTGGCAGGGAGGCAAGTCCGGGGCGGGGCCGCCCCCCTCCCCACGGCCGCCGCTGTGTGTGTACGGGCGTACTGCAGACTTCCCGTACATGCTTGCCGATGGTGAGATATGTCTGCAGACATGTGTGTCCATCGGCTGTGCATCACAGCCAATGCGATATGTCTGTGAACGAAGCGTTTCACAGACATATCGTCTGTACACACTGGCCGACGGCCAGCAGATATGTTGGCTGATCAATTGATCGGCCAAGATATCGGTCAGTGTGTACTCAGCATTAGGTGTAAACAATTTACCTTTTTGCCCGGAGGGACCAGGTTTTGATTAGCTTTGACAAGGTGTGACAGTGCTTTCTTTATATTCTTTTCTTTCATGCTTTGTAACACGGCAGTCGGAAGGAAAGTCTCCAATCCCCATTCTTTCCTGCAGGAAGAATAGTAGTCGTATTTATATCTACATTCATTTGCAATTCAGCAGATTCTCCACATGAAGACGTGTCAGCATAATGTTAACTGCTTTACAGCTACTTTCAACCACTATTAGGCACAAAGGTGATTATAAATGGATGAACAATTCACAATAGTCTTTGTTTTACTTTACATTTTCATTAAACATAAATTACAGATTGATCTTAAAGTAATTGTTATATTCACATATTTGTGTTAAAATATTTTTTGTCTCTCAGATTGAAAAAAAATAGTGTGGGCATATTTGGGGTCTATGTATTATGACAAAGGAGGCTATTTAGGGTCTTTCCTCCCTATTTGGAGGAGGTGGCAGTGCTAGTTCTTGCACACACGGTGATTTCTCTGATTGTTACTGAAGACAGGCAAGATTTTAGTATAAGTATATTGTTTATCAATACAACTTAGCCAGAAAACTACCTATAATATCATGTCTGGGTTACAGGCATTAAGGTCTAGAGTTGGAAATTGACAACGGTCTGTAAATGTATTATCAGTGATTATAAAATGATTGCCTAGCAGTATTTTTTACTGTATATTAATAACATGACACCCTACTAACATTAAACTACACACCATGTACTACACCCGATCTTTACAGTATATGTAACCTCATGAGTGCTCCCAATTTCATTATTTGATGCATCTTAATTTCACATATCTGCACGCCTGTACTTGTGTGTTTAGTATGTTAGGGGATATTATATGTGAGATTAAAAGTAATATTAATGTAAACGTATGTTAGTGCTCTCAAAGTTTTCATTTGTTGCAGTTAATAATTTGAACCATATTATTTACTCTTTATTTTGTAATAGATTTTTATGTATAGCTCACACATTGGGGCTGATCCAGAGTTGGGAGCAAAGCCAAAAAAACAAGTACTTTTGCACCTTGGCACAACCATGTTGCACTGCAGGGGGGTAGATTACAAATGTGCAGAGAGATTTAGTTTTGGGATGGGAACGACCTACAGTACGTAGCTCAAATCTAAACTGCAGTGTAAAAATAAAGCTGTCCAGCATTTGTGGGCTACATGTTAAAGCAGCCAGTATGTACTCTATGCATAAAAAATATGGAGCTGAGCGGGTACGGTTTCCTGGAAACCGAATCCGCCCAAACTTACATGAAACGAGGAGATCCGAGCAGCGTCCATCCGAGCAGCGTCTCGGATCTCCTCGGATCTCAGCGCCATTTTCGGGTCTGAAAATGAGGCACAACGTCATCTTCTCAGTGTCAGATTTCCCGTGTTTTGGATACAATATAAGTCCCTCCCGCGGTGATTCAGCGTCATTTGTCATTTGGGAGGGGAAGGAGCTAGGATAGGTTACTTAGGTAGCTTAGCTAACCTAGTGACAGTGATATAATAAATACGCAAAGATCCAGTGCTTCCCCTGTTTAAACAGGTTCACATGTACACCCACTATATCATGAGAGAATAGACAAATAAAGTGCAAATACCAGCACCTAATATAATAGTAAACAAAAAACTTCCCCAAGTCCTTATTATTTGGTAGCCAATCCCAATTGTAAGGGTTTATTACAATAACCTTTATTACAATAACCATACAGTGCTTTTGCGTTAATTCAGGAAGGGGTAACTTGATAAAGATGTCCTCTTCTTATTTCCTATAAGAAATATATCCTCCTCCCATATAAATGGGTATAGAGGGAAAAAAGAGAAAAAGACAGTAGCACAGAGACCTTTAAAACATTTATAGATCTTTAATAATAAAATGCACTCACAAGCCTGGCTGTTAAAATAAGCATGAAATCAATCCTCAATGGCACAACAGGAAACACAAGTCAATAATCCAATAGCCAGGTAATTTCCTAAAAAGAGATCAGTATCCTCTTCCCATGTACATACATGGATCAATAGGATACAGAAAAAACAAAACAAGTAGTCTCTGCAATAGTGCAGAGACCCTTTAGGCACATAACAATCATTTAATACTCAGTTGCACTCACAATTTAAAGACATATAAAAACATGGTATCACTTCCTTAATGGCAAAGCAGGAACATTCGAAGATGACCAGTGTCCTAGTTCAGATGGTATAACAGGATAGCTAGGTAACAGTTCCAGAACCTGTACCCCCCTCACCGAATGTTTCAAATGTCCAGCAAACCTCAGTGAAGTGTTCCATGGAAGCCATGCTTTCGCGTTTCAGACTGCACTGGGTCCTTCGTCAGAAGCATTATTGTAATAACGGAACCCTTACAATTGGGACTAGCTACCAACTAATAAGGACTTGGGGAAGTTTTTTGTTTATTATTATATTAGGTGCTGGTAACTGCCCTTTAGTTGTCTATTCTCTCACTATATAGTGTGTGTACACGTGAACCTGTTTAAACAGGGGAAGCGCTGGATTTTTGCTATTTATTATATCAGTTTCAACTTTAGGTGCATGAGGTGAACGCCTACACGCAAAACCTAGCAGCATTCTCTTTTTTAACCGTGCGCGTCATTTTAAGAAATTTATTGTCAACCTAGTGACAGTGAGAGTCAGGTTTAGTGACACTGTCCTTGTGCCACCTACAGTTAGTGACAGTCCCCCAGGTAATACTGGCCGAGCTAGTTGAGTGGATAGACAGTTAGTAAATCAATGATTTTTTTTTATAGTGCAGGAACATCATAATATAATAATTAATATTGTTAATTTATGTGTGGCTTAAATTCTTATTTTTTATTTGGTGCTGTAACTTCAGGCCGTGATACTGTGTAGGATATGTCAGTCAGTGATGGTCAGTAGGTCAAGGGCCACCGCGCAGTGCGTCGCAGTCGTTGGGCACTTTTTTTGTAAAAAAAAAAAATAGATATTGTTTTGTTGGTGCTAAAAAAAAATCAGACCATGATACTGTGTCTCTGAGATATAACAGTCTGTTTTTATTAAAACAAGGATTGCAACAATATAACAGTCACTAACGGTCAGTAGGTCAAGGGTCATCGCGCAGTGCGTCGCAGTTAGTGGGCATGTGTTTTTTTGTAAAAAGATAAATACATATTGTTTTGCTTGTCATAAAAATATTCAGGTCGTGAACTGTCTGTGAGATATTAACAGTCACTAATGGTCAGTAGGTCAAGGGCCACCGTGCAGTGTACTGCTGTTAGTGGGCACGTTATTTTTTTGTAACAAAATAAAAAAAAATATATTGTTTCGTGAAACTTTGTCTGTCAAACATATATAGCAGTCAGTAACAGTAAGTAGGTCAAGGGCCACCGTGCAGTGTGTTGCAGTCAGTGGTCAAGTTTTTTTTTTTTTTGTAAAAAAAAAAATAGATATTGTTTTGTTTGTGATAAAAAAATTCAGGCCGTGATAAGGTGTCTGTGAGATATAACAGTCACTAACAGTCAGTAGTTCAAGGGCCACCACGCAGTGCGTCACAATTGGTGGTCACGTTTTAGTGAAATAGGATGAGGGGGATATTTGTGTATCTGACGCAGGCGCTAATGAGGATATTGATGATGAAGATTTTTTTGCTACTAACTCAGAAACAGAACCAAGGGCTTGATTCAGAGCCGGACGCTCTTTGAGAGCGCTCGCTCTGAATCAGGGCGTCCCTGTTTTTTTGTAAAGACGGCCTCCTGGCCGCTCACTAAGCTGTGGGTGACCACCCACAGCTTTAGCGAGCGGCCAGGTGATGGTCGCGATGGTCGTGACCATCGCGAACATCGGGGCTTGCGACGAGACCCTTATGGTAGGGGCTCGTTCCCGCAAGCCCCAGTGAGCTTTCGGCTCTAATAGAGCCGGAAGCTCACCCACTGATATCACTCGTGATGTCAGTAGGGCCGCCCATAAAATGGCAGGCGTTCCATCGGGAACGCCTCCGTTTGGCCAGCTACCCCCCTGCCCGCCTCCAAAACGGGGCAAGCTGTCAATCACAATCGACAGCTGCCCCGCTTTGGTGCGAGACACGTAGCGACGGAGCGCCCGTCGCTGGCCGGGTGTCGCGCATGCGCACGCCGGAGCCGGCTCCAGCGTGCACATGCACAGTGGGGGACCATCGACCCGCTTGCGTGCGGGTCTGAATCAGGCCCCATATTCTGCAGCTTTACCGAGATTATTTTAATTATTCACATCATTCCCTGCCCCCGTGGAGCGTATACTCTATATTACCTATCACACACAAACAGACAGTACACTAGTGTTATTTTTTTGTCAGAAGCAAATTAACCTACCATTATGGTGTAGGAGGAAACCGGAGCACCCAGAGGAAACTCATGTAGACATGGGGAGAACTTGCAAGCTCCGCAATGATAGTGCCTTGGTCAGGAGTTGAGCTCCAGGACTCAGGGCTGTGAGGCAGTAATGCTAGTCACTATGCTAACTCTGCTATTACAAAATACAAAGTAGTCCACAGCATAATGAAATAGGATTCCTATATATACTTACTCAATGTATTTCAGAGAGATTTTCTGTGTTTGCTTAGTGGTGACTGTTGCGATGTACATTTGTAATGCTGCTAGTCTCAGTGCAATATCATATTTCAGCTCTGGTCCAAATCTCTCTTGAACAACATCATTGCAACTCTGTAATCAACCAACAGATGGGGCATCAAGCTCACATTCCCACAGTACAGCACCCAATATTGTAAAATGAATGTGCTTACGAGTGATGCAGTTTATTCCATATAAGTCTGATTATATGTTTTAAGCAAACACATCTATCAAATCATAATTTCATATATATCTAGAAACAGTCCAATAAAATGCATTAATTACAGAAAAGTCCAGAATGTTTGGTAAATGAAAAAAAAAAATTAAACATTGTAGATAATTTTTAAATTACTAAATAAAATAAAAAAAACATGATTTTATTACCAGTACCATTTACAAATCTAAATCACAGCTGTTTTGGATCATCTGCTAGTGTACGGAAGATTAGCTCTTACCTGCACATATAAATATTCAAAGGCAACTGGATCCCTGCGGAGTAAATCGATTGGATCCTTTGGAACAAAACTGATTCTAAATAGACATCTCATCATGTGCGAGCTGGGCCTTTGAGTCACCTAGATACAATAACAAATTGAATAGAATTTTTTTCCCAGTAATTAAGCTTTAAATGGTACATTTGATCAATTGTGATTAATTCCTAGATTTCTCTAGTAGGAAGGACTGTTCTGGGTGCCAGTAGTGTAATTATGAACTTTTATTTACAGCTTTAATTACAAGACAAATCTTGCCACCATTCGCTTATACACAATTTTTTAAATTTGGTTAAAATTACCAAAGACTACTGTGGCCATGTATAAAGCCACAGGGATAGTGGTCCAAATGATATGCAAAAAATTTATTGTATTGACAATGTATTAATGTATTTGCCTTCTTTCTAGGGGAACTAGGCAATAATAAACTTTGTCATAATCTAATAAGGAGAGAAATTTACATACACAGCACAGTATTGTGCTTGTAAAATGTTCCGACCAATGAAACAATTCCATGCACGTGTCTTTGGGGTCTATTTACTGAGCAGTGTTAGGAGACAGAGTGAAAAGTGATAAGGTACCAGCCAATCAGCTCCCAACTGTCATCTCACAGGCTGTGTTTGAAAAATGACAGTTGGGAGCTGATTGGCTGGTACCTTATCACTTTTCACTCTGTCTCCTAATACTGCTTACTAAATAGATCCCTTTATCTTTTGGGTACCTTAGACACTTTTTGGAACTTTTATTCATTAACTGTCCAACAGATTTCAAACCTTCCATTTACAAGTCTTGCAGGGGTGTGCCACCAAACCATATTGAAAATCATAATAAAAGAAGGCAAGGACTGTTCTTACAGGAACCATTTCTACACTGGAATTTGGGCATGTACCTAAGTCTGTGCAAGGCAGAGATAGATATGCACAAATACAAAAATATTTTGAGGGACATATTGTTTTCAAAATCATAAAATGCCCCTTATAAATGTCACGGCTTTGTGATTCTTGGGGAGGCGGGGCCTCTAATTGATTTTGGAAAAAAAAACTCTGGAGGTTCTCACACAGTGATAATTTACTAAAAAAAAAGCACCTGAAGCTCTTCCACTATCACACGGCAGGGAAGTGTGTATAATAATTGCCAAATGTTTGGCTTATCAGTAGCATGAAAAGGAAGCACCATTAAAACTTTCCAATTTGCATTATTTTTCAATAGTTAAATCATTTGTAGAACAAAAGTAAAGATGTTAGTTTATCAATAGCATGTGTTTTTATTCCTGCAAAGAACCCTGAAATAATATAAAACATACTCAATGTATAGTTGTCCTTGTTCATAACTCTAAGCAGCAACAGTATTTGCATCAAGACAACATTCATGTAAGTATGATTTATAGAAGTTTAGACATGAACTTATAATTATCTATTAAAAAAAAATAAAAAAATTCAATAACATTCCCTGTCAATAATGGGCAAATAAAATGAATAAACCTGAGTTAGTGTCTCCTGTTCATGTAATAAAAGAAGTTTGGTTCCAGCTCCTTCTGTCCTTTGCTCCAGCATCAAGGAAAAGTGTTCAATGCACTTTATTGAAAGCTTTTCTTGGAGTGTTAATATAACATCCTGTAAGAATATAAAATACTTTAGTTCAAGACAATCAGATACATTGTTTTACCTACTATCAATATCTACAGTTGTGTCCTCATACATCCAGCGTCTACATGCCATACGGCGCGAGACACCTGGCACAACGCAGACGCCCTGAGAGGAGTAGCGCACCATATTTTACCTTAAATTTGGCATATTATACACATCGCCGAATCAGCAAACAGCTGCTCACAGTGTACTAGAGACACCGGGCTGTGACATAAACCGCACAGAAATTGGTTTTACACACATACAAAGTAGCAAATTAAGGACCTTGTCATGAGGAAAAGTGGTGACCGCCCCCGCATTGGAGTCCTTTTTACCCAAATTCAGACTCAGTTGCACACAGGTGTACACAAGTTGCACATGACATTGATCCATGTATCTTGTGGTTTTGTTACTCCAAGTTGTTTGTCTTTTATGCCAATAAGACTCCTATTTTTAGTGGGAACGATGCTCAGCGAAGAAGAGTTGCCTGGGACCTGGCTCGCCGAGAGGGGCTATTTAGTGTGACTAAAGCCACAGTGTAAAAGCACACATCTGTATATCTATCCTTACTAGGGATGTGCAGGCTCGGATAGGTTCGAGTTTGCACGTGGAGTTCGGATTTTTCCCTCCAAAAAAACGGAACTCAGAACGAGGCAAAACGTCATCTTGCATGGACGAACATCATCATTCCTGGACAAAAGACCAGGAATGATGATGTTCGTCCATGTAAGATGACGTTTTGCCTCGTTCTGAGTTCCGTTTTTTTGGAGGGAAAAATCCGAACTCCACGTGCAAACTCGAACCTATCCGAGCCTGCACATCCCTAATCCTTACCATTATATATATCTTCAATCACTTCATTTACTGACATTTGTCATCATATTAAGGTAAATGGGTTCTAGATCTCAACCTATTGTCATTTTCATTTCCTTATCTATTCTAAAATGTTTTTTTTAAATAGTAAATATTAATGTATTTAGTTTATAAATCAACTTGAGAATATTCATAGACACAGTTCTAAATTTTGTTTGATGTTCAGGGAAGTAAAATATATATTTTTTCATTACTACTATTATTACTATTACTACAGGGATAAATACAGGAATAGTAAATCAGTGGGCAGCATCTTTCTCTCTCTCTCTCTCTCTCTCTCTCTCTCTATATATATATACATACTGTCACACGCCGCTCTGGAGACCCCAGAATCAGACCCCGCCCCTTACCTTTGCGGGCGCTGACCCACGCTGTCTTCCGGCTCCCGTGCTGTACTCCTCTCTCAGGGTGGTCTTCTCTGTTCTCCTCTGGAGGGTCCCACTGCTGTGCTGCTTCCTCGCTGGCTCCTGCTGATCGCTGGTCCCCGCTGGTTTCTTCCTAGAAGCGCTGACCTCATGTCCATGGGCGCGGCCATCTTGGATTGCCCATGTGACTCCACTTCCACCAATGAGGAATCTTCTCCTTCTCTCAGCCGGTCAGCTTTCAGCATCCACTATAAAAGGATCCCCAATGCTGACACAAGTTGCCAGTGCAACTACTTTCTTAGTTCTACTAAGTGAGCCTTCCCACTGTGCTCCAAAGGTGCTTCCTGCTAGTATTCACCTCCCAGCTATCAGCATTATCCACGGCTATCCAGCCACTCCACGTAGCCACTCAGCTACCAATGCCTACCCACGGCTATCCAGCTGCTCCACGTAGCCACTCAGCTACCAACGCCTACCCACGGCTATCCAGCCGCTCCACGTAGCCACTCAGCTGCCAACGAGTACCCACGGCTATCCAGCTGCTCCATGTAGCCACTCAGCTACCAACGAGTACCCACAGCTATCCAGCCGCTCCATGTAGCCACTCAGCTACCAACGCCTACCCACGGCTATCCAGCCGCTCCACGTAGCCACTCAGCTACCAACGCCTACCCACGACTATCCAGCCACTCCACGTAGCCACTCAGCTACCAACGTCTACCCACGGCTATCCAGCCGCTCCACGTAGCCACCCAGCTACCAACGTCTACCCACGGCTATCCAGCCACTCCACGTAGCCACTCAGCTACCAACGCCTACCCACGGCTATCCAGCCGCTCCACGAAGCCACTCAGCTACTACCTACGGCTATCCAGCCGCTCCACATCGCCACTCAGCTACCAACGTCTACCCATGGCTATCCAGCCGCTCCACGTAGCTACCCAGCTACCAACATCTACCCACGGCTATCCAGCCGCTCCACATAGCTACCCAGCTACCAACATCTACCCACGGCTATCCAGCCGCTCCACGTAGCTTCCAAGTTACCACACTAATTCTACATTCCTCAAACTCCTATCAGTTCGCTGCACCCTCTCATGCGGAGAAACTTTATTAAGCCAAGTCTCCTCCAGCGAGCGTCTGCACCAAGTAATACAGGTCCAAGGCCCAGTCCGGGAACACAGCTTCCAAATCCCACGATTGTGACAGTTTGCACTGGCCAGATGGACTCGGCAAGTGGTCACGGATCTGGGGTAGATCCCTCGCAGGATGTACTATCTCGTCTGGAAAGACAGGAGACCTCTCAGGCCCAGTTGATCCAGTTCATCCAAGATATGTCATCACGCTTGGACAACATTCATCCTTATTGGCTCATCCCGCTCCCGCTGGCTCCCAAGCCGCCTTTCTTCCTGTGGTGTCACCTGCTCCCCCGCTTCTACCTCCTGCTCGTCTTCAGCTTCCCCCTCCGAGCAAGTTCGATGGCAACCCCAAATTATACAGGGGTTTTTTAAACCAATGCGAAATCCAGTTCGAGCTACAATCCGCCAATTTTCCGACAGCCAGAACCAGGGTGGCATATATCATCTCTCTGCTCTCTGGCCAAGCACTCGACTGGGTCTCGCCCCTTTGGGAGAAGTCGGATCCTCTGCTCTCCAACTATTCCGAATTCATTTCCACATTTCGCAAGATCTTTGATGAACCTGGAAGAACCACTTCCGCATCAGCTGGTATTCCTCCGTCAGGGTAGCAGGACCGTCGGTCAATATGTAGTCCAGTTCAAAACTCTGGCCTCAGAACTCAAATGGAACAAGGATGCTCTCATCGCTGCCTTCTGGAGTGGTCTTTCAGAAAGACTCAAAGACGACTTAGCTTCCCGTGACCTCCCAACCAACTTGGATGATTTAATTTCCCTTTGCAACAAGGTGGATCTTCATCACAGGGAGCGTGCCTTGGAAAGAGGCAGACTAGATCGCGGAAGGCCACGTCCAGCTTCCTGTTTACCCTCTCCTCCTATGGGCGAGGAACCCATGCAGGTCAACCGCTCTCGTCTATCAGCTGAGGAACGACAGAAAAGGCAGAGACAGAACCTCTGTATGTACTACGGATCTTCTCAACATTTAGTTAGATCCTGTCCCATCCGTCCAATTCGTCCGGGAAACGCCTCCTCCTAACTTATGACAGAGAGGTTAAGTTAGGAGTTGCCATCGAATCACATAGGAAGTCTGATTCCACCATCCAGGCTCAGTTAAAGCTTCCTCGAGGTTCCAAAGCTGTATTAGCTCTTCTGGATTCTGGAGCAACAGAGAACTTTCTCACTACGGACTTTGCCCAGAAACATCAAATCCCCATAGAAGCGTTGCCTCGAGTCATCACTTTAACTGCCATTGATGGTAGTCGCATTACTAGTGGAACCATCACACATCGTACAGCACCACTTAGACTTACCATTGGGGTGCTTCATACCGAACAACTGTCCTTCCTAGTGATTCCCAAAGCCTCTCATTCTTTAGTCCTCGGGCTACCCTGGCTACAGAGACATTCACCACAAATTGATTGGACCACCATGCAAATAACCTCTTGGGGTTCCAATTGTTTCAAAGGCTGCCTTCAGCGGGTAGTACCTGTCCGATCTTCCGTCATACAGGATTCTATAGACCTGCCCAAAGCTTATGATGGGTTTTCGGACGTCTTCAGCAAACAGAGCGCAGATCTATTACCTCCCCATCGTGATTGGGACTGTCCCATAGATCTGATTCCCGGGAAGAATCCTCCTAGAGGCTGTACCTACTCTCTATCTCTCCCTGAGACTCAAGCTATGTTGGAGTATATTAAAGAAAACTTAAGTAAAGGCTTCATTCGACCTTCCACGTCTCCAGCCGGGGCTGGATTTTTCTTCGTAAAAAAGAAAGATGGTGGGCTGCGCCCGTGTATTGACTACCGGGGTCTTAATGAAATAACTATTAAGAATCGCTACCCTCTTCCTCTCATAACAGAGTTATTCGATAGAGTCAAGGGAGCCACAGTTTTTACCAAACTCGATCTAAGAGGGGCCTATAATTTAATTCGTATCCGTCTAGGCGATGAATGGAAAACGGCCTTCAACACCAGGGATGGGCACTACGAATATCTCATTATGCCCTTCGGCCTCTGTAATGCTCCAGCCGTCTTCCAGTTTTTCGTCAACGAAATCTTCCGGGATCTTTTGTACAAGTCCATGGTCGTTTACTTGGACGACATTTTGATTTTTTCTCAAGACCTCCAAACTCATCGAGACCAGGTGAAAGAAGTCCTTCTGAGATTGCGGTCCAATCAACTTTTTTGCAAATTAGAGAAGTGTCTGTTTGAAGTCTCAAGTGTACCATTCCTGGGGTACATCATTTCCGGAACAGGCCTTCAAATGGATTCTTCAAAATTACAAGCCATTCTTGATTGGTCTCTTCCTTCTTCCTTAAAATCCATACAAAGGTTCCTAGGATTTGCCAACTATTACCGCAAGTTTGTGAAAGGTTTTTCAACACTGGTAGCTCCTATTACAGCCCTTACCTGTAAGGGAGCCGATCCAACTAAGTGGCCCGTCGAAGCTACCTCAGCATTTCAACTCCTTAAGCAAGCCTTCATCTCCGCTCCCATCTTAAAGCAACCGGATTCCACCTGGCCATTTATCCTGGAGGTGGACGCATCCTCTGAAGGTGTCGGTGCTGTACTCTCCCAGCAGTTTGAAGATGAAAAACTTCATCCCTGTGGTTTCTTTTCCCGGAAGTTTTTGCCTGCAGAAAAGAACTACACCATTGGAGATCAAGAGTTACTCGCCATGAAACTAGCCCTCAAAGAATGGCGGTATCTTCTAGAAGGAGCTCACTACCCCATTACCATTTTTACAGACCACAAGAACCTGCTTTATCTTAAATCTGCAAATTGCTTGAACCCTCGTCAAGCCCGGTGGGCCATGTTTTTCTCCAGATTTAACTTCAAACTCTCCTATCGTCCCGGCTCACAAAATCTCAAAGCCGACGCACTCTCCCGTTCCATGACAAGCGACCCTGATCTACCCATGGAACAGCCCCAACCAATCCTGAATCCAGCTTTCTTCGCCTCTACCAAATTATCTTCTATACCCCCGGTTGGGAAGACTTTCGTCGCTCCAGAACTCCGCAAGAGTTTACTGCATTGGGCCCATGCTTCCCAGTTCTCTGGTCATTTGGATATGGATAAAACCCTTGAGTTCATACAGCGGTCCTATTGGTGGCCTTTGATGAAAAAGGACGTCAGGTCTTATGTATCATCATGCATCAAATGTGCCCATCACAAAATACCTCGGCGGGTTCCACACGGTCAACTCCAGCCTCTTGCAATTCCATTTAAGCCATGGACTCCCCACTCTATGGATTTCATCTCTGATCTTCCTCCATCTCGGGGCCACAACACAATTTTGGTTATCGTGGATCGCTTTTCTAAAATGGCTCATTTTGTACCTCTTACTGGGCTTCCGTCTCCACCTCTACTCACCCAGAGTTTTATAAAAGAGATCTTCAAGCTCCACGGCCTTCCTCAAGAGATCATCTCCGACAGGGGAGTACAGTTTGTAGCAAAGTTTTGGAGGTCACTCTGCTCAGCCCTTCAAATAAAACTCAAATTTTCTACCGCTTATCACCCCCAGACCAATGGTCAGACCGAAAGGGTCAATCAAGACCTGGAACAGTTCCTACGCACTTTTGTCTCCTCCTCCCAAGATGACTGGATTGAACTTCTTCCTTGGGCCGAATTTGCTCACAATAATCATTATCACACGTCCACCAACTCAACTCATTAGATGTCTCTTCAACGGTTCTCCAACATCTGGGAAAAGGTTCGTTCCTCTCTGACTAAAACCTCAGCCCGGTAGAAGAGATTTGCTGACCGCCAAAGACGAGCGGTTTCCAATTTCCAACCTGGGGATATGGTCTGGCTCTCTACCCGAAACCTAAGACTCTGAGTTCACTCAATGAAATTTGCCCCGCGGTACATTGGTCCATTCCCAATTGTCAAAGTTTTGAATCCTGTGGCCTACAAGCTAAAACTTCCTCCATTTCTTCGCATTCCAAGTTCTTTCCATATTTCTCTTATTAAACCACTGGTCTTAAACCGATTTCAGAAGGTCCTTCCTAAAGCTTCTAGTGTTCAAACACAACAAGGAGAGGAGTTCGAAGTTGACAGAATCTTAGATTCCCGTTGTCGATACAATCGTCTTCAATACCTCATCGACTGGAAAAATTATGGTCCGGAAGAACGAATCTGGATAAATGCCTCCGATGTCCATGCGCCCCGTCTGGTCAAAGTGTTCCATATGAAATTTCCTCATAAACCAAGGAAGTGTCCGGTGGCCACTCTTGAAGAAGGGGGTACTGTCACACGCTGCTCTGGAGACCTCAGAATCAGACCCCGCCGCTTACCTTTGCGGGCGCTGACCCGCGCTGTCTTCCGGCTCCCGCGCCGTACTCCTCTCTCAGGGCGGTCTTCTCTGTTCTTCTCTGGAGGGTCCCGCTGCTGTGCTGCTTCCTCGCTGCTCCTGCTGATCGCTGGTCCCCGCCGGTTTCTTCCTAGAAGCGCTGTCCTCCGGTCCATGGGCGCGGCCATCTTGGATTGCCCATGTGACTCCACTTCCACCAATGAGGAATCTTTTCCTTCTCTCTCAGCCTGTCAGCTCTCAGTGTCCACTATAAAAGGATCCCCAATGCTGACACAAGTTGCCAGTGCAACTACTTAGTTCTACTAAGTGAGCCTTCCCTTGGTGCTCCGAAGGTGCTTCCTGCTAGTATTCACCTCCCAGATATCAGCATCTACCCATGGCTATCCAGCCGCTCCACGTAGCCACTCAGCTACCAACGCCTACCCACGGCTATCCAGCTGCTCTACATAGCCACTCAGCTACCAACGCCTACCCATGGCTATCCAGCCGCTCCACGTAGCCACTCAGCTACCAACGTCTACCCACGGCTATCCAGCCACTCCACATAGCCACTCAGCTACCAACGGCTACCCACGGCTTTCCAGACACTCCACGTAGCCACTCAGCTACCAACGCCTACCCACGGCTATCCAGCCGCTCCACGTAGCCACTCAGCTACCAATGCCTACCCACGGCTATCCAGCCGCTCCACATAGCCACTCAGCTACCAACGCCTACCCACGGCTATCCAGCCGCTCCACGTAGCCACTCAGCTACCAACGCCTACCCACGGCTATCCAGCCACTCCACGTAGCCACTCAGCTACCAACGCCTATCCACGGCTATCCAGCCGCTCCACGTAGCCACTAAGCTACCAATGTCTACCCACGGCTATCGAGCCGCTCCACGTAGCCACCCAGCTACCAACATCTACCCACGGCTATCCAGCCGCTCCACGTAGCCACCCAGCTACCAACGTCTACAGACGGCTATCCAGCCGCTCCACGTAGCTTCCAAGTTACCACGCTACTTCTACATTCCTCAAACTCCTATCAGTTCGCTGCACCCTCTCATGCGGAGAAACTTTATTAAGCCAAGTCTCCTCCAGCGAGCGTCTGCGCCAAGTAATACAGGTCCAAGGCCCAGTCTGGGAACACACTTTCCAAATCCCACGATTGTGACACATACAATGTATGTGTGTGTGTATATATATATATATACACAGTATGTGCGCCCATCAGCCATAACATTAAAACCACCTGCCTAATATTGTGTAGGTCCCACTCGTGCCGCCATAACAGCTCTGACCCATTGGGGAATGGACTCCACAAGACCTGATGGTGTCATGTGGTATCTGGTATCAAGACGTTAGTAGCAGATCCTTTATATCCTGTGAGGTGGGGGCTCCATGGCTCAGGTTTGGTTTTTCAGCACATCCCACAGATGCTTTTGCAGAGAGTTCAAGGTCAACACATTGAACTGTGCCATATTCCTCAAACTATTCTTGAACTGTTAATTGCAGTGTGGCAGGATGCATTATCCTGTTAAAAGAGGCCACTGCCATCAGGGAATACCACTGCCATGAAGGGGTGTACTTCGTCTGCAACAACATTGAGGTAAGTGGTACGTGTCAAATTAACATCCACATGAATGCCAGGGGGACCCAAGGTTTCCTAGCAAAACATTGCCCAGAGCACCACACTGCCTCCTCCAGCTTTCCTTCTTCCCATAGTGCATCCTGGTGCAGGGCCGGCCAACCCATTACGCCAGGTACGCAGCCACGTACGACGCCAAGCTGTAAGGGCGCCAACTCCTGAGTACCACTGATGTCCCCACACAGCAGCCGGCATTACAATAAGTCACACTGGCTTACACTGTATGCTGCTACGCTGCCCGCCTCTAGTGCTGCAGCCGCGACCTGAACACTGTCTGTGACTGACAGTACAGGCACGGCTGGAGGGGGAGGACCTCCCTTCTCCTCCCCTCTCCTCAGCTCCTCGTCACCATTCTTGCATGACAGGCAGCCCATGGAGGTGCCACTGATACAGGGAGAAGACTCCAGGCAGTCTGGTACTGCAGTCCTCTCGCAAGTCCACAAGGCTGTCACATAGCTCTACCCTCCCGATGCAGTGGTTGCGCTGGCGGCTTGAGTGGTGGCGATGGAACGGGGAAGGACGGGCCAGCGCAGAATCCCTGGAGCAGAGCCAAAGTGATTCTTAGGTGAGTGCCAGCACCCGAGGAGGGTTATTCTGGGAGAAAACTTTGCAGCTGAGGAGGCCGGGTAGGCACCATGAGATGTCTAGTAGGGGCTAAAGCTGCTGTGAGGCTGAGCAGGGCGTGAGCTTCCCCTGCTGTAATTTATGGTGCAGCTGCCTCCAGTACAGGGAATACCCCCATAGTGTCCTCCTTCCCAGCCAGTCCTGGGGCCCCCAGCAGCCCACCTAAACCAGTTATGCAGTATGACTCTGTGACTTATGTCCACCTCATTATTTGTCCCCCCTCTGTGATTTATGTGCACTCCATTAGTTGTCCTTCTCTGATTTTGGTGCACCATGTTATTTGCCCCCCTCCATGTAATTTGTGGATCCCATTATTCATCCCACCTCTGTGATGTAGGTGCACCCAAATATTCATCCCCCACTGTGATGTAGGTGCATCCCATTATTCATCCTCCCTCTGTAATTTAGGTGCACCCCAACATTCATATGAAGCCACTTCTAGAAATTTTTACATGGCCACTTTTAGTCCCCAATCCGACCCTGGTTGTCGCCCTCTCCCTGTCACCCACTGCTGTCATTCTGCCCCTGTCACCCACTGCTGTCACCCTCTCCCTGTCACCCATTTGCTGTCATTCTCCCCCTATCACCCAATGCTATCACCCTCTCCCTGTTGTCATCTCCTTGTCTCCTTTTACTGCCATTCTCGCCCTGTCACCCAGTGCTGGCACTCTCTCCATCACCCACTGCTGCCACCCTCTCCCTGCTGTCACCCTCTCCCCGTCATCCACTGCTGTCACCCTCTCCCTGTCACCCAGTGATATCACCCTCTCCCTGTCACCCAGTACTATCACCCTCTCACCGTCACCCAGTGCTATCACCCTCTCACCGTCACCCAGTACTATCACCCTCTAACCATCACCCAGTGCTATCACCCTCTACCTGTCACCCAGTGCTGTCACCCTCTCTCTGTCACCCTCTCCCCATCACCCAGTGTTGTCATCCTCTCCCCATCACCCAGTGCTGTCACCCTCTCACTGTCACCAAGTGTTGTCATCTTGTCCCTGAATATGTATCTTTGGGTATAACTGTAGCTTAGCACCCAGGGTGGTCCTGCTTTATAAGAACTTCATACATTTTCATGTGGGGGCCTATGTGTTTTTTTCTGAAAATCCTATGTGTTTTATTTTCACGTGGGGGCTAATGTGTTTTTTTTTCATGTGGAGCCTATGGGCCAAATGTAATAGGGTGAGAGTTTAGAAAATGTGAGAGTTTAGCAGTAAACTCTCACATTGGTTGAGTTTTATCTTCAAAATGGGAAAATATCTGAGTGAGACTTTAAATCGTGAGAGTTTTTTAAGTCTAAAAAAACATGCAATTTCGCTCTGTTACTTTGTTTTTGGACTCTATTACATTGGCAAAGTTTAAAAAGTGTCAGAAACTCTCACTTTTCTAAACTCTCACCCTATTACATTTGGCCCTATGTGTTTTATTATTTTCATGTGTAGTCCTATATGTTTTTTTTCATGTTGTGGCCTACTGTATGTGTGTGTGTTTTATTTATCATGTGAGGCCCCTCACAGTGGGGGTTAATGTGTGTATGGAATTTGTATGGTCTTATACAGAAGAAGGTCCATGTGGGGTGACACCATGAGTTACTGCACTCTGGCCCTGATTCAGAGCCGGACGCTCTGACAGAGTGCTCGCTCTGAATCAAGGCCATCCTTCTTGTTTTCCAAAGCGGCCTCCTGGCCGCTCGCATAGCTGGGGGTGACCACCCACAGCTATAGCGAGCGGCCAAGAAGATGGTCGCAATGGTCAAGACCATCGCGATCATCGGGCTTGCGACGAGACCCTTGTGGTAGGGTCTCTTGTGATGTCAGTGGGGTCGGCCCCAGACGGTAGGCGTTCCCATGAGAACGCCTCCGTCTGGGCAGCCACGCCCCCGGCCTGCCCACCAAAGGGGGCGTGCTGTCACTCAACATCGACAGCATGTCTCCTTTGGTACATGCACACGACAGAGCCGGCTCCATCGTGCGCATGCGCACTGGGCCACCATCGACCCGGTCTGAATCAGGCCCTCTGTTACACCAACCCTAGTGACGCCACTGAGTATAGTTTTATATTATAATTTAACCATATTTATATAAAGCTGGTCTTTTGATGTACATATTCTCTTATTGTAATTATTACATGTACTCCTGATGTTTCACACACTGAAATATGTGGGATTTGGGCCTGATTCAGAGCCGAACGCTCTGACCAGAGCGCTCGCTCTGAATCAGGGCCCTCCTCCATGAAAATGGAGCAGCCTCCTGGCCGCTCGCATAGCTGTGGGTGACCACCCACAGCATATGCGAGCATCCATGATGACCATCGCGACCATCGGGCTTGCGATGGAGACCCTGCGGTAGGGTCTCGCTGCCGCAAGCCCTGGAATGAATTTGGCTCTATCAGAGCCAAAATCACTCCCACTGACATCACTAGTGATGTCAGTGGGGCCGGCTTCAGACGGTAGGCGTTCACATGGGCACGCCTCTGTCTGGCAGGCACGCCCCCGGCAAGCCCACCAAAGGGGGCGTGCTGTCAATCAACATCGACAGCACGCCCCCTTTGGTGCGAGACCCGGAGCGATGGAGAGCCCGTCGCTCGCCGGGTCTCGCGCATGCGAGCGTCCTGCGCTCGCGAGCGGGTCTGAATGAATCCCTTATTTCACCAGGGGGCACCAAAATCTATAGCCGCTTACCAAAAAAATTAGGTTTGGGCCGGCCCTGTCCTGGTGCCATGACTTTCTCAGGTAAATGACACACACACTTGGCTATCCACATGATGTAAAAGAAAATATGATTCAACAGACCAGGCCGCCGTCTTCAATTGCTCTATATATGGTTCAGTTCTGTTGCTCTTGTGCACATTGTAGGCACTTTTGGCAGTGGACAGAGGTCAGCATAGGCACTCTGACCAGTCTGCAACTAAGCAGCCCCATACGCAGCTACCTGTAAAGCACTGAGTGTTCTGACAGCTTTCTAGCCAGCACTAACTTTGTGCCACAGTAGCTCTTCTGTGGGATCGGGCTAGATGGGCTAGCCTTCGCTCGCCATGCACATCATTGAGCTTTGAGGACACATTGCCCAGTTGCCGGTTCACCGTATTTGCTTACTTGGACAACTTTTTGCATGTACTAAACACTGCATATAATTGGGAACAGGGCCCTCTTCCCTCATATGGTTTTCATTCCCATACTTATATCATCATCTCTTTCCCAATGCCAATAAGAGCACTCAGCCTTTGGGCTCAGCCAGTGCTATTTTCATGGGTATTATGACTGCATATGCAAGATTGTTTGTATAATTTGTAGTTCATATTATGCAATGATTTGAATTGTAAGTCTTTTTTTCTTGTTTTGTTTGCACTGTCTCTGCTTATGGATAAAGAACACACACACATATTACCACCAAAAAGAACAGCCCTTGTAGGACACGATCATTGATGCAAAACAAGTGTGTGAACACACATCAATGATCCTGTCCTATGACAGCCATTCCTATTGGAGGTTGTATGATTGATTTGGACTCAGGCATCGGGACCAGATGTTTTATGAATATGGAGTGCCGGCTGACTTGGATTAGTGTATATATATATATATATATATGTATATATATATATATATACACACATCTTCTATCCACTACAGCGAACATATAGCTCTGCCGATAAGAGCTCTATGTCTGAGTACCTTTTGAGCATTTTCAGCAGCTCTGAATTGCAGCCATTGTACAGACTGAGGGGCCTATTCATCAACACTAAATTAACGTTTTTAAGGACATTTTCCTTAAATAACTTTATTTTAGTATTTATTTTATTTCCACACTCCCCATACATTAGTATGGGGATGTTGAAATTATGGTATTCATCAAATTCCCGAAAATTCTGAATTTTCGGAATTTGATGGAGGTACTATCCGCTACTGTGAGGTGGCGAATAGCAGGTGAAACTTACCTGCTGCCAGCTGGACAGGTCCCCCGGCGTCTTCCTCCGGCGGTCTGGTGTGTCCTCTGGCTCCAGAGGCTGGTCGGACAATGTGTTCTCCCAGCAGAACACAATAAATATTGAAAAAAACAACAACTTTTTTTCCCCCCTAATCTGTACTGTGGTCTGCTGGGAGACCATGTGACAGACCAGCAGGACAGAGCCGGCTGCGGTAAGTTAGTGTAGACAGGGATAACTATCTATTTCCTGAAAAGCTGTCATCGCAAAAATGACAGCTTTTCGGAATAGATAGTTATGGAGAGGAGGAATGATGAATTCCTCTGGTAAGTAGGTAGAACTCCATGCCAGTTCTAAACCTAATTACCCCCAGGGAAAGTTTAGTAATGATCAATAGGCCCCTGAGAAACTTGTTTCTATTTCAAATATAATTGGGTCTGTCAGAGTGGGGGCTTGTAACATGTAGTTCCCCAAGTTTGCCACTAATTACTGGTTAATTAGACAAAATATTGTAAATGAGAACTGCTGTCACTATAACAGTGACAGCAGAATGTGTATCAACTACATTTTCATACAGAGGAGTAACTGTGTTTACATTTCTTCAAATGTGTCCTAAAACCAATTGTATGATCACTAAGGGTTCCACTTATTATGCTAATTATCGGGGGCTGGGCAACCACCGATAATTAGGAATCCAACTTGCTGAGAACAGCGAACAGTGGATACAAAGCCACTGGCGCAATTCAGCATTGCTCCAATGCGGAGACAGCTGTTCTGAAAATCAGCTGTCTCCACGATGTCCTTCACTGCTGCTTCTCGTAGCAATGAAAATGCGTTCATGCATGCATGACCTCTGGCGGAAGGAGCCGGACAGGGGCAAAGGGATCCTAATGGATTCCTCTTCACAACCCGGGACTCCTTCTCATAGGAAGAAGCTGTGGTCCGGGAGCAAACACCATCTGATGGTGTAAGTTCCTGCAGTCAAACTCCAAAAAAATATTATTTTTGGAGTTTGATGAATTTAGGTTCCCATACTTGTGTATGTGGATGGCGGTGCCACATTCGGGCTGATATCTGTGACATCTCCTGTGTTACCTTTAAAACTAATGGAGCCGATATATAATTGGCACAAAAGTAGGTAAAAATTAGGGGTGAGCGGGTTCGGATTTCTGAAATCCGAACCTCCCCGAGCCCCCCCGATACGAGTCCGATCCGAGTCAGGCTCGACTTTTCCCGCCTGACTCGGATCTGAAATCGAGGCAAAACGTCATCATCCCGCCTTCCGAATCTCGCGGGTTTTGGATCCTATATAAGGTACCCGCGTCGGCGCCATTTTCTCACTCGGCTGTGGACAGTGAAGAGGGAGGGTGGGAGTTAGGGCTGTGTAGTGTAGTGTAGTGTAGTGCTGCTGTTGTCCACTACTTCAAAGTCCATAGGGGCTGGCTGTGTTGTGCTGTGCTGCTGTTGTTAATAGGGGCTGTGTCCACTACTTCAAAGTCCATAGGGGCTGGCTGGACTGTGTTGTGCAGTCAGTTCTCCATAGGGGCTGTGTCCACTCCAAAGTCCTGTGCAGTGTCCCAGTCCTAAAGGGGTGCTGTAGTGTTGTCCAGGGGGTGCTCTGTCCATCAGGGGTGCTCCCCCCAAGTGCTAAAAAAATAATATATTTTCTGTGTTTGTGAATTGTGTGCGCAGTAGCCGCACGTGCATCAACAAAGTAGTGCCAAGCGTGCGCCTGTGTCATAAGTAAAGGGCCGGCTGGCTTGACCGTTAAAGGGTGCTGTAACCCCCAAAGTACACTCCAGTCCAAACCAAAAACAAAATTATTTTCTGTGTTTGTGAATTGTGTGCGCAGTAGCCGCACGTGCATCAACAAAGTAGTGCCAAGCGTGCGCCTGTGTCATAAGTAAAGGGCCGGCTGGCTTGACCGTTAAAGGGTGCTGTAACCCCCAAAGTACACTCCAGTCCAAACCAAAAAAAAAATTATTTTCTGTGTTTGTGAATTGTGTGCGCAGTAGCTGCACGTGCATTAACAAAGTAGTGCCAAGCGTGCACCTGTGTCATAAGTAAAGGGCCGGCTGGCTTGACCGTTAAAGGGTGCTGTAACCCCCAAAGTACACTCCAGTCCAAACCAAAAAAAAAATTATTTTCTGTGTTTGTGAATTGTGTGCGCAGTAGCCGCACGTGCATCAACAAAGTAGTGCCAAGCGTGCGCCTGTGTCATAAGTAAAGGGCCGGCTGGCTTGACCGTTAAAGGGTGCTGTTACCCCCAAAGTACACTCCAGTCCAAACCAAAAAAAAAATTATTTTCTGTGTTTGTGAATTGTGTGCGCAGTAGCCGCACGTGCATCAACAAAGGAGCAGCGCCAAGCGTGCGCCTGTGTCCCATAAGTAAAGAGCCGGCTGGCTCATTTCTTAAAGGCTGGTGTAACCCACAAAGTGCACTACTCTCCAGCAAAAATAAAGAAATATTTTATGTGTTTAGCCGCACGTATATATCAAATCGATATAACATAAATGGAGGACCAAACTTTCTCAGATAAAAATAAAATAGAGAAAGATCAAGAACCACTTCCTCCTAGTGCTGAAGCTGCTGCCACTAGTCATGACATAGACGATAACATGCCATCAACGTCGTCTGCCAAGGCCGATGCCCAATGTCATAATAGAGGGCACATACAATCCCAAATGACAAAGTTCAGGAAAATGACCTTGAAAAAAACATTTAAATCAGCTGAAGAGAAACGTAAACTTGCCAATATGCCATTTACAACACGGAGTGGCAAGGAACGGCTAAGGTCGATCCCTAGTATGTTCATGACTAGTGGTTCAGCTTCACATGACGATGGAAGCCCTCCTCCCACTAAAAAAATCAAAAGAGTTAAGCTGGCAAAAGCACAGCGAAGAACTGTGCTTTCTAAGAAGATATCACAAATCCCCAAGGAGAGTCCAAGTGTGGTGGTGGTTGCGATGCCTGACCTTCCCAGCACTGGACGGGAAGAGGTGGCTCTTTCCACCATTTGCACGCCCCCTGCAAGTGCTGAAAGGAGCACCCACAGTCCACTTGCTGATATGCAAATTGAAGATGTCACTGTTGAAGTACAACAGGATGAGGATACTGGTGTAGCTGGCGCTGAGGAAGTTGGCGAGGAGGATTCTGATGGTGATGTGGTTTGTTTAAATCAGGCTCCGGGGGAGACAGTTGTTGTCCGTGGGATGAAAAAGCCCATCACGGTCATGCCTGGGCAGAAGACCAAACATTCCACCTCTTTGGTCTGGCAATATTTCTATCCAAATCCGGACAACAACTGTCTTGCCATATGTACCATATGTAAAGGTGAAATAAGTAGGGGTAGGGACGTTAACCACCTAGGAACATCCTCCCTTATACGGCACCTGCAGTGCGTTCATAAAAAGTTACTGTCAAGTTCAGAAACTTTGGCTAAGACCGTAAGCAGTCCAGGGACACCTAAATCCCATTGTCCTGTTGTATCCAAGCGCCTGCAAACCACACCGTCAACTCCCTCCTCGTCAATTTCCTCCTTAGTCAGGATCGGAAGTAGTCCTGCAGGCCATGTCACTGGCATGACTGACTCTCCTATCCGGGATTCCTCCGGAGGATCCTGCATTGCTACGCCTACTGCTGCCGCTGCTGCTGTTGCTGCTGCTGGGAGTTGTTCATCATCCCAGAGAGGAAGTAGGAACACCACTACTTTTACTAAACAATTGACCCTCCAACAGTCCTTAGCGAGGAGGATGAAGTACGACAGCAGTCATCCTGAAGCAAAACGTATAACTGAGGCCTTGACTGCTATGTTGGTGTTAGACGTGCGTCCGGTATCCGCCATTAGTGCAGTGGGATTTAGACAATTGATGGAGGTAGTGTGTCCCCGGTTCCAAATCCCGTCTAGATTCCACTTCACTAGGCAGGCGATACCGAGACTGTACAGAAACGTCAGAAAAAGTGTCCTCAGTGTCCTGAAAAATGCCGTTGTACACAATGTCCACTTAACCACGGACATGTGGACAAGTGGAACAGGGCAGACTAAGGACTATATGACTGTGACAGCCCACTGGGTAGATGTATCACCTTACGCAGCAACAGCAGCAGCGTCACCAGTAGCAGCATCTCAGAAACGCCAGCCCGTTACAAGGCGGGCTACGCTGTGTATCACCGGTTTCAGTAAGAGGCACACCGCCGACAACCTCTTAGAGAAACTGAGGGAAATCATCGCCCAGTGGCTTACCCCACTTAGACTCTCCTGGGGATTTGTGATATCTGACAACGCCACCAATATTGTGCGGGCATTACATCTGGGCAAATTCCAGCACGTCCCATGTTTTGCTCACACAATAAACTTGGTGGTGCACAATTTTCTGAAAAGCGACAGGGGTGTGCAGGAGACGCTTTGGGTGGCCCGAAAAATTTGTGGCCACTTTCGCCATTCAGCGACTGCGTGCCGAAGACTGGAGCGCCAGCAAACACTCTTGAACCTGCCCCGCCATCACCTGAAGCAAGAGGTTGTGACGCGGTGGAACTCAACCCTCTATATCTTCAGAGGATGGAGGAGCAGCAAAAGGCCATACAAGCCTATACATCCACCTATGACATAGGCAAAGGAGGGGGTATGCACCTGACTCAAGCGCAGTGGAGAATGATTTCCGTGTTGTGCAAGGTTCTCCAGCCCTTCGAACTTGCCACACGTGAAGTCAGTTCAGACACTGCCAGCTTGAGTCAGGTCATTCCCCTCATCAGGCTTTTGCAGAAGCAGCTGGAGAAAGTGAAGGAGGAGCTAAGACAGAGCGATTCCGCTCGGCATGTGGGACTTGTGGATGAAGCCCTTCATTCGCTTTGCCAGGATTCCAGGGTGGTCAATCTGTTGAAATCAGACCACTACATTTTGGCCACCGTACTCGATCCTAGGTTTAAAGCCTATGTGGTGTCTCTCTTTCCGGCCGACACAAGCCTGCAGAGGTGCAAAGACCTGCTGGTGAACACACTGTCAGCTGAAGCGGAACGTGACACGTCAACGGCTCCTTCTTCATTTTCTCCCGCAACTGGGGCTGCCAGGAAAAAACTTAGGTATCCTAAGCAACCCGCTGGCGGTGATGCAGGGCAGGCAGGACCAAGTCTGGACATCTGGTCCGGACTGAAGGACCTGGCAACAATTTCTGACATGTCTACTGTCACTGCATATGATACTGTCACCATTGACAGAATGGTGGAGGATTACATCGGTGACAGCATCCAAGTAGGCATGTCAGACAGTCCATACCTGTACTGGCAGGAAAAAGAGGCAATTTGGAGGCCCCTGTACAAACTGGCTCTATTTTACCTGAGTTGCCCCCCCTCCAGTGTGTACTCCGAAAGAGTGTTTAGTGCAGCCGGGAACCTTGTCAGCGAAAGGCGTAGGAGGTTGCTTCCACAGAATGTGGAGAAGATGATGTTCATCAAAATGAATTATCAGCTCTTCCAGGGAGACCAGCCTCCAGAACGTACAGAGGGACCTGTGGTGGTGGATTCAAGTGGGGACGAGTTAATACTTTGTGAGGATGAGGATGTACACACTGAAGAGGGTGAGGAATCGGTGGATGAGGAGGATGAGGATGACATCTTGCCTCCGTAGGGCCAGTTTGTGCAGGGACACATTAATTGTCAGTTTGTTTTGTGGGAGCCCAAACGAACCAATCATTTCAGCCACAGTTGTGTGGCAGACCCTGGCGCTGAAATGATTGGTTTGTTAAAGTGTGCATGTCCTGTTTATACAACATAAGGGTGGGTGGGAGGGCCCAAGGACAATTCCATCTTGCACCTCTTTTTTTTCTTTGCACTATGTACAGTTTGGGGCCTAGTTTTTCAAACTGCCATCCTGTCTGCCACTGCAGTATCACGCCTAGATGGGTCACGTGTTTGTGCCGCCCACTCGTGTCGCTTAGCATAGTCATCCAGCTACCTCGGTGCAACCTTTTGGACATAAAAACACTATTGTGAGGTGTGAGGTGTTCAGAATAGACTGGAAATGAGTGGAAATTAAGGTTATTGAGGTTAATAATAGCATAGGAGCAGAAAAACCTAGAAATTCTGTGATTTTAGCTGTTTTTATGGTTTTTTTTAAAAAAATACAGATCCAAAACACAAAACCCAGAACCCAAAACACGGAAGGGTGGTTTTGGCAAAACCAATCCAGATCCAAAACACGAAGAAAGATCCAGATCCAAAACCAAAACACAAAACACGAAAAGTGGCCGGTGCACACCCCTAGTAAAAATGCTAATTTTCATCCGCTTTTGTATAAATAAAGTCATGATGAATAGACCCCTAAGAAACACAATGACAAAAAATAAATAGGGACAGCTAAAAACAAGGCAAAATTAAAATATAAGAAAAATTACAGTTATGTAGAGGATTCTTGCAGGTGCGGATGAAAAGAAATACCTATGGTAAACTTTTATGCTTTAGTATACCCTACAAACCTTATTTTATGTATAGGGCATTGAGAGATGACAAGGATTGTTAAACGGGAAGTGTTAAGTACAATGAAAGAGGAAAGTAGATAAACATATTTCGGATTAGGTAGATTCTGGCACTAATTAAACAATCCTGGTTGCAATATCATGGTTTAGAGACTTAATACTATCCTTAATGAGACAGCAAGATTTTAATGTCTAAGTGGGAATGTTGATCAGATATGTGATGACCGCTGATTAACAAATAATCTTCTTATATCAGCAATTATAATTAGTATCTAAAACAGTGGAAGAAATGGGAACTGGTATGGATGTACTGTATTTCTTACTGAATATTATTCAGCTTTCCATTATAACGAATATCATATTCTGAGTTTAAATTATAGAATGAGCAAAGCATGTACAACACTGCATTATATTTATTAGTACCAAGACAGGGGTGTTTGGGCACCAAAGTAAAAATGATAAATTGGTGACAAAGCTAATTACCAATTGTAAGCTAAATAATATGTCATTTTGGTTTTATTCTTGTGTGCTGTAAAACTCAAAAATATATTCATACACCTAGATAGCTAATGGTGCTAATGGTAGTACAGAACAAAATCTATTGTACTCCTAAGCAGGGGCGTAGCGAGGGTGGTCCTGGGGAAGTTCATGCTCTGGGCGCCTCCCCCAGCCAGGGCACAGGAGATCAGACATCCAACGGAGGGCGGATCACCTGCAGAGCCTGAAGAGATCAATGACTCCAGACAGGGGGCATGGTGTGGGTGGAGCAATGCTTCACCCAAACCACGCCCCCAGCATGGAGTTACTGATTTCTCTATGTGTTGGAGACTCAGGCGACCCGCCCCCCCCCTGTCAGATGTCTGATCTCATGTGGTTGGAACTTATCTCCGAATTCAATTCCAGCCGGGTTTCGCATACGCGGATAGTCAATGCAAGAGGCGAAAAAGATTTGCCTCAGAAGAGCATGTAAAAAGAAGTGCAATTTTTTATTTTGGGGTGCAGAAGTTGGTAAACCACTCAGAACCCTTGGTAAACCCCCCCAAAGGACAAGTCACCCAAAAAAGGGGAAAAAAACCCAGGAAAACATCAAAAAACACCTTTGAAATGTGGGGTGAAAATTAAAAAAGTGGGGGGCAACTTCAAAAACTAGTGAAATAAGGTTCTGGGAGTGCTCCAAGAAGGGGCCAAGTGTTTTTGGTATCACAGGTGCTTGTATGCAGGAGGAATTTCGCTTTGTCTAAATCTTCACTTTAGAGACATTAAAATATGCTAGTACCCATTTTCCAGTACCTCAAATTGGATGGAACTACTTATTTTCAGAAAAATACACTGCCTTATGCCATTCTTCACCATTTTTACCAAGACGCTAATAGCAAGCAATTACCACCACTTAAGTACCCTAACTAGTTAAATTAGGGCTAATACTAAACTACAATAATGATTTCCGAGGCCACCCCATCTCTTTCTGGGGTACAGAGTGATTCCCCCAATTCTGACAGTACTTTCCACCTCTTTTACATTCACCGTTTGCTGTTTTCGCATGTTTTGGAATTGAATACAGCGAATAGCGGGGACGCGCATGATAAGTTTGCATATATTTTATTAGTGGAATTACTTTAGTGGGTTGGAGTATATCTAACCCTCCATGCCCCAGTTTGAAACTGTCCCTAATGTTTACTTTTATTTTCACTGTTATATGCCGCTACATGCTAGACACGCCCCCTGCCTGGCACACTTGGGGGGGAGCGCGGAAGCACACACATGCTTCGGGCGCCATGGCTACACACTACAACTCTGCTCCTATGAATTGTGACAATAAGGCTAACTGGAGAGGGTGTATAGTGTGTCCTACATATTTAAGAATTTAAGATGTGTATAGCTGAGCTGTGTTATCCATTAAGCAACCTATGCTCCTGTCCAATGGGACCAAAAATAGTGTAGTTATTTGAGGGTTGTTGTTTTTTTTTTACAAAAATAGTGGAAAGTGGCCCCAACCCTATATCTTGCCTAGGGCCTAAAGAGTTCCTAATTAGGCCCTTTTCTTGAATGTCTTTGCATACTCATGAAAGGAGAATAGGAAAAAAAAACATCATTGTATCATTTCTATGCTGCCTATGAATAGTGTTTCAATAAACTTATTTCTAGGTTATCTATACAGTGAATTCAACCTTATTAAAAACAAAACAAAACACTGCTTTGCCTCCATGTCAAAATGGCAGAAAATGACATGAACGAAGAATAGCATATTCTCCATATTATCCATGGAGACTTCATACAAATTAACTTTTATTCTTTGATAATACTGTACATAGACCAGAATGGGTTTCTCACTTTAAGGTGTTGTTTGTAATAGTGTATATTTAATATCAGATCTAAAGCACAAGGAAATATTTTGTTCGTCATTTTTACAAGGTCAAGTACTGGCAGGTTGAAAGCCAGACATTTGGTACAGAACAGCTATAACAGTATGCTATTACAATGCTTTATTGAGGCATACATGGCCTGAAACCCATTAAGCAATGAGTATTACTGAGTACAAAAGGTTACAAACCAGGGTCACAAAGAAAATTAGAGAGGAGCGGTAGTCTGCTACAATGCCTGCAAAACACATTTTGATGCCTATAAAAAATGTCTGAATGTATTGATGTAAGTATAGAGAGCACAATCTACAATTATCTTTTTATTTTTAAAACTTTGAGCTCTTATTTACATTGTAGTTATTAAATAAAATAATGTGTCTTATGCTGGAGGTTTTCTGTCATTACCATGACAATCAACTTATGTGAATATAGTACGAACCCTGATAAGGAATAGATTGGTTAATGTTAAACTAAAGATAAAATAACTCTGAAAAGTGATGCTTACTCAGTGCATTCATACATATAATTTTTCTTTAGCAAATTGTAAATTTAATGGTCTCGCATTTAGGGCAGCCAAGAAATCGTCCAGGTCCAGAACTAAGGTGGTGTGCGTAAGCATAGCCACGACTTGTAGAGTACCCTCTGCCAGGGGCGGAATGGGGTGGAAAACCAGCCTGGGAAATTTCTCGAAGCAACCCTTATGGGGGTGGGTCTGTTGAGGGGGTGGGTCTGTGGAGGGGAGGGGTCTGTGGAGGAGGGCAGGATACTCCCTACTCTTAGGGCCTGGAGGGGCTTTTTCAAGACACTGAGGGGAGCAGTGTTGGCAACAGAAATTTTGGTTAACGATACACTCTTTTTGGGGACCCCCATCCCTCTGCACTAGGTACAGGCCATTCAGTTTGGAAGTCTTTTTTCTTACTGATATGGTGTTTCCTCTGCAACAGGGAACCTCTAAATAGTTTGACCATCACTGGACAGCGTCTTCAGCCGGTATTCTATTCATGTAAATCACATTTTACGTAGAAATATAACCAATGTCTTCATTATAACTAGATAATGTATAGTAACAGTGAGTGTTTGTGCAGGGCAAAATGTGAATTTCCCTGAATAAACAAGTTCTGTGTCTTTCCAGGCCCCCGTGTTACTACAGACACCCCTACATCTCTCCATCCCCAGGCTCCCCTGTGTCTCTCCATCTCCAGGCCTCCATGTCTCTCTCCAGGACCCCCTGTGTCTCTCCATACCCAGGCCCAAATGTAGCTCTCAGGCTCATTCCCCCAGACCCAGTGTGTCTCTCAACCCCATTCTCTCAGACCCAGTGTGCATCTCTGACACATTCCCCCAGACCCAGTGTGTGTCTCTCAGACCCATTCCCCCAGCTCCAATCTGTGTCTCAGCCCCAGTGTCTGTCAGCCTCATTGCTCCCAGTCACAGTGTGTCTCAACCCCATTCCCCAACCCCAGTGTGTGTCAACCTCATTCACCTCAGCCCCAATGTGTGCCTCAACCCCATTCCCCAGCCCAGGTGTGTTTCTCAATCCCATTCCCCAGCCCCAGTGTGTTTCTCTGCCCCATTCCCCAGCCCCAGTTTGTGTCTCAGCCCCAGTGTGTGTCAGCCTCATTCCCCCCAGCCCCCGTGTGCCCCAGCCCCAGTGTGTGTCAGCCTCATTCTCCTCAGATCCAGTGTGTGTCTAAACCCTATTCCCCAGTGTGTGGCTCAGCCTCATTCCCCCCAGCACCTGTGTCTCAGCCCATGTGCCCCAGCCCCAATCTGTCAGCCTCATTCCCCCATCACCTGTGTGTCAGCCTGTGTGCCCCAGCCCCAATCTGTCAGCCTCATTCCCCCAACACCTGTCTCAGCCCCAATGTGTCAGCCTCATTCCCCCAGCACCTGTGCCTCAGCCCGTGTGCCCCAGCCCCAATGTGTCAGCCTCATTCCCCCCAGCACCTGTGTCTCAGCCCGTGTGCCCCAGCCCCAATGTGTCAGCCTCATTCCCCCCAGCACCTGTGTCTCAGCCCCAATGTGTCAGCCTCATTCCCCCCAGCACCTGTGTCTCAGCCCCAATGTGTCAGCCTCATTCCCCCAGCACCTGTTTCAGCCCATGTGTCCCAGCCCCAATGTGTCAGCCTCATTCTTCCCAGCACCTGTGTCTCAGTCCATGTGACCCAGCCCCATGTGTCAGCCTCATTCCCCCCAATACCTGTGCCTCAGCCCCAATGTGTTAGCCTCATTCCCCCAGCACCTGTTTCAGCCCGTGTGCCCCAGCCCCAATGTGTCAGCCTCATTCTCCCCAGCCCGTGTGCCCCAGCCCCAATGTGTCAGCCTCATTCCCCCAGCACCTGTGTTTCAGTCCGTGTGACCCAGTCCCAATGTGTCAGCCTCATTCCCCCAGCACCTGTTTCAGCCCGTGTGTCCTAGCCCCAATGTGTCAGCCTCAATTCCCCCAGCCCGTGTGCCCCAGCCCCAATGTGTCAGCCTCATTCCCCCCCAGTACCTGTACCTCAGCCCCAATGTGTTAGCCTCATTCCCCCAGCACCTGTGTCTCAGTCCGTGTGCCTCAGCCCCAATGTGTCAGCCTCATTCCCCCCAGCACCTATTTCAGCCCGTGTGCCTCAGCCCCAATGTGTCAGCCTCATTCCCACAGCCTGTGTGCCTCAACCCCAATGTGTTAGCCTTATTCCCCAGCACCTGTTTCAGCCCATGTGCCTCAGCCCCAATGTGTTAGTTTCATTCCCCTAGCACCTGTTTCAGCCCATGTGCCCCAGCCACAATGTGTTAGCCTCATTCCCCTAGCACCTGTTTCAGCCCATGTGCCCCAGCCCCTATGTGTTAGCCCCATCCCCGCCCGTGCAGACGCCTGTGTTGCGACTTACCTGCTGCTGCTCATTTTGGCTGCCCACTGCTTCTCTTGGCCGCGGTTGTCACTGTGCAGGCTGCTGTCCTATCCCGGAGGTGGGGGGTCAGGCGAGCTGCAGAGGAGCTGGACCGAGGCAGAGCCGTCAGTGAAGATTGACAGGCTCCTCTTCGCAAAGGCTTGTGAGAGGAACTGCTGCGGCTGTGCAGCTGCTCTCCCGTCAGCCATTTTTTTTTTATTATTAGCTGTTGTGCTGCCTGATCGGAGCTCTCCGATCGCAGCAGTGGGGGTGAGACCGGCCAACGTAAGGACGGGCCCAGTGGGAATCGGCCCGGTCTCCTGGCGACCCAATCTGCCCCTGCCCTCTGCTGAAGTCGTGCACTGCCACACCAAGGTGGTATGGTGGGGATGCGGTCACAATACCAACAGTCAGGATGCCGACGCTCAGAATGCCAGCACCGGAATCCCCACACACCTGTTAGAATCCCAGCACCAGAATCCTGACCGCCAGCATCCTGACAGTAAGTACTGAGGTTAGGGGGAGAGTTAGGGCTAGGCACTAGGGGGAGGGTTAGGCACTAAGTGGGGAGGATTAGATTTAGGGAGCAGAGGGGGTTAGGGTTAGGCACTGGGGAGAGGTTTGGTTTATGCAGCAGGATTAGGGAGAGGGGGAGGGTTAGGATACTGACTGACAGGTGTCAGTATCCTAACCCTTTCGGGATGCTGGTGTTGGGATTCTGACCACCAAGATCCCAAGCGCCGGCATCCCGTACCCAACCCATGTGGTGCGCCACCTTGGGGGCACACCTACAATCTAGAAAGCCCTGGCAGGTCCAGGCCTACAGAGAGATGACCTTGTTAGCAATTCCAACTGTGTACAAACAGACCACTTTACTTGTGAAAATGGCATACTACATGTGTAACACATTTGTTACCTTAAGGCTTCATATAAATGAACAATAAAAACATGCTAGTTGAAATAGAAGGAATTTAACCTCCCTTCAGGGAAGTTTTGAGACACATTCATTAATGTGGCTGAGAAGAGATTCGCCTAGTACTAGGGCGATTTTAATGACTGTATGTACATACAGATGTATCAACATACATCTATCCTCTGTGCGCTATAAGTCACGTTACATATAACGGGTGAGCGCCATGCAACTCAGTACCACAGAACATCTTTTCGTGCAGCTTTTCCCTTACAATTAAAATGATATGTGGCATGCCTATCTGCATGCGAAATGCTACGTAACAGTGTCAGCAGCTGTGATACTGTAACGTAGCATTTCACATGCAGATACAGCAGCAGACGCACACAGAGTATAAGCATGATGCATACAATTTGAATCAGCATAAGCCTCCTATTCGCATCGCTTTGCGAATAAGAAGCATTTTAGTGGAAAAAATCATACGGAAAGACACTCTGCGCTACCGAGTCATGCCACATCATGGTGCGACTAGAAGGCCTGTTTAATGCTCAAGGATGCTAGATGTATATGGACACATCTGTATGAGCCATTATAGTGTCTCATAATTATATATTATTATTTTAGTGTACTTGTTTTAGGGTCATTCATCCCACTCTGGATAAGGTAAAACTTGTCTTGCTTGAAAAAGACCCCAAATTGAGAAGAGAGCACTGAGAACTGCTGAGATTGTTGTCATATCAGACTTCTGCTCAAATCGTACTGTACAATATGATGAATGTTGAATATAAATATGTCACTATCTTGATAGGTATCTTGGGCGTTAACTCAATGATCATGAGGCTAACCATGGAGAAAGCAGTTGTTCATGTATGTTGTATGTAATATATATGTTTAACGACAGTATGGAAAGAATGTGTACACACTTCCTCTCTCTTACAAAGGCATAACATTTTTCATACATATATATTTATATCTTTAGTTCAAATGCTTTTTGTTTAAGGTGTTGTAATCATGTTGTTCCAAAAAATACATATTCCTGTTTCACTTAAATGGTATTAGTTCAAATAGTTTCTTGAAACACCCTACATATATTTCTTTTCATTTCAGAAAAAGAAAAAAAAAACTCAAACAGTGCAGAATGCTGTTTGTTACTATGACTAAATAAACATGTTGTTAAACTTGATGTTGATGTTTTTGTGCTGTCTATATTCATTTAACTCTATGTTGATCTAGACATGTATGCTCTAGTTTAGTTTATTTTTACACTATAGAAACTGTGCTAATTGGCAAATTTCATTAGGAGTCAGACTGAGATGCAGTATAAAATGTACATTCTACAATATTCTATACATTAATAGGGAAACGTGATACAAGTTTTTTTTTTAAAATATGTTAAAGGAGAAATGCTGCTCTCACCTTTATAGAAGTACCACTGTCGAAACGAAATGATTTGGTTTGTCCATTTTCTAAATACACCTTAAGGACATTTGGCATGAAAAGAAGGGAATTGTCCTTCACTGTTTCCTAATGAATTGTGAGGAAGAAATAGTTCAGATTAGCATTTCTTAAAGCAATGGTTGAAGAACTGTAAGTGATATGATTAGTTAAAATAATAAGAAAAAAAATTAAATAATAAAAAATGTATGACAAATGCAAGTACTTTATATTGTATGTGAAATATGTTATAAAATGCCATATACATTATTTATTATATCTTAAATTTAATTTATATCCTTTAATTAGTTGAAGACAATTAATTTAGCTTTAGAATTTTAGGCCAATATTCACTTCTCTGGACACAATAGAATATGGTACCCAACCAGTGCTAAATTTTCTGTACACCTCCTATGGGGTACAAGAGAAATTGACGATGCTGGTGGTTATAAAGTGCTGACATTCCGACAGCATTTTGCGGGGGGATGTAGAAATGAGACCGGCAGCCGCGATGCCTCCGGTCTCAATACCGACAGGGGAATCTAGACAAGGGACTTAAGATAGGCGTCGAAATGCCGTTGCCTATCTTAATCCTGATGCCGGAACGCTGAAGGATGCCAGCCCGTACAAGGTAAGTCCGGGGCGCTCTTAGTGTTAGCTACATAAGGGGGGGGGGGTTTAGGTTTAGGGAGCGTAGCAGGTTTAGGGTTAGGTTTTTTTTGGGGGGGGAGGTTTGGGCTAGGCACCCCTAGGGGGGAAGGTTAGGATAGGCACCACTGGGGGGGGTTAGGCACTAAGGGGGGAGGGTTAGGTTTAGGCACGAAGGGGAGAGACTTAGGTTTAGGCACTAACTGGGAGTGTTAGGGTGCATGGTTGGGAGGGTTAGGGTTAGGCTACAAAAAGGGAGGGTTATGGAGGAAGGGTAAGTATACTTACCTGATACCTGTCGGGATACCAAGAATCTGGATGCAGCTGTCTGTATTATGACAGAACGCATCCAGACAGCCGGCATTACATACCGATTCCTTTGCGGCTATCATCCGCAGTAGAATTGCCTCTCTAGTGTTACAAACATTATAGAACAGTATATGAATGTATATCCTATGCACTGTAATGCATTTAGGATTATTGGGTTGCTGTGTATTTTAATGAACTTGGGTTAAAAGTCAAATATAGCATACAATAACATAAATTCAAATGTATTTAAATAAGACCATTGGATACATTTATTATTATATATGTAACTTGATAAAAAGTAGTTGAAAGTCAAGGAATAATGAACTGATGTAAGGTACAGTCTTGGGGTAGATTTAGAGTTAAGCAAAAATATGACTCAATTAAATAGAAATGACCTATCACGGCCATACAATTGTACAAGTTGCATAAGTCATTTAATAAAATAAAGGCTCGTATTCAATTTGGGAGTGAAAAGTCCGTGCTGGACTTTTCACTCCACATTGGAGCTTTTCCTGGGATAAAGTATCGGGCGCGTGCCCGCTTTATCCCCGTATTCAATTTAAAATCAGAGAAAACAGGACCCGGTGAATTGGGATCTACAAAAAAAAATGGGAATTTTCAGGAAATAATTGTAGGATCCCCCTAAAGATGTCCAGACATGGGGGATCACTATGGGTACCCCCATTTTTGCCTGCAAAAGAAAGCCAGGTTTTTAAATAGCAGGTGTTTTTTCCTGACATTGAAGAAGTGATGCAGAAGAGCACTTATGTTATTTTTTTTGTTTTTTTAAGTGGTCCCATCAAATTTGGGGTACATGAAAATGGGTACTAGCATATTTTTAAGTAGCTAAAGTATTTTTTTTTTATTCTACAAAAATGCACCTGCAGCTAATAGCCTATTCTAGAAAACACCTGCCGCATATTTGCAGAATAGCCCCGAACCTATTTCCCTATTTTTAAACACTGTTTTCCCTTTTTTTTTTCACCCCAAATTTTTTATTTCTTTTTTGGGGGTGTCCCTATTTTTAAAAAAAAACTTTTTTTGACACAGTTTATTTTTAAATGTAATTCCCAGGGGTGCATTTTTTTAAGCCTGCACTCCTAAACCCCAATTCGGCACTTTTTTTCGCCATGTAAAACATGGTGACAAGTTATCCCCGTTTTTTTTCAAAGACTTTTCGAACCTGCAAAAAGTCTTTGAAATTGAATATGGGGATAATTGAAATAGGCGAAAATGACGTCATCGCCGATTCCGACTTTTCACAGCCTAATTGAATACCTCCTAAAGTAGTATTAAAACAAAATTTATCGATTATTGTGGTCAAACATAATATTTTTAAGAGAGAAAAAGTTCAATGTTATGAATTTGCTGAATATTTTTGTTAGTTTAAATATAATCAGCCAATCACAGTGAGTCTCAATTCATTTTATCTTTTAATCAGTGAAATCATTATACTACTTTTCAATCTACACTGATTGTTTAAGTAGAAATGTTATCTCATCTTACGGACGTGTAATCATATAAAAAACAATAATAATTATGCATATTTTTAATTTATTCATCTAGTATAATGTACAGCCTTTTAATTGTCATTTTTTTTTAAATTGTGATTTAAAAACACAGGGCCCCATTTATCAATGAATCTAAATATCAGCGGCATATTTTGTTTAGTATCGCAGTGATATTAATGAATATGCCACTGGTATTCATCATTACTTACCCCACCAGCGAGGTCCAGCAACGATCTCTCTCCTCAGCAGCGTCTCCAGCTCTGTTGCTGGCAGCCTTTCGCTGGCAGCAACGGGTTTCTGTGTCACGCAGAAGCCCAACGGTGATCCGGCAGTGCTTGGAAGGCTTCGCTGAAGCTGGAAAGGCTGCTGCCGGGACAATGGGTACTCCATCACTCTTGCCATCTCAAGATGCGAGAGCAGTGAAGTAAGAAACAGGGGTAATCTTAGATTACTGCTGTTTGTTAAATACTGAAAGGATGACATAACCCCTTTAGCGAGTGCATCGTAGTTAAATAGGGCCCACAGTTTATGAGTGATTTATTTAAATGGGATATTTGTAACGACTTTTACATACTGTGTTCCAGACTGTGCTGGTAATAGAATAGCTGGATTTTATGAATACATTATATTTTCAACATGTGTTCTACATGCCACCTATACTTATAGATCATGTCTTGTCTGTCATATAAACATAGAGTTCTGATATGGGTCAGGTTTATCCTTCCAGTCATTCCAAACAGAATTTGATATGCAGTAGACCTGTAGTTGATATGTGCTAAATACATATACACATAGATGTTCAGATGCAAGTGGCACAGAGAGCATTCATCTGAATTGTCCATTCCTTTTATTGGTACTTTTAGCATGTTGAAAACTTACTGAAAGGAATGGGATATTAAAATGAATGGGATATAATTCTCTGGTAAAAAATAATAAAACATACCTAAAAATATTACACCCCCTTAATATATACTGTATAGCAATTGCAAGTACTAGATAGGCATCAAATTGGGTTACTTGTAGCATTATCAGGATGCAGTATGCATCATTTAACAAGTAGTTACATAATAGCTGGCAGCAGTTCCTCAATAGAAGAGGCAAAAATCATACTGGTCACAGTGGAATGTGAAACGCTGTATCCAACATGAATGATGTCTGGTGAGCAGGCAATTCTATTTAACTGACGGAAAAAGATGCAACAAGTAGAAATATTTTGTTTGAAGATGTGCGGTACATTCACGCAAGCAATATGTTCTCTTGATCATACAGAATGGAATTGGTATCTTAGATGTAATCTGGCTATCAGGTTTTATAAATAGGGTGGCCTTAGATAACAAGCTTTATACAGTATATTACACCATTAGAGTTTATGATAAAAATAAATAAAAATAAGAGATACATAACATAATAGTGTTAGTCATGGAATTTGCTCTGTCAGCACAACTATTACAGGGGTGAAAAGTGTTGCCTATATGTGGAAATGTATTGTGTGCTGTAGAGAGTCTGTGGGTGTATTTCTTGTTTTACATGTGAGTTGGATGAAGATTTTTAACTTGTTGTTTGGCTCCTTAAAACAACACTGTGAATTATATTAATACTGGTGAATCACTAATTTATACTATAGCAGATTATGTTGTGGATGTGACTCACATAAGCCAAACCACTGTTACCTAAGTATACTTTTCTAATTAAATATTAATGTTTTTCAACAAAATCAGATGATCTATGTGTCCAATTTTAAGTCTAAAACAATGTGTACAAGCTGGTCTAGGAAGAGACTTATGTAGCTTACTTATGGGCAATGTGATTTCACAAACCACATACTGTATGCATTGAATCTTAATTCTTCTTGTCTCATCATGCTTTTTTATTTTTGCCATATTTTTTAATACAATAGGTCCTATAAAAGCAGCAGACTTTTTGCCAATACTATTGTGACTGGACCGATCATTTATCACCTACAGTAGGGGTTTATTTTTTATAAAGGAGCAAAGGCGTCAGTACTGCAATTTACTTAATCAAAACATGGATTCAGCAGCTTTTCCGGTCTCTTTATGAAGGGACAATTAGATTTTTGCTACAAAAGCTAAGAACGGCCAAGACAGGATATATAATGGAGCAATACTAAAAAGTGTAATGAGATCAAATATATCCATACGTTTAATGAATGCATTAAAGTCAATAAACAAAACCCACAAAATAATCTAAATATAATTATTATTAAAAAAAATTGCAAAAAATAGAGTTTTGCTGTGTTTTTTTTTTTTTTTATATCTTGAATATTGCAATTGCTGAAAACTGATGTCCGTGAAACATCTACCTGCATAACAACCTCATAGGACAAGCATTTCATTTACATCTTTGCAAATAACAAATACTTAAACAAAAATTGCAAAATGCTTATTCACTCTGGTGCAATAATAAGCTATTCCATGTGTTGTACATTTGTTAAACAAGACACAAAAGTTATATTTCTTGTTGCTATAGCATCACTTGAAATACACAGTCTGTATTACTATGATAGAATACCAGCAGGATTTATATTCAATATTAAAGTAGAATTATAAATAAACTCACACTACTGGATTCAACAATATGCTCACATAGCTCTCCCCCTCTCACATAGCTGTGTGAGAGGGGGAGCTATGTGAGAGGTGGAGAGCTATGTGAGAGGGGGAGAGCTATGCGAGCGGGAGAGAGCTGTGTGAGAGGGGGAGAGAACTATGTGAGAGGTAGAGAGCAATGTGAGAGGGTGAGAGAGCTATGTCGGAGGGGGAGAGAACTATGTGAGAGGTAGAGATCTGTGTGAGAGGGTGAGAGAGCTATGTGAGAGGGGGAGAGCTATGTGAGAGGGGGAGGGAGCTATGTGAGAGGGGGAGAGAGCTATTTGAGAGGGGGAGCTATGTAAGAGGGAGATAGCTGTGTGAGAGGGGGAGAGCTATGTGAGAGGGAGATAGCTTTGTGAGAGGGAGAGAGCTATGTGAGAGGGTGAGAGAACTATGTGAGAGGTAGAGAGCTGTGTGAGAGGGTGAGAGAGCTATGTGAGAGGGGGAGAGAACTATGTGAGAGGTAGAGAGCTGTGTGAGAGGGTGAGAGAGCTATGTGAGAGGGGGAGAGCTATGTGAGAGGGGGAGGGAGCTATGTGAGAGGGGGAGAGAGCTATTTGAGAGGGGGAGCTATGTAAGAGGGAGATAGCTGTGTGAGAGGGGGAGAGCTATGTGAGAGGGAGATAGCTCTCCCCCTCTCACATAGCTCTCCCCCTCTCACACAGCTATCTCCCTCTCACATAGCTCCCCCTTCAAATAGCTCTCTCCCCCTCTCACATAGCTCTCCCCCTCTCACATAGCTCTCCCCCTCTCACACAGCTATGTCCCTCTCACATAGCTCCCCCTCTCACATAGCTCTCCCCCCCTCACAGCCTCCCCACCTCACACAACTCCCCCACTCACACAGATACCTCCACACACAGATCCCCTGAGCAGAGCACAGACTACCCCCTCCCCTCGCTGCACAGATCTCCACCCTCACACCTCTCCCATCAAAAATATCTCCTTCCAACCTTGTGATTTTGTGCTCCTCTCATCATGCTGCTGGATGCACAGCTCACGGAGGGGTGGCATACTAATGAGTCAGTCTGAATCATAATAAGACTGCTGGCTGCGGGCACTGCCATTAATTCCACCCTTGACAGCTAGGGCCCCGAGCTCGGTGGAAGCAGCATGCATGCAGAGGAGAATGGAGGGGGCGGAGCCAGAGCTGACAGCCCTCTCTGTGTAAATGGCCGCACGCTGTAGTTATGGTTAAAGCAGCATGCAGCCAGTCTAATAACTTGATGGCCCAAATAATTCCTTTTGGGACCAGAGTAGACCAGCAGGTTGCGGTACCCTGTAAGTGCGCTGCGGCACCCCAGGGTGCTGGGGCGCACAGTTTGGGAAACACGGATACAAACATAATTGTATCTTAATATTTTGCTAGTTCTGTGTCAGTATAGTAGGCATCTCGGTAGACCTCTTTCAAACCATGGATATGAAACCTGTGCATACTTACCGAAACCTGTCCGTTAATTATCACTTCCTCTGAAAATCGAACTTTCACTGGATTAGACTTCAACCTTGCCTTTTTTGCAGCGCTAATGAATGCTGATTTTGGTGACTTGTGGAGACAAAAAAGGATGAGACATTAATGTTGAAGAACAAACATAATGCATCTAAAATACAGATTTTATTTTTTATCTGGTCTATATTCGCTATTATCCCACAGAATAAGATATAAAAAATGTTGATTAGTCAATCTGCATCCTGCATTTACTTTTATACAATGGGGCATATTTTTTAAATATTTGCAGGATACCCCCTGAAAAAAGTTCTGGACTGTAGATAGACAGTAATTAAATAGACAATGTCTAGTTAGATACCAGGGGCCAAATGTAATAAGGTGAGAGCTTAGAAAATGCAAGAGTTTTCTCACACTTTTTAAACTCTGCCAATGTAATAGAGTCCGAGAACAAAGCAAAAGAGCAAACTTGTATGTTTTTCAGACTTAAAAAACTCTCACAATTTAAACTCTCATAAAACTCGACCAATGTGAGAGATTACTGCTAAACTCTCACATTTTCTAAACTCTCTCCCTATTACATTTGGCCCCAGATGATAGAGACAAAAGTTCGACAGGGATAAAAGTTCGACAGGGACAAAAGGTCGACATGTATAAGGTCAACAGGTACAAATGGTTGACAGGGTCAAATGGTCTACACAAAAAAATGTTTGAAACAAAAATGGTCAACATATGATGTTTTTGTATTTGTGAGGGTTATGGTTTGGTTTGGTGTTAAGGTCAGGCACTTACTGGAGGGTTAGGGTTAGGCACTAGAAGGGATGGTAAGAGTCAAGCCCCTACCCCGACAGTTAGGGTTAGGCACCAGGAGGGAGGGTTAGGGTTAGGCACCAAGGGCAGGGTTAGGGTAAAGATTAACAAAAAAAACACGTGGCGACATTTTGACCCTGTTGACTACGTGTACCTGTCAACCTTTTGTCCCTGTCGAACTTTTGTCTGTCTAACATCTGGTGTCTACCTAGACATTATCTATCTAACTACTGTCTATCTCTTATACCACACCCATTTTCGTGGGGGTAATGGCATATATTAAGGATCCCCAGGTTATAAGAAGGAGGGACTGCAGCGCTATACTGTTGGATTTATTAAGTAGCTAACACCATCTGAAGATAGTGTTCACCTATAGAAGCCTACAGACTACCTTTCACATATGGGGAGAGAGATCCAAAGCATATGCAATTACTTCACTTGTCACTGATTACCAGAATGTGAGCCCCTACCTGGCAACTCAAAACATTTAAGCAAATAAAGTTTCCTTATTGCCATAAATTGCAGAGATAAGTGCAAAACACACTGTACATGCGCAGAACGGATATCCTCCTCCTAATCCAGCCCCCCGGCAGTGATGTAGCAGAGGGAATATATAAAAAATTTACAACTGCATATACAGTAACACATAGGGAGAGGGGCCCATTGACACTTGGGTGGGGGAAAGGGCTCTGACACTGGGACTTAGGAGCTCATTCAAACCCGCTCGCTAGATGCGTTCGCATGCTCTCATCGTATGCAAATCAGGCACATGCCCAGCAAGCAGGCGATCGCACAACAAGGCATTAGCACGCCCACCATGTCTTGGCATGTGTTCACTTTGTGTATGCAGACGCCCACCAGCTATTCATAAGACGCCCACTTGCGCACGTCATCTCCTGGAAGTGCATGAAAACATTGGTACATCGAGCACCATCGGATGTGCTCGCAGAGCTTGAGGTTGACTATACCTTGCCGCAAGCACTGCAATCACTTCAGTGTGAAATTCAACCAGGTGACGTGTACAATGACGCTGCCTGTTAATTATGCACACCTCTGAAATGGCGTTAAATCACTCATTAGTACCTCCACTCCCCCGTTTCTAGTGGCCTGCCCCTGTTACCACCCACAAATGGCCTCACCTGTCACTCATTCAATTGGGCTGTCTATGCTGGGTGAGCGAGTGCTTCCCGATCTTTTGCATACGCATGCGTAGATTGCAAATATCGGCCAGCTACGAGTTTTCGCATCCTAGCGAGTGGGTCTGAATCAGCTCCTAAATACCAGCAGGAGGTGTGATAATGCTGGGAATCTTTTGCCACTGGGAGTTTTTCTACTGGGGAGTGTGAGGTGATTTTACAATTGTACCCCCTATGTATATTATTTTTTAATAAAAACATTTAAATATAGTTTTAAAAATACATTCTAAACTTAAATAAATAAAAAAACACAAATTATAACTGTTTTTTGGGAAATAAAATACACCAGTAAGTGGTTAATAAAATGTAAAATTGGAAGAGTGTGAAATTAAATATTTCCTTTCACATTATATAGATCTGATAGATACTTTATTAGGTCTGCTCCCAAGTATATTCAATGGTTTGGTGTCAATCACAGAACTAATCCTATTACATCAACATGAGCACAAATTCTTAGGCCTCAGACTTAGGGGGTCATTCAGACCCGCTCGCAAGCGGGTCGATGTTCCCCACTGCGCATGCGCACGACGGAGGGAGCTCCGTCATGCGCATGCGCGAGACCCGGCGAGCGACGGGCTCACCATCGCTCCGGGTCTCGCACCAAAGGGGGCATGCTGTTGATGTTGATTGACAGCACGCCCCCTTTGGTGGGCGTGCCGGGGGCTTGCCTGCCAGACGGAGGCGTTCCCATGGGAACGCCTACCGTCTCAAGCCGGCCCCACTGACATCACTAGTGATGATGTCAGTGGGAGTGATTTTGGCTCTGATAGAGCCAAAATCACTCCAGGGCTTGCGGCAGCAAGACCCTACCGCAGGGTCTCTGTCGCAAGCCCGATGGTCGCGATGGTCAAGACCATCGCGACCATCATCATGTAGCTCCAAAAAAAGGTAGGATGGCCCTGATTCAGAGCGAGCGCTCTGGTCAGAGCGTTCAGCTCTGAATCAGGCCCTTAGCGCAATCTATCAGTGGGGGTGGTATAAAACATTGACGTTTGAACATTCGAAAATGAAAAAGCTGAATGTGCATTTCAGCAGAGCATCCAGTCCTTTATTAAAAAGGCAAGAGATGTAGGTGATTTTGTACCCCTCTCAAATTGGAAAAAAGTGTAGCCATTAGCTTCCATCATTGTATTTATTTTTCACTAAAGGCCCGTATTCAATTAGAGGCGAAAAGTCTGAATCCGCGGAAAAGTATCGCGCATGACGTCATTTCGCCAGGCGGAGAGTTTCCGCCGTATTCAATTCCAAAGACTTTTCGCGTACGCAAAAAGTCAATGCAATGTAATCAGCGGAAAAGTTTATGACTATGAATAGCAAGCGGAAAAAGTGCAGAATTGCGGTTTTGGGGTGTAAACTTCGGGAAACCCCCCTACACCCTTGTGATGGTCCCCAAAGCTAAACTGTGTCAAAAAATGTTTTAAAAAGACTTTGGAATACACCAAAAAAGTACTTTCATTTTGGGGATGAAAAATATCAAAGTTGGGGGACAAACTTAAAAACTAGCTGAATTGACTACAGGTGGGTCCCCAAGAATGGGGCAGGTGTTTTTTTTTATTGCAGGTGCTTGCGGAAGGTGGATTTTTTACGTGATTTAAAACTTCACTTTAACAACTTAAAAGTATGCTAGTACCCATTTTCAAGTACCCCGAATTTGCTGGGAGTAGTTATTTTCTCCCCAAAATATTGCTTAATGCTGTTCTTCACCACTTGTGTAAATGCGCTAATTAGCAGCAATTGGCACAACTTAAGTACCCCAAATGCCTTCATTAGGGCTAATCGGGAGCATCTATAGTGATCCCCAATTTCAGTGCTTCTTTTGCGGGTTGTCAAGCAGAGTTCCCCATTTTTGACAGGACTTTTCACCTGTTTCAGTTTCGCCGGGTGCCGTTTTCGCTTCCTTTCTAATGAAATATGGAGAATAGCGGGAGCGCGCACAATACTTTTCTGCATGCAAAACACGAGATGTAGGTGAAAAGTCAGGCCTGCGAAAAAGTATCGCGGTACGAAACTAATTGAATACAGCCCCAAGTCTTTATTGCATTTAAAAAAACAGGACCAATGTATCTAAATTACAGGATTGTGATTAGGTGTGGCCAAGACATTTGGTCACAGGTCCCATCTCTAAACTGAGTATTGTTTGTCTCCTTTAGGCAATTATAGCAGCAGCATCTCTCCTGACAGTTGCTACTGATTACCTGCCTGTAGTAAATGCCATTTGAACATCAGAAAAAATTGTCAACTAAAATTCCTTAAAGTCTCAAAGCAAATTCAGAATTTTTATTAGGTTTAGAGAACAATATGATCCTTGCCTTATTACATCTTAAGGGTATGCCCCGTCTCTAAGATATTATTAAACAATGCTGTCAAAACAGGGGCTATCAATTATCTGAGAGTTTTGTAAAGCTCAGGTGAATCTGTCTGATACAGGAGATTATCATTTAGGTAACAAACTGATAAAATGCAACACTTCCTGTTCTGGAAATTGTGCAAGCTCAATTTGCAAGGTGGACATACTGTAAGTCAGGTAACAATACTGTATATTTATATATAGACAAAAGATAGAAAATGTACAGTAAAGCTTGCCATACACCAGACCAACCTTCCTTTAACCATCCAACTAGTTGGCAGGTTGGAATGAAAATCTGGTTATGGATTGGAACAAACAACAAGCCTTTTGCTCCCAAAAGCAGGAAAACAGACGGGAACACGGTCATTCAGACAAATGTCTGATTATTATTTGCCCCATTCATTACCAGATTTTCATTCCAACGAGCCAACTAGTTGGATGGTTGGAGGAAAGTTGGTCTGGTGTATGGCCAGCTTAAAAGTACAATAGTATACATACCCTCCAACATGACCCCCTTCCATCACGTAATGAATGCTTTGCTCATGGACTTCCCACCTAATTAATGATAGCAGTCACCTGTGTTGATCTAGTTAATTGATGAGAAGGGTGGCTGCAATCATAAATTTAGAGGGATGTGCAGGCGCAGAACATTTTGTCCCTCCTGGAATGAGTCATGCTGGAGGGCCTGTAGTAGGTAGACCAGCAAAAGACAGGATGAATAAAATTAAATTGGGTTCAGGTAATAGATTTTTTATTTTCTGTTTTGCATTTGTCAGGATGCCTCCTGTCAGAATACCCACAGCGGCATCCCGACAGGGGTTGGGTAAGTATACTTACCCTCCCCCCCAACCCTAACCCTCCCTTATGGTAGCCTAACCCTAACTCCTCCCACCCCACACCCTAACCCTCCCCTTTAGTTCCTGAACCAAAGTCCCTCTCCTTCGGGCCTAAACCTAACCGTTTCCCCTTAGTGCCTAAACCTAACCCCACCCCAACAGTGGTGCCTGACCCTAACCCTCCCTCCTAGGGGTGCCTAACCCTAACCTCACCCCAAAAAACCTAATGCTAAACCGGCTAACTGACCTAACCCTACCTCCCCCCCCCCCCCCGTGGCCAAGAGGACGGGTGCCCCGGACTTTCCTCATTCGGGGATCCGTCCGTCTGTGTTCTGGCATCGGGATTAGGATAGGCGACGGTATTTCGACGCCTATCTTAACTCCCTTGTCGGGATATCAGCAGCGGCATTTACAGCGGCGGCCACCGGTCAGCTGACTACATCCCTACAGCAACATACATGGGGAGTGATGACTCAAAGCTTCTAAACAGTGGACAAGTGGACAAATGGAAAAGTTGCCCATAGCAATTAGATTCTACCTATAATTGTGTAACCTTTACTTTCCTTCGCAGGGCATTACACTTCACCTAAGGATATTTTTCTTGCTGCTAAACTGGATGTTAGTCAGACAGTGCCTTCACCAAAGCCTCTAGCTAACACCTTAAAGTGTTCCACCTGGGGTCGGTCTGGAGTAACCCTTGGTTTCCAAAACACAGATAGCAGAATAATTTCTATAGTTATAAGTGATGATACACAGCAAGATAAAGACCTCAAACAGGTTCATATTTCTTCTTCTTCTGTAATGTTTTAGTGATAGTTTGTAGAGCAGTGCAGGCTACACAAGGCCACTGAAATATTACTCCTTATGGGATTTTTTATTCACAAGATTTAATTAGAACAGTCATTTAATTTTTAACTATTAGAGCTATGAGACGACCACATTTATTTACTCATCTAATGCGAGCCATACATCAGCGCCTCAATTCCCTGATCGGCGATCAAAATTACAGATTGGCAGGCATCAATGATCGTGATCTGTTGGGGAATCAGGGCAACTCTGCATGTTAAGAATCCCTGATTCACCATTGTTTTGGTCAAGATTGGCAAATCAAGGAAATCCAACCCAGGTGTCAGGAGATGAGGGAAATGTGCCAATCAGATGCAGATGTATGGACCCCTTAAGACCATCACAGGAAATTTAAATTTGCAGATAAAAGCTTGTCACTTAGTGTATCTAATTTTATACCCTATTCCTTAACCTTGGATTATCGATATGTAATCAAGATACTAAGGCATTGCTTGTTAAGTGTTTATGAAATGGGCCTTTAATAGGTCTAATCAAAGAGAAAAATATACTACTGGACAACTTAATTTTTAACAGCAAAGGAAAATAAAGCAAAGACATGAATAGATTTTGTCTCTCAATCCAACCCAAATTGCCCTATAAGCTATATTTCTGATCATTTCCAGGAACAGAATCATACAGAAAAATCCCTAGCACACTGCTGTAAGCCAATAAAAAAGATGCCATTCTATTTGTACATAAAATGCAGTTACACACATTTTTCTAAATAACCCCTTTTTTCTGGCATTTGCTGTCACTTATAATCTGACTTTAGCAACTTCGATATTATATATCAATGTTTGTGTAGTATGTGGGGGACCAGTGGCTGACATGAAGCGCTGCTCTTTCTAGTGCCATTTGGGGGGCACTTTAGGTGCCTCCTGGTAAGTAAGCTTTCATTTTAAAAACACAATTTAAAATCCATATATGTATGTATGACCCAATATAAGAACTCTCATTGTTTAGAGTTAGGAGTTGGGACCATTCTTAGCAGAAGCACTGGCGACTGACTTATCATATATTGCAAATGTGTGTAGTTCAGAAGTCAGCATTTTGTGTACAAATATAATGTCAGCTTTTTACAGCAGTGTATTGGGGATATTTCTGTGTGTTTCTTTACGAGATTACCACTATCTTTCTAGCACCTGCTGTCACTTATAAATTGATTGAAGCAACTTACATTTTGTGTAATCAGGTCCAGAAACAACCAAGAGGGATAAAAACGGCAAAGGAAACAGGGAGGAGATAGAAACAGGGAGGAGATGGAGCTCCAAAGTGAAGGGAGAAGACAAGATTCCAGGACAGGAAACCAATGGGCAGCTAAAATACGAGAGATTTAAAGCCATAAAGGTATATAACTCTAGTATTTTATAGCTGCATATACTATATTATAGTTTTAGTTGTCCATTATTTAAATATGCATAGTGATCTATTGGGTATATATATATGACAATTTTTTATAGAAATATAATTTATGCCTTGTGTTGTGCTTCTGCCCTTACTTCTGTTAGAATCTAAAAGGTAGAGTATTATATACAGTATAATAGTTTTACACTGTTTAACTAATTAGAATCCTTTCAAAACCTATTTGCTTGCTATAAAAAAAAATATTTGGAGATTTTATATCTTATGTGGTGTGGATTGAAAGATCTACAGTATTTAAATAGACAGTCAATTGGTTGACACCAAATGGGTGACAGGCAAGCAACAGACAGGGGCAAATGGTCGACATGGACTAAGGTCAACATTGTCAAACTGTCGACATGATAAATAATGTTGACACACAAATGGCTGACACAGAAAAGGTCAGCACTTTATTTTTGTTATTTTAACCCTAACCCTCCCCCTAGTGCCTAACCCTAACCATACCCTTAAGCAGCCTAACCCTCCGCCAAACAGGGGCGCTCGACAACCGCGCCGGGCCCGGTGGAAGAAGGGACGTGGCCTAATCACGGGAGGCCATGCCCCCTCAGAAAAAAAACAACAACAAATTTTTGCAGCGCTGGGGAGCACTGTGAGCCACTAAGCCTGGTGCATAGTCAGTGGGGGGCAGGATCAGTGCGTGTGCTGGGCTGCTTTGATGCAAGAGGGAGGGGAGGTAGGAGGGGGGGTGGCACCAGACCCGGCCAGGCCCCTCCAGCAAGCTCAGGTAATTAGTACCAGTTCCCCTCCTCTTGGCGCCCCTGCCGCCAAGTGCCTAATCCTTGTACCTAGCTCCACCAAATTTGGCATGATGATATAGTTTGACTAAAATTAAGTTTTTGGCTATGTCTGAAGTTCATCAGGGCCATGGAGGTCTACATGGTGCCCACCAAGTACGCCATGGAGTCTCTGATTGTACATTTTTATGCTCAGGATGTCTTCCAGTGCCTAAATCTAAACTGATCTGAAGGCACAGCCTGTACCAGTGAGGGGGCAAGCAGAGCTCCAACGGAAGAGCAGTGAGTCAGGGGATAAACTGTCACACTGCACTGACAGTTACTAACTTCCTCCAAGCACATTTTCATATGCCATGTGGTCTCCAATGCTGGTCTGCAGAGATTTCTACTCAGCAATGATCTCTGTTTTGCAGTGATATATGAAACTGCAGTGATCTAGGTAGCTATACTGATTTCTGTCTTGTAAATTACTCTGCTCCTGATATACCCCCTTCCAAACAGTCAGAAAATATGCCTGCCAGCACTGTCATTTACTCCTAACTTGCATTGTTATCTAGGTGTAAATGACTTCTGTTTTCCTTGTCCAAGCTTTACCCCTTTAGTATACCACACCATGTTAGCAAACAGTGAGGTCCTTTTCAGGATCAACGAAATGGGTTTATAAGCAAGGACAATGTAAAAAATCAAGGGTGCAGATGTACTTCAAGGTCCATTCTTCAACCCAAGCAATGGCAAGTATCCCTGCTAGTAATAAATATAGTGGTTTGAGGTCTGTACAAGAGTCCCGCCTTAAGGAATGTTTAATGTATGCATTAATATATTTACACCTCCCAATCAGCTCAAAACACAAAGGAAATACAACAAGGTCTGACTTATCAACAAACAGAAATTCTTATAGTATAGGAAAAATAATGGCTTTATTAAAGAGAACTAATCCAGAAAGTGTCAACCTGAACTTCAAAAATCAATATATTGTTTAATACTTATCTGGAGCTCCCCAAGTCTTCATAATGTCAGCTACAAAAGTCTACATCTTAATCATGGAAGGACTCAGCAGTAGATTACAGAGAGGTGGCTTGGCTGAGGTGGCTTGGCTGCAAATGTTAGAATGTTATAGCTCCTGACTAGAATCAGACGACAGATATTTAACTAGTTTGATCTTGATCTTGGCTGGTACTAGATTTAACAAATTGTTAAAACGTTTTTTCCTTTCCTATTTCTCAGGGTCAAGGGTTATGTCACAAATGTATTCATCAGTAAGAGAATACCTTTACAGTTATAATTCAAGATATCATAAAATTGCAAGATGTAGGAGTTTAACAGGAATGAGATTTTCTTATCTGTTACATATGTATTTCAAAACCTGTTTTCTGCTGCCCTCTTGTGGCAAGATGCTCTGTTAGCACACAGACTGATAGGATGTTACATATTGTGAATCACCGCGGTTCACAAAAGGAGGCTTGTTCTGCTAAAAGGTCTGGTAAGAATTTCTATCTATTATCACTATGCAATATAATGCCACCAGACACCCAGTATAATATAATTACAGGACAGGGTGTCTTATTGTCTCTTATTTTCACTTCACCTATTGTAATTAGGATGTCAATCATTATCAATTATTATTATTATTATTATTATTATTAATATTATTTATTCATATGGCACCACAACTGTTCCGCAGCGCCTTATAAAGTATATAAACAAATAGGTGACCAAAGACTTACAGTACAATGCAATACAACGCAGGACAAGGACATGGATAATATACATTGCTACATTAGCGACCATAACACCCACATAAGCTTCAGAGCTTAAGCAACCAAGTGTTAGCTTCCCTAGTGGGGAGTAAGTAGTAGATGAAAGTAAAGTAGGGAGAAGCACAAGAGGGTAGAGGGCCCTATTCGTAAGAGTTTACATTCTAAAAGGGAGGGGCAGACAAACAAGTGTGACACAGATGGGCAGATGGGGAGGAAGGGGCATATAGCAGCAAGTTAGGATGAGAGCTGGAAGGCTTTGATGAAATAATGGGTCTTGAGAGCACGTTTGAATGATTGTAGAGAGGTGGATAGTCTGATGGGGAGAGGGAGACAGTTCCAAAGGTGGAGAGCAGCATGGGCAAAATCTTGGAGGCAAGAGTGAGAGGAATTAAACAGTTGGCATGTAAGGCGGCATGCATAAGTTGAACGAAGAGGGCGGACAGGAGAGTGAAGGGAGATTAGATCAGAGACATAAATGGGAGAAGATTGGGAGAGGGCTTTGTAAGCGAGGGTGAGAACCTTGAATTAGGTTCTGAAAGGGAAGGGGAGCCAGTGGAGGGCTTGTAGGAGAGTAGAGGCAGATGTAGAGCATTTGGAGAGGAAGATGAGCCGAGCAGCAGCATTGAGGACAGACTGGAGATGAGAGAAATGGGATTTGGGGAGGCCAGATAGGAGGTTATAGTAGTCCAATCTTGAGATGACCAGTGAGTGTATAAGGGTTTTAGTAGCATCCTGGGTGAGATAGGGTCTGATCTTGGAAATATTTTTAAGATGAAAATGGCAGGACTGCGAGAGGTTCTGTATATGTGGTTTGAAGGAGAGGGATGAGTTCAGGATAACTCCAAGACAGTGCACTTTGAAACTAGAGGAGATAGTTGTGCCATCAATAGATAAAGAAATAGTGGGAGGCGAGGTTATGGTGGAGGGTGGGAAGATGATCAGCTCTGTCTTAGACATATTAAGTTTAAGAAATCATTGTGACATCCAGGAAGAGATAGCAGAGAGACAGTTGGAAATACAAGTCAGTAGAGAGGGGGAGAGATCGGGGAGGAAAGGTATATCTGAGTATCATCAGCATAGAGATGATAATGGAGGTCAAAAGAGCTGATTATTTCACCTAGAGAGGACATATAGAGGGAGAATAGGAGAGGCCCAAGTACAGAACCTTGGGGAACACCTACTGAAAAAGGCTGTGGAGGGGAAGAATAGTCATGAGAGGAAATAGAGAAGGATCGGTCAGAGAGGTAGGAGGACAGCCAGGAGAGGGCAGAGTCACGTATACCAAGGGAGTGAAGGATTTGCAGCAGGAGATGGTGGTCCACAGTGTCAAAAGCAGCAGAGAGGTCAAGGAGAATGAGCAGAGAGTAATGGCCCTTGGATTTGGCAGCAAGGAGGTCATTGCTGACTTTTGTGAGGGCAGTTTCAGTGGAGTGGAGAGAACGGAAGCCAGACTGAAAATGGTCAAGGAGGGAGTGGGAGGAAAGAAAGGTGGTAAGGCGGTTGTAAAAAATACGCTCAAGGAGTTTGGAGGCAAAAGGGGGCAGAGAGATGGGTCGGTAGTTAGAGAGAATATTAGGATCAAGGGTAGGTTTTTAAGAATGGGGGAGACAAGGGCATGCTTGAATGCAGAAGGGACAGTGCCTGATAAGAGGAGAGATTAAGGAGGTGGGCAAGATGGGAGCAGGCAGAAGGAGAAAGGTAGTGGAGGAGGCGAGAGGGGATAGGGTCAATGGGGGAGGTGGAAGGGAGGGAGGACTGGATGAGAACCATGACTTCCTCTCCAGATACAGGGGAGAAGGATGTCAGAGTCAGAAAAATGGAAGGGGAGGGATGATTCAGGAAAGGAGGAGGTGGAGAGCTGGGGACGGGTTGGATATGATGTCATGACGTATGGAATCAATTTTAGATGTGAAGTAGGTAGCAAAGAGAAGGGCAGAGAGTGAGGAGGGGAGGAGGGGGTGTGCAGAGGAGGGAGTTGAAGGTAGTGAAGTGACGCTGGGGATTTAAGGACTGGGAGGAGATGAGGTTCTTGAAATATGACTGTTTAGAGAGGGAAAGGGCAGCACTGTAGGATGAGAGCATAAACCTTTGCTACTGGAGCAGGACAAGGCTGTTTTCACACTGTTTGAAGCCCTTTATTTTCTGTTATACAACTATACCTGGCAGGTAAGCCACAACTGTTCCATTTGGAGGTACCAGCTGACAGTACCGAAGATTCTGAAAGGTTATCATGGTAAAAGGCCAGATTTAAAGCAGTCTAACTGTGTTCCCCACTTATCTCCACAGCAGATGTCACCCCAGATGGTGCTATGGTCCCAATTATGCTTTAATTGAAGGAAAGATGAGAATTTGGAACAGGGAACTCCAGTCATCAGCCACTTCACCCCTGCTGAGCGCTGAGGCAACCAGCAATGACCCCTTGCCCACAGAATCAGATGTGATGAACCTGGTGGTGGCCAGGCCCATTTGAGAACATAGCTATGTCTATAGTATGATTGTTCCTGCTGACAAATGCTTAGCTCTGTGGTCCAGTGACCAAGCTCCCATAATTCAGGACACAGAAGACTATCATAATTTGCTAAGGATTTTCACCTAATTATACATACAGTAAGTTTAATATATGATATATGATATTGTTTTACAATAGTGATGCTTTTTTATCCAGAAAAGTAGCCCCATGTTTATTGGGAACTATTTGTGACATTGCATTACAATGCATACAGTTTTGTGCTTATTTTTACGGTTAGAATTAGGCTAAAATAAGCAAAAAACTGTATGAACAAGTTGACATTTTAGCCATGTCAAAATTTTTGAATGTTAACATATTGGTTGACGACGTAAAGTCCATGTCGACATTCTGATGGTTGACATTCAGAACCTGCGACAGTCAGATGTGGACATTCTGAGTGTCAACTTTTCATACCACACCCTACAAAAGGTCCCTTAATGAATTATTAGAATAAACTAAGTGGCCTGTGGACACCAGCATACTGTCATGTTTAGATTCTCTAGTGATATCATTATGTCACTATCCCTTCACATGACATAAATCTATATTTTATCACCATCAACAAATGGGGGAGATAATTAACAGCACAGGAAAGTGTGAGATAAGACATTGAACAAATTAAATACATTTATAACTGGTGAACTTTAAGGATGTACATTACATAGAAAAGGAAATGTGTTCTAATCCTACACGGAGGTTCATATGAGTATGGTAACAAATAAGCTTTTTTCTTAGCGTTAATGATAACAATAACACTTTAATTGCTTGTTGTACTCACCGGGTATGGCTGTACCACTGTTAGGAGTATTGATTCCTTGCAGCTTCTGCAAAATGAAAAAGAACAATATTGACGAGTGACAGGTTTTGGTTTTGAATAATTAAGGCATAATCAGGGAACATGAGTTGAAAAGTTATTAAGGTATGTAATGGTATTAAAGGACAGTAATCAGGTATGAAGTAGAGATAATGGGGGTAAATTTACTAAGAGTCGAGTTTGTGTGAATTTTGGTGAGATTACATTCTCACGTGCGTTTTGGCATTTTTTTCATCTTGCAAATTTACTAAAGACAAACTCGAGTGAGTTTGGAAGTGAGGTCTCTTTTTTCACTGTTAAAACTTAGGTGAGTTTGCAAATTCTAAAAAACTCATCATCGGCAAAAATAGGAAGTACTTTAGATGAAAAAGCAACTCGCAAATTTACTAAGAATCGAGTTTCCAATCTCGTGTGAGATTGTAGCAAACTCACTGTGAAATAGAAGTTTCAAATAGACCACCTCCTGAGCTGCGAGTTTGGCAGAAACATACACAGATCAGTGTGATTTGTGTATGTTTCTGCCTGTATACCTAATATAAAGTGTTTTTATGTAAAAAAAAAATGACATAGGGTCCCCCCCAAAAGCATAACCAGCCCCAGACTTGCCAGCCAGTCCTGGTTCCTAAAATTATGGGGAATAAAATGAATAGGGTACCACCATAATTTAAGAACCAGCACCAGGCAGCAGGGTCCCCCATATATTTAAAACCAGCTCAAGACCCCTTTTAACGGGGGACTGATGCCACAGCCAGGGAAGCCCTTTCACTGGGCCTCCTGGCCACAGCATCAGCCCTGGCCGCTAGTCAGCCCAGGCCAGGGATCCCTGGGGAGTTGGGGACCCCTCCAGTAAAGGGTTCCCGCTCTTCAGGTCCCCCCTGGCCTAGGCTGATAGCCCGGGGCTATCCCCGGCACCCTAGGGCGGTGGGTGCCGGGTTGATAGTGTTAGCGTGTAGTGTAAAATCAGTGGTTAAATATTGGCTTTAGTTGTAGAACTACACATTCCAGCAAGCCTCCCCCGCATGCTGGTATTTGGAGAACCACAAATACAAGCATGCGGGGCATTATGGGTCCGCTGGAACTTGTAGTTCCACAACCAAAGCCAACCCACTCCTAGGTCACCTGCCAAGATTGGAACTCATATGCTGCAAAAATCGCGACCCACACAGTCAGTCCCCGAGTACCGGCAGTTTGCATTCCCAGAAGAGCCGTGTGCCGAGACACTGTCATGAGCCACTTCACTGGGCTGAATCATGTGGCTTGACTCAGTTCAATGTCTTGCATGCCCATGGCTAGTATACAGGGGTATACAATGCAGAATTTCTAGAGTGGGGTTTCATATTCTTATATTGTTTTAATTATTCAGTAAATCAGTGTACAGCCATTAAAAAATCCTACTTATCAATCAATTAAAGGTTGCATTGATAAATTAGCTCCATTGTCTCTAATATAGTTTACATTATTACTAACAGCCACTCACCTTTCTTCTAGCTTCTGTGAGGGTGTGGTACAAAATGTCAACATTCAGAAAATCGACAAATGGTGATATTCACATAATGTCGACAATGTGTCAGAATATCGACATTGTGCATGTTAACAGTTGGCTTGTTGTCATAGCATTTTCAGAAGATTTTAGTGTTGGAAATATGTGTGTACATTTTTGTAGGTGTAGCAGAGTTCCAGTACACAACAGTGGATGAGACATCGAAAAGCCCAATTGTTTCACCAGTGGAGTGATTTTATTGAGTGGTGAGTACAACTGAACTCACTGTTATACACTGGTTTGATTGAGTGGAGCTTGAGCAGAAGACCAGCCGGTGAGTGTATTTGCTGGCCGGGTAGCGGTACAGGGATGCTGGAAGGTGCTGTGGGAGGCAGTAATACCTTGGTCTCTCTGGAGCTAAGTGAGAGACTACTGTCTCCCACGGTGATACTCAACACAGTGACAGGATGGTTCCGTGCATGCCCAGTAGCTAAGTCTGGCAGCCATCTTGGAACAGGGAATGAAACCTTACCCTAATCCTAACTAACAGCCTACCTGCAGCCTAACCCTACAGTAACTGTAACTGCAGCCTATTCCTCAATGCAATCTAACCCTAACCCTAAAGCGGACTACGTTCACAATGTCAACATAATGACATTATGTTCATGTCGACATTGTGAATGTTGACATAACTGCATACCCTTCTCTCTCAGGTTGCAGTAATTACTCAGTCCCTGTTGTAAAATGGAACAAACTGTAACTGTTAACAGCTGGGGCGGACCCATGATGATGTATCACTTTTGTGATTGTAGTGTATATATATTTTTGCACCATACCCTTCTTTTTCTAATAAAGACCATCTTTAGAAAAATAAAGAAATGCAGATTAAATTTTTGCAACCTGATTTTAAAGAGAATATAACCGATTTTGTTATCCAGTGTACAGTATTCAGTATTAATTTTATTTATATTTCCTCTAGCTGAAACATCATGAGTTCAACAATGGATGCTATTCAAAAAAAATGTACAAGCACAATTTTTTTTCCTTTTTCACATGAGTGCACTGACACTAACATTTATTAATTTACCATTACCTACGCAGTATGCACTATATTTTCTTCTTCAAAATATGAGATTTTTTTTTATTCAACTGAGAAGTATTGATGAAGAAAAGTTCCAATTAATTATCGTTTTTATCACTCTGTGGCTGGGTAATTGCATTATAATCTGTCTTTTGCAGTTGTATACCTTATCACAACAACATACACTATATATTTTTCTCTATTGTTCCTGTACTCCATGCGAGGAACAGCCCTTTATATACTATACTATTAGTTGATCAATGATAATATTAAGAACCATTGTGTGTAGCCATCTAAAAGACCCTAGTGACACTAAAAGGGATCAGGCTCTTGGTTTGAGCTGCAAATCCAATTTGGCCTCCACCATGATGTGATTGGCTTAAGGGAAAGAAGAAACAGTACATATTGGCTGCAGGCCTGCAGCTGGTTAAAAATGATAATCCAAACGAAACAGCTACCAACTTTATACAATGTTGGTGATACTAACACTTTAAGACATATTTTACAATTATGCAAAGCCTTTCAGTGACATTGTTAGGGGGTTTACTGTCATTGTGCTTGGCTTTTGAACCATATAATCAGCAGGAAGCATTCATAACTTACTTTCATTTTGTGCAAAAAGTATTAGATCAGAATATGCCATGAGCTTAAAGTGACTAAGATAAGTAAATCTTCTTTCTTTCTTTAATGTCTTTCATTAATGTAAAAATTATGGAGCACAGACATTTAAGCAATGATTTGTATTGCTAATGCAGTCTGAAAAACAAAGACAAAGCATTCAAACTAGCTTCCTCTGATGCATCATAAGAACTATACTGAAAATATCTGAAGCAAAGAAATCTTAGATAAGAACAATGATGCAAGTTCTAGAACATTATATTGAAAATATATATCTTTTTTATTAGCAAGGTTTGTGACAGTAAACATTTGGAATATGAGTTTTCAAAGTAATGTATTCCTTATGTTGAGTAACAAATACGTAATTTGATTAGGCATATGGCATAATTTAGAATCCAGTTAATTCAATTTGGTATTTTAGACTAAGCCACAAGCAGGGGTGTATTTATCATACATACAGCAAAATACCTGCCCAGGATTGCACTGTCCAATGTCAGTGTCACAACTGAATTGCATTATAGATTATATCAAACTGTTTGAAATATTAATAAGAACAACAGCAATAGTCACTGTTATAACTGGCAACACCTATACTTGGGTTCAAAATGGCATGCACCTTTAGACCATATGCATCTCAGGTAAATGTCCTTATTTAATGACTCACATTAGGTGCGAATTGCGAGTAGCAAGTTTGTTTCTTGAAACTTGCAGACTTCGCACTAATGCGCGCTCCTGAGAACTCTCCAATCCAAGTAAAAGAGCCTGTTCGTGGTACTCGCAGCGGAGGGGTGAGAATTGACTGCCAAATTAGATGTGAGAAAAGTGCATACAAAAGTAGGGAGACCATCCTGGACCCCTCAAAATTGATAATTTTGTTAGCAGGACTGTATAGAAGGCTGTTTGTGGGCATTAGGAAGATACTGTAGGTTTTTAAATGGTGTCAAATAACTGGAAATAATAATAAATGGCTGATTTGTGCTTTTTTTTTAAATGCAAAAAAATTATAACAATCAAACTTGTTTTGTTTAATCGCAAACGAAGTAAATGAAAAATTTAAAAAAAAAGTAGGAAAAAAAGGTGATTTGGGGAGACTTTGAGGGCACCCTGATTTAAAAAAAAAAATGATAAAAAACTATTATTTTTCAATTAAAAAAAATTGGAATTAAATTTTGGGGTGCCTAAACTAATGAAAAAGTTTATTTGGGAACGATTGACGAAATTTTTTTACCCCAAAAAATTACGGGTAATTATTGGACTAATTAAGCTAATTGGAAACTTCCAAATACCTAATTAGTCATTAGGGGGGTGTACAAGGGGTCCAACACCGTGTCCCAACATTTTAACCTTAAAATAAAGATTTTCCTTTCCATCTCTAACCCTCCAGGAGTTGCGAATGGAAAAATGTGAATCCAGTCTCACTTGTTCAGTGCAAGTTGCTATTTGGATTGCAAAATGAATTCACTGTGCAAATTCGAAGAGAAAATAGCAACTCACACCTCGATATTCACACCTATGACCCCACAGAATAAAGCATCTACAACCCCTTAAATACTCTGGTATCAAAATTCCATTGGCTGACTTCAGAGTTTCATTGGTTGAGAAGCACGAGCTGCCTTAAATGATTTAATGTATACATTTTTGTTCCTTACTTTTATCATAATGAAACCAACATAATAATAATAATAATAATAATAATAATAATAATAATAATAATGAGACTGGAAACTGTTTTATTATATGAGCCATTGTCAAATAGCATTAATCTGGTATGTAAAAACCCCACAAAAATATTTAAAATAAAGAAAATATTAAATACAAATATTTAACCCTAGCAACTGTCAAAGCAAGTTGCAACTATCCTATTAATTATACAGAAATATAAACTAAAGAGTCAATTATAATGTGTCCATGAATCTTTGTAAAAAACAGCACTAAGGGTCAGACTAGACTAAAAAAAATCATATAAAAAGATACTGTGTTCTTGAATTTTAATACAAAAACAATTGCATATACAAATATTTATAAACTAGAAAAAATACATAACCAGTTCTTAAAACAATTGCTACAACAAACTCTAGATAGAACAAAAAGTCTAATAGTACCAATATGAATATGAAAAGCTGTATACCAGTGGTTCCCAAACTTTTTTGAACCATGGCGCCCTAGAATATTGCATTGTTTTCACAGCACCCCTAAGCCTAAGGTTTGTTATTGAAAAATTCAGAAAAATATATAGGAAAGTAGTAGTGAAATAAATTGTGCTGACCTGTCATCCTTAGGTTCAGATATGTGGTGGTGGACAGGTTTGCGCCTCTGTTTGTCCAATATATTTACTTTACATTGACCATAAATAATTTGATATGGTTCTGCTACACCAATCTGAGGTACCCTTGCAAGTGTCCCAAGGCACCCCAGGGTGCCACGGTGCACAATTTGGGAACCACTGCTTTATACTACTGTTGATATATCAAGAAAACCATGTAAATAACACTGATGATATAAAGTGATTGCAGAAACAGAACTGTAAATTAAACCCTGGTCACTGCCTTGGATCCATAAAAACAGTATCTTCCACCCAAGGGTCACTTGCAGCATTCAGTGTCTAATGCTGCTTATACATGTAGAGTATTATATAATTTTTCATGTTCTAGATTGTAACATACCATGGGCCTCATTCAGAGACGCACGCTAGTGCAATCGCAGCTGTGATTTCGTAAACATCGCAGTTGCAAAAATATGCAAATGGTTGCAAAGCTTACCTTAGCATAGGAATGCCCAATGCTGCCTTCTCGTATGCGTACGATGTTGCTTACATGCATAAATATATGTAACATCGATGCACATTGAGCAGCCATCTTGCACTTGCAGAAGGTCTGACCTGCCGCAGCCTTGGGAACTTCTCTGACACGTGGAGCTGCATGTGTAATCGCAGTGGCTAGTTTATGCATGCCCATGAAATGACGTTCAAACCCACAGACACACGTTATTCAGTCCAGCCCACCATCACCACCTCCAAACACTGACAACCTGTCACTCACTCTGATGGATTCCACTGTATGTCCGTAGTTGCGATGGGATCGCTGCAGTGCGGCTTATACGCATGCGCAATGGCAAACAATCGCTCAATGTGCGAGCGGAATCACCTTTGCGGCCAGCTCTGAATCAGGCCCCATGTACTATAGTGGTGTGTGTATGTGATCCTTTAAGTCCTGCAAGATCAAAGGAATTGTTTTTTCAGCATATCCCACAGATGCTCGATCGGATTGAGGCCAAGTCAACACTGTCATGTTCCCCAAACCATTGCTGCACTTTTTTTGCAGTGTGGCAAGACGCATTATCTTGCTGAAAGAGGCCATTGCCATCAGGGAATACATTTACCATGAAGAGATGAACTTGGTGTGCAACAATGTTTAGGTGGGTGGTACGTGTCAAAGTAACAACCGCATGGTAGACAAGACTTTAGGTTTTGCAGCAGAACATTACCCAGAGCATCACACTGCTTGCCTTCTTCCCATAGTGCATATTGGTGCCATCTCTTCCACAGATAAACGACACACATGCACCCAGCCATACACATGATGTAAAAGAAAATGTGATTCATCAGACCAGGCAAACTTCTTCTATTGCTCCACTCACATCCCCATTACAGACATTTTTGGTGGTGGACAGGGGTCAGCATTCACTTTTTTAGCAATTTGTGCTACAGTAGCTCTTCTTTGAGATACACCCAGCTAGGCTAGCCTTTGCTCCTCACGTGCATCAATGAACCTTGGGGGGCCATGACCCTTGTTCACTGGTTGTCCTTCCTTGGATCACTTTTGGCAGGTATTGTACTAACTATAGCATACAGGTAACACAGCACAAGAACAGCCATTTTGGAAATACTCTGACCCAGTCGTCTAGCCATCACATTTTAGTGCTTGCCAAAGTCACTCAGATCCTTATAGTATGCTTGCGGCTTGCCCATATTTCCTGCTTTGAAAACATTAACAGTCAGTGGCTTTAATGTTATGGCTAATTGTTATATAGCGTGTGTATATATTCAATAATGTCATCATCCTCATATAAATAGTCCAAAGTATTGCAACAAATATAGGGTTATAAGTAAGTGAAAGAAATAAACTTTTTCAAAATTTTACTGGCTTTTGCTTTGGCTATAAATTAAAACACAAAGATTTATTCTAACATGCTAAAAATGAAAAATCTTTATCTGTTGTGACCTAATGAACACATCGGGCCAAATGTAATAGGGTGAGAGTTTAGAAAATGTGAGAGTTTAGCAGTAAACTCTCACATTGGTTGAGTTTTATCTTCAAAATGGGAAAACATCTGAAAGAGATTTTAAATCGTGAGAGTTTTCTAAGTCTAAAAAAACATGCAAGTTCGCTCTGTTACTTTGTTTCTGGACTCTATTACATTGGCAAAGTTTAAAAAGTGTCAGAAACTCTCACTTTTCTAAACTCTCACCCTATTGCATTTGGCCCATCGAGTCCCCACCCAATCCGGTGTCTGATTGGTGCTGCAGATAGATAAAGACAGGCCATGGAGGTGGTAGTGTGAAGCCTAAAAATAAGAGAGATAGAGAAGCGAGAAGAACAAGAGACAGGGGCATGACAGAAGAAAGAAGAGAGATACAGAGTAAGAGGAAAATAGAAACAGGAGAGGGAAAGATGGGGAAGACTATCAGAGGGAGAAAGCGAAATAGACAATGGGGAGGATAAAGAAATGGAGAAGACACAAAGTGGGAAGGGAAAAATGGAAAAAGAGACAGAGAGGAAAAGATAAAGAGACAGAGACAGATAAAAAGGGAAAGAGAGGGCTAAAGAGAGACGAGAGAGACAAAGAGAGAAACTTAAGCAGACAACAGCTAGTAAGTTATATTACTCGCACCAATTAAAGGAAAATGCTTATCAGGCAACATCTTTGCTATATTTATTTTTAACATCTAAAATATATTTTGATTGATAAAAATCAATAAACTATTCTGAAAATGTAAATGTAAGCAAATAAATATTGTAATTACATTCATAATAATTAAGTGTTGGTACCTCTGCTATCTTTATGTAACCCTAAATGTTGCAATTAAGAGGATCTCATATAACCAGTAGTGAGCTGTACATGTGGCAGCAGCAGTATTCTACAGGGCATTTTCCATCTATTATGTATTGCATGTATTTGGAAGTCATATGTACAGCACATAAAGTCAAGAGTCAGTTCAAGCCATTAGTGTGTGAGAATTACACGTAGCTAGTTCAGTCCTCTTAGTTGGAACATGAACAATAGATGTGCCTCAAGATATAATTATAACTGCTGCACATAGTATATACTTTATGTTAAATTAGCAAATAATCAATAAAACTGCATTTTCGAAGTGAGGCCTAGGGAAATATACAAGAACTTTTGAAAGACAAATCACAAGTTATATCTAAGACATGGTGACTGATTTTTGTGGTGTAATGAGAAACGGAGATTTCTGAGTTACTGGCATAAACAGTGTACTGATAGCTGTATAATAAGCTCATGCTTTACATAGCTGAAGAGTCGCTGGATTGTGCCCACCGAGCAGCGTGAACAGATGGTACATAATATTTCCCTCTCTTCAAGCAACCTTCATTGTTTTGTCTCTAGTTCTGCCTGAGTTTGGCAAATGGAAGTTTTACATCATGAATTTTACACTTCGCTTGTTTAAAATAACATTTTATAATGAATAACTGCCATAAATTAAATGGTACTGGTATTAACATCAATAAATCAGACTAGACTATAGATTTTTTTTTATAAACATGTTTGGGAACAATAAGGAAAACTGGGGGTAGAGAACTTTTCGTAACTGAAAGATTTATAATTGCATTGACTGCTGTGTGTACAGCATTTTTCCCTTTGCACTAGGTTTCATTAATGGTCATAAAAAAAAAATACTGGTTTAGTACAGTTTGTACAGTGTGTTCTGTAAGTTCACAAGGGAATTTCTGACACACAAAAGGTATCAGGAATCAATTAAGAAAAAAAAACCTGTAACACCAAGTTTTAAAGGGCTTCTAGAAGATCTTTGTAAATAAATACAGGTTGGCACCCTTATAACTACTGTATTCCTATGCAGATTCCCCTGCTTTTTTTAAAGTTATTTTTTTTTTTTTTTGTTCTGTACATTACCTGATATGTGCCATTTATATAACTGCAACTCACAGTGCAGAAAAAACTCAGACCACCCAGTGTTTTTCAACCAAGAAGAACAGTATACTCATACAATAATGGGCTGCACTTAATCAGATTGGGTCAAATCCTTCTGTACCATGATATGCAGCAGGTGCATTCAGTGAAACGGTCTGGTCCAGCCCCCACCTTTTATAACAGCTGTTGTGCCCTATATTTGCTAAATGGATGGGGAAGGACTTGAAGAGGGCATTGCCCCAGAGTGGACAATGGGCTTGAATCATTACCGATTGCAACTGCGATTACACACGCAATTGGACGATTGTTGCGTACTGCGCATGCATATGCATCGTTGTGCGCATGTGCGAACCGGCCACTGCGATCGGGATTGCAATTGCGGTGACCATGCAGATCCATCGCAGAGTGATTGACAGGAAGTGCTATTTGTGAGTGGGTTTGTGGGTGGCGATGCCTTACGCAGCCTGAGTGCTCATAGCGTGCGATGAAGTTAGCAATTCCTGAGTAAGGTCAGAGCTTGTGCAAGTGTGCGTGAGGCTGTGATGGTACTCGATAGTACCAATGGTTTCGCAGTCTTGCTAAGGATTACGGATGTGTGTAAGGTAAAGTGGGCGTCCTTATGTAGTGCTGCGGCAGCATAGCGATCACAATGGATTAGCATACAATCACAGTGAGACTGCGTGCGTAATCACATTTGTGATCCGTAATGAATCAGGCCCAATGCTTCTAATGCTGGGCATCCACTATACAATTTTCTGTCAGATATCTGTCCAATCTGGCTGGTTGGAATGAAGACCTGGTAATGTATGGGAGCAAATGACAGTCGATCATATGGTTTTAAACACTGAAAAAAGGACAACATTTTTTTTCAAATAGGTTAAATTTGTGTGTTTTAACCAATTTGTCTGAACAACCATTTTTGCCTATTTTCCAGTGTTTGTGAGCAAATGGACGATTGTCATTTGCTCCCATACATTACCAGGTTTTCAATCCAACCAGCCAGATTGAACAGATATCTGACAGAAAATTGTATAGTGGATGCTCAGCTTTAGTTTCTTTCTGTAGTGGATTCATTGTGCCAAGAGGTCTATTTATTGAATGGAGAAGATCACTTTGCCAGATATTCTCCTTATTTATCAAGCAGCACAGAATGCGATGGCAATCGCTGTGGATCGTCGATGGTGGCCACAGGGACTCTCTTAGCTCTCCCATGCATGGTGTAGCTACTTGAAGCAAATTTAAGAAAGACAGCAATAGCAGATGCAGAAAATAACGCATTTCTTAATGATTAAAATAATATATTTGTCATTTTTTTAAGTTATACTTTTATTTGTTTCTCATTTTAACAAATCGCTACCTGGAGGCTTGAAACTGTTGGGTCACGCATCAGCAATGCAGTCCTACTCCTGTTGGCCACTAGCATTCTTCAGCTACAAAATAGGACTTTACTATGCTATTTGATAAATAGATACCCAAAACTCGTTTAGCATATTAAGGATGAACCAGACTTGTATTTAGGGAATTACAGACATTGAAAGTGTTAATGTAATCTAGATTTGAATTTGATTGATAAGGAAGTTACACATGAACAATTCAAATATATCCCATATGCTACTCTTATTTTGCACTATCAGGGCAGGGTAAAATCTTTAATATTTATCAACATTTACACTAGAGTGCTGCCTCTGACTAGCAAAAGGAAAGAAGCTCTGATTGCACTAGGGGTCGGATTCTGAGTCGCACACATCTGCACACGCTTTTCACTATGGCCACAGCATCGTACTCATGTTCATATGATAATGTGATAATCAGAGCAGCTAAGTTGCAAAGCTGTGTGCCTGAAAGTGCAAGCCTATTCCACCCACTATTCTAGCGTCCTCAGACCTAACAGTCGTCATTAGTATATGCACTTGGACCTGCCCAATGCTATATGCAAGAGATCCATCAGAAATAGTCGTCCCTTCCCCATGCACATTAGTCAGAATAGCACTCAGCGTGACACATGCCCACGACACTCCCGTCACTCTCCTATCAGAAATAGTATCCTCGTGCGTCTTGATCCACTCTATCTAGAAATGCCTACTTAACGCTGGTCTCCTAAAGCACAGGATGCAGCATAAACGGACCTACTTGTGACTTTGCACACATTGGGCGGCGAATATAATTGTTTTTGGTTTGCATTAATTAATGGGCACCCGAAGGAGTAATTCCATTGTTTTGAACGTCCATAAATTATAGCACTTGTCGCGCCCAAAAGAACCGGGTTTAGCTGTACAAAGTGGCTAAACCCATCTAAACTAATGGGTACGAATCTAAACTTGACGTTTGGGCACCCAAAAGCCAGGCTTTTCACCTCAGGAGGCTGCAAGCAGAAATATGGGAGCCTACAGCATTCGTGCCCGATCGGAAAAACAATTAGCTCAATCGGGCGCCCATTACTTAGAGCATCCCAAAAAATTTTTAATTCCCCCCATTGTGCGGCTCATGCAGACAGCTTGTCTTGCAATTTAGACGTATAAGCAGTCGGTTTGAAAACAGGAGATGACTCCTTTTTCACAGAAGCATCCAACTTAGAATCAGGCTCTACAGTATATACATGGGCCTAGCTATAGTGCAAGCTGTGCCATTGCTATGGGGCCCATACGCTTAGGTGGCCACAGTCCCAGCTCATAAAGTTGTCTACCAAGTTCCCGTAATTGCCTGCTAAGAAGTTGGGTTCGGCCCATTGCCTGGCCCTGAAAAAGGGGACTCGTCAGTGGTGATCTTTGTCTCTTCCTCTCAGTAAAGCTCCACACTGATATGATCCATCTCTGACAAGCCTGTTTCACACTCACAGACACAGCTGAGCTAGTCAGTAAGCCCAGCACTGTTGGAGAGTAGGCTTCTCTTTATTTAGAGTGTTTGTGAAGCTGGGGCGTGGGAATTGAGCTCCGAGATTAGGACTGTCCCAGAAAAGGACAGTGGACCTCATTCAGAGTCGGTCGAAGCGGCTGCACGGTCGTACGGGAAAAGGGGCCGGATATGCAAATGATTCCCTCGCAAGTTGCGTCCCTAAGTTCGGATCGGTAGCTGGCCGAACAAGGGCAGGAAGCGGCCGGAATTCAAAAATACGCCCCCTTCTCGTACGCATTGCACGTCATCTCCGGGCATATAAGGATTAATCCAGACCATCGGGAACCATCGGAACTGGTCGTAAAGCTTAAGGTTGACCATACTCTCTCTTAAGCTCTACGATCATGTCAGTGTAAAAACCTCCCATGTCACATGTGCCATGATGCTACTTTGTTAATTATGCACTCCCATAAACCGTATGCACTCCCATAAAACGCTGTTTGCATAATTAGGCACGCCTGTGTTCGGATCTCCACTCCCCCGATTTCAAGCACCTTCCCCTGTTACCATCCACAAACGCCTCAATCTGTCACTCAAACTACCGACCTGGCTGTGTTCAAGGAGAGAGAAATTTCTGATCGTAGCGGCTAGTTTGCGCACGCTCATTGTGAACTTTACGCATGCGCAGTATAGCGAACATCGGTGGCGTACGACCGTGCGGCCGCTTCGACCGACTCTGAATGAGGTCCAGTGGGCTTAAATTAAGAAGATCTCACTCAGTTAGAAGCTGGTTGGTCCCCACCCCCTGTGTGTCAGGATGTGAACTGGAAGCACTGGGTGGCATAATGTGTACTGGCCATTCTACAATGTCGCATATTGTGAACTGGGAGAATACAATGTGGCATAATATGAACTAGGCTACTTCTATGGTGCATAAAATGAACTAGGGCACAACTATGAGGCATAAACTGAACTTGGACACTATTACTGTATGGTGCATTAAATGAACTATGGCAATAATATACGTTATAAAATGAACAACCACAGTGGAGAGAGGTGTCTCCAAAATGTTGTTATGGGGACCACAAAGTTATTCATTATATATATATATATATATAAATATATATATATATATATATATATAAAATCAGATGTCCTGACACACTGACTCATCAATGCCCTGCCCAAACCCCTGAACCTAGAAACATGAAAATCGGGGAGTATAATCCTTCCATGATGTAGGTGTCCAGTAAGAGGGCAAGGGGGTGACAATGGCTAAAATGTTTCCTCCTCCTGTGCAATGTCTTGTCTGTCTCATTGTGGCTGTAGCACAGTTCATATTCACACACCAACTGCCATCCCAAGTGCTGCCAAACATCACTGGCAGTTGGTGTGGCTCCCTGATTTGAATAATGAGGGAAGGGAATGTGTTACTACAGAGGTGAGAGGAAAATGTGTTACTACACAGGTGAGGGAGGGGAATGTCAAATGTGTTACTATGGGGTGAAGGAAATGTGTTACAACACAGGCTAGGGAGAGGAATGTGTTACTACAGGGGTGAGCAGAGGTGTTACTACGGGGTGAGGGAGGGTAATGTGCCACTACAGGTGTGAGGGATGGATTGTATTTCTACACAGGTGAGGGAGGGGAATGTCATATGTGTTAAACACGGGCATGGGAGGGAAAAGTGTTACTACATCGGTGAGGGAGTGAAATATGTTAGTTCACAGGTAAGGGAAGGTAATGTCTTACTACAGTATAGTAGTGATGCATTAGTATATCTAAGGTCTACCTGGGTGAGACGAGGTACATCCAGTGGCACCAAGAGGGGGGGGGTGGGTACAAATTCCTGAGGGGCCCGGCGGGGGCCCGGGTCCGGCGCCACCCCCCAGTATGATGGTTTATTAGTAACATTGGTAAATACAGGGTTAATGTGGTGCTAGCGGTAGGCAGTAAAAAGTATAACAAGTCTCTGATGGGAGCTATGTGCTGTACATCCATACAGCACTGTGACACTCTAACACAGTGACATGCATGCTCATAAAGGCATGGTGATGTCACCCCGGCAGTGCGTTGTTACCTGGGAGAAGACATTGCGGGAGCGCACCCCCGTCAAACAATAACATATTTTGCTACAGCTCAGAATATTTGCTGCATATAGCAGTCAGTGAGCCACCAGCATTGCAGGAAATAACTGAATACATTATAAGAGAGCAAATAAATATTACCTCTGCATGTGCTCTGATATAAACATGTTTTGTGAAGTGATATCAGGGTCTTTGATTATATTCTTTTTCAAGTGCTGCAGGTATATTAAAACATATATTTTTCACTCTTTCCAGATACATCCATGACTAAAGATTCACTTACATTTGAATATAACAATTTGTATAAGTAGGCGGCAAGTGAAACCAATTTAAACAGACATGATTTTGGAATTCTATTCATACAAAGACAATTCTGAAGCTGTTTGAAAAGATGCCAGATAACCCTCAATGGATGGTCCTCAGTACAGCCCCAGGGCAGCAGTGCTGCATCCTGGCGAGTGACGGTCTGTGCCTGACTCCAGATACATCACTGTTATAGGCTCTCCCCTATTACAGCCTGAATAGGAAATCCAGACTTTGTTTAGCTGATATTACTTAGGAAAACATATATAAAATTATATTAAATATAATTAGACTGTATTTAATTTCACTAAACATAAAGGATCTTTATATTCCTTGGTATTACCTGTGTTCATTACTGGATTTTTATTTGGTTAGTTTAGTGAACATAACAAGGTTACTGTAAGAAAGCAGTTGCGTAATTTTCAGCTTGGCTCATTTATGTCCGTCTTTATATCCTGTTCACTTGTTTTCATTCCCATATCATACATTCTCCCGGAATGTACTATTGATTTACTTTTTTTACCTCCCTGAAATGTTTACTGTTGTTTTCAGTGGAACATATTGACTTATTTAACTCAAAGCAAACTAAACAGAGGCAGCACTTTGCACTGAGAGCAGGCACACCAAACGTATAAAGAGGATGATCAAAGCGAGGGACAAATCTGTAACATGGCAAGTTATTGGGAATATAATAGATTCTGGAGGAGGCGCCAAATACAGGTGACAGATGCTAAATCCAGCATGTGTAGCTCCCCATAACATGCTTTGGAGCCATGGACATGCAGGACATCGATCAAGGTTTTAACTTGTAATTTCAGATGTTGTTCCTATTTTTTCCTGATGACCAGCATACTATACAATAAAAGACAAGTACTTAAATAATAAAGGTTAGACGTGTGGTACTGCAACTCAACATACTTACTATGCCATGTATAATGTGGCACGGAGTATGGTCAAAATACCAACAGTCGGTATGTCAGAGCTTAGAATTCTGGCGCTGGAATCCTGACACTTATCAGAATCCTGACACCGGTATCCCAACTGCCAGCATCCCAACGGTAAGTACTGGGGTTAGGAGGAGGGTTAGGTACTAGGGGAATGGTTAGGGTTAGGCACTAAGGGGAGAGGGTTAAGTTTAGGCACTAGGATGTTAGCTCTAGGCCTTGGGAAGGGAGGGTCAGAGGTAGCGAGAGGGAGAGCGTTAGGATACTGACAAGTGTCAGTATCCTAACCCTGTCGGAATGCCGATGTCGGGATTCTGGCCGCTGGGATCCCGAGCGTTGGCATCCCGTACCCAACCCACATGGCACACAGTACATTAAAAAACAAATCATGTTCATTCATGATACAGCAAATAAATAAATAAATATAACTGATACAATTCCAATGCCCGGGATACACAAAATAATATCTGTGTAGACGGCAGCCTGTGTACAATATCGTGGGCTTTACGCCATCTGAGAATGGCATACAGCAACACCATCAAATTCCGAAAAATACATAATTTTCGGAATTTCATGGATAGCCTAATTTCTACATCCCCAAACTAAAGTATGGGGACTGTGGGAATTAACACAGATGGACTTAACCAGATGATATCAGTGATATCTCCTGCGTGAGGTATAATAATGAATACCAAAAAAATAGTAAATTAAGGAAAAGGTCCTTAAAACTATTCGTTTGGTGTTGATGAATAGGCCTCTTAGTCTTGTCATTGTCTGCTTTTGAATCTACTAGTATGACTAGTTTTCTCTTAAACTCATGTTAAATAAGTCTGTCATATACATATTACCCTAAAGGTTAATACAATTATAAATACAAGCATAACACCATATTAATATCTAGTTCTTTATTTTGGACAAATTATTAAAATCCTCTTTAAAGCTAATAAATATGGTGTATATATAAGGAGTCTAACTTTTTAACTCTTTAAATTTACAATTAATGTTTATGAAATTTGTGATGATATACTGTTTGGAAGTATTTTTATTGTATTTTAATATATATAAATATATAAAGCCATTTGGTTAACAAAAGATTAATGCAGAACAGTCTTCTAATGAATTGAATTGCTTAGTGGACACCTGGAATATAAATTATGTCCTGTGCATGCACAATCTTACCTACCCTTGTGAAAAAAACAGGCATTGCTATCACAGAAAAACGCTTCTAGATTTACCTACCTGCGGTTATTTGAATAAATTTTATAAAATTTGAATATATGAAAACAGCTAAACTGCAACATCAATACTGAGTTGGCCGGCAGCACAACATATTCTAAAACACTGCTGCTACTAACCAGTCTTCAGACCACGTTTAGAGTTCCTTTCCACTACCATCAAGATAATAGTTTAGCAGCAGCTCCTTCAATGTCTTCATGCAGACGGAACTGAGATTTTCTGATTTAACTGATACTTTGTGACATCTCAGCCCACATCAATATATCAGTTGCACTGCCCTTTAACAACAATGTGGGATCTGTAGTTCCACTAACAATGGATCACAAAGGTAACTGAGCCCTATATTATTATAGAACATTATAATATTGTGACAGTCATTCCGTGGAAGGACATAGGTCCAGGAATACATTGAAGATTCACTGCTGTAAAACTAGCTGTTTCCATGTTTATTGGTCGCGACTCGCAACCGTATCTAATTAGTTATCAAACTGCTATAGTATAACTGAACTTATTACATATTTTTTTAATGTCGTTTTGGCTGTACATTTGGCTATAACATATCTGTATTTTATTGTTGTTTTTGCCATGTATATTGTGTTATAATAATGCATAAAAAAATACCAGCTTAGCTTCCTGTTGAATAAGTGCTCCAATTCTTTCTGTTCTTAAACCCTGGCAGCTTTTGCATACAGCCCAGAAATGCTGGACAGTTTAATTTTGACACTTCAAGTTAGATTGAGTTTGGACACACCCTTCTCAAATCTAAATTTCTCTGCACCACCTGCAGTGTAACATGGTTTTGCCAAGGTGCTTTCTCGCTTTTAACTTGCCTCAATTTCGGAATCAGCCACCCAGTGCTGTAGGCATAGTCATTGTTGGGCAGCACGGATGGTGTAATGGGTAGCATGGATGGTGTGCCTCACAGCACTGAGGTTTTGGGTTCAAATCCCACCACAAATTAATGGCAAGCAGAAGTCTTCATTTTAAAAGTCTCTACAGATCATCACCCCAACATACTGTACAGTAGTTTGTGTTAACAAAGAACATATCATAGCCCTGACATACATGTTGATATCCCAGTTGCTGATATATTAATAATTATGAACAATAATCATAATAAATTGTTTGCCAATGAATATATATTGAATGGACTAAAATTGTTGTGAACACAATGCACAATTATTTACAAGTGCACATTTATTCAACAATCCTTCAAAGCCACTCATTTTGGGAAACTGAATTGATGCATAGAATGGGGAATTTCATTAAACATCCTACTTGGTACAATAAATGTCAACATAATTTTTACATTTATTGTACTGAACTAAATCCTTAAGCAAATTTGTCTTATTTAATTAGAAAATTATATTATGGTAGTGAGATTATGTGAATGCATATATATAGGGTTTATTAGTTTTCCATTACATTCCACCTAATTGAGTACTTAGCTGTTGATTCGGAAGCACATTTTTACTCAGTTACTCAGAATACATGATTTTGAAATAAATCTAACAATGTCAGGAGCAAGATGTGATGGTGATATTAATAAACACTAAGGGGTACATTTACGAAAGTGCGGGTTTTTAGAAGTGGAGATGTTGCCCATAGCAACCAATCAGATTCTAGCTGTTATCTTCTAGAAGGAACTAGACAAATGTTAAGTTGAATCGTATTGTTTGCTATGGGCAACATCTCTATTTCTAAAAACCTGCACTTTAGTAAATATACCCCTAAGAGTACCCTTCTCTGGCCCATTACCTATAGGTTTATCTATGTGATATATATAGATATATGTAACTGCATGAATTAAATATCTAGATTTACAGCAAATTCAGACAGGTTTAATGAGGGCTAACTACTTGGTGTATTATCTGTCCCCGGGCATATTACTTCAAGTCATCTATAATATAGTCTAATATCTCTGACATAACTTTTAACTAGTACATGAATATGACTGCACAGGACCTCATTACAACATAGATGATTCAACCTCCTTGAATCAGTACCCTGTATGCCAAATAACCTTATGCAGTTGGCATATCTGGCAAACTAGCAGTGGTTAGTTTCTAGGTGGTCTTGAATATATTATAATAAAACTTGCTGCTTAGGCACTTAGTAGGGCAAGTCATAATTCCCAATGCATCTATGGTAATATTTTACTAATATCTTGCTTATGTTTTTCTCACCCTTGCTATATTTTACTGTATGTTGTTTATGCCTCACATAGCACAGCAATTGTATTTATCTCCTTCAGTTTACCCCCTTACTGCTACCTTACTCTCCTCCACTCACATAAGTGTTAATATCTTCCCACAGATTATATCATCCCTGGTGTAGTATTACTGTACTTATATGATTCATTATTACTGTGCCTCACCTACCGCCCCCAACTCTGATCTACTACTCCATCCATTCCACCCGGTGCATCCACCCTACTGTACGTCCCAACATACATCACCTCCTCCCCTCATCCACCCTCCTCCCCTTACTAGTCCATGCCATCCCTCCTCACTCTGTGGTACTCCACCGTGCTTTTATTACTAGTATTATGTACTCTTATCCACCTACCTCTTTATCTCCAATCCCATTTTGCCATACAGATGTGTCCATTCTCATCTAGCCTCAATACATGATGCAGTGCAATATGCCTGGCTTTAGTGAGTCGCCAGGTCCCGTGCAACTCTGCCAACGTCGGGCATCTTTTTTGCCAAAAATGTGTCTAACTCGCAATGTGCACCAGGAGACTGTGGTGATTAATTTTATATGTGACACTTATATATCTGTTTGCAACTGAGACTGAAAATTAAACTTGGAGTGGAAATAAGCTGTGCCCGCTGCATCACAGTACTTCATATGCTGATTGAAAGACTAAGAGGGGAGTTCAAAATGAGAGTGAAAAGTCCGTGCTGGACTTTTTGCTCCACATCAGAGATTTTCCTGGGATAAAGTATCGGGCGCGCGCCCACTTTATCCCCGTATTCAATTTGAAAGCTACGAAAACGGGACCCGGCGAAGTAGGATCAGCGTTAAAAAACGAAATTTACCTGGAATAAATTGTAGGACCCCCTAAAACTGTAAAAACATGGGGGATCACTATCCCGTTTTAGCCTGCAAATGAAAGTTGGGGATTTAAATAGCGGCCGCAGGTATTTTTTTCCCGACATTGAAGAAGTGATGCAGAAGAGCACTTATAGGTTTTTTTTTTCATTTTTTTAAGTGGTCCCATCAAATTTGGGGTACATGAAAATGGGTACTAGCATATTTTTAAGTCCCTAAAGTCTTTATTAAAAAATTCTGCAAATATGCACCTGCCGCTAATAGCCTATGCTAGAAAACACCTGCCACAAACTTGCAGAATAGCCCTGAACCTATTTCCCTATTTTTAAACACTTTTTTCCCTTTTTTTTTTTTCACCCCAAATTTTCAATAACTTTTTTGGGGTGTCCCTATTTTTTTTTAAAACTTTTTTTGACACAGTTTATTTTAAAATGACATTCCCAGGATGCAGGCTATTTTTTTAAGCCTGCACCCCTAAACCCCGATTCTGCACTTTTTTTCGCCACCTATTCAGTGGTGAAAAGTTATCCCCGTTTTTTGTCAAAGACTTTTCGAACCTGCAAAAAGTCTTTGAAATTGAATATGGTGTAAAACCAAAACCAGCGAAAATGACGTCATCGGTGTGAAATTATCGCAAAAACTGACTTTTCGCTCCAAATTGAATTGCCCTGTTAGTCGTGCACAGATATACAAGTGTCACATATTAAATTAATGAGCAGTCTTCTGTTGTATTCTAGTCACATCGCATTGCGACCTCGATGCAGTTTCGGTAGATAAAGTTAAAAAAAAAGACGCCCGGTGCTAGCAGAGTCTCATAGGACCAGGTGCGCCAAGAGGGTCTGCTTGGCAAGACTGCAGCAAAGACGAGGACCCATCTGTACTTGTTTGTATCACTCTCTGCTTTCCACATGCTCCCTCTTACTACTCTCTCCCCTTCCACTCTTGACTCCCCCACCCCCACCTTCCCCCTAATATTGTGTTACTCCACCCTGTCTCCCTTCTGCACAAATTGCTCAGCACATCACCACACTCTCCTACTCTAGTTCACCCTTCTTGTATGGTAGACAACCACTACATATCAGTGACCCTGCCAAACTCATCCACACCCCCTCTGGAACACCAGGCACAGCTGTAACAAACTGGCTCGCATCCACAAACATTTCCATTGTTCAACCCTTTCCACCTTCACGTGGCAGTCATCTACTGTGCTCATGGACCCACCTCCCACTTCTTTAAAAACTTTGCTCCATGGCTCCCGCACATTCTCTCCTGTAACCTTTCTTTCCTAATCCAGGGGGACGCCAACATCCCTATTGACAATCCCATGAACAATTATGTCTCCAAACTCCTATCCCTCTCTTCCTCTATTGGTCTCACTCAATGGACCTCCTCACCTTCACACTCCAGTGATCATTCCCCTGGTCACTCACTCTTCCAAATGTTGTAAAATCAATGACTTCACAAACTCTCCCTTCCTTCTCTCTGACCATTTTTTCCTCCTTTAGCCTTTCTTTACTCCTGTCTCCTCCTCCCACCCCCAAGTCCACCTTAAGTACTCGCAACCACAGCACACTTGATGCATTTATATCCCACATCTCCACAGTTAATTTCCTTAACCTGGCTTTATCCCTTTACAACTCCACCCTTATCTCTGCCTTGGACTCTGCTGCCAAAGCTGTCACTCGTAGTTTCCATTGGTCCCACCCCAACCTTGGCACTCCATTAATTACTGGGTCCGGGCTTGTTGGAGGCCTCTTACAAGGGCCTAGACAAGTTGTTTAAGTATCACCTGGGTCATTCATACAGTATGTACCCTCGGCCCTGGGCACTATTACAATAGAGACTAGAGAATGCAGGATTACCACAGTGTTTTTTCCAAATGTTTGCATGGGGAAGTCTATTTAACAAGTATTGCGGAGGTACTTGTACCACCACATTATCTGGTCTGTTATTGTCATTTCACAATGTTCCTAACAGATTATATCATTAAAAATATATTTTATTAAATTTGAAATATATATATTTTTTATATACTGTATATATAAATTTAAGCTGCATCTTCTCCATTGCTGATCTCTGAAAGTTGTAATTGAAGAGCAGTAGTGGGTAACTGGAAGCACTTTCATGTGTGAGCCTGGGCTGCAGTTGGAATTAGAACATATACACTAAAGAGACAGATGCACACATGGGGAGAAAGAAGACCTACAGTATAAAACAAGCCATCAAGGAAGAAAATCATCTCTGGCAGGTATCCATTTATAAGGCAGTTTTTGCCACAAAAATGGTTTATCACTGCTTCCTAATATTTAGAAAGAGGGATACTGCAGAGAAATTACTAATTTTTCTTGTGGTCCTTCTATTTTCATTGGTTACCATGTCCACATAGTGCGTATATGCACAATGTATCTTGTGATGGTGATACTTATACACTTCAATGGGTCAAGTGTGACTGTGCATGCCTGATCAGCATGCTTATTGTCTAAACTCATCTCTGGCAGCGTTAGGGTAGCATTGATAAATCGGGGGCATACTGCGTTATCACTGCAATATGCAGCTATACAGAATGTGAACACTGAACTACTATGATAACCAGATCCCTTATTTGGGATGTAGTCTAAAGGTCAACAATCAAAATGTCGATATACATAATGTGGACATCAGTAGGAGAGAATTATAATCAGATAGGAGAGAGTTACTTACCGGAAGGCCGTAGGAACACAGCTCTGACCTGGAAGTCACAGTAACATGACTGCGGAGACCCGGAAGCTGCACTGGGGCTACTGCAGCTGTCAGGAGCAGATAAGTCACTGCTGGGCCACCAGGGACAATATACCAACATGCTAACATGTCAACACTTGACATTTCATCACTTTACACATGATGAATTTAGATGTGGTAAATGTCGACATTATGACTGTTGACGTATAACACTCCCTTATTCTTATGGCTTTAAAGTTAGTGTAGGTTTTTGACTTAGATGAGTGAAATATCTAAAATAACACTGGGGAACAAAAAAATATTTTTTTTCTTGGCAAGGAGTTAAGATCGGATTGAGAGTACTCGCAGGTCCAATTTTCCCATTAGATCTTCGCTATAGCTGAATTGGCTCGTTTTCAAATTAATGAAAAATTACAAAATTATTTTCTCCAATTGAACTAGTCTAGGCCTGCTTTACTTCACAGAATCAACTTAGTTTTGCTTTTTTAACAACAACCCTCTTTCAACAAAAACACAAATTTGTTTTATTTGTGATCATGTAGCTGGTAGTCACGTTTGAGACACATAACACATTCATATCTCCTCACTAACTGCTGAGCCTGCTGGGACATCCTCAGATCACAGCCACGCCTCCTCCCAGCATACAGAGAGGAGCAACAGAGAGGACTGAGTGACGCAGTTAGCACACCTCCTGTTCCTTTGTTCGGCCCTCTCTGTGTCCCACCACAACAAATTTCCCACCGTTTGGGCTTGTTTTGTTTTGTACGTTCTTGGCTTTTGTTGGGAGTTAGCACTGAATGTGTGAAACAAAATGTTTTTGCCATATAAAATTAGTTCTTCTCAGAGACGGTGTACTAACAACCCTGATGTTTTTTGTTATATTTGTGGCAAATATACTCTAGTGTTGCAAAAGAAAGAAAAAATATTACTGTATTCGTAAAACAAGCGTATCAGGCTTATTTTGGATGTCACATAAGCCAGCAAGACAAGATTTGGCGCCTCACAAAGTTTGTAAAACCTGCGTGGAATCACTCCACAATTGGACTAAAATTGATCGAAAAGGACTTAATCTCGGCATACCTATGATGTGCTGTGAGCCAAAAGATCACTTGAGTGACTGTATTTTTGTGCTGTAAATGTGAATGGTATGAATCGATTTAAGAAACACAAATGGGAATACCCAAGTATGAATTCTGCAAAACAACCAATACCACATTGCGAACATTCACCTGTACCATCATTCAGCTCTTTGTGCAAAGTTGAATGTAATGATGTGGAAATATTAATTTCATCCAGTGCAAGTGACAACACAGATGAAAGTGAGTTTGAAGAAAGTTCCTCTACTCCAAACTAATTTTCTCAAAAGGAACTAAATGATTTAATTAGTGACTTGAATTTATTGAAAAAAGGAGCTGCGCTTTTAGCATCCAGACTTCAAGAAAAGCACTGTCTTGAGCCGGATGTTACTATAACGTCATATCGAAATAGAGAGCAAGCCATACTGCCGTTCTTTAGCCAAGATAACAATCTTGTTATTGCAACAAAATTCCAGAACTTCTCCAGATGATGGGCTTACCATAATATTGAGCAGAAGACTGGCGGCTCTATTTGGATAGTTCTAAATGGAGCTTAAAATGTGTATTACTGCACAATGGGAATAAATTTGCGTCGATTCCTATAGATCATTCAACAACACTTAAAGAACAGTATGAAAATATCAAGTTAGTCTTAGAAAAAAAATGCATATTCTCAGCATCAGTGGTCTGTTTGTGTCTATTTAAAAATTTTAAACTTTCTACTTGCGCAGCAAAGTGGAAATACTAAGTATCCTTGCCACATATGCTTATGGGATAGTCGTGCAAAACAAAAGTACTGGCAGCAAACCGTATGGCCTCCAAGAGAAGTTATAACTGTAGGAGAAGCCAACATCATTCAGGAGCACTTAATTGACAGTAAAAAAAATCATACTGCCCCCTCTCCATATCAAACTGGGTTTAATGAAACAATTTGTAAAAGCATTGGACAAGTCAGACGATTGTTTAACATATATTTGTCAAACATTTCCATTTCTTAGTATTGAAAAATTAAGGGCAGAAAGTTTTGATGACCCACAGATACGGAAACTGATGAAGGATTCGAATTTTACCACATCTATGACTGAAACTGAATCTGAAGCATGGCTGAGTTATGTGTCATTCAACATTTTTTAGGCAATCACAAGGCAGACAACTATCATTAATTAGTCCACAACATGCTAAAATGTTTTGAGAAAGTAGGTGCCAACATGAGTATTAAAGCACATATTTTGTACAGCCATTTAGATCACTTCCCGTCCAATCTAGGAGATTTAAGTGAAGAACAGGGTGAACGGTTCCACCAGGATATTCATGTAATGGAAGAAAGATATCAAGGAAGGTGGGATCGTCACATGATGGCCGATTACTCTTGGAGTCTGCAGAGGGACTGCCCGCAACAAGAATACAACGAAAATCCTACCAAAAATGGTTCTCATAGCTTCCTAACACTTATGTATGTAATTAGCCTGTGTCTTTTTATAACATTTTACGAATCAAATTTAATCAAAATAAAAAAATTTATCTTTTTAAACTATTTAACATTGTTTAATTACATTTTTCATAAATATTAAAGACATATGCATATCTCAAAAACTATAGCCAATTGAAAAATAAGCATGGCATATTCATGGTCAGGAGCATAAAATTAATGAAAATTGACTCTTAAATCCCTGGCAACAGATTGCCTGTTCCCGAGTGTAATTTATTAGTCACTTTTACTATACTCACAAGAGCAGTCTTTTAGGTACGAGATACAACTAATATCAGGCATATTAATTCTGGACAGCTAGGATCACACAATATATATATATTATCATTCTAGTGGTCTCTGTTTTGTAGCTATAGCAGTGTATACTTAACCAGACTGACCTGTTCTCATTCCTTACCTTACAGTACGCAATATCATGTTACACATGCCTATGGGATGTACATAGCTCTCAAAATAATTCTATCTACAGGGAAAATATCTTTTAAAAAAATGACTGAATGACTTTGTTTATTCCTGCAATTACTGTACTGTGTATAGCTTTACATAAAGTGCTGTGCACAGATCCAAAACACTGTACTGTACGTCTGTAAATTGGTCTCAGAGAGAGACCTTTTATATATAATTTACAATGATGTAAACAGAGACATAAGAGCTTAAAATAGATAAGAAAATGCAGCAAAATGCAAATACTGCAGAATTTTGCTGACGTCGAAATACAAATTGCGAATGTAAAAATTTACTATTTATAACATAAATTGTACAGTTGTGACTTTGTTCCCTTATAAATGACACAGTGATATTTTCTTATATTAGTATTTATTCTTCCCGTAATTGTTCATGTAATGATATTATTAGTTTTGAAAACTATGTTAGTACTATATGACATTGTTGTAGCATTACTTAATAGGATAACCAGCAAATTCCAGAGATTTATTTCAGTTCTAGAGCAGATGTTTATGAAGAAGCAAAGTATATTTTCAAGCTGGGATGGAACAGTTTTGATGTTGAAAATTGCTTCATTAAGTATAATCATATCTCAAGTTAAAGACTGTAACATATGTTCAATAAAGTAACACTGTATGATTACACTGTTGTATTCAACAGAAAGAGTCAGCTCCTTTTCACCTTGTACAAGTCACTCTGTTCTCAGAATGCCATATATTTTAAGCTTGATAGGAAATGGTGTCTAATATAGTCCGTAACCTAGAGTATACATTGTATTATGATATATAGATTGTAAACTTGTGATCAGGGCCTTCTTACTTCTGTCTGTTTTTACCCAATCTTTTTTTTTTACTCTTTTGTTCCCAATTGTAAAGCACTACTGATAAGTGAACAATAAAAAATAAATAAGTAAAATAAAATAAATAAGTCAATGATGGTATTAAGGACCTCATTCAGAGGCGGTCGTTAGATGCAAGCGGTCGCACAGAATCAGGGCCGCCGCTTGCATTCTGAATGGACACCTCAGGTGTCAGTTTCTCTGTCGCTCCAGGGCTTCCGCATGCGCAGTGCGGCCGCTGCGCATGCGCAGGCCAAACAATCGAGTCGGTTACGAGCGCATAGGCGCTCGCGACCGACTCTAAATGAGGTCCAAAGAGCATTGGGGCTTAGAGTGGGAGGAGAATGAAAATTGCGCATTTGCTCCCCACAAATTATTATTTTTTGAAACTATGTATCAAAAACTTTTAAGCATCCTTTCACATACAGCTTAAGAGACATATGGCTCTTAAGGCCAAAGAGAGAAAGAACAATGGTTGGAGGGGGCGTGTAAGTACCACCAATGTACTGTAAGTGCATGTTAGTGCAAAATGCATCATATGCTGACCATTATAAAACCAAATGCGCCTGTTTATTTGCAGATCACTTGCATGACTGCTTGCAAAATGCAAACTGAAGAGGACATTATTCAGCAGCCACTTTTGATTGGCTGAATGCATCTGTATAGTAATTGGCTGCTTCGATTTAATCACATTATTACAGTGATTTTTGCAATTGGTACAAAGCAATATATTTTTTTTTTTAAGAAAAGGCATCGGAAATGTGTATTCATGTGAACTTAGGGCCTGATTCAGACCCGGTCGCAAGAGCTGGGCGCTCGCAACCGGGTCGATGGTGGCCCAGAGCGCATGTGCACGACCGAGCCGGCTCAGTCGTGCGCATGCGCGAGACCCGGATAGCGACGGGCAATCCGTTGCTCCGGGTCTCGCACCAAAGGGTGCGTGCTGTCGATGTTGAGTGACAGCACGCCCCCTTTGGTGGGCGGGCCGGGGGGGTGGCTGCCCAGACAGAGGCGTTCCCATGAGAACGTCTACCATTTGGGGGCGGCCCCACTGACATCACAAGTGATGTCAGTGGGAGAGCTTTCGGCTCTGTTTGAGCCGAAAGCTCTCTGGGGCTTGCAGCCACAAGACCCTACCACAAGGGTCTCGTCGCAAGCCCGATGGTTGCGATGCTCTTGATGTAATGCCGCCAGATCAAATAAAGTCAGCGGCAGCCGATGGATCAGAATCCCGAAAGCATCAGGTAAGTAGTCTAACCCTCCCTCTCCGCTCCCTAACCCTCCCTTAGGGGTGCCTAACCCTAACCTCTCCCCGTTAGTGCCTAACCCTAACCACCCCTCTCCGCACCCTAAACCTAACCCTCCCGGAGGGGGTGCCAGCCCTAACCGCCCCTAGTGGTGCCTAACCCTAACCCCTCCTTTCCCTACACTAACCCCACTTACCCTCCCAGGGGGTGCCTAACTGTAAGTCCCCCTGGGGCCCCTAATGCAACCCCCCCCCCCGCGGCTACATGCTAAGACACCCAGCTTACCTTCGTTCGGTAAGCCGGGTGTCAGGATTTAGTAGTGGGGCTAATGATAGGTGTCAGGATTTGGATGCCTACCTTTAGTCCCATGTTGGGATGTTGGCTGTCAGGATATCAGCGGGCAGGATAGCACCTGCCTATATCCTAACTACATCCCATTTAAAACAGCAAGAACACAGACATGCTGAGCACCTATTGCGCTTTTGGTCTACACTCTACATTCAGTATGTCAGGGCCTAAAATAGTTGGCAACTGAAGCTGCATACACACATAAAGATTTTCTGTCCAACCATCCAACTAGTTGATTGGTTGGAATGAAAATCTGGTAAGGTATGGGAGTAACTGATGATCAGCAATTTGGTCCCAAACACCGGAAAATGGATAAAAACTATTGTTTGAACAAATTGTTTAGATCAAACATTTAACAAACTTGTCTGACGACCATTTTCTTCTGTTTTCTGGCATTTAGGAGCAAATTGCTGATCATCAGTTACTCCCATACGTTACTAGATTTTCATTCCAACCAATCAGTGTGTATGCAGCTTTAGAATTGCAATATGTTTGCAATACTGACACTATTTTTTCTTGTCTTTGGCAGTGACATTTCTATTTTTAATTTTGTTGCCCTTGATGTCCTGGCATGCTGGCACATGTGGTTTGACAAGTGCCATCATACCTGGGCAGCCTTGCTGGGACCTGTAGTCCACATGTAAAAAACAATATTATTTAACCATTTATTTACACTATTACCAGTGCACCCAAAGTCCAGGGGGTGCATAGAAGAGCCCTGAGCTTTCAGTCCAGGGTTGGTTGTCCTTTGGGAGGGGGACCACATATTTTAGGGGCTCCCCACTTCTCTAGGGATTCCAGCACTGGGCTGATCAGTTTGGAGCTGGTTGCTGTTATGGCAGGGGAACACCAGACTGTGTGTCCCCCTGCTAAAGCGTCAGCTGCTCCAGCTGGTTGTGCCTAGTGCTGGTTATTGGAAAATAGGGAGGACCTATCTTCCAATACCAGCCTAGGCTCAGAGGCCCAGGACTGGTTAATGATTTGGGGGGACTCCATTTATAATCTTTAAAATGAAGCCTGCATAGATCATATTGATCTGTGCAGTGCTGCGCACCAAGTCACTTAAGGAATGTATATTATTTGGGCAGGTTTGCTGTGGGCTTGTAGCTGGTCCTAAACCTGATGCATAGTAAATCCAGGGTTTCTATTCTTGCAACTAAAAACATATTTTCTATTGTGTACTAAAGTTGGTAATTTGGTTGGTTTCTTATCGGTTTGCTGTTTTGTAAATGAGCAGATTTCAAAACCGCCTGAAAAATGCCCAATACAGCAAATCTGCCTTCTAGTAAATATACCCTCAAGTATCAATTGTATGGCAGCGTTATATCACTCAATCACATGGTTCTAGCAGCACAACAGTAGGACCTTTCTGCTTTGCATTTGTTTTCATCTGAACCCCTGAGCATAGTACACACCCACACTGAACTCATGATAGCAGCTGTAACATTGTATAACATTTGTATAACTTCAAATTGTCTGTTTAAATTTATTTTTCTGTATGAATTAGATTATCGATTCAGTGTGACAAAAACAACTGTTCGCCCAATATATAAATCGAGTTTCATTTATTAAATCAACAAAAATACAGTAGTCAACCAAACCATTGAACATTATCTCATTTCTACTGTAGTTTCAAACAGAACAACTTTTTATGTCTCCCAAGCTAATATTGTATAGGCAAGCTCAATATAATTTTCTATGATTGGGTAATTTTAAATAGGATGAAAATGATTTCTTAACTAGTTAATTCACAACCGCACTATTCATTCCTCCCTGCATTACTAGCCTGGGAAGGCAGTGAGCTGCAAAAAGCCACGGTCAGGGCCACCGACAGAAAACCTGACTGCACACTGTGTTTTTTTGATGGCTATCACTGCTTGTGACTGGAGAGGCTGGATTTTGAAGGACGGGGCTTTCTAAACTAGGTACAGTAAGGACAAGTTTGTATATTTTTTAACAGATGGAGACGGGAACTCATACACCAGCAGGGGCGGATCAAGATAGGGGACGGCCTGTGTGCAGATTCCAGCAGTACCAATTGCCAGAATCTACTGCCCATATGGCAATATTTGGGAAAATGTCGCCCGCACCATTTTCCCTGTGATTTCTTTTGTGCGTGTGTGCAGATATCTGGAAACATGGCGCTAATAGGTCGATGCTAATAGGTGCTTTCCTTGCTCATGAATGTATTATGTTCTTGTGCTTGTGCATTTTTTCACACAAATTGGATTGTTTTACGTGCTTTATTCTATATGGTTTTTTGTTTAAGTTGTATTGAAGCCTAACAATGAATACATATTTCACAAGCAAAACAAAAACTTAAAAACATACAAGTCCGTGTATGAGACGTATGCCTAACATAAACCCGGACCATATGCTCCTGCAAGCATCCTGCTATAGTTGAACCTTTACATACAGTATGCATATAATTGCAGCTTTTTGAGTTAAATCATTTTACACCTGTGTTTTGGGGCACAATCGTGTCTAACTCAACATGACATTGAGCTGTCACTCACAGAGAGTGATGGCGGTGCTTACGGAAGCCATTAGCAGGCATTATGTTTTCCTTACTGGCATATTGAGGAAGTCAATAAATGCATTATTTTTTGAGGGGACCGTCAGAGGAACCAATTAACAAATTACAAATGAAGTAACACACATTTTTTGTTAGATAATGAGGATATTTTGGTTTCTTCTTGGGGTAATCAAACATCTCTACAATAGTCCAGATTTCTAAATGAATCCATTATGAATGGTTTAACTTTCTTTGCTAAATAAAAAAGAAGGATGGTGTAAGACTATTATACATCTGCAAGAGTGAAGCTGATGATGAGACAGATTTTTTTAATGTGGTGAGTAATAAAGTATCTGTTCAAACTATTTTTATTTCTTATAGTAGAACTGCTATTTAAGGGACAAAAAACACAGGGAAAACTACTGTATTGAAAGTGCTGGCATTTTCCTACTGTAAATATTTGGGAGGTCTGAGTTTTTCCCTTAACTGTCTTATTATTATGATTCATCATCACCGTTGCCTGATTGATAAATGACAGCTTGTAGCTGCTGTGTGTGGATAAACAGAAATATATTCTTAATAGCCAATATGTGACAAATTGTCATAGACGTCCACTGTCTTGTGGTACATCATTTTGGAAATTCACATATATTGCCTGGAGCTTACTGGCTAAAAGTTTGCAAGTGCCAGACTTTGTGACTTTCCATTTGACACACGTGGTATAAAAGATTGAAATGTACATGTCATATGCACTTTATTTAAATTCACACAAATTCAGCGAGCTGAATAAGTAATGCAAAAGAAACATACGTCCTACTGTGCGTTAATATTTTATTAGTGGTGGCCACAGGCTAAAGGCTCTTGCTGGGTACAATGAATGAATAGTAGAAACATTTCAGGTACCTGACAAGGTCGATCACTCGCTCCCTTGGAGCACTGCTAACTGGTTCCTCATTTATCATAATGATCTGGTCTCCAGGGACTAATTTTCCTTCAGAAGGTCCACCTGAGGTCAGAGAAAAAAAGTTACTCTATTTCAGAAAGATTTAATTGAACTTTTTATGTTGCTGTTTTTTTAAATGCTTTTGTGCATTAAAATAAATACATGGATTTAATAACATATGGATTTAAAAAATTTTTTTTATGATAGCAACATACCTAATGGAAAAAATAAGGTGTAAAATAATTCCTAACTAATTATGTAAAATAATTCCTTCCTCTCACCAGTATTTATGCTATGTACCCATTCACATCCCATTAGTAACAAGTCCTTAACAAACTGCTGTTGGTCACATTTTATTGTACCATATGTATTATCCAAACAACATTAGCTGAAATAGTTAAATGAAAAAAACATATCATTAAATGATCATAAATAAATTTTCAGGTATTTGTCGATGGTCATAACTGTACAATAAAATGTCAATTATTTTGTACTGTAAGCTGTGTTTTTATTTTACAATGCTGTAATTCCCTAAAGAAAGCCATGCTGAGTGGGCAAATGTTTGTTACAATGTGCTGTCATGATAACTAAGGGCTTGTGCCCTTGATGAGGGAGTCATAGTACTATATAATGCTGCTCTGAATCTGAGGGCTTAGATATGTTGTTTTGTGTACTATTTTAAATAGTTAAACTGTATTGTATATGTATACAGCTCCTAAACCTATATTTCCAGAAAAATAGCCCTGAAAGTATGTATATAAATTTAGATTCCTGGGACTTCAGGATCCAGTGAAACAGTATTTGTCCCAGGGGATACATTGTTAAAAAGGAAAACAAAATACACTGTCCACCTACTATCCATTTCTAACTTAACGGAATATCTAGGGAATACCTGTCAAAGGCAGGATTGGTGATATCAAGTCCTGAGAAGGTTCCCCTTATCCCTTCTCAGAAGACGACATGGGTAAATGGGAGAACCCACCACACCTGAAATACTCCTTTGCCCATGGATGCCCCCATTGTATGGCTTGCTAAATCTACCACCATCCCAATACCTAATGTGGCAACTCTGATAGGAAGTGTAAGGGGATTGTTAATTCCATCATTGTCACAGCCATTGCTTCTCTCAGATCGGTCTTCTCAACTGCTTGAGCTAGCTAGTCAAGAAGTGAACTGAACAGCTGAGTGAGAAGCTGTAATCCAGTGCTTCAAGAATTTTTGAACTTGGTACAGTAGATCATGCCAGGATGCTTTGTCCTTTTTGGGCGATGATGTCATGAACACAGCTCTTAGTCTGTTCTGTCATAAATACCATGTAGCAGGTTGAATTTCCCATCTCCATAAACATAAAGGAAAAGCATCACAGCCTCTTTTTTATGCTGGAGGATAAAAATTGTGGCCATGCAGAAATGTATCAGTCCTCCATTGCATGAAATTGATGGGCAGAATAGCATCCTGTCTCAAGGTGATTTTGTTTGCATGATTCCACTTTTGGACTTTCTATAACTGAGCAGTGCTCAGTGCTCTGCTTCAAGCTCAGACTTATCTTTAGAAAAAAAAACCTTGGTATTCTCTGTGACTATGATACAGCAGTGTCATACATAAACCACCAGGGGGGATCAGTAGTTCTTGGCAATGTTGGAAAATGTCAAGATCTTTCACTGAGTGAAGAGGTGTGTTCTGGTGATGTTGGCTTCTTAATCCTGAGGTAGAGAACACGCAACCCATACCCATAATACTGCAAAGCAGCAATACACACAATTATTAACTTTGCAAATTATCTTTAAGTCACATGTACTACCCTAAGCATAGCAGGACTCTTATTAAGAACAATTAGCTGTGAATGGGGAGACAATACATCTCCAACACATATGAAATAAATCCTCTCTCTGTGACGTCAATCCATGTTTTATATCCAACAGTCATTTTGGTTTGCATTGTGTAATAGCCAGGGTGGAAGTAGAGGGAGTGAATGCTCCCTCTAAAATAAATCTTGGCTTACTTGGCCTTCTTGCTCAACCTATGAAATGGGGGCAGAACTTTTTAATAATATAATCAGTAGATTCTGGACCCATCTTCTGCATCTTTAACTATTCCCCATCAAACTGCAATTCCAAACTCCCAAATCCATGAATATGACTTTGAGCACTTTCAGTACGGAGGACTACAGCCTTGTATTCACTGATATCCAGCTTTTCCAAGTCTGGGTCTGGCTCCTGCTTATATTAATGTTTGAGAGCCAGTATCCAACTGTTAACTGACGGATTCCCTACAGATGTATCCACACATACTTATCCTTAATGAGCACCAAATAGCCCCATTTATCCCACCAAGGACTTTGCTACTTAGCCACGCCAAACAACGAATCCTAACTACATAGTACACTATATGCGAACTGAGACGCAACATTGAGGAAAAAAGTAACACAATGAAGGAAAAAGTATCAAGTTTTAAGAAAAAGTAGCAAAGTTGAGGGAAAGTACACAGCGCAGGTCTAATGCGAGTGACTCATGCCATAAAACATTATACTTAATTTGTGACTTTAAACCAATTCCTTTGCATCAAAAAACTAGCATACTATTTGCGAACTAAAAAGCAAGATTGAGGGTAAAAGTATCAGGAAAAAGTAGTATACTTGAGGAAAAAGTGCACAGTACGGGAATCATGCTGGGCTTCTCACAACACATGGTAGAAAAGGGATAGGTGTACGAGAACACAGTTCTACCTATAGTACACCTAAGCTCCAGTCACATGACTCACAGTCCTGAGAGCCCTACCTGGGGTTCACCTTGACCTCCAAACTGTTCTATTTGTAGCGTGTCCCAAAGTCTAAAGATTGCTCTAGGACACTCTACTAACACTATCACTACTACATCTGAAGAACTGCCTGATCCCAAGCGGACATTTCCTACATAAGACTACACAGTGCTGCCACAGTTGTGTGAGTACATTTACTGTAAAACAGACAAAAAATTTACTCCTATTTTCGCCCTTTGCTCCCCTGGATATTCCACTGCTAGCAGTAAGTCTCCCACCTCCTTCTGTCTCTGGAAAATACATTATTTCCACTTCTTGGCCTCATAAAGAATTTAGAGGCTGGGAGATATACAGAAACTACTAAACAGCTTCTTACTTGATTAAATGTGAATTTTCAGTATTTTTCTTATTATATGAAATTAATGATGCAATGAATAATAGAGCCCTTTGTTCAATGGATGCTGTTGACTGCTTTATGCTTTACGTTTGAAAATGTCTGTGTATATATGTTCATTCAAGCCCATAATTGTTTTTACAAGATAATTAAATTAGCATGTACAGTAAGTTATGTCTCAAATATGATTTAACTTAATTCTGAGGATAACCTGCCCTGAGCATTAATATCTTCTATAACTTCTAGTAATGTGATTGCCAATCAATGGACTATAATTCAAGAATATATAATGTGAACATATTTTTGATTTTTTAGCATCAGTGACAATTAATTTTAACACAACAAAGACCATTTTAAGAAGTATGTTTTATTAGTAAAAAAAAAACACTATACAGACATGATTAACTCCAGTACAGTATAAAAAGTAAATAAGCAAAAATAAACTTCCATATTGTGCACTGTTATAGGTTTCACAAGCTCTTGTTCTGTGTTTATTCTGCCAGGATCCAAAGTACAGTTATTTATTTATTACTACTACTACTCACTAGCATAACTAGGGTATTTGGAGCCCAGGGCAAGATGAAAAATGGAGCACCCCCCTATGTGCAAGGGACATGGCCACTAAAAGCATGACACCACCGTTTCTCGTCACTCTGGGAACATTCCTTTCCATTCCATATGCACCTTATTGCCCCCAGTAGTAGTGCCCCTTAAGCAGTGCCCCCCTGTTGTAGTGCCCATTATGCAGTGCTGCTAGTAGTAGTGCCCCTCATGCAATGCCCACTGTAGTAGTGCCCCTTATGCAATGTCCCCAGTAGCAGTGCCCCTTATGCAATGCCCCCTGTAGTAGTGCCCCTTATGCAGTGCCCCAGTAGCAGTGCCCCTTATGCAGTGCCCCCAGTAGTAGTACTCCTTATGCAATGCCCCCTCTTGTAGTGCACATTATGCAATGCCCCCAGTAGTAGTGCCCCATATGCAGTGCCCCCAGTAGTAGTGCATCTTATGCAATGCCCCCTGTAGTAGTGCCCCTTATGCAGTGCCCCAGTAGCAGTGCCCCTTATGCAGTGCCCCAGTAGCAGTGCCCCTTATGCAGTGCCCCAGTAGTAGTACCCCTTATGCAATGCCCCCTGTTGTAGTGCACATTATGCAGTGCCTCAGTAGTGACCTTAACATATAGTAGCCAGGCTTATATAGGGTTCCCAGTAGTGCCCCTAATGCAGTGCCCAATATATAGTTCCCCTTATATAGTGCCCCCTATGCAGTGCCCCAAGTAGTAATGCCTTTTACACATAAAACAAGCAGACACACACAGACAGACAAAATTACATTTAAATGAATCCACGCTCCTGCTGCGCCCGCCGCTGTCCGCTGCTCCTGTCCCGCTTGGCACTATGGGAGAGACGTCATGACGTCTCTCCCTTCACCCTTTGCGGGAGCCGGAAGATGGAGCTCATGAGTAAGCTCCAGCCTGGCTCCAGCCCAGGGTGCAGCAGCCAATACGAGTCTGTCTGACTTTTATTGGCTGCAGTGCTAAAACAAACACACTGCCGCGGCCGTGTTTGTTTTAATGTGTAGTGCCGCGAACTGCACTTGTCCTGGGCTACGGCCGGCAACGCCCGCCACACCGCCGGGTCCGACGGCACCCAAGGCACGTGCCTCGCTCGATCCTCCCACATTACGCCACTGCTCCTACTATTATCATCTATTATCATCTGCACGGATAATCTTCACTAATATAAACAAAACATTAAAGCTACAGTGTAAATAATATTTTTTATAGCCACAGGATTATATGGAAGTGTACTTGTTTTTAGGACCAAAGGCCATAAATTCAAACTGTATATCAATAACATTTTCAAAATCTTCAAATTTAAAATTTGTAAATAAAAATGTATCATGTCCCTTTAAATCAGTGATTCCCAACTCCAAACCTCAAATACCCCCAACAGGTAATGTTTTCAGGATTTCTGTCTGCTGGGTCAGTAATTATCCCACTTATTTCCTTATGTACACTGAAGTTCATGGCCGTCGAGAGTGGGGATGTTCCTGGGTACTGGGAGGGTGTGGCCAAATGTGGGAGACATGGCCCTCCCCCCAAAAATACTAAAAAATACTCTGAGCCGCATGCTGGTAAGGGGTTGCACCTTGTGCTGTCTCAGCCAGGGGCAGATCCAGGGAAGGGAGCATTAGTGCGATCGCTTAACACTTCTTTCCTGCCCACTACTGAAGGACTCTGTATAGCAGTGATGTGCTGTGAGATCAATAGCTGGGGAGGCACACATGGAGATGAGTCTGAGTGCTGGAAGCCTGTCTTACCCCCCACTTCCTGTAACTCTCCTCTCACTATAATAAGCTTCAGTGTCCATTGATTCTCCTACCTGCATAACTGTCTTCTCTTGCTACTGCTGACTTATGACACATCCAAGGTGTCCATCAGTGCTCAAGGCACGCCCCCCATACTCAGAGGCATGCCTCTATTAGCTCTCTTGCTGTGCAGCTTACTGCCCCTGGTGTAGTTCTGCCCCCAGCTCTGCAAGCAGTGTCTGACTATACAGAAGCAAAGCTGAGTTGTTGCTTCCTCATCTCTCATCTCCCTGCAGTCCTAGAGAGCTCCACAAAACTGGTGAGTGTTAACTATAAAAATTATTACAACAAACAAAGAAGATTATAAGTTATAAATATCTTCTTTGTATTATTCTAATAATTTTTATATCAAATCTCATGAGTATGACAGGGGAGGCTCTTCCTCCTCTGCCAACCCTGATAGCACGTCCCTGCTGTATAGCAGCACAGTGGACATCATGCAGGGGGAGAGAGGAGACTGCTGCTACTCAGTAGCCTCCCTGGGCCCTGCGCAGCCCTGCTCACAGCTGTCTCCCCACTGTCTCACAGCCTTCTTCTCTAGCACTTCTATGACAGCCTTCACCTTCAGAGCTGTACTTGTGTTCTGTTTATATTTTGGTTACTGTATTGTAATGTAATGTTCTGTGTACTGTATGTACGGCGCTGCGGACCACTTGTGGCGCCCTATAAATAAAATGTAATAATAATAATAGCGAGAGAGGCTGCTGCCACTAAGTAGCAGAACTCTCTCCCTACCGAATGTGCAGCTGACCCTGCCTACTTTTAACGCCCCTGCTGGAGTTGGGAACCACTGCTTTACATTAAAGATGAGCGGTTCGGTTTTTGCTCGGTTCAGTAACAAGTTATGATATGAGAACTGAATCATATTGACTATCTGGCTCTCACATGTTTAGGATAGCCAATAAGTCAAATCCAAACTTGCTAATTTGGCGAAAAGAACCAAGTAGAACCGAACCGCTCATCTTTACTTTAAATCAATGTTTTCAGTGGGATTTTTTTTTATTTTTACGTGTTTATTTTGAATTTTACTAAAATAAAATAGTACAACAATACAAAGAAGATATAGGGAATATACAAAAACAAAATATACGGATTTGCATAGAAACGTATAGGCACATATTTAGCAACAAACTCATCTGAAAAAAAAAAAAATACAGAGAAGTGAGAACCACTAAATATCAAAGCACTGTAAATAACAGTACAAAGCATAAGAAGAGAGCACATGGGAATCGAAAGAGCATAGAAAAGAGGAAAGGAGAAAATGAAGGAAGAGGAAGAAGAAAAGGAAGAGAAGAGGAGGGTGATGGAAGGGGGGGCAGGGTAAGTAGGAAAGAAGCCTAATCTGGGTCTATGTTACACGTTGGGGAAGCCTAAACAAAAATCACCATGGCAGAATGAGAAAAACAAAGGTAATTGTTAAAGCAGGAGGTCTGAAAGTCTATGGGCAGGGTCCCATGTGGCATGGTGCTATTATATAAGAACCAGTCACACCAAACATAAGACACTTATGAGAGGTATTGTGGAGATAAGCAGATATCTTCTCCATGGCTGCCATGTGCCAAATCTTATTTATAAGTTGTTGGCAAGAAAGAGGGTCAATACCCTTCCATTGTCTTGCAAGTAAACATCAAGCTGCATTTAAAATATGTGAAGAGAGCTTAGCAGCATGTTTGTTAAGGCCCTCAAGCCAAGGAAAAAAGACCAGGGAGACTTAGTCAGTGGTACTTTAAGAACTTCTGATAGGAGACTGGTAACCCCATCCCAGAATTGGGCTATTTTAGGGCATGACCACCATATATGTAAGTAAGTACCCACTTCGCCACAACCTCTCCAACACCGGTCAGAGGCTAATTGATACGTTCTGTGCAAATGGGCAGGTACTAGGTATCATCTATAATAAACCTTGTAGGCAGTCTCCTTGATTAAGGAGGATATAGAGGACTTACTGTAGATACCCTCTCCCGCACCTCCTCAGCAGGTGGACTCCCTAGATCTGATGTGTCCGGTAGTTTAACATAGCGCAAGAGGTTATAGAGAACAGATATAATACCTTTCATGAGAGGATTCTGGAGACACAAATTGGTAAATTTACTAAAGTGAGAGTTTTTAGAAGTGAGTTTTAAAAGTGATGTTGCCCATAGCAACCAATCAGATTCTACTTAACATTTAACTAGAACCTTCTAGAAGATAATATCTAGAATCTGAAATTTGCCCCAAAGACTCATATGAGGTTAGCGATTAATCAATAGACCTAAGGGGAGGGAGTTAATGAAGTGTCGCACTTGAATGTAAGCAAAAGTATTGATAGAAGGTACATCAAATTTACTCTGTAAGGAACCCAAAGAGGCGCACTCACCCGTATCGAGGAGATCAGATACCACCCTAACACCACCTTTTATCCATGAAAAAAGCGAGATTGAAACCCAGAGAGAATGCTGGATTAAACCACATAGCAGTAATGGGGGATGGATAGGAGGTAATGTTGTAGTGAGATTTACAGTGATCCCAAACAGAGCATGCAAAGGTAATAACCTGGTGTGAGCAAGTAGACTGATGCCTATCACATGCAGCTATTCCTACAATAGAAGACACAAAGGGGATACCACAGGAATTAGATTCAACTTCCACCCACCTAGGAATCTGGGAAAATGCAAACCAAGCTATTGCCTGACTTAAATGGGTAGTGTAGTAATAGAGATTAAGATCAGGAAACCCGTTGCCACCATTAGTAGTAGGGCGATGGAGTGTGCAACAACTGATACAGGGAGGTTTGGATTTCCATACAAATTGGACAAACCACCTGTGTAATTGTAATAGAGCTGATTTAGGAACAGCAACAGGGAGCGTCTGGTAGAGGTAGAGTAGTCTAGACATAAGGTTTATCTTAACTGCCACTATCCTGCCCAACCAGGAAATGATTAGAACCTGCCATCGGAGGAGGTCCAGTTTAATTGTTTTAAGAATAGGGGAAAAGTTTGCTGTGTATAGGGTGTCATACTGACCTGTTCTATAAACTCCCAGATATTTGATTTTAGAGGGGCACCAGGCAAAGTTATAATTGTGATGTAGGAGATCTAAGACCCTGAGTGAAATATTGAGAGTGAGGGACTCAGTTTTACAAAAGTTGATCTTGTAGCCCGAGTGTGAACCATAGTCAGCCAAGATCTGAAAGTTTGGGGAGAGACGTATAAGGAGAAGTTAAGGTTAGGAGAACGTCATTGGCAAAAAGGGACACTTTATATTCTACATTTCCGAGTGAGATTCCACTAATATCTGAGTCGAGGCGGATTTGAGCTGCAAAGAGTTCAATAAGCAAAGCACAGATCACTGATGACAGAGGGTACCCCTGTCTAGTGCCATTGGTTATAAGAAAAGGGGATGAGAGAAGATAATTCACGGAGACCCTAGATGAAGGGGTAGAGTAGAGGTCCTGAATGCCTTGGAGAAAGTCACCACCTAAATCGAAGGCCCTCAGTGTTTGGACCATGAAGGGCCAGTAAATCTGCCCAAAGGCCTTCTCAGCATCTAGGGAAAGCACCAGGGCAGGAATGCAGGCAGAATTGATGGAGTAGATGAGACTGATAACTCGTCTGGTATTTTCCCTTGCCTGCCTCCCAGTTATAATGCCAAATTGAACATTATGGACTAATTTGGGCAACACTGAGTTCAAGTGGTTGGCAAGGATCTTAGTGTATATCTTGACATAGGTGTTCAGCAGCGAGACAGGTCTGTAATGAGCACAATTGGAGGGGTCTTTTCCATCTTTGGAAATAACAATAATCCTAGCCTCTATGGCCTCCTTGTAGAAAAAGCCACCAGACATCATGCCATTGAACACCTCAGCAAGATAGGGGGAGAGTAAGGAGTTAAAAGATTTATAATACGTGGGTGTACAGCCGTCTGTGCCAGGGGCCTTATTTGCCTTAAGGTTCTTGATCACTTCTGAGATCTCCTGCGCCTCAAGTTTGACACATAAGAATTTAAGGCCAAGGAGGATAGTTTAGGTAGATGGCAACTGGTCAAACAGTTCTACATAGAGGCCCTGATTCAGAGCCAGATGCTCTGAATCAGGGCCGTCCCTCTTACTTTTTGGAGCGGCTTCCTGGCCGCTCGCATAGCTGTGGGTGACCACCCACAGCTATAGCGAGCGGCCAAAATGATGGTCGTGATGGTCAAGACCATCGTGACCATCGGGCTTGCGACGAGACCCTTGTGGTAGGGTCTCGTCTGCCGCAAGCCCTGGAGTGCTTTTGTCCCTATCAGAGCCAAAAGCACTCCCACTGACATCACTAGTGATGTCAGTGGGGCTGGCCCCAGATGGTAGACATTCCCATGGGAACGCTTCCATCTGGGCAGCCACGCCCCGGCACGCCCACCTTTGGTGCGAGACCCATAACGACGGCCTGGCCATCGTTATTCGGGTCTCGCGCATGCATGGGCAACATCGACCCGCTTGCGTGCGCTCAGCGTTCGCGAGCGGGTCTGAATCAGGCCCAGAGTCCACTGCAGGGGGAGAGCTACCCAAGGGTGACAAGAGGTTATACAGCTTAGTATAGGATTTTCTAAACACCTCAGTGATACGCGTGGGATCCGTCAGATTCACTGATCAAAATTTCATCATCATAACATTGTTCTGTGAGAGTTTAGAACAGGGGTCAGGGAACTTTTTTACCTTTTACTCCAAAATATATTTAGATATGCCGACGTTACCCTCTTGATTTGAAAGGAAGGAAATCATATAGTAGTGCCCCCATATAATGTACCCTGTAGTAGTGCCCCTGTAGTAGTGCCCCCGTAGTAGTGCCCCATAGTAGTGCCCCCATATAATGCCCCTGTAGTAGTGCCCCCATATAGTTCCCCTGTAGTAGTGCCCCTGTAGTAGTGCCCCCATATAATGCCCCTGTAGTAGTGCCCCTGTAGTAGTGCCCCAATATAATGCCCCTGTAGTAGTGCCCCCATATAATTGCCCTGTAGTAGTGCCCCCATATAATGCCCCATGTAGTAGTGCCCCCATAGTTATGCCCCTGTAGTAGTGCCCCCATATAATGCCCCTGTAGTAGTGCCCCCATATAATGCCCCTGTAGTGCCAATTGTACAAAAAAAAGAAAACACTTACCATAATCCCCGCTCCTGCATCGGCCGCCGTCCTGTCTGCCTGGCTGCTCCTCGGAACTATGGGAGAGACGTCATGACGTCTCTCCCATAGTGTGCATGGAGAGAGCCGGAAACTGGAGTTCAGAAGAGAACTCCAGCCTCCAGCTAACGCGGCACTGCAGGGAAGGAGCCAGGCACCCCCTGGTAATAACATCTCAGCGGGCGTCCGGCTTAGAGCCTCCCTGCGGAACAGCCGGGCATGCATATGAATCATTCTATATTCATATGCATGCCCGGCTGTCTGTCCATTACCCCCAGGAATTTCATTTTTACCCCATGTGGGGTAATTTACTCCTGTTCCCTGACCACTGGTTTAGAACATAAACTGGATACCAGTATTATATCCCCTTTTTCATAAAATGTTTGGTTACGCCACTTAAGAGGTCTCAGCATTTGTTGGAAGTAGGAGGCCAAGCTCAGCTCTAGCAGGCACAAGTTTACAGTAATTATCATCCAAATCTGAGGTATTATGGATTCTGTCTAACTGAGCAACGAGGTCTATAAGTTCAAGGGGTCTCTTATTCCTAGAAAAGGCAGCTGACTTAATCAGAGCCCCTCGGATCACTGCTTTATGGCCTTCCCAGAGAAGCTGGGTGAGACAGTAGGGCTGGAGTTAAAAGAGAAATAGGGCAAAATTTACTAAGCGGCGGTTTGACAGCGGATTCTATTCTATTCTAAACCCCGGCGGTTTGGTGGCAGTTTCTATTCTATTCTAAACCCCGGGGGGTTGGTGGTGGTTTTGCAGTGGTTTCTAAATGACAGCCCTGTTCTATTCTATTCTAAAATGTGTTTTGACTGTGGTTTGGCGGCGGTTTTGCTTTCTGCAGATTTACCAAGGCCAAAACCGCTGCAAGACTGCCATCAAAACACATTTTAGAATAGAATAGAACAGGGCTGTCATTTAGAAACCACTGCAAAGCCACCACCAAACCCCCGGGGTTTAGAATATAATAGAAACCGCCACCAAACCGCCAGGGTTTAGAATAGAATAGAAACCGCCACCAAACTGCCAGGGTTTAGAATAGAATAGAAACCGCCGTCAAACCGCTGTTTAGTAAATTTTGCCCATAATCTTTAATCTCAGAGGCCAGTTGCAATGGTAGGGTAGGATTTACAAGGAGCTGACCCCCTGTTTTGGTTTTGGATCTGGATCTACCCTGGTTTTGGATCTGGATTGGTTTTGCCAAAACCTCACCTCTGTGTTTTGTTTTCGTGTTTTGGTTTTGGATCTGGATTTTTTCTTAAAAAATCATAAAAACAGCTAAAATCACATAAAATGGGCCTGTTTTTGTTCCTACAGTATAATTAACCTCAATGACATTTATTTCCAGTAATTTCCAATCAATTTGACCTCACAATGTTATTTGCTTCATCTACTTCAGGCCAAAAGGTTGCATCCAGCTAGCTGGCTGACTAAGCTAAGTGACAGTGGGCGGCACTAACGTGGCAGTTCAGTTTCTAATTTCCAACATGGATACAGTGTGTTATACAGTGTGGGTTGGATACACCAATAGTGCACTTACTGTGACAGTAGTGTCGGCAGAGCGGGGTTGCTGACGGTGTCCTCAGTACATGGAATGGCAGTGCTGCGGTGCTGTCCTCGGTGAATGGAACCGGTGATGTCGGCAGTGCGGGGGTGCCAGCGGTGTTTTTAGTGCAGGTTTGCTGGCTGTGTCGGCAGTGCGGGGATGCCAGCGGTGTCCTCATTGCTGACTGTGTCGGCAGTGTGGGGGTTGCTGGCGGTGTCCTCAGTACATGGAATGGCAGTGCTGGCAGTGTTCTCAGTGAAGGGTACTGGCGGTGTCGGCAGTGCGGGGGTGCCAGCGGTGTCCTCATTGCAGGTTTGCTGACTGTGTTGGCAGTGCAGGTGTTCTCAATGTAGGGTGCCGGTGGTGTCGGCAGAGCGGGGGTGCCAGCGGTGTCCTCAGTGCAGGTTTGCTGACTGTGTCGGCAGTGCAGGGGTGCTGGTGGTGTCCTCAGTGTGGGAGTGTCGGCAGTGTGGGGGTCGCTAACAGTGTCCTCAGTATGTCGGCAGCGGTGGTGTAGGCAGCGGGGGATGCTGCCATTGGGGTGCCGGCGGTGTCGGCAGCAGGGGGTACAGGCAGTGTCAGGCGGCGGGGGATGGCAGGCGCCATCTTCTTTTCTTCTTTTGTGCTGTTTTCAGTGGGCTTAATGCTGACTGGCTGAGAGCCGTGACAGACGGCTCTCTCAGCCAATCAGCATTAAGCCTGCTCTCGGGTCAGGGATCCGGGCCAGGCAGGGAGATCCGAGCTGTGCTCAGATCGCCCCGAATCCCCAAAATTCGGGTGGGTTCGGATCTCTGAGATCCGAACCCGCTCATCTCTAGTATTAATTGTGTGGGGTCAACACATAGGAAAATCATATCTAGCCTTGTATGGACATCTTGAACAGGTGAATAAAAAGTAAAATATTTAGCAGTAGGCTCTTTCATGCACCATGCGTCCAATAGGAGGTGTTCAGAAAGAAACTGTTGCAAGGCGTCTGAATTAGCATGAATAAAGCTTACAGATGAATGTGGGAGATGTTTAGATCTATCAAGGTGTGAATCTAGGTTGGTGTTGAAGTCACCCGCCACAACCATTCTACCTCTTCTATGTTGGGACAACAGCGAATTTAGAGTGCGAAAAAAGTGTGGTTGTGCGGAGTTCGGGGCGTAAACATTAAAAAGGGTACCATATAACTCCCCAACCAAGAGAAGATAGTGCCCCTCTGGGTCCCGAATGACTGTTCAGAGGGATCTTTTGACTATTTAAACTGGAATAAAATACACACCATTAATCAATAGACAGTGAGAGACAGAACATTTGTATCCACATAACTGTGAAAAACCCTTAGTACTTAATGTAAATGCTGGACCGTCATGGTGTATATTGCACAATTGACAGGTGTGCCAGATTAGCCCACCCCAGAATCTTGTGTCAGCTGGCTCCCATTGGCCAAAACTAGCCAATGGGAGCTTTCTGACACAGGAGTGAGAGTCTGGGGGTGGGCTAATCCAGCGCACCTGTCAATCACACAAAGACCCAGCTGATCCCTCCATGGTGAGTTTAAAGATCATTCTCTAGCAACAGCGTTTGGAGTAGACAGAGGGCTATTTCACACACGCTGGTTTTCATCGACCGGCAAATAAACTGCCATTTTTTTGCCGTGTAGTAAATTTAATTAAGTATGTAAACGGATGGGTCCTTTCAGACAGCACGGACATGGTATGGTCGCCATGTTACAGCCGGGATTATCACTGACAAGGACGGCTGCCGTGCCGTGTCTGTGCCATCACTGCAAGTCAGTGAAACAGAATTTGCAATGTTTCCTTTCACACATATTGGCTTTTCTGAGCTTCTACCCACCCACAATGCCTACTACTGTACATTAAGATAACTAATGACAACATTAAAAACGGCTCAAATACGTTGCATGTTAAAGCACAGCTTTGGCCAATAGGACAGTTTTTTGCTGGCCAGTGAAAACTGCCCTTAATTTATTATTTAAACAGCACCCACCTTTTCAGTTTTGCTAAGGGTTGCAGTGAGGGGCATATTAAGAGAGGAGGGCGCCCGTGTGCAGTCTCCCGTGTGCAGTCTCCATTCGGGGCCCCCTCCTCTCTACTAGGTGACCGTCTGGGCACTAGAGTAGACTTTAGTGCTATGCCTGAGTCTACTGCGCAGGTTACCAGGGAAATAGAGCAGCCATTTTCCCAGAGGTTTCCCTACTGCGTCTGTGCAAACCGCCGTGAAAGTGGCTGCCGTAGCCATTTTCCAAGCGATTTGTACAGCAATGCTTTGACCGATGTGGGACTCAGGAGAGATACGTTTTTAATAATTGGGTACAGGATGTGCGGTGTGTGCCCCCCTGGTACCAGGGTCCTGTGTAGACCCTGCACCCATTATAGATACGCCGCTGGTTGCAACCCCCACCTTGCAGCCTCCGCTGATTAGAACCAACTTTTCTTTCACAATACACAAGAGGACATAAGCCAAATATCCAGCGACAATGCAAGAGAAAGGCTCTGCTCTCTGCTTTAACAAGATGATAACCTCAGTAAAATCACTTATATCCGACATAACCTATTTTGCACCACCTACTGCCCTTCTTATAGACCTTTATGGGGATTGCAGCCTTATTTCATTTCTAACGCAAAGCAAAGCATGATAAAGGTAAATTGCTGTAGATTATCAAAATTACTACCACAGCCACTGAACCGCCAATGGTAAACTCTAATATCTTTACCACAAGGTCTTGAGGGTCAACATTACAATGGTTGACACAGGTTCTTAGAAATAACATTTCTTCTATGAAGAGTAAAGATTACTTAATTATGATTTAAAGATCAGTCAAGATCTCAAAGAGTTGTTGCGAAACAAGAACAAGTCCTCAGAAGTGTGAATTATTTAAATGAATATCTGCCTGTTAATGAATCTTTTATAACTATGCTGACTTCTCCTAACATCAATGTCTGAACAAACTTGTCTACCAAAAGATCTTTGTACTTAATATACAGCGGGAAGTAAAATGAGACCCAAAAATGAATATTAGTATTCCATATCATGCAATGCAGTAATCAAGTTAATTCACCTTGAAAGTATTTTCATATTTAATCAGAGCCATTACCTTAGCTCCAGTACTATCACCAACTCACCCTCCTCCTCCCCACATCTGCATTGGTGCAACAGTGAGGGGAGGCAGCCAGCAGTCTGACACCAGCAGCAGTTTCTCACCGGGGAACAAAGTTCAAGTACATCCTGTCCCCCAAGCACCAACTCATCAAGATAGGTAGGTGCAGTGGGGGTGGCGCAGCTGACACAGCAGCCATCATATGAAGCTTGGCCATGACCGGAGGAGACAGCAGGATGGAGAAGCAGAGTAGCCCGGACAGGAAAGAAAAGGTAAGCATCCAGTGTGTGTGTGTGTGTGTGTGTCCAGTGGCAGTTACCAGCATAGTGTCTCTGTTGCCCTGACAGCGCCCAGTCACCCTCTGCCAGTCCTTAAAAACAGGTGTAAGTGCCAGTAGTACATGAACTGTAACCTCCCTGCCTGGCTACGCTGTATTTTCTCTGTAATGGTCTTATTGCATCTCTGTCTGCCCCTATGACTTATGTGACCTGCCATTGCCTTCACTGAGCTCTGAGCCTGATTCAGACCGGGTTGCAAGCGCTGAGCGCTCGCAACTGGGTCGAGCCTTGATAAAGAGCTTCCAGCTCGAAACGCGTTGGCGCTAGTCTGCAGGATCACATCCTTTAAGCCTGTGAGTGTCTGGACCAGGGTGCTATCCGGATCCCCTGTTTCCCCACCTAAATAGACACTCACCTACGTCACACGGTATGCATTGTATCACATATGGGACTTAAGTTTATGGACTACTTCGTTCCTAACATTCATTGCATAATCTGCTGCTTTATCTACATGTACAGTACATGTACTGTACATTCACTGTATACTCTGCTGCTATTTGTTTTTTATTCATTTTCCCTTAAGCAATGTGGGAAATTTTGTTTTATTCTATATTCATTAAATATATTTTTTAACCTTAAGCGCTAGTGTCACTTTAAAGAATTTTATATTGTGTAACCTCCCTGCGTGGCTACGCTGTATTTTCTCTGTAATGGTCTTATTGCATCTCTTTCTGCCCCTATGACTTATGTGACCTGCCATTGCCTTCACTGAGCTCTGAGCCTGATTCAGACCGGGTTGCAAGCGCTGAGCGCTCGCAACTGGGTCGATGGTGGCCCAGAGTGCATGCGCACGACGGAGCCGGCTCCGTTGTGCGCATGCGCGAGACCCGGATAGAGACGGGCAATTCGTCGCTCCGGGTCTCGCACCAAAGTGGGGGTGCTGTCGATGTTGAGTGACAGCACGCCCCCTTTGGTGGGCGGGCCGGGGGGGTGGCTGCCCAGACGGAGGCGTTCCCATGAGAACGCCTACCGTTTGGGAGTGGCCCCACTGACATCACAAGTGATGTCAGTGGGAGAGCTTTTGGCTCTGTTTGAGCCGAAAGCTCTCTGGCGCTTGCGGCCACGAGACTCTACCACAAGGGTCTCGTCGCAAGCCCGATGGTCGCGATGGTCTTGACCATCGCGACCATCATCCTTACCGCTCGCATTAGCTGTGGGTGGCAACCCACAGCAATGCGAGCGGCCAGGAGGCAGCTCCATAAAAAAAAAAAAAGACGCCCTGATTCAGAGCGAGCGCTCTGTCATAGCGTCCGGCTCTGAATCAGGGCCTCTGTACGCTCGCTGCAGGCTATTACTCCCGCAATGCTCTGGTTTGTCCTGAATAGGTTGTACCTTTACTCAGTAGTAGTCATGTAATATTGGAGATCTTTCTCCTGTTTTAAAAATGCACTTGCCTGTGCCCATCCTGTGTACTATGTATATAATACACATAGGCATCATTTTCTGGGTGTACAGTGCTCATTTACACCTGCTTTCTGCACAAACATCACCTGAGAGACACCCGTACACAAACCCCCTCTGGCGGCACGCTGTGCTTAGTACTTTAGTTTTCACCTGCACTGCAGGACAGACTCCTGAGTGGTAATAGATATACCCATAGGTGGAGCTAGACACACCCATTGGGCAGAACATGACACACCCCCTGAATGGCACACCGCGATTTGCGCAGCACATTCTACTACCAAATATAACTTTTTAAAAGAAGGCAAGTATGTAATAAATACTGACAAACTGATTTATTCCAAATCTGGTGAGTATATATATATATATATATATATATATATATATATATACAGAGCCGGCAGCAGTGTTTGGGGCACTTGGCAAACGGCAGCACGGCTCTGGCTCTTCAGATTGGAGCTCAGCTCAAATCGGGCAGCTCAGCATGCAGCAGGTGGGCAGCCAGCAGTGGTAGCGGGGAGCAGAGAGTGGGCAGCCGGCAGGAAGTAAAATTGAAGCTGGAGGGCTGCAGCACATGCCCAGCCACAGCAGGTTTTCCTCCCATGGGCCTTTGTGGAGTCCAGGAACAGCAGGCTGCACTGACTGACAAATGCAGGGGTGGACCGTGGACGTAAGCTGCATTCTCATTTTCTGCCTGGCAGAGTGTTTTGAAAAATGTCATTTTGACTAAGTTAACTCAGCATGTACAGTATGTTTGAGAGGTGTTGTGCTGAATGCTGTGAGGGGTGCTATGTGTGCTGGTCGGGAGAAAGGTGATGGTTGTTGCTGGCTTAGCTGCTGCTGTGATCTGTGCTGATGGGTGAAGGGTTCTGTGCTGGGTTAGGGGTGTTGACATGCACTGCTGGACAGTGACATGCGGTGAGGACAATGGCTGGGCAGGCACACATGGAGATGGGTCTGAGTGCTGGGAGCCTGTCTCACCCCCTACTCACTGTAACTCTCCCCTCTCTACACCAGGGCCGAAACTAGGATTTTTGTCACCAGGGGCAAGACAGTAATTTGGCGCCCCCCCATGTAATTGCCCCTGCAGTAGTGCCCATATTGTAATGCCCCCATAGTAATGCCCATATGTTAATACCCCCATAGTAATGCCCCTGTAGTGCACACCATACAGTAATGCCCCTGTAGTGCCCATGCTCCCATATTAATGCCCCTGTAGTGCCCATGCTTTCATAGTAATGCCCCTGTAGTGCCCATGCTCTCATAGTAATGCCCCTGTATTGCCCATGCCCCATAGTAATATCCCTGTAGTGCCCTTACAGTAATGCCCCTGTAGTGCTCATGCCCCCACAGTAATGCCCCTGTGGTAATGCCCCTGTAGTGCCCATGCCCCAATAGTAATGCCCCTGTAGTGCTCATGCCTCATTAGTAATGCCCCTTATTGCCTATGCCCCCATAGTAATGCCCCTGTGGTAATGCCCCTGCCCCCATAATAATGCCCCTCTAGTGCAGCTTATTAAAAAAAAAAATACTTACCTTGAACCCCGCTCCTGCATCCAGCGTCGCGTCCGGTCCGCCGGCTGCTCCTTGGAACTATGGGGGAGATGTCATGATGTCTCCCCCATAGTGCCCGTGGGGAGAGCCGGAAGCTGGAGTTCAGGAAAGAACTCCAGCCTCCAGCTCCGGCTACACCGCGTCGCTGCAGAGAAGGAGCCGGGCGCCCGCTGGTAATAAATATTACCAGCGGACGTCCGGCTTGGAGCCTCTCTGCAAGCGCCGGGCTGGAGGTCACTGGCACCAGGTACAGCGGCTCACCCGGTGCACGTGCACCTCCAGCCCCCCCCCTAGTTGCGGCCCTGTCTACACTAAGGGGCATATCCAATTGGGTGTGAGGTTTAGCGAGTTAAAAACCTTGTGCCCAATTTAAAAATACAGCGGGTATGCGCGCTCCCGATACACGCTGTATTCAATTCCAAAAATACTGGTCGCGGGGTTTTCAGTTCTGAAAACCCTGTGGCGCATATTTTGTACTGAAAAAAAAACCACTTACCTTACCGGGGGTCTCCAGTAGTCTCCGCTGCTCCCAGCTGCCTCCCCTCTCGCTTCTTACTGGAGAGGTGGCTGCTGGGAGTCCCAGGGGCTGGAGGGAGGAGCAAGGGCTGCTGGGAGATGTAGTTCTCCCAGTGCCCATTCTGGTGGGGCCACACTAGCACTGTGGGGGCACACTGACACCGGGACACACACACTCATACACACTTACATACACCACAAACACGAACATACTCACCACTGCTGCAGAAGAGCCGGCTCCCGAAGCAGGATGAGGAAGACAGCGTTGCTGGAGGTAAGTAATTAAGGACTAATTAAGCTAATTGGATACTTCCAAATGCTTAATTAGCCCTCAGGGGGGAGCACTGCGGGGGTGTCAAAGCAAGTGTCGGTGATTTAACCTAAAATCAATGATTTTAGGAAAAATCACGCTTGCTCAGGAGGTGCGTGGAAAAAAACCTCCTGACGCGTGTTTAATAAAAAAACACACAGCTAATAGAATAGCAAAAAATCCGCACCTGCAGGAAAAACCTCACAGGTGCAAGTTTTTTGCTATTCTCACAGCCTATTGAATATGCCCCGAAGCTTCAGTGTCCATTGATTCTCCTACCTGCATAACTGTGTCTTCTCTTGCTGCTGCTGACTAAGCCCCGACCTCTAAACACTGCAGTGTACTCCTGGTCACTTGACTTATCCAAGGTGTCCATCAGTGCTCAAGGCACGCCCCCCATACTCAGAGGCATGCCTCTGTTAGCTCTCTTGCTGTGCAACTTACTTCCCGCGGTGTGGCTCGGTCCCCAGCTCTGCAAGGAGTGTGTAACTATACAGAAGCAAGGCTGAGCTGTTGTTGCCTCATCTCTCATCTCCCTTCAGTCCCTGGGAGCTCCACACAGCTTGTGAGTGTAAACTATAACAATTATTACAATAAACAAAGAAGTTGTTTAGAAATTATAAATATCTTCTTTGTATTATTGTAATAATTTTTATATCAAATCTCATGAGTATGACGGGGAGGCTCTGCCTCCCCTGCCTACCCTGGTGCTGGGAGATGGGTTCTGTGCTGGGAGAAAAATATGAGCACTGTTCATCCTCATTTGGCTTCAGTCTACACACATATTTTAAATGCAAATTATGAATAAGCTGACAGAACTCCCAAGGTGCTCATTAACTGATATGCTTGGGTGTGGTTCTGTCTCTTTAAGTCCATACCTGAACCCATGGAAGAAGCATAATTTGTATTTAAAATCTGTGTGATGGCTGAAGCCAAATGAGGCAGCGCAATGCTCATATTTTGGAGTGTCAGTGTAGGGACTGACCTGAAGGGGAGACCGTGACGTGGTTGGTCAGCTTGAAGAATAATTGCAATATTTTGTAACTAACATTCCATTGCGAAACAATGGTTCTGGTACGCTCCACAAACCAGGGACTTCACCTGGGCACACATAAGCACTACAGACTGGCGACACTAAGATAAATTAAGACAGTAAACAGTGGCTGAAAAGATTCCAATCAAATAGATAATTGAACAGCGTTAATTATCTAAAGTGTATTGCGTATTGCATGTAAATCATAAGCATTTATATAAAAGGATATGAATATCCATATAACAAATTCTATACAATAAATGAGTATAACATTAGAAAGATGAGGACTCTATATGGCTTGATTAAAGAGTAGCATAATTTATTCCTAAAACAAATATTCAAAATTCTATAATGGAAAATAATTCACATATGATATTATGTGAGCATTCAAAACCACTCAAAATGTAAAAATTTGTAAAAAATAGCAATAAGAGTTTCAGGGGACAGTCTCAATCCAATTGGAAAATGTAAATAATGACAGTCACTGGCTTATATAAGTGGGTCCAGAATTGTATCCAGCTAAAGGTATTTACCAGACTTGATCGATTGTCCGCAGCCTGAAGTATATGCAGGAGTTGCTGCACTGGCGTGCTGATGGTACAGGAAAAGACTGGAAAGTAGATAGTTGATGCTGGTCCGGAAGCAAATCCACAAATGCGTTTAGCGCCCCCCCCCCCATCATCCAAAGTGCTGTATTGGATGATGGGGGGGGGGGGGGCTAAACGCATTTCGCTGTGGCAAAACCCACAGCTTCGTCAGTAGCATATTCCCCAATGTTCAGTAAAGGTCTTTTTATACCCTCATGTGAGTCTAAATGATGAACAGCTGTGACTCGTTTAGTATTCAATTAATCAAGCCATATAGAGAACCAGAGCTAATCAGACATGAATCAACTTGTCTAAGTAAACATGTATTGTAGCAGTGTAAATGTCAAGGAAATTCAATGAATACATTGTTAATAGAAGTACCTCATTTCAATAAACAATGAAAACCATGTGATCCGGTTTGGCCTATGAGAGCTTAATGCCAGGTCACATGTAGTAAACATAAAACACATGATTCAACCTTGATGTAAAAAGTGACATTTGGTGTAAAGGGCCACGTGATGTAAATACAAAGTGTGTTCCCGTCCGCTTTATCCAGTAGATAATGGCTAACCGGACATGTGTGGCTGGGAACACGTAATATCAATACTAATCAAGTAATCCTTATTGTTGTATATATTTACTTCCATTATCGGAGTTGGTAGCAGAACGTATGAATCAGATCTAGACCAACTGGCTTATGTAGATACATGTTAATATTGTAAATATCAGAGATGTTCAATAAGTAAATCACAATCTATTTGTTTTCAATAAGCACAAACGGTGACTTCCGATCATGTGATCCCCATGTAAACCCCGTGATCCGATCTAACCTGTAAGGATATAGTATCGCGTCACATGCAGTGAGCACGGACCATGTGCTTCGACCTTGTTATAAAAAAGTATATTAAGTCACGTGATGTAAACATGGCGCGTGACGTCTACTATATCAAGTCACGTGATGTAAAGACAATGCATATTCCCGTCCACTTTGTCCAGTGGATGGTTATTAAGAAAAAGTTTCTAGCTGAAGACAGGTGATATAAACATTGGTCACATGATCACTCTAATTATATATATTGGCTCATATGTTACCATAATAGTGAGATAATGTAAATATATAGAAAATAATAATAGTAAGTTTTGATATCAAGGATCTAGGGCTCTATTTATTAACATTATTTTTACTAAAATAAAGTGAAAAAGGGTGTTTTCACACCCCTTTCAAATTATTTTAGTATCACCTATAGTATTACAGGGCAATTGGAGTAGAATTCGTAAAATTCTACTCCAACCCCTAAGTATCACTTATTTTTAGTAAGCAGATCGCATTTCCCATAATTGTAATGGGAAATATGATCTGACCAAAGTTACTAAAAATAAATTGTAAAAAAATACCGGAGAAAGCCCTGTGATAATAACGCCACCTGGAGGTAGCGTTATCCAGGGTCTCCCCCTTTTACCGGACTCCTACTCTGCTCTAAAAGGCAGAGCAGAGCCCGGAGCCAGTCCCAGTGATCAGCTGTGTGGTCTAAACAGACCGCAAGCTGATACACTGCAAAAAAAAAAAAGAAAAAAAAAAATTCACTTACCTAACTCCAGGGACCGGTGGTTGGGGCTTCGGTGATGACTCCCCTCTGGCCAGCTGGTCTCCCATGCTGCACTGTGGGCCGGTCATCAGGTGATCGGATCCCAGTGCAGTATGGGATATCAGCTGACCGGAGGCATGGAAGACATCACCGGAGCACTGATGACTACAGGTAAGTGCTAGCTATTAAGGGAGGGGCGGTTGCGGGGGGGTCCGCGATCGCAGGGGGCGGGGATTAGTGATGGGCCAGTCGGCGCATGTGTGGGGTACTAGTCACAGTATATTTTTGCAAAAATATCATGACTAGAGTGCGGAGGGGATTTGCAGGGACAGAGCTTTCTCGCAAGCTCTGTCCCTGCAAGGGATTTGTAGTAAATTCCTGTGATATTGCCTGAATTCACAATGCAAATTCAGTCGATAATGTCACACTACAATCTGCATTACAAATGCGGATTGTAGTAAATAGAGCCCCTAGTCCCATAATACAGTTTCTAATTGGTGATACTGGTTCATAGTGTACCTACAGTACAGCCCCGATACATATTACTGTATAGAGATATATATACACAAACTCAAATGGATCTAAATACACAATTGTTGAAATATACTTTGATCTTGAACTCCTAAGGTAGAGGACCTAATGGCTATTGGACTAATAGGCATATTTTTAGTATATTCAAAAATAATCCAATATTATAATATCATCATTCATAATAACAAATAATATCCAATATTCAAAAAAATTCATAGAGTAGTGGGTATACAAACATCAAGGATAGCACAGATGCAGAGATGTTATAGAAATTCTGTACTTCATGAGAAGTACTTCATGTCAATTATTAAGGTCAAAATATATAAATTGACTGTAGGAAAAGGGTGATGGGGCCCTATATACCTATAATCCTACTGGGCAAATCTATATAAATGTGTTTAATTCGATAGATTCATTTAGGCCATCTGGATATAAAGAGTTTAATTTAAGCATCCAGAAGATCTCCTGGCGACATAGGGTTTTAAACCTGTCTCCACCTCTCTGAGTACATTGTATAAGTTCAAGACCTACGATGTTCAATGATTGTGGGTCACTATTGTGTACTTTCAAGTAGTGAAGAAATAGACTATGTGTGGTAACTTTGTTAATGATGTTACGACGGTGCTCCATAAATCGCCTCTTTAGGGATCTTGTGGTTCGACCCACATATTATAATCCACATCCACATGTAATTAAATAAATTACATATGAGGAATCACAGTTTATAAAATTGGTGATTGTATATGGATTATTTTTATCATTGAAGATTATAATAGTAGTTTTTTTTTATGTATAAGAGCACGTAGTGCAACTAATTTTCCCACAGCGATGAAAGCCTGGAGGTCTTTGGGGAAGCCACTGTTCCTTATCTTTAGTTGTATCGATAGTTTTTGGATGTGATTTGAGGTGGCTTGGTGCTAAAATGGACTTTAAAGATTTATTTTTTCTATAAACCACAAAGGGTTTTGGAGGCAAAATATTTCTCAGAATATTGTCTTGCTGAAGAATACGATTATTTCTCTGAATGATGTCTCTAATCTGCCTGTGACAAGAGCTATATTTGAAAATAAATGCAATGTTTTTATCTTAATCTTTAATATTAGACTGTTGTTCCATAGTTTTAGTTTTCATATTTCTTGTCACAGGCAGACTAGATCTCTCCATGCTAGAGACCTCTTTTAAAGCCCTTTGTAGGATATGTTCTGGATAACCCCTTTTCCTGAAAGAAAGCAACATATAATTTGCTTGTATGTAGAAGCTATCTAAGGATGAACAATTTCTGTGTATTCTCATCAGTTGTCCTTTCGGAATATTGGATTTCCTTGGATAATGATGAGCACTATTGAAATGTAGATTTGATTGAGTATCTACCGACTTAATATAATTGGAAGAATGTATAGTGTGGCCTTTTTCCTCTAGAGTCACATTGAGGAAGTCTATATGATTAGGGTCATATTGATGAGTGAACATAAGATTAAAGGAATTCTGGTTAAGTGTAGAAACAAAATGTGAGGCAGAGGATAGATCCCCATCCCAAATAAAAAATGGATCATCAGTGTAACGGCCATAGAAGACCAGGTTTGCACCAAACTCATTCCCCCACACATGAAGGTCCTCAAACTCTCCCATGTATAGGTTCGCGTAGCTCGGCGCAAACCTGGTCCCCATGGCCGTCCCCAAGATTTGAAGATAAAAGTGTCTTGAAATAAAAAATAATTGTGTGTAAGAATGAAAGAGATACAGTCTAAAATAAACATCCAATGTTCCCGTTGGAGACCCTTATCTCGAGAAATTTTGGAGGATATACACTGTACTCCAAGTGTATGTGGAATGTTGGTATAAAGTGTGGATACATCCATAGTGAGGAAAGCATATAAAAGTTTCCACTCTATGGATTCAATTTGTTGTAAAAATTGGGTAGTATCTTTTAGATGGGATCTCAAAATGGGAACATAGGGTTGAAGAAAAGTGTCAACATAATGAGAAAGGTTTGAAGTTAGGGAATGGATACCAGAGATAATGGGGCGCCCAGGTGGTGAAGTAAGTGATTTATGAATTTTGGTAAGATGATAATATATAGGTATAGTCGGATGGGGTTTATAAAGAAATCGCCAGATTTCCCTCATTATGAATCCATAGGCAAGGGCGCTGTCCAATAAAGTTTTGAGCTCAAGGAGGAAGGCCTGGGTCGGATCTAAGGATAATGTACGATAAAAGGATTGATCGTTCAATTGGTTGGAAGCTTCTTTTAAATAATCGATCTTATCCTGAACCATTAGGCCTCCCCCCTTGTCCGCCTCCTCGATAATAATAGAAGTGTCCTTGGTTAGTAGATTTAGTGCTCTTTTTTCTTTTCTGGTAAGATTGGAGACCGGTTTGTCTCTTTTCACTTGATGGCATAAGGATTTAATATCCTCCAGAGTAAATTTATAAGAGGATTCAACTGTGTTGCTCTTTGCAGAAAAAGGATAAAATTCAGATTTAAGTTTTAGTTTATTTTGTAAATTCTGTGTATTTATGTCAAAAGTTTTAATGGTTGTACAGGGTTCAGTAGGGGAGATTCTACCTTCCTCCCAAAGATCCTCAAGCAAAGAGAGGGAGAGAGAATCAGTATCATCTAATAGAATCATCCTCATTCTTCTTCAGATGTTTGTTGGCAAAATATCTTTGTTGACATAAATTACGTACAAATTTATTAAAGTCTACAAATAAATCCAATATATTAGGATCCGCTGTAGGGGAGAATTTTAATCCCTTACTGAGTAAGGATATCTGATCATGGTCCAATTTCTTAGATGATAGATTGAAAACATTACATGGTGTGTCATTGGTCTGAATCCTGAATTGGGTCGGAATTGGATCGGAATCCTGATATTTTAGAATCTTTTTGGATTCTTTCTTATTGACATGGGTACCTCCCCTTCTGCCTCTAGGCTTCTGTCTCTTTGTCGTTTGTGATGTGGTATATAATGATGGGTCTTGAGGTCTCTTTCCCAATGATTGGGTAGTGGTCACTCCTCCTGAAAATCCTCAGAGACAATATGTTATCTCATTGCATGTTCTTTTATAGATGGTCTAGTTTTAGGTCTTGTTCCTATATATGGATGTCTCGGGGACTTGATTCTCATTTGGGTATTTGATACTCTTGGTGTTAGTTCTATAGAATGTTTATCAGTATTATAAAAATTGGACCTACTGTGGTAATTCTTGTCATTACCATAATGTTTATGTGTATATAGATTTATAGGGGGATTGGTATGTACAGTTTTATTATTATTCTTGTATGATCTAATCTTATTCTCCCTATAATCCTCTAAATCTCTCCTGAATTTCTTTTGTTTACTTTCTTTCTATTCTTTCACTAATAATATTATCTTTCTCTATATATTCTGGGGAATTCTCATAGAAGTCTAGGTTTTTCTTAAGATCCTCTATTTCTTTCTCACATTCCTGTACTTTTATGGATCAATATTTAATAACCAATCTCATAAGGGACATGGAACATGAGTCTAAAGCCTTATTCCATTCAGACTGGAATTCTGATTCCTCTGGAAAAATTGATGGTTTAGATAGTCTCAAACCCCGGGGAATAATGCCTTTGTCTAAATGCTTCTCCAAGTGTACACTATCTAACCAATGTTTAGATTCAGTTCTAAGAAGATCTTCTAGTTTATAGAACATTTTCTGGAGGTTTATATTACTTGGTTCCTTGAGAAGGTTCTATATCAGTTTCCCACTGGGTTAAGTAGGATCCGATGGCATACAGTACAGTGATCTGTACTATAGGGATGAAAGCAGCTGTGGCTGGCAGAAGAGGAAGTATATTGCGGGTGGTATGCCTACAACAATTGTTCGTGGCAGCCCCACAGATGGGGTTCACTACCCAATGCCGGCATCCTGACAGGGTTAAAATACAGACACCTGTTGGTCAGTATTCTAACCCTCCCCCTCTCCCTAATCCTAACCCTCCCCAGTGCCTAAACCTAACATGCCCCTGCCCCCATAATAATGCCCCTCTAGTGCAGCTTATTAAAAAAAAAAATACTTACCTTGAACCCCGCTCCTGCATCCAGCGTCGCGTCCGGTCCGCCGGCTGCTCCTTGGAACTATGGGGGAGATGTCATGATGTCTCCCCCATAGTGCCCGTGGGGAGAGCCGGAAGCTGGAGTTCAGGAAAGAACTCCAGCCTCCAGCTCCGGCTACACCGCGTCGCTGCAGAGAAGGAGCCGGGCGCCCGCTGGTAATAAATATTACCAGCGGACGTCCGGCTTGGAGCCTCTCTGCAAGCGCCGGGCTGGAGGTCACTGGCACCAGGTACAGCGGCTCACCCGGTGCACGTGCACCTCCAGCCCCCCCCCTAGTTGCGGCCCTGTCTACACTAAGGGGCATATCCAATTGGGTGTGAGGTTTAGCGAGTTAAAAACCTTGTGCCCAATTTAAAAATACAGCGGGTATGCGCGCTCCCGATACACGCTGTATTCAATTCCAAAAATACTGGTCGCGGGGTTTTCAGTTCTGAAAACCCTGTGGCGCATATTTTGTACTGAAAAAAAAACCACTTACCTTACCGGGGGTCTCCAGTAGTCTCCGCTGCTCCCAGCTGCCTCCCCTCTCGCTTCTTACTGGAGAGGTGGCTGCTGGGAGTCCCAGGGGCTGGAGGGAGGAGCAAGGGCTGCTGGGAGATGTAGTTCTCCCAGTGCCCATTCTGGTGGGGCCACACTAGCACTGTGGGGGCACACTGACACCGGGACACACACACTCATACACACTTACATACACCACAAACACGAACATACTCACCACTGCTGCAGAAGAGCCGGCTCCCGAAGCAAGATGAGGAAGACAGCGTTGCTGGAGGTAAGTAATTAAGGACTAATTAAGCTAATTGGATACTTCCAAATGCTTAATTAGCCCTCAGGGGGGAGCACTGCGGGGGTGTCAAAGCAAGTGTCGGTGATTTAACCTAAAATCAATGATTTTAGGAAAAATCACGCTTGCTCAGGAGGTGCGTGGAAAAAAACCTCCTGACGCGTGTTTAATAAAAAAACACACAGCTAATAGAATAGCAAAAAATCCGCACCTGCAGGAAAAACCTCACAGGTGCAAGTTTTTTGCTATTCTCACAGCCTATTGAATATGCCCCGAAGCTTCAGTGTCCATTGATTCTCCTACCTGCATAACTGTGTCTTCTCTTGCTGCTGCTGACTAAGCCCCGACCTCTAAACACTGCAGTGTACTCCTGGTCACTTGACTTATCCAAGGTGTCCATCAGTGCTCAAGGCACGCCCCCCATACTCAGAGGCATGCCTCTGTTAGCTCTCTTGCTGTGCAACTTACTTCCCACGGTGTGGCTCGGTCCCCAGCTCTGCAAGGAGTGTGTAACTATACAGAAGCAAGGCTGAGCTGTTGTTGCCTCATCTCTCATCTCCCTTCAGTCCCTGGGAGCTCCACACAGCTTGTGAGTGTAAACTATAACAATTATTACAATAAACAAAGAAGTTGTTTAGAAATTATAAATATCTTCTTTGTATTATTGTAATAATTTTTATATCAAATCTCATGAGTATGATGGGGAGGCTCTGCCTCCCCTGCCTACCCTGGTGCTGGGAGATGGGTTCTGTGCTGGGAGAAAAATATGAGCACTGTTCATCCTCATTTGGCTTCAGTCTACACACATATTTTAAATGCAAATTATGAATAAGCTGACAGAACTCCCAAGGTGCTCATTAACTGATATGCTTGGGTGTGGTTCTGTCTCTTTAAGTCCATACCTGAACCCATGGAAGAAGCATAATTTGTATTTAAAATCTGTGTGATGGCTGAAGCCAAATGAGGCAGCGCAATGCTCATATTTTGGAGTGTCAGTGTAGGGACTGACCTGAAGGGGAGACCGTGACGTGGTTGGTCAGCTTGAAGAATAATTGCAATATTTTGTAACTAACATTCCATTGCGAAACAATGGTTCTGGTACGCTCCACAAACCAGGGACTTCACCTGGGCACACATAAGCACTACAGACTGGCGACACTAAGATAAATTAAGACAGTAAACAGTGGCTGAAAAGATTCCAATCAAATAGATAATTGAACAGCGTTAATTATCTAAAGTGTATTGCGTATTGCATGTAAATCATAAGCATTTATATAAAAGGATATGAATATCCATATAACAAATTCTATACAATAAATGAGTATAACATTAGAAAGATGAGGACTCTATATGGCTTGATTAAAGAGTAGCATAATTTATTCCTAAAACAAATATTCAAAATTCTATAATGGAAAATAATTCACATATGATATTATGTGAGCATTCAAAACCACTCAAAATGTAAAAATTTGTAAAAAATAGCAATAAGAGTTTCAGGGGACAGTCTCAATCCAATTGGAAAATGTAAATAATGACAGTCACTGGCTTATATAAGTGGGTCCAGGATTGTATCCAGCTAAAGGTATTTACCAGACTTGATCGATTGTCCGCAGCCTGAAGTATATGCAGGAGTTGCTGCACTGGCGTGCTGATGGTACAGGAAAAGACTGGAAAGTAGATAGTTGATGCTGGTCCGGAAGCAAATCCACAAATGCGTTTAGCGCCCCCCCCCCATCATCCAAAGTGCTGTATTGGATGATGGGGGGGGGGGGCTAAACGCATTTCGCTGTGGCAAAACCCACAGCTTCGTCAGTAGCATATTCCCCAATGTTCAGTAAAGGTCTTTTTATACCCTCATGTGAGTCTAAATGATGAACAGCTGTGACTCGTTTAGTATTCAATTAATCAAGCCATATAGAGAACCAGAGCTAATCAGACATGAATCAACTTGTCTAAGTAAACATGTATTGTAGCAGTGTAAATGTCAAGGAAATTCAATGAATACATTGTTAATAGAAGTACCTCATTTCAATAAACAATGAAAACCATGTGATCCGGTTTGGCCTATGAGAGCTTAATGCCAGGTCACATGTAGTAAACATAAAACACATGATTCAACCTTGATGTAAAAAGTGACATTTGGTGTAAAGGGCCACGTGATGTAAATACAAAGTGTGTTCCCGTCCGCTTTATCCAGTAGATAATGGCTAACCGGACATGTGTGGCTGGGAACACGTAATATCAATACTAATCAAGTAATCCTTATTGTTGTATATATTTACTTCCATTATCGGAGTTGGTAGCAGAACGTATGAATCAGATCTAGACCAACTGGCTTATGTAGATACATGTTAATATTGTAAATATCAGAGATGTTCAATAAGTAAATCACAATCTATTTGTTTTCAATAAGCACAAACGGTGACTTCCGATCATGTGATCCCCATGTAAACCCCGTGATCCGATCTAACCTGTAAGGATATAGTATCGCGTCACATGCAGTGAGCACGGACCATGTGCTTCGACCTTGTTATAAAAAAGTATATTAAGTCACGTGATGTAAACATGGCGCGTGACGTCTACTATATCAAGTCACGTGATGTAAAGACAATGCATATTCCCGTCCACTTTGTCCAGTGGATGGTTATTAAGAAAAAGTTTCTAGCTGAAGACAGGTGATATAAACATTGGTCACATGATCACTCTAATTATATATATTGGCTCATATGTTACCATAATAGTGAGATAATGTAAATATATAGAAAATAATAATAGTAAGTTTTGATATCAAGGATCTAGGGCTCTATTTATTAACATTATTTTTACTAAAATAAAGTGAAAAAGGGTGTTTTCACACCCCTTTCAAATTATTTTAGTATCACCTATAGTATTACAGGGCAATTGGAGTAGAATTCGTAAAATTCTACTCCAACCCCTAAGTATCACTTATTTTTAGTAAGCAGATCGCATTTCCCATAATTGTAATGGGAAATATGATCTGACCAAAGTTACTAAAAATAAATTGTAAAAAAATACCGGAGAAAGCCCTGTGATAATAACGCCACCTGGAGGTAGCGTTATCCAGGGTCTCCCCCTTTTACCGGACTCCTACTCTGCTCTAAAAGGCAGAGCAGAGCCCGGAGCCAGTCCCAGTGATCAGCTGTGTGGTCTAAACAGACCGCAAGCTGATACACTGCAAAAAAAAAAAAGAAAAAAAAAAAATTCACTTACCTAACTCCAGGGACCGGTGGTTGGGGCTTCGGTGATGACTCCCCTCTGGCCAGCTGGTCTCCCATGCTGCACTGTGGGCCGGTCATCAGGTGATCGGATCCCAGTGCAGTATGGGATATCAGCTGACCGGAGGCATGGAAGACATCACCGGAGCACTGATGACTACAGGTAAGTGCTAGCTATTAAGGGAGGGGCGGTTGCGGGGGGGTCCGCGATCGCAGGGGGCGGGGATTAGTGATGGGCCAGTCGGCGCATGTGTGGGGTACTAGTCACAGTATATTTTTGCAAAAATATCATGACTAGAGTGCGGAGGGGATTTGCAGGGACAGAGCTTTCTCGCAAGCTCTGTCCCTGCAAGGGATTTGTAGTAAATTCCTGTGATATTGCCTGAATTCACAATGCAAATTCAGTCGATAATGTCACACTACAATCTGCATTACAAATGCGGATTGTAGTAAATAGAGCCCCTAGTCCCATAATACAGTTTCTAATTGGTGATACTGGTTCATAGTGTACCTACAGTACAGCCCCGATACATATTACTGTATAGAGATATATATACACAAACTCAAATGGATCTAAATACACAATTGTTGAAATATACTTTGATCTTGAACTCCTAAGGTAGAGGACCTAATGGCTATTGGACTAATAGGCATATTTTTAGTATATTCAAAAATAATCCAATATTATAATATCATCATTCATAATAACAAATAATATCCAATATTCAAAAAAATTCATAGAGTAGTGGGTATACAAACATCAAGGATAGCACAGATGCAGAGATGTTATAGAAATTCTGTACTTCATGAGAAGTACTTCATGTCAATTATTAAGGTCAAAATATATAAATTGACTGTAGGAAAAGGGTGATGGGGCCCTATATACCTATAATCCTACTGGGCAAATCTATATAAATGTGTTTAATTCGATAGATTCATTTAGGCCATCTGGATATAAAGAGTTTAATTTAAGCATCCAGAAGATCTCCTGGCGACATAGGGTTTTAAACCTGTCTCCACCTCTCTGAGTACATTGTATAAGTTCAAGACCTACGATGTTCAATGATTGTGGGTCACTATTGTGTACTTTCAAGTAGTGAAGAAATAGACTATGTGTGGTAACTTTGTTAATGATGTTACGACGGTGCTCCATAAATCGCCTCTTTAGGGATCTTGTGGTTCGACCCACATATTATAATCCACATCCACATGTAATTAAATAAATTACATATGAGGAATCACAGTTTATAAAATTGGTGATTGTATATGGATTATTTTTATCATTGAAGATTATAATAGTAGTTTTTTTTTATGTATAAGAGCACGTAGTGCAACTAATTTTCCCACAGCGATGAAAGCCTGGAGGTCTTTGGGGAAGCCACTGTTCCTTATCTTTAGTTGTATCGATAGTTTTTGGATGTGATTTGAGGTGGCTTGGTGCTAAAATGGACTTTAAAGATTTATTTTTTCTATAAACCACAAAGGGTTTTGGAGGCAAAATATTTCTCAGAATATTGTCTTGCTGAAGAATACGATTATTTCTCTGAATGATGTCTCTAATCTGCCTGTGACAAGAGCTATATTTGAAAATAAATGCAATGTTTTTATCTTAATCTTTAATATTAGACTGTTGTTCCATAGTTTTAGTTTTCATATTTCTTGTCACAGGCAGACTAGATCTCTCCATGCTAGAGACCTCTTTTAAAGCCCTTTGTAGGATATGTTCTGGATAACCCCTTTTCCTGAAAGAAAGCAACATATAATTTGCTTGTATGTAGAAGCTATCTAAGGATGAACAATTTCTGTGTATTCTCATCAGTTGTCCTTTCGGAATATTGGATTTCCTTGGATAATGATGAGCACTATTGAAATGTAGATTTGATTGAGTATCTACCGACTTAATATAATTGGAAGAATGTATAGTGTGGCCTTTTTCCTCTAGAGTCACATTGAGGAAGTCTATATGATTAGGGTCATATTGATGAGTGAACATAAGATTAAAGGAATTCTGGTTAAGTGTAGAAACAAAATGTGAGGCAGAGGATAGATCCCCATCCCAAATAAAAAATGGATCATCAGTGTAACGGCCATAGAAGACCAGGTTTGCACCAAACTCATTCCCCCACACATGAAGGTCCTCAAACTCTCCCATGTATAGGTTCGCGTAGCTCGGCGCAAACCTGGTCCCCATGGCCGTCCCCAAGATTTGAAGATAAAAGTGTCTTGAAATAAAAAATAATTGTGTGTAAGAATGAAAGAGATACAGTCTAAAATAAACATCCAATGTTCCCGTTGGAGACCCTTATCTCGAGAAATTTTGGAGGATATACACTGTACTCCAAGTGTATGTGGAATGTTGGTATAAAGTGTGGATACATCCATAGTGAGGAAAGCATATAAAAGTTTCCACTCTATGGATTCAATTTGTTGTAAAAATTGGGTAGTATCTTTTAGATGGGATCTCAAAATGGGAACATAGGGTTGAAGAAAAGTGTCAACATAATGAGAAAGGTTTGAAGTTAGGGAATGGATACCAGAGATAATGGGGTGCCCAGGTGGTGAAGTAAGTGATTTATGAATTTTGGTAAGATGATAATATATAGGTATAGTCGGATGGGGTTTATAAAGAAATCGCCAGATTTCCCTCATTATGAATCCATAGGCAAGGGCGCTGTCCAATAAAGTTTTGAGCTCAAGGAGGAAGGCCTGGGTCGGATCTAAGGATAATGTACGATAAAAGGATTGATCGTTCAATTGGTTGGAAGCTTCTTTTAAATAATCGATCTTATCCTGAACCATTAGGCCTCCCCCCTTGTCCGCCTCCTCGATAATAATAGAAGTGTCCTTGGTTAGTAGATTTAGTGCTCTTTTTTCTTTTCTGGTAAGATTGGAGACCGGTTTGTCTCTTTTCACTTGATGGCATAAGGATTTAATATCCTCCAGAGTAAATTTATAAGAGGATTCAACTGTGTTGCTCTTTGCAGAAAAAGGATAAAATTCAGATTTAAGTTTTAGTTTATTTTGTAAATTCTGTGTATTTATGTCAAAAGTTTTAATGGTTGTACAGGGTTCAGTAGGGGAGATTCTACCTTCCTCCCAAAGATCCTCAAGCAAAGAGAGGGAGAGAGAATCAGTATCATCTAATAGAATCATCCTCATTCTTCTTCAGATGTTTGTTGGCAAAATATCTTTGTTGACATAAATTACGTACAAATTTATTAAAGTCTACAAATAAATCCAATATATTAGGATCCGCTGTAGGGGAGAATTTTAATCCCTTACTGAGTAAGGATATCTGATCATGGTCCAATTTCTTAGATGATAGATTGAAAACATTACATGGTGTGTCATTGGTCTGAATCCTGAATTGGGTCGGAATTGGATCGGAATCCTGATATTTTAGAATCTTTTTGGATTCTTTCTTATTGACATGGGTACCTCCCCTTCTGCCTCTAGGCTTCTGTCTCTTTGTCGTTTGTGATGTGGTATATAATGATGGGTCTTGAGGTCTCTTTCCCAATGATTGGGTAGTGGTCACTCCTCCTGAAAATCCTCAGAGACAATATGTTATCTCATTGCATGTTCTTTTATAGATGGTCTAGTTTTAGGTCTTGTTCCTATATATGGATGTCTCGGGGACTTGATTCTCATTTGGGTATTTGATACTCTTGGTGTTAGTTCTATAGAATGTTTATCAGTATTATAAAAATTGGACCTACTGTGGTAATTCTTGTCATTACCATAATGTTTATGTGTATATAGATTTATAGGGGGATTGGTATGTACAGTTTTATTATTATTCTTGTATGATCTAATCTTATTCTCCCTATAATCCTCTAAATCTCTCCTGAATTTCTTTTGTTTACTTTCTTTCTATTCTTTCACTAATAATATTATCTTTCTCTATATATTCTGGGGAATTCTCATAGAAGTCTAGGTTTTTCTTAAGATCCTCTATTTCTTTCTCACATTCCTGTACTTTTATGGATCAATATTTAATAACCAATCTCATAAGGGACATGGAACATGAGTCTAAAGCCTTATTCCATTCAGACTGGAATTCTGATTCCTCTGGAAAAATTGATGGTTTAGATAGTCTCAAACCCCGGGGAATAATGCCTTTGTCTAAATGCTTCTCCAAGTGTACACTATCTAACCAATGTTTAGATTCAGTTCTAAGAAGATCTTCTAGTTTATAGAACATTTTCTGGAGGTTTATATTACTTGGTTCCTTGAGAAGGTTCTATATCAGTTTCCCACTGGGTTAAGTAGGATCCGATGGCATACAGTACAGTGATCTGTACTATAGGGATGAAAGCAGCTGTGGCTGGCAGAAGAGGAAGTATATTGCGGGTGGTATGCCTACAACAATTGTTCGTGGCAGCCCCACAGATGGGGTTCACTACCCAATGCCGGCATCCTGACAGGGTTAAAATACAGACACCTGTTGGTCAGTATTCTAACCCTCCCCCTCTCCCTAATCCTAACCCTCCCCAGTGCCTAAACCTAACATCCCCCACTAGTGCCTATACCTAACCTTCCCCTCCCCGCACCCTAAACCTAACCCTCCCTCCTTAGTGCCTAACCCTAAGTCTCCCCCTGTCTACCCTACCCCTCCCCCTAACCCTGCTACTTACCTTCGTGATGCCGGTGGTGGGGATGCCGGCGCCGAGATTCTGACAGCTGTCGGGATTCCAGAGCCGGCATTCTGAGTTAAGGTATGGGATGTGTATCATAGTTGCTACTCCCTCAGAATGTTCTGGGGCAGGGGCTTGATGCGATTCACAGTGATTTACCTCATTATTGCTCAGCCCCCTCCCAATTGCACAGTGGCATAAATGGTAGCATTAAGCAAAGGGAGCAGGGTTTCTGATAAGGTGAATCACATCACCATGACCCACCACACTTTCCACTTGGATCTGGTATAAAGTCATTTCATTCTTAATGAATTGGAAATATGTACTTCATTTCCAACATGTTTCTTATTTATGCTAATAAATGACAATTTATATATTCTACAATAGAAAATAAATGACATTTTCTATACTTTTTGCTTCTTCTCTATTAGGGTTTTAGAACATCTGTGGAACAGGGAGAAATTCCTGACCCACAAGTTACTGTATGTGCTTGCTCATTTGTATTCCCTTATTGTATTCTTTTATGTCAGCAGTGTCCCAGCATGTGTGATGTCTAGCCCCTTGGTGCAGTCTGTATGTTGCATATGAATTAAGGAGCCATGCAAAGCAAGAGAAAATGTAGCTGCATGCATTGGTTACATTATCAACGGTTAGACTTCTATCTGAATTTATGTTGAAAAAATAGTACTTGTGAGATGAAAAGATATTTTATTTAAATGCTGTTTGTTGTGAATTATGATCAAGAAATGTATATTTAAGCCATGATTGCCTGAATTCCCTTTACTATTTTCGAATCAATCTGTTAAATGCACCGCAGCTCAAGAGTAGAAGGATGGCTATTTTGTAAGCATAACAAATATGCATCTAAATAGAACTAATTATAGCTGTACTCCAGCTCGGTTGGCTACGTATTTGATTTGAAGTTAAATCACAACTACACTGAATCATTCCACTGAATTTAACTGAATGCCAGAATTGTTGGGGGTTATTTGCAGGAATATATTAAAATTTAGTTGGGTGGACAATTAGTGCATTTATCAAAGTGATTTTTTAATAGGTGGTTTTGTACGCAGTTTGCTAAGGCTCACGTACCAGATGTGTTTCTCCAAGACAAAACACAGGACTTCTTGTACTGTGGTTTGGAGGTTGAAGAATAACACCGAATGTGAAGCGCAATGGTTTACAAGGTCAAGTCGCAAGTGAAAATCTTGGGCCTTAATTATTTCTATATTATTGGGAGAATTATTCAGATCTATAATATGGGGGGCACCACTTATTTAATTATATCAGACCAATCAATCTTTCTTTATTTGGATGCCAACACTTGGGGGCTGATTCTAAGTCACTTGCAAAGGTACTGTAGTTGTGGGCAGCCACGAAAGTCTGATTTATTACTTTATGCTAAAGCAAAAATCCACAGAGCTAATGCAGGGTACACGTGTGCAAGCAGAAACCCATGCCGCTCATTGTTTTTACGCCAGCTGCCGCATCCACCATCATTATTACCACCACTTGCCCCAGCCCCAAGCAAGATGCAGGAGACCAAATCAGAAACAGGGTTCCCTTTCCTGGTCACATGACTCAGACTCGCATGGAGCATTGGATACCAGAGGTGTATCTAGGGGGGTCGAGTGGGACACATGCCCTGGGCGCTGTGTCGGACCTGGCGGCGAAGGATGCACCGTTGGCTGCTGTCCAGGAGCAGCCAGCAGCAGCCAATAAGAGTCAGGCTTAATCTTATTGGCTGCTGCACTCAGGGCCGGTGCCAGGCTGGAGAGGCACCGTAGCTGCCTACTAATATTTTGTTACCAGTGGGCACCCACTGAGATTCTTTGACCAACGGGTGCCCGGCTTCCACAGTGGGTGAAGGGAGAGATGTCATGACGTCTCTCCCATATTGCTCAGCATGAGGACTGAGGACAGAGCAGTCGGGTGGCAGCGGGCACAGGAGCTGGGCTTCAGGTAAGTATAGTATTGTTTTGTATGTGTCTGTGTCTTTATGTGTTAGAGGCACTACTACTGGGGGCATTGTATAAAGGGCACTGCTACTGGGGTCACTGTATATGGGGCACTACTACTGGGGGCACTTTATAAGGGGCACTACTACTGAGGGAACTGTATAAGGAGCACTTCTACTGGGGCACTGCATAAGGAGCACTATTACTGGGGGCCCTGTATATTGGGCACTACTACTGGGGGCCCTGTATAAGGGGCACTCTTACTGGTCACTGTATAAGGGGCACTGCATAAGGGGCACTACTGCGGGGGGCACTGTATAAGGGGCCCTACTACTGGAGGCACTGTAAAGGGGCACTACTACTGGGGGCACTGTATAAGGGGCACTACTACTCAGGGCACTGTATAAGGGACACTGCATAAGGGGCCCTTCTACTGGGGACACTGTATAAGAGGCACTACTACTGGGGGCACTGTATAAGGGGCACTACTACTGGGGGCATTGTAGAAGGGGCCCTGCATAAGGGGCACTACTACTGGGTACACTGTATAAGGGGCACTACTACTGGGGTACTGTATAAGGGGCACTACTACTGGGGCACTGCATAAGGGGCACTACTACTGGAGGTACTATATAAGGGGCACTTCTACTGGGGGCATTGTATAAGGGGTACTGCATAAGGGGCACTACTACTGGGCACACTGTATAAGGGGCACTACTACTGGGGGTATAAGGGGCACTACTACTGGGGCACTGCATAAGGGGCACTACTACTGGAGGCACTGTATAAGGGGCACTGCTACTGGGGGCATTGTATAAGGGGTACTGCATAAGGGGCACTACTACTGGGGGCACTGTAAAAGGGGCACTACTACTGAGGCACTGTATAAGGGGCACTGCATAAGGGGTACTACTACTGGGGGCATTGAGGTGCATATGGAATGGAAAGCAATGTTCCCAGAGAGACGAGAAACAATGACATGTCATGTTGACACGCCCCTATTTTTCAGTGGACATGCCCCTTGTGGCATGTGGTCACGGCCAATTTTTGGCGCGCGCATCAAAGGCACATGCACACAGTTTTGGTCCCTGTATAAGGGGCACTATTACTGGGGGCACTGTATAAGGGGCACTACTGCTACTGGGGGCACTGTATATGCGGCACTGCATAAGGGGCACTACAACTGGGGGCATTAAGGTGCATATGGAATTTATCAGTGACCACACCCTTTGAGGCATGTGGCCACACCGATTTCTTGGCATGCGTGTTGGAGGCGCATGCACACAGTTGGGGGGGGGCATTTTTCATCTTGACCTTGACGCCAAAGACTATAGTTATGCCAATGTTGGCTACACACGCACAACTCTCCTATGACACTCCCACAAAACAGGGTGGTTCCATGCACTCAATTTGTTGCTGCTCAATTTAATGAAAAGACAGTTTCAGTTCTGTTCAAATACGACAGAGATACGCAAAAAGGTACCATTTAGATGGCAATCTCAAAGTGTGTATGTTGCGCCCCCAAAACACTGGGCATGCCCGATGCTGGGTAGGCTAGGTTCTTACAGAATTAGTTTTTTTTTCAAAAGGTAGTTGAAAAAAACCCTGTGAGATGGGAGAAACGCGTCAAGGGATGTGATAAGACTGACCATTGCAGTCCTTATTGTCCTACTGCCTTATTTGGACTTTGCCCAGCTGTGGACACAAAGCGATAATTATCTTAATTTAGAGGAAACAGTTATTTGCCTTCATCTTATGTGGAGTCCAGGGCTGGGGCGTGGGAGATGGAGCTCTTTCAGGTGTAAGCCCGTATTACATTGTCGATACCTGTTAGACACAGCCACTAGTTGCTACCTGGCTCTAAAGGAGATGGAGCCAAGCGCTGTCAGGTGAAAACCAACACTATCTAATAGACTCCTAAGAGACGCATCCGAGAGTTGCTAGCCGTACAGCAGACCCCGGGGGACACTTAGCCAGCAGCTACTGGAGACGAGCCGCACTACCAATAATCCTGTACATTGATATATGTTTACAACGGCACATGTTTTTACCCACCCGGTGGACTGGTGAATATTCAATTTTTATTCTGATTACCGCATGATATGATCACACCTAGTATTGGATGAGATATCTGGAAGTTGAAGAAAAGACTTCCTACATTTGATACATATCTGGATATATGCCTTGCATATGCTATTTTAGTTATAGTGAGCTCACATGGCTGTTGGAGTAGGATATATTTTTTGATACATGAGGCCTGATTCAGCAAGGATCGCTATTCTAATACACACGCTATGCAGTTGCTAATATCAGCGGTGAAATGCAAACGTTTGCAATCACATTGCGATCACTTCCCCTTACACACATCCGTATACTTGGGCAACATAGCGAATTAATCGGTAACATACGCTCAGTTAAGGCAGGTCAGACCTCACTCAGGAATTGCTAACTTCAGTGCACGCTATGAGGCCTCATGCGGCATCTGGTAGCACAGTGGCTGATTTATACACGCCCCTGCAATGCCGTTGAAACGCACTGGCACGCCTACGTTCGCCCAACCACCCCCCCGTCACCACCCACAAACGGCACTTCCTGTCAATCACTCAGCTCTTGAACTGCGCAGCCTCTGCATACGCAGTTCCCATCGCAATTGCTAGTTAGTGCACGTGCACTGCGATGCATACGCATGCGCAGTGCGAATTTATCGACCAATTGCGTGCGTATTAGCAACTGCGGTCCTTGTTGAATCAGGCCCATAGTTTGTTTCTAATCAATGATACTTAGTATATTTTAAATTGTTTCCATATAACTGCAGTTCAGTTTAATATATTATACAGGTTGAGTCTCCCATATCCAAAATGCTTGGGACCAGAGGTATTTTGGATATTGGAATATTCCGTATTTTGGAATATTTGCATACCATATTGAAATGTCTTAGGTATAGGGCCCATATCTAAACACAGAATGCATTTATGATTTATATACACCTTATACACACAGCCTGAAGGTAATTTTCTACAATATTTTCAATAATTTTGTGCCTCAAACAAAGTGTGTGTACATACATGAAATTCATTTATGTGTCATATACACCTTATGCACACAGTCTATAGGTCATTATATACTTTAGTTTTAATAATTGTGTGCCTTAAACAAAGTTTGTGTGCATTGAACCATCAAAAATCAAAGTTTTCACTATCTCAGTCATGCTAAAAATATTCCGTATTTCTGAATATTCCGTATTTCGGAATATTTGGATATGGGAGACTCAACCTGTATTGTCAATAATAAACTGTTATTTCAACAAACAGCTTTTGGGAATCCTTAGTGTTTATACTGGTGCAGACACTTTTCTCTATGTGTTTCCTTTTTATGAGGGTTTAGACAGAATCCCTCAGTTGTCAGCTGCAAGTATTTACAAAGGACAGCTCTTATTTATAAGCGCATAAGCGTTTTATTTCAATAGACTAGATGGATAAAATAAATAATGAAAGTAACGCAATCAAAAATACCTAATGAAGACAAAATTCTGTAGAACCCCTCACTGGCAATGGCCACAACACATGTGTGGTCAGCAGACCGCGCATGTGCAGATGAGTTGCAGCATCCCGATGGCATAGCGAAGCGATCACATTATAATTATCATGTCTAAAACCCGATAACAGATAAACATGTCACCCGATCACTATACGGAGTATGTAAGACACGCATGACTCTACACACAGAGTTTACCTGTCACAACATTACAGTGGGTTCACAATAATGAAAATGCATCCACCTGTAAATGAAATATTTGAAAAACAAACAGACAAATGTGGGAAATATCCTTGTAATCTCCAGCCAGCACAGGTGAGTAAAACATTTGTTTGTCTCTTTTTTTGGGGGATAATCGAAGTTTGTATCCCAGTGTTGTCTGCTCATCAAAATGAAACCTATGTTCATACTTTAGATCCCAGTGAGAGCTCCTTGTTGTGTCGTTGGGCCCAATTCAGAAGTGGACACAGGAGCTCAATCAGACCCGCTCGCTAGATGCGTTCGCTCGCACCCTGCATATGCAAATCCAGTGCACACCCAGCAAGGCAGGTGATCGCACAGCAAGGTATTAGCACACCCATTATGTCTTGGTGTGCGATCACTGTGTGTATGCAGACGCCCACCAGCCATTCATAAGACACCCACTTGTGCACCTCATCTCTTGAAAGTGCATGAAACCACTGGTACATCGAGCACCATCGGATGCGATCGCAGTGCTTGAGGCTGACTATACCCTGCCACAAGCACTACGATCACTTCAGTGTGAAATACAACCAGGTGACGTGTACAATGACGCTGCCTGTTAATTATGCACGCCTATGAAACGGCGTTAAGATGGTCAGGCACACCTGCGTTCACACCTCCACTCCCCCGTTGTTAATGGCCAGCCCCTGTCACCACCCACAAATGGCCTCTCCTGTCACTCACTCTGCTGGGCTGTCTATGCGCAGCAAGCAAACGCTTTCCGATCTCTCGCATTGGTTCGCGCACGTGCACTGTGATGCATATGATTGTGCAGATTGCGAAAATCGGTCAGCTACTAGCGAACGCATCCTAGTGAGCGGGTCTGAATCAGCTCCACAGTGCTGTTTGCAAAATTGTGTATGACAAGGCATCTGCAGTCCCTGGGTGTTTGTGGGTGGAGATTGGAAGGTGATCTAAAGTCATCACAAAGAGAAGAGGTTTCATGGGTGTATTACAGGAGTGTCATGGGTGTGTTTCTCTTTCGCAGCAATGCAGCCACAAGAGCCATAATTAAAGAAAGGGAGACTCTGCACCAGGCATGAGCTGCTTGAGGAGTCAATGTTGCCACCGATGGTGCGTTGATGGTGGAGAGATCTGAACCTCCTGCGCAGTTGAACATTGCTCCGATATGTAAAGTGGGTGTCGCAGGGTATTATACGTTCGTCATTTGCATATTTTTGCACTTGCGCAACAGCACATGAACCACGTGAATCAGGCCCTATATATACTAGGCACCACTATTTCATTGCAAGTACAAATTATAATATATTGTGCAAAAATATATGCTATACCAAAGATGAATATTTCCATTATTAATATTACTTTAAGCCATTTATTGCATTAGTGACTTATGCATATATGATTAATCAAGCAGCTAAAAAGGTGGATATTACTTTGTTATTATTACAAAAACTCATTTCATTAAACATTCCCTACAACAATACATACACCTAAGCTACCGTGGTCTATTAGCCAATGTTCCCTCTAAGATGAGGGATATTAACAATCACTTCCAGCTTAGAGGGTATGCAGTAGGGAAGCCGGCGGACCTAATCCCAACAGCCGGCTTCCCAACTGCTTTATCCCTGCGAGGGTTAAATGACAGGCGTCTAAAATTAGACGCCTGTCATTTTACTGACACCGGGAGACTTGCGCACGGCATCCCGATCGAAGGGACGCCGGGCGTGGACAGCCGCAGGTGGGGGAGGGTTACATTTAGGGCTCCCGGGGGGGACTTAGGGTTAGGCACCCCCCTGGGAGGTTGGGGTTAGGCTAGGGGGAGGGAGGGTTAGGGTTAGGCACCCCTGGGGGGGACTTAGGGTTAGGTACCACCCCGGGAGGTTGGGGTTAGGCTAGGGGGAGGGAGGGTTAGGGTTAGGTACCCCTGGGAGGGACTTAGGGTAAGGCACCCCCCGGGGGACTTAGGTTTAGGTGGCGGGGAAGGGGGGGTTAGGGTTAGGCACTTAGAGGGGAGATTAGGGTTAGGCACTGGGGGGGAAGGTTAGGGTTAGGCACCCCTAAGGAGGGTTAGGGGAGAGAATTAGGTTAGTCTATACTTACCTTAGGGACGATCGGGATTTTCACCCATGTTGGGCAGCCGTTGTCGGGATTCATACCGATTCCTCTTAGAGGGATCACTTTGGGGTTGATTCAGAATTGAGAGCAAAGCAAAGAAAGGAGCCTTTTAGCACTGGGACAAACCATATTGCAATGCAAATAGTGAAAATACATTTATTTTATTTGCATGCAGGGTAATTATTTCGCACAATTACTGGACAGCTTAATTTTTACAATGCAATTGTGTTCAGCTAGGACACACCCTTCCCAACTCTAAATTAGAGATGACAGGTCCGGTTTAACTCGCATATGTTTGGATCTCAAAAACGGCATCTTATTGGCTACCCAGCTCTCACGAGTTTTGGTTAGTCAATAAGTTACATTTAATTTGGCAGGAAGAACTGAGTCAAAGTCAAACTGCTCATCTCTACTCTAGGAGGTATATTTACCAAAGTGCGGGTTTTTAGAAGTGGAGATGTTGCCCATAGCAACCAACCAGATTCTACTTATCATTTATCTAGCACCATCTAGAAGGTAATAGCTAGAATCTGTTTGGTTGCTATGGGCAACATCTCCACACTGCACTTATACCCCTAAATCTCTGCATATTTTAAGTCTGACAACCTCCCCCCCCCATCCCTAGTGCAACATGTTTTTGCCAAGTTGAAAATTTGCTATGCTCCCAACTCTGAATCAAGTGCCACGTGTCTGTAGAAGCATACATGCCATGGTCTCAAACTGTATTTGCATCTGGAGTCTGAAATCAGTTTGCTTTATAGGTAAACTCTATCCGACAAACGTGCCCCAAACAAAGCTTTAAAAATGAATTGATTACAGATGAGTACAAGGTGTGCTATGGCCTATTTTGCCAGCTACCAGCATGTTTAATAATTACACCTATATAAAACAAATATCTTACAGAAAACTCTGAAGCAGAAATAATAAAAAAAAATCTTGAACTCTATCAGAATTCTATGGTAAAAATAATGACCACTATGCAGACTGACCTGTTATATATCGCAATAATTCACTGTATTAAAATAATACAATTATTAAATATAAAATAAACAGATTCAATGTAAAAACTCACCTGGTGTTACTGAACGGACAACAACTGGTTTTTCACTTCCAGCAACAAACCCAAAACCAAGAACTGGATCTCTCCTCATCTCCACGTTCCTAGGCGTGGGAGGGTTGATTTGGCAGCTTTCAATTCGTGGATCTTCAAATGTCGCTGCTTGTGTCAAGTGACTGTGTAAAAAAAAAAATCCATCAATAAAGCCATAGTTCATCTGTTTAGTTTGTGGCTTAAAACAGTTTAGTGAGCAACTGAATGAAAAGAAACATCCAGTACTCAGTACTGTAAGTGACAACTTTTCAAACTATTTCTCTCAATACTTTATAGTTCCGTTTACTGGTGTGCTCAGTAGGTTAGCTATATACTACACTTATATATTCAACACTGTGGATAAGAAAAAACAAAACATGTCAATTACTTGAATATGTGTAGCCCAGAAGCAACAAAGATAAACAAATTGTTAACTTAATTAGAAATATATGATGACATAAAAAGTTACATAACAAAACAATGATGATTAGACACCTTTAGTATGTGTTTATAAAGATGCCTATAACAATAAATTAAATAAATAAATGTGCCTCAGTGTTGCACTTATTGTGGGTTCCTTGTAACCAGGCCGTGGCCGGCCAGAAATTTCTATACAGAAAATGTTCGCTGAATGATATATATGCGGTCTCAATGAGTAGGGGTTTCCAGGCACATGGGAACTGCAGAAAATGCAGGGATTCCATGGAATGTAGGGATGGCCCTTGACCATCATTGGTTAGCAACCATGGATGGTTTGCCACAACAGTCAATGGTTTTGCCAATGTTGGTGGCGATCAGATGGTTTTCTGCCATTGATGGCAGATAAGGCGGCAATGTTTTTTGTTTTCCTCACCTTGCGCATAGGGTATGGAGCTTAGTCCTACCCCCCAATGCGGCCCACCTAGTCCCCTCTACTTTCCTTACTGGCCTATCACGAGGCAGGGACTTAAATACAATCCAAAATTAGAGATGTGTGCAAACCCCTGTGTTTTGATTTTGTTCTAAGTTATCATCGTATTTTGGTTTTCACAAAACCACCCTCAAGTGTTTGGTTTTGGATTTCTTTAAAAATTGATAAAAACAGCTAAAATCATGTATCTTGGACCTGTTTTTGTTCCTATATAAGTATTAACATCGATAATAATCAATTCCAGTCAATTTTGACCACCTCACAGCACCTGGAATCACGATGGAGGGACTGAAATGCAATCCACGGCCACAACTAAGGGGGGCTCAGGAGGCATGTGACTCGGACACCGGATCGGAGGGGGCATCCCGCCGACACCAGGGCCAGATTAAGGAGGAGGAGAAGGAGGGGGGCACTGAGGGCAAATACCCTTGGGTCCCCTCTCTGAGTGCTCCCGTCTCCCACCACATGGAAGGTGAGTGAACTGCGATCGCCGAATGTGTGCATGGCTGCTGCCTTCCGTTTGCCACTGCTGCTGGGAACACGGTAGTAGTGCAAAGCTGCCGCCACCAGCTGGGATGATGCACCCGTTACACAGCGGACAGGTAGCAGCACAGCCAGTGCAAAGTCCGTGCAGCCGTAGTCGCTAACAGCTGAGATGGTGGACCCGTTGGCCAAGTTGCAGCACAGCCAGCCCCCTCCCTACTGTGGCTCTGCACCTAACTAAACAAGCCAAAACTCTCATTGCTGTCACTGACTGTGACAATCATGCATTATTGCATACAAGTACACTGAGGGTTTGAAGGGTTGTGTGGCTTACGGTGGTGCTAGTGGGGTGTATAGCACATTCTCCTGAAGATGGACAGTACTGTCATTTAAATCATATTTGCCTTTTTAAATGCCTTGCTATACCTGCTAGGTCAGTAGTGTATTTACAAATACTCATTTGGAATGATTTCTTGGGTGTGCTAAGAGTGGGAAAAAGTATTTCTAAATATTGTATCAAGTACCTAGTAAGGGAAAATACTGTGTTGCATAATGTGTAAGGGGCATTATTGTCATGAAACCCACTCCCTTTTCGGGAGCATGCGCACCAAAAAACACCCTCTTTGTTTTTTTTTGTTTTTTGGGGGGGGGGCATCAAATTACTGCCTTGCACCAGGTGACAATAATCCAACCTGATGCAATCAAAAATACACGAGAATCGTTTTTTAGTTCCGAGTTCCGAACTTAGAGAGCAGACCCGATTTGGGACTCCATTCTACTCAGAACCCCAAAGTGATCCGAGCTGGGACTTGGTTCGACTCGGAAACCCAAAATTCATGTGTGTTCGGTTTGCAGCAAAATCGAACCGCTCATCCCTACTTAAGACTAAAGTAATGATATGAAAACTCAGTTTATACAGATATTATTTAAATGAGTTTATAAATATATAGTATCATTTGCAAATTTTACTTAGAATAAAGATCAGTTTGTAAATGTGTTTTCATTTGTTTTTGTTCTACTTAGCCTCCATGCTAGTTTATATGGGTTGAATACAACTTTCATAACACAGATAGCTATGATGAATCATTCCAAGATGAAAAAAAAGGTAATTGATCTTCAATATTAAGATAAGCGTTTGATAATCAGTCTTTTAAAAGAAAATGTTAATGCTAAAACTGATCTCATTACAGACTGACTTAAGAGGATATATCAGTGGATGAATTAGCTCATTTGATTTTAAGAAATCTTTGTTTGTTAAGTTGAATATTGAAGTTACTATCTGTCTGAAGATGAAAAATAAACCAGCTTAATACTTTGATAAATTTATTTTGTACACGTGGCACTGGCTGAGTTCTTGAGCCGACTATGGTGTCGAAAATAGATATGACCTTGTTTATCATTGTGACAAGTAAAATGAAAGCATAACACAGGAGATTACTTTTATTGTATAGGTATTTGTAGTACAACACACATAACAAGGAGTAGACTTTAATTATTCAAAGCTGTTGCAACTGTGTAATCTTTCAGTACAAAAAAATCCAAGTGACGCATTAAAATATCAAAATAGACCATCAAATGTATTTACAGAACTAATGGGTTTTATGGTATTATTGTTTCTTTGTATACTGTACTTTGTATCATGCTGTCTTTATTAAGTGATTATCATGTTCATGAAAAAATATAGGCATATAATTCAGGTAGCACCAAAAATGACTTTATTGTAAGCTTTACAACGTAATTAAAAAAAAGACTGAAACATTTAGCATTTTAGATATACCATGTGAAGGAAAGCTCACTTAAGGGCCTTCCTTTTTACCTACCGTATATATCACTGCCAGTGAGAACGAAATGCAATTAGCATTATGTTTGTATACCTATTTCTGTAGTATAAACTACACTTACCTAGGGGCATATTTATCAAACAATGGGCCTCATTCAGACCCGCTCGCAAGCGGGTCAATGGTGGGGCACTGCACGAGCCCCGGAGCGAGTGAGAAATTTACTCGCTCCGGGACTTGCTACAAACGGGACGATGTTGATAGACAGCTTGCCCCGTTTTGTAGGCGGGTCGGGGGGTGGCTGGCCAAACGGAGGCAAATCCCGAAGGAACGCCTGCCGTTTGAGGGCGGCCCTACTGACATCACTCGTGATGTGAGTAGTGAGCTTCCTGCTCTATTAGAGCAGGAAGCTCACTGGGGCTTGCGGCAGACAAGACCCTACCACAAGGGTCTTGTCGCAAGCCCAATGGTCGCGATTGTCGCGACCATCACCTGGCCACTCGCAAAAGCTGTGGGTGGTCACCCACAGTTTAGCAAGCGGCCAGGAGGACGGCTAAAAAAAAAATGGCCGCTCTCATTCAAGCGAGCACTCACTTTTGCGAGTGGCTCTGAATGAGGTCCAATGTTAGATAAATATAAATTCTGCTGCGGTCCTCCACTTTCGACTGCAAAAGCAGCTCCCATAGGTTTTAATATGGCTGCTAAAATTTCATATTTACAAGCTCCTGAATGCAAAGCAATTAGCAGAGCTTGGCCCCAGCAGCTAACACCATCTTTAGGTGAATTTAGCCATTGTAACCTACAGGCTGCATACCACAAAATTTACCAGGAGCTGTCTTTATCTATGCTATTTGTGCCTGTGTGATTATAACTGTCATTCCTAGTCTAATGCCCTTGGCAAACTAGAGACAGCAGATTATAGTCCACCTAAATGCACAAACTCTGTATATTTCCTCCTGAATTTTGGGTTACCTATGTATTAACATGTGTATCAATTACCCAATGTGGATTAATTACCTGGGACCTAAGACTGCAATCACCTCACGCTGTCTCACTGTTCATTATTAAAACTTGAAGATACATTTTGCATGGCTATACAGCTTTGATTCCAGGTAATGCCGTTTATTATTGGGACCTTATTATTGTGTTATTTTGTTAAATATCTGATGGGGATTATTTATCTGTGGCTTAAGACTTCAATCACTTTATGCTGTCTAATTGTTTACTCTTAATCAATCTGAATATTTAAAAGCACAAATATGCAGCCTTCATCCTACACTAGGTGATCTGATATTATTTGGACCTGATTATCTTGTTCATTTACACAGCTCCGACTGTGATATTGTATATTGCATTATTTCTTTGCCTAAAGGTGCCCATCCACTAGACGAATTAAGTTGAGCGATTGAACGATAACAATATCGTTATCGTTCATAAATCGTTTGCAAATCGTTTTAAAAAATGTCTAAAATGAACAGCGATGCGTCCTCACACTGGTTGTTTAGACATCTATCATCGGGCAAACATGCTGGACAAACTGACGATAATGTCAGGCTCAGCATGTTTGCAGATAATTGATGAGCCTGCACTGAATGACTGCTCCTTCAGTGCAGGCTCATCACAGACTGACAAACGACTGCACGATTACAATGTCGTAATCGTGCAGTCGTTTTGAGTTCTGCTAGTGGATGGGCAGCTTTACACTGAAGAGCCAAATATCTACGAATGTTACATTGTTCCTTAGGATAAGGAATCACATCTATCTCAAATTTTTGTTTCACTAATTATTCATTATCAATGCTTGTTTCTATTTTACGTCTGTGACTGTGTTGTTAAATGGCCACTCATGTGATCACACTTCTGTGGACTAGATACAATAATTATCTAGGAAACCTGTAACACATTTATATGGCATACCATGATAGATCTTTATTCCCTGTAAGTGAGCTATTAATATACATGCATTTGTAGCATTTTCTATTACATTGATGATTGGACAGCGGTGCTTATTTTAATTCACAATCCTGTAGTTATCCCACACACTTTTTGTTACTTTTTTCACCTCATACTCCAGTGAGAGGTGATCACTTTTTGGATAGATACACTTTTCACATACCCTCACAGTTATTACACACCTTTTCTAATCTTTTTCCACTTTTTCACTTGACCATCTATCTTATTTTAAATAGGTATTGATACCTTGATAACTATGGTCCAATGGTGCTATACATTTTTAATATTATCTTAATAAAAGTTACATGTTATCAATAATTTAGGAGTGTGCCTCAACTATAGAGCATTATTTTTCTGTTCTTTTATATCATTGCACTATTTGCTATTGGGCGCGCCTCCCCCCTTCCCTGTCTATTATTGATAGGATAGTGATCATACATACACATCACTGAGGAATGACTTGCCTCATGATTGATATATTACTTTCATATTATCAGTGAATTGCTAGCTCCTGTGCAGCCTGTACTCCTCCTCCCCCTACCCCCTACCCCCTTAATATGAAGTAGAAATTTACAAGTTGCTGTATGGAAAATGAATGACATTTGGAAGTGTTACAATTGAAGCAGGAGGAGAAGTGGCAGTATGGCATATCACTGTTGGCCAACATCCCCCACTGTTGATAACTCAATCCTTAACCCTGGTTTGCTCAGATAAAAATTGCTATCTTATATATATCCTCTTACACCATTGTTTTAGCTCAGTCTGCCATCCAGGACTGCCAAGGTACTAAGTAATATCAATCTAATCTCTAAAGCTGGGTACACACTAGGTTGACTGGTTGGCCATTCGGTAGACCTGCTGACCTATCTGACGATTGGTAAGTGTTAACACACTTACAAAATCATCTGCCCGATGTGCGGGGCTTGACAGCTCAAATGGGTGGGCATTTAAATCGCCAGCCTTTGAGCTGTCAATCACCGCCGGGTCCAGCAGTATGTGTACGGGTGATTGACGGGTCACCTGTACACACCAGCAGATATCAGATCATGGGGTCTATTTACTAAGCAGTGTTAGGAGACAGAGTGAAAAGTGATAAGAAAGTGATAAGGTGTCAGCCAGTCAGCTCCCAACCGTCATCTCACAGGCTGTGTTTGAAAAATGACAGTTGGGAGCTGATTGGCTGGCACCTTATCACTTTCTTATCACTTTTCACTCTGTCTCTTGACACTGCTTAGTAAATAGACCCCCATATCAGATATATTGGCCATCTGCTGTGCTGCACAGCAGATTGGAAATGTCTGTGAACTATGTCATTCACAGATATATCCACTGTACACACCTGGCGATCAGTGACTTGTGTTAGGTCAATGGCTGGGGAGGCACACATATATAAAAGCACAGTTTTTACATTAAAACTCTGGAGCATGACAGGGAGTATTATAGGGGAGGGAGTATGACAGGGAAGGCTCTGCCTACCCTGACTGCATGTCCCTGCCGGCGATGCACTATAGATATATAGATCATTCTATGGAACGGGCAATATATCTATCAGTGTATACCCATCTTAAGTTGTTTTTTTTAGCTCAGATGTGGTACTCTTACCAATGAGGATGCCATGCAGTATAAACAATTCAGTCTCTGTAAATGACAAATTATCTGGCAGCCAAAGACACTGTTTGCATTCACACAATACTGTGTAATACTTAACTGTTACACAACTGGCATATATTTTAGGTGGTTCTGTAACCTTAGTGAGTTGACACAGGCAGTAAGTGGACTTCAACTCAGTCATGGAGCACTTTACTTCAGCTACCTCTTGCAATGCTGATCCCACTAAAGTGAGCCAGTTCTTATAGAATTTATCTACTATATTACACCACAGTTCTTGTCTATAAGGCTTCTTTAACATTTTGTCTTCCCAAAATACAATTATATAAGTGTGCCATGCCACCACCCAATGAAATACCTGCTTGTAATCCCTGCCTCTAGTGGCAACAATAAGGCAGTAGGGTTACGCACACAGACACACTAACATGTGTGTTCTGGAATTTTTGAAATCTCTGCGTGATGCACAGGACTCTCTCTGCATCACGCAGAGTTTTCAAAAATTCCAGAAGGAACGGTTTACTGTAGTGACATTTTTTCTGAAGTATTTAAGACTTGGACACCAGAAAAAAAAATTATGGTAAAGAAACAGTCCCGTGCGTCACACAGAGAATCACCCTATATATAGAGAATATCAATAATTTGGCAACGTGCAAAATTGGAATCCCTGCTTTAAAAATCCTACAATTATCCTTGAAAGTGGATGAAAATGTACACACTTATTATTTAGTGAATGTAATACCTCTGCAAATAATTGCATGTTTATGCCTCCCTGCTGATGTAGTTAAAATTTATAAATAGTAAAGTAGTAGTTATAGTTACTGCAAACTATTAAGTAGATAATTAACATGTTAAGTTTTGGTACTATTCAAATATAAACTCACAATTGCAAATTTTATATCACAAATAATGAATCATAATATTATTTTCTTACAATCCACCATTGTTCCATTGGGTATTTTTTTTTTTCTTAAAAATGCATTTAATCTACATCACTTCATCTTAACACTAATGTTACAAATACATTTTTAAGTATACAGTAGTTTTAAATGACATTTTGTTTAATTAAAAAAGAGATGGACTAGCAAACTATACTCTCAACAGAAGCAGCTGTATATGAGAATATATATTGTTTTTTAATGTGTTGTATTGTTGTTTCATACTAAACACAATTACATTTTCCAATATGCCTATTCAATTTGACATTTAATAGAAGGTCATTTTGCAGCACCCTGGGAGATTTTGGTTTAAGCCATCTGGAAGAGCATAAGCTAGAAAAAAAATTACTTGACTGTTTGGAAAAACATATATCAGAATTTAAGGTAATATCAAGGCAGGTATTTTAGAAGTAATTTAGACTAGTACAAGATACAAGAAATATTTTCAAATGGCATTTAAAAGTGAACATATCTTACTGTGCATTCATTTTACTAATGAGCATGCTGAGCATAAACTAATTTGCTTTTAGATTCATTTTTTAGTTGACTAATATGAAAAGTAAGTCACATGGAACCAAACTATGCAAATATATTTTTGGCAAAAAAATCGAAATGAAAAACAAATGTGCTCTAACTTGCAGTTGTCATACTGTATTACAAAGGCTTTCATAAGACCTTAAGGCAGTAATCCCAAGAAAAAAAAAAATATATATATTTGTCTTAACATAAACAGTTGCAGATTTTGGAATCGGCATGGAATCCCGGCTGCTGCATGGCCGGCAGTTTGATTCCCGGCAGCGGCAGCCCGACAGATCAGCAGAGCCCGGCAGCGGAAGCCCGACAGCGCTGAAACTCCCGATCATCCCTAAGATAAGTATAAACTAACCTAACCTAACCCCTTAACCCTAACCCTCCTTAGGGGTGCCTAACCCTAACCTCCCCCCCAAGTGCCTTACCCTAATCCCCCCTCTAAATTCCTAACCCTAACCCCCCCTTCCCCGCTGCCTAAACCAAAGTCCCCTGGGGGGGTGCCTAATCCTAAATCCCCCCCTGGGGGTGCCTAACCCTAACCCTCCCTCCCCCTAGCCTAACCCTAGCCCTCCCAGGGGGGTGCCTAACCCTAAGTCCCCCCCCAGGTGCCCTAAACCTGACCCTCCCCCCCGCAGCTGTCCTCTCGCCGCCCAGCATCCCTTCGATCGGGATGCCGGGCATCGGTCTCCCGGCGTCGGGTAAATGACAAGTGTCTAGATACAGACGCCGGTCATTTATCCCACGCCGGGATAAAGCAGCCGGGAAGCCAGCTGTCGGTATTAAGACAGCTGGTTTCCCGGTTGCATCCCCAGATTTTACCTAGGGGCTGTAGCGCTGCTGCCCCCCCCCTCCTCAGTAAAACTCCGCCACCACCAGTGGGCCCCCAGTGATTGCAGTGGCTTCCCATTGGAAGCAATATCTGCTAATCATATGCTGGATAGTGCTTCCAATGAGAAGCCACTCCTCTGCCTGTTTATCAGCTCTAATGTTTCTAGGGGTTGCAGATGATGTAGTCCCTAGAAGCAGTGAGGGAGAAGGGGGGAGGTGCGCATGCACAAGTTCCCCTGCCAACCATAATGTGCTTCTAGGAGCTGCAGCTGATGCAGTCCCTAGAAGCCAGGGGCTTGTGTGCATGCATGCGTCTTGGGAGTGGTGTCCCCCATACATTTAGTTGTTTTGCTACAGCTTGTGCACATGTGCAAGAGTCTGCATAGAAGGCAGCGCACTTGCAGCCCCTGAACAGGTAGGAGCCACCACTGATCATAAATCACTGTAGTAGGGTTTAATAAAGAAAAATTGAATTACTGTCTACTGGCATGCAGAGAGCTGTGGCAAGGACAATACTAACCCCTGCATAATGGTATGAAGTGAAAATTTTCACTCCATGTTGCAGAATTTCATTCGTGACTAGAAGGATGTCTTCCAGGATATCAATATCCTAATATACAGAGCACATGGATGAGTGTAACACTAATAGTATCCATATGTCATGGCCTTTACTAACTCTGAACCCTATGAATCATTTACTGAATATTCTGAATGATGCCTGAGACTGCATTTCCCTACACCAATAACTCTGCATCAGTCAAGTGCATTTCTAATGGAGGAATGTTGATATTTCCATCCTGCAGAATTCTAGACATTTGTCAGCATCACAGCCATGGTGCACACAGGCTATACTGACCTATAGCCTGTATGCACCATGGCTAATGGCTAAGTGTTGGCTAATGTCTAATTAAGTGACTTTGGTGTTTTCATATTTTGTTCACTACCTTTACCATGCGTTATTCTACATTTTACCATAATACATGCACCTTAGTATTCATGACTTTAGTGTATTTTAAAAAAAAACCTGTATCATGTTATTGAGCTTGAAAATAGACCACATTTGATTTAAGACCGTGATTAGGGAGCAGGCGCCATGTCTGTTCTCATAATAACATTTACATTAGATCCCCGAGCTCAAAGGACACTCATTTGCATGAAATGTCAACCTAAAATGTACACAGGGTCAACTTTTAAAAAACAAAATCAATCAGCTTCTAACTGTCATTTTTCAAACACAGGGGTCTATTCACTAAGACTTGGAGAGAGATAAAGTGGATGAAAATGAAGTACCAGCCAATCAGCTCCTGTTATTTTTCAAACACAGCCTGTAAAGTGACAGCTAGGAGCTGATTGGTTGGTACTTTATCTATGTCCACTTTTATCTCTCTCCAAGGCTTAGTAAATAGACTACAGTGGGGTCTATTTACTAAGCCTTGGAGAGAGATAAAGTGCCAACCAATCAGCTCCTAACTGTCACTTTACAGGCTCCTAACTGTCAACCCACAGCCTGTAAAATGACAGGTAGAATCTGAATGGTCGCTACACTGGGGTTGATGTATCAAGCAAGTAAAAAGAGTGGAGAAGTGAACCAGTGGAGAAATTGCCCCTAGAAACCAATCAGCTTGTACCTATGTATTTTATAAATGCTATCTGGAAGCTGATTGGTTGCTATGGGCAACTTCTCCACTGGTCTACTTCTACACTCTTTTTTTGCTGCTTGATACATCAAACCCTTTATCTCTCATCACTTTGTCTATATCCAAGGTTTGATACATCTCCCCCCAAAGTATGAAAGTTATTAACTATGTACAGTGGCGTAACTATAGAGCCTGATTCAGTGGGTGACACATTTTGCCTTCTGTTTATAAATATAAATCTAAAGATATGTCCAACTCAAAATGTAGCAGGATTTATGTGTCAGACCTACAAATGCATATACTCAACTGTACTCAATTATATGTAGTGTTGTGATGCAGATTGACTGTTAATTTTAAAAGCATTTGAATTACCCTGATTATTCCCAATACAATGTAAGGAAGTGTCTGGTCCACAAGAGAAAATAGTGTGTTTACAACGTTAATTCCAAAAGAAAAGTTGCATGTTCCATATAAAATAAAATGATATACAAATCACCCCACATCTGTGTTCACCACCTTAAAAATAGAATTGGAATCTTCTTTCCTGCAGTAGTCCAAATGGAAAACACAAATGAATTATCCAAATAGATGACCACGACCTGACAAAATTAATGACCTACTATAAGCTGGAGGTCGATATGCAAATAATCAATCAGACGCTTGTAGACAGTGTTGCTGGTGTCACCAGCAGCAGCAGTTACATCCAACGCGTTTTGAAAGCACCTTAGCACATGGCACTGCAGATGCTTTAGCAAATTTATGAAACCGGACAAAGCGACATGATGAGTTTTGAAAAAATCACACTCCCAATTCTGTTCTCAAGTCAATGAAATAGGAATTGCTAAGTTGTTTGATAGGCATATTATTAATATACTGATATTTTGTGCCATAAGAGCATAGCACTCATTGATTAAATATGCTGTCCCCTGTGTTTGTTAAGGAGGATGTCAATCTTGATAATTTTGAGATGTGAGCAATTACTAAATCCCATGTTGAAAAAACATATGTTGTAGGATTTGGACTCATAATAAACATCAGTAATACAATTCAAATAAGGAACATGTAAATTCACATAGTTTGAGTTATTGGTGGTGTCCTGCTAATGTGGCCAGAATGGTCCCAATGGATTTTGACACAAACTATTTGATTTGTGGTCATGGTGTTTTGTCTATAGTCATATACTTTTTTGTGTCATCTGAAAGTATTGTAGACAGCTACTTCTGGTTCCGGATGGAGTTTAAGTTGTACATATCGCTTGGAACAAGATGCAGTAGGTTCATATACTTTACTGTAGTTGGTATAAGAACTGCTATTCATTTTTTTTAAGAAATATCTATTCATATGTAATCCACAGATTCATTTATTACAATCACATACAGCACATTATTGTTTAAGATAGGGTGCAGTGCTATTCAATGTTATTTCTCATGTTAATATTATCCACAATCAAATAACAATACAGATTAGAATAGTTTTGTATACTTGTATGGTGTTATTTTTGAGCTTTTATTGTTTAAGATGACATATAAAGTATGCAGTGGCAGCTCCAGAGGTGAGGCTACAGTGCAGTCCAAAATTCAAATAGGGACAGGGCTGCTGCTACCATTAGGCAACCTTAGGCAGGCGCCTAAGAGCGCCGGCCACTGGAGGGCGCCGCTGAAGTCCACTAAAAAATAAATGAATGGCATAGTTCATGGCTGAGTGGCATATAATGAATTTGTGGCACAGCTGTGTGGCATATTATGAATTTGCGGCAGTGTTATGTGGTACGTTATGATTTTGGCACTCTACTGTCTGTAATATTCCATATAGTATATTATGAATTTGAAACACTGCTGTGGTGGCATGTTATTTAACTGGGGAGACTGATGCATGGCAAATTATGAATTGAAGGGAGCAGTGGCGATTGGTGAAATGTTGCCTAGGGCACCCGGAAACCTTGCACTGGCCCTGAATAGGGGAGCCACATCAACTGCTCCAACATCGCCGGCCAGAACTCACTGGCAGTTGGTGTGGCTCCCCTATTTGAATTTTGGACTGCGCTACAGCCGCACCTCTGGAGCCGCCACTGGAAGTTTGTGTTCTTCACATGAGTGTTCCTTCCTGTTAGTAGTGCAGCTGAGCTCTCAACTATTTTCAGAAGCTTATATGACAAACAGGAACAAATCAAATATTAATGAAATAAGCATCCGCACGCTTATCCCAAGTGTGCAATAATAATCTTGTAACTATTTTTTCTGAATGTTGAAACCTTTTTTCATAGAGAAAAACACTGTAGTCTTTTCTCTTATATGCCAGAATATTACACTCCAGACATATATACTGTATGAAGCACTAATTGGTAAATAATGGTTATACCCTAGTTTATGGCGTGTTTGTAAGCTTAGTTCCTAAATACAGGAAGTAAAATATTTATTCACATAGAAGGGCATTAGCTGTACAAGAGGATCACAAGTTGTTTCTAATGAGAAAAACATCTGGATGAGACAGCAGGAGACTAGTGATATCCAAGCTAATGTTCTGATGCCTGCCGTCCCTGATGGTTTAAATTTAACATAAAGTTATAATAAACAATACTAAATAGTAAAGATTTACACTTTATGCACAGCATACTGATTTCACCCTCAATTGCACGTGCTATAAATCATTTTACAACCAGATTCGGTAGCAAAACTAGATTTGAAGCCATGCTCAATCTGACATGCAGCTGCTTTTATGGCATTTGTGCTGGGTTTTATGCTGCAACACATGGCTTTGTATAGATATATCTCATCCGATATGTGCAAATTGATGGTAATCAGTACTTTCCATAATTCTATATGGGTTTATTTATGAAAGAGAGAATAGCCCTTCTGAAAACAGGTGTTATTGTCACAGATAGGGCTATCAAGAACTGGCGCCATGCTATCACGGATGGAAAAAGATTTGTCAGTGATATCAATCATGAAGGACTCTGGCCCTCATGCAGACCCTGTCGCAAGCGCAGAGCGCTCGCAACCGGGTCGATGTTTAGGCCCTGCGCACGCGCAGCGGCCGCAGTTCATGGCAAAACGGCAGGCGTTCCTTTAGGAACGCCTGCTGTTTTGTGGGCGTCCGTACTGACATCAGCAGTGATGTCAGTGGGGAGCTTCCTGCTCGATCAGAACAGGAAGTTCCCTGGGGCTTGCGGTTGCCGAGACCCAACCTTAGGGTCTCGTCGCAAGCCCCGATAGTTGCGATGGTCTTGACCATCGCGACCATCAACCTGGTCGGTCGCTAAAGCTGTGGGTGGTAACCCACAGCTTAGCTAGCAACCAGGAGGCCGCACTAGAAAATTCAAACGGCCGCCCTCATTCAGAGCGACCGCCTCTGAATGAGGGCCTCTATTATTTATGATTGCTTTGGTACATGTACTGCCTGTATCACTCAGATGCTCCAGCTATAGTTTCTAAAGAAACCTGCAGTGAAAATACCTTTTTGCTAGGCTAATCACTGCAGTACTAGAAATCTTGATCTTTAAAATCTACATATAATAATACACTGACTTTTTAGTTGCAATGTGTGCCACGGTTTAAACTCAAATGACCAAATGAAGAAGTAAGAAGGGCAGTATGAAGCGGGGACATGCTTCCTTGTTATCCATGCAAGCAGACAAAGTATTGACTGAGAGGGACAGTGACCAAGAATTGGACAATTGGCAAATTATCCTTCTCTCTCCCACCTGTTATAGCAGCTTTCACTATTCGTTGTGTCAAAAGCTGGGTACACATTAAATGAGCCGGCAATCTTGGCAATGGTCTGGGTTATTTACCTTTGCCCTGAATGATGCAAGATTGCCGGTACACACTAAAAGAGCACACTAACAGCCTCATTTATCAACGAGTTTATAACTCAAAACTAGTGATAAATATCACTTTTTATGATAAATGGTGCTCTAGCCAATCACTTGCTGCTTTTCTGAACTCTGTAATGTTGGTGCCTCATTAGAAAAAGGGACAGTTACATAAAATATGGAAAGCCTATGAGTGAACACTCTAGTTTTCCCTTACTCCCAACCAGTCTAGCATTAAATCAATTGGAGCTGTTTTACATTTTTGACAGTTATTTTATTTTATTCTATTCTGGTCATTATTTTGAATGGAGTGTTGACAGGGAGGTAGTAATTACTATCCACAGAACAGGTCAGTCTTTTTGCCAGTTTGTTTTGCAAGCTTGTTATTATGTTGTTATGCATTATTTCACATACCCACATCCCATTGCCATATCCTTATTCAAAATGTGGAGTTGGGTGGTGACATTTTATATTTTTACCATGGAGGCAGTTTGGATAGAAGTCATACATAATTTCCAAATAACATTTAGACATTTAGACATCTGCATGAAGGAATACTTTGCTTAAACACATGTAATAAATAGTAAGTCATAAATGAATGTAGCACTGTGACTTCCCCTCAAATACAACTAGTTCAGAGAAGATCAATGATACAATAATTCAAATAAAAAGTTTTAAATAGATATGAAAGTAAAAAAAAACATTTTTAATATTAAAAAAATAAATAAAACAAGATTCACTAAATGGTGATAATATGAATAGCTTATAGGAAATCACTGCAAGTACTCACGGCACTAACAACAGTTCTTTCATTTTAAAATTACAGATTTAACCTCATATATTATTTTGGAATAACCTATACTTTGAGGGTTTTATTTCTACTAAACAGTTTTTTCTTCTTCAAAATGTCTTTTACATATGTCTGAGGTTTTTTTTTTATTATAGCTTCATTATTACTCTCTCATTGCCAGGGACAGTGTTTGTTTTTGACATTATTCCCTGAATTTGATTCTGACAATGTCTATATTTTTAATAGTGACTTAAGGCTGTAAAACGTCTCTTGCAGTTTATAATCTGTTTTGATTATCAGCATCGTACTCCATAATGTATATTATTATTTTCTTAATTGTAAATTCATTTTTGAAATATAATAGAATTATATGATAACTAAATCAAGGAGACATTTCATGAGGGGGGACTGTTCTTTGACCACCTAGAGTACATTAACAGTGACAAGAAGAGTTGCATATGCCCAGCAGACAGCATGTCCCTAGAAATGTAATTGAAATATTGATTTCTATACATGTAGGCCAAAGTGTAGACTGCAATACTGCAAGTCTTGTGGAGCATGCTGTTGAAATCCTAACATCCTATCTCCATGGTGATTTTTGACATGCATACTGTAGATCATTAGGCACAGCTAGCTCTGCTGTATTTAAATACCTAGCACAACACTGCTGGGCAAATGTAATAACCCACAATTTGCAGGACTTGGCGCGATTCCTGGGAGATAGTCATTGGATTTAAATGTCAATTAGTTTAACGGCAAAATCAGTTTAGTTTTGCCTATAAACATATTGCCGCTTTAAATCTAGTGACTATCTTGCCAGAATCAAGCCAGTTCCATCAAATCGCGAGCTATAATATTTGGCCCTGTGTGTTCATGCCGAGTATTGTACTTTGCTGATAGAGAATCATCCAATGTAACTTTTGATAGAGAAAATAAACATGTAAAACAGGTTACAGTTTGTGTAGTATCATGTGATGTCAGATGTCAATAAATAATATGTGTATGGAAAATGAAGAGAAGCTTTCTAAATAAACAGAAAACAAGCATAAGATACTTTCTCTAACATAAGGTTATTCATTCCTATCTAAGGAAGTGGAATCTTGGCCATTTTATACAATCTTGTGATCTACAGAATAGTGTTTTGGCCTAATTTAATCTTAATCATAGAGTAGTTTTGTTAAAACTTGCAATTGATCCTGGGGTATAATATTGTCAAGGAAATTAATTCTGAGACAGTTAACTCCTGCTGACTTCAATGGGGCCTGAGTTCAAATATGGAGGCAGTTTTCTTTTTCCTAGTAGTGCTGTACCTGGAAACAGTTTCATTAAGGTTCTTGGAATACTGAACACTGAATATTTAACATTAGCTGTAAGTTCTGTAGGGGGCGATTCAAATGTTGCACGGGCGTCGATAATTAATGAGCGCCCAGGTTTGCAATTCGATTGTTCTGGGCGCTCATTAATTATCGCCCTCTTCACGCCCTATTAAACAGGGTTTAGCCGCATAAAACGGCTAAACCCATCCAAAGGTCAGGTTAGGGCCCCCTAACTGTGGTTAGCATGCCCTAACTGCAGTTAGCGCGCCCTAACCATAGGTTTCTCACACATTTCTGCTCGCACCGTCCTGAGAGTGCGAGCAGAAATGTCAGCGCCGACGGCTATGGGGCTGAGATGGAGCAACAATCGAATTGCTCCATCAGGCTCCTTAAAAAAATAGCCGCCTCCTCAGCAATTGAATCTCCCCCCCTGTGTCTCCCTATGCAGCACTGAGGTTGGCACAGGAACCTGGTAACATTATTTTGATAATGAAATACCATATAATGTTAAAGGTAATATAGAAACTTTAATGTACCACATTTATAACTGTATATAATGTGGAACTTAAACCCTCACAAAAAACAGAAGAGGCTATAGCAAGAGGTTGCAATTTTCAATGTTAACACAATAAGGGCTTCCCTGGCATTTTTAGTTAAAACCTGAAAAATCTCATTGCTGACTGAGATTGACAAATCGTGTGAGATGTTTTACTATAGGCATGAATGTGTATAAAAAAAATACTGCACTCCACTATTTTTCTAGTATCTTAAATGAACACTCTTTCTTTATGCAATTCATCACACATCCTGCTGGAAGGCAGCAGCCATGTTCTTGTAGCACACATCCATCTTTTCCATAGTGTTTCCTCCATGGTAGATCAAGAGTGATGACATCATCACTGTGTTGCCCCCTGCCAGCCCGACTCTAAAGGGAGTTAGGCATATCACCACTATTTTAGGAAGTCTCCATGACATTCTGAGAAAGTTGGAAAGTATGGATTTGAAGTTCATCTACAATGTTTTCCAGCACTTTGCAAGTTGCAACCTATCCCACATTCCATCACTCTTATATAGAAATAAGATGCACTCTGCTAAATAATAGGCTAATTGCAATGTTATCGGAGCCCATGGGAAATCTAAAACATTAAGCAGATATGTTGTTACTATAGCAGAAAAATCCACTGAGTTTGTGTGCAGCAGAGGATATTAGAACCTTTATAAATGGTATCCAATGCTTAAACAAAACAGTCACAAAATGAAGTTTGTTATAATTATTGTTTATATTTTGAGTACATAGATCTTTATTCTTTATGTTAGCCTCAGGAACAACTTTTTGATGGTGCAAGATTCTTTTTTTTTCTTCAAATATTGTAACTATGTATACGTTTACAGTCACATACTGTATAAAACATGAATGTATATAAAATATGAATTTAACCAAATATATTGGATATGGCAGAAAAGGATGGATCAAAATGCCAAATTATGTAACAATATTATTTATAATGTAATATAAAAATGATACAATAACATTAATATAGCAACAATTACTAGAATCAACAAATACATATAAAATATGCTTGGATAAACATATATGATTGACAATTAAGGTTGGACGTCCAAACCCTAAATAGGACAAAGTTACAAATACTCTCTCCACATTTTAGAGTCTCACCCAGTCCTGTCACAAGTGGAATAAATATAACGGCTCTCTACATGCAGGGCTCCAAAGATTTACAGCTGCACACAGCTGCATGTAAAAAAAGCACTCTATCTCCGTTGGTGCCGGTGGCTTTGCGTTCAGTAGTTAGGTCAGCTTCGTGATAGCCCATGGGGTCGCTGTTTACATAGGTGATCCCGCGCTGGGTGGCATTCAGGTAAATTACGTGCCTCCAATATTGCCAGAGACAGTGCAGTACACTCCTCCAACTTAAGTTTGTTGTTGGTCCAAAAGCTGTATAAGGTCCCCTAACCGGTTTCCCATCCAGATGGAAGCTTTATCAAAGAGTGTAAGGACTACACTCTTTGATAAAGCTTCCATCTGGTTGCGAAACCAGTTAGAGGACCTTATAAAGCTTTTGGATTATATTGGACAAAGAACTTTTAAAGCCTACTCCACATCTCTCTGTGTGCCATACCAACAACAGACTTAATTTGGAGGAGTGTACTGCACTGCAAGTGCTTTTACCTCCAGCCTCTGGCAATATTGGAGGCACGTAATTTACCTGAATGCCACCCAGCATGGGATCACCTATGTAAACAGCGACCCCATGGGCTATCACGAAGCTGACCTAACTACTGAACGCAAAGCCACCGGCACCAACGGAGATAGAGTGCTTTTTTTACATGCAGCTGTGTGCAGCTGTAAATCTTTGGAGCCCTGCATGTAGAGAGCCGTTATATTTATTCCACTTGTGACAGGACTGGGTGAGACTCTAAAATGTGGAGAGAGTATTTGTAACTGTGTCCTACAAACTAGTGCTGGACTCTCTCTTCTTCTTGGATTTATATTGCCTAGCAATAGTCTTATTGAGCTTACAGAGTCTCAACTGTCTTGCAGCTATACACATATATATATTTATTATTTTTTATTAGCGCCTCTCTTATCTATTTTGTTTTTATATGATTGTATATAAAGCAGCTGAAGTAGAGTACAAAATGTACGTGGAGGTTCTAGAAGACTTGATTTGTGATTGTGTGCCTATATTTACACCAAAGGTTTATGGTACAAGAAAGCAGCATTGTATGGAGAACATGAACAGGTGTGCCAAGTTTTACGAGAGTAGGGTGCCATTGTTTAATATATAATCCAGGTAGATGGCTAAGCCCTCTGGCCAGCACTTAATACAGGGGTATACATGTACAGTATATGGTAATTGTGTTTTAATGTACATGGTTACTAAGAATGTAACTAGGTTGATCTCTATGCCAGTTGTGGTACTTCGACTTTTGAAAACAGGCCTAAACCAGTAAATTACTTTTTCTGAAAAATGATAACAGAGAGCATCCCCAAAATTTTTGTATGCATTATTCCACAAATTAGTTGACTTAACCTGGGTACACACCTATACAATTGTTGGGCCGTTCTTTTGATTTTGACCCATTCATGCGATATCACAAGAATGTATACGCACCTTTGATCATGTTCTGTCTGGAGAAAACTGGTCAAATTGATGGATCGCATCTTATGTGCAGTTTAATATTCTGATTCGGCCGGGTGAGATCGGACCAAAAGTGCAGTGTGTACGCACCACCGACCATTCTTGCGATTCTACACCAGCTGCAGTGCCACCTCTGTGGGTAGTACAATAATTTTCTTTCGATATTTTGGCAATCGGGATCGAAGGATGGCAGTATGATTGTATAGGTGTGCACACGCATATCGGCACTGTGGTCTGGAATTCTGTTCGGTAGTGAAGTCGATCGAACCATCGCACTGAAAGAGTATTCGCAAAAGTGTGTACCCAGCTTTACTCCCCAGTCTCTGACAAACACACGCCACATACGGTAAATCGCCAGTAACCAGTGCCGGAGCAGGGCGGGCCCATCAGTATCGGGAAGTATAGCAGTGCCGAGAGCATCCTCAGAATGCTCTGGGCAGCTTTTCAAAAACAATGCTGGCTTCAGGGTGACATGCCAAGCATTTTGTAATCCAAATGGATGGGCCGTGGGGCAGTGGAAGTGCTGCCCCAGGACGCTAAACCCTGGCCGACGGTAAAGCTTGTTACCCTGCCGCTAACAGCCACCACATATTATATCTGGTCAAAAGGAACATAAGCGTAATCACAAAAGCACACACTGTGTACACTGTATGATATTTGGAAGAAACACGGTTATTCATTCTTACATTCGCACCAATAAGTTAAAGACTTTGCTGTCTAGCATACCACAGTTAACACTGCCGAACAAATGGTCTTTAATTTAGAGCAACTAGAAAATACACTTATTAAATTGGAATTTAATATACAAAAAAGGTATAATGATTACAGAATATAATGAAAAGGTTATAAAATAGACATGTAAATTATACAAAATCAATGCAAAATAAAATGGGAATTAAAGAGAATTAAATTAATCCACTTACATGAGAGAATCATGTTGCCCCTGCGGCTGGCTTAGTGAGGTGACACAGACTTCCCAGTTGAACCTGGACTGCAGAAAATGAACCCTGACATGAGCAAAGACTTTCATTAACCCCTCTCGCTTGATGTCACTGAAGGAGTCTAGTCATATGCTAACAAAGCATGCTTTCCCATTCTTCTCAACCCCTTCTAGTAAGGGAATTCGTCTTAAAACTGAACTTTCTCTCTCTGGAAACACGCTAGCAATATAATAATAAAGCCAATTAATGATGCAATAATTTGCTTCACACGGATATATGAAATTCCCATTGCTTTGGACATTGTTTGTTTCAACATTCCTTGTTCTTTGACTAAACTCCCCTAGTGTGCCAGTCACAATGTCTAGGAATGTGTCAAAAAAGGCTCGTCAAGGCAGCACATGCCGCTTTCCATTTACATCAGCAAATTAGATTTTTATCCATCATATTTCCAGTTTCCTTCCTCATCTCATCAATCTACTTCAAAAGGACAGATGCCAAATACTAAACACAGCAATTTCACAATTATATACATCTAAATATGTTCATGGTAAATGTTAATTGGGCCTCGGTCACCTTTTATCCTCAATAATGTACATATGTATTTGTAGTCATACTAGCTGGCCGGAATGGGGGAGTGGCCTATGGTAATTAGGCCACTCCCCCATTTTCGGCCAGCTAGTAAGTGGTGTTATATGGGAGCGTGTAACGTCAGGCTAGGGGCGAGCCCAGCACTCCGTCACTAGCTGGGCTTCCCTGAGCCCTCCCCCAGCACTGAATGGATGCTGCAGCGTCCTTTCAGCTACTCCGGAGGTCCAGGGGTGGGGATGCCCAACCTCCCGACCAGACCACCCGCGGGACACTTCGGCCCACGGCTGGATCAGCGGGACAGTGATGTACTGCTGAAATTGGGATGTTGGGCAGGGTGCACCCTCTATGTGGTGGCACCCCTTTTCGACCGTACTGGTCGAACACCCCAAGAGCCGGCCCTGGGCCTACTTCATCCTAACTTTTAGTGCATACAATCTTAGATTACATCTATTGATTATGTTTTATTGATGTAAGTCATATTATTAATTTACTGGACTTTACTCATTTCATAACATTGTACATTCATTCACTGGTCATTTCTACGCCTCTCCTGTTTTTTGGTTGTAAAATTCTAACTATTCTTTTAGTCTTTAAACAAAAATGTATTTAAAAACAATAAATAGTGATAATGATGGCTCATGTCTCAACCTAGGTTTTATGATGTATCTTCTAGATACATCACCCCCTTAAATATAAGAATTCCCTTAACTGCTTATTCACTGGATGATTCATCTGTGAGACTCTGCTACCCAAGAGTAGAGATGTGCGCCGACCCCCGTGTTTTGGTTCTGGATCTCCCCTGGTTTTGTATCTGAATCTGGTTTTGGATTTTTTTTCCTTGGTGTTTCGTTTTTAGGTTTTGGTTTTGGATCTGTATTTTTTCCAAAAAATTATATAAACAGCTAAAACCACATAATTTGGGCCTGTTTGTGTTCCTACAGTATTATTAACCTTAATAACAATCATTTTCAGGCATTTCTAGGAATTTTTAACCACCTAACAGCTAACAATATGATTTTACTGTTTTTCACCAATACAGGCCAAAGTCTGCAGCGAGCTGGCTGGATAAAGTAAGCAACAGAGCAGCAGCACAAACGTACGGCAGTTTAAAAAAATATAGGACTTCTATGAAACATTGCCACACAGCAGTGGCAGACAGGATGACTATAATAATGTCAGTCGGCAATGCCTCAAATTGTGCCAAATGTAAAGGAAAGAGGTGCAAGATGGAATTGTCCCTCCCACCCACTCTTTTGTGGGATATTAAAAAGTACATGCACAGTTTAACAAACCAAGCACTTTAGCCACTAGGACTGACACTTTCGTGGCTGACTCCTTGGTTTGTTTGGGCCCCCACAAAACATTTTTTGGAAGGACTACCTTCAATTATTAAGGAGGAGGTTAATGATGAGAGTATTGGTGGTGGAGATTGCATGTGCTGGTCCAAACTGCTGGTAGATGATACTGGACTGCTTGTTATTAATTTACAAATTATAATTTTGTTAAACAAACTGCATGAACTCGCTGCAAATGGTGTAACAGGGAGGAGGTGCCTAGATGGTTAACATCCCTTCCTCTGCTAACTTTGGCTTTACAAATGGAATAGATGCCTTCACAACTGTTGTCAGAATTTAGATTAAAATAATTCCACACCCAAGACGTTGCTTTTCTGGCTTTCTTTTTATCATTAGCAAGAACTGCTGCCACTGGTGGCTGATTTACGCAAACCGCATCCTTTTCATCAACATCCACATTAGCATCAGATAGGACACAAATTTCCCCCTCATCCTCCTTTTGCACTTCCTCCACACTATCATCCTCATTTTTTATTATTTCACCATCTAATAGTAGCACAGCCGTCATGGTGTCAGTGATCCGCTGTGAAACTGGGTGACAGCTGTTATACTTACTTCCTCTATCAAAGGACTGATCACGAATGATGATGATGCAGGTGTTAGTGTTGGAGATCAAAGGCGCTTGGATCCCTCAGAGAGGGAGCAGGTAGGTGACACTGGACTTGTTACGTTTTGAATTTTGGAACTTGGCGACATATACTTTGATATTTGATGAATGCACTCCAAGTGATGTAACAAGGAGGAGGTTCCTAGATGGTTTAGGTCCCTCCCTCTACTCACTCTTGCTTTGCAATGGTTACATATGGCTTGACAACTGTTGTCCGGATTGGGGTGGAAATAATTCAACACGTGAGAAGTGGATTTTTTTGTCTTTTGCCATGGCATGAAAACAATGGGCTTTGGATTTTTCAATCCATGGGCAACAGCTGTTGCCTTACTTACACAAAGGACATCCTCGGCATCAACATCCTCATCACCAACATCTTCATCATCAACATCTTCATCATCCTTAGCACCTTCAACTACTAAAATATCCTCCTCCTCCATGTGCAATTCCAGAGAAGCATTCTCACTGACTACGTCTGCAAGATGTAGACAGCCCTTCCCCACATTTACAGAGGGCACACAAATGTCGGAACTTGGAGGATCCTCCAGTAAACTAGTATTTAGGTCTGGCTCACACATGGCAAACGTGGACACACTTGCACTCTCCTCTGGGATTTGTGATTTTCATTTCTCAGGGCACACAGTTGTTTTTTTCAGAGTTGTCTTAACAACTTTCACATTTTTAATTGGACCACCACCACTACTACTACAAGCAGAAGGGCTATCAGAATCAGCAGTCTTCCTAAAGAAAAGCCAATGCCTTATCCTTTCCTTGCCACTTCGTGTAGTGAATGACATATTGCCAATTTTTTGTTTATCTAAAGGCAAATATCCTTTCAGTTTTTTTTCTTAACTTCAGTAAAACTTGCTTTACCATATCGATGGCATGACTTAAGCCCTGGGGCATGGGCCTTCATAGAGGATGAGGAAGTTGATGGCCTTGCACTGCTGACGGCAGCTACAACATGTGGTTCTTGGCCTTGCTTTCCTGTCATGTGACAGCCCTCCATATTTTCTGCGGTCTTGAAGCAGTGTCACAAGCACCAATAGTGTAGCCAAGGTGCGGTTACAAAATTCACACAAGTCGTGCGCACACACAAAAATATTAGACAAAAAAAGACAATTGATTTTTATTTTTTTTATGCTCAATAACTTGGGAACAGAGCAGCGATTGATCACGACTGGAGTGGGGCAGCACTAGGTTGCAACTTGCGTTGCTGGCTGGATCTTGTGCAGTTAAGCCTAACACGCACACACACACAGAAAAAAATTCACTTTTTTGGGAGTCCAGAACTTGGGCCCAGATGGACGCAGCACCAGCCCAGATGTATTCTGCACCAGCCCAGATGGACACAGCAGACAGCCGAGCATCAGCCCAGAATGGATCAGCACTGCAGCACCCCAGGACACAGCAGACAGCAGAGCACCAGCACAGAATGGATCAGCACTCAGCAGCACCAGGACACAGGACACAGCAGACAGCACCATTCTCCCAGCCCTACACTACCCACCCTCCCTGTTCAGTCTCCATAGCCAGAGTGAAATGGCGTCCGCTGCGTGGTCCCTATATTCTACATTGATCATAGAGATGTAAGCTCGCGAACCGCGAGATTTCCGACTCTATGGTTTTGCCTCGGTTTCGAGATCCGAGTCAGGCGGGAAACTCCGAGCCTGCTTGGATCCGACTCGGATCTGCAAAATTTGGGTGGGCTCGGTTATCTGAGAACCGAACCCGCTCATCCCTACCCAGGACCCGTGAGAATCTGCTAGTGTAGGCGTCAATTTCATCTTTTGTTGTCAATAATGGACGCTTTAGCAGACTGTGGGCCTGATTCAGTGCCGCTCGTAAGCGGCCGCTCGTTTGCTCCGAGCGATGTTCGCACAACTGCGCATGCGTATGGGTTGTAATACGCATGTGCGAACCAGTCATTGCGGTCGGAAATTGTGTGCTCGCAAAATAGCGAATGCCTGCTATTTTGAGTGACAGAATGAGGCGTTTGTGAGTGGTAACAGGGGAAGGTGCTTGAAAACGGGGAGTGTAGATCTGAACGCAGGCGTGCCAAAAGGTCAAAATGGGCATTTTAAGGGTGTGCATAATTAACAAAGCAGCGTCATCGACCACGTCACTTGGTTGTTTCTTAGCCTGAACTGTTCGCATGATTGCGGTAGGAAAATCCTACCACAAGCACTGCGAGCAGTTCAGACGCCTTTCGATGTACTCGATTAATCAAATAAATAGCGGAGATGACGTATGATGCGAGCGGCCAGGGGGCGTCTTTACAAAATAGCGAGCGCATGTTTCGTTCGCTCGCTCGCTCAGACATAGAGGCATCAACAGACCGCAAAGAGCGAGCGCTCAATTTAAATAGCCGGCCCCTTTTTCTGAACGAGCGAGCGCAAATAGTGTCCGGCTCTGAATCAGGCCCTGTGTTGATTAATTTGATATGCGACACTTGTATATCTGTGTGCTACTGAGTCTCTGAATCTGTATACAAAGTGCTACAATATAGCGGCTGCAGCTTTTTTCATGCCAAGTTCCGTTGTGCTTCATATACAGACTCAGGTGCACACAGTTATACAAGTGTTGCACATCAAATTAATCAAAAAAGAAGGCTGATGCTAGCAGAGTAGCACAGGACCTGGCAACTCACTCACGCCAGGCAAGTTGCGATGCATGGGGTATTGAGGCGAGATGTATGAGGACAAGTAAAGTGTTTATGCAATTGATGATATTGGAGTGACATTCTTCTCTTATTGCTACATTATAATAAATTGGTTTTGGCATATTCTTGTATATAGACTAATACCATTTGCTGGAATACCCACTTTTTCTCTGCTCTGGCCTCCCCTCCATCCTCTCTCACCTCCATCCTGTCTTCTGTGTACCCACGTCCATCCTACATCCCAACTCTGCCTTTGTCCTCTCCTCACCTGTCACGCCTCGCTGACAGTGGCAACCATTGGAGGCGGCTGCAGCACACATCTCCTCTACCATTACACATGTTAGAAACATGACAGAGATACAGTAGAATATAGAGTTAGCATAGCTTGAAAAGGATATAATAGGTACAAAACCTTATATATGTGTTGTTAATAAAGCCACAGTTTATGAAACCAATTTCTTGGAGTGTCGTTCTTTATTTACATTTCTATATACACATATTTTTTTGTTTATTAATTTAATATATTTGCACGTCATCGTGGACTTTTAGACACATGCTTTACTGGTCAGAGTAGAAGTGTACTAATAGAAGATTATAAGTTATTGGTTAAGTTATTTGGGGAGGTTTATGAAGAGCCTGCTCTCCCTGCCCTTTTCCATACTTACCCTGTTCACAGCGGCTGGATGTAGCCTAGGGCCTGTCCAGGGCCGTCAAGCAGTGACGGGCCCGGGTACTGGTTGGGAGTGTGGCCAAATAGAGGAGATATGGCCATGCCTTCTCCCATTTAAAGAAAAAAGTACAATGCACTGTGCCCCAAAGCAGTGCTGTACATTTGAAAGGGTGGCACATTTGCTCCCCACGGCCAAGGAGCAAATCCAGGGTGGGGGAGAGCAGAGTGATCGCCCACCCCTTGTAACACTTGAAGAGGGGACTGCTCAGGTCTGGGTAAGTAGTTTCTGCTCTTTCCTCCTCACAGCGCTGCTGGGTCTGACCCAAATCCCTAGGAGTTGGAGCCGTTGGGGTGTACCCCAGCTCCTTCTGCATGTGCATGTTGGAGACGGCACACACCTTAGATTATTATATAGATATATATCACGTTAACTTTCCATTAATGGATAAAACCGTGAACATTTACACCAAAATGTAACCAACTAGTCCTCCAAAAGTACAGAGCTACCATGTGTATGTCATTTTAACAAGGTCTCAAGTAGTTATAGGGCCTTGAACCTTTTTTTCCCTTGATGATATAGCACAACTACACATGTATTCACAGACTCCATGTGCTCGTATTTTTATCCTTAGGGTGACAGTGAGTCAAGATATGGCAGCGAGTGGAAGGACAAAAATAGGATTAAATGCAGTCAGCATCATCAACAATTGCTAGATTTGGAAGCAGGGGCAGATCTAGACTGTTTATTTAGGGGAGCGATTCAATAGTTATTCTGACTCCACCTTTTTTCTGTCCTGACAACTCCTGTTTCTGGACTCAACTCCTCCTCTTTACTTTTTTTTTTTGGTGGTCACCTGGATTATTTCAAATTATATACAGTCAGGTGCATAAATATTGGGACAGTGACCGAATTTTTATATTTTGGCCTCTATTCACCACAACAATGGCTTTGAAATGAAACAAACAAGATGTGCTTTAACTGCAGACTTTCAGATTTAATTTGAGGGTAATTACATCCAAATCAGGTAAACGGTGTAGGAATTACAACGGTTTCTATATGTGCCTCCCACTTTTTAAGGGGCCAAAAGTAATGGGACAAACTAAACAATCCTAAATCTAACTTTCACTTTTTAATACTTTGTTGCAAATCCTTTTCAGGCAATTACAGCCTGAAGTCTGGAATGCATAGACATCACCAGACGCTGGATTACATCCCTGGTGATGCTCTGCCAGGCCTCTACTGCAAATGTCTTCAGTTCCTGCTTGTTCTTGGGGCATTTTCCCTTCAGTTTTGTCTTCATCAAGTTAAATGCATGCTCAATTGTATTCAGGTCAGGGGATTGACTTGGCCATTGCATAACATTCCACTTTTTTGCCTTAAAAAACTCTTTGGTTGCTTTAGCAGTATGCTTCGGGTCATTGTCCATCTGCACTGTGAAGCGCCGTCCAATGAGTTCTGAAGCATTTGACTGAATATGAGCATATAATATTGCCCGAAACACTTCAGAATTCATTCTGCTGCTTTTGTCAGCAGTCACATCATCAATAAATACAAGGGAACCAGTTCCATTGGCAGACATACATGCCCACGCCATGACACTACCACCACCATGCTTCACTGATGAGGTGGTATGTTTTGGATCATGAGCAATTCCTTTCATTCTCCATACTCTCCTCTCCCCATCACTCTGGTACAAGTTGATCTTTGTCTCATCTGTCCATAGGATGTTGTTCCAGAACTGTAATGGCTTTTTTTGATGTTGTTTGGCAAACTCTAATCTGGTCTTCCTGTTTTTGTGGCTCACCAATGGTTTACATCTTGTGGTGAACCCTCTATATTCACACTTGTGAAGTCTTCTCTTGAATGTTGACTTTGACACATATGCACCTACCTCCTGGAGAGTGTTCTTGATTTGGCCAACTGTTGTAAAGGGGTTTTTCTTCACCAGGGAAATAATTCTTGTGTCATCCACCACAGTTATTTTCCATGGTCTTCCGGGTCTTTTGGTGTTGCTGAGCTCTCCGATGCGTTCTTTCTTTTTAAAAATGTTCCAAACAGTTGATTTGGCCACACCTAATGTTTTTGCTATCTCTCTGATGGGTTTGTTTTGATTTTTCAGCCTAATGATGGCTTACTTCACTGATAGTGACAGCTCTTTGGATCTCATATTGAGAGTCGACAGCAACTGATTCAAAATGCAAATGTCACACCTAGAATCAACTCCAGACCTTTTACCTGCTCAATTGATAATGAAATAATGAGGGAATAGCCCACACCTGTCCATGAAATAGCTTTTGAGTTGATAGTCCCATTACTTTTGGCCCCTTAAAAAGTGGGAGGCACATATAGAAACCGTTGTAATTCCTACACCGTTCACCTGAGTTGGATGTAATTACCCTCAAATTAAATCTGAAAGTCTGCAGTTAAAGCACATCTTGTTTGTTTTATTTCAAAGCCATTGTGGTGGTGAATAGAGGCCAAAATATGAAAATTCTGTCAATGTCCCAATATTTATGCACCTGACTGTATATTTTACATATGTTTATGTATTCACTCTGTGTACACATACAATGCTAAATGCCTCAAAGTGACAGTGTACAGTAGGCATCTACCCTCCAGCCCCGTGCAAGAAGTTTTCCCTGCACAATGGCCAGGGGCCACTGCACAAGACCCTAGCTTACCTAGGTGAGTCAGAGGGTACATGCTATTGGGTGTACAGTGTAAGGGTGTAGTGTGTGGAGAGTACAAAATGATACCTGCTGCTGGCTGCTACTACATGCCCACCTTTGCTAACTTGGAGCTCCTTGAATAGATCTTTCAGCATCCCCCGCACTCCTCCGGCTTGTACATGAGCTGTTTGCCCTTAAACCTGACCTAGGCTTGGAGCTGGCTGCATGGTGGATTCAGGAATAAGGGGTCTATTTACTAAACAGTGTTAGGAGACAGAGTGAAAAGTGATAAGGTGCCAGCCAATCAGCTCACAACGGTCACCTCACAGGCTGTGTTTGAAAAATGACAGTTGGGAGCTGATTGGCTGGCACCTTATCACTTTTCACTCTGTCTCCTAACACTGCTTAGTAAACAGACCCATTAGCTTCCTGGTTCCGCAGCTCCCTCAGGCACCCGAGCCCCTACCACCGATCTCAATGCACGGCTAAATTATCATCTTGAAATGCTCCCTTCAGAGCTGAAGTTATACAGATAAGAGGAAGGGAACTGATAACCTATGCAGTGCAGGTCAGGATGCAGAGTGAAATGATCGAGGACGGACTGTGCAAGGAGGAGCGGTCTCTCCAATTGCCACCCCCCCCCCCCCCCTGGATCCGCTACTGTTTGGAAGTGACAGAGGAGGAGACAAGGGTCATTTTATAAGTTTATATTAGGGGACATGCCAGGAGTAGGTGTACGTGACCTATGTCATCTCTGAATCTCTGTAAAAAAATCCAAACACTTTAAGAGTGATACAGGTATAAAGCTAGCTAACATGATAATGAACACCAGTTCTCCCTTGGTCCTACATAGTTATCCCCAGGCTGGAGGAAGTCCAGGGGATGTCATTTTGTTTCCATGGCAACCCCCCAATGTAGAAATGTGTTTTCTTCTTTCAGATACATGGCATTTATAGTGAATCTTATATATACAGAAACCTCCAAACCAAACTGTTTTTAAGCACAGTACTGGAATAAGAGGATGTCACTGACAGCCAGAACCATGTTAAGAGTTGATGCCATCTTATGTGTGATGGCATATACATTAAAATGTTTCATTATGTAACATGTCCCTCTAACCAATGCACCCTTTTCCGAAAAGAAAATGCATCCCTTTGAGCATTGCTGCCCTGGGTATGTGCTTTGTGCGTTTATACTGGTGTGGTATGAAAAGTCATCACCAGAATGTCAACAGGTTCCAAATGTCAACAGTAAGAATGCTGATATGGACTTTAGGTTGACAAGCAATGCGTCGACATTCACAACTGTTGACATGGTTAAAATGTCGACAAGTTCATAATGTCAGTATTTAACATGTTGACACCAGAATGTTGTTTACATATTTTAGCCTAAACCTAAACCAATTTCTAAACCAAACCCTAAAAATAACAAAAAATTGTACTGTTGACATTCTGGTGTCGACATGTTAAAGATCACATTTTAACCATGTCTATATTTGTGAATGTTGACATTTTTTGGAAGACCTTATGTCCATGTTGACATTCTGACTGGATACTGTAAGCAAGGCATGCTGAGAGCCTGGTACCAGCAGCAGTGTGTCAGTCAGAACCTGGCTGTCATCCTGAGACGGCATCTATCTGTGTCCTGTCAGATAAGCGCGATGTTTCTGATTGGACATAGAAAAGGTTAGGAAGCTTTTGCAACTTGGTGAAGGCGGCAATATGTAATGGACAAATAGCAAGGTGCTCATAATGTTTTACCAGTATTGTTGTCCAAAATTACAGGTTTCATAGCATCAACCTTAATAAAAACCAGCATATTCAATATGTTCTACATTGTACTAATTAAAAAATCAGCAGCCTGCGGCTCCCTTGTCAACAGTATTAGTCTTTTCCCTGTAATTAAAGTTTGCAGTCATGCTGTGCTGTTACCACGGTGACATCAAGGGACAGATGTATTAAAGCTTCTAAAGAGTGGAGCAGTGGACAAGTGTAGAAGTTTCCCATAGCAACCAATTAACTTCTAGCTAGCGATTATCAAGTACATTGTATAAAATGATAGGCAGAAGCTGATTAGTTGCTATGGTCAACTTCTCCCCTTGTGCACTTCTCCAGTCTTTGAAAGCTTTGATACATTTCCCACAGTTCTCTAGTGTAGTGAGACAGGTTCTCACCAAGGAATATTGCAAATAAAGTATTTAGCTTTCACCACAGTAATAGTAAATTCTTTCATAACAATGTGCATTCAAGCTCTAATGCACCACATTGGTACCTGTGTCTATATTCCATCTTAACAAAGTAAGGGGATTGAAGATAGGACATGCTTTTGGTCAAAGGGATCTGTCGTGAAGTGGCGAGCAGAAAACTACCTAAAGTCGGGCTTTTGTTTGCATGGGTATAGCCGTTTTACACATCTACACCAGGTGCATTTGGGTGCGATATGTGCAATAATTAATGGGCATCCAGTAAATCCCACCCAGTGGCATACACATGAGCATCAGTTATGTAACCTTTGGGGAACCCAGAGCATAAACTGCCAAACACAGACAAAAAGTAACTTTGCTTTAACTTAAATATCTTAAAATACTTCTCAGTTGACAAAATGATGTAAAGGGTTGTTAGAAGGTTTGTACATAGATATATTAACTTACATTGCTTTCTGGACTGTGACTGTAAAAGTGTGTGTTAACGGGTATGGAAATTTCTCCAGTCTAAAAACAGGCTTCCAAATAGTGGTTATCAATCGGGATTATTTTTATTTTAGACTTTTTTGGGGGGGGGTTATGCATTTTTTTTCTCCAGCTATACAGTTCTAAATCAAAAGAAGAATGTGTTTTATGTTAAATTTAAATCTCTGTGGTCCGGTTATTTGTGCTACATACAAATAAATAAAATAACTTTAACCTGTGATTAAGAAATCTAAAATGTTTGTTTAAGCCTGAATATTTCTCTGTTATTCTCTGAAGGTAATTTGCACTGCAAATGGGCTCAGTGATATATGAGTCAATCATTTCAGTCCAATATCTCAACCAAAAATGTTGCCCCCATTCAACTTCTCAGTAAAGCGTACATCTTAAAATCAGCTGTGGTAATTATAGCTGAAATTACTACAATTAACTTCTTTTTTTTTTTAAACCCAAAAAAACACACATTATGGAAATACAACTAAACAAAGAGTAATAATTGTATCGGCAGACAAGCTAAACAGAATGGATTGTGCTTACCTTATTACTAGAACAGGAAGGGCTATATCTGCTGTCCAGACCTCTTTGGCAACATTTTGTAAGCACTGCACCCATAAAGCAATTTGTATATCCAACATAGAGCTACAATACTGACAGGATTTCCACCTCCTTCTACTAATGACTGGGAAATCATGTGTCTTAAATTTAGCTCTTCTTATTATTGTCGTCCAAGCAACGCGTTTTCTTTGAACTCCAATGGCACAAAACTGTCAGTTGTAGTTGTTGCCTCCAGCTAAACATTATGTGTTAAACCCCACAGTATTAAGCAGCATCATATGATATGACGTGAGTGAATTTGATCAGCATGAAGGGACCACTATGGTGATACAATGCTGCCTAATATCTCTTCCATGTACTGCAGCATACACACAGTCCACATGGTTGCCAAATAATCTGATACATATAGTATTCTGTTATGTTTCAATAATATTAACACAGTAATTTTTAGAAATAGGAAATTCACATACACTTCCCAATCATAGTGCAAATGTTGAATGTATGTTTAAATATCTTTTCATTTGCTGCTTTTTTGTACTGTCTGGAACAACAGAAAATATATAATACCATTATACAATGCATTAAAAAAAGGGGATGTAGTTATAATACCGACGTTCGGCATCCCGGCTGAAGAAATCCCGGCGCCGGAATGCCACCACTCGGCTAGAAGACCGGTGCCGGAATACCAACAGGAGGTGACATCCTGACGCCGGAATCCTGACAGCCAGGATGCCAAACGTAACTATAGCGAGGCTTGTTAGGACTTAGCTGCGGGAGGGATGGGGGGCTAGGTATAGGCGTCAAAGGGGGGGTTAGGGTTAGTCTAGGGGAGAGGTAGGTTAGGGTTAGGTACCCCTAGGGGTGTGTTAGGGTTAGTCACCACTGGGGGGGTTAGGTTTAGGCAGTAAGGGGGGAGGGTTAAGTTTAGGCACCAAGGGGGGAGGATTAGGTTAAGGCACTAACGGGAAGGATTAGGGTTAGGATAGGGTGGGGGGAGGGTTAGTGTTAGGATGTAAAAACAGAGGGTTAGGGGGAGAATGGGGAAGGGTAAGTATACTTACCCAGCCATTGTCAGGATCCTAAGCATCGGGATGCTGCTGTCGATATATTGACAGCAGGCATCCCGACTGCCAAGATTACATACCCATTCCAAAAAAAAGAAGGTCTGCCTAAACACATAGAAATAATTTAATTAACAAATGCCTAATGCAGAAGATGTCAACGAGGTCTCCTTCATTAGGCAATCTAATGCTTTTGGGCAATTTAATACATTGTGAAATGCAATAGCTTTTGGAGCTTCTTTCCAAAATCTAACGTATACTTGCTGACTTTCTGGATGCCCCTCCGAGACGGGGAGATGCGATGAGCGTGGCATGACCAAATGGGGCGTGTGGGGTATGATGGGTGGTATCATTGCCAACCCACTATTCAATGCCACTTTTACCAGCATTGAAAAGCAGGGGATGGGGCCTTGATGATGTGATTCACTGCAAATCATCAAGCCGCCTAGACCACCCACTTCACTCTGGAAGAGGACGGGCATGGTGAACAATGATAGCCTCCAGGAGTCTTGACTACTACTCCGGGTGTCTGAGAAAGCCACCTGAGATTTGGGAGCATCCCAAATATTCTGGCAGAGTAAGCAAGTTAACGCTATGTATAGAGTAGCACCTGTCTGCTCTATTGCAAAGTAATAATACTGCACATGGGCACTGTCAGAGGGTTTCTAATAAGAAATTATACTTTCAGGTCTCCACTGCACCCTATGATAAATATACCTAACAGTGTATTAGAGATAGGTGGATAAAGTATGTATTAGACAGAACTATTTAGCTATACATACAGCCATGGCCAAAAGTTTTGAGATTGACACAAGTATTGGTTTTCACAAAGTTTGCTGCTTCAGTGTTTTTAGACCTTTTTGTCAGATTAAGGTACTCATCTCTGTGTATGCCCATCCTATTCTGAGTCAGACATAACTCAGCCAGATGTCTTCCATTTCAGGACATGAACTGGGCGGTGACAATGCGATGGCACTTATCCACGAGTCACCATCCAGGTCCCCCTCATCAAGGGGTGTATTATAATGGGTGCGGGGAACACTGGCCGCTGGGTCCATGGGGGCCCTGCACCGCACACCCTGCACCCATAATAATACTTTCCTCTCTGGAGTCCCACGTCGGCGCAGGTGTCCGGCACTGTAAAACGACTGGAAAATGGCCATGGTGGCCATTTTCCCATTGTTTGCGCATGCGCAGTACAGGGAAAATGGCCACCACTGCCATTTTCCTGGTGACCTGTGCAGACACTATAGACTCTGGGCACACTCTAGTGCCCAGAGTCTATAACTCCGGTGCTGGCCACGCACAGCTCAGTACGATGCCGGCCACCGGGCGGAGAGGAGGGGACCCATGTCAGAGACTGCACACGGGCCCCTTCCTCTCTAGAAAGGCCCCTGCCCTCATCTCTACCTGGCAGCGCAGTTGACTCTGAGCATTAGTAGACTCTAGCACTATGCCAAGGTCTACTGTGCATGCGTAGGTCTCCAGGGAAATGATTTTCCTACTGCGCATGTGCATAATGCCAGGAAAATGGCCACCGCACCATTTTCCCGTGTTTTGTGCAGTGCTGATGCTGCCAACACGGGACTCTGGAGACGTAAGAATTGAAGAGATGGGTGCAGGGTGAGCAGTGTGGGTCGCACACCTTGCATCCATTATAGATATGCCAGTGCCACCCTGACTTGTGGCAGTGTCATTGAAGTATTGTGGGCATATATCAAAAGCTTTGCGCATATGGGGTAGGAAAAGGGAAGGTTGGTTCAGAGGTATCTCGTGTGCCTAGCATGGGGATAGAGCAAGTGTAGATACTAATAATGATGGTTGTGGCAGCTGGCATAAAATCAATGCACAGCACTGGTCTCCAATTGCACAAGCATAAACCATTGCTTTAGTTGGTAAGATACTAGCATCTGTGGCTGCCCGCAAATACAGCCACTTTGTGTGTGACTCAGAATCAGCCCCTAAGTCTGCAAATCTCCCGTTCCACCACATCCCAATGGTGCTCCATTCGATTTAGACCTGATGACTGCGAAGTCCATTGGAGTACATTGAACTCATTGTCATGTTCATGGAACCAACTTTAGATGACGTACTGTATGCTTCCTGCTGATCCTAATGTTCAATCAACATTAAGGGGCCTTACGCAGGTACAGCTACCCGACAATATTAGTTCATCTATTTTTTACATACACTTTACACAATCAACCCGGCACCCACCAGCTAGGGATAGCCTCAAGCTACCAGTACAGGCCTAGGGTGCCCTGGAGAGGAGGACTCCTTTATTGGGGCTGACTTGCAGTCAGGTGTAATGCTTTGGATGGGGGATCCGGTGAAAGGGTACCCTTGGCTGTGGCATTACACCCCCACTAGAAAGAGTCGGGTGCTGGTTATGGAAAATACAGGGGACTCCTACTCATTTTGTTCCCTGTATTTCCAAAACCAGGACCAGATCACTGAGCCCAGTGCTGGTTGTGTAAAATACAGGTGACCCCTATGTCTTTTGTCCCCCATATTTACACAACCAGGGCTGGCTCAGAAAGGTCCGGTGCTGATTGGTCTTTTAGCAGGGGACCCCACATCATTTTTTTTTTCAATTTTCACACTTAACAAGCTTTTACACACAGATGCATGCACAGATCTCAATTATCTGTGCATGCATCCATGTCCTTCATACCTGCTCATGCTAAAATCAACAGCATAAAGCAGATCTATGGGAGGGGAGTATCAAGGGAATGCCTGCCAAGTGACAACCACATCATCCAGGTTCAGAACAACATATCGTCCGTCGTTCGGTGGTGAGTACACACTGCACAATAAGAGGGGAATCGGTAACGAGATTGGCAGATCTTCCTGAATGTACAATAGAGATTAGAAATTAAAGTGCGCTCTCCCTTAGTTGATATTATGTATAGTAGGGAATGGTTGTTTTATAATGCTGCCGGCAAGGGGTTATATCTCTTTCCAAAGATACACTGACTTACTAAAAATTGGGTGGTAATTTTGCTAGCGCAAATATAAAGATATTATGCTTTTTAATTAATGTGAATGGAGTATACCATTAATCTCTATCCAAATGGTGTAATATGGGAATTGGATTAGAGAGCGGGTGGATAGAATATGTATTGTTACTTACACTTTGATTTTAATGAGACAAATGGTAAATAAATTGTATTATAAAATTCTTTAATTTATACTTTGTGAGTGCATCTTTGTATATGGTTAAAATAGTACAGATATTAAATAGTATGGATATGTCACATAAAATTGTGTGAGCATAAATATATTTTATGCAAGTATACAAAACAGTATTTAAGAAGATGTTATATTACACATTAAAAAATAATTATTTGTTGCATCTTTGGGTAATAAAAATTGAAGAAAAGAAGGGGACAATTCACTTCCCTCTTATTGCACAAAATGATAAAAAACTGTTTATATTGTTTTGGAAAAAACGAGGATAAGTCTTTTGCTTTGGCTTAAGAATAGATGCAGTCTGCCGTTTTGGTTTGAGGTCTCAGTCTGCGTATATATCAATTTGATATAATGTCACTCTGGCTTTTACCTGGATCCAGCTAAGGCGGCCGCCTAATTTCTTTGGATGTCTCTAACATGCAGGTGGGTGCAGAGTGAGCGGGAGCTATGGAGAGCAAGGCTGTCAGGTGTGCTTCTCCGTAATACGGCTTTCCAGGCTTGTTTCTCTGAGTCGCGGCTAGTGTGGTGTCCCCCCGGCATTCCCGTAGCTCGGCTGAGCTCAGAGCCAGACGGGTCTCCCGGGGAAGGCGTGTGTGGTACTGTTTAGAGGTGTAGGTCCAGGCCAATGCGTTTCGATCTCCAATGCATGTATGATCTTTGTCAGGGTAATTTGATTGGCTGTGTGCCGATCAGTCTTTTATAGGAGTCCTAATTTCCTTACTGGATGAGCATGTTGTCAGTGACACGAGCTACTGCAAAGTAAGGAGGAAAAGCCAGTTAACACCAGCGGAGCTACTGACAGACCCGGCTCGTCCACACAGGATAAAGGAGCAGATGATTGACAACATTTGTCTGATTGCGATGCGTCGGAATCAGACAAATAACTCAAGATAACATCTAGTGTGTAAGGCCTTAAGGCCCCTGCCCATTATACAAATGCTAAATCCCAGTAAATTCAGGTCACAATTATTCAATGATAGACTCTCTTAGAAACAGCTGCGTCGTCTTTCAGGTTTTTATTACCATTTTTCTTTTATATTAATATAGTATGGAATGAGTTTTGGTAAAAGTTTAAATTACATTTTATTTTAAAATATGTTTCTGGTTATTTTGTTTTGCTATTTTAGAATTATATGTTCCAGCACAAACTGGAAAAAAGTGACAGGAAGTCTATGTATCAGCCTGGTCTTCCTTTGAATGGCTGCCAGTACATGCTTAAAGATGTATTTTCACAGAGCAAGCAGTAGTTTCATTGTACAACTCTGTATCAGGTCCATAGTCTTGGAAATTAGGTAATCTGATTATTATCTGATAATAAACTATGGCCACAGCTTTTTATAAACTTTTATAAACTTATATTTCTTACTAGTCTCTCTTAATTAAATCCAAATAGATAAATAAGCAGTCAGTAGATAAAGAAGCAAAGTAGTGGGGTTAGTAAATATGTTATTACAAGATCCAATATAATGTCTCATGCTTATAAGCTTTAAGCAGACTCCAAAAGGTATCTTGTAATAGCAGGTATAAGTATGTAGTCATTATCCCAGCTGTCAGGATGCAGGCGCTCAGAATGCCAGTACTGGAAACCCGACATCAGCCAGAATCCCGGTGCCATCATCCTGAGTGCCAGCATCGCGACATTAAGTATGGGGGTTAGGGGGAGGGTTAGGTGTCAGGGTTAGGCACTAGGGGAAGGAATTGGGTTAGGCACTAGGGGGAAAGTTAGGGTTAGGTACTAGGGGGAAAGGTTAGGTTTGGGCTGCGGGGGGAGATTAGGTTTAGGTACTAGGGGGGAGGGTTAGGTTAAGGCTGCAGGTAGGTGGGGGGGTGTTAGGGGTAGGGTTAGGATACCTACAGACAGGTGTCGGTATCCTAACCCATTCAGGATGTGGGCATCAGGATTCTGACCGATGGGATCCCGAGTGTCGGCATTCTGTACCCAACCCCAAACTACAGACAATGGAAAATTTCAATAGGAGAGTTTATAACTCCAGCTATTAAGCAGCTTTTACAGTATATTTTATATGCACTCAAACTCCAAAAAAGCTTAAATTATATTTGTTACTGAATAATGAAGTAGATCACCACAAAGAAAAATTCCACTGGTTATTGTAAGTAAATCTTTACTGACGCATTTCTCCTCTAACAAGTGAAACTGCCATTTGTAAAAGGCTTCAAAATGCATCAGAAAGAATTTGCATACAATAACAATTACATACAAATTGATATTCTATTAATTCTGTAAATCCGCAGTTTTATAGGGCACTTTCAAAATCAAAAATAATTTGAAGCCTGTCAATGTTTTCTTTATTGTTATCTTGTTTTTTGAATGTTTGCAATTCCATACTGTCGTGAACAAATTGGAGCAATGGAATGAATAAAATATGATACTGGACAAATACAGGAGCTATATTTGTGATAGAACATTAGAAAAGTATGGTATATACACGCATTTGTATGGTGGCCACTAACCTAGGCCAGTGGATCCTGTTTTGGCGTTGTCACCGGTTGATCCAGGTAACACATTGTTCAGTGCTAAATTATTTTAGAAAATAACACCAAAATTGGATTTAATTTAATTTACCAATACAGTTAAAATATAGGGGGTGACTCATTTTCAAATGGAATTGCAAAGCTGCATACAGGCAGCTTTGGAATTCCGTCCTTGCTAATATGCAAATGCAGCAGCAGGTGTATGATACCTCCTTGCTGCATTTGCAATCCCAGCACTGCAACCGAGGTCGCAGGCTGGGATCACCATCGCGACCATCGGTCATGATGGTGGATGGTGCTGGACAGTCGGCCAACTGAGTAAGCCTGCGGGCCCAGGAAACTGCATCGGTAGATGCAATCCCTGGCCTTGCCACTCCCAGAAAAAGGGGTTGACATGGCCCCGTTTCTCGGAATGCTGGCCAACCTCGTCCCCGTACCGCCCCTTAGATATCTCTGCCTGTCAATCAGGCAGAGGCATGGATGGGTCTGCGTGCGATCATCCAGGACTTCTGCTGCACACTATCAGAATGGGTCCTGCAAGCACACAGATTCCCGATATCCATCAGATAATTTTGAGACACCTTCCTGGTACTGTGAAACACAAACCGTCTGGGAACCATTCTTTCCCCTTGTGAAAAAAATGGCCAAAATTCCATGAAGATACCTGAATGGTATTCAGACTGATGTCTGCCAGTGTTTTCCAAAAATAATTATATAGCTACTATTATACTACTCAAATGTGCAGTGATTCCTCACATAAGTTCTAACAAGGTCATCACAAAATCAGCTTCATTGGGTATTGCTGTAGACTGGAGTTATAACATAATTACCATCTTCCCCTGTGCAGTTTTTTTGTTTTATTTTATACACAAATACACCAAAATGCAGAGATTATAAATCACTTTCTTACAATGCTCGAGTGCAACAAAACACTTAAATTCTGTTTACGCCAGGGGCTCCAATTTATCACAGGTGCTGAACAAAATTGGAAGGAGGAAACTAACTATTGCCAATCTTGTTTGCTGTGTCATATACTTACAATGCAAATATATTTTCTGTTTGAATACTAAAGACTGAAGTGGGGTATAATTATAGGCATTATTATAATTATACACAAATCCGAGTACTAATCATTTTAAATGTGCTTAGAACTTAGTGAACTCTACCATACACATTTTGCTGCAAATGACAGAGCAATAGCATTTCCTAATATGTATATGTAACATCAGTTATCATGTGCTTTAAATCATCATAATATAAGAAATGCTATGGAATACCTGTTTTCAAAATTAAATCCATAATTTTGTAAATTGCAGACAGGACTACAGTTTACTGATTTTGTGGGTCTGTAGCCACTGTCCACCAATGGCAGGCTATTTATTCAGTAGGATTGTCCCTTTATTGTAGAGTTCCTAAAGGTGTCTGTAAATGCCCAGGAATGACAGCTGATCGCTTGAGGTCTATCATTGTAGAATATTGGTTTAGTTGGTATGGGCAGGATGCATAGGCAGCTAGAGATGGGCAGGATGCTGAGGCAGCTACTTCATTAGGTCTTTTTGCTAATGGACTTAGGGCCTGATTCAGAGCTGGACGTTCTGACCAGAGCGCTCGCTCTGAATCAGGGCCCTCCTACCTAAACTTGGAGCGGCCTCTCGGACGCTCGCATAGCTGTGGGTTACCACCCACAGCTTATGCGAGCGTCCATGATGATGGTCGCGATGGTCAAGACCATCGCGACCATCGGGCTTGCGACGAGACCCTGCGGTAGGGTCTCGGTGACTGCAAGCCCTGGAGTGATTTTGGCTCTATCAGAGCCAAAATCACTCCCACTGACATCACTAGTGATGTCAGTGGGGCCGGATCCAGACGGCAGGCGTTCCTATGGGAATGCCTCCGTCTGGCAGCCACGCCCCCAGCACGCCCACCAAAGGGGACGTGCTGTCAATCAACATCGACAGCATGCCCCCTTTGGTGCGAGACCTGGAACGACGGCTTCCCCGTCGTTCCCCGGGTGTCGCGCATGCGCATGACGGAGCTCCCTCCGTCGTGCGCATGCGCACTAGGGCACCATCAACCCGCTTGCGAGCGCTCAGCGCTCGTGAGCGGGTCTGAATCAGGCCCTTAGTTAATGTAAGTGTGTGGTCTATGTAAGTATGGCTGACAGCATTGGAGAACTGGGAACTAAGGAATGTGGTGAGCATGCATGAGTTTGTGAAGTGTTTGAAGGTTTTGGAGCTGATTTTGAGTTGGACACTGCTGAGTCCATGTGTGAGTCTTCTATCAGTGCAGCCGATGCAACATTATTCTAATGATGCTACAAATCCTTCCCTGGTGTACATCCATGCATCTGCAAGGACTAAAGGCGCATATCCACTACACAATTTGATCGATGAGCAATATTGTTTAGTGTGTCCCCAGCAGTGGTGTGCTCAATGTCCTTAACAACATTGAGCACACTGAACGATATCATTCACGATATCGTTCAGTGCCGGCACCCTCCCTCATCCCCGAACCTGCACAACCTGACAATATCGTCAGGTTGGACAGCAGGTCCGGACGATGAGCAACATCGTCAACGACCAGCGGGAGTGCGCATCGCTGGTCATTGATGGCACATCCACTGGACGATATAATGAACGATTGAATGATAACGATATCGTTATCGTTTAATCGTTCATTACATCATCTAGTGGATATGCAGCTTAAGATACCCACTTTGAGCATCAGTAGATGCTGAAATACAGATTTGTGCGTCTTTAGATGCAACCATCGGTCGCACCATTGAAACTTGCACCAGCACCTTGTAGGTGGAGAATCTCCATCTGAGTATGACCTCCTGAACGATTAAGTGCCTGAGTGCCTAATTCAGAGATGGACGCAGTACACACAGCAGCTGTGTCTTTGGATGCAGCTGCTGAGTAATTATGCTGATGCTGCAAGAGAAGTCTTGTGTAAACAGACGCCTCCTGTAAGCTTCTGTGATCTGCTGCAGCATCCGAGGATGCAGCATCAGATTATCTGCAAAAACATCATCCATCTGAGTAACCCTCACATTACGCAGGATGGCTGGTGTTTATGATTAACTCTCAGGTTATGCAGGATGGCTGGTGTTTATGAGTGACCCTCAGGTTATGCAGGATGGCTGGTATTTATGAGTAACCCACAGGTTACGCAGGGTGACCGGTTTTCTGAGTAACCCTCAGGTTATGCAGGGTGGCAGGTGTTTATGAGTAACCCTCAGGTTACACAGGATAGCCAGTGTTTATGAGTAACCCTCAGGTTACGCAAGCTGGCCAGTGTTTATGAGTAACCCTCAGGTTACGCAGGATGGCAAGTGTTTATGAGTAACCATCTGGTTACAGAGGATGGCTGATGTTTATGAGTAACTATCAGGTTACGCAGGATGGCCGGTGTTTATTAGTAACCCTCAAGTTACACAGGATAGCCAGTGTTTATGAGTAACCCTCTGGTAGGCATACAATCGGCAAGCCGGCTGCCTTAATACCGGCAGCTGGCTTCCCGACTGCCATATCCCGGCGAGGGTGAAATGCTGGGCGTCTAGATGTAGATGCCTGACATTTCCCCGATGCCGGGAGACCGGCGCCTGGCATTCCGATCGAAGGGAAGCCGGGCGCCACGAGCAGACAGCCGCGCGGGGGGGAGGGTTAGGTTTAGGGCACCCGGGGGGGACTTAGGGTTAGGCACCCTCCCGGGAGGGTTAGGGTTAGGCTAGGGGGGGGGAGGGTTAGGGTTAGGCACCCCCCGGGGAGACTTAGGGTTAGGCACCCCCCAAACTTAGGTTTAGGCAGCGGGGAAGGGGGGGTTAGGGTTAGGCACTTAGAGGGGGGATTAGGGTTAGGCACTTGGGGGGGAGGTTAGGGTTAGGCACCCCTAAGGAGGGTTAGGGGGTTAGATTAGGTTAGTAGATACTTACCTTAGGACGATCAGGATTTCCAGCGCTGTCGAGCTTCCGCTGCCGGGAACTCTGCATCTGTCGGCCAGGCGCTGCCGGGAATCGAACCAGCCGGCAGTATTTCATACCGATTCCTATAAGTAACCCTCTGGTTACAGAGGATGGCCAGTGTTTATGAGTAACTATCAGGTTATGCATGATCGCCGGTGTTTATGAGTAACCCTGAAGTTATGCAGGATAGCCAGTATTTATGAGTAACCCTCAGGTTACGGAGAATGGCCGGTGTTTATGAGTAACCCTCAGGTTATGGTGGATGGCCAGTGTTTATGAGTAGCCCTCAGGTTACGCAGGTTGGCCGGTGTTTATGAGTAACCCTCAGGTTACGCAGGTTGGCCGTTGTTTTCACCATGCTGGGGCCAGGAAATCTGTGTTGGAAGACACAGACCTTGGCCTCAACACACCTTGAAAACAGGATCGACATACACTTATTTTTAAAAACGCTGGCCATCACCACCCCTTCCCAGCCCCCAAACAGCATACTGCAGCTTAGGGGGGGCACCATTGCAGTGATTAGCATTTGCACTGTACAGAGTCGGGATTTCGATGCAGAGATTCTGCCATGTGTTGGGATTCCGGCGCCGGTATTCTAAGTGCCGGCATCCTGCATGCCAGGATATTGACCACATCCCGGCTAAAAAGGCACATTTGCACAGTAAGATAAAGCTATGCATCCATCATGCCTCAATGGTAGGCTGACAGCAGTAAATAATATACAGTGGTCCACAGTTCAAATCCTGATAGAATTTCACAAAAGGCCATCAAATAATCAAAGCAAAGTGAATAAAAATACACAATTTGAGTGCCCATAATTATTTATGTCTGCAAATTTTTATGCCATAATAAAACGTTGTATAAGCTACATAGCAAAACTAATCGGGAAGGACTCAAGAGCTAAACGTACAGCTAAATGATATATATATATCAAAAGTATTCAGGAATAACAGTATTTTTTCAGATACGCTGATTTCTAGAACAAGAGAAAACACTTTGATATGAAAGGGAGAAAGACTGAAATGTATCAGAAGGACAAAGTATTTTGCAAATAGGGTGAAAGATCCATGGAATAAAATCACTGGTTAACAAAGATTCTGTCCTACATTCTGATATACTTTTTCACGCTGAATTCAAATACAGTTTCAGAATTGTTCTATCACCCATAGTTTTTTTTGGGTACAGCAAATGCTCTTTAAACCATTTGGAATCAAAATAGTATCAAACATAGCTATTTATACTAGAGATGAGCGGTTCGGATTCTGTGGAATCCGAACCGCTCAGAACAGTGGGGATCCGAGTCCACCCGAGCCGAGGCTCGGGTGTTCCCGCCGACTCGGATCCTCACTGCGAGCCCGACGTCCGCGTCCTGATGTCGGATCTCGCAGGAGTGCCGAACTCTCGCGAGAGGCAAGAGTTTGCCTCTACATAAGGTGCCGAGTCCCGTGACTCGGCGCCATTTGTCCTGCACGCTCCGGACTGAGTGCTACTCTGCAACTGGGCGGGCGGGCTGGCTGAGAGGGGGCACACTGATCACTGGCTGGTTGAGTGGCTGTATAGGGGGACACACTGCACGCTGCATACTCTGCTAAGTGGCTGTGTAAGGGGGCACACTGCACGCTGATGTATGCTGCGCTATACTCTGCTGATTAAGTGCTGTCTCCAGAGACTCACAAGTGGCTGTGATTGTGTAAGGGGGCACACTGACTGCAAGAAGTGGCTGTGTGTAAAAAATAAATAAAAATTAAACTTATTTTTTTGTGCTGTACCCCACTGTGTAAGTGTGTATACAAGCACTGTGACTTTGTGGGCCATAGCCCTCTGTGTATAAAAAATTAAAGCACAGTGACTAATTGGGCAGTAGACCTCTATGTGGTTTCATCATTATGGATCATGACAACCAACCAAGTGTAGAGCAGAAGCAGCAAGAAAATGCTATCAGTGCAGCTGCTGGAACCAGTCATGATGACAATACTAGTCATTCACTATCATCTAAAGCTGATGCTCAAGGGCATAGAGGCTTTAAAAAATGAGGGTATCTGAAATAAAAAAATCGAGATTTCACACGGGTAAACACAAAAAACCTCTAAAGGTTACTGCAGAAAAACCGAAATTTGGCAATATACCATTCACGATATGCAGTGGCAAGGAAAGGTTCAGGCCTTGGCCTTTATTTCTTAATGGTGGTTCTGCACCTGTCAGTGAGGCATCTTCTGCCTCTCATGATGACAATGAAAGAGCTGTTAGAAGAAGTGTAAAGAAAACTTAAAACCACTAAGGCAGTAGATGAAACTATGCGTTCACAAACACAAATGTCAGAAATCCCTGAGGAGAGCCTAAGTGTGTCCAAGAGTGCTATGTGTGAGCCTGACCTTTCAGAGGAGCCGCCTTCCACAGTTTATGCTCCATCTGTATTTGTGGGGATGAGCAGCATATATATTGCTGATAACATAGAGATTGAGGATGTCAACGTGGAATTGCAAGAGGATGAGGGGCATATTTCTGTATCTGACGCTGGCACTAATGAGGATATTGAGGATGAGGATGTTTTTTGTGTAAGTCAGGCACCGATGGAAGCAGCTCTTGGCCATGATAAGAACAAGGCCGTTGTCATGCCTGGGCATAGGACCAAAAAATCCACCTCTTATGTCTGGAATCATTTTTCCCAATTCCTGACAACATTTGTCAAGCCATATGCAGCTGTAGTGGAACCACAGTAAGTAGAGGTAGGGACGTAAAGCATCTAGGAGGCTCCATGCTATTACATCATCTGCAGCGAGCTCATGACAAGTATTTTATGACATCAGAAACTGGTTCTAAAAAAATAATAACAACAAGCAGTCCAGCTTTAGCTAGCTCCCTTCTCTCTACTTGATCCAATCATCTGCAATATCCTCCGCCAACACCCTCATCCACAATATCCTCTGTAATGATCAGAGGTAGTCCAGCATCCAATTTGCTAGGTGACTCATCCCCTTTCCAGGACTCCTCAGAAGAATCCATGAGCGCTAGGCCTGCTGCTGGGGGTGGATCTTCATCCCAGAAGTGGACTAAGAAGACTGCTAGTAGCAGTTTAACAAAAAAACAATTGACTGTTAAAGAATCTCTTGCAAGGGGAAGCAAGTATGACAGCTCTCACCCAGTCGCACAGCGGATCACTGACGCCATGACAACTATGCTGGTATTAGATCTGCGTCCAATATCCGCAATTAATGCAGTGGGTTTTACAAAGTTAATTGAGGTCCTGTGTCCCCGGTACCAAATTCCATCTCGGTTTCATTTTAACCGAAAATCCATTCCTCGGCTGTACCAGGATGTTAAAAAGAACCTAATTATTGCCCTACAAAAGGCCATTATAACAACTGTCCACTTAACCACAGATATGTGGACACGTGGTAGTAGGCAAACTAAAGTTTACATGACTGTGACAGCCCACTGGGTGGGTGAATAACCTTCAGCAGTAGCAGCAGAAGCGGCATCTCACAAACAACGCCAGCTCATTCTGAGGCAAGCAACTCTGTGCATCACCGGATTCAATAAAAGGCATACTGCTGACAACCTCTTAGAAAAACTGAGAGATGTCATAGAAACATGGCTTACCCCACTTGGACTCTCCTTAGTATTTATGATTTCTGACAACGCCACAAATATTGTGAAAGCATTACAGCTGGGTGAATTTCAACACATCCCCTGTTTTGCTCACACAATCAACCTAGTGGTGCAGGGTTTTTAAAAAAAATTACAGGAGCATGCAGTGGCCCAAAAAATGTCTAGACATTTTCAGCATTCAGCAACAGCATGCAGGAGATTGCACCACCTGCAAGAGCAGTTTAATTTGCCCTGCCATCAACTGAAGAAAGAGGTGGTAACAAGGTGGAACTCCACCCTGTATATGCTTCAGTGGATGGAGGAACAGCAAAAAGCAATCCATAGCTATACGACAAGTCATGACATTGGGAGAGGAGGGGGAATGTACCTCAGCCCAGCAGAGTGGAGAGTACTTTCTGTCTTGTGCAAAGTGCTCAAGCTATTTGAAGTAGCCATACGTGAAGTGATTGTTGGCACTGCTAGCTTGAGTCAGGTGATTCCCCTGATTAGGCTTTTGGAAAATCAGCTGGAGAAATTGAAGGAGGAGATTAAACAAAGTGAATCCGCAAAGTATGCCGGACTTGTAGATCAAGTCCTTTATTCGCTTCGCCAGGATCCACAGGTGGCCATGATCTTGAAATCTGATCAAAACATTTTAGCAACTGTGTTTGATCCTAGGTTTAAGTTGTATGCTGTGTCTTTCTTTCCAAATGACCCAGATCTTAAAAGATGCAAAGAGCTACTGGTGAGCAAGGTGGCAAGTGTCACAAGTACTACGACATTTCTTAAGCAAAAGTAAAAAAAAAAATCAGCTTTCACAAAAAACCCAGTGGTGATGCAGATAAGTCAACCCAACATTTTGACATCTGGTCGGGTCTAAAAGAATTGCCCAACATTAGTGACACCTCTACCGTAACTCCATCTGATGCGATCACCACCCAAAGAATGGTGGAGGATTATTTTCATGACACGTAAAAATATTCATGTCACAGAGTTCCTTCAAGTATTGGAAGGAAAGATAGGCAGTTTGGAGCAGTGGCGTAACTAGGGTATTTGGAGCCCAGGGCAAATTTGAAAAGAGAGCCCCCCCCCGATGTGCGTGCACCAAAGGCGCGCGCATCAAAAATTGGGCGTGGTCACTTAAAAATGGGGCGTGTCAATATGACACACCCCTTTATTTTCACACTGAACATTCCTATCCATATGCACCTTAACCCCAGTAGTACCCCTTATACAGTACCCCCAGTATGCAGTCGTGGTCCCTCTTATGCAGGCCCATAGCAGTGCCCCTTATACAGTATCCCCAGTAGTGGTCCCCCTTATACAGCCCCCAATTAGTTCCCCTTACTCAGTACCCCCAGTAGTGGCCCCCCAAATGCAGTGCCCCATGTAGTGTTCCCCCTTATGCAGTGCCCCCAGTAGCTGTCCCCACAATGCAGTGCGCCCAGTAGCGGTATCCCCTTATGCAGTGCCCTTTATATGGTGCCCCCAGTAGTAGTCCCCCCCTATGCAGTGCCCTTTATATAGTGCCCCCAGCAGTAGTCCCCCCCATGCAGTTTTCCCAGTAGTGGCCCCCTTATGCAGGCACCCAGTAGTGATCCCCCTATCCAGTGCCCCCTGTAGTGGTCCTTCCTATTATTGCCCCCAGTAGTGGTCCCCCGAGTGCAGTGCCTCTAGTAGTAGGCCCCTTTTATAATGCCCCCAGTGGTAGTTCTCCCCCAAGTAGTAGTCCCCAGTAGAGGTTCCCCCTCCCGATTAAGTGCCCCCTGTAGTAGCCCCCCCCAGTAGAGGTCCTCCCAACAATGGTGCCCCCAGTAGTAGCCACCCCTCCCCCGTATGTGCCCCCACCCCCAGTAGTAGCCACCCTCCTCCCCCGTTATGCCCCCACCCCCAGTAGTAGCCCCCCTCCCCCGTTGTGCCCCCAGTAGTGCAGATAGGTTAAAAAAAAATATATATATATAAAAATATACTTACCTGAATCCACGCTGCTGCTGCTCCGGTCTGTGACGCCGCCGCCCGCCAGTCCTCCTGGGCTGGCGCGCTCAGCATTATGGGACAGACGTCATGACATCTGTCCCATTACCCACTGCAGGAGCTGGACGGAAGCCCGGCTCTTGCAGTGGGTGCTGCAGCAGTCAATGAGAGTCTATCTGACTCTCATTGGCTGCTGTTTAACACATGCATCACCGCCAGCGCTGGCAGCGATGCGTGTGTTATGCATAGCCTGAGCCCACCTCCTAGCGCTATTGGGCAAGCGCTCAGGGGGAGGGAACTGGCTCAGCTGTGCAGCACAGGACCGGCGCTGGAAGCCTAATGCCGGGCCTGTGTAAATGTGTAGTGCTGACCGCACTCATTGCGTTCGGTGCTACACTGGCTAACTAGGGCGGGCAGGCCGGTACCATGGCCGGCGGTGCCCCCCCCCGCGCCGCCGGTCCAACAGTGCCCAGGGCGCTCGCCCTGTCCTAGTTACACCACTGGTTTGGAGGCCCTTGTATGAACTGGCTTTGCATTACTTAAGCTGCCCACCCTCCAGTGTGTACTCAGAGAGAGTTTTCAGCACAGCTGGGAGCGAATGGCGTAGCAGGCTACTTTCTCAAAATGTGGAAAAGATGATGTTCATCAAAATGAACTGGAAATTCCATGAGGAAGACCTTTCCCGGCAATTATGTGACCGTACAGAGTCTTCTGTAATGGTGGATTCCAGCGGGGATTAATTAATTTTGTGTGAGGATGATGTATACACTGATGAGGGTGAGGATGGCAATGACGATGACACCTTACCACTGTAGAGCTGTTGCCTTAAGCCAATTGGAAGCTTGTTTTGTGGGGGCCCAAACAAACCAAGCACTTCAGCCACAAAGTGGCAGTCCCTGTCGCTGAAGTGCTTGGTTTGTTAAAGTGTGCATGTCCTTTTTAATATCCAACATAAGGGTGGGTGGGAGGGCCCAAGGACAATTCCATCTTGCACTACCTTTCATTTCTGCCACTGCTGTGTGGCAATGTTTCATAGATGTGCTTTAAATTGTGGTGTCTGTGCCGCTGCGCCGCTACTCTGATGCTTAGTAACCAGTCAGCTCACTGCAACCTTTGGCCAATAATGGTGAAAACAATATTATAAGCTGTGAGGTGGTCTAATTTGACTGTAAATTACTGGAAATTAATGTTATTAAGGTTAATAATACTATAGTAAAAAAAAGGCCCATTTTAGCTTAGCTTTAGTTTAGCTTTTTTTGTACATTTTTGTAAAAAAATCCAAATCCAAATCCAGTCACCGCAGTTTGGCAAATCCAAATCCAAAGCCGGACGATGAATTAGAACCAAATCCAAATCCGTCCGGAAAAAATGGTCCGGTGCACATCCCTAACTTATACTATTTATACAATATAATATTTATGCTATAATACTCCTCTTGTTGATCTGGAGAAAATGTATCTCCCTCCATTGCACATTAAGCTTGGACTGGTGAAGAATTTTGTCACAGCTATGGCTAAAACCGGTCATGGATTCACCTATGTGAGGAATAAATTCTCCAAAATCAGTTAGGCAAAATAAAGGAGGGTATTTTTGTAGGACCTCAAATCAGGTAACTACTTCCAGATAAAAAAATTGATGCAGAGATTAATTAACAAGAAAAACCTTCATGATTGTCATTTAAGAGAATTTGCAAGGAATTTTTGGGAAATCACAAATCAGAAAACTACTGTGATGCTGTAAATGACCATCTGACCTCGTTTAGAGCTCTTGGACGCAATATGAGTTTAAAAATTCACTTATTGGACTCCCACTTAGTGGTATATTTACTAAAGTGAGAATTTTTAGAAGTGTAGATATTGCCCATAGCAACCAATCAGATTATAGCTATTATCTTCTAGAAGGTGCTAGTTAAATGTTAAGTAGAATCTGATTGGTTGCTATGGGCAACATCTCCATTTCTAAGAACTCTCACTTTAGTAAATATACCCCTTAGGGCTATGTCACACTTGACGGTTTTGGCCGGCCGGCCGGCCAATAGACAGACAGAAGCCGGCCGTTTTTTTTCAGTCACTCAGTGCCTTTCACATGGAATGGCTTTGAGACGATTTTAATGTGTTTTATTTTCCCTTCTTCTACTGAGCATGCGCAGCAGCAGCTGCAGTACAAGCCGGCCGGTGTGTGTGTAAGGAAACATTGTTTCCTATACTCCACTGCCTTGCTTGGATGGAACAGACACGGCACGGCAACCATCCTGCTCAGTGGATACTCCCGGCTGTTACACGGCAACCGTGCCGTGCCCATGCCGTGTGAAAGAACCCCCCTGCTTCCATGTATTATTAAATTTCACACACGCCAAAAAAGACGCCAGTTTTTTGCCGCATGGGGAAAACCGCCATGTGTAAAATAGGCCTTAGACTTTTTACTGAAAACTCTTGGGGCAATCAGTGATAAACACAGAGAGCGATTTCATCAGGACATCTTCAACATGGAAAAGCGTTACCAAGGAAAGCGGAGCCCGTCTATGTAGGCAGACTACAGCTTGACACTGAAAAGAGATGTTCCTGCAGAAAAATATAGCCGAAAATTGTACGCTTCATCATTTTAAATTCATACATATTTTATATTTAACAGTAGCCATATTGGTGGAATAAAAGTGTACACTGATTGTAAAATTAATTAATCTGTTTCTTAAAATCTATGCCTGATAGAAAAATTCTAAAACCAGATTTCAATTCAGCATCCAAAATACTGTAAGTTTCATCTATTTTACTTTATGGGACAGAAATTATTAAATGTTGTTAACCAGTGTAATGAAATAAAGCATGGTACAAACAATGTTAAGACATAGATCTAAAATATAAAAATAACAGTGTAACTGTCCTCCATTAAGTCAATAGTGAATTAGAAACAATGGGTACTAATAAAATGCATTGATGGCACTGCCACCTGGGCTGGAGTGATGGGTTGTGTAATTCTGGTTTTAAAGATTGTGTGCTCATTTCACATAGTACATATTTTTTATTGGTGAAGCCAAGTAGCGATATATATATATATATATAATAATATTCTTAACATAAGATTGATTAATGTTATAGTATTAGAACTGTTATGTGTAGAAATTTGTTTTACCAATGCACTCATTTCCTATTCATTTGCATATATATATGTCAGTTTCTACACTTGATTTTAGTTTTGCAATAAAAAGGAATGAAAACACAAGGCTAACAGCATTTTTAAGAATACGGTTATGTTATCAGTGTATTAAAATAGTGTGATGTAAACTGGAAATAACAGACTCCAACTTAGATTAGTCTAGATAAGACCGCAGGCTATGTAAGGTTTGCAGGCAAAGTGCTGTACAGTAAATATAGTCACAATGTACCTAAAAGCAAAGTATTTGATGTACTCTTCAAAATACTGAAACACCGTATCTGTTTTGTTTAAATCTAGTGGACAGGGGTACAGTTCTAAAGTTATAATACATTAAAATAAAGAATTAAAGACTGTATCTACCCCTAGGAAGAGAACCAGAATGGAACCAATCACATGCGTGAAAGAAAAACAACTACAGTATATTGCTGAAGTAGATTCTCCCCAGTATTATTATTTACCGTACAGTATGTGCTATTATTTCTAAGTACTGAGTGCTTGTTGTGTCTGCATGGATGATCACATTTTATTTACCATTGTGAAACAAGAAAATCTAGTATATTTATTGTATGCTTGCAGGCAACTTCAATAAGTATTTCTACTGTATGTGAAAAAAATATTGCATGATCTTATTTGGTTACATACAAAATTTTTTATATACACAACAGAATATTGTTTTGAGTTATTAATAAAATAGAAAGTTACATTTTCAAAATAAAGTGTAATGACATTACAAACATAAATACAAATTAAATGATATTAAATTATATTTAAATTAAGTTAAATCTGTTGTTGTTTCTCTTTAAAAGTCAAATGGGAATTGCTTTCATGTTAATAAAGTAATGCAAATAGACAGCCGCAAGTGGATATAATATAACCGCAATGCTAATTATGTAAGATGGGGTGGCTAAGATGCAACCAGCCAAATAGATGCATCCAAATAGCGCTGCTGATAGTCATGATCATTATGGCGTACTTTTGCACCGTCCCTCCAGCACCACTAAAAGGTGTATATGTTGCTGTATACACATCAAATTGTATTTCAATTAAGTGAACATGCATTTATTGTACTCAGCTCATGCTTTATTGCTATTGCCCATCCAATTCTACCTCTCCAGACATACTGAGACACAAGTCCACTACATAGAAAATATATACACAGATGTACTCATATGCATTGTTGGTGCACATATAAAGTCTTAAAATGCATATATTAGACAGAAAACAAACACTTTCAACTCTATATAAACCCCATAAACTTATTTCTAATAAGCAAATAGATCACTGGGAGAGAGTGTTGAGGCACAATGAAGCTGTGCTGTAATAAGATACCAGTTGTACATGGACACAGTCACAAGCCACCAAGCAGTCAAGATAGAATCAGCAGGAGAACTTCAGGGAAACTTGAATTGTTCCTGTGCTTGCAATACCAAACTGCCAGAAGGGAAACTTGCGTCTGTTTTATCTTCACATTTGTGAGTGAGAAACATTTTATTACTCACCATTATACACTACTAGTGTCAAACATTGGTATTTTAAGTTATACAAAAACAGGGTTGAACTGGCCCACAGGGGGACAATGTATATCCCCAGTGGGCCTCACTATCTTTGGGCCCCTTCCATACTTTTACTGGTCAGATTCCAGACTGTGTACTCTATAAATATATTAATACTCTGTTAGAGGGTCAGTTACTTGGTGGAGCAGAATCATGGCCTACTGGCTGGCTATACCCCTTAAGCATGGGCCCTAACATTGTATACACCTGGTGGGCCCTTAATGCACCAGTCCGACACTGTATAAAAGCACTGCAACACATACAGATCTGTCCTTATACATCTTTGCTGCAGTCATGCTAAAAAGCCCCTCTTGACAAGCCAGGGCCTGTGAGTCTCTGCTAGCGTTGGGCGTCTTTTTTGGCGAAGATGCATCTAAGTCGCAATGTAACTGGGACGCTCTAGCAGTCTGTGCTGATTAATTTGATATGCAAAACTTGTATATCTGTGTGCACCTGAGTATCTGGATCTGTGTATGAAGTGCTACAATGTAGTGGCCACTTTCAAAGTTCCGTTCATATAAAGACTCAGGTGCACACAGATAAACAAGTGTTGCATATCAAATAAATCAGCACAGTCTACTGGTCAGCAAAAAGGGACGCCCGATGCTACCAGACTAGCATGGGACCTGGTGGCTCACTCACCCCAGGCAAGTCGCACTGCGTAGCGTATTGAGGACAGATCTATGACGACACATCTGTATTTCAACATTAGGCCCCAAATGTGCATACCGAGATGATATAGCAGCCTGGGTTGCCACAGTTAAGAGTTATTCTAAGAATTAATGTCATATTTGGAATAATGACCTGGACATTGTCTGTTTAGGTAAAAGAACCTTTTGTTAATTAAACTGACATTTATTGAGTTTCATAGTCTTGATAGTGTGCCACACTACATTAACGTCTATTTCATGGATAGGACTATAGGATCACTAAAAATTGTACTTAAAGGTTTTTAGCTAATTTATAGCTGTAGTGAAGACAGAGAGATAACATTTAGTTTGAAATGTTGTTTAAGTAATATTTAGATTTATGCATTTACAATTTTCTGTGCATGATATATATGTATTTTGTCATAACTTTTGCAATTGTCTTAACTTTTGCAAAGATAACTTTGTTCTAATTTAAATCTTAAAAGAAAGAAAAAAAGGAAAGAGCCTTTTAAGGCAGATGCATTTAAGGGGAGGAACAGGGGCGGCCGACGTTCCCGGAAATGGGGGGCATGTCGGCCCCATTTTCCAGAAGTGGCAAGGCCAGGGGCTGCGTCCATGGATGCAGTTTCCTAGCCTTGCAAGTCAGCCAGCCTGAGTAAGCTGAGGCTTACTCAGCCGGCCGGCGGCCCAGCACCATCCATCATCGCGATCGATGGTGCCATGGTCGTGATGGTGATCCCAGCCTGCAACCTTGGTTACAGTGCTGGGATTGCAAATGCATCAAGGGGTGTCATACACATCCTGCTGCATTTGTATATTGTAAGGACGGAATTGCAAAGCTGCCTGTGTGCAGCTTTGCAATTCCGTCCTAAGCTGAATCACCCCCAGAGAAGTAGAATAGAAAGGAGTTGCCCTTCATTCCTTTCAATCGGATAACATCTATCACACATAACCTTTCCTCAATCTACCTGGGCTACCACAGTAGCACTGAATGAGAATCTAGTATTAATTATTTATCATATTAATGTAAACAATTTTGTAATACAACTCACTATGATACAATGGTGATATGTGCATTTCCTGTATAACAAGGAATGCACTCATATCTTTTTAACCACTCCATCTCTGTCTCTACTTCCAACTCTATTTCTCCCTCTTTGTCTCTTCCTGTCAGTATGCCCCATGGTTCTGTCTTGGGTCCCCTCCTCTTCTCTCACCTCATTCTTGGGTGAACTTGATCACTTCCTTCGGTCTACACTGCCAACATTTTCTTTGATACTCAAATTCATCTCTCCTACCCTGACCACTCCTCCACCACCCTCTCTCTCTCATTTCCAACTGTTTCTCTTCTTGGATGTCCCAGGGATTTCTTAAAATCAACATGTCTAATGCTGAGCTTATTGCCTCCCCCCTAGGATCCCTTATACTTCCCAACAGCTTACTGTTGCCAACACTGTCCTCTTTCCTGTCACATGTCTGCTACACAGGGGTCATCCTTTATTTCTCTCACCTTCACATTCATGCTATCTCCTAATCCTGCCTTTTCCACCTCTGCAGCATCTCTAGAATTTGTATCTTCCTCACCCATGATGATCCTAAATCTCTTGTTCATGCCCTTGTCATCTCCCTTCTCCCTTCATATCTGTATTCAATGCTGTAGCTCATCTTATTTTCCTATACTGTCATTTTGAGTCAAACTCTCCACTCCTCACCTTTGAACCCTTCATTGGCTTCTCTTCCCTAGTTTGAACTCATCACACTAATCTTGAAAACACTTCATCACTCTTTTCCTCTCTACATCTCTGACCTCATCTCAATCTACAGTACGCTCCCCCTCTCCATTCTTCCTCACTGTTGCCTTGCCTCTGCATTGATTACCTTTTTTCACCCCCCCACCCCTCCCCCCTGCATCCAAGGTTTCTCCTATGCTGTTCCACCTCCTCTGAAACTTACATCCCACCCTGTTAGAAACTCTACTAGTCTGTACTACTTCAGACGCCCAATTAAAATGCATATTTTTCTCAAAGTTTATGAGCTCACTTCTAATCTTAGCTCTCATCTCTCTGCCTCTCTCACCTAATAGTTATGCAGGTTTAGTCTCCCATTTCCAAAATGCCTTGGACCAGAAGTATTTTGGATATCAGATTTTTCTGTATTTTGGAACATTTGCATACTATAATGAGATATCTTGGGAATGGTACCCAGAGATAAACACAGAATGCTTTTTTTGTTTCATATACCTTATATACATAGTCTAAAGGTAATTTTGTACAATATTTTTAATAATTTTGTGCATCACACGAAATTCAGCAACTTTTTTTGTTTTGTATATACCTTATACACACAGCCTGAAGGTAATTTTATACAATATTTTTAAGAAATCTGTGTACATTGAACCATCAAAAAGCAAAGGTGCCGCTATCTATAGTCACGCTCTAAATATTCCGTATTTTGGAATAATCCGTATTTAGAATATTTGGATATGGGAGACTCAACCTGTACCTCACCTTCCTTAGTCTGTAAACTCTCAGGAGCTCACTCAATCCCTTTTGTTCTCTCACTGCACTATCCATGTTTCAGTGCCCTACTCATGGCCACTGCCATTAATCCTTTTTGAATGCACATCCTAGGGCACTGGGTCATTGAGTGAAACGGTTTTATTGTCACTGATGAAGTTGACTTATTTCACTGTTTAGTCTACCCCCTATAAACTTTTTGTACCTTTTATATTGAAGTGGTTGTTTTTTGTCCGCATATATGGATGGACACATTGTACTGATTTTTCTGTAGATGTACTGTGCCAAAAAGAAGGAGAAGAATGTTTTCCATTGACTCTCACTCTTCTGGTTCAAAACATGTGCCAACATTAATGATGATGATATTCATAATTCAACCAGATTTTGTACCATAAATAGTAATATTTGAACTAATAGGCTCACATTTTCATTGGGCCTTGTGTAAACTGTAGAGCACACAACACAGTACAAAATTGAGCCAATTTAGTTAAAACATTATATATACATACCTAGGAGAGGAGCTGGCAACATGGTTAGTATGAGAGCTTACAGAGCCGGGATGGGACTCGCAGAACAGTGCAGGGGGGATGACAGAAACGGAGTGGGGGTAATGTGGGAGGTGGCAGTCGAGATGGAGTGGGGCAGGAGGTACTCGCATAGACAGGCTGATATTCACAAATTCTAGTATGCAGGCTGTCGCGGTCAGACAGATAAGCATTGCACAAGCATCAGACTCAGAAGCAGGCCCATAATGTGCAAAAAGTATATTCTTCTGAAAAAATGCTTCAAACAGTAAACAAGCAACAAATAGGCATTTTTAACAATAATAAAAAAAAAGGAAAGATCAGGATGTTTCATTGGCTTCTTCGTGCTTATGGAAAATTTTCATTCATTATTCCGCACAATTATGGCCAAATCGTTTTCATTGTGCAAAGAAAGAAAACATTCCCTTTGCTTCTGTTGTTTACCATGAGTCATAGAGACAAATTGGCTCAATACTGCATGTGGAATGAACTTTATGATCTCATCTCTATGGGTTTGAAAGCCTGATTTAGAAAACCTTTACAACAGTTCAGGTTTTTAATAGATGGTTATGCATTGTGGCCTGATGTGGCCGCATCGTATGACACATCTTAATGCTAATAGCAGTAGCTGATTTCACTTTAAATCTGAGACACCCACTTGCAGCATCTTGCACCTGTGGAAATCCGTCTCAGTGCAGCTTTAGATGCACCATCGGAGGCAACACTGAAGCTAACCACCCTGTTACCTCCCAAGAACACCTATTGAAATCCATACTCCCTGCATCTAAAATTCATTCCGCTTCTCTGCATCGGCCAACTGCGCTTATATCGGCATAGTGTGCGACTCTGAATCAGATCCAATGGATGGGATAGAACAATCTTAAAGCAATAACATACCCCACAGCACCCTTGCAACCGTAATAGGGAAATTGAAGCAGAGATAAAAGATAATCGGGAAATAAATGTTAATAGTTTTTCATAGTTGCATGTCAATCACAATTCAATGTTTTGCATACATTTAACTCAAGTTCAGTAAGCACATCAAAGTTTGGGATGTAGTCTGCAACTCCTCATCAAGAAAGTGTCCATGAATATTATTTTCAGATTATATTATGGTAGATACATATATTTATTAGAGACAAAAACATCCATATAAGCAGTCTCTATGGCAACAGTGTCCACTTCATATTACACATATCATAACATGGTTTCTGAGCTTCCATAATTAGCTCTAATTAAATAGAGTGAATATTTGCAATATTATTTTCCTAATTTCTCCCCTAGTGACAAAGCAAACAATTTTCTTTTAATCTGTAATTAACAGTTCTGTATTCTTGAAGAGGTTGTTAATAATTTTTTGAAATGGAAAGATGTATCTCCAGAAAGAATATCATACTTGAATCCTGTAGACCAGGGCACTTTAACTTAATGTATTAAAAATGTACTGTAAATTAGTAAAGGAACCATTGCCAGCGGCCACTAGTCCATTTCTCTCTAATGCATTGCTGACCTATTGTCCAGAAATACATTTGTCGACATCTCTTTGGAATTACATAACCTTCACTTTGCCACATATATGCATATTTATATAGCTAAAGCTTTTAATGGCTCAAGGTCTAGCAATAGTTACATGCTGTACATATTAAAGAACAATTTATTTAGCTTTAATAAACTGTAGCCAACACAGTCGGCTAAATTGTATTGCTCTGGAGCAACGGACCCACAGGAAAACCATCTCAATGCATTCAAAGGGTTATAAATTAATACACTACAGTGTATCATAAAATAATCATAATTAAGATAATTAAAAAAAAAATAGAAAAAAGAAAAAAAAGAAACCTAATAAATTAATCTGTATGCAATTACATAATATAATAGTCACATATCATATTGTCATTGTTCCTGTTAACAAAAATATGATAATATCATCAGAGATTAACAAACAATTATTGAAACAAAATCTGTGAGTGGCCAACTCCTTTAATAAACTATTATATGGTTAATAATAAATAGCTTATATATTATACAAAAAATATATAGTTCATGATTTCAAGTCAATGAAAATGGACAGATTCCAGCAGGGCTGCCATCAGGGGGAGACTGCCGGGACTGGAGTCCCAGGCCCGGACAGTGGTAGAACGGGAGCGCGCCTGCTACCATGCCCCCGATGCACAGCCCCCAACGCGCCCCCATCCTTCCCATGGGCCGGTTTCCCTCTTGTGGACGGGACGGGGGCCTAATGGTGCAAAGTGCCCGCCCCCCATTAGCATCCTGCTGTTGCATCAGTGTAAGTAATAATAAGTACTGTATGTATGTGTTTTAGCATGTGTCTGTATGTTAGTGTGTATGTATGTGTTAGAGTGTATATATGTGTGTGTATGTTAGTGTGTATATATGTGTATGTATGTGCAGCATACTTGTCTGCATGCAGAGAGAATTCATGCAAGATACTCCACAAATAGGGCGTACATTCAACTCTGCATTAGTTCCAATAGCTTTATACATTGTAACAACCGCAATGTTCCCCCGTGTAATGCCTGTAAGTAGTAATATGCCACTAATACTTTATGTTCATCGATAAAATGATGCAGCACTAGCAGTAATTTCATGTCCTAAAATGATGCAGCACTAGCAGTAATTCCTGTCCTATAACCATTAGTAGTAGTAATTATACAATAATACCTTACCAATAACATGTGATCATTATGTCCATTAGCAATACAGCTAACATACATAACACCAGTAATGACACTAATATGTCCTCAGTAGTAATGTCACCAAAATGCCCATAAATATAAATATATATATATATATATATATATAATAAATGAGAAGAATTATATATATATATATAGTAATAATTCTAATTCGGCCATCAATAGTAATATCATAAATACACTGAAGTGCCAAAAGTCATGGGATAGCAATATGTATAATAGGTAGGTGGTGTCACCGTATTGTGACATCTTGGAAATGCTCAGACCTGCATCAGCTGTAATCTGACATTTTGTCAGTTTGAACACCAGTTAGGCTGCTCATGGCAAGGCGATGTTAATTATCAGAGTTCGAACAGGGCATAGCAGTGGGTGCGGACATTCAACATTTGTGTACCAGAAATACCTCATAGAAGTCATTGCCGCCCTCCATGGACAGCGAAGTTGAGGGAAACGGCTGCCTAATGATCGTGACCAGCAGCGTCTGGCCAGAATTGTCCATGGTAACAGACAAGTGACACTAGCTCAAATCATATCTACATTCAATGCAGGAAGTACCAGATGCATATCTAGCAGGTCAGTGCAGCATTCTTTAGCTTCCACAGGATATGAGAACAGAAGACTCACCAGAGTGCCCCTGTTAACACTATGATACCAGAGACAGCGCCTCACCTAGGTTTGTGATGTCGCTGGACCCTGGAAGACTGGCAACATGTGGAGTGGTCCGATAAGTCAGAATTCTATTTTTTTCGGGCTGATGGTAGAGTTCGGGTGTAGTACAGGCTCCATAAGGCCATGGACCCCAGTAGTCAACAAGGCACAGTGCAGGCTGGTGGTGGTTCCATAATGGCGCGGTGTGTTCTCACGTGGCATTTGTTGTGTCCGCTGATCCGCCTGAACACTTCATTCAACGGTAAATGCTACATTTCATTGCTTGATGACCATTTGCAGCCCTTCACATACAGTACTTCATGTACCCCCCAGAATGATGAAATATTCCAGCAGGATAATGCACCATGTCATCGTTCCCAAGTTGTTCAAAATTGGTTTGAGGAGCATTCTGGAGAGTTCCAATGAATGCTGTGACCACCACGTTCGTCTGACATGAACCCAATCGAGCATTTATGGGACATGGTGAAGCGATCCATTTGCGCCCAACCGCACCTACAAATATCAGGGAACTATTGAAATCCAGATGGCATAGATCAACAGAGGTCTTCTGTCCACTTGTGGAATCAATGCCATGTCGAGTTGCTGCACTTCACTGATCTAGAGGGGGTCCTATGCGATACTAGGCATCTATCCCATGAATTTTGACACTTCAGTATATGTCCATAAACATTCTTTTAATATGTCCATCAGGGTCATTCCATGGTAATTCACGTTACAAAAGTGACATAGCAAACAATTAGCAATTACTGTATACAGTTTTTAAAGCATGACCTGTCTTATTATTTTCTCAGTAAATAAAATTAATTTCACATAAATTCTTGTTGCTGTTGATAGCCATGCAAATAACTTGCTATGTCACTTTGTAATGTGAATGACCCATCAGTAGTTATGATATTTTGTAGAAATGTCACCAGTAGACCATCAGTAGTAAAATCCACCAATATGGCCAACAGCAATAATATGCATAAAAAAGTATTACGATAACAGTAATGCCCAGTATTATGGCCATTAGTAATAATACTGGAACTCATAATTAGCAGCACTAGAGTACAATATCCTTTCGCTATATAAAGCAACACCAACTCACATTTCAGCACTATTTCTGCCTTTTCTTTCTCAAATTCTCTCCATTTTACCTGTACATGCCGAAGTCCTCTTTAGTGGCTCACTGACTAAGGACCTCATTCAGAGCCGCTCGCAAAAGCGTGCGCTCGCTCTGAATGAGAACGACCGCTTTTTTTTTTAAAGCCGGCCTCCTGGCTGCTCGCTAAACTGTGGGTGACCACCCACAGCTTTTGCAAGCGGCCAGGTGATGGTCGTGATGGTCGCAACCATTGGGCTTGCGACGAGACCCTTGTTTTAGGGTCTCGTCTGCTGCAAGCCCCAGTGAGCTTCCGGCTGTAACAGAGCCAGAAGCTCACTACTGACAACACTAGTGATGTCAGTAAGGCTTCCCTCAAACAGCAGGCGTTCCTTTGGGAACGCCTCCGTTTGGCCAGCGACCCCCCCTTCCTGCCTACAAAACGGGGCGAGCTGTCGATCAACATCGACAGCCGCCCCGTTTGTAGCGAGCCCCGGAGCGAGTGAATTTCTCACTCGCTCCGGGGCTTGCGCACACACATTGCACACGCCGCAAGTGCGCAGTGCCCCACCATCGACCCGCTTGCGAGCACATAGCGCTTGCGAGCGGGTCTGAATCAGGCCCTAAGTGCCTCCAAGATGTAAGCTTACAGCATTCAAACTAATGATACATAATAGCACTAATAGAAAAACAGCAATTAAACTGTTGGGGGGTTCTAATATAATGTCCAAATATTTCTCCAGAGTATGAAAGCTACTATAAATATTGTATCAACTTTTAACATCAGATGAGTACCTTTTTTATTATTTATTGTTTTGATTGTATAACTGTTATGAATCCCACTGCCTGCTCCATGTGAGACCCCTAGAACCCGGCTAGCGAGATCTTCACCAATAACAACCACTCGTTGTTCCCTTAGAACTATGATACGTTCAAGGGTACTTAGGCGGCCGCCTGGACTTACGCTCGGGGTAGTAGAGGCTCACACAGAGGTACAAGAGAATTCAAGAGATGAAGTGTACAGTTAGAGCTGATACAGGTAATGGTTCTGATGAGTTGGCAATTGCTTCGATGATATGGCAATGATACCGATGGTGTGGCAAGTGTGCCGAAGGTGCGGCAATTGTGCCGATGTTGCGGCAATGGTGCCGATGTTGTGGCAATAGCCGTAGATAAACAGTCTAGAGTTTGGAAATGGCTTTGAGAGCCAATGGTGCGGCAAGTGTGCCCATGTTGCGGCGATGGTGCCAATGTTGCTGCAATTGCCGTAGATAAACAGTCTAGGGTATGAAAATTACTTTGAGAGCCAACGGTGCAGAAAGTGTGCCGATGTTGTGGCGATGGTGCAGCAATAGCCGTAGATAAACAGTCTATGGTTAGTGGCTTTGAGAGCCGATGGTGCGGCAATTGTGCCGATGTTGCAGCAATGGTGCCGATGTTGCGGCAATTGCCGTAGATAAACAGTCTAGGGTATGAAAATGGCTTTGAGAGCTGATGGTGCGGCAAGTGTGCCGATGTTGCGGCACAGGAGCTGCTTTGAGCGGCTAAGAAGCCGAATGAAGAATGTTGGTAGCGTGGGAGCTACTTGGTGCGGCTAGGAAGCCATATGGTGAACATTGGCAGCACGGGAGCTGCTAGATACGGCTAGGAAGCCGTTTGGAGATTGGTGGTAGCACAGGAGTTACTTGGTGTCGGCTGGGAAGCTGAATGGAAGCAATATCATGGAGAGAACAAAAGCTGCCCATGCAGCTAAGCTGATGAAATCCACAGACACGCTATAGTCGGCACAGGTGCAATAGTTCAGGGAGTATAAATAGGCTGCAGCACTTAATCAAGCTACACCTGTGGATGAGACATCACTTCCTGAGGCGTGGCGATCCCCTAGCACCAGGATCAACAGGAGCAACCCCGTCCTGCCTGGGAAAGCTGTCAGAGAGGGTCAAATCGTGACCGCGACTTGTAACAATAACTCAAAATCATTGTACATTTTTGTAAAAGTTCAGTACATTTCTGAAATTGTGCATTACCTTGATACATAACCTTTGTTACTGTACTATCTTTCATCAATATTAAGAGGAATAATAAGGTGTATAGCAAGCTGTGCATGTATGGCGTCGGCATCATCAGGAAACTGACCCAATATCACAGCGTGTGTGACTGAAATGTAAGATCAATGCTGGTTAATAATACAATTATCGTCCATTTAGTCTCTTACATGTGTTGCCAGACAACGATCTTGGCACATATTGCTTGGTATGTAGACTACATTACAGGTACTGTACAGTCTTTTCTTATGGGGCTGAACCATTTGCCATATGTAGCCCTTATCCTCATGTATCATATTCCTATTTCCAGGGCCGGATTAAGGGGGGGCGACAGGGGCGGTCGTCCCTGGGCCCCCACACACGGAGGGGCCCCCACTAGCAGTGGTGTGCTGTCTGCACCTGCCACTAGTGTCCCCTCCGCTAGTGTAGACCGTGCAGTGAGCGTGGCCACACTATACAGTGGCATACACACAGCCGCCGGCGGCAGCTGTGTGTATGTTACAGCAGCCGATGGGAGTCAGACAGACTCTCACTGGCTGCTTCGTCAACTGGGGGAGCCGGCTCCCCCCCGCAGCTGGTGATGCTGGGAGAGACGTCATGACGCTGACGTCTCTCCCAACTGTGCAACAGAAGAGCCGGGCTCGCGTCAGGAGCAGGGATTCAGGTTAGCTTTTTTTTGTTATTTTTTTTGTGTGTGTAGGGCACTGTCACTGCATAGGGGGGGAGTGCTACAGGCATCCCTGTATAGGGGGGCAGCTACAACAAGGGTCACTGTATATGGGGGCCACTTCATGGGGACACTGTATAGGGGGAGTGTTTGCTACTGGGGGCAATGCATATGGGGACTACTACTGGGGGCAGAGCATGGGTGGGGACTACTACTGGGGGCACTGTATAGGGGGGGTCTACTACTGGGGGCAGAGCATGGGTGGGGTTACTACTGGGGGCAGAGCATGGGTGGGGACTACTACTGGGGCATAGCATGGGTGGGGACTACTACTTGGGGCAATGCTTTTGGGGGAATACTAGTGGGGGCACTATATAAAGGACACTGCATATGGGGGATTACTATAGGGGGGACTACTACAGGGGGCAGAGCATTGAGGGACTACTACTGGGGGCACTGTATAGGGGGGACCACTACTGTGGGCATTATATAAGGGGTACTGCATAGGGAAGACCAATACTGGGGGCACTGCATGAGGGGCACTACTACAGGGGGCACTGCATAGGGGGGACTACTACAGGGGGCACTGCATAAGGAGCACTGTATAGGGGGACCATTACTGGGGACATTGCATAAGGGGCACTTCTACAGTGGGCATTACAAGAGGGGCATTAAGGTGAATAGAAAGAAAAAAAAATCCTAGGGTGATGAGAAATTGTGGTATATAGGGGACCCCACAAGTTTGTTGCCCAGGGGCCCCCACAGACCTTAATCTGGCCCTGCCTATTTCCCTAATGATTGTAAGCTTATGAGCAGGGCCCTTTTACCTCCATGACTGTCTGTTATTACCCAGTCTCATTTATTACTGTTTTGCTTCCCATTGCAACGTGAAACCGAATATATTAGTGCTATATAAATAACAAATAAATAGATGTTTTACTCATTATAGGGTACTGTTAAAATCTGTTATTGTATGTATTTCTGTCCCTCCTACCCTTTCTGTTAATAATGGGATGCTTTGTCTAGTTGTATATTTTTTCTGTGTATAATTTTTAACTCTCTACACATACATATTTATATTTACATGTAAAGTAAAGAAATACTTAGAACCCTTTAATATATTTTATCATGGCCGGATTAAGGTCTGTGGGGGACCCATATATATATATATATATAGACACACACATTCATAATAGCACATAGTTACTGTGCTAGCTGCTGCTGCACTTCTGTACATCCACTCTGAATGGGAGGTCAGAGGGTCACCCTGGGAACATATATCACATTATAGCCATATTTCACAGTACCAAATAGTAGAGATATATATATATTTAAATATATATATATATATATATATATATATATAACCATCTCATTCCAATTTCTACACAAAGCGCTTCCCTTTTATTATACAATTTTTCACTTCATATTTTACAGTAAGAAGCACGGAAGCAGCTAAACACCAGGTGCGCTACCATTATTATTACTTCATTTGCTAATCACAAAATGCCTGATCCTGTACTGGTCTGAATTTTCAAACGGTATGATCATTCAATTGCAAGCAAAATTATATATCGATTATCAATGGCTATCTACTCCCAAAAATTGTGGCAAACCAATGACATGACTCCAACAATTAACCAGGCAATTACAGTGCAACAGAATGTAACTTCAATAATATCAGTTTAAATAAGTCATCAGTTTCATATGACAAAGTCTGCAGATGGATTAAATGCGGAGACTTAATTTGCAGAATTAATTGCTGTCAGGATAAGAATCAATTTGGCTTTTATAAAGAGGCAATCAAGAGCAAGGAACTATGGCAACACATATGGTTTAAAACAATATTATAATTGTTGTCTTATTAATCATACAGTCAATGTGTAGTTTTCCTTTACTGTAAATGAAATGACTGACATAGTTGGCATTTACATTCTTCAACAGTTGTTCATTATAAACCTTTTTAAATTCAAATATACAGTATTAGTCTTTTATTGTATATACACTATTTTTCTGAAACATTTGTTAAGTATGTTTATTTGAATTCTTATGATGGTATATATGGAATACTACTTTAAATAATGTTATCACACTTAAAATAACCCTTTTTGCTATTATTATTGTCACGACCAGGGGTTCTCGACATGCCGGCCGGCAGGTATTACCTGTGAGGATGCTATGGCGAGGGGCGTCTGGTGGTGGTGCTGGTATCTGGTGGGGTGCATTGGCTGCGCATAGTCCTGTGCAGGCATACTGTCACTCTGGTCTGGTTAGGCCTGGTGGTGCTTCCATTCCGCTCTGGCATGAGCGCCGCCATCTTGCCTCCGGTCATGTGACCTAGTCACCCTATCCTGGTGTGTCACATGCTCTGCTCTCTCTGGCCAGTCACAGTCTGGCACTGGGGATTTAAGGGAGTGCAGAGCTTATTTTCATTGCCAGTGCAACGTGTTTCTCAGCGAGAGCTAAGAGAGAGAGTTCCTGTGTTTTCACCTGTCTGTTGGGATCATTGCCTAGCCTGCTTCTCCCTGCCTGTTCCAGTCCCCTGGATTCTCCTGCCTCTTCCATTGCCTCTCCCTTGCCTGAGTACCTGCGTCAGCTGTTACCCTGCACCTTGCCTCCACTTGTCTTCTCCCTGCAAATTCAATTCAGCTTGCAACTTCACTTCAGCCTTCAAATCATTTCTGCCTCACAAAACCTGGATTACTGGACTACTTTCTGTTATCACTACCTGGACTTTTTCCCATTGCTTCACTACAGTTCCCCAAGTGCACTTTAGTGCTAAACCCGGACTTTTTGTTTTGTCACTCATTAAAAACTCCACGTTTATTTTTAAATCAGCTTCAGTGTCTGCTCCTTTTACCACCCCGTGCCCACAACAAAACCAGAACCTCACAATTATCTTATGTGAGTGCCATGTTAATACATTTTTTTTAAATGCATGAGGGTGGTTCAATAAGTAAGGTAACAAGACCTCTCATATGTGTAATGTTCTCCATTTCATTCTTATTCCCCTCACAAACATTAGACTGTGCCTCAAATCAGTCACAATGCCCCAATATCAATTGTAAGATGGCGGGGCTGGCGGAAACATGGCCAAATGTTGAGGTGTGTAGTGTGTTCAGATTTCTGTTTCTAAAGGGCATGTCAGCAGCTGAAATTCATCTCCAACTTGTCAACATTCACGATGAGCAGCGATTTGGCCAGCCAAGCATGTCCACCACAGATGACAATTTGTTCTGAATTGAAGGTCAGATTCAGACGCATTTGAGTTAGCAATATTGCTGAAACTGAACATCTCAGTGGGTGCTGTGCACAACATCGTTCATGAGCAACTGGGGTACAGAAAAAAGTGTTCATGCTGGGTAGCGAAGCAGCTCACAGAAGTTCACAAAACCAGTACGATGCACTTGACACGGTACCATGAGGAGGGAGTGCAGTTTCGGGAGCTTATTGTCACAGGCAATGAAATTTGGGTGCGTCATGTGACACAGGAGAAGCAAAAATCCATGACATGGAAACATGCATCATCTCTAACTTCTTGATGATTTCCTCACCAAGGGAGATATTGTGGATGCTGTCCACTATAGTGACACATTGACTCGGTTGCAGAGAGCAATTCCTCGAAAACGAGCTGGGTTGCTACGAACAGGTGTTGTACTGCTGCACAATAATGCCAGGCCACACTCAGCCAACCACACACGTGAGTTGTTATGGCACTACCATTGGGAAGCACTGGACCATCTTCCCTACAACCCTGACCTGGCACTGAGTGATTTCCATCTCTTTGGACTATTGAAGAAGCACCTGGATGGAAGGCGAATCACAACCGACGGTGAAGTTCAGCAAACCGTCATGTCCTGGCCTCAAGAGCTTGACACTGATTTCCTCTATGCTGGGATAGATGCCTTGGTGTACCATTAGAACAAATGTTTAGACAAGTATGGGGACTATGTGGAAAAATAATCTGTACCAAGGCCATACTATTGACCAGGGCCGTAACTAGGGTAGTGCGACCTGTGCCATGGCAAGGGGCACTGCAGGGCAGGGGGTGTTGTTTGGGCCTGTCAATTTTCCTGTTTATTATCATTCTCACTTGTAGCTTCCTCTTCTTTTATGCTCAGCATCTCCCTGGCCTCCCCTATCTCTTCCCTGGCCCTTCCCCATGAGGCCATGGCCCCTTTTCAGGTGCCTTTTATGTGCCTATTTGTAAAAAATGGGGGTGGGGGGGTGCAAATGCTCTTTTTCCCGGCACAGGGCACCAAAAAGTCTAGTTATGGCTCTGATTGCCATTAAAGGGTTAAAACAATATGTACATGCACAGTTTACGCACACAAATGTGCATAATAATTTAATCTGGAGAGGATTCAGCAAAGCCTTTCTGGCACCTCTAGTCCTATTTGCAGGGTATGGCTAGCCCCTCCTTAGAAGTCTTTAGCTAGCAGCAAAATGCTAAGCTTTCTACACTTGGTAAATTTACTAAGGGGTTCATTTCACTTGTAGCTTCCTCTTCTTTTATCCCCAGCATCTCCCTGGCCTCCCCTATCTCCTCCTTGCCCTTCCCCATGAGGCCATGGCCCTTTTTCAGGTGCACTCTTATGTCCCTATTTAAAAAATGGGGAGGGCGCTAATGCTCTCTCTGGCACAGGGCGCCAAAAAGTCTAGTTACGGCTCTGCTGTTGATTATATATATATATGTACAAGTTGAATAAATTTACACAATGAGAGGTCTTGTTAACTTGTTTATTGAACCACCCTCATATTACTGTAGAACAAGCACTTCTCTGACATGTCTCTGTCATGCAATTTATGTCATTTTCATTTAAAGGCAATGGGTCATGCAGTATATAAAGTAAAATATCAATTCCTTCAATTTGTTCTATAAAAGTATTTTCTTCAAGATTGATGTAAGAGTCTAAAGGCACAGGGTCAAAAAATCTGCCCTGAGAAAACAAAGATAGTAACAGGACTGTAAGGACATTTAAGGTTAACAGCGCTGCCCCAATGTTACTTTGTAAGTAGTGGCTCTGAGGAGTTGAGAAAGAAGAATTATCTTGTTAACATATTGTTGAAAAATACAGCTGGATAATGGCTATGCAATGCCGTCTCTATGTATTATATCAGCACAACTTAGATGAGATAATACAGGGTTATACATTGCTGCCTATACAATGGGTACTCTAAAAGTAGAATGATTTAGTGAAGACATCTCTGACCTACCAATATTATATTTCTTATGTGTAAATCACAAACCCATGTGCTAAATATAACTCAGCTGAGGAAAAAAGGGGTTTTTGATTCACATAAAGGTTCATAATTCGGAGCATTAAAATGGGAAAATAAATCATGGATACAACAATGTTTGTCCTAAATGCTCTGAGGGACAATTAGCCCAATATTGCAGCACATATGGTACCAAAACAACCCTCGTTCTCAATAATAAAACAATATCACCATAATTATTGGACATGTTGGTTAATGTGGTCGGAAAATCACTGGCTATGGTCTCTATTAGTCTATGGCCGCGATTCAATTCAACGCAATGCTAATGGAGCTATTAAACTCAGCGCAATGTTTGGTCCAACTGAAGGATTTCTTCTCGCACCCTCCTGTGGGTGCAAGGAGAAATTTGACAAAAGTGCTGACAGTTTGCCGGCTTAACACAGTGCTTTAGTTGGAGAATGCCGGTTCTCGCGACTAAACACCAAGGTTAAGTTGCGAGAACAGGCATTCTCCGACTTAACAAAGCGCTGAATTGAGTAGCTCTGGGAGCTCCCTCCCGGGGCTATTCAGCATCGCTTTGAATTGAATCGTGGCCTATGATGGAGATGTATCAAACCTTTGAGAGATAAAGTACAGAATTTACACATAGCAACCAATCAGCTTCTGTCATTTTATAAAATGATCTAAATAAATGACAGCTAGAAGCTAATTGGATGCTATGGGTTTCTCCACAAAAAAAAAAAGAAGATATATCTACTCCAATGTGTGTGGTCATTCACCAAGCACAGCTCCAAGTCTAGGTAAAGGTGTGTACACACGGTACAATTAATCAGGACGATATGAATGATAATGATATCGATCATATTGTTACCGTTCTGTTTTCCAACCCCAAACGACGGTCGATGCATGGGCATGGATGGTCGATATTGACCAACGCCTATGCATGCAGGCCAACCTGGTCGATATCGACCAGGTTAGCCCGGTTACTATAGGGACCCGCAATCGTCGATCGTGGGTCCTTATAGTTGTTTGTGGGTTGGTGTATGTGCTGGATGTTCAATATCGAACATCCAGCACATGCAGGACGATCAGACACCACAATGGCTTTGAAATGAAACAAACAAGATGTGCTTTAACTGCAGACTTTCAGATTTCATTTGAGGGTAATTACATCCAAATCAGGTGAACGGTGTAGGAATTACAACGGTTTCTATATGTGCCTCCCACTTTTTAAGGGGCCAAAAGTAATGGGACTATCAACTCAAAAGCTATTTCATGGACAGGTGTGGGATATTCCCTCGTTATTTCATTATCAATTAAGCAGGTAAAAGGTCTGGAGTTGATTCTAGGTGTGACATTTGCATTTGGAATCAGTTGTTGTCGACTCTCAATATGAGATCCAAAGAGCTGTCACTATCAGTGAAGCAAGCCATCATTAGGCTGAAAAATCAAAACAAACCCATCAGAGAGATAGCAAAAACATTAAGTGTGGCCAAATCATCTGTTTGGAACATTCTTAAAAAGAAAGAATGCACCGGAGAGCTCAGCAACACCAAAAGACCCGGAAGACCACGGAAAACAACTGTGGTGGATGACAGAAGAATTATTTCCCTGGTGAAGAAAAACCCCTTCACAACAGTTGGCCAAATCAAGAACACTCTCCAGGAGGTAGGTATATGTGTCAAAGTCAACAATCAAGAGAAGACTTCACAAGAGTGAATATAGAGGGTTCACCACAAGATGTAAACCATTGGTGAGCCTCAAAAACAGGAAGACCAGATTAGAGTTTGCCAAACAACATCTAAAAAAGCCATTAGAGTTCTGGAACAACATCCTATGGACAGATGAGACAAAGATCAACTTGTACCAGAGTGATGGAAAGAGAAAAGTATGGAGAAGGAAAGGAACTGCTCATGATCCAAAACATACCACCTCATCAGTGAAGCATGGTGGTGGTAGTGTCATGGCGTGGGCATGTATGGCTGCCAATGGAACTGGTTCCCTTGTATTTATTGATGATGTGACTGCTGACAAAAGCAGCAGAATGAATTCTGAAATGTTTCGGGCAATATTTTATGCTCATATTCAGTCATTATCAATTAAGCAGGTAAAAGGTCTGGAGTTGATTCTAGGTGTGACATTTGCATTTGGAATCAGTTGTTGTCGACTCTCAATATGAGATCCAAAGAGCTGTCACTATCAGTGAAGCAAGCCATCATTAGGCTGAAAAATCAAAACAAACCCATCAGAGAGATAGCAAAAACATTAAGTGTGGCCAAATCATCTGTTTGGAACATTCTTAAAAAGAAAGAATGCACCGGAGAGCTCAGCAACACCAAAAGACCCGGAAGACCAGGGAAAACAACTGTGGTGGATGACAGAAGAATTATTTCCCTGTGAAAAAAAACCCCTTCACAACAGTTGGCCAAATCAAGAACACTCTCCAGGAGGTAGGTATATGTGTCAAAGTCAACAATCAAGAGAAGACTTCACAAGAGTGAATATAGAGGGTTCACCACAAAATGTAAACCATTGGTGAGCCTCAAAAACAGGAAGACCAGATTAGAGTTTGCCAAACAACATCTAAAAAAGCCATTAGAGTTCTGGAACAACATCCTATGGACAGATGAGACAAAGATCAACTTGTACCAGAGTGATGGGAAGAGAAGAGTATGGAGAAGGAAAGGAACTGCTCATGATCCAAAACATTCCACCTCATCAGTGAAGCATGGTGGTGGTAGTGTCATGGTGTGGGCATGTATGGCTGCCAATGGAACTGGTTCCCTTGTATTTATTGATGATGTGACTGCTGACAAAAGCAGCAGAATGAATTCTGAAATGTTTCGGGCAATATTATATGTTCATATTCAGTCAAATGCTTCAGAACTCATTGGACGGCGCTTCACAGTGCAGATGGACAATGACCCGAAGCATACTGAAAAAGCAACCAAAGAGTTTTTTAAGGCTAAAAAGTGGATTGTTATGCAATGGCCAAGTCAATCCCCTGACCTGAATCCAATTGAGCATGCATTTCATTTGGTGAAGACAAAACTGAAGGGAAAATGCCCCAAGAACAAGTAGGAACTGAGGACATTTGCAGTAGAGGCCTGGCAGAGCATCACCAGGGATGAAACCCAGCGTCTGGTGATGTCTATGCGTTCCAGACTTCAGGCTGTAATTGCCAGCAAAGGATTTGCAACAAAGTATTAAAAAGTGAAAGTTAGAATTAGGATTGTTTAGTTTGTCCCATTACTTTTGGCCTCTTAAAAAGTGGGAGGCACATATAGAAACCGTTGTAATTCCTACACCGTTCACCTGATTTGGATGTAATTACCCTCAAATTAAATCTGAAAGTCTGCAGTTAAAGCACATCTTGTTTGTTTCATTTCAAAGCCATTGTGGTGGTGAATAGAGGCCAAAATATGAAAATTCTGTCAATGTCCCAATATTTATGCACCTGACTGTATATGTGAAGAATGTGGAATCACTGGTCCATAATTTAAGCCAAATGAATTCCCAGAAATTAATTTGTAAAGAAACTTATAAAGCCAGGTATAAAGTGTACACATGCTTGTTACTACAGCACAGTGGACCTCATTCAGAGTCGGTCGAAGCGGCCGCTGGGTCGTACGGGAAAAGGGGCCGAATATGCAAATGATTATCTCGCAATTTGCGTTCCTAAGTTCGGATCGGTAGCTGGCCGACCAAGGGGAGGAAGCGGCCGGAAGACAAAAAAAATATGCCCCCTTCTCGTACGCATTACACGTCATCTCCGGGCATATAAGGATTAATCGAGACCATCGGGAACCATCGGAACTGGTCGTAGAGCTTAAGGTTGACCATACCCTCTCTTAAGCTCTACGATCATGTCAGTGTAAAAACTTCCCATGTCACATGTGCCATGACGCTACTTTGTTAATTATGAACTCCCATAAACTGTATGCACTCCCATAAAACGCCGTTCGCATAATTAGGCACGCCTGCGTTCGGATCTCCACTCCCCCGTTTTCAAGCACCTTCCCCTGTTACCACCCACAAACGCCTCAGTATGTCACTCAAACTACCGACCTGGCTGTGTTCAAGGAGAGAGAAATTTCTGATCGTAGCAGCTAGTTTGTGCACGCACATTGCGAACTTAACGCATGCGCAGTATAGCGAACATCGGTGGCGTATGACCGTGCGGCCGCTTCGACCGACTCTGAGTGAGGTCCAGTATGTCATGCTATGTGCATCAAAAGTGCTGGAAGGCACTAAGGGGTTTATTTATTAAGCAGCGGGTTATAAAACATTGTATACATACAATTGGAAACATTAATATTTAAAATGCTGTTACTAGCAAAACATGGCTTGTAAAATCAATGCCCTTTGGCATAAATGCAGTAGAGGCACCAGGTTTCAGAACCCAATGCTTAGAAATGAACCCCTTAGTAAATTTACCAAGTGTAGAAAGCTTAGCATTTTGCTGCTAGCTAAAGACTTCTAAGGAGGGGCTAGCCATACCCTGCAAAAAGGACTAGCGGTGCCAGAAAGGCTTTGCTGAATCCTCTCCAGATTAAATTATTATGCACATTTGTGTGCGTAAACTGTGCATGTACATTGTGATGTTCTGGTTTTGTTTTGGACCCGGGGTGGTATAAGGAGCAGACACTGGAGCTGACTTAAAAATAAATGTGTAGTTTTTAATAAGTGGTTTGACAGACATGAGAAACACGTTGCACTGGCAATGCAAAGGAGCTCTGAACTCACCTAAATACCCAGTGCTAAGCCGTCACTGGTCAGAGAGTGAGCATGTGACATGCCAGGATTGGCCGACTAGGTCACATGGCTGAAAGCAAGATGGCGGCGCCCATGCCGGAGCGGAACAGAAGCACCGCCAGGCCTACCCAGCACAGAGTGACAAAATGCCCAAACAGGACCAAGCACAGCCAATGCTCCCCGCCAGGCGTCAGCACCACCGCCAGACGCCCCCTGCCACAGCATCCTCACAGGTAACACCCGGTGACCACCATGCCGAGAAACCCTGGTCATGACATACATATTGTTTTAACCCTTTAATGGCAATCAGAGCCATAACTAGACTGTTTGGTGCCCTGTGCTGGGAAAAAGAGCATTCGCGCCCCCCCCCACCGTTTTTTTACAAATAGGCACATAAGATAGTTCACCTGAAAAGGGGCCATGGGCTCATGGGGAAGGGCCAGGGAAGAGATAGAGGAGGCCAGGAGATGCTGGGGATAAAAGAATAGAAAGCTACAATTGAGAATGATAATAGACAAGAAAATTGACAGGCCCAAACAGCGCTCCCTGCCCTGCGGTCAGTGGCGTCACTAGGGTATTTGGAGCCCAGGGCAAGTTTGAAAAGGGAGCTCCCCACCCAAACATCCCGAGCTGTGCGCGTGGTCACTTAAAAATGGGGCGTGTCAACATGACATACCCCTTTATTTTCACGCTGAACATTCCTATCCATATGCACCTTAACCCCAGTAGTACCCCTTATACAGTACCCCCAGTATGCAGTTGTGGTCCCTCTTATGCAGGCACATAGTAGTGCCCCTTATACAGTATCCCCAGTAGTGGTCCCCCTTACACAGCCCCCAATTAGTTCCCCTTACTCAGTACCTCCAGTAGTGGCCCCCCCAAATGCAGTGCCCCACGTAGTGTTCCCCCTTATGCAGTGCCCCCAGTAGCAGTCCCCACAATGCAGTGCGCCCAGTAGCGGTATCCCCTTATGCAGTGCCCTTTATATGGTGCCCCCAGTAGTAGTCCCCCCTATGCAGTGCCCTTTATATGGTGCCCCCAGTAGTAGTCCCCCCCATATGCAGTGCCCTTTATATAGTGCCCCCAGCAGTAGTTCCCCCCATGCAGTTTTCCCAGTAGTGGTCCCCTTATGCAGGCACCCTGTAGTGATCCCCCCTATCCAGTGCCACCTGTAGTGGCCCTTCCTATTATTGCCCCCAGTAGTGGTCCCCCGAGTGCAGTGCCTCTTGTATAAGGCCCCTTTTATAATGCCCCCAGTGGTAGTTCCCCTCCAAGTAGTAGTCCCCAGTAGAGTAGGTCCTCCCAATGGCGCCCCCAGTAGTAGCCACCCCTCCCCCAGTAGATGTCCCCCCAGTAGTAGCCACCCCTCCCCCAGTAGAGGTCCCCCCAGTAGTAGCCACCCATCCCCCAGTAGAGGTCCCCCCAGTAGTAGCCACCCCTCCCCTAGTAGAGGTCCCCCAAGTAGTAGCCAACCCCCTCCCCCGTTGTGCAGATAGGTTTAAAAAAAAAAAAATATATATATATATATATATATAAAAATATACTTACCTGAATCTCTGCTCCTGGTCCTGCTCGCGATGCCGCTCCCGCTCGGGCTGGCGCACTCAGTATTATGGGACAGACATCATGACGTCAGTCCCATTACCCACTGCAGGAGCCGGACGGAAGTCCGGCTCTTGCAGTGGGTGCTGCAGCAGTCAATGAGAGTCTATCTGACTCTCATTGGCTGCCGTTTAACACACGCATCACCACCAGCGCTGGCGGCGATGCGTGTGTTATGCACAGCCTGAGCCCGCCTCCTGGCGCTATTGGGCAAGCGCTCAGGGGGAGGGAACGGGCTCAGGCGTGCAGCACAGGACCGGCGCGGGAAGCCTAGCGCCGGTCCTGTGTAAATGTGTAGCACTGACCGCACTCATTGCGGTCGGCGCTACACTGGCTAACTAGGGCGGGCGGGCCGGTACCCTGGCCGGCGGCGCCCCTCCACACCGCCGGTCCAACGGCGCCCAGGGCACGCACCCCGCTCGCCCTGCCCTAGTTACGCCACTGCCTGCGGTGCCCTGTGCCATGGCACTGGTCGCATCACCCTAGTTATGGCCCTGCTGGCAATATTAAGCTCTCAGTGACAGGAAGACAACCATCACTGAAGGGCAGGGTTTTTGTTAGGAAACAAAGCTGCACTGGCATGATAAATAGCAATGGTACAACATTCTGTATTGCTGCGATAAGTGGTGATACAGAATGTTAATGGTGATATAATAAATAGACCAAGGAATTCCTTGTTGTACAGTCATAGATATCATATTTGGTACATTTGTTACTATTTAAGAGCTGGATGAAAAGTGGGATTCTGTATGCTGACAGAAAAATACTAATTTAACATATGCAAAAAGATTAGTGGTCACTTACAAAAATACTGTATAATATAAATAAAATGTACATTGCAAACACCATCTCCAAATTGGTGTCAAAATTTAAATAAAATGTGGGAAATCTACAAACTGCAGCTAATTTGAATATCTTGTATGAATAACAAAATCACATTTTTGGATTTAAGTATACACTGCCACTGGTTATGCGGAACACACAGGGTCCAAATGACATAATGTGAGGCTTTAAGATCAACCTATGCACTACTAACACCTTGTGAAATTAACATTTTGTAGAGTAGTTTCACAATTCATGTAGAGGCCCTCTACAGTGGTGTAACGAGGTTGGAGCAACTGGGGCATGTGCTCTAGACATCATCTTGGAGGGGGGTTGGTCCATGTCTGGCCCCACTTCAGTCCATTGTCTTCTCCAGACTCACTGTGCAGCAGCTGCACTGATGGAAAACCATACCGGGAGCATCAAACACATGAGGTGCTAATGATGCAACGCTGCCTGCCTGTCAGACAGGAGGATGGAAGGAGTGGACTCTGGAGGCCCTGCTTTGGTAAGTAGATTACTGGGGGAGCCGGGCTGCACAATATAGGATCTGGAGGAGGTAAGGTGAGCCCTGTAAGTGGTGCAATGAGGAGCATCTGAAAGACATTAAAGAGCATACCAACTGGGGTTGGAGTCAGTGGAAGTGAGTAGCATAATAAGGAATATTCAGCAGGGGGGGGTGGAAATACAAGGAAAATACAGATAAGGGGGGAGGGTCACTAAGTATAATACAGACAAGGGGAACACTATGGGGAAAATACAGACAAAGGGTGTCACTAGGGATAATATAGACAAAGGGCACAATAAGGAATAAACAGACATATGGAGGTAAATTTTAAGGAATATATAGATTGGGGTGCACTATAGGGAATATACAGACAAGTGGGCACTATAGGGAAAGTACAGACAAGGGTGACCCTTTACAGAAAATCCAAGGGTGACCACAACACAGGACACATAGGGATGGAGAACATACTGAAAGAGTACATACAGAACAGACATATAGGAGAGTTAGACAAAGAAATAAAATGTAGACAGTAATCTATAGAGAATATATATAAATATACTATAAATATAATAGTATGTTTAGTATACAAGCTATTTATTGAAATATATAAACCTTCTAATCCATGTCATTAAAACGCCGGCAACAGCACCGCATCTCGTGTCCCTCGCGGCCCGCTGTAAACCGAAATTTGCACAATTTTGCTGGGAGCACTATAGGGCTGTGAGCACTTTTGTACGAATATGCTCTGCTATTATGTGCGGCTGTTGTTGTGATGATTTGCACCAACAAGATCATCGCATCAATTGACCCCATTGAGTGCCATTGTGTGTAAAATAAAAATATGACAAGGTCATAGATTTACCTTATTGTCATGACATAAAATTAAATTGTTTTTCATTTGAAGTCCACTTGTGCACGGATATAATATAATTCCCATAGACACATATCAGATCATTGAAAACTATGGGCCTGATTCAGAGCCGGACGCAATTAGCGCACGCTCGTCCAGAAAATAGGGGTGGCTATTCAAATCAACCGTTTGCTGTTTGCATCCTGTTCACGCCTCTAGGTCTGAACGAGCGAACAAAACTTGCGGACATTTTTTGGGAAACTACGCCCCCTGGCCGCTCACATCCTACGTCATATCCGCTATTTATTAGATTAATCGAGTACATCGACCAGGGTATGAGCTGCTCGCTATTCTTGTGGTTGGTGTTTGCTACCACAATTTTGCGAGCAGTTCTGGCTCTAAAATAACCCAGTGACGTGGTCAATGACGCTGCTGTTTTAAATATGCACACCCATAAAACGCCCGTTTTGACCTTTAAGCACGCCTGCGATCGGATCGCCACTCCCCGTTTTCAAGCACCTTCCCCTGTTACCATCCACATACGCCTCATCCTGTCACTCAAATTAGCAGGCATTCGCTATTTTGCGAGCACATGAATTTCGGCCGCACTGACTGGTTCGCGCATGCGTATAACGATCCGTACGCATGCGCAGTTGGGCAAACATCGCTCGGAGCGAACGAGCTGCCGCTTACAAGTGGCTCTGAATCAGGCCCAATATTTATTGTAGCATTGGGATTGTGTCATTAACAAAACTATATCAAATGAGATACATAGACAGATTACAGCCCTGATTTTAATTATCAATATTTTCTTGCAGGACCATGGGCTCCAATAAAATTCCTGGCAAAGAGAAACATGTAAGGTGATAGCTAACCTTCACATCCCCCTCAGTAAGAATTACAATATAAGCTACAATGAATAAAGGCAGGGTCGGCAACAGAAATCTTGTTGCCCGTTACACGGATATCTCTAGGGGCCTCTCTCCCCCCTCAAAACAACCCACACATCCCTACCAATACATGTATCACCAAATATATAGACTGTAATTGTGCTATCTATCTATACAGCAGTAGAAAAGTCCAGGTGTCCTCCGTGGTGAATCAATAATCAAAGACGTTTAGGAAGACAGCGGTACTCGGAGAAAGGAATAAACCTGTATATATGAAAATATATGAGATTACCTTGACAAAAGGGCTTGCAGGCCCTGAAACGTTGGTGTGTTTGGAACAAATATATTAACTTCACTAAAAAGTCTCAGAGTGCCGCCATCTTCCTTCACATCTTTGTATGGGGGGGAAGGGAGAGAGAGAGAGCACTGGATGGCACTCTGGAATAACAATGCAATAAACCAGCCCAACAGTAGTTGTAGAATACAACATCTGTGTGGGCTGGTTTATTTCATTGTTATTCCTGAGTGCCATCCAGTACCCTTTCTCTATATGTTGCTGCAATACAATTGCAAATACAATACAATACAATTACAATGGAGATTTTATTAAGTGGGGTGCAGGACACTGACTGTCGTGTGTATATATAATCTCAGAGATCCGAACCACCCGAATTTCAGGAATCCGGGGCGATGCGAGTGCAGCTCGAATCTCCCTGCCTGCCCCGGATCCCTGACCCGAGGCAAAACCTCGTGACCCCTGTGTCGAGTCGCGAGGTTTTGTTTTGAGCGGGCTTAACGCTGATTGGCTGAGAGAGCTGTCTGTCAAAACCAAAACACAAAAACAAAACACGGAGGTGAGGTTTTGGCAAAATGGAATACATACGAATTACAAATCCCGGCAGCGGCAGGCCGACACGGCTGAAAATCCCGATCGTCTGCAGGTAAGTATGTTCTAACCTAACCCCCCTAACCCTCTTTAGCGGTACCTAACCCTAACCTTTCCCCCAGTGCCTAACCCTAATCCCCCCTCTAAGTGTCTAAACCTAACCCCCCCTTCCCCGCCACCTAAACCTAAGTCCCCCGGGGGGGTACCTAACCCTAAGTCCCCTCCGGGGGTGCCTAACCCTAACCCTTCCTCCTCTAGCCTAACCCTAACCTCCCGGGGGGTGCCTAACCCTAAGTCCCCCCCGGGAGCCATAAACCTAACCCTCCACCCCTCACGGCTGTCCGCTGCGGCGTCCGGCATCACTTCGATCGGGATGCCGGGCGCCGGTCTCCCGGTGTCAGTAAAATGACATATGATTTAGAAGCCTTGCCGGGATAAAGCAGTCGGGAAGCCAGCTGTCGGGCTTACGTGTGCCGGCTTCTCGATTGCATACTGGCAAAATCAATCCAGATCCAAAACTAGGGTAGATCTAGATCCAAAACCAAAACACGGGAGTCGGTGCACATCTCTAATATATATATATATATATATATATATATATATATATATATACACCAAAAATTGTCCTGCACTCTCAACTCAGAAGAAGACAACAGTGGGGTGCTTCCAAGAATCAATAGATCCCACATAAACGCTTGAATTTCCTGCCAATGGAAGGAGGCACTCGCCGTTTGAATGATAAAAATAATTTTTATTCATAACCAATTTTCACATTTGCTAGGATGCATCTGTGTTCTGGTCAACGTTTCAGTCCCAAAGAGGACCTTTCTCAAGACCACATCCAAACGATCAAACATATACAAGATAAAGAACTCTGTGAAAAAAAGAAAAAGAACATGTTGACATGTCTAACAGGCTCCCCAAAAAAATAATTTAATTTACAACATTATATCACCCAGCATAATGTATGTGGCTTGCTAGGGAATATGTGCAAATATACCTGCATGCACTAGGTGGTGTATATAAAATATCTATATATACACTAAGAGTATAAAGACAGGTGAAAAAAAATGTATTATTAAAAATGAACGTATAACCCATATACCAGTGCTCACATATGTTTGTAAGACCAAAATATTAGGGGACATACATTTAAAGTGAAATGAGAGACACCCCAAAGCATACACAAGACACCGGATACCAGACAACCTATGTCATATGAACATGTGAAACAGTACCTCATGAGTCAATCACATGATCATGAAGCCATGATATGGAGCAAGGCTTAATCGAGGTTTACAGCCTGTAAAACATGAGGACATCATGACCTAACAGGTCAGCAAAGTTCACCGCACTTATCCGCGGGTGTACTCTTACCTCATGCATCTAGGCTGGTAAATAGGTCATGAAGAGCATCCGTGTGTTGTGCTGAGGGTGAATCAGTCAGCAGCTTAGTGCTGGCGTCCCGATACCGGCTGAAAAGGCCGCAAGACCGGAAGTGTGTGATCATACAGTGACGCACTTCCGCGTGTCAGCATGACCCGCATGCTGTCAGGAGTAACCTAGGAGAACTAATACGGTGGCTCAGACGGATCATGAATATCACTAATAGATGGTAGCACTCACGTGAAGACACAGTGGCTCATGAACAATAAGAAATAAGATAAATGATCTTACAGTGTGACCGGAAATATAGGATATCAAACTAAGGGAGCCTGATAGTATCGTGCCAGTTTGCCTGTACATAGCAACATTAATCCATAACTACATATATACACCTATGACATACATAAATAAATCCTTAAATAGATCCTTGTAGTATTAGATAGTTAAATACCACAATGCTATTTAAATATATGACATAACAAACATAATAAAATCTATAGCCAAACAAATTCATATAAGTCCTTTAGATGTTTTATACAACTTATAACAAGCCATTAAATAAACATATAGATGACACTATATGTTATTGTGTGAATATAATTGTTTATATGCACTTTAACAGAAATAGTGCTTTTAATATAACAGACCAGTATTTGACTAGAGCATGGTCTTCAAACCCCTTACCAAGACTGATAACATATGTGCAATTAAAGAAATACATTCAATGGATTACATTCATTCAGTCCTCTGGGCATCACTGTATCCAGCTCGTAAATCCAAAGCTTTCACGTCTTTTTAATGTGACGAGCCTATCCCTACCCTGTATGGGTGGTATCCAATAAATGAGTTTGCATCTTAATGAAGCTGCTTGATGTCCCTTTTCAATAAAATGCCTAGCCACTGGCTTATCATTGGAGCCAGTTTGGAGGGCTGCTCGAATAGAAGCTCTATGATTGGCCATTCAGTCTCTTTACACGGACATATTAAAATGTATATTAAGTGATCTAAAGCACAATGTAGTCTGTATTTAATTTTAATTTTTCGACTAGAGTGCGGATGCGGGAACATTGGTCCCACAACCATGGAGGCACAGGTTATACAATTGCCACACAAGCAGCTCCCGGGTCTTTTCAACATGATGTCTGATATCTCACTTTGTTTACCCGGATATATGGTAGGTCGCATTAGCAACTGTCTCAAATTCGGTCCTCTTTTATATGCCATCATAGGGGGTGGCATCTTTTGAAAAGGTAACATTTGATCACTTGTAACAATAGGCCAATACTTCTTCAAAGATTTTTGCATTGCTGTAGCCCTGCCATCAAAGGTAGTAATATATATGAGGCGGGAATCTTTTTTAGAAGTGCGCTTAGATGCACCTGATGCCATTGAAGCAATAGACCTTGCTTTCTCCAAACAACGTGTTAAGGTTGACTGTAGGTAACCCCGCTCAAGGAATCTACCCGTCATCTCATGTAACTGAATGTCTCTACTGGCTTCTGTGGAATTAATACGCATAACCCTTAAATATTGTGACTGCGGTCGATTGTCTTTTAACGCAGTAGGATGATGGCTGGTTTGCAGCAATGCTAAATTCCTATCTGTTGGTTTTCTAAAAAGAGTGGTATCCAGTTTCCCATCAGAGTATCTGATGGAGACATCCAAAAAATTGATGGATTTAGAATTGATTACATATGTAAATTTAATAGAGGTGTTCAATGAATCTAAATTGGTCACCATCGTTTCAAAAGTTTCAATGGACCCACCCCAAATTAGGAAAATATCATCAATAAATCGTCGATAAAATTTAATCGAGCTGCCATAGACCGAAAGGATATGTTCCCTCTCATATTTAGCCATAAACAAATTGGCGTATGACGGGGCCAGGTTAGAACCCATCACTATACCGGATACTTGCATATAATATTGGTCTTTATATTGAAAATTATTATTATAAAGTACCAGAGTGGCAAGTTCAATCAAAAATTCTGTGGAAAATTCTTTCAATGATCTAGTCATCATTGCTTCCTTTAATGCCTCTAATCCTTTATCATGTGGAATCACAGTGTAGAGAGATTTAACATCTAGAGTGGCTAGTAAAATATTATCAAGGGCTCCAATGCCCCTAATGCACTCCAAAAAATGACCCGTATCACGTAGATAAGAAGGATTACCACACACCAATGGTTGTAATTCGCTGTCCACAAAGATAGCGAGAGGTTGCAAAACTGACCTCTGGGCCAATATTATCGGTCTCCCAGGTGGTCACACTAAAGTCTTGTGGATTTTGGGTAATGTATAAATAATTGGGCATTGTGGCTTATCCACTGTCAGGAACCTTAGTTCATCATCATCAATCCACATCTGTGCATAGGCATACTTTAAAACAGTGTTGACTTGATATTTAATATCTTCCACCGGCCTAGCAGTTAAAGCAGTATATACATGTGGATCGTTTAACTGTGACATAATTTCAGCATCATAGTCTTCCCAGTTCTGCACGACCACTGCTCCACCCTAGTCAGCTGATCAGATAACAAGGTGGTTGTTCTTCCTAAGGGCCTGCAAAGCTATTTTTTCTTTAGTAGTTAAATTGTCATATACTTTAGGAGCACTAGTGGAGGCAATCTCATTA